>OY856411.1:165564438-167964438 GCA_963693085.1 Alisma plantago-aquatica | reverse complement strand
AGTTTAGGACATCAAATTTCTGTTTTGAATTAAGTTCTGCACTTAATATAATTTGGTGGTCTAATCACTTTTGTGAAGTTTGTGAAGCTCTATTCAACCCCCCCTTCTAGAGCCCATTGATCCAACAAGTGGTATCAGAGCAGGTCTTCTCCAAGCTACTTCAACAAGTAGGAGAAGATGGGCGATTCAACTCTTGGGTCACTCAATCTTGAAGGAAGCTTCTCCATGAGACCCCCGGTCTTCGACGGCACAAACTTCCTATATTGGAAGAGAAGGATGCAATTCTACATCCAAGGCGTGAGCTACGAGATGTGGAAGATAGTCCATCTCAAGTATGAAGAGCCGAAGGGGAACATCACCACGTGGACGGAAGATGAGATGAAGCGTGCTCAACTCAATGCTAAAGCTGTGAGCATCATCTACGCCGCCCTTTCACCATCGGAGTTCAACCGCATCTCCTCTTGGGACACGGCGCATGAGATTTGGCATAAGTTGTGTGTCACCTATGAAGGGACGGAGCAAGTCAAGGAGGCCAAGGTATATATTCTCGGCGGCCTACTTGAGAACTTCAAGATGGGGAAGAATGAAAGAGTTGCGGACATGTACACAAGGTTGAATGTCATCTTGAACAGTCTTGCAGCCCTTGGAAGTGTCATGGATAGAGGTACCATCAATGCAAAGATCTTGAGATCTCTTCCAAAGAGATGGGAGCCAAAGGTCACTTCAATTGAAGAAGTCTACAAGCTGAGCGAGTTGTCAACCGAGGAGCTGGTTGGTAATCTCCAAGCACATGAACCAAGGCTCGACAAGCAAGAGGAAGAGGAGAAAAGAGAAGAGAAGGAGTCCAAGAAGATGAAGGACACAGCCTTCAAAGCTCAAGTTGAAGAAATGATGCGGCAACAACAACTTGCCATGAAGTCTCCCTGCCCTTCCTCAAGCGAAGATGAAGGTGCAAATGATCATGAAGCCAACTATTCAAAAGGAAGACACTTCAAGGGCAAACCATCATCCTCCACTCCTAGATGCTACGAGTGTGGTCAAAAGGGCCACTACAAGAATGACTGCCCAAAAGCCAAGAAGGGCTATCATAAGAGCAGCCACAAGAAGGATGACAAATACAAAAGAGAAGCCAAGTACAAGAAGAAGAACAAGAAGGAGAGAAGACCCAAAGATGCAGCTCATGCGGCATGGGAGGAGTCCTCTACTTCAAGTTCCTCAAGCTCCAAGGATGGTGAATGTCACCTTGCACTCATGGCTTCTACTAGTGAAGAAGTAATTGAGGTAAGTGAGGTAAGTAAGGTAAGTGATGAAAGTTTACTTGATTTATCTAAGGAAACCCTCATTGAAATGCTTAATGATTGTCAATCATCTTTTGCTAAATGTAAAGCTAAAAGAAAAAGATTAGGAAAGATAGTTGATGATCTCTATGCCAAGATTGACATTCTAGATCAAAATGAGAAATTACATCTTGATAGCATAGATTCTCTACAAGGGCAATTTCTAGACCTTGAACTTCAATATAATGGAGTAGAGGTTGAGAATGGTACTTATCTTAAAACTATTGAAAATCTTAAGATAGAGAACCAAAATTGCCTAGATGAGCTAGATGTTCTAAAAACTGAAAATGTTGAACTTAAGCTTATTGATGATGCTAGGAGAGATGAAGTGTATGCTTATCAAAGGGAAATTGTAGTCCTTAAATCTGAAAATGCTAAACTTCTTGCACAAACAAATGATTTATCTTCTAGACCTATCTTGCCTAGAAATGAAGTTGCAAACTTAACTCTTGAAAAAGACTCTCTTCTTACTAAAGCCCTCTGTCTTGAGGCCGACCTTTTGCATGCTAGAGAAGATCTTGCTAGTTTATCTACTACCATTACAAATCTTAGTGATGATAATGCTAAATTAAGATCTACTTTGCAAAGGTTTCTTTCGGGTAAGAAGTCTCTAAATGATGTTCTAGAGCACTCTACCAAACAAGTTGGTACTAGTGGTCTAGGATACAATGCAACTACTCCAAAAGGAAAGAAGAAGAAAAAGGGTAAGAAAAAGAGTGTGGAAACTCCAATTTTCAATGGAGAGTCTTCCGGCTCTAAAAATCCCATGGTATGTATGCATTGCAAATGTGATGATCATTATTCTACCTATTGTCCTTACAAGCCTAAGGGGACCAACCCAAATATGAAATGGGTCCCCAAGCTAACCCCGGACCCCAAAGTTTGAGTTGGGTTCCGACATCCTCTTTTCTTGCAGGTCACAAAGAAATGGATTGTTGATAGTGGCTGCTCTAAGCACATGACTGGAGAAATCAGCCATTTCAACAAAATTGTGAAGAAGAAAGGAGGATCGGTAACCTTTGGGGACAACAAAAAGGGTAAGGTTATAGGTGAGGGTGATGTAGGTAATGATTTGTGCATTAAAAATGTTTTGCTTGTTGATGGCCTACATCACAACTTAATTAGTGTTAGCCAATTATGTGATAATGGTTATCTTGTGCTCTTTACTTCCTTAGAATGCTTGCTTCTAGATTCCCTGTCCTATAATGTCATATATAAGGGAACTAGAAATGGAAATCTATATGTGATTGTTCTTGATGTTTTCAAGCCCATACTAAATAGATGCTTAGTCGTGGATAAAAACGATCTTTCGCTTTGGCATCGACGTTTGGGTCATGTGAACTTGCATCAAATGAAGAAACTGAACAAAAAGGACTTGGTTCGAGGACTTCCCAAATTGGATTTTGAAAAGGATGAGGAATGTCAACCTTGTACTCAAGGGAAACAAACCAAATCCGCCTTCAAATCCAAAGGAGTCATGAGTACCAAGAGAATTCTAGAGCTTCTTCATATTGATCTCTTCGGACCTATGAGAACACAAACGCTTCGCGGCTCCAAGTACTGTCTTGTTATTGTCGATGATTTTTCTAGATTTACTTGGACTTTCTTTCTCGTTTCTAAAAGTGATACACTCGATGTTTTCTCGAGCTTTTGTAAACGAGTTGAAAACGAAGCTTCTTGTCATGTTGTTTCCATCCGTAGTGATCATGGGGGAGAGTTTGAAAATGATCTTTTTGAACGTTTTTGTGAAAAATCGGGTTATTCGCACAATTTCTCTTCTCCTCGCACACCCCAACAAAATGGAGTTGTTGAGAGGAAGAATAGATCGCTACAAGAGATGGCTAGGACCATGCTTCTTGAGTATGACACTCCTAAGAAGTTTTGGGCTGAAGCCGTTAGCACCTCATGTTTTGTGCAAAACCGAGTTTTCACTCATCCGACTTTTAAGAAAACCCCCTATGAACTATGGCGTGGTAGGAAGCCGTCAATTGATTTCTTTCATGTGTTTGGATGTCCATGTTTTGTTTTGAACACCAAGGACTCTCTCGACAAGTTTGATCCGAAATCCTACAAGGCTTTCTTCCTAGGCTATAGCACTACTAGCAGGGCTTTTAGAGTGTTTAACATTGAACTATCTAAAATAGAAGAATCTATAAATGTTAAATTTATTGAAACTAACCCTGGTATTGGCAAGCATTTGGGTGATGATGATGTTGCAGATGAAATCATTCCTATCTTAAAAGAGCTCAACATCAAAGACAAAGGCAAGCAGGTTGAAGAAGAAGAAAAAGAAGAAGAAAGGAAGGATCCCACTCCCCGCTTTGCAAAGAATCACCCCAAGGAGTTGATCATTGGCAACCCGTTTGAAAGAGTGAGGACACGAGCTGCACACAACAAAGAACAAGCAGACAGTGCCTTCATCTCTCAACTGGAGCCAAAGAACATCAAAGAGGCCCTTGGCGATGATGAGTGGATCCTTGCCATGCAAGAAGAGCTTGAGCAGTTCGAGAAGAACCGTGTGTGGACCTTAGTGCCAAGACCAAATGATAGAAAGATCATCGGTACCAAATGGGTCTACCGCAACAAGCTTGATGAGCAAGGAAAAGTGGTAAGAAACAAAGCAAGGTTAGTAGCACAAGGTTACAATCAACAAGAAGGTATTGATTTTGATGAAACCTATGCTCCTGTTGCTAGATTAGAATCTATTCGTATGCTACTTGCCTTTGCTAGTTATAAAAATTTCTTGCTTTATCAAATGGATGTTAAAAGTGCGTTTTTAAATGGTACAATCGAGGAGGAAGTATATGTTGCTCAACCTCCAGGCTTTGAAAATGATAAGTTACCCAATCATGTCTATTTCTTGCAAAAAGCTCTCTACGGACTCAAACAAGCACCTCGAGCTTGGTATGAGAAATTAAAGAACTTTTTGTTAGATAACGGGTATATCATGGGCAAAGTTGATTGTACTTTGTTTCTAAAACACACTTCCACCCATTTTCTCATAATTCAAATATATGTTGATGATATTATATTTGGCGGAACTGACCTTGATCTTTGCAAAGAGTTTGGTTCTCTTATGCAGAGTGAATTCGAGATGAGTATGATGGGTGAGCTGACCTTCTTCCTCGGCTTCCAAATCAAACAAACCAAGGAGGGTAACTTCATCAACCAAGGCAAATACACACTTGAACTTCTTAAACGCTTTGGGATGGAGAACATGAAGCCAATGGATACACCCATGTCAAACACTGCCAAACTTGACAAGGATGAAGAAGGTGAGAAGGTAGATGAGAAGCTCTATAGAGGTATGATCGGAAGTTTACTTTACTTAACTGCCTCTAGACTTGATATAATATTCAGTGTTGGCTTGTGTGCTCGCTTTTAATCAAGCCCTAGGAAATCACATCTTATTGCTGTCAAGAGGATTTTGAGGTACTTAGCCAAAACTCCAAATTTTGGACTATGGTACCCTAAGTCAAGGGACTTTACTCTTGTAGCATATAGTGATGCTGACTACGCAGGTTGCTTGATTGATAGAAAGTGCACAAGTGGCAGTTGCTTCCTCTTGGGACCATGCTTGGTGTCTTGGTTCTCCAAGAAACAGAGCACAGTGGCATTATCAACTACCGAAGCTGAATACATTGCAGCCGGAAGTTGTTGTGCCCAGGTCCTATGGATGAAGCAAATGCTCCAAGACTTTAACATTCATTTTGATGCTTCTCCTATTTTCTGTGATAACACTAGTGCAATAAATCTTTCTTATAATCCAATATTGCATAGTAGAGCTAAACACATAGAAGTTCGCCATCATTTTCTCCGTGATCACATTGTCAAAAAGGATATTTATATCACACATGTGGATACGGAAAATCAGTTGGCCGACATTTTCACTAAACCGCTTGCTAGAGAACAATTTAATTTTATTAGATCAAAATTGCTTATAACCTCTCTTGATGATGTTGAATTGCTCTCTAATTAGTTGGTTACATCTTATGTGTGTTGCTCTTGCTTATAAATGCTTTGGTTGCTCAAAATGCTTGTTTTTGATAAAATTTCTCTTGTTTCTATCTCTTCTTCGGGCTTTTCTCACAAATCGGGTTTTAATCGACAAATAGTACCCTATGATGATGGGAATGTGCCTAAATATGCTTAATATACAATCTAGTCCAACCAGAAAAATTGCTTTAGGTCATTTGAGGCTAGGGCTAGAATCTAGGTTTTTCCCACATCAGGGATTCTGTCGGCCGAGTTGGAAACTCGGCCGATCGGTCGGGCACAGGGCACCTGTGTGTTCTGTCGGCCGAGTTTCCTCTCCCTGGAACTCGGTCGATCGGCGGCAGACTGGTTTTATATATATAGGAATCGGCCGACTTGCTCCCTCTCAACTAGAGCAAAGTCGACCGAACCCTAGACGCCCAGCTCGACCCTTCCTCCCCTGGTGCTCCTCTCTCTCTCTCCGACCGATTTTCTTCCCAAATCGACCTGTTCGTGTGTTCTTGCTGCTCTTGGCGTGCCGCCTGCTCTCTCTCTCCGCGTGGATCGGCTCCCTCTCCTCGTTCTCCTCTCCAATGAGGTCCCAACGCCGGAAACGTGCCGTTCCCGCCCCTGCTCCTGCGGTTCCTCTTGCGCCTAGGTATATGGTGTTTGATAATCTTTCTTTTGTTGACAATGCTACTATTGCTCGCTACAAAGAGCTCCTTCCTCGCTCTCCCTTTCCTTTTCGAGCTCTTTATCAGCCCCATAGCTTTCATGCCGACCTTTTCGAAGCTTGTCAACTCTTTCGCACACATCATCTTGAAGCTCTTTGTATTGAGGATGCCCATTTTTATAACCTAAAATATAGCTCCAAAGCTGTACGTCAATTCTACGCTAACTTGCGGTGGAATTACGACTCTTTGGTTCCCCCTTCGGACACCTCAATCGTTTTGACGTCTATGATTGCCGGCCAACCTTTCCATATTACTGAACGCTCGTTCAATCTCTATCTCAATGGCAATGTTGGCACGGCTTCGTGGATTACCGATTACCCTGCTTATCTTGATCTCTTGTATCCCGAGGACGTCTATAAGACCATTGAGGTTGACTTGACTGATATTCACAAGTTTCTCAAGCAACCCGATTTTCCTTATAGAAAGAAGGGCACTCTGCCATCTTCTGCCCTGTCCTCTCCTCGCCGTGTTTTGGCGTTCGTTCTCAGTTGCAATGTCCATCCAAAGAAGAATCAAACGGACATCGCTGAGAATACAGCTATGATGATGTATCTGCTTTTGAACAACCAAGGAGTCAAATGGGCTCGTTACATCCTTCACCATATGACTTGTTTTGACTCGGGAAAGAACACCAAGGGCACGCATCTTCCATATCCTGCCCTAATTTGTGGTCTTTTCCAGCATGCCACTGGAAAATCTCTCTTTTCCGATTTTCTCTACCGCCCTGATCGTAAGGGAGTTTATATCAGTGAGACCACTCTTCAGAAGAGTGTCCCTACCTCTGGTGCATCATCTTCTTCTGCTCCACCTCCACCTCCATCATCATCTGCTGCACCTCCTCCTCCACCCTCCACAGCTGCACCACCTCCTCCTGAGCCATCTTTCCGACCTCCTCCGCAGCCGGCTTTTGCTGACTTCCACGTCTCCAATGAGGCCCTCATGGGGTACCTCATGCATCAGCAAACCTACAACATGCAGGTCCAGCAACATCACCATCAGGATCTGTGCCACATCATGTCGTCCATGTCTTTGTCTTGCCCTCAGCCCTACCCCACCTACGAGCCCTACCCCAGTGGTGACTACGCATCTTTTGCGTATAGTCAGTTTTATCCTCCTCCACCCCCTTCTGCTTCCGCTGATCACTCTACAGGTGGATACTCTTCTCCGGTTCTGGCGCTCCCAGGTGGCCGTTTGTCTGAGCTTCTGGCCCAGTACACTTCTTCTGCTCCCCCTATTGAGGTTGCCTATGAGTTACATGCTCTAGGCATGTCTTGGGCCGAGCAGAGTGCGAGGTGGCCCGGGCGTGCTTTTGGTCCTCCCGACAAGGATATGGCTGACCAGGACGATGCTGAGACTGACGCTGATGAGGCTACTGCGACGGATGCTGAAGATGACGATGACGATGCCGATGCTGAAGACGAGGCTACACCAACTGCTGCTCCTCCTTCAGATGATGGAGATGAGGACTACCAGCCCGACGAGGACATGGAGGCTGCCGTTGATGATGTTGACATAGATTAGTGTAGCTTAGAGTTGATGTGTCTAGTTTAGTCTCGGATGACCATGATATATCTTTTTGGACTATGATTGTATTATTTTACATCAGGCACATCATCTGAGTTGTACTATTGCTACTCCGTTTGTCCGTGTAGTTTTTGTCTTATGTTTGCTTTTGGAAACACTTTGTATGGCTTATCTTATAGTGTGTTCCATATTTTGATGAATGACAGGTTCTTGCTTTCATGCTTTATCTTGATATTTATCTGTTTCTCTATGTTTTGGTTGATTGAGTGTTTGGAGAAGACCTTGCTTTTATGCTCTTCTACCCCCCTGCCTTTTTGAGATGACAAAGGGGGAGAAAGACCTCAATCATATTGTTTTTATTGCTTGTATGGTTCTTTTCTTGTCTATAAACTGAAATGCATCTAGACTTGTTTAGAATCATATAATATCTATATATGCTATGGTTGCTTGTGTGTTAACTAACTATGCAGGAAGGAGTAAGCATGAATTGAGGGGGAGCATTACAAATTGATCATATTTGCATCCCCTTGCAATTCCCTAAAGAAAAGGTATAATTTCCACATTCTTTTCAATATGTTGAGGAATGGTTTGTCATTGTCAAAAAGGGGGAGAATGTTGACCTAGGTGTCGCACATTGCCAATATTTTGATAGTGACTTAACCATTCCATTCATATGTATCTAACAAATCTATTTGAGATCATTGCAGATATTAGATACAAGAAAAGAATCTCCTTTATCTCCAAAGCTACTCTTCCGGCACATGCACAACATGTGACTTTTAACCGCTTTGTAATATAGCCCTTAGAGGCTTAGAACATTTTATGTAATCACTCATAATCATGTTTTGCATTGTATCTAAGATGGATAAAATGATTGGGACTAAAAAATCCATCGTTTGTACAGTTTATGAAAATTCCAAAATACCCTTAACAGGGATTTTGTCGGCCGAATTCCAAACTCGGCCGATCCATATATTCTGGAATTTTCTGGGCTGTCGGCCGAGTTTCCAACTCAGCCGATCCCTGTTCGGTCGAGTTTCAATGATAGGAAACTCGGCCGATCCACTGGTTGGTCAAGACTGAAGGTCGACCGATCGGTCGAGTTTCCCCATGGAAACTCGGCCGACAGTCTGCCTCTCAGACTTGTCGCCTAGTGTGTCGGCCGAGTTGCCTTTAATGAAACTCGGCCGATCGGACTGTACTGGAATGCAGAAAAAGCAATTCCAACCGTTGGAAGAGTTGGTGGGACTCAAAATAGATCCGTTGCAAGTTGTAAAACGGCTAGTTTGTGCCACTTAACTCACCCAACCTCAAAGGGACACCCTCAACTATAAATAGGACCTCTTGGACTTCATTCCAAGGTTGCTCATTCACATATGCTTGGTCCTAGCCTTAGTTGAGTGGTTTCTAATCCTTTGAGCCCCTTTCTCTCTCTACCTTCAAAGCAAATTCGTGAGTATGAGTGAGTTAGGATCCCATGTATGAGAGCTATCATTTGTAATCTTGTAAAGCTCTCCTTTCCACTTCTCCCATCTCCATTCTCTATGAAGATTGATTGAAGTTTCTTCTCCGAGTGAAAGAGAAGAAGGTTGCTGTTCTTCCCCAAGTGAAGGAGAAGAAGGCTAGTTGCTCCAAGCCTCCGAGTGAAGGAGGAAGGTGCTAAAGCTCTCCAAGTGAAGGAGAGGTGCAAGGCAAAGCTCAAGCAAGATAGGTAAATCCTGCAAGGCCGAAGACTAGAGCAAGAGTGGGTAATTCCTTTGAAGAAGGTGGAAGACTACTTGCTTGGTGGGTAAGTCCTTGGTGAGGTAGAAGATCTTGGCTTGATATGTAAGTCCTTGGATGGTTGGTTGTTGTAGCTTGTAATCTTATTGTGTGATATATATAAGAGAACCAAGTTACAAATCCTAGAGCCTAACCAACTCTAGGTAGTGGACTGACATTGCTCCTAAGTTTAGGACATGGAACCACTCTAAACCACCTGTCCAAGTGCATGCCTTCCTTGTCTCTTATCCTTGCTTTGTATGCTAGTTTAGGACATCAAATTGCTGTTTTGAATTAAGTTCTGCACTTAATATAATTTGGTGGTCTAATCACTTTTGTGAAGTTTGTGAAGCTCTATTCAACCCCCCCCTTCTAGAGCCCATTGATCCAACAACTTTAACTTTCATATATCCTATATATATTTTGCGATTAATTTTCTATCCTTTCGGAAGTTTGCATCAATGTAACTCTTTACATCGAACTCTTCCTTTTCTCCATAGAACTAGTACTTCCCAAGTACTTATCAAGTTCTTATGGTATTCCAGTAACCCTTACTGGAAGTAGACAGACATCCACTCGTCATGTCCTACATATGAGTTATCAGGATGAGCACATCATATTGCCATGTCCTACATACAAGATGATGAATGCATTTTATTCTTGCCATGTCATACATGCAAGACAATGGGATGATTACATACATGATAGATCCATATCTATTCTTAGTGTTCCCATTCTTCATAAGAATTGGACACTTGGCCTTGGGATACTAATATCCATATAACATGGACAAGTTTTCTCCCATTGAATCTGTGCATACTGAACCCTTCAGTACAGATTTCCAATGTATGCTTTCTCTTTCCAGGTCAAGAGATTTTTCGAGAACTATCTCTATAGATCTCTATTCCTATCATATAGGAAACATCTCTATCTTCCTTAAAGATAATTTTCACTTTTGGATTTCCATTTTAGAACATTTCCATTTCACATCAACATGTAGAATGTGAATACGCTCCCACTAAATCACAAATCCCTTCTTTATCTTTGACATATCAGTCAAACCCTTTGACGATATCATCAAAGTAAAGTTCCAATCCTGAGTTGCTTGTACTTAATAAATCATATTGATTAGTCCATTGTAACTTATAGACTTCATTTGCATTAGTGGACTCATAAACCTTATAGGTTGTTTCACGTACACATCCTTGTTTATTCCTCATAGGAATGCGGTTTTAGTATCAATATGCCAAATGTCTTAGTCATTAAGTTGCAATCAACAAGCATCATCCTTCTCAAAATGTTATCCATGTGTCTTAACACTTAAGACTTATTTGCACTTATGGATTTGATCCAATGAGTGCTGCCATCAAGGTCATACCTTATGGTTCACATGGATGTCATTTAGGATGTAATGGTCTTAAACCATAACTCAAAATTTGGTTCCTCATATTCATCTAGATAGTTGACTCATCACATGAACAACTCATCCATAGATAATTGAGGTGTATCTGTTAAGGATATAAGAACTCACAACCCTTGTGATTCTTAATGTCCTTTATTAGTGCGGGGTATTATTTTATTAAGAAGAATTTAGTTATTTTGATAATCATTCTCTAACTCCTTAGAGTATGATTCCTTCTTGATTTAGACATCACCATGCCTTAATCATGAGTTCACTATGATACACTATCATAATCACTCATAAGGATCTCAAACATTTGGTCCAAGTATTTCATTCATTGATTAATACTTTACCAAATTTGCACTTCATCTATGATAATCTTGAACACTTCAAGATATTCATATTGGTATTTCTCTAAACACCATTTGAAGTATTAGCATTTGTTCCAATAGGTATGTAAATACATCATATGTATTATACCTAATAGGATAATCACTCTCCCACTTTATTAGTGAAGATTGATTAATCATGTCCAATATATTCATGTCTCTTACTGGTTCTCTAACCAAAAGAGTCTAGCTTTATCCATCATATGGAAACTAGAAATGAATTTCTCATGATTGATGCTAATTTGATTGTTTGAGTTATCTATAACTTTCAGGTATCATTTTATCTTATGCATATCAAATACCACAAGATAAACAAGGCATTTCCATAAAGATCATATCTTTGAGATTGAAACATCAACTTTATTAATTGCCATAATTGTCATACAATATGCAAAAATAAAGTGTTTCTATCTATTGGCAAAATATGAAATAGCAGTTCTCAACTCTATTTCTTGCCCTTTAGGCTGAAATAAACTGAAAGATACTCCTATCTATGGCAGAAACACTTGCTCCAATGATGGGTGCTTCTTTCTTGGTCCTTTCACAAAGGCCATCACTTCTTTACAGATTTTGCATATCATATATGACATATCCATATCTTGGTATCATATACCTCAGCTTAAGAAGTGGTTCATTTCATGATACCTTAGGTGGAGACCTCCATCCCCTCCTTCATCTTCTTTTGTTCTTCCAGATATAGATGGCAATCCCTCATACACCCTTTCCCCATGTGCCTTGAGGCTGAAGACGGCTTGGATTGCTGGCTAGCATCAGAATACTTCTTTGCTTTGCCCTTATCCTTGCCCTTAAGAATTACCTTTCTCTTTGATCACATCAAAGATTATGGTTTGTCTTTCTTCATCTTTTCCTCTACTATCCTCAACATGTCCAACAACTTTGTCAACGCTTGTCAAAGTTATTCATGTTGTAGCTTATCATGAATTGTATGATTCTCACAACTTTTGCAGTATCATACCAATAGCCAACCCTTGGCTCAGAGGGAATCCTTCTTAGTCAGGTTTTCCACATACCCAATCACATTGAGTGTGTGAATACCTTACTGGATCTCCTTCTGCCATGACATACTAGGACAGTGTCTTGGAGACATCATATGTCTCATGTTGTCTCTGCAACTCATAGTTCAGAGAACACAACATCAAGCACTCCTCATCAATGTCATCCTCGGTATGCTTCCATAAGCATACTTTTAGTCATTTATGTGGTGGGATCGAGTTCATCTGGTATAACCAGGACTTAGAGATTTCACTCTTTGATTGAGAACACTTCTCATCGTCCTAACCAATTGTGGAAGTTTGCCCCATTTAGGTTGTCCTTGTCAAGGACCGATCGCAAAGAAAAGTTGTTGTTGTTTCTTCCCATTTGTACTACAAAAAGGAAAATATGCAATTTTAGTCTAAAAACTCATTTTTGACTTGTTTGATTGATTTGAAAAATGACGATATAATTAGGCCTTTAATTAATTATCGCTCCCACTATTTTACTTCAAATTGATGGCCCTTACCATCAATTCGGAAGATTGCAGCGTACAACCTTCTAGTGGGCAAGATCCTGAAATCCTCTAAGTCATGAGTCAGCTAGGGTTGATCGCCCACAACTTAGATCTCTCAGGTAGGCAACTTTTGCCAATTGCATCATATGTAACTCTTGATAAGATGTCATATACAACTCTTTGCAATGATCATCTCCATGCCTCAAGGTACTAGATCCCATCTAGATCACCTTGTTAAGTCCGACCCAAAGAAAACACGATGAATATGCACCCTGCTAGGGCAGACCCACACATTCATCCTTCACGCTTCCACGAGATAGACGGTACACCACGCTAGGGCGTGCCCACACTTGGTCGATCAAGCTTTTCACGTGTGTCACATTTGGAAGGCATCTAAAACTTAATATTTTAATGAGGGATTTGGTTTTTATATACATATATGTATCCAATCACCACAATACATAGTATGTATCAAATACATGCTATATCCCACAGAAAACATGCACAAAATGATAAAAAGCGATGATTATGGCCATCCTAATGTGATTCCTCGAGCCAAGAGGAATCATGGTCATCTAGGTCTACATCATATGCAACCTGTACAAGATGAACATATGTGCCTTTGCCTTCTGAGTTGATCATCTCATCACATGAATGGTATGTTCTCTCCAGCTGGTCGTCTGGGTGCCACCAGCCGATCGGTTGGCTCCTCCAACCGATCGGTTTGCCTGGTCGTCGTGCATCTCGTCATGTCCGCCACCCGCTCGTCACGCTCCTCGAGCCGGTCATCAACCGGTCGGTTCACTCCTTGAACCGACCGTCTGGAACGTCAACCGATCGGTTCACTCCTTGAACCGATCGTTTCAGCTATCTTCAGATGTCCGCCGGTCTTTGACATAACAAGAAATAAAATCTATTCTAATAATTACATTGCTTAAAAGGGAAACCCCGAGTTACATTCGGGGGGAGCAAAGGTAGGAAAGAATCTCGAATTATTTCGAGTTACATCAAGAATAAGAGAGGGAAGATCGGTGCGCAGACCGAGATGCAAGAAACCACAAACAACCACACCCAGATAGGGGTTTATAGGCCATAATCATGCTAAACATCCACCACAAAACTCGTTTAAGGGCGACGTGTATCAAGTGCATTAATAATACATATCATATATGTAATTGGGATTTGTGGATTTAGGATTGGACATGCATAAAGACAATATTATTCGCATCGCATGCAATAAATAAAGGCGACAAACCAAAATCGATCATATCGATATTCCTAAAATATAGAGCAGTTGACGTGGCTCTGATACCACTGTTGGGTTTTAGGGAGGCAGAGAAGGCAGCGGAAACAAAAAAAATTACTCCCCAAACCCATACCGAGGAAACACGTCAACGTCTATATATTAGGAAAGGATGGTTTGTGGAATCATACCTTGTCCCAAGGCTTGCTCGGCGACAATCGGCGACAATACATCGCGCCTTGCGCGGTCTTCACCTCCGGTCTTGGACGGTGTCTGTGCAACTCCTGGTCGCACCGGGACTGACGACTCCTTCTCCTACCAGACTGTCAGATGACAGTTGTCCTCCTGAGCGGCAGTGACCTCCCGCCTCTGTAGTAGTCCACGCGGACCACCTGGAACTCCACACTCCTTGTCCCACAAGGAAGTGGAAGGAGTCGCACCCTCCTGTTGACGTACTAGTCGCCAACACACTCTCCTGCCTCCAGTTGCAACTGTAGTTGTCTTTCCCTTGCTGCACTTCCCTTTGCGGGAAGCACTTGCTCGGGCTCTCTCTCGGTTACCAAAACTAGAGAGAATGAAAAATTTGCAAAGCAACTGGTTGCACTGAGTTGTACTCTGAGAAGCCCCCAATACCCCTATATATAGGCGGGTCATGGGACAGGGTTCTCTGTGCCCGACAATATGGGACTAAAGCAGGAGTAGAAGGGTTCGAGATTTTCCACAAAAAGCAAACAAGTCGCAACCTGAACCGATCATTTCACAACTGAAACGGTCGGTTGGGACCTTGAACCGATCGGTTCACAAGTGAACCGGTCAGTTGGGACACCTCAACCGGTCGGTTCACAAGTGAACCGGTCGGTTGGGGTTCCTAGTCGGTTCCCGATTGACTTTCCTTCTTTTATTTCCAATTGGTATCAAATACCAATCCTATTTCCCAATCAAATTGGACAATTAGAAACGAAAGGAAAATTCTCACCAATCCTACTTTCCCAAGTTGTTCGGTTGCACCAGTTGAATCGATCGTTTCAACACTTGAAGCAATCGGTTCACACTGGACTTGAGCCGATCGGTTCAACACTTGAGCCGACCGGTTCAGCAACCTCAGCCGACCGGTTCAACACTTGAGCCGATCAGTTGGGAGTGCAGGTTGTGCAGAATCAGTCAATTGCGATTTCAATCAATCTGATACTCCAATCAATGTGTCCAACACCTTGAACAATATGATATTGAGCTATCGATTAATTGAGTGTTTAATTGAACTACTAAACTCCTTTAGTAATCAATCTAAACATTGCTTGTGGACAAAACTCCTCTTCCAGGTTAAATCCTATGTGTGTGACCCTACAGGTCCATTTCACGTTGGCAGTGAAAGTCCATAACACTTATGACTTCACAAGCAAAGAGCGGTGCCTAGTCACACATCATTGCTACCCAAGTGAAAGTAGAAAGTTGGAGAACAACTTTCATCCTACAATCTGTGAATGGTGTTACAGTGAATGTATAATTCCTTTGTCACTGATATCCCGAATGAACTCGAGGCATGGAACAGTCATCCTGTCTACGTTCATTCAATTTCTTGATCTCAGAGTAGATTGAAGGAGATATGCATGACATCAATATCACATACTGATTCACACATGCGTGCACATGCCTATCTCAATCCTACTCATCAAGTGGCCTTGGATATCAAACTCCCTCAGGAGGGACAAATCCCATATCTATCACTCACCCCTCAAAAGCCCCATGTGTCAAAGCCACCCAATCATCACCTTTATAACAACCCATGTTTTAGGACTGCGTTTGATGATGTCAAAGTGTGCCCAACGACATGTGTTAAGTGTAGTGATTTCAGGTCAAAGAATCACACTCACCACGATCACTGTGAGTACTGACTGTGACTACCATCTTATGGTTCCATGTGTCAAACTCACGGTGGGTCTGTCCGATACATTTGTTCTCTAACAAGTACCTATGTGTTTGGTTTGATATCTTTATATCATGACTAATGAGATTATGTCATCAACCAACACCAAAATCTAGTCTTGTGTGTCATTGCTATCTATCTACCTTCCATAATGACATCCGACTAGGGACATAACAAGAATGTACAAACTCTTAGTATCTGTATGATCTCATCGTTTAGGTCATGAACCTGAAGGCATACGTCATTGAGTACTGTCATTCTCTAGACATTCAATATGTTCTATCACTATCTCATATGACTGAACCAGAAAGAATTGGAAGCTTTCCTTTGATGTTTATCAAATCAATCTTAATGTATCCCACCAATCATCCCATGATTGGCTCTCAGGGCATACATACCAACACCAATGTGCCAAGACACATGGATGCTGGCAAAGAATCTGGAACCTACTGCACAACATACTAAATTCTTCCTATGGAAAGCACTACATGAAGGACTACTGATAAATCAAAATAGAACTACCAGGGGCCTTGCAACAAACGCTCACTGCCTCCGTTGCAATAATAGCAATGAAACCACCATCCATGTTCTTAGGGACTGCCCCTACGCATCAAAAATTTGGGAGGAAATCACACACCATCAAGGTTTGTATGCTGGCAATGACCCATCTATACAACAATGGTTCTCAAGGAATACTAAAAAGAAAGCCTCTAACATCCACAAGACATGGTTCGCATTAACCACTAAATTTCTCTGGAAATCTAGAAATGAACTCATCTTCTCCAACAAAAATATCAATGTCGCAGAAGCTATGCGAACACCGAACAAGCAAGTTTCTATCACGACCCATGCCTTCTCACACATTGCTCAACCTTCAAGGAATTTGGAGCCTGAAACATTCAAGTGGACAAGGCCACCCCCCAAACTTTAATTTTGAATGTAGATGTTGCACTCTACAAGCGTCTCCATAAGGCTAGCACTAGTTTTGTCTTACAAGATGCAAATGGCTTATGGATCAGCGGAGGTACCCATACAACCCCTTGCACAGATGCTTTACAAGTGGAAATACAGGTTGTGATCAGAGGAGTTAATAAAATCATCAATGAACCAAGAGATACCATCATAGAAACAAATAGTCTATCCGCTTTGAAAATTCTCACTAGTGTCATACAAACACCCCGGAGATTCAAGCCATTCAAAAAGAACCTGCAACACCTCCTCACCCTGAAAGGAAATATCGAAATCACCCATAACATGAGATCATCTAACAGAATTGTGGACATCCTAGCCAAATAGTCAGCCAAGAATGACGTCCAACAATATGAATGGAGTGTATGCCCAAAACTCAGCCTCAAAGAATATGAGGAGGAGCTTCAATAATCTTCTGTTTCTGTATTAAACTTCAACCCTGCCTACCGAGAGCAGTTTGAATAAAAAAATTCTTGGTTTTATAAAAAAAATAATAAAAACAAAACATCATAATAGATATTACATTGTGTTGGACACAAAAAGTAGTGGAATCTTGCCCTCATTTTGTTATGTTTACACTGAAAATTATTGATGAATCATTCTACTCTTTGTCGTAGTGCAGAAACAAGCAATATCTTTTCACTGTGCACATATTATATGGGCACCCGCGGGCGACCCGTAACCCGCTGGGTCGGGTTTGAGTGTGCTACTTCCCCACCTGTTTAACATTGGGTCTTTTTGACCCACACCTGCAAGACCCAAACCCGCAACAACCCAACCCAAACCCAAACCACCCACCCGTTTGACAGGTCTATGCACGACTTATTTAACCTGGTATAAATACTTCAAAATCTTAACTCGTATCTGACCCATGTGATTAATATAGTATTTAGGTCATTCATGAAAACATACTACAATAAAAAAAAATTTAAATACACACACATGCATATACATATACATACATATATATATACATATATATATACTTATTTATAAATAGTTTTCAAATAGACTATGTCGGTTGGTACGTGTAACTTATATTAACCAACTTAAGAAATTTATTATTCTTACAACTTGTTAGCTAAACCCAATTTCATGAACTAAATTATGTAAAATATACATCAATATCCTTTGCACATAAAATACATAATACAAAGATGATTTTACTAAATTTTACAATTTCGACAACTTACTATGGACTTGAGAAATAGACCCTAAATTGGTTCATAACTTTTTAGTTCAGATTATTTAAAATTGCATTTTATCTTAGCAACATTGTTCAATCTATAAGTTTAGATTATGCTGTAAATTATCACAAAAATATTAATTATCAAATGGCACTAATATACATCTATTCAAATATAAGAAAATCTAACATCTCCCATAAGCCGCAGCTGGCGCAACAAGGAAGAGGATATTGTCGTTCAATTGTAAATTGTCACCGCTAAGAAAGTTGCTTTAGATAATATTGCGGGAGACATCCCCGGGATGCATTCCATACTATTGTCAGCGTGATTAAAATATCTGCATAATGCCATTGATTCATCCACTTATTCAGATTCTGGCCGTTATGAAGTTACGTTAGAAATGCCACGAGGGATTCCTGTTCCCGTTGTGTGCGGTCAAGAATGGTAATCAGCATTATGTTCGTGCTTGATAGCTTGAGCCCTCGGCATTTGTCAAGTTCAACTGGTAAAATTGATGGTTTTATTAGCCGTAAATTATGGGTTCTATATCCAGTTGGAACACTTAAAATCTTTATAGCAACATTTAATAATTCACATAGGGTTGTGTGATAGGACAAGACCTATCCTCTTCACAAAGAAAAAATCTTAAAAACAAAATCTGGAGGCCCCTGAGCCAGTACTGTATTTTAGTTGGGGCCATAACTAAAACACATCAAGGCATCTTTGTGCACCGCTATACATATCATAAGAAAAAAAAACGAATAGGGATCAATAAGTAACGGATCCTAAAAAAAAATAACGCCAAAGACCATACTATACATCAATTCATAACCTCAAGTCTTAACGTCCCAGCTGAACAACAACACGAGCCATAACCGAAACCTATTGAAAAGTCAACTCCATCACGTGACACGTCAACTATACTTCAAGTCTTAACGTCGCTCTCGACACAGTAGTTAAAAATTTCTTGGCAATTACTTAGCCCGGTGAGTGGAGGGGTGGGGCGTGCAGTTATGTTATTATTGTTGGGTCGTCGGCATCCTTCCATTGGAAACATGCACTGAATTTCCAAATTTAGTTATATAAAAGTCGTAGCCGAAAACAACAGTAATAGCAGTGATTTTAATTTTAAATTAAGCCAATATATAAATAGAATAAATTTGAAATGTTTCTTTTAGTGTGTTACATTTTTTATTTGTTGATAAAATGACAATATTAGGGGTTAATGTGTCGTTAACCAAACCCTCCTATCGTTATTTTTAAGTAATAACGAAAACAATACTAGTAGCGATAATTTTAGTGTTAGATTGGGCTAAAATTTAAAATAACAATCATTTTTATTGTTTTATTCAATACATTAAATTTCAAAATTGTTAACTAAAATGACATATTGGGGTCAACATGCTGACCAACTCATCGTGTCATAATTTAGAGAACATAACAAGTAGTAGTAATTTTCATTTTATATTCGGCGAAAGATTTTACATCAACTCACATTTTAAATGGTTTACCCAATGTAGTATATTTGAAATTTATTAGACAAAATGACAACACTACGGGTTGTCATAATTTAGAAGCAACAACTGAAAATAACAATGATAATGATTATTTTGTCTAATACTAGGCCAAAAAGCTAAAATAGCATAAATTTCAAATTTTATGGAAATGATTACATTGCAAAGGTACTAATCAAAACAAAAATATTAAACAACGTGTCATTTACTTACCCATGTAGTAAATCTCTCCTCATCCAACTGAACTCTCCTCGCGCCCGCAACCTAGCGCTCTGGCGACTAGGGTTACGGCGTGTGGGAGTCCCTCTACCCCGAACAGGTCACCTTCTCTTGCAGGTCCAAGGACAGGGCGAGCTTCCTGGTACTCTCCCCATGATGGCGGAGGAACTGGCAGAGAGATACGCGAGACTACAGCTAACGACGGAGGAGGAAGAGCCAATCGAAGTCAGGGAAGAACGAAACGATGAGGAGGCAGAGCATCTGGGACTGGCACTGGTCGCGCGCTTCCTGGCGGACAGAGCGCCCAACTTTTGGGCGATGAGACGTACCCTCACGCAGGCTTGGGGGCTCTCGCAGAAGGTGGTGTTCAAGCAATTGGAGGGCGACGTCTTCATCATTCAATTTTTTGATTGGAGAGACAAGCAGAAGGTGATAGATGGGGCGCCATGGAATTTTGACAACAAGTTGCTGATTTTCAAGGAGATTGAGAAGGAAGAGCAGCCAGGGGCGATCATCATCAAGCACACCCCTTCTGGGCTCGGATCTACGGGCTTCCACTAGGGTTCTGGTCGAACCAGGCTATCAGGAAGATTGCAAGCAGACTGGGCGATGCCCTTGACTTGGACGTCGACGAGCTCGGGTGGGATACATCGGCGAGAGTCCGGATAAACCTGGATATCACGAAACCTTTGAAGAGAGTCCTGCGCATATCAGGGAACCAGAACAACATCATCACCCTGGATGTGAAATACGAACGGCTGATGAACTTCTGCCACACCTGCGGGCGGCTAGGTCACGTCGAGCGGGACTGCAGCGATCGAATCGAAGGTGAAGAAGGAAACCAACAATGGGGGCCTTGGTTAAAAGCATCCCCGCGGAAGCCGAGGACGACGCTGCATGAAGAGCTACACGGCCATACCCGGGTCACGAAGAGGATAATTTTCAAGAGCAGGCCGACGCAAGAGGGGTCGACCGGCGGCAGTGGGACGCGGAACAGCCAGGTCGATGGAGCGGGAGACGGCGAGGCACCGATCAAGGAGGGGCACGACGAAGGCAACAGAGAGCGTGACCACTCACAGCAGCACCAAGAGGGCAGTGCGGAATCCAACTACAACCTGGACGCACTATTTCCAGAATGGCAGGAAATATAAAGAGCGGATGGAGGCAAGGGCAAAGGAGGAATGGCAGAGTTAGGGCAGACGGAAATACGGCGGATATCCTTCGGTAGGGTCGAGCTTTTGGAGGTGCGACAGCGGGCAATGTCTAGCCCAGGCTTCGAGGCAGATTACAGAAGAACTACCACAGAGTACACGACTGAAACAGCCATAAGAGAGGAAGAAACAAGGAAAGAGTCGGAGGCCATATCCAAGCAACAGGAAATAAGCAACATACCCATACAACAAACGACGTGAAGTCAGATCAAGACGAGGGCACAAAAGAAGATGGAGAGCAGGAAGAAGATAGGGAAGAAAGGCAAGGGAGACCCAAAGAAAAACAAGAAGCCACCGTGGGTATACAAGATGAGCAGGGAACAACGTCTTGGGATACCAGAACATGAAGTTATTTGGGACACTATGTCGGGAAAAAGAGGAAGGCAATCTGAGTACTGCGACATGAAGCTAGATATGGTCAGCCCTACGGAAGACATAACCAAGAAAGCGAGGAGCAGTGAACCAACAACACACTTTGAAGGGACACCAAGTGTTCAAGTAGCAGAGAGTGGCGAAGACCAGCTCCGTAAATAGCTATGAAAATCGTGAGCTGGAATTGTCAGGGATTGGGCAACCCTGACACAGTGAACGCCCTCCGATCGTGGTGTTGGAGGGAGAGCCCGAACATTGTCTTCTTAATGGAGACACTCATAACCAGTGCAGATTTAGAAACAGTGAAGAGAAAATGTGGCTTCACACAAGGTATTTGTATTGACAGAGTGGGCAGAGCAGGTGGTATTGGTTTGTGGTGGAAGGACGTTGACCTCAACATTATATCCTATTCGCAGCATCACTGTAATTGTGAGATTGATGATGGAACAAGGGCTGAAAAATGGAGAGCCGTGAGAATCTATGGGTGGGCGGATCAGCAGCTGAAGCATAATACTTGGAACTTGATACGTGATTTAAAAAACACATCTGATCTACCTACTGTGTTCTTTGGTGACTTCAATGAGATTGTATCAAACACAGAAAAATTGGGAGGCCCACCAAAACCTTTTTGCCACATGCAGGATTTACGAGACGTGATAGATGACTGTGATCTGACGGACCTGGGATACAGTGGAAATATTTTCACGTGGCAAAGGGGAACAACACCTGAAATGCTTGTTCGGGAAAGACTGGACAGAGCCTTGGCATATCCCAACTGGGCGGCGAGATTTCCACAGGCAAGAGTCATCCATCTTCCTATTGTTGAATCTGATCATTCACCGGTTATCATTAACACGGAGTACAGAAGAAGGAAACAAAGAGGAAAGCAGGATAATTTTTTCTTCGAGCCCATGTGGATGGAGGACGAGATGTGCGAACAAATTATCAAGGAATCATGGGATGGTGGAGTATCTATTGATCTGCATGGAAAGATGGAAAGGTGCAGCATAAAATTAAAATCCTGGGCAAATGAAAAGTTTGGGAAAATGAAGAGCAGGATAAAAGAATTAGAAGGACAGCTGGGGGAAGCTCAACTTCTACCGCCGGATAGAATCAACCTTGACAGGTGCTCTCGCATGGCACCAGAACTACAAGAGTGGCACAGGTGTGAAGAAAAGTATTGGCATGTAAGGGCGAGAGTGAATGAAATGAAAGCGGGTGACAGAAACACAGTGTATTTCCATCACAAAGCAGTTGTCCTTCATGTCATTGTATAGAAAAGAAATAAGATAGAAGGGCTCCATGACACTGAGGGACAATGGAAGACGAAGGAAGAAGACATTGAAAAAGTCATCACCACTTATTACCAGGGGCTGTTCACAACATCTAACCCAACGGGTTGGGAGGAAGCCACTAAAGGGATTGAGAGGAAAATTGGAAGAGCAGATAATGAAGATCTGGAAAGGGATATCACCACGGAAGAAATCCAAGCAGCGCTGAAAAGTATGCATCCTAACAAAGCACCCGGGCCTGATGGAATGAAGGCCATGTTCTTTCAAAAATACTGGCACATAGTGGGCAGTGACGTTGCAAACTACATAAAGGGATGGTGGAAATCCGAAGGCAGTATAGCTGATGTGAATTCTACTCTGGTGGTTCTCATTCCCAAAGTGAAGACACCAAAGGAGATTGGGGAGTTCTGGCCCATTAGTCTGTGTAATGTCATTTATAAAATTGCAGCAAAAGTCCTAGCCAACCGCCTACGCCCTTTGATAGATAAAATCATTTCTGAGCAGCAAAGTGCCTTTACACCGGGAAGGCTTATCACAGACAATGTGCTCGTTGCCTACGAGCTTTTCCACACGATGAAAGGCGAGATGAGGAAAAAGAAGGGTCATATAGCACTGAAGCTAGACATGTCAAAAGCATATGACAGAGTAGAATGGGGATTCGTAAATTTCATACAGGAGAAGTTAGGTTTTGGAGAGCTCTGGAGGAGGAAAGTCATGAACTGTATGTCGTCAGTGTCTCATTCCTTTTCTATTAATGGGGAACGTACTAGGAAAACTCAACCTTCCAGAGGACTGTGCCAGGGTGACCCTCTCTCCCCTTACCTTTTTATTTTATGTGCTGAAGCTTTTTCTTCCTCGCTAAATGTAGCTTCACAACAGAATGACATTCATGGAGTACGAGCCAGCCGTTATGGGACTCATATTTCTCACCTTTTCTTTGTAGATGACTCCATCCTTTTTGCGAGGGCGACCAAAGAAGAATGCCTGAAATTAGTTGTGATCATCAGCCAGTACGAACAGGCATCCAGACAAAAAATCAATCTATCTAAAACTGAGGTGGCCTTCAGCAAAGGAGTCAGCAGAGAGAGGAAGGATGAGATATGCCAAGTGCTTCAAGTCAAAGAGGTGGAGAGGCACGGGAAATATTTAGGCCTACCAGCAGCAGTGGGAAGATCCAAAAAGCAAGCCTTCTCATACATTCAGGAAAGGGTATGGAACAAACTGCAAGGTTGGAAGGAAAAGATGCTATCCAAAGCGGGAAAGGAGGTCCTAATCAAGGCAGTGGCCCAAGCTATTCCATCATACATGATGAGTATTTTCCAGTTACCAGCGTATCTTCTTGACGCCATCAACAGTTCCGTTGCTAGATTCTGGTGGGGAGCAAAAGATAGTGAAAGGAAAATAGCCTGGGTCAGTTGGGAGAAACTCTGCACACCAAAAAACCAAGGAGGCATGGGCTTTCGAGACATTAGTGCATTCGACCAAGCTCTTCTTGCCAAACAAGTATGGCGCCTGTTTCACAGGAATGAGACATTGGCCTACAAAATCCTAAAGGCCAAGTACTTCCCATCATGCAACGTCCTCGAGGCCAGAAGGGGTCACAATCTAAGTTTTACGTGGAGAAGTATATGGAATTCCAAGAGCATAGTGTTGGAAGGCATGCAATGGAGAGTGGGAGATGGCAAAGACATAAATATATGGATAGATAGCTGGATACCAAATCTAAATGGCAGCATAGAAGGGAGGTTGGGCATATCATCACCGACAATACAAAAGGTTCACCAACTAATTGATCAAGAAATAAGGCAGTGGAACCGCGGGCTGATTAGTGAGCTTCTAACACAAGACATAGCTGCTATGGTGTTAGCAATTCCACTAGGAGTCTCAACGAGGGAGGACGAGATCTTTTGGAAACCAAACAAGAGTGGGGAATACACGGTGAGATCAGCATATTGGTTGGCAACTCAACAACCGTGCAGCACTGAGCAACCGGTCAACCAGGTGGACAAGGAGGTGTGGCAGGCGATTTGGAAGACGGGCCTAAATCCCAAAGCGGCTCACTTCCTATGGCGCTGCGTCGTCGGCTCATTGGCCACTGTCAGAAGGCTGTTTGATAGATACTGCCATCAATATGGAATATGTAATATCTGCCGGAGGGAAAAGGAAGATATAGGTCACATGCTTTTCAAGTGTGACCAGGCATGGGAGCTATGGAAGGAATACCCGATGGAAATGCAATGTCGTATAGAAGAGATGGGCACAAAACCAGTTAAGGCAGCTATCATGGCTGCGGTATGGCCGGTCCAAGGAAGGACAGATGACAACATGGTTGCTTCTCTTTGGGCTATCTGGAGTAGAGGAAATGACATAACCTTTGGGAACAAGGTGCGCCAACCACTTCTTATGAAGAATTCCTTGCTGCCGCTAGTTAGATCACAATCGACGACGAGCAGCGGGCTAACCTGCCCACCAGCGGCGACAGCAGGCGTGCACTGGTGCAGGCCACCGGAGGGAGTTGTCAAGTTGAACTGTGATGCTGCGGTGAACATACAAGGAGCAGACGGCCTCAGGATGATTTGGAGGACAGCTTATGGAGAAGCAACAAGATTAGAAGGAAAGAAACAGCCGACACTCAAGGACCCAAAATGCGCTGAAGCACTTGCCATTAGAGAAGGACTCCTCATCTCCAAAGACATGAATCTCACTCATGTAATGCTGGAATCAGACACTGAAGTTGTGATCAAACTCATTGAGACTGGGACTAGAAGAGCGGACCTCCTGGGATCCATTCTTGAGGACATAGCTCATCTTAGAAATTTTTTCAATAGCATTTCCTTTGTTTTCTGTCGTAGACTGGCTAATGGGTTGGCTCATCAGTTAGCCCGGATGGCCGCTAGTAGTAGTTTTTCTTACATTAATAGTAGCTCGTTGCCTCTTGTTGTAATGAACTGCATTAAAGCAGATTTGCATATCTAATACATAAGATCGTTTAACCTCAAAAAAACAATACTTACCCATGTTGTCAAGGAAGGCGTTTCTCCTAGAGGGGTAATCCGAACAAGGATGGGAAGCGTTACCTCAATACGAAATAATGCCACCCGATCGGAGTTTTATTACCCCCACCTTAGTGTTGGGCACAACTATTGTTGTTCACCTCATGCATGTATGGTTGCAATGGGGGAATGCATCTCCTTTATAAAAAGCATGGTTTCCTATCTCACTTTCAAATTTTGATTGCCCTACTTCAATCAAATCAGTCTCTGAACTCCATAACCTCTTATTTTAGTTACTTAACTACTAGATTTCTCTACTTGCTCTAATTCTTTTGTTAAAACTTCCGTTATTAGTGCTTTTTCTATTGGAGTTTTTTCTTCTTTTGCTTATATAGATATATGTTGTTTATGTATTACATACTGCTAGAGAGTATATTTATTTAAGTTATTTCTATTTTAGTTAAGTTGTTTAGTCTATTTATAATATGGGTCTAAGTGTTTCGTGGCTCATTAGGTTTTTCTTGTGTCTTTATGCTTCCCCCTGATCTTATATATAGGAATGAGGGTTGTCTCCTATCAATAAGAAAAACTACAAGAGGAGAATTTTCAATTATATCATATTTTCACATGGTATCAGAGCAGGCTTTTGAATACCGCTCCAAAACTCGAGAGGGAGAGAGAGCGTAAAAGAGAGTTGCCTCCCCTTTCTAGTGGCTATCGAAGAAAGGCATTGCTTGACTTCTCATAGGGATGTCTCATCCTTGCTTTTTCTTGGAGTCGTGTCCTTTTAGCCGTCTCATCTTCCCCAAAAATTATCCTTTAATGTTTGTTCTACAGATATACAAGGGCTAGCATGTCTCTGTCAATGTTGTTTGCTAATGGAGCCACCAATATCCTATTCACTACCATCATCACAGATCTCCACCCTTATTATCTACTCTAGGGCATTATATGAACCCTAATCCAAACCCTAATTTCCCTAATGAGGCATTATATGAACCCTAATCTCTCCATTATTACTCCTTTTGCTATATTTGTCTCAAAATCAGTATTGTAAATATGTTTCTTGGGTATAGTACCGCACTGCAATGTTTTAAATATTTGATGCTTCTACTTGCCATAGTTTCTCTTTAGCATGTTGATTTTATTTGAATATTTAGCTAATTTAATGGTACTTTTGTTCAACCACACATAGATAATGCATGTGTTACTATCCCCATTATAAAATATTATGTAAGTGACTGGAATGTGTTACTCTCCCTCACCTATTAATTGAGGTTAGGGGAATGTGTTACTCTCCCCATTATAAAATATTATGTAGGTGAGTGGAATGTGTGGCACTCCCTCACCTATTGGTTGAGGTTAGGTAGGAGCCTCAACCCTACTTAGTTAAGATAGTCAATATTAATCATGCATGCAAAACTTTTACTATTTTCTTGTTATGGCAAGCATCTATTTGATTATACCTCATACTCTTGATATCTTCATATTATGATGAAAATTTAGCCTTTATTACCATGTTATTTATTTATCTTTTGTCCTTGTTCAATATTTTGACACATACCTTGTTTTGCTCTCTCTTGTTGGGTGCTTTCCCAACCACCCAATATTGGAACAAGGTGTTGAACAAGGGCAAGGGAACCAAAACCAGGAGTAGATCCAAGTCTTGCTTCAAGGGTGTCTAGGTTGCTACTGCTAGATCCTAATAGTTTTCTTTCTAGTTTTTCCTTTCGTAAAGCTCATGCAGTGAACTGAGTTTAAAGGCAATGTAATAACTTAGTTTCCTTTCCGCTGCGATTGACATTTTACATGAATTTGAATCATACTTATTTACTTGGAATATTATACATGCATCCCTCAATGTCTATTAGTTTTTGTGAAAAGGTGGATGTTTTTTATTTCCTATAGATTTTAGTAAGGAGGTGATCTCATCCCTTTACAAGATGAGATGGAGGAGAGATGAAGAAAGAAGAAGAAGACTTCAATTATGTTTCTATATGGATCTTCATGCTAGGATTACTACTTCTATTAGGTGTTATTTTGTTACTATATGGATCTACTTGCTTCTTGCAAAGCTTATTCATCATCATCAATTGTTGCTCTGAGTCTATCTACTTCACTTGTTCTATCTATTTTTAATTTTCTATGTGACGACATTATTGTTTCTACTTGTTCTATGATTAGAATAGTTTATTTGCTTGTTTGTGCTTTTGCACTATCTACAGGCTGTGCTCTATTTGCATGTTGACCCTTTTTTTGTTCTTGCACATGTCTAGTATTATTCTTGATGTGACCTAGCACTTTCTAGGGATTTTGACCCAACACTTTCTGGACTGTGACGTCTTCTACTATGATAAAAATTATATGATGAGATGATGATGGGAACTTTGATGACTTACATGTTAATGATGGAGCTTCATGCTTTTATGCTACTATTATTTATCTTGGAGTCTTTTTGCTATCTTCTATTTGAGGAACATGGTCTTTTATCCACCTATGTCATCTGTTTTTGGCTACTATGTTCCAACACTCTCTGTCTTGGTCATAACTTCAGCATGTTGACTCCTTTCTTGTCCATGTTTTGTATGCATGTTATCTGATGCATCTTGTGTGCCAAACCGCCACACAAATACGCGACAATACAAAACCAAAATGCGTGATCGATAGCTAATTGACCACATAGCCAGAAAGAAGATAAATTAAAACCGATTTAAACATACCCATCCTGTTCAGAACATATCGCATCAAGGTCCAACAACTTGTATCTCAACAGACACCATATCATATATATGCATATGTCCAGTGGCCAACTGCCATAACCAATATATAAAAGATTTGTTCCACACAAACAAGCCATAAACAAACCTCAACATATTGCCAAACCTCGTATCAATATACATATCATCTACAAAACATCCCCTACCCAGACCTGAGAGTACATGGAAAACACTAGGAGTCTACAAACTACTATCCAACCTTTTGCAACTACTTCTCTTCTAGATGCTCCTCCTCAGCACCACAATCCTGAACATCCAGCTAATGACCACCTAAAAAGATGTGATAACACATGAGGTGAGACCCATGTCGCAATGAGAGATATAACTATCAACCAATGGTTATTAATTATAGCAAGAATCATTATTAAACAGGATGAGCAGATTCAACTAAATAACTAAAATAGATAAAACACGATTAACATAGTATATAAGGAAACATGTAAAACAACTACTTTCTATACAGTTCATTTTTCTTACCGCATTTTATAACAATCCAATAGTATAAGAAACAAGGTAAGGGTAGCATTAAATGTGAATCATCTTTATCCTTAAATGAATATACTACATGGTTGTATTACATCTTTTATTAAGTCCTGAGGAATTGAGGTTTCCCACTTAATTCCAACTCACCACTTCTAAGTCAAAATTAGTACCATATAAGATCTTGTAGGAGAGTCAGAATCCTAAGATCTCATCTGCCCTCAGTGAGTACGATCCCTCCACAACAACATATAAGTCCAGCTGCTAAACATCCTAGTCCATCCTTGGTATATGGGTCACAACACTAGTGAACAGCCTAGCCCACTCTTAATAGGTCACACTAACAGTGAAACCAGGGTATACAAACCCAACATCTGAGGTATAATCACAATTGTCCTTAATCACATCATATATATTGAATCATAATCACCTGAGATATGGCCTCAAATGTTCTCCTATCAAGGTATGTCCACGACCATCCTTGTGATCATGCATATACTCAACACTATATGACTTTGAGCTTCTACTAAAGGATAACTTATTTCACCATCCACCAAGCCCTAACACTGGAATGCATCTATGACACAGGGAAACTACATGATTAGGGTTTTTCTTGATTAGTTAAGTTTCTACATGTGATTTAAGTCTGCATCAATCAAGCTATGTACAAACCCTAAAATAATTCTACAAAAACATGGTTAGATTACCATCTCAGAAGATATAAAATGTGTAAAGTATAAATTTGATCACTTCATCACATGGTACTAGTTCATTACAGCACATGAGACCATAATCATCATCATATCATCTCGGGATGCCAATCCCTTGTCACATCATACAGAGGATATCACCCCAAATAGGGTATGAAGCCATATCTAGGGTCATAAGCCCATTCACATTATTTCCTGCAAGAACATCATCATCTTTCCATACCTCATCAAGACTCATCATACTATCACAATACATGTGATACATAAGTGATGCAAAATCACAGAAGAGTTTTGATGTTCATCTGATAGAAAATTAGGTGTACAAAATTAGGAGACAAAACACATTTCATTATCATACTAATTATTCAAGAAATCTAGGCATTATCTTCACTTACATTAATTAGGGTAAGGTTCAACAAAGTAAACTGAATTAGGGTTTCAATCAGAAATTTAAACATAAACCCTAATGCTCATAGTATCCTTCAATCGTGAAAGAAACTAGGTCAACCATCATCATCATGGAGTCAAAAAAACATAAAAACCATATGGATTACAATACCTCATTGACCACTTAGGGTTAATGGTGTCATCGACCGCTAAAAACTAGGTCACACCACCTTTGGCAACCAAAGGGATTTGCCACCTCAATGACCACTTAAGTCAAACACATTAGCAACTAATTAAAGAGTAGATCATTGGAGACCGAAGAAGATTAGGTTTCAACCCTTCATCAATAAATGAAGGTCCCAATCATCAACAACCACTAAGATCCAACAACATCAGTGACCACATAGATCCAATCTTGGTAATCGAAGAAAACATGGATCATTGGCGACCAAAGAGAAATCACCATGCTTAGCGACCATCAAAGATAGCAAACATATCGACCTCAAAGAGGTGTGAAACTCATCAACCACTAAATCTTGGAGACCACATGAAGAGAGAGAAAATCTTAGTGACATTCATAGGACTAAAACTTCATAAACCACATAAACCAAAATAAGTTGATCATCACATTGAACCCGAAAAGTCATCAAGGGTTATATCAAAATAAGAAGATCAATACCAATACCAAAAATAATAAATATCATGTGAGAAAGTAAAATCATGATTTGAGAGAGAGAAAACCAAGGTTTCCACAAACATGTAAGTACCAAACCCTCCATCAGCAAGCAATACTTCGTGCACAAAGATTAGGGTTTATGCAAAGAGAGTAATCTATTCAAGATGACCAAGAAAACACAAATCCTACATCAAGATATTATCATTCTTGTAATCACGTTTTGGAGAACAATTAAGTGCATGCAAGGTAGAAGTAAGCAATAATAGTTGAGAAAGTTATATAAATCACCTCAGAGTTGATGTAGAAACTTCAAATTGCAAAGTATCTTGAAGAAGAAAGGTATAAAGCTCTAGCTTGAGAAATCCTATCTACCAAGATAGCTCCACCTCCAAGAAATTAAGAAACAAACCCTGGGTCAAAGAAGCAAAAAAGTGATCAAAAACCCTAGGAACAAAGGCAAGGAAGAGAAGTTCTTCAAGCTCAACTCAAGTAATACCATGGAAAAACATAGGTTCGCCCAAGAACAGAAAGAAGAACGTTAGGTTATCAATGAAAATGTAGGTAAAGAGGAAGATCTCACTCACCAAGACCAAGAAGAAGAGAAAGGATGCTCTAAATGACCACAAGAAGGGTAGCTCCAAACCCTAGCTCAACATGCAAGAGGGATGGACCACCTTCTACAAACTTGAGCTCCTTCTCCACCACCAAGAACAAGGGGACGAGCTCCAAGAGAATGAAGAGATAAAGAGGGTGTAAAAGGTTTAGTTGCATGCAAGGAACATATGGTTGGAGAGAGAGAAAGGGGGTTAGGTGTCAAGCTAACACATGCCATGTGTCCACCAGTTCTCATCCATGAAAGCCCCAAACTCACACATGCAAATAGGGTGACAAAAACATGAAAATCCATCGACCACATTTGTCTAGAAAAATCCATAAACCACTGAGATTCTCAGTGACTAACACGATTAAAAACTCAATGATTGCTAACCCTAGGGTTCTTGGCAATCTAAAGGGGTCATGAGACACATCGAATGCCAAGAACTGAGGGTATAATCAAAGCATCATTGATCGCCATAAGTATGGCCACATGAAAACACGATGACTGCCAAAACATAAGTTCATCGGTCCATCATGCATCAAGGTCAACCATCCACTTAGGGCATCCATGGAAATCCTAGTCCTCAACACATGAGATGTCACCACTCAAGCCAAGGTGTGACATAGCGCCCCAAGGCACCAATATCTTCAACATGATGTAAAACCATGTGAGGCACAACAAGCATGTGACCAATTGCAAGAGAAACTATAGACATGGGTAAATCGCAATTAGGTCAAAAACAAGCACATATAAGCACAACTAGCTCAAACAGAGTCCAAACTGGACAAAACATGAAACAAAAGCTTGTCACATGTTATCAAAGCACATAATAAGGTCTGATTAAGGTTTTAAGAATATAATTATAATAAAAAAGCATGACCAACCTAAAATCTAGGTCATGGATCTTACAACCATAAACCACTAACACAAATTTTGGCCCTAAAATCCCACACAAACAAGGATAGGTACTTCCTATGTATCTCATCCTCTAACTCCCACGTGGCCTCCTCCATACCATGGTGGTGCCATAAAACTTTTACTAAAATGATATCCTTCTTCTTCAACTTCTTCACTCTCCTATCTAATATCAACACATGACCTTCAACATAGGACACATCCTCATCCAACTCAACCTCCATTGGCTACAACTTCATCTCAGTGTCATGGTGACACTTCCTCAACATAGAAACATGGAATACATCATGTAACCTGTACATCTCTAGAGGTAGCTCCAACTTGTAAACCACCTTTGCAACACGTGTCAAGATAGGGTATGGTCCCATAAACCTAGGAGCCAACTTACCCTTCTTTCAAAACCTTACCACACCTTTCCAAAGAGAAACCTTAAGATACACCTTGTATCCCCCTTGGAATTCCAACGGTCTATGTCAGTTATTAGCATAGGATTCTTATCTATCTTAGGCTGCCTTCAACTACTGTTGTACACCTTGATCTTCTCTGTAGTCTACTGCACTAGATCAGGACCCAAAAGATGATACTTACTTGTCTCATAATGTCAAAGCGGTGACAGACAACATCTCCCATATAAAGCCTCATAAGGTGTCATGTCTATACTCCGTTGGTAACTGTTGTTGTAGGCAAACTCTATCAAACTCAGGTGCATATCCCAGCTCCCAAGAAGTTACAAGACACAAGCTCTTAAAATATCCTCCAAGATCTATATGGTTCACTCAGACTGACCCTCTATATGTAGATGAAAGGTTGTACTTAGCTTCAGCTATGTACCCGTAGTTGTATGCAAATGTTCCCAAAAATGACTGGTAACTGGAATACCATGCAAAAAAACTGAGGACCTCTGTCAGATACTATGGTAATGGAATACCATGCAAACAAACAATCTCATCAACATATATATGTGCCAACTTGTCTGTTGTTTACATCATCTTGACTAGGAGGAAATGAGCTGAATTGGTGAACCTATCAACTATCACCCAAATGAAATCATGACCTTTGTCTATCCTAGGAAGACCAACCACAAAGTCCATCGTGATATGATCCCATTTCTAAAGTGGTATTGGAAATGATTGTAATGTTCCTACAAGTATCTGATGCTCTGCCATGACCTGCTGACAGATTGGACATCTCATCACAAACTCTTCCACATCATGCTTCATACCAGGAAACCTATATAGATCCTTCTGGTTATGTTACATCTTGGTAGTTCCTAGATGCATTACGTACATCAAAGAATGAGACTCCTCTATTAACATCTCCCTCAACTCATCAACATCTGGAACCACTATCTAGTAGTGAAAGAAAATTGTTCCATCCTATATCTCATGAAAACCATCATACTTCTTACAGACAAACTCTTCTAGGATGTTCTATATCATGGTATCATTTTGTTGCGCAACTCTAGTATGTTGCATCAACAACAACTTCATTTGTAACTATGCTAACAAGCCCACCAACAAAGAAACCTCCAACTATACGTTCATCTGGCAAAGTGACACCAACATGTTACGCTTGTGGCACACCAAAGCATGTAATTGTGCCTTATTTGCAGATGATGATGAAGATGAATTCCTACTCAAAGCATCTGATACCACATTAACCTTTCATGGATGGTAGTCTATCATGCAATCATAGACTTTAATAAGCTCCATCCATCTCCTCTATCACATATTCAACTCCTTTGAGAAGATATATGGAAGGTTCTTGTGATCTTTGAAGATCTGACACTTCTCTCTATAGAGATAGTGTCTCCAAATCTTCAAGGAATGAACCAATGTTGCATGCTCCAAATCATGTGTTAAGTAGTACTCCACATATTTCATAAGTTGTCATAATGAAAAAGAAATCACATTCTTATCATGCATCAACACACATCTAGAGCCATTCTTCAATGCATCACAGAAGATGATTATTTATTTCCAGTGCTTCTAGACTTGTATGTAACTAACCGGACACCACACATGAACAATTATCTTGTATATATTGAATATATAATAATCTCTACTGTTTACATCTGGTAAAACCAGTGAGTTAGTGGAACACGATTTTGCATTTTTCTTTTTTGCTTAATGATCAAGACTGGAATTGTATACTGGATAACAGAGATTGTGTTAACTGGATATCAGTACATGAATCCCAACCATAGATATATTGATTCAACTATGTATGAAAAACTCACATCTACTTATATATTTGTAGGTAAGGGCTAACTTGCTGAAAGTACATGATTCAGTCAAATCATGGCTGAATTTGGCTTTGGACAAATCAGAACCACTTTAAGATTCAGTCATATACGAATGATTTGTAGTAGGTGAAGAAGGCTTAGGGGTATGTTCTCGTATCATGTTCTATTTTTCATAGGAATGCAAATCTAGTTTATACTTTATGAAGAGGAAGTTGTAGTGAGTATCGTGCATTCCATTTATCTATATGAAATAGTTAAATTTGAATCAAATAGATATTCCGTTGTATACCCCTAGCTTTAGTATCTACATCTATATTGCTGGTATAAAACGAAATGAATTGATTGACAAAGGCTCTGTTGGCATCCCTCTGTCTGATTAAACAACTGATTGAATAAGTTTCTCAAACATGGTATGCCATATGAAAAGTTCATAATTCATCATGCCTTAATTTACTGCAGCAGAGACGAGGTAGACCCCTTTATTATAGAAAATTGGGTCTGTTTATACAATGGGATAACTACACCTAGCAACATACTAGGTAGACCATTAACCAATCTCGAATGATAATTTTTTTCACGAGGTGATGAACTTCACCTAGTACAACATACTAGGTAGACCATTAACCAAGCTTGAATGATAAAAAAATTTCATGAGGAGATGAACTTATTTAACTTTTTCCCTATTTTTTACAACCAAGATCTTACATTTGAGTAGGACATCACCTTGGCCAAGCATATCATGAGCTTTTGCATTACTTGCTTTAGTTCCAGTATTTATTTTTGCATAGGGGAAGGGATCCATTTTTGCAGATTTGTGGTTTCCATATACTTACGAAGATGATTATTTTATTTTAAATGGTTGCTCTTGGGGTCTTTCATTTTTTAATAATTGTCTATGCACAACACGTAATGGTCTTGTTTCGAGTTATAATTAAAATAGAGGAAGCTTTTCAATGGTAAGTTGTCTCTAGTGGGTATAATATTTTACATTTATGATGTGTACATACGATATCCATTTCAAATGCACGTGTTAATGATATGAATGTCGTGTACTTCTAATTGCATCCAGCCATAGATTGGTGAATGAAGTCTCCAATGGTATATCTCAGCTTAACACACCATCTGGTTTTTTATTTCTCACATACAAAGATCAAGGAGGAAAAGAGAATGGAGGGTATGATGAGTTATTTCACATAAAAGGAACTATATTAATTTTCATCTATGTCTTACCTTTTGGGTCTAACAGAATATCAAATGCACACGTAGCAAAGCCACCTTCAGTAATACTCTGAAGTAGGGAGTGATCAGTTGGATTATAGGACCAGTTCAATTAATCCCTCGGCCGTGTTTCAAGGCAAGGCTGCTAGTTCAATTGACAACATGAAGGTAAGAGCCTTTATTCCTCGTTGATTGTTCAGTTTCACTGCTACAATGCTTTGTTGTTCCCCTTTCTGGATGGTGTTTGTTGAAATACTTGCCTCTTCCCCCCTCCCAAATTTACGGTCTGTAATCTATCCTGAGCTCACTTTAAAGGAACTTATACCCTTCAAGAGTTCTAGTCCAATTTTGCAATGCTAAAACTGATATGAGGCATATACAAATGGACTCCTATTACTCCAGTAAATTGTGTTAAGAAGTAATAGGCATGTTGGGTAACTCTTAACTGTTACTACCCTCCCAACCTTGTCCCTAATTGTTCCTCTTTCCCCAATTGCTTATAGAGCTTGAGGAAGCTTTGATGTGTAGAGTGTCCCATCTCATACTCACACTTTCTTCATGGTTACGTTGCTGAAGATATGGGCACCACCGACAGCCCCAATGCGCATTAGAAGGCATAAGTAGTTATGGAAGCTTTTGAAAGTTCCAGTGCTAGAAGAATCCCCCACAAATGGGTATGCATCATAACTCTCATATCAAAACCCGAAGTCTCCTTTTTCAATATAGGTCACACAAAGTGAAGATCAATAGTTCAGCAACAAAGTCATTCTTAAGCAGAATTCCTACTGAATAACGATTCTAAACATCCCATGTATTCTGTTGACACAAGTGAATGGAGTTTTTTGCATTTATTAGGGGCATATTATTTGAGTTTACATCCTTTAAATTCGTCCATACTAACTAGATAAACATGTATACATATACTTTTCTCAAGGTTAAAAAGTTTCCGATTTGGAATCAACTAAGAACCTGCTAGCAATATCATATTTACACAATACAAATCTGTTGTATGATGTATCTAGGCAGACAGAAGAACACAAAGCAACGTTGATTGCACTTCAGTACACATAGATTTATGGTTCTTGAAACCATGTCTATTTCTAATGAAAATAGATAGGCTGCTGCTCGTGAACAAGCAATGTCTCTATTTTGCTGGTAAGTTTCTTGTAGTCCTTGTCGCTTTCTTTAATCTGCATATTCATACCAAATTTCTCTATATTGAGCATAATTACTGAAGTATACCAATTTAGTAAGAAATTTTTTCGTTCTAGAAACATGGTTGAGACATCACTCATAGAAAAGCTTGCACACTTGTCTCTTATATAGTTCCTTGATCATTATTTGAATGCAGATCTTGTCATGCATATTGGGGGATTTATCCAAAAACAATCAAATAAGGAGCAATATCTATGGGTTCTAAAGTGTTGCGTCTCAGTGAAAGAAATATTGGGCTATTTCCATGCTAATCTACAGCCAATACGTTGTCATGTGGGAAAGTGCTATGTATGTACACATCAACATTCTCAGTTGTCAGGTGATATTCCTTCATGTACAGACTTACCATTACCTAAGTTGTTTGTAATTGACCTATCCTCTTACCCCAACATTATTTTCTTATAATATGTTGACAGAGTTTATTGTTTGTTTACAAAATTTACTTGTTGCAGAAAAATCAAATCTTGATTTCATGTTATCAAGAATTAAATACATCATATGTGTTGGAACATAAGAAAGGATAGACTGAGCTAGCTTTGGACCCTTGTGTGTCCAACTATCCTTGTTTTCAGAAGTTCACGAATGAAGACATCCTGCCATACAACTTATGACGTTGAGTCAAACTATATATTAAAAATCACAAGTAGCCAAACTATATATTCAAAAGTAACAAAAGTCAACAATGCCACAAATTTGAAACATACATCTTAATTACTTTCTTGAGGTCAAGTTACATCTAAAATTTGGACAATTAAAGTTAATTTCTAGTTCATAGTTAAGCTATTTGAGCATTGGATTCTGTGTTTTTTGCAAGTTAGGTTATTTGATGCCAAGAATGATTGTAGAGAAGGCCTTTGTATCACATCTTCATCCAAGAAAAAATAACCCATTACATAACCTTGATGGGAGTACCATAGATTGGTGTTCATGTACATGTGAAAGGTAAACTATGCAATAATTTCATTGGTTTGTTCCAGTATACACCATTTTCTCAAAATTAGTGTCATACTCTCTTACTTTTACCCCCATAACACAAATTATGTTACTGCATGTTAAGTTATAGTTGGTTGTCATATCTCTTGTACAAGAACAACTTCCACAACAAAAGGAAGAGAGGACAAAGGAATTGTCCAATATATAGTCTCATATTCATAAAATATGTGCCGAGATATATGGAAACCTCAAACTTGGGGACCGGATGGAACTGTCATTTGTTGATGAGAATGATTTGTCTTTCAAGAATCTCCATGAATATCAATATCAACTACATGAGCTTCCTATGGCCAATTAGAAGCAGAGCACGAAGAAGCTCTCTATTTTCAATCAAGAAGAGCAATATCCTAGCAGTCTTTGTCTTCTTATGAGTTTATCAATGTTATCATATTTGTTGACGATACAAGTAGTGGAATTAATACAAAAGAAAAATCAATATAGAAGAAGATGCGCATGATCATGTGGCATATAGAGTCTACAGTGGATAGAGATAGTCAGAAGAACATATTGTGTACATGTATCTTTTTAACATGCATATTATAAAATAGGGGCTAGGTTAATGTCCTCCCCATGTGTGCTCGTTGTTCAAATATAAATAGAAGTATCATTGTTGACATTGTAAGCACAACTTGATCTTGATTAACATTCATATTTTTTCTTTTTGAAAACCACTCTATATTGGCAAGCGACTGATTGGACACATAATATCTCTTACAACATATGTATGTGTAGTACATGGTGTCTTTCACTACACACTAGCTATAATTACATGTGTAGCAAGTGCTAATTTTTGCTATACATGAACTACAAATACAATTGTAACCAATGCCATCTCTCCCTACATATTATAGGTACAAATTGAATTGTAGTCATACATTTGGCTACAATGGAAACTACATTTTTATGTGTAAGGACATTTTTACCTACAATTAGGGTTACATATGAATTTGTAGCCAGAGGCATAACTAACTACAAGTTTGAAAAATGTAGCCTAAACAATTAGCTACATGGGTATTAGCTATATATTATAAATGTAAGGATAATTGTAGCCAAAGCTTTTGGTAACAATTTTTGAGGTTTTCTTTACAATTTTTTTTTGTAGTTAAAGACCATATTTTTTATAGTGGTGTTCCTCATGCTGCTGAGTATCCCTGGAATATATCAAGATGTCATTGATAAACACTACCATGAAGTGATCTAGATACAATTTGAACACACTATTCATTAAATCCATAAAATCTATTGGTGCGTTGGTTAACCCAAACATCATAACCATGAACTCATAGTGATCATACCTAGTCCTGAAGGTTGACTTGGGTATGTCATCTACCTTGATCCTCAACTGGTAGTATTCTAACCTCAGATCCATCTTCAAGAAGATTGTAGCACCTCCCAGCTAATCAAACAGATCATCTATCCTCGACAATGGGTACTAGCTATATATCTTGACCTCATTCAACTATCGGTAGTATATGCACAACCTCATAGATCCATCCTTCTTATTCACAAACAACACAGTACCACCCCAAGGGGAAGTGCTCAGCCTAATAAAACCTTTCTCTAACAACTAATGCAACTATTTCTTAAACTTCTACATCTCTGTCGGTGTCGTGACTGCTCTATGGGTTGTGTGCTGGAACAAGATTGATCTCAAAATAAATCTCTCTATGAGGGGGAACACTAGGAAACTCCTCGGGAAAAACATACTCAAACTCTCACACCATAAGCACCTTCTGGATACTAGGACTCCTCACCTTGATATCCATAACATGTGCCAAGAAAGCGTCACACCCTTGCCTCATCAACCTCTCCATTGTCATAGCTGACACCAAAAATGTAGGAAGAATCTTCCTATCTCCTTGGAATTTTGCAAAACATCTCCATCATGGAATGTCACCACCTTAGAACCGCACTCCAAGACAACTATGTACTTCTCCAAGGTGTCCATCCTAAGGATCACATCGAATCCATGCATGTCGAGTAGCATAAGTCCACCTATATATTGCATCCCAAGAAAGAAAGAATGCAAGATGGACACACCTCCTAAAACTCAACAAAACCAAAAAGAGGGGTTTCTAATAGAAGACTATCAGATCTACTACAAATAGGCAGATAACAACTAGTTATCACCCCTTTAGGAATAAAAAAGTGCATCTTACCTGGTCAACCAAAATAGATACAAAAGAAGAAGTAGACAAATTAGAATGAAAAAGTTCCATGCGACCTGTCAAGACTCGTGGATTGACCACTCCTTCTGGCCGACTAATAGCATAGAATCTAGTTGTCTACTATTGTCATCCATGTCTTCTGCTAGCCTGCAAATCCTGACTATGTCCTCTACCACCACCATTGTTGAATTGTTGTTGTTGAGAACCTTGCTAACTCTACCATGGTTGTTGTGTCACTTCCTCATCCTTCATAGGATAAGACCTCATGATGTACCCTACTTTTCTATACTTATGCCAAGTCCTTGAGTCGTACTACGGCCTAGACGACCCTGTCACTGACATAAATGCTACACTACGTGCTCCTACAAATGGAAAACTACAGTCTCTTCCCTTGCTCTGGGACCATTGTGATGACACTAATGATCTCAGCTTAGGGAAAACCAATCTCTATTGCAATGGAGGTGAACAAAACCTTGGGATTCTTAAAGCCTCCTAATGTCTGTCCCCAAAACTTAGTTGGCCTCTTTCTGGTATTGGCTTCACTCCTCAATAGCAGACCACACTATCTACCTCACTAACTCTAGAAAGGTGGAGAACCTCTCTCTCTATTCTTCAAATTAGACACTATCTTCGACAACTCTGTGCTCAATCCCTTCTCAAACCATCAGTTCCTCTCCTTATCTGTTGCCTACATATGAGGATAGAACTTAAAAAGATCCATAAACTTCACTTCATACTCATTGATCGACATCGAGCCTTGTCATATCTTCTCAAACTGGACTATCATCTCATCCAGATACGTCTCGGGGAAGCATCAACTCACAAACTCATGCCAAACCACTTCCTAACTGATCACAACTCCATGCCTCTCCTCCTCCTCTATGACGCACCAATGGCCCGCACTGCCCTTCACTAGATACATAACATGCTACACCTTGTCTTATTCTAGGATATTGAGGATCTTGAAAGCCTTCTCAAGCTTTTTCAACCACAAATCAGCATCTGTTGAGTCTATCGTACCCACATACTTGATCTCCCCAACACGCCTCAACCACTCAAACATCTTCCCGGAACCCTGGGATTCCACACTAAGTATGACTACTCTAGCTTGAGGTAGGGTCATCTATTCGTCATAGGTGAAATACGGGACATAAGTTGTCCAAACATCACCTGGAGTGCTAGATTGGCCATGGTTGTTGGGTAGAATTGAGGCACCGTAGGCTACTCTGACCCCACCTTCTTTATCTTCACATGCCTACCTCCTACCGCCACCTCCTGGCGCAATGTAACTACCTTCAACATGTTCTTCATGTTCTCCAAACATATCTACAAAAGCATAAGCTATAATCAGATATGTTGGATTAGGTAAGAACATCACAAACATTAGTCCTATGTCCCTATAGACTCAGTGTACCTAGAGCTCTGATACCAACCAAACTGTGGCAACCCACCACATAAATATGAAAAAATAACTAACCAGAACGCATGACCAACAACTAATTAACCAACTATCTAGAAAAGAGAATAAATTAGAATTGATTAAACATAACCACCATGTTTAGAACAAATCACATCAAGGTCCAACAACCTCTATCTCAACATACACCATATCAAGTATATATATGTCTAATGATCAACTTCCACAACTTGTATACAAAAGATATGTTCCAAACATACAAGAGATATAAAAACCTTGGCATAATACCAAAACACATATCGATATACATATCATCTACAAAACATTCCCTACCCGAACCTAAGAGTACATGGATGACACTGGGGCTCTATCAAACCATCTGCGACTACTGCTCCCCAAGCTGCTACTAAGCACCACGATCCTGACCACGCCACTAACGACTGTCTAAAAAGATGTGGTAACCCATGAGATGAGACAAGTCCCACTGAGAGACATAACTCTCAATGAACGGTTATTGATTATGACAAGGATCATTATTAAATAGGATGATTATATAAAGCTAAATAACTAAAACAAATAAACCAACATTAGCACTGTATATAAGGAACCATGTAAAACTACTACTTCCTATATAGTTGATTTCTCTTACGGCATTATATAACAAACCAACAGTATAAGAAACAAGGTAAGGGTAGCATCCAATGTGAAGCATGTCTATCCCTAAACGGATATACTACATAGATGTGTTACATCTTTTATTAAGCCTTGAGGAATTGAGGTATACTGCTCAATTCCTACTGACCACTGCTAAGTCAAAATTAATGCCATATAAGATCTATAGGAGAGATGAAATCCTAAGATCTCATATGTCCTCAGTTAGTACAAGTCTAATGCAGCGACATATAAGTCTAGTTACAAAATAGCCTAGTTCATCCTTGGTATATAGGGTACATCACTAGTGAATAATCTAGACCTCCCTTAAAAGGTCAGGTACTAGTCAAACTAGGGTATGCAAACCCAACATCTGAGGTACAACCATTGTTGTCCTCAATCACACAATATGTATTGAATCATCACCACCTAAAATACAACCTTGATTGTTCTCCTGCCAAGGTATTTCCGCAACCATCCTTGTGATCATGCATATACTCAATAGTATTTAACTTGGTGCTTCCAGTAAAGGAGAACTCATTTCACTATCTAGTAAGTCTTGATATTGGAATGGGTCTACAGAACAAAACTACATGGTAAGGGTTTCACTTGATTAGTTAAGTTCATTCCGGTGATTTAAGGCTCATCAATCATGTTACATACAAACCCTGAAAGAATTATACAAAAACATGGTTAGATTACAATCTTACAAGATATAAAACATGTTTATAAAGTTGGTCACATCATCACATGGTACTATTTCATTACAACACACGAGACCATACTCATCATCATACCATCTCGGAATTCCAATCCCTTGTCACATCATTGAGAGGATAGCACCTCAAATAGGGCACAAACCCATGTCCAGGGTCATAAGACCATTTACATTATTTCCTGCAAGATCGTCATCAGCTTTCCATTCCTCATACAGACTCATCATACCATCACCATACATGTGGTACATAAGTGATACACAATCATGCAAGAGTTATGATGTTCATCGAACCAAAAATTCGGGTTACAACATTAGGAGAGAGAGAATTCCATGATCATACTAATTACTCAAGAAAGCTAGTCATTATTTTCACTTACTTTGATTAGGGTTAGGTTCAATAAAGGAAACTTAATTAGGGTTTCAATCAACAATTTAAAGATAAACCCTACTACTCATTGTATCCTTCAATAATGAAAGCAACTAGGTTAACCATCATTATTATGGAGTCAACAAAACATAACAAACATATGGACTAGAATACTTCATCGACAACTTAGGGTTAATGGTGTCATCGACTACTGAAAACTAGGTCACACCACCTTTGGCAACCAAAGATATGAACCACCTAATCGACCAATTCGGTAAAACATATTAGCAACTGATGAGAGAGTAGATAATTCGTGACCAAAGAAGACTATGGTTCAACCCTTCATTGACCGCTGAAGGTCCCAATTATCAATGTCCACTAAGGTCCAACAACATCAGCAACCACATAGATCTAATCTTGGCAACCAAAGAAACCATTGATCATTGGAGACCAAAGAGAAATCACCACACTTAGAGACCATCAAAGCTTGTGAACATAGTGACCTCAAGGGGGTGTGAAACTCATTGACCACTAAGGGAAATCTTGTCTATCACATGAAGAGAGAGAAAATCTTAGCGACCGTCATAGGATTAAAACCTCATCAACCATATATACCAAAATAGGTTGATCATCACCATGAAACCAAAAATCCATCAAGGGGTAAATCACAAGAAGAAGATTAACACCAAAACCCTAAATAAAAACTTTCATGTGAGAAAGTAAAATAATGATTTAAGAGAGTAAGAAAACCAACGTTTCCAAAAACATGCAAGGACCAAAACCTCCATCACCAAGAAAGATTACATGCACAAATATTAGGGTTTATATAAATAGAGTCATATATTAAAGATGACCATGAAAACACTAACCCTAGATCAAGATATTATCATTCGAATTGTAACCATGTTTTAGAGAAAGATTAAATGTGTGCAAGATAGAAGTAAGTAATAAAAATGGAGAATGTTATATAGCTTGCCCTAGAGTTTGTGTAGAAACTCCAAACAGAAAGGAAGCTTGAAGAAGAAAGGTAGGAAGCCCTATCTTGAGCACTCCTCTCAATCAAGCTAGCTCCACCTCCAAGAAAGAAACAAACCCTAGGTCAAGGAAGCAAGAAATATAGATAAAATTGTAGGTACGAAGGCAAGGAAGAGAAGTTCTTCAAGCTCAACTCAAGCACTACCATGGAACACCATGGGTTCGGCCAAGAAGAGTAAGAATGGTAGGGTATCAAGGAAAACATAGATAAAGAGGAATATCGCACCCCCAAAGATCAAGAAGAAGAGCAAGGATTATTTAAACAACCACAAGAAGAGTAGCTCCAAACCCTAGCTCAAAATGCAAGAAGGCGGATCTGCCACCTTCTCCAAGCTTGAGATCCTTCTCGACCACCAAGAAAAAGGGGACAAGCTCCAAGAATAAGAGGGTGTAAAAGGGTTTAGTTGCATGCAAGGAGAGGGGGTTATATAACATAGGGTTAGAAAGAGAAATAGGGTTAGGTGTTAATGTAACACATGCCATGTGTCCATCAGATGTCGTCCATGCAATAACCAAACACACATGAAACTAGGGTGACAAAAACTAGAAAATCCATCGACCATACTCATCCTAAAAAAGCCATCGACCGCTGAGATTCTCAATGAACAACACGACCAAAAACTCAACCACCGCTAACCCTAGGGTTCTTGGTGACCTAGAGAGGTCATGAGCCTCATCGACTACCAAGACCAGAGGGAATACTGAAAGAATCATTAATCGCCAAAAACATGGACAAAGGAAAACTTGGTGACCACCAAACCATAAGTTTGTCAGTCAAACATGCATCAATGTCAACCATCCATTTAGGGCATCCTTGCAAACCCTAATCCTAAACACATGAGATGTCACCACTCAAGACAAGGTGTGACAAGGTGTCCCAAAGAACCAATCTCCGCATCGTGATGTTAAAACATGTGAGGCAAAACAAGAATGTGACCAATTGCAAGAGAAACCCTAGACCTAGGTAAATTGCAATTAGGTCCAAAACAAGCACATATAAGCACAACTACCTCAAACGGAGTCCAAACTTGACCAAACTTGAAACATAAGCTTCTCACATGTTATCAAAGCATATCATAAGGTTATATTAAGGTTTTAAGCATATAATTATGCTAACAAAGCATGATCAACAAAAAATCTAAGTCATGGGTCTTACATATTGTGTTCCAACACTCTCTGGTCTACTTAATGATGATAGAGACTATGATGAAGATCATGATACATGCTACTTGAGAAAAAGTATTGGAGTACATGAGTGATTTATTGTAACATTTAGGGGGTGAAATTCTTGTATGGGTTTGGTTATCTTTTTATTTTGTTTAGTCTATCTGTCTATCTATTTTGAAGTTGACTTTGAATTCTCCCACGCACCAGCTTGAGGGGGAGTGTTAAAGAGTGTATTTACTTAATTTATTTCTATTTTACTTAAGTTGTTTAGTATATCTTTAATATGGTCCTAAGTATGTCTTGGACCATTAGGGTTTGTCTTGGGTCTGTATGCTTTCCTGATAATCTTATATATAGGAAAGGCAGGCTGCATCATATCTATAGGAAAAAGTACAGGAGGGGATTTCTCCATCATATTACATTTCCACATATACAAGTATTTTTTAAAACCATAAAAAATCTATTATTTGTATTTTAATAGAATTATACTGATTACATTTTAGGGGTTGATATTGTTTGTACATTGTACCTCATGTGGACCCCACTGACCTTGATGCATGTTGAAGAAAAAATATGATACCTAATTTCCATTTTTACAATATTTTTTCACAGTATTACAAGATTTTGAGTAGTGAATACATCATTTGAAATGCACCCTTCCTGCTTGTGGGTATGCCATGATTACTGTAGTAGAAGACATCAACTAAACCACACTTTAGATGTGCTCTTCCCTTCTCAAATATGATAAGAATGAAGACACCTCTGGAAAATCTCCCTATGCGTCTTATTGAGATGCTAATAACAGGTTAAAATGTTGAGCATGAGACACAAGTCCCAACAAATGATGAAACTTCTACTAAGAAATATATGTTTAATTCTATGTATCCCGACAAAAAAATATATATCATAAAAATATCATCTCAAGAAAATAATTGAATATCAAAATCTTAGATAATCGATATTTTATGAATCAAACCATATAAGACATTTATACAAGATTGATGGTCTGTTATTTATTTTTGTCTATAGGTTGGAATGTGCAATGAAAGTTAAAATCACTAAATAATTATTCACATCGACCATAAAATAATGTTGTTGAGTTATCAATCCCACAAATATCTCAATGCACCTAGGTCTACATGAGTATATAGTATTTTAGGGGCTTATCAAACTGACACTCACATAAACTTAGATCTATCTTTGGTATGTAGGAACTCAATGCTCGTATGGTTTCAGATATAAACATCATTTAGGGATTGTCATGTTAATCTTTATCTCACCCATTGTTTCTAGTCCTCATTAATGTGGTATCAAAATACACTCCCATAGTTAATCACATCATCAAGAGAATTGTTTGAAAAGGAGATAAAATTTATCTGTATTCATATACGGGTGACCTCTACGAGATAATGGTGCTCCACCTAATGAATTTTGGCATTATCCTTCAAATATAAAACATTGTATGACTCTAGTTAATTTTTCACAATCTTTGGATTGCTACAAGATGACATGTTTTACTTTCTTTAGTTTAGACCGCTAACAAAGTCCTATGAGAAACATGTTATAATAAATAGAGTAAAATAAGATTACACTAAAGATACTCACATATTTATTCTGAAACAATAATGTCCAAATCATAATATCTATTATTGAGCAATAAAAGGATTAACATCACCAAAACCTTAATTTGAATCTTAACCAAATAAAAAATCCTCATTTTCAACACTATTGGTCATATCTTATGCATGATTGTGAATTTATGTAAAATAATCAAAATTCATCTATCATATTAGGCACATCACGATTACGAAAAAGTCAATTATCAGGAAAATTTGCATGTGAATATTCCATTACTTCAATTAAATATAAATAAAATAAAAATTCAACTATAAAATATCTTTCTGAGGTAAGGTCGATGTAGGTCATATAAATATATGTAAATAATGTGTAATTCATGATTTAATACACAACAAATATTATGTTATTTTAGCATAAAAATAACCCAAGTGTCCATGTTCCAAGTCAAAATGAACTCCCATATGTAGCTCAATTAGATTTCAAGTTATTGATTTCACTTATATTCAGTAGAATTTACATAACATGAATATCTAATACATGAATTATATCACTCATATGAGTAAGAATAGATGTTTTGCAACACAAAAATGTATATTTCCAAGCCATTGACTCAAAACCTCTCCAAAGTGGATTTCTTCCACTATATCGACAAGTAAGACTGCATACAAGGCCAAAGAAAAGTAAATGAGAGTCTAAGATGAAGAAGTCGGGTCTGTAATAGGGATTGTGTAGAATTTTGGTCAACAATGTTTGGTGGAGAAAAATATGAGTGTAATGATTTAGTCACAATACAACCAAGACCAGCCATCTAGTAGTTACGAGCATAATTTCTACTTCGATTCTTCTACTCTTACAAAATCTCATTGATACACTTCTAATTCAATAGAATCATTTTTCTCACTTAAGAAGGGTGGTGTGTTAGTTTCTATATATAGTCGTTAGTAATCATAAAAGTTTCATGTAGATTGTTCAAAAATAGTTTTCATAGATAGATGATTAAGTTGTCATTTATTAATCGACTAAATCTCTTCACTAGCAATGACTAAGGTTGGTAGAAACATGGTTGGATTGGGTAGGGACCTTGACCTCACCTCTATTGGCATGTTTAGGGGATTTACTAAATCATAAGCCTATCGAGTAACAAACCATGTATATGTATGTTAATGTAGAAGAATGACAGGGCTTCACTAGAGACCAAGTTGATTAGTCACTCGACTAAGACCTTGGTCGGCTCAAATAAACTTGAGGAATTACCAGATTCTTGATAAGGTGTACATGCAATTTTGAGGGCTATGCCAGTGATCCGAAAAGTAGATAAATCTCACTAATGCCCAAAGCGTTACTGAATTTTTTTCCATATCATCAAATGAAAATTTAGGGTTATAATAAGAATGTTTGGTGTCATAGTTAACATATATAAATATTAACATACACCCACAATCCTAATGTAGATGTAATTAAGATTCTGACTAAACCAAACCCTAGATAATAAAAAAAAGTGTAAAACACACATGAAATGTATTTAGTAAAAAAATCACACTAATTATTGTACAACATTAGCTAACTTGTTAAAATGAAAATCTAGATTAAATTAGATTACATGGTATCACAATTACCGTATCTTTACTTGCACCCTTTCGCTCTACTAATCGTTTGGTGAATTGCCATTCACTAGTATTTTGATTACTCAATTCATGTCCTTGCAATCTATAAAATTGTCTCTATATGTTGGAAACTTCACCCAAATAATATATTTTGTCCATCTAAAATAAATATAAAGTAATCTACAAAAAAACTCAACATACCACTTTGAAGGATGCAGACTGACAGAATTGAAAGACTCTTTGATAACAACTATACAACTTATAAAATCCTATTCTATAGAATTTCTATGAAAATTGTCTAACCTATACTATGTACAATTATTTTGATGATTACAACTTAAACTTGTAAGTTTACTCCTATGAAAAGATGCTCAAATCCCAAACATGACACTAGTATTGGATACAACACCTTAATCTACACCTATGTCAAAGGATGAAAAGTTGTCTTCTACATTGACAACTTCCTTGATGATTTGAGTGGTGTTAATATTCCCTGCCATCTTTGTGGTGTCGAACTGTAGTAGAGCGTCCAACTCCTGCTCTGGGGTGATGCTAATCTTAGAAGTCATGGTGGAGGTTTTGACAACACCCTGAACCACAAGGGTGTCTCAGAATTCATGTTATCCAACGACATGCTGAAATGGGTTGCTCTAGCATAGTGTATCTGTCTGAGGCACCGAACTGAGGGGTTGTGTTGTTGTTGCTAAATAGATTGGTCTTCCTGAAACGTAGGCATAACATATAAGGGAGAGGGTTCCAAGGATGAATTTATGAGATAGTTAGATTGTTGAGAATAATTATGCTCTCATTCCATCTTGTAAGGAATGGGACCTAGTAGGTGTCCACTCCTTACTTAATTCAAGGAAATAATTTGCATAAAACCCATGAACACAAAAATGACCAAATAAAAAGGTGCTATATTTTTTTCTTAAATAGTTGAGTGAAGAAACATAGTTTGTGGTAGCATAAAGTGCAACCCTAACTATTACATAAATTCATCGTTCAACTAACATTGAGAAATATAGGCGAAATACTAAATTATGTATCGAATTATCAAGATTACATTGTGGTGAGAAACCTTCTCATCTTGGAAATCATCCTTGCACTTGGTCCTAAGAAAACTCCTCTCTTCCCTGATCCTCAAGCTGAAATAACTCTGGGTGGGTTGAAAAACAACATCTAGGAAATAGGAAATCAAAAGGAAGTACGTCAGCAAATGTTGAGTATTGAATGAGTAAAATAATTGGGCATTAAATGCATGAGAAGATCTAAATAAAAGAGTTTTCAATAAGAAGATATCAAACAGGGAAGGGTTTATCAAGAGATTTAACATGTATAATAAATGAGGAACTTATTAGAAATATTATGATGAATAAAAAGTTAGTCTTTCCATATAAACGCATAATAACTCAAAATAAATAGTTGCATGGTGATAAAAACACTGACTAGTATAAACTAAAAAGTAGGATAGAAAATCAATGTATATCATTCCAATGGAAAGAGGACTAAAACCTCAGTTCCAAACAAAATATAATAGAGCATTACGAATAAAACCTCATTGCATTGGTAGGAGGACTAAAACCTCAGTGCCTTAAACATGGTGTCACTATTTCTAGTTATGACTAGTCCATCACACAGGCTAATAGGGCAGGCAAGAACATGTATAATTATTTTCATGCACAAGATTTAAGCAATAATAGTTGCCATCAAGTGGGGTCAGAGGACCCAGATAAATATTAAGATTAGGTTAGAAGACCATCAAAGTGTCTTTCACATATCAAAATATTAACATATCAGGAAGATATTAATAAGGAGTAGAATGATCATAAGATGATATGATTGTTCTCAATTTGATCAATTCCTCATATGGGAAATGGTTGTTTAGTTATAATATCATGCCTATTTTAAATAGAGTAGATGCACATACCTCGATTGGAGTATTAATGTTACACCTGCATCCCACGATTACCACTAATCATGAGATTAGGGCATAAGTTTGAGGATTATACATAGTACAAAGTTCACTCCTGACTTTTTTTTCTTTTTTTTTCATTTCAAACTCTTTGTTTTCTCGCATCCAATCACATAAACAAACTTTATAAGATAATTAACCTTTGATTACTCTAATATGATCTCAACATTAATGATACACATCCATACATTCATTATTTTTCTCACACTTCCATGTACATATGACATGATTATCAAATAAATTCTCTCTTATTAAGGAAACAAAGATACAAAACATCATTTACCACTCTCTCACATCAATACAAGGACCTAGAGTGACATGGACCGACTAAACTTAACTAATCTCATATATAACTCCTATGGTAGATCTACTCTGATGCATGACATCTTCAGTCCACGAGTTATCCCTAAAAATTGGGAGTAGAGGGGTGAGCCTACTCGCTCAATGAATGAGTACTTCAAAGAAACAGTTTAACGCACTTAAATAATTAAAAATATACTTTTGAGCAACTGATATCAATTATAACAGAAGTAAGATTTAAAGAGACTAATCATTCACAAACATAAATATGGCAAGATACTCTAGATATCTACAAGAGTGAATAAATATATGAACAAGATTGATTAATCACAAAGAGAACTAATAATTCAAAAACATACAAAGAATAATTGAATAAATGCACACACTTGTTTAACCTCTCATTCATCTTATTATGCCTTGAACCCACATGAGGTGTACCACAACATGTGAAAGAATCACAACAAGCTACGATCACACTGTATAAGGAATAGAAGCATGCCCAGGTTCCTAAGCCTATCTCTTGAGTAAGAACTCGTCTGCAGTGCACCTCGGCTCATCTGCCTCTCAGCAGCTAATGGGAGTGGGTAGATATCTCAGACTTCACCTCTCAACCTGGGTACTCATGCAGTGAGTCAAAGCCCTCAGGCTTATTGTGCATTAGTGGACCTACTGACCACTGATCACTCAACATGTAACACAGGTACCACCGGCATCCCCGGTTGGTGTTGGGTACCCAGAAACTGTAAGGAGTCTGTCCTATTGGTCAAGACCCCCGCACCCTACTGGGGCACTCCGTCTTACCTCAATCTGGACTACCTCAAGTTGGGAATTTGTTTCCTCCTCACAGCACAGGCCTCATCCTGTGAGGATTCTATAGATTTCATGGCATCTACATGTCTAATTCACTCTTTAAATTCACAATTCAATCATCACATCAACATATATTTGTTCATCTTTGTAAACTATTTATTTCATAAACCATCTGATAACATTTACCACAACTAAACTGTTAAGCATCACCACATCTCAAACTGAGAAACATTGATATCACAATACTTGTTTCACTGAACACCATATAATTAGGGTTTCATTTACCTCATTCACTAATCACATGACTCGCATGAGGATTTAATACATCATAACATCATTGAATAAAGATTGCTCTCATCAGTTCACATATAATCGAATATATATATATATATATATATATATATATATATATATATATATATATATATATATATATATATATATATATATATATATATATATATATATATATATATATATATGAAACCCTGTAATGAAATGAACTAGGGTTTCCATGCCATTTACTAAAACATCATACATCAAGAATAACATTGAATCAAGTTGTCCATTTGCAAACCTCCAATTTTCCATTCACATAGGGTTTCACCCTCTTACTGATATATCAGGCAAACATTGATATCATCAAATGAAATCCAAGATCTTATCTAAGATATATGTAATACGCACGCAAATAAAACAATCATTTCTAAACAAGGAGATTCAACTAGGCAAACTTCTTTATTCAATTATACAACAATTTCAATCATAGCCGAAAATCCTAAATTTCAGTATATTCATGTAACCACTACAATTACTTTAAAAATTCTCATTTATATGGATTGCAATCATTTCTCATGTGATTTCATATATGAAATTTATCACAACAGAGAAATAATCCATTTCATATCATCTTGCAAAAGCTAGAAGAAAAAGGGAACTTAGGGTTTGTACTTGCATACTAAGCAATTGAAGACTATTGATGATTTCACTCATGTAATCTACTATTTAAAGGAAGTATCCACTCACCCTACAGTTTGAAACACCTTAAAAATGCAACTCATCTCTGAAAATCTCGAATCCATATCAAAACTCTAGCAAATCACTGGTTTCTTCTTCCTTTCAACCCTAAAGAAGGTCTCTTGTAGGTAGAAGATGAAGGTCATAGGTTAACCCAATAATCAAATTCTATGGATCAGGGACTTTGATCAAGGGTAAATAAAGAGAAGGAAGAATTGGCAGTTAAAACTACTAACCAAGTCAAATCTATGGCAACCCATTTGGATTTCTACCATTCTTCACGTTCTTCCTCACAAATCAACCCATAAATCACCTTCCCGGTCACCCTATCTTATAGAAATGTGTCTGAGATGATAGATGATCAAATTGTGGTTCCAACACACTTCACTTCATTGAAAACGGATAAGTATATCCCAAGATATGATCGTTTTACGATTAGCTGTCCTGGGAGGCATCGGTCGCGGTCCCGACACACGACGCAGCGTCGCGATCACGGCATCGGACACCCCGTGGCACATGACTCAGTGTCATGGTCATGGCATCGGTCACAGTTGAAACACATGACACAACTTCGTGGTCGCGGCACATTATACATGTTTACTAAAAAGGGCACAACTCTCTCATTTTATCTCCAATTTGGTTCATTTTTTTGTTTGATTCGTAATTGAATTCTCTACAATCCTACAATATTATTTTGATAACATTCTCAAATGAAAAATTATTTATTAATTATTTCCTCCAATTTCATTAACTCTCTACTTGCATACATGTATGTGTTAATGCTATATTAACTCCAACTCGGATCTTTATAGTATGCTTAAGTCATGATTATGACTTGCCCAAACAAGTATTTAAGGTTGCCAAAGTTAAGATAAAACACAAGTTAAAATATTACTAACAAAAGCATGACAAGCATTAAGATTATCTTAAATCTCTAGGATTACCAGCAAAACTAGGAATGGATGGTAACAATTAAGTCAGATATCAATTCTACCCTTCCAAGCCTAAAGTCTCCTCAAGCCTAAATATGGTATTATGTACACCAATTAAGGTTCAATTTATGCTAATTAAGATGAAACCCTAGGAAACCAAATCCATCGACAAAATCCTAGGTAGGTTCTCTATATTCACTTAATGTGGTGTTCAAGGTTTTTTATTGATATCTTGACTCAAATTCATAACTTTATTAATCATAATTGTTGGATCCTAGATGGGTGATTAGATGCTCTAGAGGGGGGTGAATAGAGCTGAATACACTTAAACAAAATTCATTAAACCTTCAATATATATCACAATATAAGGTTGCTAAATAGGTAATTTGAGTGCAAATAAAACATGCATAGAAAGGATGAGAGAGATTGAGAAAACACAAGAAGACAAGCTATTTAGAGTGGTTCCGCACTTCAAACTAGAAGTATGTCAGTCCACTTACCTAGATAGGTCAACCTCTAGGATTTCCTAACCATTGCATTCTTATATTCATTCATAAGACTTACAATACATGACCAAACAAAGGACTTATCTATCCAATATAAAGAGTCTTCAACCTTACCAAGGACTTACCCACTTTGCAAGGAGTCTTCTGCCTTCTTCCAAGGACTTACCTACTCTTGCACAAGTCTTCAGCCTTGTAGGAATTACCCACTCTTCTTGGATCTTCCGCCTTTGACTTCACCTTCACTTGGAGAAGCTTCCACCAAGGACTTACCCACTTGAGCAAGGAGTCTTTTTCCTTCACCAAGGGCTTACCCACTCTAGCTCCAAGTCTTCATCCTTGATCTTCACCAAGGGACTCCTTCCCTTGTTCTTCTTCACCTCTCTTGGACAAGAGAGAGAACCTTCATCTTCATGGTTGAAATGAGAGAAAGGGAGGTGGTGGAAGTGAGAGTCTCACAAGATATACATATAGGACTAGCTCTCTTATAGATTTCCTACTCACTCTAATGGATGTAGAAAGTGATTAAGCTTAGAGAGAGAGAGGAGGCTGTAGGAAGCACTCAACTAAAGAATAGGAACCTCAGATAGAGTTTTGCAATGAATGCTCAACCTTGGAATGAAGCCCAAGGGGTCCTATTTATAGCTGGGGATGCCTATTAGCCTTTGGGAACACTTGAGAATGAAAACTAGCCATTTTGTGGCTTGCAACGGATATATTTTCACTTGTTGCAACTCCAAAACGGCTAGAAACACTTTTCTGCACTTTTCCGTACAGTGCAATCGGTCGAGTTTCAATAAGGGTAACTCGACCGATCAAGTAAACGACAAGGCCGATACTCAAATGATCAGTTGAGTTTGTCCTGACAAAACTCGACCGACCATTAGGAATCGAAATGGTCAGTTACTTGATCAGTCGAGTTCTGTGTAAACACAACTCGACCGATGCAATCTCCAGAAAATTGATCAAGGATGATCGGTCGAGTTTTCAGGCTGGAAAAATCGACCGACAAAGTGCTTGTAATCAATTTTCAAAGTTGCATCTAAAGTGCTCTAATATTCGATCTAAGTGCTCCTAATATTTTTCTAAGATTAATTACAAGTCATACAATCATTACAAGTTATTTACAACATGATTCTAATGGATATACATCATATTACAAAAATGTGCACTTGTATGGATTTTGACTTGTCTTTTCTCCAAATTGAGATGTGCAAGTTAGGGCATTTGGAGTGTGTCTATACCTAATCTGAAATCACTCAAGTAGAGATATTAGACACCAATATGTGGAATGGTTAGTCATCATCAAAACACGGGTTTAGTCAATTTAGATGTGAGTCAACAATGACCTAATTGACCTTGAGTCAACATTCTCCTCCTTTTTGAAGATGACAAACCATTCCATAAATGTATTGAAAGCTTTTAAGTAAAATCATACCTTTGGAGAAACCTAGGGGTTTCAATAGAATGGAGTTCGTATGCTCCCCCTCAATTGATGCGCATGGAGTTTTCATACTCCCCCTCAATTGATGCTATTTCTCCTGCATGGTTAGCTTTCATAACATTTATAGAGTACTATGTCTTCTACTCATATATGTCTTACACATATATGTCTTCTCCCATTTACCTTCTCTTTACATGGACATACTTCTCCTCTTCATGTAAGACATGCCTTCTTCCTCTTTTTAAAAGAAGACATACCTTTCTCCCCCTGTGTCATTTCAAAAAGTGGGGTTATGAAGAAATAAGAAACATCACTTGTTAAAAAGAAAGGAGATAACACAAATATATATAAGGAGAGTAGAAGAGCACAGATAGGGGCTTGTCCAAGCATATAAAGAAAAGCAAGTTAAAGCATATACTTGAACAACCCAAAAAGCAAGATAAAGTGTTGTAGAAAAATAATAAATCACAATTTTGACCCTCAAGATGACGGAATTTGACCAAAAACCATCAGAGCTCATCGTGAAACGATGAGTCTTGCTTAGAAGGTTGTTTCTGCATGAAAAACACTAGTCTTGCACCAAAAACTGAAACTGGAGCAAAATCTGCATAAAATCCAAAAATACCCCAATTTCTACATATAATGTAGATCTATGTACCCTGCATAACAATGTTATGCAAGCAACTCAAGATAGTAGATATGCAATTCAAGGAACAATTTTGAGCATGTATGAGACAAGATACAAGCATAGCATATAGATGAGCAAAGATGCCAATTATAAACAAGGCTAGAACTACATGTATATGAACTACTAGTAGATGATATCACAAGTTAGGACTACTAGTAGGATATAGATCATAGCAAGAGATGCTAAAAGATACCCAGGATAAAGCAAGCTATGAGTAGATGTAGAGATATATCCGAACAAAGAGATATGCAATTTTAGAAGCATGAAAGGATATAACTCACTAGATATGCATCCTTACCAAAAAATGATTACCACTAAGAACCTCAAGGTTGTATCAAAACAAGATATATACCTAGATAGATGTAGCAAGTTAGAGTATAAAGGAAGCAATTTTTAGACACAACCAAGAGATCCAAAGAGATCATCATCAAAACCTGCAAAACAAGTCAAAGCAAGTAATTGCAAGATATATATATACCAATTTAGAGAAATTAGAGAGATAGAGTTGTAAGCAAGATAGGCAATTTAGAACATGGAAATATGCATATATAAAGGTACCAAATGAGAGTGCCAAAGAATAAGGCTATTGATTGAGAAGATCTAGTTGAGAGGGAAATTCTCATTCAATAAGCTAAATTTATATTCTGTTCACAGTGTTATCGGTCGATTTTTGTGCATTGACTATTTGACCGATAACAGCTGTTGGCAACACCCATTGGTGCCTATCGGTCGAGTTTCAAATAGGGCAAACTCGACCGACAGATCAGCTGTCAAAAAGCACATATATTTCATAAAAAGATATTTAAAGGCATGCTAAATATACAAACCATATCGAAACATGTCTAAGCAAGTTAGTAATGCACTATAGAAGCATTAGAAACAATTTTTGAGAAAGAGTGTGAAGAGAAACACAAAATACTACTTTTGACTCAAAAACCATATGTATACTGCACACTAACTTGACAAAAAAACAAGTTAGAAATGGTTATAAGCAATAGAACCTTTACCTTTGTTCTTATCATTCCTTTTCCACTTGTTGTCACCCTCTACACATCTCACCTTTCTTCTTTCATGTGGATTGAGAAGTCAATTTTGCAATTCAGTAGCTCAAGTCAATCCATTTGCAAGTACCTACAAGAAGAAAGATGAAATGGTCCCCAATCATGTTTTTGGGTGCGAAGGGGTTAGTTTAGCAACCCAAGTCCTATTGCTCTTGGGTGCTTTCCTAAAAGGACAACAAGTAGATTAATTACCAATTTCATTGCAATAGTTGCATGTGCCCATAGTCTTGGAACTAGAGGATTCTCCATGGAATATTGGAGGTCCTTTATCTTTGTTGTTCTCTTGACTACTATCATATCCTAAACCTTGTCTACCAATGTTTTTAGTAGTATGGTGTAGGATATCATTAAGATTCTTTTTACCAACTAAGAATCTTTGCAAATAAGATCTTAAACTGTCATTATCATGCTTAATAGAAGCAATAGTACAAGAAAAATGATTTATATTATCTTTAGCATGCAAAAGATTATTTTCTAAGCAAAGAGCTTTAGTTTAGTAAGAATCTCTATCAATATGAAGAGCAACAACATCATTCTCTCTACTAGTAGAACTAGAAAAAGATTCACGCACATTGATTTTAGCAAGCAAGGAGGCATTTTCTGTTTCTAATTCTTGCAACATAAAATCTTTGTCCTTGTTTTAATATTTAAGAACATCAATATAATGCATGAGAGAATCAATAATTAAAGTATTCTCTTCATTAGAACTAGGCATGAGAGGTTGAGCTTCTAGAAATCTAATCTTATCAAGCAAACTAGCATTTTCAAGTTTAAGAGAATCTACTTGACTAAGACAATCACTTTTATCATTAAGCAAGCAAGAATTAGCATGTTCACGATCATCTAGTTCTACATGCAAATTATCAAAAATTCTAGCAAGCTTTTTCTTTTTCCTTTTAGAAGACTTAAGAGAGGCACAAGTATCATGAATAATAGCAATCAAAGATTCTTTATCTAAAGAGTTTAGATTTACCTCACTTGAGTCCTTACTTGTTGATGCTATAAGAGCAAAGTGGCATTCTCTTTCATCACTCGAGTTTGAGCTTGATCCTTCACTTGAATCTTCACTTGAGCTTGAGTCAGAGGAGCCACTTGAGCTTGAGTTCCATTTCTCCTTCTTCTTGTGAAGATGGGTCTTTTTGCCTTGTGGGCTACCTTCCTTGTAGTGACCCTTCTTTCCACATGTGAAGCACCGGATGGAGGAGGACTTGCCTTTATAGAATCTACCCTTGGAGTACATGGCATCTTCTTTAACTTGAGAGGATGGAGAAGCTTGACCAACAATAGCCTTTATTTGAGCTTTGATTTCAGCCTTCTTCATTCCCTTGAGTTCTTTCTCCTCTTGTCTTTCTACTTCCTCCCTCTTGTCAAGTGTGGCTTCATGTGCTTGTAGATTTCCAATGAGCTCTACAATAAGAATATCCCTAAGAGACCTTGCTTATTCAATGGAAGTCACCTTGGGTTCCCATCTCTTGGGGAGAGTTCTATGGATGTTTGAGTTGATCTCTCCACTAGACATAGGATGTCCTAGAACAACAAGACCATTCAAAATGGTGTTGAGCCTTGAGTACATGTTGGCTGTCCTCTCCTCCTTTCCCATCTTGAAGTTCTCAAGCAGCCCTTTGAGCATGTAGACTTTGCTTTCCTTCACTTGATATGTCACTTCATAAGTGATGCAAAGCTTTCTCCATACCTCATAGGTTGTTTCACATGAATAAATCTGGTTGAACTCAGTGGGGGTCATGGAGGCATAGAGGATGTGCATGGGTCTAGCATTTAAGGTTGCTTTCTTCAAGGTAGCTTCATCCCATTCTTCAATCTTTGTCTTTGGTTGCATGTATTGGCTGTTCACCATTTTCCACATCTCAAGACTTGATCCTTGGATGTAGAATTCAAGACTTCTTCTCCAATAGAGGAAATTTCTCCCATCAAAGATTGGTAGGATGGTCAAGTATCTCCCTCCTTGGTAGTCACCCATATTCTCCTACTTGTAGAAGTATGCTTGGAGAAGACCCACTCTGATACCAATTGTTGGATCCTAGATGGGTGATTAGATGCTCTAGAGGGGGGGGGTAAATAGATATGAATACACTTAAACAAAATTCATTAAACCATCAAGATATATCACAAGATAAGGTTGCTAAATAGGTAATTTCAGTGCAACTAAAACATGCATAGCAAGGATGAGAGAGATTGAGAAAACACAAGAAGACAAGCTATTTAGAGTGGTTCCACACTTCAAACTAGAAGTATGTCAGTCCACTTACCTAGAGAGGTCAACCTCTAGGATTTCCTAACCATTACATTCTTATATTCATTCATAAGACTTACAATACATGAACAAACAAAGGACTTATCTATCCAATACAAAGAGTCTTCAACCTTACCAAGGACTTACCCACTTTACAAGAAGTCTTCCGCCTTCTTCTAAGGACTTACCTACTCTTACACAAGTCTTCAGCCTTGTAGGAATTACCCACTCTTCTTGGATCTTCCACCTTTGACTTCACCTTCACTTGGAGAAGCTTCCACCAAAGACTTACCCACTAGAGTAAGGAGTTTTTTTCCTTCACCAAGGGCTTACCCACTCTAGCTCCAAGTCTTCAGCCTTGATCTTCACCAAGGGACTCCTTCCCTTGTTCTTCTTCACCTCTCTTGGACAAGAGAGAGAACCTTCATCTTCATGGTTGAAATGAGAGAAAGGGAGGTGGTGGAAGTGAGAATCTCACAAGATATACATATATGAGTAGCTCTCTTACAGATTTCCTACTCACTCTAATGGATGTAGCAAGTGATTAAGCTTAGAGAGAGAGAGAGGAGGATGTAGGAAGCACTCAACTTTAGAATAGGAACCTCACATAGAGTTTTGCAATGAATGCTCAACCTTGGAATGAAGCCCAAGGGGTCCTATTTATAGTTGGGGATGCCTCTTAGCCTTTGCGAACACTTGAGAATGAAAACTAGCCGTTTTGTGGCTTGCAATGGATATATTTTCACTTGTAGCAACTCCACAACGGCTAAAAACACTTTTCTGTACTTTTTCGTACAGTGCAATCGGTCGAGTTTCAATAAGGGTAACTTGACCGATCAAGTAAATGACAAGGCCGATACTCAAATGATCGGTCGAGTTTGTCCTGAAAAAACTCGACCGACCATTAGGAATTGAAATGGTCAGTTACTTAATCGGTCAAGTTCTATGTAAACACAACTCGACCGATGCAATCTCCAGAAAATTGATCAAGGATGATCGGTCGAGTTTTCAGGCTAGGAAACTCGACCGACAAAGTGCTTGTAATAAATTTTCAAAGTTGCATCTAAAGTGCTCTAATATTCAATCTAAGTGCTCCTGATATTTTTCTAAGCTTAATTACAAGTCATACAATCATTACAAGTGATTTACAACATGATTCTAATGGATATACATCATATTACAAAAATGTGCACTTGTATGGATTTTGACATGTCTTTTCTCCAAATTGAAATGTGCAAGTTAGGACATTTGGAGTGTGTCTATACCTAATCTGAAATCACTCAAGTAGAGACATTAGACACCAATATGTGGGATGGTTAGTCATCATCAAAACACGGGTTTAAAAAATTTTGACGTGAGTCAACATTGACCTAATTGACCTTGAGTCAACAATAATGTTCTCTTTAGTTAACATAAGTGAAAAAAAAAACCCTATAATCTCAAACTTTTGACAAAAACCTAGATTGACACATGATTGTATCTTAGAGAGAGGGTCCATTATTACTGATCATGGATTTGACTCCAAGATCACAACTTTAATCCTTTAAAGCCTATCTTTAATTATTAATGTGGTACTATGAATGTTTAAAATCCTAAAAACTTATTCTTTAAAACTTGATAATTGGGAGATGAAAACTATATCAAAGTGTAGAGAAAATTCTCATAATTCTAAAACATACTTTTTTTTGTAATTTTTGGAGAATCCAATAAAAAGTTACGAATTTTTAAAGTTCTAACGAATTAGAAGTTATCAAAAATCCACATCAATGGATATGATTGGATTGAATAGATGACTTGGCCCAAATGGTAGGTCACCAAGTGGAGTGGCTCCACTTCTAGGTAGGTGCTCTCAAGAAACACAATCTAGGTGACAAAAATATAGAACTATCCTTGTCGGGGAAGTACAAAAAGCAAAAAAGTTGAGGGAGAATTCATGAATCCATCCCTAAACCTTCTTTTCCCTTGTTTTCCCATGCCATGGACACGGGCAACAAGAATATGTGCGGCCCCAGTTTGGGGAATTCAAAAACACCAGATCTCGTCAAAACAACTAGCCATGAGGGAAGAGAGGAACTCAAAGGTCATTACCTTAAAGGGAATTGATTCATAACGAGGAGAGAGACCTTCTGTGTGCTTTGGAAAATAGAGAGGGAAAGTTTCTTGGAAACGATGATCACCCGATCAATAGAGAAATTGAATCCAAGGAAAAGATGCTCGAGGTCCAATGGAAACAAAGACAGATTCATCCTTCTATAAGGTTGGGTATTAGGGTTTATAGAAGTGGTAGCTTCGAGAGGCTTGGGAAAAGATTTAGGATTTTCTCAGATTCTCTATAATGGGGCCTGAGTAGGGTATGGTTGGATGCTTATTTAAACAAGGAATCCATAGGAGGAAAAATCTCACAAAGAGACTAAGTAGAGTGAGAGAAATCATTGATTTTTATAGGCGCACACATAGACCTGGTTTCCCAATTTGGCTCAAGGAATATGACAAATCACAGACTGCTAGACTGCAATCCAACAACGACCAAAGAATGTGTGGCTCGAAGTGTTGCTGTGTGACTTGAATGTTTTCCTTAATTGAATTCAAATAATGTGACTCACTTTTCAATTTGTCCTTTTTAATCGAATGAGTAAATAACCTCCAAATAAAATGAAATTTAGTGAGTAAGGTAATAAGGACACAAAGAATCCAATGTTGGAGTCAAATTAGCCTTTTGGAAAATTGTAATGCATGAAACACACCATTTGAGGGAAAGTGTATTTTCTTCATATTAATGCAATCCTTTATTATTTATTAAGAAATTTTTTGTGTAGATCTCTCTTAACCAAACCTACCCACAGGAAAAATCTAGAAGGATAATTTTGAACATAAATGTGTGAATTTGATAATTTTGTACATTCAATCCCAGGACTAATGAATATCCTCAATCTCTTGTATAAGGCCTCAAGCCTTTTTATTTTTATTTAAAATTCATATATTTGAAGGGTATTAATATCCTAATGCATTCCAATCAAATAAGAGGAGTTCAAATTAAAAGATTTAGATAAAAATGAGTAAAAGGAAATAATTACCTAAATTTGAGTTCAATATATAACCAATATATCATATTTCATCTTATTACACCCCATAAAATCGAATTCATAAATAAACAAATCAATTAGGCAGCACAATGAGGGACATCAATAGCAAGGATTTGATCATCAACAATTGATGGAAGAGTGGACTCCTCCTTCTTATCAGTCGAGGGTTGTAGTCAACTAAGATGGTGGCATGCCCTTGTCCTTCTTTTGGGACTTCTTTATCACACCAACATCATTGTCACATGAAATCAGAGGACCAAAGAGAGAAGATGGGCATTGGAGTTAACAAGATAGACAAAACGGGTGATGAAATTATTTCAAAATATGTTGTCACACTCAAGCCAAACAATCCATATGATTGAAGAGCTAAAAGTATTTGAGCAAAAGTCACAACTAGGGTTCAAAGCATAATAGAACATTTAAGTGAAACAACACTGTCAGATTCATATAGATAGAATTCCTAGAAAAAAAACTAATTCCAAAAAATAATAGAAAAAATATCATCTTGAGTGTTATAATCATATTTGAAGAAGAAAAGACATCTATATGGTCCATGAAAACCTCTAGACATCAAGTTATATCTAAGAGCAAACATCAAATTAGAAAGAAGAAAAAGAAAAGATCTTAAAAGAGAATGGACATTTAATTTCCAAAGTTGGGGATAATAGAGTAATCCACCCTAGTGTCTATTTAGAATTTGTCGATATCTACAATTTTGAAAAAATTAGACCATCTCTAAGAAATAGGATAAAAATGATTGGCATGAATGAGGTCAACAAAGTGGTTGAGATAATTAGTAGACAACCTACATGTAGGAGTATCCATTTGATCTTGTTGGATCATACAAAGTAATTGAATAATTTCCTCTATATGTATATCCAAAAAGAGATATTCTTTTTATATCAAAGACCAGGTGAGAGGTCACAGAGCATACTAGAAGGGTACCACTGATGCTAATAAAATATGATGTTTTTGAAGTAACATGGAGAAGTAACTATAGAGTTGTGGGTGATGAATGTACCCATATGAAGATAGGTCCAAAAAGGGGAAATGAGTTTGTCATTCACAGTGCGATAATGATTCTTCTTAGTGTAGGTTTTGTTGACCTCGAGATTATACCAAATTGTTGTTCTATTCTAAAAAAAGGTGGAAAACACTCTATTAAAAGGAATAGGGTGGGAAGATTAACATCAATAATGCCCCAACCTTCTAAACTAGTAGGTTGATATAAGGTGCCCCAGTCCACCAGGTGTATACATTATTTCCTCTCAGTGTCTCCCCATAGAAAGTCTCACTTCATGTTTTCAATCTTTGATATGACTGAACGAGGGATGGTATAATGGTTGGTTCAATGGGGTATAGAAGGGTTGGCGTTGAATAGAGCTAAAACACTTACACAAGATTCATTAGACCTTCAAATTACCTCAAGAGATAAGATTGAAAATATGGAATTTGCGTGCAATTACATATCCATAGCAAGGATGAGAGAGATCGAATGATATCAAGAACATCATATGTATAGTGGTTACAAACTCCAAACTAGGAGAGTATACATCCACTACCTACATAGGTGAACCTCTAGGATTTTGCAACCATTGAACATTTCTTATATTCCATTATAAGAGATATAATAAGACCCTCCTTATACAAGGAAAGGATACCTAGACTTCCTTTTTAAGGATAAAAAGGAGCCAATAAACCTTATACGGTCTTACATATCCTTAGATCAAGAGCCTTCAATCTCTACAAGGGCTTACCCACTTTTGTAACAAGTTGGACACCTTCACCAAGGAGCTCCCCTATTAAAGCAAGTCCTCTGCCTTGATGGAATTACCCACTCTTCTCAAGGATCTTTAACCTTCAACTTCACCTTCATCAAGGAGAAGCTTTCTGTGGGCTCTGATCTCCAAACCAAAATATAATCATGATTTAAACTTAGCGGAAGCGATTCGATAAACAGCGGAAGACAAAATCACGGGAAATTAAAACTTTTCGAGACAAGATCTTGAATCCTTAAAATCTTCTTTCATAACAAGAGATAAACTGTTTACATCTCATGATAATTACTTCTTGAGTAATTATATACATCAAGATACAAAATCTCAAGAACTCATAACAAAAGACTCCAAGACCTGAGAGTACAAAGGACACATAGGACTGACTCTAACTACACCACATGACAGGCTAAATCTCCACCTGAGATTTACTACTGCTCCTGGTGCTGCTGCTGCTGGGACTGGTCACCTGTAGACCTGTTCCTCCGTCCTCGACGACCACCTAAAAAGTTGAAGTCTACGGGGTGAGGCAATTGTACATAATTGTCCCAGCGAGAGTTATAACTCTCTGCCAGAAGCTTTATTATAACATCAAAGAATAATTTAAGCAGTAAAAGCTTAGAAAGTATTCAATAGCATATACAGTTGTATACAAGAGCTCAACATATATCAAGCATGAAGAACATATGCACTATACAATGTAACATCAACCAATTAGCTCATAGTTACCTTTAACAGGTATACTACGCTGTAGATTATGTTTTTCAAACATTCTTATTATTATGCCCTGTGGAGATGAGGTTTACCACTCATACCCCAACCAATCACTGTTAAGTGCCTTAGTATCATACGAGGTCATCGAAAGAGCCGGATTCTCATGACCTTCACCTTCCTCAGTCAGTAAGAGGATCACTTGTAGGACATCTTGTGTCTCTACTATTATAGCTCACCAGGGTAATCTGGTCCTTCGCTATTTTAGAGTTACAGTGGCGTTCTGTACTCTCTTCGTCATCAGGAGATTTCATGTTTATCTTCACTGATACAGATATCTATGTTTTCCTCGTCATCAGGAGGTTTCATGTTTACCATCCACTGATACGGTATGAGTTTTGTAGTGAAGGATTGACGGATTACACATCTACATCAAATTCCTACACTAGGATGTAAGGTTCTACACATCCATATACCCCACATACTCAACAGTATGTGATCCAGGAGTCCCCGTAGGAAAACCTGTTTCACCATCATTTGATCTCTGACAATGATGGATCTATGATCAGGGCTCTACATTTCACTTGATTAGTTAGGTACATTCAGTATTCTTTTACATCATACATTGTTATTTAAACAATAACAGTAGCATAACAGCTATGAAAATAGAATACTAAATGTAACAAACCTAACTTACATCAATCATCACTTCTCAGTATACTCATCACAAGTCATCTCTAAATCATGACCTTGATGGTATTCATGGCCCTTACAGCCCATTAAAACATAGGATGCCACTGACAAGACATCAAGATATTTTTACTATTCATAAAGCTAACAACATGCTTTCAATGAATATAGTATCATCATTCATACCTGGATATGATTACCTTCATATCAGAACCTGCATGGTTAATTCAACTGATAAAGGTAATTCAAAACAATGATTATACTTTCCACTCTTGTCATAAGAGCTAAGTTCTTTGATTCTTATCAAATAGAGTTTAATACTCATATAACATGTTATCACCTTTGAATTAGGGTTTACTATTCACATCACATGTCATTACCCTTGAATTAGGGTTTACTATTCACATCACATGTCATTACCCTTGAATTAGGGCTTACTATTCACATCACATGGTGAATTGAACTCATAACATCATCATGTATGAGGAACATCATCATTGATGCTCTCAGATTAGCTTAAGATTCATCATATATCATAATTAGGGTTTCCATGATCTCACATAGGTGGATCATACCCTAATCATGCACATTCATATGTATTGAAGGCTCTTTACTTGAGTTTCCACCTTAAAAGGGTACTTTCTCTCTCTTAAGGTACTTTCTCTCTCCTCATACCAGTAGATGGTGATAACAGCACTCTAGATCAGGTTGGGTTAAGTCCTCATGGGCTAACATAAGCCAAAACATCACTATCATGTGATTAGGGTTTGATTTGAACAAGGTTTTACTCAATTAAACCCCTCAAGGGTATTTTGGTAATTCACCCCATTGATCACCATCATGGGTTAATTCATTAGTCACTTAATCCCCTAATGTCCTAGGTTACCATTAGGCTTTATATTTGAGCATCATTGAACCATTTACATCTTCAAGTGATTAAGTGAAATCAACCTTTGAAAACCTCAAACGGTTTCAACCTTCAACCTCCAAACGGTTTGAGACCGTTTGGATGAGTTGACCGTTTGCTAGGGTTGACTCCAAGACTGTGTGACCTTCAAGGTCGTTTGCCCAAACCGTGTGAGGGTGTAGACCATTTAACAAGTTTGACTTCAATACCGAGAGGGCTTACACGGTTTGAGACCGTTTTGTGTCTCTCGATCTTGAGATCGTTTGAGTCCAAACGGTCTTGAGACCGTTTGGCCCCAAACGGTCTTGAGACCGTGAGGCCTCACACGGTCTTGAGACCGTGTGATCTCAAACAGTCTTGAGACCGTGAGGTCTCAAACGGTCTTGAGACCGTGTGACCTCAAACGGTGTTGAGACCGTTTGGTCCACTTGGTCTCAAACCGTTTGGACCTCCAACTTGGTTCAATGATTTCAATCGTTTATGATTATCAATGTTGATGCCTCCAAATGGTCAAAGCCATGGTAACCACTTATAGATTGAGTTAATTAGAGTTATGCTTAACCAATTGGTCACTCAATTGACCCTCAATTGTTATCCAATTAGGGTTGAAGTTGGTTCAATTAAGGTCCATCAACGTTCAACCATCAACACTCAACAATGTGAATCAACACAAGGTTGAACCCTTCAATTGAGCTCCAATTGGGCCCAAACTTGGCCCAAACGGTCTTGCGATTGTGTGGATGAACTCCACACGGTCGTGAGACCGTTTGCCCAATATTTCATCAAAATCTAATGTGATTTGATGGGGGTTGAACCTTGATTGAGTCTCAATTTAGTATTTTTGATTAATTCAATAACCTATTGCAATTGGGCCCTCAATTGATCAAATTACCTTAACCCTAGACCTCCAAACGGTCTTGGGTTGTCACCACACGGTCTTGAGACCGTTTGGATGAGTTCCAAATGGTCTTGAGACCGTTTTCCCATCCAACTTTTGTATTCTAGTGTAAATTCTTCAAGGTTTGATCTATTGAGTTGATTATCATATCAATACTTAATTGCAATGAAATTTGGTATCTTTGTACTTTCAATTGGTCAACTATACTTGACCCCAGACCTCCACACGGTCTTGGGTGATTCCCCACACGGTCTTGAGACCGTTTGGTTGATCCCCAAACAGTCTTGAGACCGTTTAGGTTAATCAACCCAAAAACACTTAATCAAATCATTGAGATTTCAGTACTGATTTCAATTAGGGTTTTCCCTAGTAATCATCCTTCAACTCTTAGCTCGTTTGGAATTAGTCCATAAAATTTGGTGAGTTGTTAATCAATATTATTTTGAACAGTAATCTCATACGGTCCATGCTTGGTAAACGTTCGTACACGGTCTTGAGACCGTTTGCCCAAAAAGGGCGATTTCAACAGATTGGAAATCAGGAGTAAATTCAATTAAAGTTTGTTGATTAAAAGGCCATATCTCACGATTCCTTTGGAATTATCATCTCAAATTTTTTGGGTGATTAGCCTACGTAATTATGAACAGAAATCTTATACGGTCCATGCTCGGTCAACGCGGATAAATGGTCTTGAAGACCGTTTTCCCTTACACGGTCCTGAGACCGTTTGCTCACTACACGGTTTTGCAAACCGAGAGAGCAATTTGTGGAGACCGTTTAATAAAGTGAAAAGTAGTGGATTAACTTTGGAAATAACGTCTTCATCTCCTATCTCAAGAAAAGCAAGGATTTCTCACGGATTTTCTTGCAAGGTAGCAAAGGAAGGTAGAGAAGAAGAAGAACTATCATCTAAAAGCATAAACGAGATGTATATAACAAAGCATAGGTTTAGAGTTATAAAACCCACCTAAAGCTTGCTCCTTGAGCTCCAAGCTTTCGAGCTCCAAGCTTTTAATGGCGTCCTTGAGTTTCCACAGGTCGGCCAAGGTGAAACCTCCAGGGAAAGTCGAGAAGAGATGGCTAGAAAGGTAGAGTTATGTGAGCTAGCCATGAATTTGACCTTGAATTCGAGTTCTAACCATGAACTTAAGCAAAAGGGAGGATTCAAACCTACCTTGCCCTCCTTGGTCGTCCTCCTGATCTCCACAGCTCCTCTTTAGTCAGTTTGGTTGAATAGAACAGTGAAGGAAACGAAGGGAAAGTTCCCTTGCTTAGAGAGGTGGAGAGTATATATACTTGGGGTGAGATTTTCAACATAGGCTCATAAGTTCTCCATATTTTCAACTAAGTCCCTCCATCCTTCTATTCTCGTCCCTTCATATTAATTCTAAGGACAAAACTTCTTCTAACGTCAAGAAATGAGGGCAAAGAAGATCAACCTATTAGTTAAGCATACACATAAAAGGGCTATAGCACATACATCTTGATTATTCAATCATAAAGGTGTTTTTTTTTATTATATGATTATTCAATTGAAGTGACTTCTTTATCATTTCTTCTATAAATTATGACAAGAGTTTTACAAGATATTTTAGATGGTGTATTTTACAAGTTGCACCCCTCAAATTGGATAAATTGCACTTTTCTCCAAGTTAGGGTTTTCAAGTACCGGGATTGCTTCCACAGCTGCACCTTAGTGCCCAAACTTGGGAAATCCCTCAAACCTTAACATCATCATTATCATGATGTCTCAGCATTAGAGGAACATCTCAACATGTGCAATTTCAAGTTAACCCTTCTAACTGGGTAATTTGCACATAGGTCCCTGTATTACAAAACAATGCTACAACTTTATATAAAAAGGAGCAAAAACTGAAATATATGTTTCTGAGAAACTTAATTACATGCCCAAAGTTAATCACAAGGATTTAATTACATATTTAGGAAAAACACCTAGGGTTAACTCATAACCCAGGTCAGGGATGTTACAAATTATCCACCCCTTACAAGGATTTCGTCCCCGAAATCGATAAAACATACTAAGAGAAAAGGGCAGGATACTTCCTTCTCATCTCATCCTCTAATTCCCAAGTGGCTTCTTCAACACCACGGTGGTTCCAGAGGACTTTCACAAGACTTATATCTTTCTTCTTTAACCTTTTAATTCTATTATCAAGGATTGACATTGGTCCCTCCTCATAGGATATATCATCATTCAATTCTACCTCCATAGGTTGTAGAACTGACTCGGTGTCTGGGTGACATTTCTTCAGCATAGAAATGTGAAACACAGGATGTAACCTCTGTAACTCTGGTGGCAGCTCTAGTCTATATGCTACCTTTCCAATCCGTTCAATGATTGGATAACGCCCCAAAATCTAGGAGCTAACTTCCCTTTCCTTCCAAAACGAAGGACCCCTTTCCAAGGCGAGACTTTGAGATACACTCTGTCTCCAACCTAGAATTCTAAGGGTCTACGATGTTTGTCAGCATAAGATTTATGCCTATCCTGTGCAGTCTTAATCTTTTGTTGTATTACTTTAATCTTCTCTATGGTCTGCTGCACAAGATCAGGACCTAACAACTGACGTTCACCAGTCTCAAACCAACACAAAGGTGATCTACAACGTCTACCATATAAGGCTTCATATGGTGCCATATCAATACTATGCTGATAGCTATTGTTATAGGCAAACTCTATCAAGCTTAGGTGTAGATCCCAAGTTCCGGTAAACTGGAGAACACATGCTCTCAACAGGTCTTCTAAGGTCTGTATGGTCCTTTCTGACTGTCCATCAGTCTGTGGATGAAAGGCCATACTAAACCTTAGCTTGGTGCCTAAAGCTCTGTGTAACTGTTCCCAAAAATGACTTGTAAACTGAGGACCTCTGTCAGAAACTATTGTGACAGGAACTCCGTGCAAACACACTATCTCTTGCACATATAACTGTGATAACCTTTCAGCAGAATAGGTTGTTTTGATAGGTAAGAAATGTGCTGTCTTAGTCAACCTATCAAAAACTACCCAAATGGAATCATGTCCTTTGCTTGTCCTGGGTAGGCCAACAACAAAGTCCATGGTCACATGGTCCCACTTCCATTGTCGTATGGGTAAAGGTTGCATTGTTCCTGCAGGCTTCTAGTGTTCAGCTTTAACTTGCTAACACACAGGACACCTCAGAACAAACTCTGCAACGTCCTTCTTCATTCCAGGCCACCAATATAGATCTTTCAAATTCCGATACATTTTGGTGCTCCCTGGATGCATAGCATACATGGAAGAATGAGCTTCTTCCAGGACTAATTTCCTCAAGTTATCCACATCCGGCACTATCATCCTTCCATTATAACAGGCTACTTGGTCATCTGAGTCATGGAAACCATCTCGCTTCTCATTTCCATACTCAGATCTAATCTGCTGAACTGCAGCATCACCTAGCTGTGCTTCCTTAATCTGCTCTCTTAGGGTAGGTTTAATATGCATCTCAGCTAACAACCCGGCTAACAATGACACCTTCAACTGTACATTGTCTTGCCTTAAAGAGATAAGCATATCTCTCCTAGAGCATACTAAAGAGTTTAGTTGTGCTCTATTCATGGTTGATGTTGTTGATTTCCTACTCAAGGCATCTGCAACAACATTGGCCTTGCCCGGATGGTAATCAATTGTACAATCGTAGTCCTTGATTAAATCCATCCAATGACATTGCCTCATGTTAAGATCGTGCTGAGAGAAGATATACTTAAGGTTCTTGTGGTCTGTGAAAATATGGAATGTTTCTCCTTAGAGATAATGTCTCCAGATTTTCAAGGCATGAACCACAGCAGCCAACTCTAGATCATGTGTTGGATAATTCTCCTCGTGTTTCTTAAGCTGTCGGGAAGCAAAAGAAATCACTTGTTTATCCTGTATCAACACACATCCTAGTCCATTCTTGGAAGCATCACAGAAGACTACATATCCTTTTCCTTGCTCCGGTAGCACAAGCACAGGTGCACTTGTCAACCTCTCCTTCAACAACTGGAAAGACTGTTGACACCTATCACTCCAAGAAACAGGAACATCTTTCCGGGTCAACTTGGTCAAAGGTAAGGCTATAGAACTAAAGTTCTTAATGAACCTTCGATAATAGCCAGCTAACCCCAAGAAACTTCGAATCTCCGTCGGTGTCTTCGGTTGTTCCCACTGTAGGACAGATTCTACCTTTGTAGGGTCAACACGAATTCCCAAGGCAGATATCACATGTCCAAGAAAAGATACCTCCGGTAGCCAGAACTCACACTTGCTAAACTTAGCATACAGCTTGTGTTCTCTTAGCAAGGTCAAAGCTTGGTGAAGATGCTACTCATGCTGCTGAGCATCCTTACTATAGATCAGAATGTCATCTATGAAGACGACAACACACTGATCAAGGAAAGGTCGAAAAACTCTATTCATGAGTTCCATAAATGCAGCTGGTGCATTGGTTAGTCCAAACGACATAACCGTGAACTCATAGTGACCATACCTTGTCCTAAAGGCAGACTTGGATATGTCACTATCCTTAATACGAAGTTGATGATATCCAGACCTCAAGTCTATCTTGGAAAAGATGGTTGCACCACGCAACTGGTCAAAGAGATCATCAATCCTCGGCAGAGGGTACTTATTCTTTATTGTTACTTTATTGAGTTGTCTGTAGTCGATGCACAACCGCATTGACCCATCTTTCTTTTTAACAAACAAGACCGGAGCACCCCAAGGTGAAGTGCTCGGTCGGATAAAGCCCTTCTCAAGTAACTCTTGAAGCTATTTCTTGAGTTCTGCCATTTTGGCAGGCGCCATCCTATACGGAGTCTGGGCTATGGGTTTCATATCTGGAATCAGATTGATTTCAAAATCAATCTCCCGAGGTGGTGGTATACCAGGAAGTTCTTCAGGAAACACATCCTCGAATTCCCTGACTATGGGAACTTCAGCAAGATTGGACCTTTCCTTGGTTACATCTACCACATGGGCTAAGAATGCATAACATCCTTGCCTCAATAGCTTATCAGCAACCATAGCTGACACAAGACAGGTGGGCAGAATCTTTCTTTCTCCTTGAAAGATCCATGTGTTGCTTTCATCAGCAAACACAGCCAACTTGGACTCACAATCCAAGACAACTCTATACCTCTCTAAGGTATCCATCCCGAGGATTATATCAAATCCTTGCATATCAAGCGGTATAAGATCCACTTGAATGCGATGGTCAGAAAAGAAGAGGATGCAGGGAGAGCATACCTCCTGCAAAACGGCAGACCCACTCAACGGAGTCTCCAACAACAAACTATTTGCCCTATGACTAACAGTCACATTGCAGTTACGAATCACTCTATGAGTGATGAAAGAGTGCGTAGCACCCGGGTCAATCATAACAGATACAACACAGGAGGTAGACATATCAGAATATAAAATTTTCATCTGACCTGCCACTACCCGTGGATTAACCACTGCATCTGGTGGGTTCATAGCATAGAACCTCGTTGTCACCTGGTGTTGAGGTGGTGCTGATGATCCAGCTTGAGACGCTTGTCCACGTCCTCGAGCTGCTCCTTGAGATTGCATTCTCTGAGATCCTTGTTGATTCTGTCTCGGAGGCTGTGTCACACTGACAGGCCTAGAATGGCAATCCTTCATCAAGTGTCCCATCTTACCACAGTTGTAGCATCTCCTCTCCTGTTGTTGTGGTCGGGGTGGTCCAGTAACTGACATCGATGCAGAACTGTGAGTCCCTTGAAGCGGTTGACTCCGTCCTCTACCTCTTCTTGGTGACCATTGAGTTTGAGAACTCGATCTGGGTGGTGGAGGGTTAGGTGCAGAGAATATAGGTTTCTTAAAATCCCTAGATGAAGAAACCTGGAACTGTGGATATCTTTTCTGGGTTTGCCTCTTCTCAACCACAGATCTCTCTATCCTTCGGACTGACTCAACGAAGGAAGAGAATCTCTCTCGGTTTTCTAAGGCAGACACAGGGGTTGACATATCAGCATTCAAACCCTTCTCGAATCTCCTGATTCTTTCCTCATCTGTGGCAGCCATGTGCGGACAGAACCGCAGTAATTCCATGAACTTAGCTTCATACTCGCTAATGTTCATCATGCCCTGCCTCAATCTCTCAAACTGAGAGATCTTCTCATCTAGGAAGGTCTTTGGAAAATATCTATTGATAAATTCCCGACGAAACTCTTCCCACGAGAACTCTATTCCAGGTCTCTTCTTCTCTTCCATGTTCCACCAGTGACCAGCACTGCCTTTGAGAAGATAGACAGCATGTCTAACCTTCTCAGCTTCCGGGATAATAAGAATCCTGAAAGCCTTCTCCAACTCTGTCAACCATAGGTCAGCATCTGCGGGGTCGGCAGTCCCAAAGTACTCGGTAGCTCCGACACGACGAAGTCATTCGAATGTCTTACCGATACCTTGTGCTTCAGGCTGGACAGGTGCCCTAGGTGCAGGCATGGGCATCCTGTCGGTGATGTGTGTCATGGCAGTCATGAACTGCCCGAACATTGTCTGTACAGCTGGGTTACCCATGTCGGCTGGGTCAAACTGGGGTGGCTCTCTTGGTGACTCTGGTGCAGGCTGTTCTATTCTTGGAACCCTTGCACCGCCTTGAGGTGCACTAGCACTACTCTCTGCCACGTACTCATCATGAGGCTCAGCCATCCTTATGTATCTTCTTCTCCTGAGGAGCAGACGATTCTATTAGATAAGGAAGGAGTACTAAAGATAGACTCGACATCCTAAGTCCTATGCCTCTGTAGACTCAACTGACCTAGAGCTCTGATACCACTAATTGTGGGCTCTGATCTCCAAACCACGATATAATCACGATTTAAACTTAGCGGAAGCGATTTGATAAACAGTGGAAGAAAAAATCATGGGAAATTAAAACTTTTCGAGACAAGAGCTTGAATCCTTAAAAGCTTCTTTCATAACAAGAGATAAACTGTTTACATCTCATGATAATTACTTCTTGAGTAATTATATACATCAAGATACAAAATCTCAAGAACTCATAACAAAAGACTCCAAGACCTGAGAGTACAGAGGACACATAGGACTGACTCTAACTACACCACATGGCAGGCTAAATCTCCACCTGAGATTTACTACTGCTGCTGGGACTGGTCACCTATAGACCTGTTCCTCCGTCCTCGATGACCACCTAAAAAGTTGAAGTCTACGGGGTGAGACAATTGTACATAATTGTCCCAGCGAGAGTTATAACTCTCCGCCAGAAGCTTTGATATAACATCAAAGAATAATTTAAGCAGTAAAAGCTTACAAAGTATTCAATAGCAGATACAGTTGTATACAAGAGCTCAACATATATCAAGCATGAAGAACATATGCACTATACAGTGTAACATCAACCAATTAGCTCATAGTTACCTTTAACAGGTATACTACGCTGTAGATTATGTTTTTCAAACATTCTTATTATTATGCCCTATGGAGATGAGGTTTACCACTCATACCCCAACCAATCACTGTTAAGTGCCTTAGTATCATACTAGGTCATCGAAAGAGCCGGATTCTCATGACCTTCACCTTCCTCAGTCAGTAAGAGGATCACTTGTAGGACATCTTGTGTCTCTACTATTATAGCTCACCAGGGTAATCTGGTCCTTCGCTATTTTTAGAGTTACAGTGGCGTTCTGTACTCTCTTCGTCATCAGGAGATTTCATGTTTATCTTCACTGATACGAATATCTATGTTTTCCTCGTCATCAGGAGGTTTCATGTTTACCATCCACTGATACGGTATGAGTTTTGTAGTGAAGGATTGATGGATTACACATCTACATCAAATTCCTACACTAGGATGTAAGGTTCTACACATCCATATACCCCACATACTCAACAGTATGTGATCCAGGAGTCCCCATCTATGATCAGGGCTCTACATTTCACTTGATTAGTTAGGTACATTCAGTATTATTTTACATCATACATTGTTCTTTAAACAATAACAGTAGCATAACAGCTATGAAAATAGAATACTAAATGTAACAAACCTAACTTACATCAATCATCACTTCTCAGTATACTCATCACAAGTCATCTCTAAAGCATGACCTTGATGGTATTCATGGCCCTTACAACCCATTAAAACATAGGATGCCACTGACAAGACATCAAGATATTTTTACTATTCATAAAGCTAACAACATGCTTTCAATGAATATAGTATCATCATTCATACCTGGATATGATTACCTTCATATCAAAACCTGCATGGTTAATTCAACTGATAAAGGTAATTCAAAACAATGATTATACTTTCCACTCTTGTCATAAGAGTTAAGTTCTTTGATTCTTATCAAATAGAGTTTAATACTCATATAACATGTTATCACCTTTGAATTAGGGTTTACTATTCACATCACATGTCATTACCCTTGAATTAGGGTTTACTATTCACATCACATGTCATTACCCTTGAATTAGGGTTTACTATTCACATCACATGGTGAATTGAACTCATAACATCATCATGTATGAGGAACATCATCATTGATGCTCTCAGATTAGCTTAAGATTCATCATATATCATAATTAGGGTTTCCATGATCTCACATAGGTGGATCATACCCTAATCATGCACATTCATATGTATTGAAGGTTCTTTACTTGAGTTTCCACCTTAAAAGGGTACTTTCTCTCTCTTAAGGTACTTTCTCTCTCCTCATACCAGTATATGGTGATAACACCACTCTAGATCAGGTTGGGTTAAGTCCTCATGGTCTAACATAAGCCAAAACATCACTATCATGTGATTAGGGTTTGATTTGAACAAGGTTTTACTCAATTAAACCCCTCAAGGGTATTTTGGTAATTCACCCCATTGATCACCATCATGGGTTAATTCATTAGTCACTTAATCCCCTAATGTCCTAGGTTACCATTAGGGTTTAGATTTGAGCATCATTGAACCAGTTACATCTTCAAGTGATTAAGTGAAATCAACCTTTGAAAACCTCAAACGGTTTCAACCTTCAACATCCAAACGGTTTGAGACCGTTTGGATGAGTTGACAGTTTGCTAGGGTTGACTCCAAGACCGTGTGACCTTCAAGGTCATTTTCCCAAACCGTGTGAGGGTGTAGACCATTTAACAAGTTTGACTTCAAGACCGAGAGGGCTTACACGGTTTGAGACCGTTTGGTGTCTCTCGATCTTGAGATCGTTTGAGTCCAAACGGTCTTGAGACCGTTTGGCCCCAAACGATCTTGAGACCGTGAGGCCTCACATGGTCTTGAGACCGTGTGATCTCAAACAGTCTTGAGACCGTGAGGTCTCAAACGGTCTTGAGACCGTGTGACCTCAAACGGTCTTGAGACCGTTTGGTCCACTTGGTCTCAAACCGTTTGGACCTCCAACATGGTTCAATGATTTCAATCGTTTATGATTATCAATGTTGAAGCATCCAAATGGTCAAAGCCATGGTAACCACTTATAGATTGAGTTAATTAGAGTTATGCTTAACCAATTGGTCACTCAATTGACCCTCAATTGTTATCCAATTAGGGTTGAAGTTGGTTCAATTAAGGTCCATCAACGTTCAACCATCAACACTCAACAATGTGAATCAACACAAGGTTGAACCCTTCAATTGAGCTCCAATTGGGCCCAAACTTGGCCCAAACGGTCTTGAGATCGTTTGGATGAACTCCACATGGTCGTGAGACCGTTTGCCCAAGATTTCATCAAAATCTAATGTGATTTGATGGGGGTTGAACCTTGATTGAGTCTCAATTCAGTATTTTTAATTAATTCAATAACCTATTGCAATTGGGCCCTCAATTGATCAAATTACCTTAACCCTATACCTCCAAACGGTCTTGGGTTGTCACCACACGGTCTTGAGACCGTTTTCCCATCCAACTTTTGTATTCTAGTGTAAATTCTTCAAGGTTGGATCTATTGAGTTGATTATCATATCAATACTTAATTGCAATGAAATTTGGTATCTTTGTACTTTCAATTGGTCAACTATACTTGACCCCAGACCTCCACACGGTCTTGGGTGATTCCCCACACGGTCTTGAGACCATTTGGTTGATCTCCAAACGGTCTTGAGACCGTTTAGGTTAATCAACCCAAAAACACTTAATCAAATCATTGAGATTTCAGTACTGATTTCAAATTAGGGTTTGCCCTAGTAATCATCCTTCAACTCTTAGCTCGTTTGTAATTAGTCCATAAAATTTGGTGAGTTGTTAATCAACATTATTTTGAACAGTAATCTAATACGGTCCATGCTTGGTCAACGTTCTTACACGGTCTTGAGACCGTTTTCCCAAAAATGGCGATTTCAACAGATTGGAAATCAGGAGTAAATTCAATTAAAGTTTGTTGATTAAAAGGCCATATCTCACGATTCCTTTGGATTTATCATCTCAAAATTTGTGGGTGATTAGCCTACATAATCATGAACAGAAATCTTATACGGTCCATGATCGGTCAACGCGGATAAATGGTCTTGAAGACCGTTTTCCCTTACACGGTTCTGAGACCGTTTGCTCACTACACGGTTTTGCAAACCGAGAGAGCAATTTGTGGAGACCGTTTAATAAAGTGAAAAGTAGTGGATTAACATTGGAAATAACGTCTTCATCTCCTAGCTCAAGAACAGCAAGGATTTCTCACGGATTTGCTTGCAAGGTAGCAAAGGAAGGTAGAGAAGAAGAAGAACTATCATCTAAAAGCATAAACGAGATGTATATAACAAAGCATAGGTTTAGAGTTATAAAACCCGCCTAAAGCTTGCTCCTTGAGTTCCAAGCTTTTAATGGCGTCCTTGAGTTTCCACAGGTCGGCCAAGGTGAAACCTCCAGGGAAAGTCGAGAAGAGATGGCTAGAAAGGTAGGGTTATGTGAGCTAGCCATCAATTTGACCTTGAATTCGAGTTCTAACCATGAACTTAAGCAAAAGGGAGGATTCAAACCTACCTTGCCCTCCTTGGTCGTCCTCCTGAGCTCCACAGCTCCTCTTTAGTCGATTTGGTTGAATAGAACAGTGAAGGAAACGAAGGGAAAGTTCCCTTTCTTAGAGAGGTGGAGAGTATATATACTTGGGGTGAGATTTTCAACATAGGCTCATAAGTTCTCCATATTTTCAACTAAGTCCCTCCATCCTTCTATGCTCGTCCCTTCATATTAATTCTAAGGACAAACCTTATTCTAAGGTCAAGAAATGAGGCAAAGAAGATCAACCTATTAGTTAAGCATACACATAAAAGGGCTATAGCACATACACCTTGATTATTCAATCATAAAGGTGTTTTTTTTATTATATGATTATTCAATTGAAGTGACTTCTTTATCATTTCTTCTCTAAATGATGACAAGAGTTTTACAAGACATTTTAGATGGTGTATTTTACAAGTTGCACCCCTCAAATTGGATAAATTGCACTTTTCTCCAATTTAGAGTTTTCAAGTACCGGGATTGCTTCCACAGCTGCACCTTAGTGCCCAAACTTGGGAAATCCCTCAAACCTTACCATCATCATTATCATGATGTCTCAACATTAGAGGAACATCTCAACATGTGCAATTGCAAGTTAACCCTTCTAACTAGGTAATTTTCACATAGGTCCCTGTATTACAAAACAATGCTACAACTTTATATAAAAAGGAGCAAAAATTGAAATATATGTTTCTGAGAAACTTAATTACATGCCCAAAGTTAATCACAAGGATTTAATTAAATATTTAAGCAAAACACCTAGAGTTAACTCATAACCCAGGTCAGGGATGTTACACTTTCACCAACTTTTCTCGTAGGAAAGGGATTGGAAAAGGAAGGATTGAGAGTTTCACAATGAGTACAATGAAGTAGCTCTCACACAAATAACATATCTCACTCAGATTTATGTTAATATGTAGTAAGTAAGAGAGATAAAGGGGCTCTTAGTAGGCAAATCCACTAATCTATTTCCAGGAGCATAAGAAGCAAAGTTAGAATGAAGTCTAAGGGTCCCTATTTATAGTTGGGGGTGTCTACTTTCTAGCAGAAGCACTTAGGAATAGATTCTAGCCATTTAGGTTGTTGCAATGGATCTATTTTTGAATTTTGCAACACTCCAAAATTTGAGTGTGGTCGGTCGTGTTTCATAGCAGAAACACTTTTTCTGCACATTTCATATAGTGTGGTCGGTCGTGTTTCAATAAAGTAATATTGACTGATAGACTATCTGACAAACCAAATTTGAGTTGTTGGTCGAGTTTGACCTGGGGTAAACTCGGTTGATGGCTAAAAAATTTTCATGCCTTTGCAGGGTGTCGGTCAAGTTTGACTTAGGGTAAACTCAGTCAATCCTGGAAGTTTCCAAAATCCATCAAGGGTGTGGATTGAGTTTATCAAAGATGAAACTCGGCCAACAAAAGACCCTTTAATGAATTTTAGAAATTGTCATTAGAGTGTTGAAACATTCATTTTAAGGGCTCCTAATTTTTTATCATCTTAATTACAAGTAATAGAATCAATACAAATGATTACAAAAATTGTCCTAAGTCATTTAGGGCATTTTCCACAAAATAGCTTTTGTATTGACCTTAGCCTGTACCGTGTCAAGCTAGGGTCTGATTGAATTGATCCTTTTTCATGTACCTAATACCTGAAATCAATCTCAAATAGACATATTAGATACATATGAATGGAATGGTTAAGTCATCATCAAAATATGGAAAATGTATACCTACTGGTCAATATTCTCCCCCTTTTTGAGGATGACAAACCACTCTAAAAGATGTTTAAAAGGACTTCAAATTTCAACTTTTACCTTGTAAATTGGAGGGGGGTACATGAATGAAGGATAGCAGTTTCTCCCTACCAATTCATGCTTACCTTTTCATGTATGGTTAGTTTCTCCATAAAGCATAACCATAACACATATGTACTATTTCATTCCTCTATCATAGGCATATGATATTTTAGAGGATTAACTAGAAAAATGATCACAATTCAATGTGTACTAAGGTCAATTCTCCCCCTTTGTTATATCATAAATGAGGGGGGGTAGAATATTTAAAATAGGTCTTATCCAAATGCATAAATGACACAAGCAACCACTATATGCAAGCACCACACATTAACTAGAGAGAGAACACACATACGAGAGTCACGACCAAAATATAGAAGCACATACCAAATAACTCATAAGAAACATGCAATCAAAGAATTAAGGTATATATAATTAGATTGCAACAAAAGATATAATCCTGAGATGAAAACTATATAACAACGAGTAGAAATGACTAGATAAGAAAATTATAATCCTCAGATAAAGTGTCCAATGTTCACTACATGAAAGTCTACAAAAAGATATATATATATATATATATATATATATATATATGCATATATATATGATCACTTTATGGACTAATAACTAAACATCTAGGGTATCTAGGTCAAGCTCCTCGTCACCATCAGGATGGTAGTCTTCATCGCCATCAAAAGGTGCAGTAGGGGCAACATGTGTTTCACACCTTCATCTCCATCATCATTGGAGTATCCTCATCATACTCATCCTCATCACCGTCATTATCACCATGACCATCACCATCAACATCATCGTCACCATCTTCATCGGCAATCTCCTCATCCTCATGAGGTCCATAGGAGTGAGTAGCATGACAGTTGCTATGTTGCTCCGCCCAAGACATACAACATGCATGCACTACATTTGCTTGCTCAAAGCTAGGTGTAGAAACCCCATCAAAACAAGCAAGAAATATGGAGGCATGTCCAGGAGGTAAAGAAAGTAATTTTATGTCACTCCTCTGAGGATAGGAAGCAGAGGCAGATCCACCATTAGAGTTAGGGGGTACAACAGAGGCAACATGCTAGAAGGTAGTATGGAATCGGCTATATGCATTAGAGGCATAGTTAACAACTGGGTAGGGATGGAAGGTAGGATAGGTATGGGTGTAGGACAAGTTCATGATAGACATTATTTGAACAGGATCATGGTGTAGGTTCCCTTGGACCTGTATGTTATAAGCTTGTTGGTGCATCATGTAGCCCATGAGGGTTCCATTAGATACTGAAAATGAGGCACAGTCAAGTCTAGGAGGAGACTGGGTGGAGTTTGAAGTAACAAGGTCGTAGGAGGTGGGGTGAAGGAATTTCTTGACCTATAGTGTCACTGAATAAAATCCTTTTTGACTGACTTTATATCCAAGGTCTTTGAAAAGGGATTGATCAATATAATATTGAAAGATACAAAAATTAGGTTAGGTTAGGGTAGGTGGGAGTCTCTAGTGTCATTATCTATGTCAAAGAAATTCATGTGATGTAGAATTTATCTTTCCAATTTGATACATATATTCTAAGAAAGACAATACATGACCACTATCGAGGTTTATACAACATCTATTTGATTTGTTTTCGTATGGATGTTGTAGTTAACAAGGAGAGAAACCAAGCGAGTCTTAATATGCAGAGAAAAAGATAGGAAGATGGCCTTCTTCCTATATGGCACCTATGGCTTCTTCAATGTTTTGTGAATACAAGAAAGAAATACCTCAGGATCAAAGATCTTGTAGAAGGATTCAGGGTCAAGGAGGTCATGGTAGGTAGAATAGGGAGTCATCTAATTTGACTATGAAAAAGATCAATAAGAATTCAAAGAATGCTTAGAGATCTAAAACTTGATCCCCCTATCATGGATGACAAAACCACTTGGGTATTGGGGGGGGGAACTAAGGCGGTTTAGTTCTAGGTAAGATTCACATAGAACTCATGCACCACCTTCTTGCTCGATAGGAAGTTTTTGAAGGTTAGGTGTTCATTGAAAAGAGCATCAAGGTGATGTTTTTTGAAAAAAGTCATAACCTATTTCAAAAGCTCATTGCTAGGGGTTAATAAGGGCCTAAAGGGGTAAGGGTTCCTAGGAAACAACTCCTTATAATGATTGATGGCTTGATTTGAGATAAACGAGATACCATGACAAGAAATGAACCTCAAAGTTGTAGAGGTTGAAGGAACCCTAGTTGGATTCTTTTCTACCTTTTAGATTCCATGGAGAGAAGGCTTGTAGAATATGGTGCCGACCAAGGGAGAAAATAATAGCAATAGAGTACCCAATCTTAGGGTCAAGGTTGGGAAAGGTCAAATGGGGTAGGCTAGAGCTAGGAAAGGGGTTTGGGTGACCTGGGGTTCAAGGAAGAACTGAATGGGAGATGAATCAATCAAGTTTTCTCTAGTTGAGAGGGAGAAAATCGGTCAACACTCTATATATACTTCATGCAATAGTGTTGTCAGTCGAGTTTGAGATTTGGGAAACTCAGCCACATTGTTGTGTGTTCAGTCCTTAGGTATGTTGTCGGTCATGTTTCCCAAGAGCTAACTTGGATGATAAAGAATCTTGTTAAAAATATTTGAAATTTAATTCTAGGCCACTAGAGTGCTCTATAAATTTAGTTTCCTAACCTATCATGCATTGTGAACAAATAAAGGTACTTTTCACTCATCATATGCTACTATTTTGTGATAAATCAAGAATGTGCAAAAAATAGCCAAAAAGAAGCAAAATAAGGCATTCAACCTAGGCATATGTAGCTCAAACAAGTATAAGATGAACAATTTATGAGTAAGAACATATACATAAGAGAACAACTAGCTAGAAGGCGTACCATTATCATATAGATAAGTAATAAGCAATTTAGATCTAATGAAAGTAAATTTCTCTCTAGGTAGAGGTTTGGTGAAAATGTCTACAAGTTGGTTTTCCACATCCACATGAGTGATATAGATGTATTTCTTGGAAATGTGGTCAAAAAGGAAGTTATGGAAGACATCTATATGTTTATCTCTACTATGCAATATAGTATCGTAAGAAAGATTGATTGCACTAGTATTATCACAATAGATAGGAGAAGCATCATAATGAATATTAAATTCTTGGAGCATTTTCTTCAACCATAGGACTAGGGCACAACAAATCCCAACTGCAATGTATTGACTCTCAATAGTTTAAAGAGCCATTGTGCCTTGTTTCATAGAGAACTGAGAAATTAAGCATGATCCTAGGAGGAAGCAAGTGCCACTTGTGCACTTTCTATCAATTAAGCACCTAGCATAATCCGCATCACTATAACTAGTAAGAGTAAAGTCCCTTAGAGCTAGAGAGGATGAGAGAAGACACACAGAGAAGTGATGACAACGGTTACCATTGATAGGCCGACCAGGTCTCTAACAATGTTGTCACAGGGAAGCATGACGATTGAGATTGGGGGATATGGTGGATAATGTTAGAAATAAGCACCCAAGTGATGACACACTCTCTGCCGATCTGTCAAGTAGAAAATTTGGTAAGGCAGGAAGCATGGTTTCTTAAGTATAAAATAGTATCAATCCTTCTTCAAATATGGTTACAGATTCAAACTATGACGTGATTGTAGATGATGGTGAAATGCCACAGTTAGTCAACTACAGTTGAGAAGACAATGGAGGCTTTCCAAAAAATAGAAGCAACTCCAAAAATGATGACAAAGACATGAAATATGATGAAACTACCAAGGAAACACTCCAAGACATGGTGTCTCTCAAGGGAGGGTGGGGCAAATCAGTCGCGACACCAGATGGAATAGCCACGGGGGATGTAGTTTCATGGACGATAATCATGAAAAGAGACACCAGACTTCCACTCAACTTTGGTTAACAAAGATCAATATGGACTTTACATACTCAGGCATGCATGGAAAACCAGAATATAATCTTGATGCAAAAAACCCTCTACATGAAGCAGAGAGTAATTTTCTACCTCTTCCATAGTCTTCTTTCTCACAATTGTCATTTTTTCTCGAATCAATGCCAAAAGTTGCACTAGAAAAGATAAGATTTTATGATGTAACTATTGGAACCCACCCTTCTGTTGGTTGTGAGTTCATTAAGGAAGTCAAAACTACTTCACTAGCACCTGATGATCTCTCTATTGTGAATGAACATGGATTTAATGAGTTTTACATAGTGGCTGAAGCATATACCATCTTGCATCATACTTTTTGACACACCGTGGTGGTCCATATAATTGGCAAATCAATTGGCAATATGATGTTGTGTGACAGGCTCATAACTTCATGGTGACCTAGTACATGTTGGAAGGTCTATGAACTCAGTATGAATCATTATGCTATTCAATGGACTTGTAAACAAGACTGTATGAATGCTTTAACAAATGGTCCATGGGCGATCTTTGGTTGCAGCCTCATGGTTAGTTGATGGACAAATAGCTTCTTACCTACAACAGGTCTGACATCAAAGTCAGTTACTTGGGAAAGGATCATTGATCTCCACATTCATCTCTATAATAATGATATTTTTTATAAGATCAGAACTATCTTAGGAAAATTTATTTGAGTTTATGAACAAACTTTGCGATGCACAAGAAGTAAATTCTCAATGATTGCTATCAAACTTGAGTCTTCCCAACTTGTTCAACCTACGGTGATTATCAATGGAACTGACTATAAAATTGAATATGAAATCCTTCTGTCTGTTTGTTCTAATTGTGGAATTATGGGTCATGATGTTTCTTCCTATCCTACTAAAGTTTCTGACTTAGAAACCTCGACCCTTCTCCTTCTGTAACAGAAGAAGGTGTTTCTTGGAACTCTGACAGTGAAAAATGGAATGTATTTTATGGTAAAAGTATACACACCAAGTGGTCAGTTCATACAACTTCAAGCACTTCCAAACCAAGACTGGTTCCTCAACATACAAATAAGTTTGCAACATTGCAAGTTGTACATGAATCTAAAGACCTAATGGATGATGTGGTTACTCCAATTCTTTCAGATACACAACAACCCAAACGTTCTTCCATTCCCATAAAAGTTTGGACAAGGAAACATAATAAGACTATACTCACACAAAATTCCAATATAGAGCCTTTGGTGGATGGAGTTCCTTCTGTTTCAACTATTTTACTACAACTAGCTATAGACATGAAATTTCAACCCAATTACACAATTGTTGATCCTGATGGCATTGTTATTTTCCATGTTGAGGGACCCATTGATCCTAACTATAGTTCTATTGATGTAACTTATGAAATGTTAGAAATAGGAAGTTCCCAATAAACACAATCAAATCCTACTAGAAATGGTCTGGGACATGAAACACGCAGTAGTTTTGGCAAAATGAAAGAGCCTCGATACTTTAGCTGCAGCCAGGAAAATTTTAAAGTGGCAAGTATTCTTGAGGTAGAGGAGGACAATTTATATCCATATTAATTCATATGTGGTACATAATCTGATGGAGTATAAATTATGCTATTACTTCTAAAATCACGACAATGCATGCTACTCAAGTAAATCACATAATTATCCTATTGCTTCTTCATGGATACATCAAATCAACTCAAGTTAACATGACCATAGATGATACAGATCAGACATATTCCTCATGAATATAATCATGAAGCTGACTACATGGGAAATAAGTATTATAATTGTAGTAATATATATCATGTATATTTCATTTCACCTATCCCTTTAAGGGATGTAATTTCAAATGCATTTCATATTGGGGTACATGATCTTTTGCATTTTGACTATTGTGCTGATTCTATTTGAATCAGTCTATCAATAAAGGTCAACCCTTTACCGAAAAAAATAGTAAAGTCCGTTGACTTGGGATACCATAGTCCAAACTTTTTGGTTTAGGCTAGGTACCTTAGAATCCTCTTAACTGCTATAAGATGGGATTTTGTAAGGCTTGATTGAAATCTAGCACACAAGAGAACACTAAACATAATATTAGGTCTAGCGACGGTTAAATATAACAAGCTACAAATCATACCTATATAGATCTTCTAATCTACCTTATCACCTTCTTCATATCTATCAAGTTTGGTTGTGTTTGACAGGGGATTATTCATTGGTTTGGTGTTCTCCATCCCAAAGTGCTTTAAGAGTTCATTTGTGTACCTGCCTTGGCTGATGATGTTTCCTTATTTTTTTGCTAGATTTGGAAGAAAGAATGAATATGAGCTCCCCAATATATTCATCTTAAATTTATTATCCATAAGAGAACGAAACTCCTTGCAAAGATCAAGATCATTTCAACCAAAGATAATATCATCAATATATATTTGAACAATAAAAAAGTTGCTAGAAGTTTGTTTAAGAAAGAGGGTAGAATCAACTTTTCCCATGGCATAGCCATTGTCTAACAAAAAGTTTCTCATTTTCTCATACCAAACTCTAAGGGCTTATTTGATATCATAAAGAGTTTTCTATAGCAAATAAACATGGTTAGAATGCTTCTCATGTTCAAAGTCAGGAGGTTGAACCACATAAACTCCTCCTCTATTCTACTATCTAAAAACAATCTTTTGACAATAATTTAGTATAGCAAGAAAATTTTTTTAACTAGCATAGGCAAGTGGAATTCTAATGGATTGAAGTTTAGAAATAGGTTCATAAGTTTCACCAAAATCAATACCTTCCTGTCTATTATACCATTGAGATACTAACCTTGCCTTGTTTCTTACCACTTTGCCACTTTCATCAAGCTTGTTGCGATAGACCCACTTGGTGCCAATGATATTCCTATCATTTGGTCTTGGCACTAAAGTCCACACTTCGTTCTTCTAAAACTTCTCTAGCTCGTCTTGCATAGCAAGGATCCATTCATCCTCTTTAACAGCTTCTTTGATGTTCTTTGGGCTCAAGTTGTGAGATAGAGGCATTGTCGGTTAATTCTTTTTGGAAAGAAGCCCGCATCTTCACCCTTTCAAAAGGATTTCCTATCATGAGATCTTTAGCAGACATGGGAGTTGGATCCTTCTTTTCTTCTTGTTTTTGTTCTTCATGTACAACCGCCTCTTTTCCTTTGTCAATGACATTGAGATCTTTTAATCTAGGAATCGCCTCATCTACAACATCATCATTCATAATATTCTTGGAAATAGAGGGGTTATTATCTAGAAATTTAACATTGATAGATTCTTCAACTTTAGACAATTCAATGTTAAAAATTCTAAAAGATCTAGTAGTAGTGATATAACCAAGAAAGAAGGCCATATAGGATTCAACATCAAATTTATCGAGAGAATCTTTGGTGTTCAAGACAAAGCAAGGACAACCAAGCATATGAAAAAAATTGATAGAAGCATTTCTACCAATCTATAACTCATAGAGGGTCTTCTTAAGAATAGTATGAGTGAAAACCCAATTTTTCACAAAACATGCAGTACTAACAACTTCAGCCCAAAAAATCTTCAGAGTATCATACTCCAAAAGCATTGTTCTATCCATTAATTGTAGAGATCAATTCTTCCTCTCAACCAGTCCCTTTTGTTGAGGCGTACGAGGGGAAGAAAAATTGTGCATATAACTGGATTCATCAAAAAATCTTTTGAACATGTCATTTTCAAATTCTACCTCACGGTAACTTGCAAATAGACATGATGCAGCAAGAAGCTTCATTTTCAATTCTTTTGCAATAAAAATACATCAAGTGTATCACTTTTTGAAACCAAAAAGAATTTCCAAGTGAAACTAGAGAAATCATCAATAATCACAAGACAATAGTTACTACCACAAAGCAACTACATTTGCATTGACCCAAATATATCAGTGTGAAGAAGTTCAAGAACTCATTTGGTGTAAGGACTCCTTTTGATTTAAATGAGGATTTTCTTCCCTCGGGTACAAGGTTGGCATTCCTCATTCTTCTCAAAATCCAATTTAGGAAGTCCTTTGACCAATTCCTTTTTGCTCAACCTTTTCAATTGATGTATATTAAGATGGCCACTTAGGGACATCTTGCTCTTTTTCTTACCTTTTCCCTTACTGTTAGGGACTTTCTCATATCCCAAATCACTACTACCAATTAGTTTGGTAGAGTGGTATAGGACAACATTGAGGGACTTATTCCTTTTGAGGAACTTTTATAAAGTATCTCTAAGTCTATGATTATCATCACTAAGAGTATTAAATGTAGAAGAGAGACTAGGAATATCATCTTGAGCATTAAAAGATCGACCTCCAAATAGAGGGCTTTAGTGATAAAAGAATCATTTTCAACAGTAATACTAGAACTTCATTACTAGGAAAGATGGGTTTAGATTCAAGATCGGTAACTCTAGCAAGAAGTATATCCTTTGTAGATATAAACATAGTAAGCTTATCAAGATAGATTCTATCTTCATACATAATACCATCACATAGATACCTAAGATCATTAAACATGGCAACAAGCTTGTCATTTTTAGTTCTAATCAAAACAAGTTCATTAAGGAATGTTTGGTTTTCTTCTTTAAGACTATTGATGTTATTAAGATACTAGAATTTTCAATTCCGTTGTATTGCATTTCAAGTTCAAGAAATTGACCTTGTAAGGATTCTATGATATCAAGATGGACTTTTTCATTTTGGTCAAACAAATCAATTTTAGCATATAGATCATCAGTAAATTTCCCTAAACTTTTCTTCTTAGATTTGCATTTGGAGTAAGAAGAGTGCGAAACATTATTTATATCACCGATGACTTCTCTAAATAGTTCATTCAAGCTAACCTCACTTACCTCGCATATATATTCACTTGTTGAGGCCATGAGAGCAAGGTGACATTCTCCTTCATTGGAGAGGGAATCACTAGAGGAATAATCCTCCCATGTGACATGAGTTGCATCTTTGATCCTTCTTTCCTTCTTATCCCTTATCTTGAACTTTCTCTACTTCTTATAGTCCTCCTTCTTGGAGCTCCTATTGTGGTATGACTTCTTAGCCTTGGGACAATCATTCTTGTATTGTCCCTTTTGACCACACTCATATCACCTTGAAGTAGAGGAGGAGTAGGCTTTCCCTTGAAGTTCTTCCCCTTGGAGTAGTTAGCTTCATGATCACTAGGGGCTTCATCTTCGCTTGAGGAAGGAGTAGGCCAGAAATAAAGCTATTGTTGATGATCAATGTCCTCCGCTTTATCTTTACAGGAATTTTCCTTCATCTTCTTTGACTCCTTTTCTCATTTTTCTTTTTCTTCTTACCTATCAAGTGTAGGCTCATAGGCTTGGAGATTCCCAATGAGCTCTTTGCAAGAAATTTCACCAAGTCTTCTTGTTTCTTCAATGCAGGTCACCTTGGATTGCCACCTCTTAGGAAGAGACCTAAGAATCTTGGATTTGATAGTGCATTGATCCATTGGTTGCCCCAAAGAAGGAAGTCCATTCACAATGGTGTTGAACCTTGAGTCCATCTCAACCACTTTATCTTTCTTACCCATTTTGAAGTTTCCAAAGAGACCTTTGTGCATGTAGACCTTATACTCCTTGAAGTGCTTGGTCCCTTCATAGGTGATGCATAGTTTGTTCCATAAACCATAGACAGTGTCCCAAGAAGAGAACTCATTGAATTCAGAAGGAGTGAGGGTTTCATATATAATGCTTAGGGACTTTGCATTCAGATGTGCTTTCTTCAAGGTAGCTTCATCCCAAGTAGCAACATCTCCTCCTAGCTCCTTGTAGGGAAGGTTGACCACTTTCCAGATGTCATAGTACATTCCTTGCAACTAGAATAGTGTCCACCTCTTCCATAGAGGAAGTTTGTTCCATTAAAGTTTGGAGGTCACCTAGAGAATCCACCCTCCAATTTGAGAAAACCTATAAGGTTGTCACTCATCTTCTCGTCTTTTCGGAGATCTTGTCAGAGAATATTGTGTCTCTGATACTACTTGTTGGATCAATGGGCTATAGAAGTGGGGGTAAAATAGAGGTAAAACACTTAAAGAAGATTCATTATACCTTCAAATTACTTCAAGATATTAGATTGCAAATATGGGATTTATGTGAAACTAAACATATTTATAAAAGGATGAGAGAGATTGGATGAGATCAAGAACAAGCTATGTATAGTGGTTCCAAACTCCAAACTATGGGAGCATACATCCACTACCTAGAGAGATCAACCTATAGGATTTTGCAACAATTGCACATTTCTTATATTTCATTATAAGAGATACAATAAGACCTTCCTTTTCCAAGGAAACAATATGTAGCCTTCCTTTTTAAGGATCAAAAGAAGCCAATAAACCTTACAAGTTGTTACCTATTCTTATAGCAATAATCTTCAACCTCTACAAGAAATGATCCTATTTTGCAAAGAGATGGACACATTCACAAAGGATCCCCCTCTTGCAATAAGTCCTCCACCTTGAATGAATTACCAGCTCCTCTCAAGGATCTTCAACCTTCAACTTTATCTTCATCAAAGAGAAGCTTTCACCAACTTTTCTTGAAGGAAAGTTATTAGTAAAGGAATGATTGAGAGCTTCACGATGAGTAAAATGGAGTAGCTCTCTCAAAAATTACCTATCTCCTCAGATTGATTTAATTTGTTGTAAGAAGTAGAGAGAAATAGGCTCTTAGTAGACAAATCCACTCAACTATAGATAGGAGCATAAGAAGCAAACTTGGAATGAAGTCCAAGGGTCCCTATCTATAGTTGAAGGTGTCCACTAGCCAGTAGAAGCACTTAGGAATGAATTCTAGCCATTTGGGGTGTTGCAACATATCTATTTTCATGTTTTGCAGCACTCCAACAGTTAGAAACACTTTTTTGGCACATTCCATTGAATGTGTTTGGTCGAGTTTCAATTAAGTAAACCCAACCAATAGAACTATATGAAAAAACAAATTTTAGTTGTCAACCGAGTTGGACCTAGGGTAAGTTCGAATGATGGCTTAAATTTGTTTTTCTTGAGCAGGGTGACAGTCGTGTTTGACCTGGGGTGAACTCAGCTGACCCTGGCAGTTCCCAAAATCAATCAAGGGTGTCGGTCAAGTTTATCAAAGATGAAACTCGACAGACAAAAGACCCTATAATGAATTTTAGAAATTTTCATTAGAGTTCTTAAACATTCATTTTAAGGGCTCCTGATTTTTTCTCATCTTAATTATAAGTCATAGCATCAATAAAATAATTACAAAGCCATCCTAAGTCGTTTAGGGCATTTTCCAAAAAAGATCATTTGTATTGACTTTGCCTCATACTTTGTCAAGATAGGGCTTGATTGAATTGATCCTTTTTCATGTACCTAATACCTGAAATTAATCTCAATTAGACATATTAGATACATATGAATGGAATGGTTAATAATCAAAATATGGACAATGTATATCTATTAGGTCAAAAATTACAACTCATAAAGTATGATGAGATGGGAGTGGGATAACACCAGTCTACCTGTCCAATTAAGAAACTATGCATTCTTTTGATTTAGTGTTTTCATGTTTCTTTTTAAATGGACCCTCATGATGATTAACTGAGTTCATGGGGAGGGAGGGAAGACCAAGTTGTTTATTGGGAAAGCACCCAATTTGAGAACCCATGAGATGTTGAAATATTTACAAGTCACAATCCAAAACATGAGTACCAATTGTGGTCTTTGGGAAAATGATTCTCAATCCATAAATGTGGGAGAAAATATACAAAACATGAATGAAGTTAATAACATATTTGTCATGGCTTGAGAAAAGGAAATGGCATCATCGGTAAATTGGATGATATCTCCTATCTGGGGAGTTTTTAAATTACTTAATTAAATTGTTGGATCTATTTGTAATATGGTCCTAATTGTGTCTTATCCTATTAGGCTTTATCTTGAGTATGTATGCTTCCCCCTTATCCTTTTTATAGGAGAGGGGGGATTTCATTCTATCAATAAGAAATCTACATAAGGGGAATTCCCTATCAAATCATTTTTCCACATCCTTTGGTGTATTCTCCACAACGAACCCTATCCAAAATTTAGTTTTCTAAGGATAATTTCACCATAAAAGAAATAAACAAGAAATGTGGATGGGTATAGAGGGTTTCCTTGACTTTGACAATTGGGACTTTAGAAATAACCAAAGGTAGAGCTGTTAGTTAGGGTGGAGAACTGACAACTCTTAATACAACTGTGGATCTAATCACCATTGATCTAGAAGCCCATAACCATAGAGTCTTTGAGTAATGAAGTTACAATTAATATTGTCAAATGCCTTCTTAAGGACTAACCTTAGTGTCAGAAGAGGAACACCATCCACATGGAATGAATGAGTGAAGTCGAGATATAAGCATCTTGGACATGTTGATTTTTTATAAAGATTGATTGTTCAAACCCAATAATGGTTAGAACATGAGGCTTAAGTCTGTCATTAAGAACTTGAGATGCAATCTTATATGATTTTTTATTAGACCGACTAGTTTGAAATATATGATATTTATATGTTCTCTAATTTATAATTAGAGAAACATTTTTTTGATCTGCTAGTCAAAGTAATGTTAGTGTTGTTCATGTCCCTAATCTAAGTAGAGAATGCCCTTTCTATAAAATAAATTTGAAGAGGTTAATCATAGGTGCTTAAACCAGATTCCTAGAAGTCTGGTAAAGAAACCGTCCTTATGCATTTAGATCTAGGAGATTTATCCAAATTAATCTAGGACATGGATGAGTAAATCTCCTTATCATAAGACTCGCATGTAAGAAGTTGGGGATCAGATATTTCAGTAGAAAATAAAAACTCATAACTAAATTCTAAGAGGTGTGATCAATTATTCTCATGATTATAAAGAGATATTAAGTAGTTCACTATGTTCAACATAATGAGATTTCGTTGGGAGTTGGAAAATCCTAAATTTTGAAACAAAGGATGATGGAGTAGCAATTCATCTTGGTAGACATGTGGTGAAGAATATTGGTGTTTCTATCATCTTATTTTGTCGAGTGATATTTGCAATATTTTTCCATAGAACCTCAAGGAAAGAGTTAATGACACTTAATTGTGCTTTTTTTAATGAATAGCTATAGGATCGAAATTGATATTGGTGTAAAGAGTGAGGGTCTTATCATGAAGAAAACCTATATTTTTCTTAACATTGAAAGCATATTTTTGTTCCAAGACTGAAGGTTAGTTCTAAACTTTATAATGTTATTTAGGAGAGTGATTCCCTATGCATTATCTAGAGGGAAACTATTCCACTATTAGTAACAAATTTAGATAAAATAGTGTGTTTCATTAAGAAACACTCAAAAAGGAAGGGCTTTGATCCCCAATGATGGAAGGAAGCATTATAGATGATAGGTAAATGATCTAACACTACTACAGAAACGGCCTTTGGCGTCAGTCGTTTAACCCCATTTGGCGTCGGTTTCCGACCGACGCCTATGTGGGCGCCGCTAAAGGTTGAACACTTCGGCGTCGGTTTTTTAACTGACGCCTATTTGTCCTATTGGCGTCGGTTGTTTAGTAAATAACCGCCGCCAAAAGTGTTCGCGCCACAGAAAATGGCGTCATCTAGGGCACTTTGTGCGTCGGTTATTTACTACACAACCGACGCCTATATGGAATATAGCGTCGGTGTTTTAGTAGATAACCGACACATTTTCTGTGGCGCGAACACTTTTGGCGTCGGTTATATACTAAACCACTGACGCCTGTACTTCAAGACGACACGGCCGTGCTTCCCTGCACGGCCGTGCTTCCCTGCACGGCCGTGCTTCCCTGCACGGCCGTGCTTCCCTGCACGGCTGTGTTAGTACTATAGGCGTCGGTTTTATATGAATAACCGACGCCATTTACACCACGGTCGTGCTATCCTGCACGGTTGGGTTGTTTGTACTATTAGGCGGCGGTTTTATCAAATAACCGACGTTGTATGTCTTTGCTGACGGTTTTCGATAAATAACCGACGCCTATTTATATATTTTTTTTTCATATCAGTTTGCAGGCCTGCTGTGGCTGGTCAGCAGGATGAGAACCTACAGTTCAGTTTTCTGAACTGTAGGTTTACGACATCCATTGATATCAGCCTACAAACAGGCCGCAAACCTGCAAAAGTCACAAGCAAAATTCTACACAAGTACATACATTCAGACATCAATTCAATTCTCACATTCACACATATAGAAACATTCAAATACATGTATTAACATTCAGAAATATTCATTTACATAGTATCATTCATTATCGCTATCAACATCCCAATTATATCTTACAGTTGCCACTGCTTGTATGGCTTTTGCCCATTCTTCTCTTACTTCATTTAATGCTTCCATCGTATATGGAGCATGTATATTTTTTAAACGTTTACCTGTAGTGTTGTCAGTTTTAAACACCTGCAAAGAGAATGATGTATATATATAAGTAATAATATAAAAATAATATAAGATTGATATATTGCATACTAACTAATGAGACTATATATAATACCTCATGTATGGTATCGATGTCCAATGCGGCATATTTGATAATCATCTGCATAAATTGCATCACATAGTATGCGCATGCCCAGCCATTGTCTTGTGTAGCACACTATAAATTGAAACATACAAAATAATACAACTAAGCACAATTCACATCAATAATATATATATTCGAGTCGGGAACTTACTTGTACGTTCTGCCAATTTATTGGCTGGTTCTTTTTCCTTGGGACCGTTCCTCCAGCCTTTTTGAATGCATCTAAACCCCTACATGTTAATATAACACAATAAATTGCATAAGTAAATAGTAATGTAATAAAAGATGTTAACGGATATAAAAATGAAATATTTCTCACCAGAATAATGGCATTCTCATTACGTGTCCAATTTTAGTGTTCAATGTACTCCCCGCAGGATCTAGATAATAAATAGTGAATGTCCCGGGGACAATAACTAGTAACTCCCAATGTCTACCGCTAGAAGTAAGAAGTTAACAATTAATAACTCAAAATGCAAAATAAAAATGGAATTTTCTTAAGTCCAAATTATAAATAAAGTAAACTTACTTGACATTGAATGGAGCTATTATTATCGTCTTCTTTTGCTGACCAAAAATTGTAAAAGCATCTATACAGTATTGTTGAACATTATCAGGGTCTTTAGCTACCAAACTAATCAATGATGGAATCAAAAATCCCACATGATCAAATGCAAATTGTTTGCAATGATCTTCGACTAGGTAGCTGCAAAACATATAGGCGTATGCATTAATATATAAGAAACCAGATCACCGGATCTTACACAAGGTATATGGATGTATAAACAAGATCTCACCTTATCCATGTCTCTATCATTGATGTATTCAGCCAATCATACATAAACAGCTCAATAATATCTTGTATAAATAAAGAGCTATCGTATGATTGACCTGCATAATCTGCATCTAAAGAAATAATTATAGGGCAATGTACATTATGTGCCCGTAGCCAACATGCCATTCCCCTACAAGCAGGACCTAACGGGTATGTTAGGTCAGTTGGAACCCAATCGGGTAATGCGGGAAGTGGAAGTGGAGGCCTAGGTGCTCCTGGTGTCTTCTTTTTAACCTGTACATATAATTTCAGATCAGTTGACATCATATATACACATTAACAGTCTAAATCAATGTAAATTTATCTTACAATTTCAGTCGTGTAGACGACATCTGCTTTGGGCCACAATATCACCCCGCCTTCTGCATCAGCAAGTCTATCAATATCCGGGTGGGGATATGGCAATGTAGCTTCTCTCCAATCAGGTAACACACGTATCGGGCTCACACGAACGTAGCCCTGTGGCATTGGAGTCCCGTGAAACATTGCCCCAGGAAGGGACGGGTAAGCCTGCGCCTCTGCAACAACGTAGTCTTGCATTCGTAAGCGGCATGGCTTCAATGCCTACAAATTTACGTAAAGAATATTATACATATATACATATCATCCTGAAAACATAACAACTTGAAAAGACTAACTACAATGTCATAAACAATACTTACAGCAGACGTGATAGGCGATGGGTCTCCAGGATTACTCGCAGTCTGTGCATCAGGAGAAGAGTGGGTCGCCATAGGCGTATTGGAAGCCTGAGATGCCTGCCACCGTAGCAATTCTTCCTTGACCTTCTCAGCAACTACATCGTTGATCTTCTTAGCAACTAAATCCTCAACTCTCTTATTCTCCTATACATGGATAAAAGAAACATTAGCTTCTTATTAATGAATTTCCTTTTGCAGTAACATTCTAAAAAAAGAATAGGTTACCTCTTCTTGAGAAAGTCCCTCTCTGGGTTTGCGCTGGGATGGCCCAAAGAATGCTTTGATGCCAACACCAGCGCCGGCACCTCTAACACGTCCAGGATGCTCTGGGTTACCCAGAGCAACTGTCAATTCATCCCTTGTGCCCTGAGGGATGAACGTGCCTTGTTTCCTCTGCTCGTGCAGCTCCCGCTAATCACCATAAACAGAAATTGGTAAGTTAACACCACAAATAATCAATATTCAAACGATTTCTCTAAGAGTTGTATTTTACCATTTTTGCAGCCGCCTCAGCAGTTACAGGCTTCTTTATTTCACCCTTCTTGTTTTGCCTGCCAGCTATCCAGATATCATGGCGAGACATGGGTGTGGCAGACTCCTGAGTAGGAGCAGACTCCTGAGTAGCCGCAGACTCCGCCTGTAGTCTTTGGCGAATGCTTGCATAGCCTTTTGGACCCATAGTGTGGTCATGCACATTCAGTGCACGCCTTGCTTTTTGTGCGTCACTGAGGGCCTAGTTAGTATGCACATTAATGATTTGGTTAGTAGCACTAAATGCTAATCTTGAATAGGTGAATACAATGTATATTAATTAAATTAGGAGTGACGCCTAATACCTTGAATTCTTCAGATTTTCTTGAAGCAACAAAATTGTCCCAATCTTCTTTGTCCAAGAAGTTCCATTGTTCAAGGGCTGACTTCTTCTTCTTATCACCCTCTTTTATGTATTCTCTGTTCAGATTTGTCCTATAATTCCTAAGCATCTTTCCAGCGCGTTGCATCACATTTTTACGATGCAACTTCTCATCCAATGCAAACAGATTCTGTAAAATAGAAATGTTATTAACTAGTATCCAAAATAGAATTGCAAATAATAGAATTTGTAATCTACAAAATAGAATTGCAAATAATAATAACTCACGCATAAATCCTTCCATATCAAGTCTTTTTTCCCTTGAGGAACTTTATGCCAATTGTCATACTTAACACCACAATGGCTCCGAGTGGTACACCCAAGATAGTTCAAAAAATTATTGCGGTTCACTCCAATTGGATTTCCTCCATTATCAAACTCCACCACCAATTTAGATCCACTACCACTTAGCGCTAATAACTTCTTCAACAGAGTGATGCCCCTTTTCTTGTTAAGTGTCTGGTGTTGCGCATCAAGTTGCTCCAGTGCTTCAGTGGGTACAGGTGCATCAACCTAAAATTTGACAAAAATAAAACACACTAACTTAGCCCAATATAGAAATATAGGATATATGACATAACTAGAAGATAATGAATTTTATAGAAATACAGGATATGTTTTTAGAACTTACATTAGTATCCTCGCCATGCTCGTCATGGACAGCATGCTCATCATGGACTTCATGCTCATCATGGACATCATGCTCATCATGGTCAGCCATCTGAAAATGTCATTAAAAAGGCAAACATTTAGCATTTCTATTAACTAGAAAAAGGCAAACATTTAGCATTTGTATTAACTAGAAAAAGGCAAACATTTAGCATTTGTATTAACTAGAAAAAGGCAAACATTTAGCATTTGTATAAACATACATGTCTCTAAAATTGTGATCTTTTATCAATTAACAATCCTTCATTGTGATCTCCGCGCACATATAAGTCATCATTAGCTTCAATATTTTGTGGAGTTGGCAACCCAACTGAGAATGGACTGGAGTCATCATACTTATCATAGTACTCTTCTTCAATTATAGGATCTTCAATGAACTGTCTTTTACCATGAAGAACAACCGACCATTTATCATTTGCAGGATCATCGATATAGAATATTTGTTTCGCCTGTGATGCCAATATGAATGGTTCACCCTTCTCGCCAATCTTTTCAAAGTTCACCAAAGTGAAACCCAATTCATCCACTATAACTCCTTTGGTGTTATCAACCCAATTACATTTAAAGAGCGGAATTTTAAAATCTATGTAGTCAAACTCCCAAATGTCCTCAATGACACCGTAATATGACATTTTAGCTTCACGTGGACTCTTATCCTTTGCACTTGCAAAGTACATAGTCGACGCTTGAAGAGTGACCCCACTATTTTGGACGACACTCTTATCATCTTGGCGCTTTGTGTAATATGTGAATCCATTAATGTCAAACCCTTCATAAGACATAACATTCGGTTTTGGTTTAAAGGCGAGGCATTTGATAGTTTCTGTAATATCATTTGGTGTTTGAGATAGTTGATGTAAGACTTTATCTTCAAACCACTTAGTAAAAGTCTTATTATGCTCTCTAGCAAGCCACATTGAACTTGCTCGAGGATGTTGTCTCTTTATGAAATTGGTATGTTCCTCGATATAAACACTCACTTCATCCATATTGTGTAAAATATACAAGTGAGCTTGTTCCAACTGCTCACGGCTGATTACTTTCACCCGTGATCCCAAAATTCCTTTGCCCTCCTCAATATTCTTGTCATTATCAGGAGTGTCATTACCACTGAGAAAGTCATTGCAAAAATCCATAACCTCTCTCGCCACATAACCTTCAATAATACTCCCTTCAGGCCGATAACGGTTTCGAACATCACCTTTAAAAACGCTCATGTATCGTTCAAAGGGATACATCCAATGCAAGAAAACTGGTCCCAACATTTTCACTTCCCTAGTCAAGTGGACAACAAGATGTACCATGATATCAAAGAACGAAGGAGGGAAATACATCTCAAGCTGACATAGGGTAACAACCACTTCTCTTTGCAAATTATCGAGAGTATCAGGGTCAATAACTTTGCTGCATAGACTGTTGAAAAAGAAACAAAGTCTGGTAATTGCAAACCTTACATGCTTCGGCAATATAGATCGAATTGCCACGGGCAATATTTGTTGCATTAGAGTGTGACAATCATGAGATTTAAGACCTATCAACTTCAGATCTTTCATTGATACCAATCTACGGATGTTGGATGAGTAACCATGTGGCACCTTAACATTTACCAAGCATTCACAAAAAGTTTTCTTCTCCTTTCTAGACAACGTGTAACAAGCGGGAGGTAAGTATGTTCTTTTATTACCCATTTCACGTAATTCTGTTAATTCTGACCTTATTCCCATTTCACGTAGGTCCAGTCTGGATTTTATCCCATCTTTAGTCTTACCTGGTATATTTAATAGAGTACCAATGATGCTATCACATACATTTTTCTCAACGTGCATTACATCGATACAATGCCTGACTGTCAAAGAACTCCAATAAGGAAGATCCCAAAATATTGACTTCTTCTTGAATGAAGAATTGTCACTCCGTGTGGCCATACTACATTGTGATTTCTTACCAAATTCATTGACAATGTCTTTTACTCTTTCATAAACAACATCCCCTGGTATAGGTTTAGGTGCACTTCGTTCATCATTCCATCCATTGAATGCTTTGCGCTTCCTACGATATGGATGGAATTTTGAAAGAAACCTTCGATGACCAAGATATACAGTCTTGCCGCCATGTTTTAGTCTTATTGAATCAGTGTTTTCTTCACATATAGGACACGCTTTAGCTCCTTTGACACTATATCCAGACAAATTCCCATATGCTGGAAAGTCATTAATAGTGCAAAACAACATAGTGTGCAAACGAAATGTCTCTCTTGCTGAAGCATCATAGGTCATCACACCTTCAGCCCAAAGTTTCTTTAAGTCATCAATCAAAGGTTCAAGATAAACATCGATATCATTTCCGGGTTGTTTAGGACCCGATATCAACAATGACAACATAACGTACTTATTTTTCATACACATCCAGGGAGGAAGATTGTATATAACAAGCATGACTGGCCAAGTGCTATGTTGGCTGCTCAATGTCCCGTACGGATTCATCCCAACTGTACAAAGCCCAAGTCTTAGATTCCTATCTTCTTCACCAAATTTAGGGTACAATAGATCAATCTTCTTCCACTGTGGGGAATCAGACGCATGTCGTAGGATCCCATCATTATTTTTATTAACATCTGCATGCCACCTCAAATTCTTCGCATCTTTCGGATTTGCAAACAAGCGTTGAAACCGTGATATTATAGGTAGATACCACAACACCTTGGCAGGAGAACCAGTTTTGGACTCCCCCGAAGTCGTCAATTTATACCGTGACGCACCACATTTTGGACAATCTTTCAAATCTACATAGTCCTTTTGAAATAATACACAATCATTCGGGCATGCGTGTATCTTCTTGGCCTCCATTCCCATTGGGCACAACATTTTCTTTACCTGGTATGTTGAGATTGGAAGCTCGTTTCCTTCAGGAAGCATTTCTTTCAACAAAGTCAACAATGAAGTGAAGCTTTTGTCGCTCCATCTATTGTTAGCTTTCAACTTATACAATCTCAAGACAGCGCTAAGCTTCATAAACTTAGCACAACCTGTGTATAACGGTATCTCAGCATCATGCACAATGTTTGTAAAGATAGGAGGTGGATCGGTGTGCTCTACCCTACAACTATCCAGCATCGCATCAACGATGTCTGCTGGAACTGGTTCGTTCACATTTACGTCATCAGAGGCAATTTCTTCTTCCACCCAAGCACTGCTATCGACATCTACTGGTTTCGATTTTGAAATCTCTCCATGCCAGTGCCATTCTGTATAGCCTTGTACAATCCCGTTGCACATGACATGACTTTTGATTTCCTCACCAGTGTTGACTTTCAAGTTGTTACCGCAATGCCTACATGGACAGTAGAACCTATCTGTAGGTTTTTTCCTATGTTCCTCGGCAAATCTAATAAACTGATCAAGACCAGATATAAACTCTGGGGTGCAACGATTACAAATGGACATCCATGATCTATCCATTCTATGATCAGAGAAAACAAGTATATATTAGGAAACAAGTATATATTAGGAAAAGATTAGGCAACATTTCCCCGCTGTTCTCTAAGTACATATATACTTAGAGAAGAAACGGGGAAATGCCAACAAACACATGTGATGTCATTCTTATATATAATAAATGTGTACCACCTATCCCATCCTTGAACACCTAATCTCACTAGTAAGTGTATAATGTGTATTGGGTTTTCAAGAAAATTTCGGCAGCATTTCCCCGTTGTTCTCTAAGTACATATGTACTTAGAGAACAAACGGGGAAATGCTACCAAAATTTTCTCGAAAACTCAATACACATTATACACTTACATCCTAAGTGAGATTAGGTGTTCAAGAACAGTCCCAAACCGGGGACTATCCAAGATTTACTCCTAATGAGTCAATCTTGGACGGGTTTCTAGGCCAACAAACACAATAATAGATATCTACAATGAAGCTGGACTCCATACAAACAGTATATAATTTGGTGATTGTTCATTCTAATTTATACCAATGTACAAGTAATATAAAAAACAATGATTGTTCACATTCTAGGCCAACAAACACATGTGATGTCATTCTTATATATAATAAATGTGTACCACCTATCCCATCCTTGAACACCTAATCTCACTAGTAAGTGTATAATGTGTATTGGGTTTTCAAGAAAATTTCGGCAGCATTTCCCCGCTGTTCTCTAAGTACATATGTACTTAGAGAACAAACGGGGAAATGCTGCCAAAATTTTCTCGAAAACTCAATACACATTATACACTTACATCCTAAGTGAGATTAGGTGTTCAAGAACAGTCCCAAACCGGGGACTATCCAAGATGTACTCCTAATGAGTCAATCTTAGACGGGTTTCTAGGCCAACAAACACTCTAGGATTTAGGGTCATAGGTACCATCATAGAACAAAAGGGGTACACTCTAGGATTTAAGATCACACTACATCATGTATTTTATACAAAATTACATGTATGTGTATATAAAAAATATATTTATAAGGAACTTCTATACATATCTAATCAACACATTAGTAATTAAGTAAGTATTCATCAATACTTACTATTAATCAGTATCTCTAATCATTAAAATCGGCAAGCAGATCAGTTATTGTAAAGATACAATTTACAGCACATCAAAATTTCTAGCACAAATGAGCACATAGTCAGAGATAAAGATGACATAGTTCTTTTTTTATAATTGTCTAAGAACAGTTATCAATTTGTCTGTGGACTGACTCCAGAAATTATTATCTATAGCAAAGTAAACCTCATCAGTAAGTGACCAGCTCCATGAAGGATCGGAAGCTTACATTGTATAAAATGCTTCACCTCACAAAATAATCTGCGCAGTAAATGAGAAATAGGTAGAGGAAAGGAAAAGACACTGGCGCATACCAGTTCTGTTGGCGCCGATAAGGAGGTAGCGGGAGCCAGGTGGAAGCTGCAGGTTGAACTTGACGGCGTGGCGGTGGCGCAGCGGATGGAGCAGCAGGGCGGGCAACAGGTGGCTGGAGCAGCAGGCCGCCGCGGCGAGCTCCAGGCGTCAGGCAGGCGTCGGCGGCGAGCTCCAGGCGTCAGGCGTCATCAGGCAGGTGCAGCAGCAGTGGCGGCGGAGAAGGGGGCGCCGGAGTAGCAGTGGCGGCACGACGGCGCTGTCGTGGAGAACAAGGAGCAGAGAAATCGACGGCGACAGCGTGGGAAATCGACGGAGAAGCAGAAAAAAGGGCTCGCAATGAAACAGAAGAAAGGGGAAGAGTCGGGCATCGCGGGTTATAAAGTCCCACATAGCGTCGGTTTTTTACAACAACCGACGCCTAAACATCTTTAGCGTCGGTTGTTTGAAATAACCGACGTCCAAGTGGACGATATTTTCATGAAATTGTTTGGCGGGAACCACCTTCAGCGTCGGTTATCCTTTAATAACCGACGCTGAAGGTGACACTTTTCGTGCAAATTTTTCATCAGACATAGGCGTCGGTTTCGACCTAAATAACCGACGCTGAAAAGGACACTATTTTTTTTATCAAAAAATGGATTTCGCGGGCGACTTTAAGCGTCGGTTTGTTATAAACAACCGACGCTGAAGACAAAGCGGTACCCGTGTCTGGCTGGTCTTCGAATATAGACGTCGGTTTTCGTAAACAACCGACGCCTAACATAGAAGGCGTCGGTTTTCCTTAATAACCGACGCCCAGAAAAGTGTCACTGAATGCTATTTCTGTAGTAGTGTAAGATGACCAAATAAGAAGCCAAGCAATGAAGTAATTAGTATGACGAGCCCAAGAAGTAGTCAAGCTTGGGATAAGAGTCTCCTCTCTTATAGATAAAGTAGGTGTTGGAGGCAGATAAATTAATTAAATTTGGGGGAAAATGAAGATTTTGAAGATATCAACATTATTGGAATGATAGTGGTGAGTATTAATGTTGAAATTCCTCTAAGAAGAAAATCATGTGAGATTAAATTGCCACCTATAATCCAAGTCGGCTCATTGTAGAGACCCATAAGGGAATATAGTGCATTAATGGAACTAGTTTTTCTCTCCTAAGAGCACCCTTGATTGCTAACCAGAATAAGGTATAGTTATTGAAACTATAATTAAGGTGTGGTGTGATAGAGTATGGAGCCCAATAAACTACAAGATGAGTCTGAACCTACACTACTAAAAAAAAGGTTTTCGCAATTGTTCATTTTTCCATTTTACAATAGGAATCAACCATTGTATTAGATCACATGGTCTTATGGGGGGATTCTTTATGCAACAAGTGTTTCACATGTTGTAATATGTGTGTTTTATAAAACAATTAATGCATGTTCTAGTTCACCGAACACATCCATTGTAATAGACGTGTTTTATACAACATGTTGAGAAAAAAAGGAAAAGACACATAGACACAAGCTTTGAACTTGAAACCATATCAAAGTAAAGCATAGCTCAAACTGCTGAATCAATTTCTTTTTATGGACCACATGCGTTCTTTGCTGTAATATATAGTGAGTTGTGTATACACCTATAGTTTGAATGTGGTCTATTACAATAGGTAACTATTACAACAAGTGAAAGCATTTTGTGTGATTATGGTATATTACAATGAGTTAGAGTATGTTGTATGTTATCATTTATTATAACGGGTTAGCATACATGACTATTATAATGCGATAGAGCATGTTGTGTAATTATGGTCTTTTACAACGAGTTTGAGTATTTGTAATATTATTGTCTATTACAACATTTTAACACATGTTCTAGTATCACATGTACTACAATGAGTTTGACCCATTGCATATAACTTGTGTTGTATGATATATACATAAAAAAGCATGCAAATAGACTTGTTGTAATAAATATACTACTACAACACAACCAACAGAATTGTTGTGTTTTACACATTGTAAAAAGAATGTTCTGTAGTAGTTCTATGAATTGTAGCCTAGAAGAAGACCACTATTAGGACCTATCACATGCTTTTGAACCAAATTCAAAATAACTTCCCCCCATGGAGTGGATGTGGAAATTTAAAATGTTAGTTTTAGTCTCTTGGTTGGTAATACTATTGATCTTATAATAGCAAAGGAATTTATGAATGGTCTCTTATCTTATAGACAACACCAAAAACATTCCAAGAAGCCAAAAGCATTAGAAAATTGTACATAGAAGCACATAAATGATCCAAAAGATCTAAAATCCTATGTGGCCAGAGAGAATCTTCAACCAAATGGGGTGTTTGGATCTTATTACACCCCATATTCTCCTCAGTATTCGCTAGATCCATATGAGCTTCGATATGTGAGTCGAAATCAATTCTGATAGTATGACAAAGTTACATAAATCATTACCATTTTCTAAGCAATCAAGTGTTTAAGAGGATTCCAAAAAGGCAGGGCTGAGAAAAATGAAGGGATTCATTTTGAGAATCTAAGATAGAGATTAAGGATGAGCGATTATCTAAATCCATAGAAAGACACCGCATCAGTTCTAAGTGGATAATTTGTTCCAACAACTCTAGAGCCAATGGGTAGACAAAAAGGTGATAGTCCCACCTTACAATATTGTAGTTGTTGTTCCTCAACATGGAAATGACACCCAAAGTGGTTTTCTCAATCATGACGTCCATATCATTACATTCTTGGGTGTCACTTCCAATGTTGGGCTGACTTTGATTGTAAACACCAAAGATATTATCAGACCCTTCCATTCTCTTTTTCTCTAACAATAAAATATTGGTGTTATCTTGGTATCATACCAAGTTAGAGAATCAATCCCTATTGGTGCCCCCATTACTGCCAAACCCTCCATTTACCATGTTAATGTAGGTGTGGGGGTTTTGTTTGTTATGAGAATATTGATATGGCAATTTATTAGCATGACTTTGTCATGATGGTGTTGTGATTTGTCTCTTCTCACCCAAAACATTACCTTTATTCGTATTATTAGTCCCTTTAGTAGTTGAATAGTTTCCCATTAATTGACCATCTACTTTGGTTTTAGGAGTTGATCAAGGAGTGGGGCACTCAAGGAGGTATTCAAAGAAGGATATACTTCATGAGGATCTTTGACAGCCATACGGATAGGGAATCACTACAACAAAATCTGACATAGGTCAGGACTATATGGTCAGGGATAAATTCCTTGACTAAATTTTGTTCAATTCCCAAGGCAAATCCCTGGTTGAAACAAAAACCCTGACCTAGAGTAGTTTTCTACTCAGAATCTTTGATGTCCTACCTAGCTTATTTTGTTTGCATCCGAAAAAGATAGTTCATATCTCTCACCACAATGAGACTCCCTATTTCAACCATCCCCTCCCGCTCCCTATTCCAGCCACCCCTCTTGCTCCCTATTCCGGCCACCATACCATGCCTCTCCGTGTGTGACCTTTGTCATTCGCCACCTCTCCACATCATTCAACTCTCTCCCTATGCACAATGAGTACATGCTTCCTTCTCCAATCTTCCTCCTCCATAGCGTACCATTAGAAGAAGTTTTATTGTCCATTTTGAGCTGCCCACCTATCCAAAATCTTCTTCCCTGTCGCATGCCTTGTTTCTTTTTCCTCCCCATTCTCCTAATTCGAGATGTTTTCCCAGAAATCTTCTATTGATAGAAAGGTCTCTTTATTGATGATGGCAAGAAATGACGATCAAGGAATATATGATTAAATACTTATTGGGATCGTGGCCTTTGAATCTCATTGCTGCTGTAGGTTTTATATACCATTTATATTCAAGGTTGTGTCTTCTTCTTTGGCTACAGGGCCGTTGTAGACATTTTAGAGGCCCCGGGGTGAAGATAAAAATGTCCCCTCTATATACTCTTATTTAACAAATTTAAATAAACAAAAGTTTAGTCATATTTGTCAAAACTGTCATATAAAAAATGGAACATGTTCTTACAAATTAAACTAAAAAGAACGTACAAATTAAATATAGATATCTCCTTATCAAGCTTCACTCACATATAAAATTACTTCTTTGAGCCTTTCTAGATGCAAAATCTTGAATAACAGTGTCAACATCAATATTTCCCAACATGCCTTATCAATGCATAGCATTTCCAAACCGTTCAATCTTTCTTGAGACATTGATAACACCCATTTTATGGCTTCTAGAACCTTTATTTTGTTGCCAAAATAGCTTCCAAAATTAACTTCCTCTTTGTTTATTCTATTTATTATGAAGAATCATGCCCACTAAACCCCTGGAAATATTTCCCATCTTTTGTAGGGTTTTTCCTATTTTTCCACAATAAAAGAAGCACCAATAGGCTCATCAGGCCCACCAGCAACGAAGTCCACATTCCAGACATCCCATCCCAGTAGCTCGTGAGGCTGACACGCCCCTTTACCCATCATGGCCACTACCCGATACAATAGAAACCTGACACGGGTGTGTCGTGCGGGAGGTCTCTACCCGCTATAACTCTCTACCCGATATGGTGCCTAACTCATCACATTTCACAACCCGATGAGGTCATTACCCAACATGGCCACCCCTCATCGCCGCAGCCTAACAAGGCTCCAACCTGCCACAACTGTACACAATGCACTCACTACCTGGCATGTTCATGGCCCGACACGCATGTCGGGTGACAGCCGTATCAGCCCCTCCTGAACCCTCGAGAAAAGACTCATAGATGAAGGGCACATGGATCAATAAAAGCCACAACTCCCATCAACTAGCTTCCTATAAATAGTAGCTACAAGCCTATGATGGGATGGGTTGGACCCTACGAGAGCTAACTCCCAGAGTAAAGGAGCTAGTGCATTGAGTTCCAAGGATCCTACCGAGCGATAACGAGGTGAGCACACCCCATCCTGAGAGGGATGGGAGGAGTTCATTTAGAGACCGTTCTGGTAGCAGCAAGCATCATGATATGATCCTCAAGGCTACTTACAGCATGTCGAACTCCTATCTAGGCTTCAACCGGAGATGGCATGCCCACCTATACCCAACATGAAGAACATGAGAGCCTTAAGATAGTGTTAACATGATATGTATCCTAACCCAACATAGTACCCAATCTTATATGGTCTTTGCCCATCATGGTTGTTGCCTGACACGGCCAGCATCCTGACATGACCATATCTGGCAGAGGTCCTATCCCGATATGACCTTACCCATCACGGCCCATGACGTGACATGGTCAAGGACCCGACACGGTCATATCCCAATAGGGCTGCTACCCGGTACCAGGCTAACACCATCTTAGGTGTTTGTTACTGTGTACTTCGTTCTCCTACATCAAGGAGACCGATACTTATCTTCCCTTTACAACATTGAATTTCCTTTAATTACTACATTGTAACTAAACCTTTCTGTCTCTTTATGATTATCAAAATTTGTGGAGTCTATTTCATATTGTTCTATGTATGGATTTATTGTGTTGAATGATCTCTATCTGGCATTCGAGTTCTAGTCTCTTCTTGTTGATTCACACTTTTGACTAGATATCGAATCATGTTTCTTATTTTGACACCCTTGAGAGAGGGATGTTGTAAACTTCTAGAGCTTGGTCTGGTTCAGGTGTATGAGAGTACTCGGAACCAGAGTTGTGCCCAGTTTGTCCTTTCACGTGAGCCCACGCCTGGTGCCTTTAAGAGAAGGAACTTAGTGCATGACTCGTTGGCATCTTCTTTGAGAGAAGAAGGCACGGGATGTAGATTGTCGTCGCTTGTTAAGCTTAAGTTTTCTTCCTTCATGCTATGCCCCGAAGATAGTCTTATTTCCTCAGTTTCCCTTATATGAAAACTACTATAAAAATTGCTAAAACCCAAAATACCCAAAGCTTCAATCTTTCTAGTAACTCCCTTTGGAGATATGCTTTCGTTTAATTCTTTATGACTCTTTTGCTACAACAAACCCTTATCCTTTGACTTTTTGGCATTGTTAGACAAGTAAAACTTGGGTTCCGAAGCACTATTCTCGAAGTGCCTATGTTGGACCCCGAACTACTTCGACCCTGTGCTAGTTGCAGGAGTCTTAAACATTCAGGTATTATAAATTACTAAAGTCTGATGACCTAGACATGTCTCCATTTTTGGACCCACGTTTAAGACTTATCAACTTTTTGGCGCCATTGCCGGGGACTCGGAAACGAATACTGTTCTATGAACTTGAGTTTTACTTGCACTTTGCCAAAAACCTTGTATATATGCATATAATATTGCAGATACCTATTGTACATAATCTATACAACACATTCACTCTTTTTCTTCTTTTCTTTTTAGGTACTTCTTCATCTCTCCAAACCCTCCTGTGTCCGACAAGCAATGGCTGAGGAAGCACCCAAAGCTTAGTATCTTCATTCTTTTGTCCAAGTTAGGGCAAATGAAGAAAGGAACCCAGTGGTGGAGCAACCGCTCAATGTGGCTAACTTTGAGCTGAAGCCTACTTTTCTCCAGCTGCTGCAACACAACTGGTTCAGAGGGAATACCAGTGAGGAGAACCCTTATAACCATCTTATGATGTTCAAGAGGACATGTAAGACTTTAAGATCAATAGGGTCCTGATATCCTACATCTACACCCAGTGCTTTCCTTTCTCCTTAAGGGACAAAGCTATGGAATGGTACATAAGTCTCTAAGATGGGAGCCTGCCTGACAGGCAACGCATGGCCAATGCTTTTATTGCTAAGTTCTTCCATATTGAGAGAACAATAAAATGCCAAAACAAGATAGCCAGATTCTCGTAAAGAGTTTTAGAGAACCTTCATGAAACTTGGGAGAGATTCTAAGGCTATCAGAGAGAGTGCCCGCACCATGGTATTTTTGAGCTTAAGATGATCACCACCTTCTACAATGGGTTGTGCATCGGAGAAAGGAAATCCTTGAATGTTGCAGTAGGTAGTGATTTCTTGGGGCTCAGTGCCCAAGAGCTAGGGAGATTATAAACAATATGGCCACAAATCAGTAGGACAATGAATATGATGAAGAGTCTACCAGTCACTCCACTCCTGGAGAATCAAAGGTGATGGAAGCACTGTCAGCTAAGTTGGACAAGATAGTGACTGACGTTCAAGCCTTGAAGGACCAGAGCTATAAAGGCAAGGTCCAACAAGAAGCAGTTAGGAGCTGTTTCACTTGTGGTGAGTCGGGCCATCTTTCTGACTTTTGCCCACACATGGACTTGCAGAGCGAGCATGACGACGAAAGTACAGAAAACGTGAGTTATGTTCAGTACTGATGTCTCGATCATCCTAGATTTTCGTAAGGAAACACCAGAACAGCTGAGAACTCTCACCAGCTGGTACGTGGGTCTTTAGGAGGACCGTAGAATCATCAACGCCCAATAGGTTTCAAGCAACTCAAAAGTTACCCTAACGCACAGCAAGGTCATCAACAACAATCGTCGATGATGACCAAGTTGATGTCCTTTGCCAAGGAGAAGAATGATCTGAATGAGAAGCTGCAAAAAAGTTCCATGAATAGCACGACGTTGCTCAAGTTAATGCAACAATAGATGGGAGGTTTTTCAACTCAGATTGGGGAGCTCCAGCAGCACAATAAACAAATAGACCAGCAGTTGGCATGCCTAGCCCAGAGTATTAACCATCAAGTAGGGTGATTCCCATCCAACACTGAGGTGAACTTGTGAGGGAATGGAACCGTAAAGATGGTCGTACTGAGATCAGGAACAGTGATGCAGTCAACCCACGAGAAGAGAGCAACAATAGTAACAGTACCAGTCAAGGATGTAACCCCCGTGGAATTAGCATAAGTACCCACAAAGAAGAAGAAAGTAACAATAAAAGGAGATGACGATGTGACTTTGGAGGAGCATGAGGATAGGTATGCACCCCGCATACCTTTCCCGCACAAGCTAGTGAAAGCCCAATTGAAGAAAAGGTATGAGAAGTTCATGGCTTCCATGAAGAAGTTACACCTCGACATCCCTTTCTTGGATGCCATCGAGGAGATTGCCCACCTATGCAAAATTTCTCAAGGGCTTGATTTTCAGGAAGAAAAAAGGAGAAGACGTTGAAACTGTGAAGTTAGCATAGATGTCCAGTTCTTTTGTTAAGTCAAGTATGCCTTCTAAGAAGAAAGATCCCAGAGCCTTTGTCATTCCTTTCCAAGTCAGAGATAACATGACCTGTAATGGTCTGGAAGATCTACGAGCGAGCATCATCTTAATTTCATTTTCACTTGCAAAGAGGTTGGGACTTACTGATATAGTAAGTACAAATATGAGAATCCAGTTAGCAGACCACCCTTCACCAGGCCTATCGGAGTAGTGGAAGATTTTCCTATTAGGGTTGGGCGGTTCTTAATACCTTGTGACATCATTTTCATCGACACCTTGGAGGATCCCAACTACCCCATGATTTTCGGGCAACCCTTCCTTGCTACCGGCAAAGCACTCATTGACGTAGAGGCAGGAATGATAACAATCAGAGTTAGACGAGAGCACATCGACTTCAACATTTGTGACTGCATGAAAGCCCCCACGTTCTTTGAGTCTTCTTACTTTGTCGAATGTTGTCGGAAACTCTACGACGAGGTAAGGGAGGAGAAGGCTATGGTGGACCCAATGATGTGCGCCCTAGTTGGCAATGCATAGGTGGTCGAAGACCCAGAATTGAAAGAGTTCCTAACATTTTTAGATGTTGAAGATCTGTCTAAAGAAGATGGCCCAATTGAGACAGTGATGTATGCTGCACTACGAAGAGGTCCTACCAAAGAACCAGAAGAGAAGACTCCACCCGAATTAAAGGTTTTGCCAAAAGGTTTGGAGTATCGATTCCTGGATGAAGAAAGGATAAATCCAGTTATCATCAACTCAGAGCTGACTGACGATTAGAAGGAACATTTGTTGGCGGAGCTGAAGCTACGAAGAAAAGCCTTAGTTTACTCGATCAGAAATGTAAGAGGCACCAACTCTTCTATGTGTATGCATAGAATTCATCTAGAGGAAAATTCCAAACCCTACACCCAACCTCAATGGAAATTGAACGAGAAGTTGTGAGAGGTGGTCAGCAAGGAAGTTGTGAAGCTCTGTGATGCAGGAATCATATACGCCATTAGTGACAGCACATGGTGACTCCCATTCCGGTAGTCCCTAAGAACGGAGGCATAACGTTGATCAAGGAAGATAATGGGGTTGAAGTTGAAACCAAGACTATCACCGATTGGAAGATGTGTATAGACTACCAATAGTTAAACACCGCCACCCGTAAAGATCACTTCCATCTCCCGTTTATCGACTAGATGCTTGAGTGCCTAGCCCATCATTCATACTTTTGTTGGTTGGATGGGTACTCGGGGTTCTATCAGATCCCCATTCACACAGATGATCAGGAGAAGACTACCTTCACCTGCATATATGTGACTTTTGTTTTTAGAAGAATGCCCTTTGGGCTCTGTAATGCACCCACAACTTTTCAGTGGTGCATGAACGTTGTGTTCACAAATTTCTTGGAAGATAAGATGGAAGTCTTCATGGATGACTTCACTGTCTATGGATGTTCTTTTGATGATTGTCTGAACAACATATCTTTGGTAATTAAAAGATGTGAAGAACATAGTCTCACCCTTAACTGGGAAAATTTCTATTTTATGGTACATGAAGGTATTGTCTTAGGACATAAAGTATCCAATAAAGGCATTGAAGTTGATCAGTCTAAGGTGGAAGCAATTATAAAGCTCCCTCCACCCACATATGTGACAGGAGTCAGAAGCTTCTTAGGACATGTCGACTACTGCAGAAGGTTTATCAAGGACTTCTCAAAGATTGCAAAGCCACTGTCAAACCTGTTGATGAAAGATGTGAAGTTTGATTTCACAGAAGAATGTCTCATGGCATTCTCTACCTTGAAGGATACTCTAGCCTCAACACCCATTATCCAGTCACCCGACTGGAATCTTCCCTTTGAGCTTATGTGTGAGGCTAGTGATTTTGCCATAGGCGCAGTCCTTAGGCAAAGGAAGGATAAAAAGCATCATGGGATCTTCTATGCCAGTATAACGTTAGACGAAGCACATATGAATTACACCACCACCGAAAAATAAATGTTAGCCATTGTCTACGCATTTGATAAGTTGTGATCTTATCTTATGGGTTCCAAGGTGATTGTTCACATGGACCACGGAGCCATCAAGTATCTGATGCAAAAGAAAGATGCTAAGCCTAGGCTGCTACATTGGGAACTACTACTGTAGGATTTTGATTACGAGATAATCGACAAGAAGGGTTCCGAGAACGTGGTTTTCGACCACCTATCAAGGATTCGGGTGGAGGATGACCACCCGTTACCGATCAATGAAATCTATGCTGATGAGGCAATCTATGTTGCCCAAATGGCCAATCCTAAAGGGCCTTGGTACGCCGTTATCAGTAACTATCTAGCCTACAAAATTCTAACCCTCGAAATATCCTATAATCAGAAGAAGAAATTCTTCTCTGATTTGAAGTACTATTACTGGGATGACCCTCTGTTGTTTAGGCGTTGTACCGATAACCTCTACTTGAGAAGCATACCCAAAGATGAAGCCATGAAGATCTTGTATGAGTGTCACTCCTCTCCCTATGGAGGACACTTGGGAGCTAAAAGAACCGCATCCAAGGTTCTCCAATCCGGTTTCTATTGGCCCACCCTTTTCAAGGATGCTCACGCCTATGTCAAAGCCTACAACGAGTGTCAAAGAACCGGGAATATTTCCCATAGGAATGAGATGCCCATGTCTGAATGGATTGAAGTGGAGATCTTCGACGTATGAGGAATCGACTACATGGGACCTTTCCCCTCATCATACAGTTTCAAGTACATTCTTGTTGTGGTGGACTACGTCTCTAAGTGGGTAGAATCCATACCCACTACCACCTGTGATGCCAAGTATATCATAAAGCTCTCTACAAAGATAATCTTCCCGATATTTGGAGTCCCTCGAATGGTCATCGGCGACGGTGGATCACACTTTGTTGAAAGACAATTTGAGTAACTTTTGTGAAGGTATGGGGCTCGACATAAGGTTGTTGCCCCGTATCATCCCCAGACGTCTGGTCAGGTTGAAGTTTTAGATAGGCAAATCAAATAGATCCTAGAGAAGATAGTTGGGAATTCTTGGAAGGACTGGTCCACCAAGCTGGATGATGCTCTATGGGCATACAGAATAGTGTACAAGACACCGCTTGTCACCATGACATATAGATTGATTTATGGGAAATCATGTCATCTACCTTTTGAGTTAGAGCACAAAGCTTTTTGGGCCATTAAATGTCTCAATATGGACCCATCCCTAGCCGACAAGAAGAGGTTCCTCCAACTCCAAGAACTTGAAGAACATAGGCTTAACACATATGAGAATGCAAGAATCTACAAGCAAAGGACAAAAGTCTGGCATGACTCTCACTTAAAGAAAAATGATGTCAAGGAAGATGACAAAGTTTTGCTTTTTAAATCTTTTATTCGACTTTTTCCAGGGAAACTACAAACTCGATGGTCAGGACCATTCATGGTAGTAAAGATGTACCCATCGAGAATCATGGAGCTATACAACAAGGATGATCCTGCAAAGGTTTTTCCAGTCAATGGACACTGAGTGAAAAGGTTCTACGAAGACGAAGCTTTTACAAGGCGATCCCAGTTGCCCCTGAACGATGTCGACGCCACACCCGTCGAAGAAGCCTAACAAAGACGGAAGATGTCGAGCTAACGACAGAAACCATAATGCTCCTTGGGAGGCAACTCAAGTTTTTACTTTCCTAGAATAAGATGTTATTTCTTTTTCCTACAAAGAACATTCAGAACACTCTCATTATAATAAGCCTGAATCCATGCACGTACCACGCGCACTGACTCTCGTGTTTTTTGCGCCACCGACTTAGTTTCATCGCCTTGATGTGTAATACTAGATGAGGCTGATGTTTACACTTAAGCCAATGATGTTTTACATATCAAGTGCCTTTTACTTTAGTTTTCAATTTCACTAAGTTTTTATGGCTTTTAAACATTATATGTGGCTTTTGAGCACAATGCATGGAGCGCAGACATGTAAAACATGTTTATCGCTCATGATTGGCATATCGAGTTACCATGCCGAGCAAGCATATCGAGCAGTGGCGTGTCAGACGGACCGCGTATCGCTCAGTCAGATAGTGCTCACGTCGCATAGAACCCGTGGCGTACAAAGGGTGTGCCAAGTAAACACATGTCGGGCAATGCACCGCCTCCCTCTAAGACTCACGACACGATGTGATTAGACATGTTTTTACCTTACTTTGGAAGATGATTTGTGTGCATGAGCGATGCGTGTCCCCGTTTTTACCGTTTAACCCAGCTCGTGGATGACTATATAAGCATAAAGAGATTAACCATTTTGGGTTACCAAAGTTACCAAACTTCTGCTCCTGTATCGCGTAATCTCTTGTATTGCCCACAGACTTCTTAGCTCTCATACTGGGTTTCCTACCTCCTGACTCCCATGTCATGTTCAACATATCTCTACCTGACAAGGTAACCACCTGTTCGCGCAACCTCTATCGCACTGACCTATCACCCATCTGTATCGTGTACCGTTAACTCTTATACCATATCACACATCATGTATCGTGTTCTTTCCTGTATCGGGCAAGGCTTTAAATGTGTATCAGTTTTTCCTATCACTTCGACTGTATCGGGTTTCCATCTGTGTTGCATGACACAAGTATCACGCGACATGTGTATCACACATTCCTTATCGCACTGAGTAAGTTTGGGGGAGCTTTCTGACACTCTCTGGGGTTTGCACGATAGACGTATCGAATTCTTTAGCTGCGAACTTCACAAGTGTACCATTTTCCCTTTTACCCGTTATTAGTTTATAATGAATATCCTTTAAAGAACATGTCGGGTTTCTCAGTATCGTGCACTTGCGTGTTGCGCACCAGGAGTTGTAAAGTTTTGCTCTAAAACCCAATGAGTTGCTTCCTAATGCAAACCGATATCATTTTTTTATGGGTATCACCCAAACCGTATCAAGAGACACCATTCTTATAAAGTTTCATTTATAATCCCACATATCAGGAGGACAAAATTTTGCATGAATAACCCTTTTTGATTTAATTGTAAATCTTTTTCAGAACAATGACACACACCAAAGAGACTTTCATCTAAGTTGACGAGCAGGGACAGAGGATCAACACCGAGGCCACAAAAGTGGCCACCACAGGGTAGAAACACCCTAACCCAACAACAGTTGGGCCCTCTGAGGCCGAAAAGTAGCCCCGAGTCGAGGCAAACACAGACCCGACTACAACGGTAGAGCCCGAAGTTCTTCTCCATTCCCTAGGGCACTTCATGCCAAGGGATGCAGACCACCAGAGGTGCCACACCGAGTTGGCAAAAAAAGTCTTCCGCCAACCTAGATTCTGCCATCATGCTTCCTTCTGGTAGATCAGCATCTTTGATAGGTTGGAAAATGTCCTCGAATCCGTCGGTCTCCAAAATCTTTGCTTCAACTTCTCTCACTAGTACACTGAGTTGACGAAGGAGTTCATCTCCTACCTCTACTAGGTTCCAAACACCCCAGAAGAAAGCAAGAGGTACGACGGAGTGGACAGGCTGCAAGAGTGTCTCTACAATGCAGAGCATGAAATAACAGAGAGGTTGCTTAACAAGATCTTCTCCACCAGCACAGTCGAGCAAGAGCTGCTCAACAATGGAGCCCGAATCAGTGACAGTGACAATGACAGCTTCAACCCGGTCAAGTTGTGGAAGAAACTGATAGGTGAGTCATCTTTCAAGCCAGGAGGCAAGGTAGCTGCGGTCCACTCATGCTTATGGTGGATCATTCATAAGATCATGGCATGGTTGCTCTTCAGCAAGTACAAGATGAGAAACTTATACACTGAAGAGTTGCACCTCATCTGGTATATCATGGCTGGCACTCCAATCAACTTGGGGTGTTTCCTGCTCAACCATTTACACCCGATCAGGGATGCCACCAAGGAGTACAACATGGGAGGAATCGTCAACCTGATCGCGGTTGGGCTCGGGTACCGAAAGGAGCCGCCCAGCCTATTGTGAACCAGGGGTGATGACAAAATATATATCAAATTCCTCACCAGGGCAAACATCATCAAGAAGGAGGGTCGCCGACTCTTCTATAGGTTTACAAGAACCAACATCCTCCTGCCCCTCCCAAGCTACGTCAACTACGATGTGGAAAAGCTAATCTTTGCAACGGTGGAGGTCGAAGCTCTGAATGTCGATGCATCCTAAGCCTTCACAACAACCATCCAAGAAAGGATGGCCACCACAGGGAGGCCCACATCAACGGAAGCTTGGCGGGACAAGTCGCCGGTGGTAATTCTTGAAAAATCCCCATTCATTGTCACCGCCAAACCAGTAGCTGCTACTTCATTAGCTGCTACGGCCACCACCGAGCCAGCCATGGCTAGCACAACAACACAAACTATGGCTATAGAAGAAGTGTCGACCATCGTCGAGGTGGTCGATACAACTGAGGCCACCACAACTGTAACATCCCTCTTTTCATGAGTAATTTAAAATCTTTAATGTAGTTTTCCTAAATAATCTTTTATTAAGGGCCTGAATGCAAATAGTCCAATAAAGTACTAATTTGAGGTTTACAATGCAAAGAGAGATAAGAGAAGGACTCGAAAAAAAATTTCCCTTTATTTTAAGGTGTTATAAATAATTGTGTAATAATGGTAATATGTTTTTCCCTTTTTCTTTTATTAAGTCAAAAAGTAAAGAAGGAGAAAAAGAAAGAGAAAGAGAAAGAAGCAAGAAATTCGAAATTTAAATCACTTGGGAAATAAATATGCTTTTCCTTTTTATAGATTTCAAGATAAATCCTTTAATGCTCATTTTTCTCTCTCCTCTTCTTGGTTTTGCCAAAAAGGAATCATAATATGTTTCTTATTCAATAATTTCAAAAATATGAGGAAAGGATACTATTTTAGCATCGTTGAATCACTTTCCCTTCTATTTTATGAACACATAGGAGGGAAGTGATATTGCCTCTTGTTTTCTCTCTCCTTCAAATAAAGAATTCTAGAAGGCAAGAAAGAGGTGGAATGACTTTTAAAGAGTCAATAATGTTTATCTCATAATTTGAAGCAAGAACTCACAATGGAAACCTTTATATCAATTATTTAATTAGTTTGTGCATTTAAATCAAGAAAGAGTGACACAAATAGAAATCCTAGACTAAATGTTCAAGAAACATAAATCTAATTAGCTAGGAAATTTCTAGACCCTTTAATTGGTCAATGGTCCAAATTTGGACTCATTTGGAGTTTGTTTGACCCTCCAATTAAAATAGGAAAGTTTCGCATATAGTTTGATTAGATTTGCAATTAATGCACTCGATTTCATAAGGTCCAAGCGTTTAATCCCTATCACGCGCCTTCTTTTCTCATTTTCCTTCTTGGGCGTGATCGGACGGCCTATGTTTATTTGACTTGTGATCAGACGGTCACAAACCCGTCTCCTACCTCCGTGTATCTCGCGGGCCATATGTCTATTTCACAGTGCGACCTTCACGATCTCTCTCTCTCTCTCCAGTTTACAATAATCTCTAAAAGTTTTCCCTTTGAATCCGTGAGGTGATCCCGAGCACATTAATACCAAGTTCGACCCCCTTTGGATAGTTACAGAGCTTTTGCCCAAATTGCAGCCACCATTGCCCAAGTCTCCATAGCCATACCTTCATTGGGGCGTAGTACCCTTCTGCAAGACCTAAAAAGATGTCCGAGGGACTCCGCGAGACCAAGACATAGTTCTCCTCACCTTCAATTCTTCCACCATCACCCACTTTCCCCTCTTCTTTCTTCTGTTTCTGCCGCCGGAGGAACCCCCAGTCGTTCTCCCTACCCAAGCCACCTCGCATCCAAGTGATGTCGTCGGCGAGTTCAACCCATCGAGGTGGAAGCCCCGGTGCCTTCAGTTTCCTCTTTGAGTCCCGGTAGCCCAGAGTCAACCGTCCAGTTAACTGCCCAAGGTTCCTGCTTGCGGACTGAGGAACCGCGGAGGTTGAAGACAACCAGGGCACGATATTACCTCTCTACCCTCCGTTCATCTGCAACGAGGTAAGGGTAATATAGACCTTCGGTTCCTTTTTCTGCTTAAACCCAGGTGGGGCCAGGTGCCAACGAGGTGCAAGCCGATTGGCTTGGCCATTGATGTGTGGCCTGGGCCCTGCCCACATGGCTGCCTAGTTGGCAAGCTATGATTGGTTAGTTAAGTTAAAACTTGAAATAATTATAATAATTAATTTATATATCAGATGGAAATAAGTAATATATGAAAATTACTCAGAAAAATATGAGGAATTCGATAAAATTAGTTTTATGTCCTGATTCCCATCCTAACTCGAAAAGTATATAAAGATGTAATCTTTATGTGATTTCATATGTGAAAACCCTAATTTCATAAGATTAATGAAATTGATGATCATAACATGTTTAATTGGATCTGTTGTGTAAGAGATAACCTTCTTAGACAAAAAGATCATCTTGGATCTAATTCAAGATTAATAATTCACATGTTATCAAAATTAGGGTTTTATTTGATGAATGAAATACAAAGTGACATGTTGAATGTTATGAACATGGTGTTTAGGGTTTTCAAACCTCAAGGACGTGATTAGAGTTTACTGAACCTAGGAAGGAAGATCAGATCTTCCTTAAGTGCAAGGTAAGTGGTCCATGCAATTGAACATAGTGAATTTGTTTTATTTGAAGTATGCATGTATGAATTGCAATGAATGTCATGTTTATGTTATTCACTGTTCCTAATTGTTAAATTCAGTAAGATTAATATATTTTGAGTTTCTTATGATGTATGATATCACCTTCATGAACCATAATGATAATTGTTACCAATAAAGTTTAAAGTAGAGATAAGACCATTAAGAGAAAGAGAATGATAAAAACGAAACTTATATAAGTTCCTCATAAGAGAAGAGGCACTTCGGTGCATAAGAGAAGAGGCACCTCGGTGCAACCTTAGAGGCACTTCGGTGCATAAGAGAAGAGGCACATTTGTGCAACTTGAGGATACTTATATAGGTTAAGATAAAAGAAATTTATCTAAAAGAAAATGCATGTCTTTTCAATGTTCAATGTTAATGTTAATGCTTATTTTCAGTTTTCAAGTTTTCTTATATTATAACATGTTCAATCCACTTACCATTTGTTTGATGCATGGCTGGGGGCATGATTCCCACAGGTTGGAAGCTAGCTAAGGAGGGAAGTCCATCTAAGGAGGAAACCCTAGCTCAAGGACCTACAAGGAGAAGAGCTTTGGTGGGGTGCCAACCATACCTAGTTTATAGACCTTTTTCCTTTTACCTTGATTATGTACATGTAACTTTTGTTAAGGTTTGAGAATGAGAAATGGTAATATTGATCCTATGATGGTTTATTTAAACTTTATTTTGTGCAATTAATATCATGGTTGTGATAATCCCTCCCTGAAATTCCAAGTACCCCACATTATGGATAATGTTGGGGATTAGGTTGTGCTTCCGCTGGTTATGTATGTAACCCTAGGGAGGGGTGTTACAATAATGGTATTAGAGCCAAAATATGGTTGACCACCAGGATTTTCTCGTGATCTCATGTAGTTTGTGTCTTTTTCACAGTGATGGCTCCTAAAAAGAAAGGTGACAACAAAAAGGTAGCCATGGATGGAGTGAAGGTGTAAAATTAGTATTTAGTAATAGATTCCCAAGAAAATATGTCACGTCCTAGAATGACTAGAAGAGGAATAGAAGTGATAAGGATAGATGGTTATCTAGTGTCTACCTAAACCTAGCTAATGATATAACCTCTCCACTCTCATTGGTTATGGCCACCCAACTGAGACTTAAAGAGGAATGTCATGAACATAAGACCTATCTTGCATTTCTCCTTTCTTACTGGTGCATGTGGTATGGGACATGTGCATTAGTAGGCAAGTGAGAGGTAGCATAGTAAGATCCCACATCTCTGGGTATGTGCCTAATCACCACATATCTAGGAATGTAGGAGTTACCTAAATGACCTAAGCTTAGATAGGCATCTGCACCTAGTGATGGGTAGTCATGACAAGGTTGAGTCAAATGCCTCAAATATGATTATGAGTTGGTTTAATAAAGCCTAAGTATCGGTTGAGAGGGAAACCAAAGTAATAGTTAATCCATGTCACATGAATATTTTATGAAATCTAGATGTCATACATGATTTGTTTTTTGCAAAATATTGAACATAATTGAACCTTGAAAAGTAAATTGTCAATGAATGAAAAGGTTAGGTAAATCTTAAGGTGGGTAGTACCCCAGAAAATTTCGAGGACAAAATTTTATTAAGGTGGGTAGAAATGTAACATCCCTCTTTTCATGAGTAATTTAAAACCTTTAATGTAGTTTTCCTAAATAATCTTTATTAAGGAACTGAATGCAAATAGTCCAATAAAGTACTAATTTGAGGTTTACAATGCAAAGAGAGATAAGAGAAGGACTCGAAATAAGTTTTCCCTTTGTTTTAAGGTGTTGTAAATAATTGTGTAATAATGGTAATATGTTTTTCCCTTTTTCTTTTATTAAGTCAAAAAGTAAAGAAGGAGAAAAAGAAAGAGAAAGAGAAAGAAGCAATAAATTCGAAATTTAAATCACTTGGGAAATAAATATGCTTTTCCTTTTTATAGATTTCAAGATAAATCCCTTAATGTTCATTTTTCTCTCTCCTCTTCTTGGTTTTGCCAAAAAGGAATCATAATATGTTTCTTATTCAATAATTTCAAAAATATGAGGAAAGGATACTATTTTAGCATTGTTGAATCACTTTCCCTTCTATTTTATGAACACATAGGAGGGAAGTGATATTGCCTCTTGTTTTCTCTCTCCTTCAAATAAAGAATTCTAGAAGGCAAGAAAGAGGTGTTGAATGACTTTTAAAGAGTCAATAATGTTTATCTCGTAATTTGAAGCAAGAACTCACAATGGAAACCTTTTAATCAATTATTTAATTAGTTTTTGCATTTAAATCAAGAAAGAGTGACACAAATAGAAATCCTAGACTAAATGTTCAAGAAACATAAATCTAATTGGCTAGGAAATTTCTAGACCCTTTAATTGGTCAATGGTCCAAATTTGGACTCATTTGGAGTTTGTTTGACCCTCTAATTAAAATAGGAAAGTTTCGCATATAGTTTGATTAGATTTGCAATTAATGCACTCGATTTCATAAGGTCGAGGCATTTAATCCCTGTCATGCGCCTTCTTTTCTCATTTTCCTTCTTGGGCGTGATCGGACGGCCCATGTTTATTTGACTTGTGATCAGACGGTCACAAACCCGTCTCCTACCTCAGTGTATCTCGCGGGCCAGATGTCCGTTTCACAGTGCGACCTTCGCGATCTCTCTCTCTCTCCAGTTTACGATAATCTCTAAAAGTTTTCGCTTTGAATCTCTGAGGTGATCGTGAACACATTAATACCAAGTTTGACCCCCTTTGGATAGTTACAGAGCTTTTGCCCAAATTGTATCCACCATTGCCCAAGTCTCCATAGCCAGACCTTCATTGGGGCGTAGTACCCTTCTGCGAGACCTAAAAAGATGTCTGAGGGACTCCACGAGACCAAGACATAGTTCTCCTCGCCTTCAATTCTTCCACCATCACCCACTTTCCCCTCTTCGTTCTTCTGTTTCTGTCACCGGAGGAACCCCCAGTCGTCCTCCCTACCCAAGCCACCTCGCAGCCAAGTGATGTTGTCGGCGAGTTCAACCCATCGAGGCGGAGGCCCCGGTGCCTTCAGTTTCCTCTTTGAGTCCCAGTAGCCCAGAGTCAACCGTCCAGTTGACTGCCCAAGGTTCCTGCTTGCGGACTGAGGAACCGCGGAGGTTGAAGACAACCAGGGCATGATATTACCTCTCTACCCTCCGTTCATCTGCAGCGAGGTAAGGGCAATATAGACCTTCGGTTCCTTTTTCTGCTTAAACCCAGGCGGGGCCGGGTGCCAGCAAGGTGCAAGCCGATTGGCTTGGCCATTGTTGTGTGGCCTGGGCCCTGCCGACATGGCTGCCTAGTTGGCAAGCTATGATTGGTTAGTTAAGTTAAAACTTGAAATAATTATAATAATGAATTTGTATAACATATGGAAATAAGTAATATATGAAAATTACTCAGAAAAATACGAGGAGTTCAATAAAATTAGTTTTATGTCCTGATTCCCATCCTAACTCGAAAAGTATATAAAGATGTAATCTTTATGTGATTTTATATGTGAAAACCCTAATTTCATAAGATTAATGAAATTGATGATCATAACATGTTTAATTGGATCTGTTGTGTAAGAGATAACCTTCTTAGATAAAAAGATCATCTTGGATCTAATTCAAGATTAATAATTCACATGTTATCAAAATTAGGGTTTTAGTTGATGAATGAAATACAAAGTGACATGTTGAATGTTATGAACATGGTGTTTAGGGTTTTCAAACCTCAAGGACGTGATTAGGGTTTACTGAACCTAGGAAGGAAGATCAGATCTTCCTCAAGTGTAAGGTAAGTGGTCCATGCAATTGAACATAGTGAATTTGTTTTATTTGAAGTATGCATGTATGAATTGCAATGAATGTCATGTTTATGTTATTCACTATTCCTAATTGTTAAATTCAGTAAGATTAATATATTTTGAGTTGATTATGATGTATGATATCACCTTCATGAACCATAATGATAATTGTTACCAATAAAGTCTAAAGTAGAGATAAGAGCATTAAGAGAAAGAGAATGATAAAAATGAAACTTATATAAGTTCCTCATAAGAGAAGAGGCACTTCGGTGCATAAGAGAAGAGGCACCTTGATGCAACCTAAGAGGCACTTCGGTGCATAAGAGAAGAGGCACATTTGTGCAACCCGAGGATACTTATATAGGTTAAGATAAAAGAAATTGATCTAAAAGAAAATGCATGTCTTTTCAATGTTCAATGTTAATGTTAATGCTTATTTTCAGTTTTCAAGTTTTCTTATATTATAACATGTTCAATCCACTTACCATTTGTTTGATGCATGGATGGGGATGTGATGCCCACAGGTTGGAAGCTAGCTAAGGAGGGAAGTCCATCTAAGGAGGAAACCCTAGCTCAAGGACCTACAACGAGAAGAGCTTTGGTGGGGTGCCAACCATACCTAGTTTATAGACCTTTTTCCTTTTACCTTGATTATGTACATGTTACTTTTGTTAAGGTTTGAGAATGAGAAATTGTAATCTTGATCCTGTGATGGTTTATTTAAACTTTATATTGTGCAATGAATATCAAGGTTGTGATAATCCCTCCCTGAAATGCCAAGTACCCCACATTATGGATAATGTTGGGGACTAGGTTGTGCTTCCGCTGGTTATGTATGTAACCCTAGGGAGGGGTGTTACAACAACGGTCGTAGCCTCGGAAGTAGTTATCGCGGTGCTTCCAGCTTCAACCCTGCCGGTAACGGTAGTGGCCGTGGCCACCCCTTGGCGTGGCTGGACGCTTCTCGCTATAGTGATGAGGTTTTCATGGAGCTCCTAGATGTTGAGCTTAAGTATGTTCAACATACCCCAACACTACCAACCACGATGCTAGCGGTCATCCTAGAGGATGAGGCAAAGAGTCGGGTGGTCGATCAGCACCCCTACTCTACCACCTTCTCCACGACCCCATGCTGAGATGGAAGATATAGCCGCAAAGGTGCCTCACATAGAATCCTAGTTTACTCAGCCCCAACGGACGATGAAAACGCAATGGGCTGTGCCGCCAATGCAAGGAGCGACATGAAAAGTCGAAGTCGATCGGTGGTCCCCTCCTCTCTAGGACACGCTTTCAGCTTTGAGTTTGATAACTTGCAGGAGGTAACACACAATCATAGTGCTACTTTCTCTTCCCTGACCCGCAAGTTTTAGGTCTTCCAGCAGCTACTAGGTGAATAGGAGTGCCTGTTGCTGAGCATAGTTGGTCTCACCAGCCAACTAGAAGCAATGAACCAGACGATGCAGACGACGCTCCAACATCTAGACATAATCGAGCAGAGGATCGACGAAAGGGATGCCTGTCGCCACTCAAGGAATTCCCAAAGGTCGCCATCACCATCGACGTCATCATCTCTGTCGTCCTCATCATCACCCTCTTCCTCCAACTCATTGTCCTCCTCCGATGCCAGCGGGCGCTACAATCCTTCAAAGACACCTGAGGACGAGGCGACCAAGAATACTGCCAATAGGGCCCCACAAAACACGGGAGTACCCACGGCATCGACACTTCTACTCTTATACAACCACAAGAGCCAAATGAAGAAAGAAAAGAAATGTTTGAAGGCCTAGAGGATGACTCCTCTGAAGGAGAAGGAGGTGACGTGTATATCTCTCTTATAGAGCAACCCCCGAGAGAGAAGACCTCAGTGGCTGATAGATTTTATGCACCGTATGAGATTCCAATCTTCACGATGGACGACTTCGATAGACGCACCATTGGATATCTGATGGTCCGCGACCAACAGTTACTAAACATGGTCCTAAGGCCGTAGATTGAAGAAGAAGCAATCCTTTGGAGCAACATATACTTTTTCATACGAATGTGAGTGCTCAAAGGAATATTCCGCTTAGAACCAATTGTAGGGAAGATCTTGTTCAAAGTCTTGGAGTGTGCAATAATAGAGAATATCGTGCTCAAGACAAGCTGACAGCCAATCTACAACGCCACTCCAACCTTAGACAAGTGATTTCTAGTAGGGGAAGATGACTCACAACTGGTGGTTGATATGCTGAAACATATACAAGACCACAACCCCGACCTGGTGCTAGCCCCCCACTAGAAAAGGGGGCACTGGTTCCTCTGTGTGGCTGACCTCTGCTCCCATGACTTGACCTTGTTCAACTACTACGCCATGGATGTCCCCCACATGGAGCAAGTCTTCATCTACCCCGAAGATACAAACCTCAAAATCCTGCCTCTGTGCCTTCACTTGGTCATCAAACAAGGCATCCAACGCCACAACGGTGTCTGGAACTTCTATGTGATAAAGGACTTCTCGGTACAAGAAGACCCGAGAAACAAAAATAGCACCTTAATCGTCTTACATGCCATGGAGTTTCTGAATATCTTCAGATACATGCTACAGCTCCAGGAAACAAACTTCTATCACCTCAGGAGCATCTACACGCTGCTGCTGATAAAGGATAAGTGCTATTTCTGAGATCCAAAGCTACCTGAGGATCTGCTGGAGATGGATTCTGATTATCACTTCTCTCCACCCAGTAGTCCTCTAAGAAAAGAGGTCGAGGGTTCTTCTGACATCTAAAGACCAGGAAAGCAGATAGAGCACTTGCAAGCTATGCTCGCTACTGAAGTCACTTTTGCTTCACCTACCATCTCAGACTCTCTCATCAACAACTTTGACCGTTCATCCTACAATTCGTTATCTGAGGAACTAGTCAATCACATACTCCTACATCTTGTTGATTCTAATACTACAGACGTCATCTATGAGAAAAATAATGCAGTGGTCCCCATCGATGACCTACGTGACCTAGTCAAGGTTGGCAGATGTCTAGCTATGAAGGTGGTGTCAGCTTACATCCTTATTTTATAAGAGAAGGTTGGACAACTCTGCGTAGAACATCCAATGTTGTTCAACAATCTATGCCTAGCCGATGAATCTAGGGTGCTCTAGTTGTTCCAACTTCAAGTCCAGAAGCATCTGCCGCACATAATGTTCCTTCCTATGCTATACGACAATCATTGGATGCTTATCTTGATATACACCAACACTCGTGTTGATATCTTCTACAACAGCTCAGACGCCAACACTGACTGGCAGATAGAGTTTGCTATCATGCCAGAAACACCCCTTGAATGATTAGTAAAGAAATACAACACTGAGGTGGTGGCCATGATAAAGCCATATCTTGAAGATCTGGTGGCAACCTGGCACGATTTTCATTTCTACCACGGCAGTCTACATCAAGCTCCTCTATCAAATGACTGTGGAATATATGTGCTTTACTGGATATCCTGTGCAGTAGCACTGAAGAAGGCACCAGAGAAGCTCCATGACATCGACTACCATAGCCAATGAGGAGAATACATCATGGAGCTCGTAACTACTAAAGGCACATGCATCCGTTGAACCCTCATTGATCTATGACTACTCTCTCCTATTCATCTCACTACTCTGGGATAGAGTGTGGGGTAAGTTTGGCGGAGAGGCTCCATAGCATCAGTGAGGGAGGTACCCTAAAATTTTTTCGCCTTTCCCTTTCCTTCCCTCCCTTCAACATACATTGTGTAGACATGTATATAAATGTTTGATAGTAAGCAATACATACACAATATACTCACATAGTTTGTCCTTCAAAATTGTAAAAATTACCTTTTTCATAAATAGTTGGTACAACTTCCAGTTGGTTCTCTTCGTGCCTAAAGCCGTGTACATTTCTTCTATGCTCTCTTGAAAATGTAGTCTTAAACGACAAAGACTATAACTTTTCTATGCAAACTTTGAAAAATAATCTCGTTCCAGCTAAGATATGTGCATGTGAAGGAAAACACTACCCAAACAGTAAACTCCCACTTCCCTACCCACCAAAATCCCAAAAGAGAGGAAAGCCTTATGAGAGTGAATAAAAGCATGAGAGTTTTGCCCCAAAAAAAACACACTTGTCCTCCCAAAAGTACCCATCTTTAGGCAAGATATATACGGGGAAGTGGTGTGTAGGATGTGAAATCAGTACTCTAAAGTCAATTGGCTTGGACTATAGGGACCACTTTCCCATTTACGGACTCATACCTCGATGGAACAATGGGAAACCAGAAAAACCCAAAAGCCTTAAGCCTTCCCAAAAATCCCACATTCTACCCCCAAGACACAAGTAGTTTGGTGTGAAAGCAAACTTCAACATCATGCTCCAAAGTCTCACATAAGCTGGGGAGAAATTTTTGTTTAATAAGGCAAGAAAAAGAAAGTCCATTGTTCGTGGTCAGACGTAATTTTCCTCATCACATATCAAAATCCACTTAATCTTTATCTGAAGACTATGCTTGTTTTAAAGGTATCACAAACAAAAGTTTTTAAAATAAGTACAGATTGATTAAGGACAATCAAATTTCTAAGTTTGGGGGAGTTGATAGCACCCATTTTATAGCTGCTAGAACCTTTATTTTATTGCCAAAATAGCTTCCAAACTTAACTTCCTCTTCATTTATTCTATTTATTATGAAGAATCATGCCCACTATGCCACTGGCAATATTTCCCATTTTTGCAGGGCTTTTCCTATTTTCGCCAATAAAAGAACCACCAATAGGCCCATCAGGCCCACCAGCAACGAAGTCCACATCCCAGACATCCCAGCCTAGTAGCTCGCGAGGCCGACATGCCCCTTTACCCATCATGGTCACTTCCTGATACGACAACAACCCGACATAGGCATGTCATGCGGGAGGTCCCTACCGGCTACAGCTCTGTACCTGATATGGTGCCTAACTCGTCACGGTTCAGAACCTGATGAGGTCGTTACCTGACATGGCCACCCCTCAGTGTCGCAGCCCGACAAGGCTCCAACCCGCTACAACTTTACATGATGCACTCACTTCCCGACATGTTCATGGCCCGACATGCGTGTCGGGGACAGCCGTATCAGCCCCTCCTAAAGCCTCGAGACAAGAGGCACAGATGATGGACACATGGATCAATAAAAGCAACAACTCCCATCAACTAGCTTCCTATAAATAGTAGCTACAAGTCTACGATGGGACGGGCCAGACCAAATGGGAGCTAACTCCTAGAGTAAAGGAGCTAGTGTGTCGAGTTCCAAGGAGCCTAGCGGGTGATAACTAGGTAAGCACACCCAAATCCTGAGAGGGATGGGAGGAGTTCACATAGAGACTGTTCCGGTAGCAATAAGCTGCACAACATGATCCTTAAGGCTACTTCTAGAATGTCGAGCTCCTATCTAGGCTTCAACCCGAGACGGCCTGCCCACCTATACCTGACACAAAGAACCCAAGATCCTTACGATAGTGTTTACCTAATATGTATCCTAACCCGACACAGCACCCAACCCGATATGGACTTTACATGTCATGGCTACAGCCCGACATGGCCAGCAGCCCGACATGACCATATCGGGCAGAGGTCCTATCCCGATACGACCCTTACCAGTCACGGCCCATGACCTGACATGGTCGTATCCCAATAGGGCCGCTACCCGGTACCGGGCTAACACCATCTTAGGTGTCTGATGTTGTGTACTTTGTTCTCCTAAATCAAGAAGACTGATACTTATCTTCCCTTTACAACATTTAATTTCCTTTAATTACTGCATTTTAACTAAACCTTTCTATCTCTTTATGATTATCAGAATCTGTGGAGTCTATTTCAAATCATTCTATGTATGGCTTTATTGCGTTGAATGATCTCTTTCTGGCATCCGAGTTCTAGTCTCTTCTTGTTGATTCACGCTTTTTACTAGCTATCGAATCGTGTTTCTTATTTTGACTCCCTTGAGAGAGGGATGTTGTAAACTTCTAGATCTTAGTTTGGTTCATATGTACGAGAGTACTCGGAACCAGAGATGTGCCCAGGTTATCCTTTCGTGCTAGCCCACGCCTGGTGCCTTTGAGAGAAGGAACTTAGTGCATGACTCGTTGGCGTTTTCTTTGAGAGAAGAAGGCGCTAGATGTATACCATAGACTGTCACCTCTTGTTAAGCTTAAGTTTTCTTCCTTCATTCTATGCCCTTAAGATAGTCTTATTTCCTCAGTTTCCTTTATATAAAAATTACTATAAAAACTGCTAAAACCCAAAATACCCAAAGCTTCAATCTTTCTGGTAACTCCCTTTGGAGATAGGCTTTCGTTTAATTTTTTGTGATTCTTTTGCTACAAAAAATCCTTATCCTTCAACTTTTTGTCGTGCTTTGACAAGTAAAACTTGGGTTCCAAAGTGTTATTCTCCAAGTCCCTATGGTCGACCCCGAACTACTTCGACCATGTGCTAGTTGCAGGAGTCTTAAACATTCAAGTATTATAAATTACTAAAGTCTGATGACCTAGACATGTCTTCATTTTGGGACCCACGTTTAATGATTATCAGACATTGATGATCTAAGGTATATTTTCAATAACTTTAGCTTAGAAAAACTCCTTTCTGCAAACGATATTGTCATTGGAATTGTCAATAAAATATGATAAGCAATTGAAATATGAGGGAAACAATTTGCATCTTTCACAAATCCAAGAACTTTAATAGCTAACTTTTGCTCTTTTGGCAAACTCACTTAGTTTAGGTTTGATGAACTTTCATGAGAAAAAGTAGCATGAAACTTAATGCAACATTCCTTAAGGGTATCTTCATCCAATGATTTTAAAATCTTTGAGTTATATAGGAATCCAAAAGTATCTTCAAATATCGTCACTTGCTCAAATCTCTCTTTCAAAGAAGAGATTGCCATATCAACAACCACTAGAAAGTAATTCACTCAAAAAGACTCTTTCTCTGATTTAATAATATCATCATCATCATTCTCATCAAATTTTCTTTTCCTAGTAATGTGATGCTTAACTTGAAAAGTTGGTTCAACATTCATCTCAGAGGCAATCTCAATAGCAACAATAATACTAGAAGCAAATGCTTCATCTATGCATTTCTCAAGAAAAGACACCATATCTTTCAATAACTTAATAATAGCATCAATGCAAACATATTTAAATTGCAACTTCTTACTTACTGTATTAACAATATATAATATACCATGTCAAATAACAATACCCAACAAAAACTCAAAACTCTCAATCAAGTAAACCAGACTGTTTGCTTAACTTTGTGTCGTAGCATCATCATAAGACTTGGATAATTCCAATAGAGCCAACATGATTTGAGGAGCTTGAAATCTAATAGCTTTGTCACTTTTAATACGACACTCCCAATAAGTATTGGATAGTGATTTCACAGTCAAACCTGAGACATTGTCATGCAAACACTTCCACCTTTTTGGAGAACTTGCAAATAATGTATATATGTGTTGTATAATTCTAAAAAAATAAATAGCTGAAACACAAGAATGAGTCATATCACTAATAGTGATATTAAGACTATGACAAGCACAAGGCATATATAATTCTCTGGGATTTACCTCGAGTAACTACTTTTGCACACCTTGGTCTTTTTCCTTCATATTAGAACCGTTGTCATAACCTTGACCTCTCATGTCCTCCACATCAAGATCAAGAGACTCAAGAACATTTACAAGTTCATTAAAAAGCCCCAATCCAGTCATATCATCAACTTTCAGAAACTCTAAAAAGAACTCTATTTTTATTTTCTGACCAGACATGTTCACGCATCGTACAATGAGAGTCATTTGTTCTTGGTGGCTCACATTAGGATTAGAATCAATAATTATATAGAAATATTTAGCCCCTCTAATGATGTTCATGTTGGATCAATGGACTCTAGAGGGGGGTGAATAGAGCTTCACAATTCTCACAAGACAAATTAGACCACCAAATTATATAAAGTATAAAAGCTTAAACAAGCAGCAATTTGATGTTTTCATCTAACATGCATAGAAAGGATGAGAGAGAAGGAAAAGAAAGCACTTGGACAGATTATTTAGAGTGGTTCCATATCCTAAACTTAGGAGCAATGTCATTCCACTACCTAGAGTGGGTTAGTCTCTAGGATTTGCAATGTTGGTACTCTTATATTCCACAATAAGATTACAGGATACAACAACCACACATCCAAGGGCTTAGTACCTCAAGCAAAGATCTTCAACCTATAGAAGGAGCTTACCCACTTGAACTATGGAGTCTTCAGCCATCAACCTGGACTTACCCACTCCTTCCTTCAAGTCTTCTTCCTTCAAGGGATTACCTATCTTCCTTGAGCGTCGCCTTGACTATCTCCTTTACTTGGAGATCTTGAGCATCTATCTCCTTCACTTGGAGATATGGAGCACCTTGCTTTCTTCAACCTTGAAGAAGATCACCTCCTTCTCCTTTACTTGGAGAAGATCTTCAAACTTTATCTTCAATGGGAATGGAGGTAGGAAGATGGAGGAGGAGAGCTTTTACATCAATACAGGGAGTAGCTCTCTTGCACAAGAACCTATCTCACTCATACTCACGAATTTGACTTGAAGGTAGAGAGAGAAAGGGGCTCAAAGGGTTAGAACACTCTCAGCTATGCTAGAACCAAGTTTGCAATGAATGAGAAGCCTTGGAATGAACTCCAAGAGGTCCTATTTATAGTTGAGGGTTCGCCTTTAAGTTGTGGGACATTTAGATATGAAAATAACCATTTTTTGCTCAAAGCAACGAATCTATTTTCACTCAAAACACACACCAATGGTCACATCACTTTTTATACAAAATTCCATACAGTGCAATCAGTCAAGTTTCAATAAAGTTAACTCGACCGATCAAGTAAAAGACAAAACCGATATTCAAACTGTCAATCGAGTTTGTTCTGAAGAAATCTTGACCGATCAATGAAGATCGTTTTGGTTAGGCACTTGATCGGTCGAGCTCTGTGAAAACACAACCTGACTGATTCTATCTTCAGAAAATTGATCAAGATGGATTGATTGAGTTTGACTCGACCGATTGACAACCTGATGTCAATCTTTTGAAAATGCATCTAAAGTGATTTAACATTGGTGTTTTATGTCCCAATCATTTTTCTCATCTAAGTTACAAGTCAATTCATCAATACAAGTGATTACATAAAAGTTCTAAGGTCATTTACATAGATTTCCACAATTCACACTTGTAGCTCTTTGACTTGAACTTGAGCCATTCTAGGGATTTTGATTTTGGATCCTTTTCATGTACCTAATACCTAGAATCAATGTTTAATACACATATTAGATACATGTGAATGGAATGGTTAAGTCATTATCAAAACATGGACAATGTATAACCTCTAGGTCAACATTCTCCCCCTTTTTGACAATGACAAACCATTCCTCAAACATATTGAAAAAGGATGTAGAAGTTATACCTTTGCTCTGTGAATTAGGGGGATTCATGATATGAACAATGTGAATTTCTCCCCCTCAATCTATGCTTCCTCTAACTTGCATGGTTAGTCTATCTACACATAGAAATAACAATATACATGTAGTGTGTAGTCCTTTTCAAGTTCACATGATGAATAGTGAATGAACAAGAAAAGGATATCACAAGAAAAAAGGAACAATATGATTGAGTTTCAAGACTTGAAATATCTCTCCCTCGTTTGACATTATCAAAAAGTAAGGGGGTAGAAGAGCAGAAACTCAAGTCTTCTCCAAACTCAACCAACCACATATGCAGAAAGAATAAGCAATCACATAGCATATAGCACACAGAGATAGAAGATAACATACAATCTAAGCTGTAATAAAAAACAGAAGATGGCACCAACACATACAGGAGATCAGAGTAAAAGGCCAGAGTGCACATCAAATATATTACACCTCAGAGATATGTCCACATGAGAGCAACTACAAGAATAAGGCAATGAAAACAAAGATAAAATAGTACATCTCAGATATATGTGCCAAGATGTTTCTTATACAAAATAGTCTAGAAAGATGTATATGATAAGCATGCTAAACTACAAACTAAGAAACAGCCTAAACATCTAAGATATGTATATCCACGGTATCATCATAATCTCCAGGCGTGTAGTCCTCATCTCTGTCAGAAGGTGGAGCAGTAGTGCCAACATCATCAGAGTCAGCACTATCACCATCACCATCGTCTGAAGCATCCTCGCATCACCACCATCATTAGCATCATCATCATCAGCCTGGTATGGCATCTCCTCATCAGCAGGAGGTCCAAAAGAGCGACCGGGCCAATGAGCATTCTGCTTAGCCTAAGACATACCAAGAGCATGAAGCTCATTGGCATGTGGGAAGGATGAAGTAGAGTCTCCAAGGCTGGCAAGCAGAGTGGCCATGGTTCCAACAGGCAACGGTAGGTAGACGGGATCAGAGCTACCAGCAACAAAAGGTGGCGGAGGAGGAGGAGCAGCAGAGGAAGGCTCGGGAGCGGGGTAGTAATGATTATATGCATAGGAAGCATAATCACTACCGAGGTAGGGTTGGTAGGTGGGATAGGGGTGAGCACAGGATAGGTTCATGGTAGACATGATGGAACACAAATTCGGATGCATATGGTCTTGAACCTGTTGGTTATATGCCTGTTGGCGCATCATGTAGCCCAAAAGGGTTTCATTTGATACACATAACAAGGCACGACTAGGTCTAGGAGGAGGCTGTGGTGGTGGAGCACGGGTGGAGGAGGATGGGGTTGTAGAAGGTGAGGTAGAGGGAGAAGCATCGGGGGTGGAGGAAAACACAGGCACTGACTTTTGAAGTGTGGTCTCACTAATACAAACACCCTTTCTGGTGACTGGGCAGTGGAAGTTAGATAAGAGGGATTTTTCAGTGGAAAACTTGAAATAGTCACAAATCAAAGTTGGGTAGGGAGGATGGGTGCCTTTTGTTTTCTTACTAGTGTCGAAGTAGGTCATATGGTGTAGAATATATCTGGAACACTTGACACCGATGTTCTCTAACAAGCAATACATAATGACAACAGTGTTCTCTACAATGTCTGTTTGGTTTTTCTTTGGATGGACATTATAGTTGATCACTAAAGCAAATATGTGTTTCCTAAGGTCAAGGGAGGAGGGAGGTAGGGTGGACTTCTTCTTGTATGGCACATCAGGTTTCTTCAAATAACTATGAATGTCTGGTAAGGTCAATTCATGTTGTTTGTAGAAATCTGTCAGGTCAAGAAGATCAAAATACACTCTGTAATTATTTCGCCAGGTGTCATTTTCCTCGTCTCTAGAAAGAAAGACATTTAAGGTGTCCTCGGAGATTTGGAAATGGCGACCCATGATCATCGATGTGAGGATCACTTTAGTATTTGGCGGGGGGATAAGTGAGTCGTAGTTCCAATGCAAATTCACATAGAACTCGTGAACGGTCTTAGTGCTTGACATAGAATTGTTAAAGAAATAACATTTGATGGCTAGGGTGGATAGATGGTGGACGGCTAGCAACCTAGCTACTTGATCAATAATCACTTGATGTCTAGGAGAAGCCTCGATTAAGGCGCAAAAAGGAAAAGGGCTTCGAGGAAGAAGTTCCTTATACTGATTTACAGGATCTATCGATATAAACGATGTACGTCAAAGGAAATCAAGGTATTAGAGGAGAAGAAGTAGGTGCATTGCTTGGAGCTGGTCGTTTCCTTCTTTGGGAGGCCATGGAGGCAAAATAGAGGAAGAAAATGGGCAAACAAGCAAAACAAACCGTAAAAGCTGAGCAAAAACCACCAAGGATCGTCCGGGAAGGTCTAGGTTAAGCTACCTAAGTCGGGAAAAGGCTGGGAATGGGAGGTTTATGGCTAGGGTTGAGAACATAGGGCTTGAGGATGATGAATCGGTCGACTATTTTTTAGTTGAGAGGGAAAATAGTCGGCCGGTCGTAACTTATAGTTGGTTCAGCCCACGGATTGGTCGTGTTCTGAGAGTGTGAAACTCGACTGAATGGTTCTTTGAAGAACAACTCTCAGTTCCTGATCGGTCGAGCTTGTCCTGGGGGAAACTCGACTGAAGGTCAACCTGACCTAAAACAGTCATTCTTAATTTCTAGCCATATACATGCCAATTAAATTCATTTTTCAATTCTATTATGTATAATTAATATACTTAGGCACATGTAGCTCATCATTGGGTACTATTTTGCGATAAAACATGAATTTCGATAAAAACCCAAAAACAAGAAAAAACTAAGCATGTTAACAAGCAAGTTAGGCACATTTTAAGCATATATAGGTAGACAAGGTGAGGATTGATATGAGCAAACATATAGGATAGAGACAACTAGCTAGATCACATAGCAACATCATCCAAAGCAACAATGAGCAGTTTAGATCGAATAAAGTTAAATTGCTCTCTAGCTAGAGGTTTGGTAAATATATCTGCCAACTGATTTTCTGTGTCCACATGTGTGATATAAATATCCTTATTGGTAATGTGATCACAGAGAAAGTGATGGCGAACCTCTACATGTTTAGCTCTACTATGCAATATAGGATTATAAGAGAGATTGATTGCACTAGTATTATCACAATAGATAGGAGAAGCATCAAAATGTATATTAAAGTCTTGGAGTATTTGCTTCATCCATACGACCTGGGAACAACAACTCTTGGCTGCAATGTCTTCAGCCTCGGTTGTTGATAATGCCACGGTGCTCTATTTCTTGGAAAACCAAGACACCAAGCATGGTCCTAGAAGGAAGCAAGTGCCACTTGTGCACTTTCTATCAACCAAACAACCTGTGTAATCTGCATCACTATATGCCACAAGAGTAAAGTCCCTTGACTTAGGATACCATAGTCTAAAATTTTGATTTTTGGCTAAGTACCTCAAAATCCTCTTAACGACAATAAGATGCAATTTCCTAGGGCTAGATTGAAAGTGAGCACACAAGCCAACACTAAACATAATATCAAGTCTAGAGGCAGTTAAATATAGTAAACTTCCAATCATACCTCTATAGAGCTTCTCATCTACCTTCTCACCTTCTTCATCTTTAGCAAGTTTGGCGGTATTGGACATGGGAGTATCCATCGGCTTCATGTTCTCCATTCCATAGCATTTGAGTAGTTCATGTGTGTACTTTCCTTGGTTGATGAAGTTTCCTTCTTTTATTTGCTTGATTTGAAAGCTGAGGAAGAAGTCAACTCACCCATCATGCTCATCTCGAACTCACTCTGCATAAGAGAACTAAACTCCTTGCAAAGATCAAGATCGGTTCCGCCAAAAATGATATCATCAACATAAATTTGAATAATAAGAAAATTGTTAGAAGTGTGTTTTAGAAACAAGGTAGAATCAACTTCTCCCATGAAATACCCATTATCTAACAAAAAGTTCTTTAATTTCTCATACCAAGCTCGAGGTGCTTGTTTGAGTCCATAGAGAGCTTTTTGTAACAAATAAACATGATTGAGTAGCTTGTCATTTTCAAAGCCTGGAGGTTGAGCAACAAATACTTCCTTCTCGATTGTACCATTCAAAAATGCACTTTTAACATCCATTTGATATAACAAGAAATTTTTGTAACTAGCAAAGGCAAGTAGCATTCTAATAGATTCAAGTCTAGCAACAGGAGCATAAGTTTCATCAAAGTCAATACCTTCCTGTTGGTTGTAACCTTGTGCTACTAACCTTTCTTTGTTCCTTACCACTTTTCCTTGCTCATCTAGCTTGTTGCGGTAGACCCACTTGGTGCCAATGATCTTTCTATCACTTGGTCTTGGCACTAGAGTCCACACACAATTCTTCTCGAATTGCTCCAGCTCTTCTTGCATGGATAGGATCCACTCATCATCACAAAGGGCTTCTTTGATGTACTTTGGCTCTAGTTGTGAGATGAAGGCACTGTCTACTTGTTCTTTTTTGTATGCAACTTGTGTATTCACTCTCTCAAATGGGTTTCCAATGATTAGCTCCTTGGGATGGTTCTTTTAAAGCGGGGAGTAGGATCCTTATTTTCTTCTTTTTCTGCTTCTATCACCTGCTTACCTTTGTTATCGATGTTGAGGTCTTTCGCGATTGGAATTAAGTCATCTGCAACATCATTATCAACAACATGCTTGCCAACAACAGGGTTAGTTTTAATAAACTTAACATTAATAGATTCTTCAGTTTTAGACAATTCAATGTTGAAGACTCTACACGCCCTGCTTGTAGTGCTATAGCTTAGGAAAAAGGCCTTATAAGATTTTGGATCAAACTTGTCAAGAGAATCCTTCATGTTTAAAGCAAAATAAGGACATCCAAAAAAAATGAAAGAAATCAATGGATGGCTTTCTACCACACCATAGCTCATAGGGGATTTTCTTCAAAGAAGGATGTGTGAAAACTCAATTCTACACAAAACAGGCAGTACTAACGGCTTTGGCCCAAAACTTCTTAGGAATGTCATATTCAAGAAGCATTGTCCTCGCCATCTCTTGAAGCGACATGTTCTTCCTCTCTACTACCCCATTTTGTTGAGGCATACGAGGAGAAGAGAAATTGTGCAAGTAACCAGATTTTTCACAAAAGTGTTCAAAAAGATCATTTTCAAATTCTCCCCCATGGTCATTGCAGATAGACACAATCTGGAAAGAAACTTTGTTTTCAACCCATTTGTAAAAGCTCGAGAAAACATCAAGAGTATCACTTTTTGAAACGAAAAAGAAGGTCCAAGTGTATCGAGAGAAATCATCAACAATAACAAGACAATACTTGGAACCACGAAGCGTTTGCATTCTCATTGGTCTGAATAGATCAATATGAAGAAGCTCAAGAACTCTTTTGGTACCCATGACTCCTTTGGATTTGAAGGAGGATTTGGTTTGTTTCCCTTGTGTACAAGGTTGGCATTCCTCATCCTTTTCAAAATCCAATTTTGGAAGTCCTCAAACCAAATCCTTTTTGCTCAACTTCTTCATTTGATGCATATTCACATGACCCAAACGATGATGCCAAAGAAAAATATCATTTTTATCCATTACTAAGCATCTATCAAGTACGGGCTTAAGAGCAACAAGAACAATAACATAAATATTACCATTTCTAGTTCCCTTATATATGACATTGTAAGAGAGGGAATCTAGAAGCAAACATTCTAAGGATGTAAACAACACAAGATATCCATTATCACATAGTTGACTTACACTAATCAAATTATGATGTAGGCCATCAATAAGAAAAACATTCTTAATACATAGCTCATTGCCTACATCACCCTCATCTATGACCATACCCTTCTTATTTTCCCTGAAGGTTACCAATCCTCCTTTCTTTTTCATAAACTTGTTGAAATGACTGATTTCTCTAGTCATGTGCTTAGAGAAGCCACTATCAACAATCCATCTCTTTTTAACCTGTAAGAAAGAAGGATGTCGGAACCCAACTCAAACTTTAGGATCCGAGGTTAGCTTGGGGACCAATTTCATATTTGGGTTGGTCCCCTTAGGCTTGTAAGGACAATAAGTAGAGTAATGATCATCACATTTGCAATGAACACATACCATAGGGTTCTTAGAGCCAGAACTCTCTCCATGGAGGATAGGAGGTTCCACACTCTTCTTCTTACCTTGTTCTTGCTCTTTCTCTTACCTTTGGGAGTAGTCTCATCATATCCCAAACCACTAGTACCAATTTGTTTGGTAGAGTGTTCTAGGACATCATTGAGGGATTTCTTTCCCAAAAGAAACTTTTGCAAAGAAGATCTTAACTTGGCATTATCATCACTAAGGTTAATGACAGTAGTAGAAAGATTAGTAAGATCATCTCTAGCATGCAATAGGTCAGCCTCTAAACAGAGGGATTTAGTATGAAAGGGGTCTTGTTCTAAAGCTATGCTAGCAACTTCATTGCTTTGCAAAATAGGTCTAGAAGATAAATCATTAACTTGAGCAAGTAACTTGGCATTTTCAGATTTAAGCAACAAAATTTCCTTTTGATAAACATGAATCTCTTGCTTCCTAGCATCATCAATGTGAGTTACTTCTACTTTTCAGTTTTAAGAGCATCTAACTCATCTTGGCACTTTAGGTTGTCTTCCTTAAGATCTGCAATAGTCTTAAGATAGACCCCATTCTCAACCTCTACTCCATTATGTTGAAGCTCAAGGTCAAGAAATTGCTCTTGCAAAGAATCTAAGCTATCAAGGAGCAATTTTTCATTGTTATCAAGAATCTCAATTTTAGCATAAAGATCATCGACTATCTTCCCTAATCTTTTCCTTTTAGATTTGAATTTAGAAAAAGATGACTGACAATCATTAAGCATATCAATAAGAGTTTCCTTGGATAACTCATGCAGATTGACTTCACTTACCTCACTTACCTCACTTACCTCACCTACATCTTCACTTGTAGAGGCCATGAGTGCAAGGTGGCATTCTCCATCTTCGAAGCTTGAAGAGCTTGAGGAGGACTCCTCCCACGCTGCATGAGCTGCATCTTTGGATCTTCTTTCTTTCTTTCTTTTCTTTCCTCTTGTACTTGCCTTCTTTCTTGTACTCCTTGTCTTTCTTGTGGCTGCTCTTGTGATGAATTTTTTTAGCCTTTGAGTAGTCACTCTTGAAATGGCCTTTTTGGCCACACTCATAGCATCTCAGAGTTGATGAAGAAGGCTTCCCCTTGTAGTGTTTTCCCTTTGAGTGGTTTGCTTCATGCTCATTTGGGCCTTCATCTTCACTTGAGGAAGGGGTAGGAGACTTTAGAGCTAGTTTTTGTTTCCACATCATCTCTTCTATTTGTGCTTTGAAGGCAATGTCCTTTATCTTCTTGGACTCCTTCTCTTCTCTTTTCTCTTCCTCTTCTTGCTTATCAAGCCTAGGTTCATGGGCTTTAAGGTTACCAACCATATCCTCGGTTGAAAACTCACTTAGCTTGTACACCTCTTCAATGGATGTAACCTTGGGCTCCCATCTCTCAGGAAGAGATCTCAAGATATTGGAGTTGATAGTGCCTTTGTCTAACACACTCCCACGAGCTGCCAATCCATTGATGATCACATTGAGCCTAGTGTACATATTAGCCACTCTCTCATTCTTACCCATCTTGAAGTTCTCAAGTAGCCCACCAAACATGTAGATCTTGGCTTCCTTTACTTGCTCTGTACCTTCATAGGTGACACATAGTTTATTCCAAATTTCATGTGCAGTGTCCCAAGAAGATATCCAGTTGAACTCGGATGGAGTGAGGGCTACGTAGATGATGCTCACTACTCTTGCATTGAGTTGGGCTTGCTTCATTTGCGCTTTAGTCCAAGTGGAGATCTCCCCCTTTAGGTCTTCATACTTGAGGTGAACCACCTTCCACATCTCGTAGCTCACACCTTGAAGGTAGAACTGTATTCTTCTCTTCCAATATAGGAAGTTGGTGTTGTCGAAGACCGGAGGTCGCATGCATGGAGAAGTTTCCTTCTAGGTTGAGGGATCCAAGTGTGAAATCACCCATCTTCTCCTACTTGTTGAAGTAGCTTGAAGAAGACCTACTCTGATACCACTTGTTAGATCAATGGGCTCTAGAGGGGGGAGTGAATAGAGCTTCACAATTATCACAAGACAAATTAGACCACCAAATTATACAAAGTATAAAAGCTTAAACAAGCTGCAATTTGATATTTTAATCTAACATGCATAGAAAGTATGAGAGACAAGGAAAATCAAGCACTTGGACAGATGGTTTAGAGCGGTTCCATGTCCTAAACTTAGGAGCAATGTCAGTCCACTACCTAGAGTGGGTTAGTCTCTAGGATTTGCAATCTTAGTACTCTTATATTCCACAATAAGATTACAGGACACAACAACCATACATCCAAGGGCTTAGTACCTCAAGCAAAGATCTTCAACCTATAGAAGGAGCTTACCCACTTGAACTATGGAGTCTTCAGCCATCAACATGGACTTACCCACTCCTTCCGTCAAGTCTTCTTCCTTCAAGGGATTACCTATCTTCCTTGAGTGTCACCTTGACTATCTCCTTTACTTGGAGATCTTGAGCACCTATCTCCTTCACCTGGAGATCTGGAGCACCTTGCTTTCTTCAACCTAGATGAACATCACCTCCTTCTCCTTTACTTGGAGAATATCTTCAAACTTTGTCTTCTATGGGAATGGAGGTAGGAAGATGGAGGATGAGAGCTTTACATCAATACAGGGAGTAGCTCTCTTGCATAGGAACCTATCTCACTCATACTCACGAATTTGACTTGAAGGTAGAGAGAGAAAGGGTGCTTAAAGGGTTAGAACACTCTCAGCTATGCTAGAACCAAGTTTGCAATGAATGAGCAGCCTTGGAATGAACTCCAAGAGGTCCTATTTATAGTTGAGGGTGCGCCTTTAAGTTGTGGGACATTTAGATACGAAAATAACCATTTTTTGCTCAAAGCAACGAATCTATTTTCACTCAAAACACACACCAACAGTCACATCACTTTTTCTGCAAAATTTTGTACAATGCAATCGGTTGAGTTTCAATAAAGTTAACTTGATCGATCAAGTAAAAGACAAAACTGATATTCAAACTGTCGGTCAAGTTTGTTCTGCAGAAACTCGACCGATCAATGAAGATCATTTTGGTCAGACACTCAATCGGGCGAGTACTGTGAAAACACAACTTGACCGATGCTATCTTTAGAAAATTGATAAAGATGGATCGACCGATTTGTCCTGGGGAAAACTCGATCGATTGACAACCTGATGTCAATCTTTTAAAAATGCATCGAAAGTTATTTAACTTTGATGTTTTATGTCCCAATCATTTTTCTCATCTAAGTTACAATTCAATTCATCAATACAAGTGATTACAAAAAAGTTCTAAGGTCATTTACATAGATTTCCACAAATACAAACTTGTAGCTCTTTGATTTGAACTGGAGCCATTCTAGAGCTTTTGATTTTGGATCCTTTTCATGTACCTAACACCTGAAATCAATCTTTAATATACATATTAAATACATATGAATGGAATGGTTAAGGCATTATCAAAACATGGACAATGTATAACCTCTAGGTCAATAGTTCAATATAGAACTCTTAGTATTGTGGGCTAAAAGAGATATCAACTCATTTTAAATTGAATGTCTAAGATAATGAGGGTGAATCTCATGATCTTGAATACATCGAACATGATCTTGCATTACCAAATCAAATTATGCAAGCATTTCAATTATCCCCAAAAAGTTTCTATTGCTATCTTAGAAAAGTTTGTCATTTGATCCTTGAAAAGTCAAATTACATTTAGCAAGACACTTAACGATGGACACTATTCTCAATAAAACTTATCTCCAACACTCTTTCTCCTTTGAAATTTCTTTCGGCAATTCTTTATCAACATTTTCTCATTGTTAAATCTTGCTTTTAGTTCATGCCAAGTGTTCATATTAGTGAGATGCTCGATGCTATTCTCATTCTCTTTGAGTCTCTCACTAACATTTTTCCAGTCTTTGAGCCCATTATGAGCTATTGTACTTTTATTTTTCTCAGACTTGAACAACTTACAACAAAAATAATAAATTTTATCAACATGTTTTGAGTAAACTAGACACTTCCTATGACGAGTCTATCCATTGCTCAATATTCAAGAATGATAAGCATATGAGAAATGCCTCTTATTTTCATTTATAGGAAACACAAGATTCAGTTCTCTTTTAGGGCCTTTTTTAACTAAAATATCCCTAAATTTGTTGTCAATATTATCCCAATTTAAGGGATCATAAATATCAAAAGGAGGGAGAAATTGTTCAACAATGTCTAAGTTGTCAACATTTAAATCAGTGACGTCAATATCATCCTCAACCTCATCAGCATTTTCATTCCCAATTATATTTTTGACTTCTATAGTAACATGATCATCATCATTCACTTTTTCATTACATAGATCAGGATTATCAACATCTTCATATGTTCATGGGGTAATGGAAATAAATTTATCAAGTGCACCTATCCGAGTAGCTAAAAAATTACTCATCTTCCTTCTTCTTTCTTCTTTTCTCACTTCCGGTTAGATTTTTTTTAGAGGCATGTTGAGTAAACCACACAGCCAAACATAAAAGACAACCAAAGTAAAAGATTAGTGATAGATTTGTTGTGTCATTTTAAAAATTCAAGTAATATCATTGCAAAATCATTGCTTAAGAAAGCAAATATGTAACAAGAATAGCAACTAAAATATACTTTTTTAGTTAGTTTGGACGTTTCCCAATACAAAAGAGAAATACATTGAAGTGAATATGAGAACAAAATCTTTTTTTTTGGGGTAAGTCAGGAGAAAATTTTATTCATCCCGCTCTCCTCGTGCAGGGAAGATAAGATTGCTACACAAAATGCCTACTGGAAAAGAAAATTTGGTAGGACTCCTACCATTACAAATCAGAAAAGGAAAGGGATGACCCACCGGGTCGAGAGGAGGATCGACATACATACGATCATCCTTGTAATTTTTGAAGTGGTGTTTGGCAAGCCCATCCACCACATGTAGGTTATTTCGACTGACATTCCTGAGAGCAGCGTCCTCCATCTCAGTCATAAGCTTCTGAGCCCTCACTACCCAATATTTAATCGCGGGGACTTCATATGCGTTATTCTCCAAAGCTTTAACAGCCATAGCACTGTCCGTGGCAAGGATAATCTGGCTGTGACCATTAGCACTGCTAATCTTAGTCACGAGCTCAACAGCTCTGACTTCAGCTTCGAGGACAGTGTTCACATTGATCTTTCTAGCCCGCCCACTGATCCATCGACCATGATGGTCATAAGCCACAGCTGCAATAGCTGCCACGTTCCCATGAACTGCAGCATCAGACATCCAGGTGACCTTACCCTCTTCATGAAGCACCTGAGTGACATCTTGGATAGTTTCCTCCGGGTGAGCTCGAGCAAGGGGATCCCAGGCCTGTAAGGTAGCTTGCTGGAGACCCGCTATCTGGATGACTTGACGACCCACTTGAATATTAACGTTATTGAACACCAGCTCATTCCTTGCTTTCCAAATCACCCAACAGGTAATGGCAAACGTGACCTGCGTGTTAGTATCCTCCTGCAGCATCTGTGAAAGCCAGGTTTTGAAGGCCTCGTCATTACTACTTAGCAAATGTTGTTGAATTCCACTTCGTCTCCATACCTCCATAGCGTGAGAACAATCACGTAAAGCATGGATAGTAGTTTCGTCTCCATTATGACATCTAGGACAGATTTTCGAATCAGTGAAGGTGCGTTGTTTCCTGCGCACGTTCGTCATTATAGCCTCATGCGCGGATAGCCACATAAACATACGAACTCTAGACGGGACAGCAATAGTCCAGAGCTTGCTCCACACTCCATCTCGCTGTGGACCAGCATCCGAGTGTAAAACCCCATAGGCTGTACTCGTCGAATATCGGCTGGTAGGATCATGTTTCCAGCTCCAAAGATCAGTGCCATTATTCCGGTGGGGGGCAGGTAGATCCATGATCTTTCCCACACACTTTGGAGTAAAGTAATGCTTCAGGAAATCAACATCCCAAGTATCCTCAAGATTTACCATACTGGCAACTTTCATGTCATTTATGTCCTCCGAAAATGGCTCGATGATAGCATCCACTAGTCTCCCCTGATGAGGTACCCAGTGATCATACCACACCGAAGTATTCTGGCCATCTCCTATGATTCTAGAGTTGTTGTCTTCAATGAATTTCTTCCCTTCGTGAAGTGCTTTCCAGAAGGGTGTAGCCCGAACTCCCTTCTGATTGTTATAGTTCTTATATTTATTCAACATACCCTCCTTCCAGAGCGTTTCTTTCCCATTCATCAAATTCCAGGTGTTTTTCCACAAGAGAGACCTATTCCAGTCCGACATAGTTTTGATTCTGAGACCTCCATCCTCCATGTTCTTAGTGACTGTCTTCCAAGAGACGAGTGACATAGGCCTTTCTTTTCGGCCACCATCCCAGATAAACTGTCTTATATTTTTATCTAACTTTTTACATATTGACTTCGGAATGATAGCAGTTTGCATAGTGTAAGTTGGGATAGCAGAGAGGACAGATTTAGCTAAGCAAACTGTCTTTGTTTGCTAACAGTAGCACATTCCGATTAATTAATTTCAATACTCACGGAGGCAAGAGATGAACTAGTCGAATGTGAAATTTAAAACCAAATCACAACATAGTAACCAAGTACAATGCAATCATTAATCAATAATTTTGTATATTGTGGCTCCTTTGGTTTGTTGTAACTAGAGTTTTTAAGGAATTTTTTTTTAACTGAAGTCCAGTTCCTGAGAATTGTGTTCAAACGACCAGTTTAATAATTGAGTTTTTAATAGAAGTTGCTCTATCTGGTTCAGTCTCTACATTCTTTTTTTTATATATATGTTTATCTTGTTTTCTAGAAGAAACACATTCAATGGAACAAACGTTGAGTATTATTTTGCCTCTAGACCTACACAGTCATGTACAAATAGATTGTTCAATGTTAGATGTTCGATAACAGTTGTATTAATTTAATCCATCTAACAACTATTCCCCATTACCTGGATGCATACGTGATAGATTTTACAACTGTGAAGGAGTCTTTCTCAGTTATACATTCAAAAGAAGACTCGCAAAATAATTTGTATACAAAGGCAATAAGTTATCACTACTACAGAAATGGCTTATAAAGTCACTTTTCAAGGTGTCGGTTGTATACATAAACGGACACCTAAACTCTACAGTGTCGGTTTATAACATAAACCGACATACAATCTGTGAAGGTCGACCAGACACGGGTACCGCTTTTATTAAGTGTCAATTAATTAATCAAAAATCGACACCTAAAATCAACCGCCAAAACCAAAATTCCAGCAAAAAAATTACCTCCAAAATTTGACATATGTCGTCGGTTCATAAATAAATAACCGACGACTAAAGGGTATTCACGAGACAGGAATAGGTGTCAGTTGACCTTTAGTTAAAAACCGATGACTATAATCTAGTATAGGTGCCGGTTTTTGGAATAGAACTGACACAATTGGTTTATTTGTCAGTTTATTAGAATAACCGACGCTTATTGTCAACTTAATAGCTCACCAGTGCGAGCTTCTCTTCCCCTTTCCTAGTTTCATTCCCGATTTCAGTTAGGTCTGGAGATTTCTTGCTCGCCCCCTTCAGTCGTTGCTCCTCTGTCGCCGCTGTCGTGCTCCTGCTCCTTCCCTCGCCGCTGCTCTGTGCTCACCGGAGGTCGTGCTCCTGCTCCTACTCCTACTCCTGCCCTCTGTGCTCACCGGCGGCCGTCCGTGCTCCTGCTCCGTGCCCTCACCGCCGCTGCTCCGTGTCCTCGCCGGCGCTTCTCCTCTCTTTGCTGCCGCCTCCGCCGGTGGTTGCTGTGCTCCGGCCGCTGCTCTCCTCTTCCCTCAAGGTATGCCCGCCCACCCTGCCTTCTTCCTTCTGCCTCTGCTCTGGCGGCTGCTTGGGCGGTGCCAAGGCACGCCCAAGCAGCTGTTGGGCATTTTTTTTAAGTTATTTACTTATTTGTGTTTAGGGTTTAGGTACTGATTTTGTGCTTCTACTGAGTTGAATCCTCTATTTTCTATACAATACATGTAATTTTGATCAAGTGATGATATGTAAATGTAGAAATAAGTTAGTAAGGTATCAATGACAAGTCTGCTGTAATGTGATGCAAAATAGTTATTGTATCATGCATGTCTTAATACTTTTTTGTTTTATAGTTGTATAGGGTGTTTTATGTGTGACAAGTCTATTGTTTAATAGTTTAGTTATAATCATTGTTTTATAGTTGTGTTATAAAGTATTTGGGTGTTTAGTATGGTTCCAAAAAGTATAGTATATATATGCATACATGTGCATTTTTTTATAAAATTGTATAGAAAATCAAAACCCGTTCTTGGTGAGAATCCTAATCACCCTTCTTGCTTAATGATGAATTGTAATGCACACATGTGACATGCTTGGAATGTAAATGATGAACTTTTCCCTAAATTTCCAATTGTCGCCTACTTGTCCGCCGCCGCTACCGAAAGGTATGCTTCCTCCAGTACTGCTCTGCCACAGTTGTCTAGTTGTGCATACCTGCGAGTTATCAGGAACACCTAAATGAATGTCTAACACCTAAATGAATATCTAGTTGAGTATTTTCCTAGAAACTCGTCCAAGATTTACTCATTAGGAGTAAATCTTGGATAGTCCCCGGTTTGGGAATGTTCTTGAACACCTAATCTCACTTAGGATGTAAGTGTATAATGTGTATTGGGTTTTCGAGAAAATTTCGGTAGCATTTCCTCGTTTGTTCTCTAAGTACATATGTAGACTTCTTTTCAAGCTATCATGTCTACCACAATAAAGTTGGTTATGACAAGCAATAAAAGGATAACTGATGTTATACAACTTTTTCTGAAAATATATAACATCGTTATATGTACTTACACTTTGTTAATACTAATATTGTGCAGTCTCTGTCCACCCATAACAATCACTATGAACTGGGCCTCTATGTCAATGTTAACGTTCCCTATTGAAGAACAATAGGACATCATCCTAGATGATCGTTCCTTAAACCAATTGGTCATACCCAAACATTGGCGTTTTCTAAAAGGAAGACACTACATGCCTGGTAAAGTGACCCTAACTTTTGGCAATTATTCACATGTTATCGAGGTTGAGTATGATTTGGCAGGAAATCTTGTATCAAAATCCGGTTGGCGTTATTGGATTGGAGCGATGCATGTGGTCTGTTGCAACAGGCTTTTTCTCCGTCCAGTTGGCCATAATTCCATCAAAGTTTGGATAACCAACAGCAACTGCGAGACCCCCGATCATCTACTACGGTATGAGCGCACGGCGTCGCATATCAGCTCGGACGAATCTGAATCTGAGGCCCCTGTCAGTTCAGATTTGTCTAAATACAGTGAGGAGCTTCGTGACACAGCTTCATCATCAAAAAGACCATGGTAAGTCCAATTAACAAATATAATTGTCAACACAAAAAGACCACGGTAAGCAATCAATACTCATAGCTGCTTTCTATTCTGAACTTCAGGAGAAGATCGCCACAATGATAAGTCCTCGAAGTTACTGATGCGGGACCATGTTGGTGTAGTATTTAGTTGTCTATCTATCTAGACTTGTCTATATTAATAGTTTTTTTAATTATGTGCATGTTTAGGGATACACCAACCCCTTTGTTTAGTTACTATTTAGGGGTACACCCCTGTGTGTGGATGTAAAAAGAGATTCATGAATGGAACTGAAAGTTGCTACATGAATGCTTATAATTGAAGTGTGTGTTCCCATGAATGTTCCCATTTGCATGATTACACTACTATTTTCACATATTGTATAGTCTATTTTAATATGACATACTTACTCATATGGTATATGTTGGGTAAGTTTACTTTACTTATATCTTGCTTACTGATGAACTGTAATGCACACATGTGACATGCTTGGAATGTAAATGATGAACTTTTCCCTAAATTGCCAATCATGCTTTTAAAGACATCAATAATCACCCTAACATGAAGAACTAGGATTTTAGGTATAAGAATGACAACAAATTATTTGTTGGCCTAGAAACCCGTCCAAGATTTACTCATTAGGAGTAAATCTTGGATAGTCCCCGGTTTGGGACTGTTCTTGAACACCTAATCTCGCTTAGGATGTAAGTGTATAATGTGTATTGGGTTTTCAAGAAAATTTTGGCAGCATTTCCCCGTTTGTTCTCTAAGTACATATGTACTTGGAGAACAGTGGGGAAATGCTGCCGAAATTTTCTTGAAAACCCAATACACATTATACACTTACTAGTGAGATTAGGTGTTCAAGAATGGATAGGTGGTACACATTTATTATATATAATAATGACATTACATGTATTTGTTAACCCTAGACCCTAATCTTGTCCTAATATATACTTGTTTTCTCTTTGATCATAGAATGGATAGATCATGGATGTCCATTCACAATCGGTGCACCCCAGAGTTTATTTCTGGTCTTGACCAGTTCATTAGATTTGCTGAGGAACATAGGAAACAACCTGGAGATAGGTTCTACTGTCCATGTAGGCATTGCGGTAACAACTTGAAAGTCAACACTGGTGACGAAATCAAAACTCATGTCATGTGCAACGGGATTATATAAGGCTATACAGAATGGCACTGGCATGGAGAGTTTTCAAACCCGAAACCAGTGGATGTCGATAGCAGTGCTTGTGTGGAAGAAGAAATTGCCTACGATGACGTAGATGTGAATGAACCAGTTCCAGTAGACATCGTTGATGCGATGCTGGATAGTTGTGGGGTAGAGCACACCGATCCACCTCCCATTTTTAGAAACATTGTGCATGATGCTGAGATGCCATTATACACAGGTTGTACTAAGTTTACGAAGCTTAACGCTGTGTTGAGATTGTATAAGTTGAAAGCTAACAATAGATGGAGCGACAAAAGCTTCACGTCATTGCTGTCTTTGTTGAAAGAAATACTTCCTGAAGGAAACGAGCTGCCAATCTCAACATACCAGGTAAAGAAATTGTTGTGCCCAATGGGAATGGATGCCAAGAAGATACACGCATGCCCTAATGATTGTGTATTATTTCAAAAGGACTATGCGGATTTGAAAGATTGTCCAAAATGTGGTGCATCACGATATAAATTGACGACTTTGGGGGAGTCCAAAACTGGTTCTCCTACCAAGGTGATGTGGTATCTACCTATAATATCACGGTTTCAACGCTTGTTTGCCAATCCGATAGATGCGAAGAATTTGAGGTGGCATGCAGATGTTAAGAAAAATAATGATGGGATCCTACGACATGCGTCTGATTCCCCACAGTGGAAGAAGATTGATGTATTGTACCCTGAATTTGGTGAAGAAGTCAGGAATCTAAGACTTGGGCTTTGTACAGACGGGATGAATCCGTACGGGACATTGAGCAGCCAACTTAGCACTTGGCCAGTCATGCTTGTTATATACAATCTTCCTCCCTGGATGTGTATGAAAAATAAGTATGTAATGTTGTCGTTGTTGATATCGGGCCCTAAACAACCTAGAAATGACATCGATGTTTATCTTGAACCTCTGATTGATGACTTAAAGAAACTCTGGGGTGAAGGTGTGATGACCTATGATGCTTCACGAAGGGAGACATTTCGTTTGCATGCTATGTTGTTTTGCACTATTAATGACTTTCCAGCATATGGGAATTTGTCTGGATATAGTGTCAAAGGAGCTAAAGTGTGTCCTATATGTGAAGAGAACACTGATTCAACAAGACTAAAACATGGCGGTAAGAATGTATATCTCGGTCATCGAAGGTTTCTTCCAAAATTCCATCTGTATCGTAGAAAGCGCAAAGCATTCAATGGATTGAATGAGGAACGAAGTGCACCTAAACCTATACCAGGGGAGGTTGTTTATGAAAGAGTAAAAGACTTTGTCAATGAATTTGGTAAGAGATCACAATGTACTACATGGAGTGACAATTCTTCATTCAAGAAGAAGTCAATATTTTGGGATCTTCCTTATTGGAGTTCTTTGACAGTCAGACATTGTATCGATGTAATGAACGTTGAGAAAAATGTATGTGATAGCATCATTGGTACTCTGTTAAATATACCAGGTAAGACTAAAGATGGGATAAAATCCAGACTGGACCTACGTGAAATGGGAATAAGGTCAAAATTAACAGAATTACGTGAAATGGGTAATAAAAAACATACTTACCTCCCGCTTGTTACATGTTGTCTAGAAAGGAGAAGAAAGCTTTTTGTGAATGCTTGGTAAATGTTAAGGTGCCACATGGTTACTCATCCAACATCCGTAGATTGGTATCAATGAAAGATCTGAAGTTGATAGGTCTTAAATCTCATGATTTTCACACTCTAATGCAACAAATATTGCCCGTGGCAATTCGATCTATATTGCCGAAGCATGTAAGGTTTACAATCACCAGACTTTGTTTCTTTTTCAACAGTCTCTGCAGCAAAGTTATTGACCCTGAGACTCTCGATAATTTGCAAAGAGAAGTGGTTGTTACCCTATGTCAGCTTGAGATGTATTTCCTTCCTTCGTTCTTTGATATCATGGTACATCTTGTTGTCCACTTGACTAGGGAGGTGAAAATCTTGGGACCGGTTTTCTTGCATTGGATGTATCCCTTTGAACGATACATGAGCGTTTTTAAAGGTGATGTTCGAAACCGTTATCGGCCTGAAGGGAGTATTACTGAAGGTTATGTGGCGAGAGAGGTTATGGATTTCTGCAATGACTTTCTCAGTGGTAATGACACTCCTGATAATGACAAGAATATTGACGAGCTATTTGGAAAAGGAATTTTGGGATCACGTGTGAAAGTAATCAGCCGTGAGTAGTTGGAACAAGGTCATTTGTATATTTTACACAACATGGATGAAGTGAACGTTTATATCGAGGAACATACCAATTTCATCAAAAGACAATATCCTCGAGCCAATACAATGTGGCTTGCTAGAGAGCATAACAAGACTTTTATTAAGTGGTTTGAAGATAAAGTCTTACATCAACTATCTCAAACACCAGATGATATTACTGAAACTATCAAATGCCTCACCTTTAAACCAAAGTTGACTGTTATGTCTTATGAAGGGTATGACATTAATGGATTCACATATTACACAAAGCGCCAAGATGATAAGAGTGTCGTCCAAAACAGCGGGGTCACCCTTCAAGCATCGATTATGTTTTTTGCAAGTGCAAAGGATAAGAGTCCACGTGAAGCTAAAATTTCATATTACGGTGTCATTGAAGAGATATGGGAATTTGACTACATAGATTTCAGAATTCCGCTCTTCAAATGTAATTGGGTTGATAACATTAAAGGAGTTATAGTGGATGAATTGGGTTTCACTTTAGTGAACTTTGAAAAGATTAGTGAGAAGGCTGAACCATTCATATTGGCATCACAGGCGAAACAAGTATTTTATATCGATGATCCTGCAAATGATAAATGGTCAGTTGTTCTTCATGGTAAAAGACAGTTCATTGAAGATCCTATAGATGAAGAAGAGTACTATGATAAATATGATGACTCCAGTCCATTCTCAGTTGGGTTGCCAACTCCACAAAATATTGAAGCTAATGATGACTTATATGTGCGCGGAGATCACAATGAAGGATTGTTAATTGATAAAAGATCACAATTTTAGAGGCATGCATGTTTATATTTTTTTATTGAAGTTAAATGTTTACTTTTTTAATATCAATATCATTTTCTGATTTGATGTTTCATTATCTTCTAGTTAATACAAATGCTAAACTCCCAATTTAATTAATATACGTTTTTATGTATTCACCTATTCAAGATTAACCTTTATTGTTACTAACCAAATCAATGTGCTAACTAACTAGGCTATCAGCGATGCTCAACGACAACTACATGTTACGACCACACAATGGGTCCAAGAGGATATGCAGGCGTTCGCCAAAGACTACAGGCTATGCAGGACGGCCATGACATAGCTATGCAGGATATGCAGGCGTTCACCAAAGGTTATATAGATATACAGGCAGCAAGCCATGAAACAGCAAAAGAAGCCCCAATGAAGAGAAGCAGGATACATATACAATACATAAAGTGCAGCACACACAAGTGCTTCAGATTCATATAACAACATGACAGACTAACACATATATAGTGCATAACAACAGCAACGCCGAATTTACATACAACACTAGCTTAGTACATATATAGTGGGACTAAGGTGACGATCCCACCTGCTAAAATAGGTTACCAACAACTACATGTTACGACTGGGAGGTCGTGATTCAGCAACTATATGCATTAGCAGGAGGACAAACATATGGTGATCTGTTTGTCCTCCTGCTAATGCATAGGGCTGCTGAATCACAACCTCCCAGTCATAACATGTAGTTGTCGGTAACCTATTTTAGCAGGTGGGATCGTCACCTTATATGTACTAAGCTAGTGTTGTACTAAGCTAGTGTTGTATGTAAATTCGACGTTGCTGTTGTTATGTACTATATATGTGTTAGTCTGTCATGTTGTATGGACATCGATTGTATTGCTCAGGTATTATATAGTCTCATTAGATAATATGAAATATATCAATCTTATTTATAGCTCATTAATTATATATATACATCATTCTCTTTACATGTGTTTAAAGCTGACCCCACTACAGGAACGGACTTACCAGATGTACATGCTCCCTATACGATGGGAGAATTAAATGAAGTAAGAGAAGAATGGGCAACAGCCATACAAATAGTAGGGGTTTTAAAATATAATTGGGATGTTGATAGTGAATAATGACTAAAGAATGATATTTTGTAAATGAATTTCTGAATTATAATATATGTGTGAATGTTTCTACATGTCTAGATGTTTCTACATGTGTCTGAGTGAAAATGAATGAAAGTGTTGGTTGCTATATGAATGTTTCTACTTGTGTGAATGTGAATGAATGGAACTACAGATTGCTAGCTACATGAATGTTTCTAAATGTGTGAAAATAAAATGGAACTGCAGGTTGTATTGCTAAATGCATGTGTGAATATTTTTGTTGTTAAATTTGCAGGTTTGTGGCCTGTTGTTGGCTGATATCAATGGATGTCGTAAAACCTGATGTTAACTGCAGGTTTCTCATCCTGCGACCAGCCACAGCAGGTCTGCAGACTGACAGAAAAAAAAACAATAGGCGTCGGTTATTTGTATAACACCGACACACAAAGTTATAGTGTCGGTTTTATATAAATAACAGACGCCTGTTTCCTGTGGCGCGAAGGTATATGGCGTCGGTTTATTATCTAATAACCGACGCTGATAATGGCTGGCGTCGGTTTATTATCTAATAACCGACGCTGATAGTGGCCAAGATGGCGCGCTTTCTGTGGCGCGAAGGTATATGGCGTCAGTTTATTATCTAATAACCGATGCCTATACCTTCGCGCCACAGGAAACAGGCGTGATTTCGGTGGCGCGCGAAGAGTTTGGGCGTCGGTTTTGGAACCAACGCATAATGGGTGAGCTTTTAGTGTCACCCACATAGGTGTCGCTTAGAAACTGACACTAAAGGCCTTAAATAACTGACACTAAAGGTAGGTTCTGTAGTAGTGTATGAAAGACAATAGCAATCTTCCGTCAACTATGAATGCATGTGAGTCGACAACTAGGGTAAGAATGAGTGAAGAGATTTTCAGTCCACTTACATGAACTAATTGGGACATTAGCTAGCGAAGTCTATAGTACAATATGCCAAGATCAAGTCAGAATTATATATAACACCTGAACCTCCATTGCCAATTCTAGATTGTCCGGTATGGATGGTCTTTCAGGGTGGAGAGCAGAGATCCTTCTCGATTCTCACCCCGCGCATGCGGTTGTCGGCAAAAAGTTTGGTGACGGTTGCACCAGGATGACAACAAGAGGCATCGAGGTCCTCGTAGACATCCGCGAAGCAGGAGCAGTAGAGTTTGTGGACAAGGAGAACATGAGGCGTCAAACATGCACGATGGCAAGAGACGCTGTGAACTTCTATGGAGGAGCAGCGCTGCCGCTGCAGTAGAGTCCGTCGAACGTGAACAAGCGGAATGAACGGGAGCGGAAGCATAACTGCCGAAGGGTTAGCAAAAATCACAAAAGGTACAAATTGGGATTTCAGAACAACAAGAGATGATTAGAAAAATAAAATTATGCCCCCCCTTTGTAGTGCCCCTGACCGTCGCCCAGGTTAGCCCCCCTAATGGGCCGGCCCTATTTGGCTATTAAATATATTGTAGGCATTTTTATCTGTCTTCCTCTAGAATAGTATGGCCAGAACTTCCATATCAAGTAAGTTATACATTCTTATTCATCAATGATCCACTACAAGTACTTTGGCTCATTAATACTATCTGCTTCTACACCTTCACATCACGTCTTTATTTTGGCTCGTTATCTTGTATGCATGCAGGGTGTTTGCATATTTGTCTACGTGAAGGGGGCCAACCTATATCATCTAATTTCACCTTGTTCTTGTGATCTCAAGAATGTTTATAATTCCATATGTAATAAAAAAATGAAACAATAGCACGAAAAACTCCTTCAACCATCTAGTTCCTTCTTATTTTTGGAAAGGGGAGCTACAATCTTGTTTCCGCCCTCATGCTTGGAAGAACATAAGTGAAGACGTTCAAGGTGAAATATAATGCTACAGATATTTGATTGTTTAAATGTGTTGTTCTTTTGTTTCATATATGATGTTGGTTATCACTTCTTCAACGTGTAAAATACACATTATAGAATTCAAGTGTTATTTTGTAATGCAGGATGAAATACCAATCAAAGTAAATGGATTGATCCTACTTTCAAAATAGTAAAAGGACCAATGCAAATGTTAAACAACCCTCATGGTGAAAGCAATGAAAGTAATGCTAGAAGAAATGCATGAACTAACCAAACTGGGGGGGCTAAATGTGAGTTCATGTTTTGTTAGAAAATATGGTTTGCCATATTATGACTGTGAAAGCTATGTAAAGTTGATTTTAGATGATATGACATTGTTTTCAAAGACAAATGATATTTCAATTATGATTGTGCATGCAAAAAAGACAACTGAAAATTCAATGAAATGTTCTTACATGTTAAAATCAATTTCTTACCATCTTATGGAAAATCAATAACTTATCTGTGCATTTTTACAATATATATATATATATATATGACAACTATAATGACATTTATTCCAAATATTAAACATGTGCCATGGAGTACAAGGTGTTCATATGTCATATACTTTTAATGGATTGTCAAGGCTTCTGTCTGTATTGGTCAGGAATAGGCCCTCCTGAGCAAGTGTCATTGGTCACCAAGTTTGTGCCGAGGGTACGTTGGTTAGGGTTTAGTCATGGCCATCACTTATTTGTCAAGGATTCACAAGTATTGTTCAGGGATTTATCCTCCGCCTTCAACAAGTTTTGTAGTAGTGAATATCTGATTCCAACCCATATTTTAAGCCTAGATTGGATCTATACGTAATAAGAGATGGAAATAAGACAAGGTTTTGGTATAGTTAATTTGAAGAAGGTGATTCTGGTGTATATATTGTATTTTAGCATCCTAGACCGAACAAATAAATTTGAAAGTGTGTTCCATTGCATTGCGCACAACATGTGGTAAACCAGTGATAAATAGCCACCCATACATGTGTGATGTTAGGAGCCCCAGATGCCCCAATATCAGTAGACCAGAGACTGAAAGTGGTTTAGAAAAAACCTTACTCTGAGTGGGATGTTCAGGTAAGACCTTGAAGATGCTAAATGCATAGACCCTCTAGTATAGTATAATAAGTTGGTTTCACTAGGAGATCTTAGGTATCCGGATTGAGCATCCAGGTTCAAGATGAGCCAAGGCTCAAGTTTCACCAATAATGTTGATTTTCTTGTTGTTGTTACCCTGGTGATTGGTAACAAGGATGCTCATTCTATCCATGACTTTCCCTAGACGATTTGCATTGACAAAATGATCAAGTGTTACTGAGTCTTCCATATCACAATGGTCGGAGGCCATAGAAGAGACGAGCGACGGCGGAGAACCAACAAAAGGCATAACATTGTAGGAGATGGCCGGCTGTGATTGCTGAGTGCAATGACCAAATTAAGTAGTTGCTAAGTAGGAAAGTGTTGTTGGTAAAGATTGGAAGAGGAGTCAAATAGGCGTCTATCAGGCTCATGTTGCACCGAATCCTTAAGCAGTGTGAATGAGAGGGAAGAGAAACGTTACAATGGAAAAAAGAGTTGAAGGAGTCCTTGGGCAAGAGATGCCTGTTAGGTTGTGCTATGAACTCAGAGTGGCGTTTGAAAGTGTTAAGAAAATCATCTTGAGGTTGGTATGTATGTATTATCATCATTAGCATATTCGTACCGCACCTCCCGTACATTCGTTCAGATTTCTGCCATGTGTGCATCTATGCTAGCGATGATCATAGTCACTCGTGGCTAGCTGGCGGTATAAGGTGACCTAGCTCCTGGTAATGAGCCTATGTCTCTTGCCCAGTTCTCCAAGGTAAAGCTTTACTTGATAATTTCCGACATAACATGTGCCTAATTGTTTGCACAACTTCTCCATTAGGGCTTTAGCTTCTTGTCAGTGTGTAGCAGTGGTGTCTCATAAGAACATGAATCAGTACCCCACCTTCACTCCACAGTGCAGCACCCATGCAAATGGAACCAAATCAATGACTGCTCAGGATAGGACCCAATTCAATGATAGTGAATTGACGGTGCAGCTTAATCCTAATCTATAGAGTATTATTAAATAATAAATCAAGAAATCAATTGTTTCAAACATACAATAATTCACAATGCAAGAGTTTCTAAGCCCTTTTTAGGGTTTCTTGGTTTTCAAGCTTTCATTTTCCAGTAAACCTTGATGGGTCGCGGACGGGGAGGTAGGGGGCGAGGGTGTGGGCGATCTGCTGGCGGTAGAGGGGGCGGAAATCAAGCTGCCGAATATTCGATTCCCCCATCTTGCCAATCGGAGGAAAATGGGGATGGAGGCTCTTCCGCCCTGGACAAAGCTACAGCTTCGCCGCGCAAGGACAAACCTCAAGGGTCCGCTGCCGCCTTCCCTTCCATTACTCCGGCCTGTATGTCCGAAAGGAGGCCGTCCTCGCTCCAACTTGCTAACTGGTTGCAGTGCAGCAGATTGGGTCGCTGCGAGGTTGAGGTTGAGATGATGGACTTCATCGAGCCGATAGTCAAGGATGGGAAGAGGTGCGCCTCCATCTCTAGCCAAGACAGTATCGTGCCCGATTGGGAGGACTATGTCTCTATCAGATTTGTCGGCAGGAAGCCATACGGTGGCCAGTTGCTAGGCTGGATCCGAAGGCAATGGCGACCTAGTGGCCCCGTCGAGGTCATTTCTGAGGAGAGGGAGGGATTCATCGTGAAGATGCCATCCCGAAATGAAAGAGACAGGGTCTTGGATGAAGCTCCGTGGTTAATGGATGGGTCACTGATTGTGGCTCATTCATGGAAACCGGGCGCTCCCCTTCTACCCCTCTCATTCACACAGGTCCCGATATGGTTCAGGATCGAGAATCTGGGTATCCCTTGGACTCACAAGCACATCTCCAGTGTTGCGAGCACCATTGGGAGACCTGTGGATTTCGATGATTTCTCAGTTGCTGCAGGGTGCCTTGGTGATGCCCGTGTCTGCATCGAGATGAAGTACGACTCCAATCTGCCCAAGGAAATGATGGTGGAGGTCGATTTGCTGCCCAAGACTCTGAAGATCGAGACTGTTGCAAAACCTCCGATCTGTCCTAATTGCAAGAGGTTTGGGCACAAAGCTCCTTCCTGCCCTCAGAAGACGAGGAAAGCTCCGCCAGAGAACGACCTTCAGGTCCGGCTGGGGAAGTCGATAGGTACTCGAGACAATGCCAAGAAGAGTTCTAAGAAGCTTTCCATGGCAGGTCAAGAGAACAAAGATTCGAGCCAGGAAGAAGATCATGTTGACAGCCCAAATGCAACAGATGATGCTCTCTGCGAATCCATTGCTCAAGAGGTTGAAGACGTGGTTCTTTCTGAAGTCAGAAAGCACAAGCCTCACCTCCCTCTCTGTGATCCAAAACCTGATATGGCCGGGTCTTCCCCGGTGGTTTGTGCTGGGAGCCTCAACCTTGACTGGGAACTGGAGCTCAGTAGGAGAAGTAGAGGAGAGACGAGTTCGTCGTCGTGGAAGATCAACAGAATTTGGAATATAAGTGACTTCTCCACGGATTTCCAACAGGAAAAGGAGAAGTTATTTGATGATGAAGATTCTAATATAGACTCGAGTTCTGAATTTGATTATGATCCTTTGGAGGCTGATTCGCTAGAGTTTAGCAAATTTAGGCCTAATAGGAGGAAAAAATCTCCTAAGAAGAAAAAGGATGGGGGCTGACCCCTACCTCTTCATGTTGATTTTCTGGCTTCATTTTTGTTCAGTTCTCACCTCTGAGATCCTTAATCTGCTGGTTGATGTCTGGGGTTCGATCCTAGTTCCTTCGCCTACACATTCAGTTGTGTTTTAATGCCAGTTGGGGGGAGGCATAGGAGCTGGTCCACTGGTGTTGATTCTACTGATTCAAGTATTGCAGATGTGCGTTTCTTAACAGGTTGATGACAGGAGATAGTTCTAGTGATCACTTAATGTGGATGCAGTTGATGGTTAGATTTGCCAATATCTGAATACGTCCATATGCCCTAGTACAGACATTAGCTGACAGTCATCTGCCCATCAAAGTTGAGCCTGCACATTTTGTGGGTGAGCATAATGATAGTGGAGCTCCTCATCTGAGATGGCTGGTGGCAGGCCAGTCTTCTGCTTGTATGAAGGCTTTGGTGTATTTTTTGTTTGGTCTTTTCTTGCTGTTTGAGGTCTTCTGTGCAAGACCTTGGGTTGTTTTTTTGTGTTTTTTTTTGGTAATCCTTATAGAGGATTAGGGGGTGCGTTCCTTTGTACCTAAAGTTTTGGTATCATTTAATAGCAATAGAGTTTTTTGCCGACCAAAAAAAAATAATTCACAATGCAATGTTATAAACTACATGCAACATGGTTAATCCCCACACTCTAGTAGACATACTAACCTTAAATATAGTGATGTATAAGACATTAAGAAAAAAAATTCTTAGGTAAGAGTAAGATGAAGCTCATTGATAATATAGAAAGGGGGTGGGGCTGACCTTGGGCCCTTAGTTGATATTACATCAATGTACTACTAATTTCCAAGATAGGATAGATGAGACTAGAGTTCATATTAGATGAAAAAACAACAACTTAGGACAAATTCCATCATTAAAGTCCCAAACTCAACATATATGCACAATTAACATCAAATATAGGACAAAAGGGTATATTAGAACCCTAATTTACTCAAACATGTATAAAAATTATCCTAATGACAAAAGGGCTAGGAATCTTTACTAGACATTTTATGTAGCCCTAATCATTATATTTAACATACTACGTTATTATGAACATCCAGATCAGATTAAGATCATACTATGTTATAACCATTGGTTTAATAACCCTATTTCCTCATGTACATGATTATCAACTTTAAAACCCTATAATTCATTGAAATCATTCTAATCCAATTTAAGATGTTGGGATCGCATAATTATATACTGACATCAGAATATATAAAAGAATCATAATTAACATGATTAACAACATGCTCATCAAACTAGGGTTTTCTTGAATATAATCTAATATTCATGTACTGACTATACCTTTGTAACAAGAAGAATAATAGAGCTTTAAGTATATTTTATTCACAATATATGCATTTTTATGATCAAAACCATATACAATATATCTATAATTGGAGCTAGCATTCATTTCCTACATTATTGGCAATATTAATGTGAATCTGACCAGCCAATGGTGGTCGAACAGGAGCAGGGTACCTGCTTGAGGGCGGAGGAAGAAAAGGAGGAAGAAGAGCAGGAGAAGGGTACCTTTGTGGTGGCACTGACCTGGAGAGCAGGGAGTAGAGCGCACAGCAGCTATGGTCGGAGCAGCGACCTGGAGAGCAGGGAGCAGAGCACGCAGGGAGCAGGCCTAGGAGAGTCGCGTCCGGCTTGGAGAGCAGCGGCTGGAGAACCACAGCAAGCGGTAGGGGCGGTAGAGGCACGCAATGAGTGGCGAGTGGTGGCGATGACGGTGACCAGAGCACCAGCAAATGACGGCGGAAGCGGAGGCAGAGGAGCAGTGAGCGGCGGGTCTAGAGGAATCGCCAGAACCCTCAATCACAGAATTAATGAAACAGAAGGGGAAGGGTCTGGCTCGCGCGGGTGCTGTTAAGTTAACAATAGGCGTCGGTTATTAAAAACAACCAACCCTAAAAACTATAGGCATCAGTTACCAATAAAAAACTGACACAATTGTTCATTTATAGTCGTCGGTTCCAACTTGAAAAACCGACGTCTATCTTTATATGCTGACAAAAATAAATGTTCTCAAATTAAGACCATAGTCATCGGTTTCTGTATAAACACCGACGCTAAAGGGAGGTGAAATTTTTGCGGTTAAGTGTGTAAAAACACAACAACATCAGTTATTGTAAGACAACCGACGATAAAAATTGGTCAAATTATTGTCTCACGGAAAACCTTTAGTCGTCGGTTTCTTTTTTAACAACCGATGTTGTATGTTAAATTTTCGAGGTAATTTTTTTCACTAGAAAATTTCAATTTGGTGGTTAATTTTAGACGTCAATTTCTTATTAAGGAACCGACACTAAATAAAAATGATACTCGTGTCTGGTCACCTTCACAGATATATGTCGGTTTTTTTTATTTAACTGACGCTTTATGTTTTATGCGTCGGTGTATTTATACAACTGACGCCTATAAAAGTGACATTATAAGCCATTTCTGTATTAGTGATGGTGGATGGAAACAAGGATGCTCATGCTACCCATGACTTTCCCTAGAAGCTTTGCATTGACAAAATGATCAAGCATTATAGAGTCTTCCATATCACAATGGTCGGAGGCCATAGAAGAGACAAGCGACGAAGGAGAACCAGCAAAAGGCGTAACACTGTAGGAGATGGCCGACTGTGATTGTTGAGTGAAATGACAAAATTAAGTAGTTGCTAAGTAGGAAAGTGTTGTTGGTAAAGATTGGAAGAGGAGTCAAATAGGCATCTATCAGGATCATGTTGCACCGACTCCTTAAGCAGTGCGAATGAGAGGGAAGAGAAATGTTACAATGGAAAAAAGAGTTGAAGGAGTCCTTGGGCAAGAGATGCATGTTAGGTTGTGCTATGAACTCAGAGTGGTGTTTGAAAGTGTTAAGAAAATCATCTTGAGGTTGGTATGTATGTATTATCATGATTAGCATATTCGTACCGCACCTCCCCTACATTCGTTCAGATTTCTGCCATGTGTGCAGCTATGCTAGCGATGATCATAATCACCTGTGGCTAGATGGTGGTATAAGGTGACCTAGCTCCTGGTAATGAGCCTCTGTCTCTTGCCCAGTTCTCCAAGGTGAATCTTTACTTGATAATTTCCGACAGAACAGGTGCCTGACTGTTTGCACAACTTCTCCATTAGGGCTTTAGCTTCTTGTCGGTGTGTAGTAGTGGTCTCATAAGAACATGAATCAGTACCCCACCTTCACTCCACAGTGCAGCACCCATGCAAATGGAACTAAATCAATGATTGCTCAGGATAGGACCCCCATTCAATGACAGTGAATTGACGGTGCAGCTTAATCCTAATCTATTGAGTATTATTAAATAATAAATCAAGAAATCAATTGTTTCAAACATGCAATAATTCACAATGCAATGTTATAAACTACAGGCAACATGGTTAATCCTGACACTCTAGTAGACAGACTAACCTTAAATATAGTGATGTATAAGAGATTAAGAAAAAAAATTCTTAGGTAAGAGTAAGATGAAGCTCATTGATAATATAGAAAGGGGGTGGGGCTGACCTTGGGCCCTTAGTTGATGTTACATCAATGTACTACTAATTTCCAAGATAGGATAGATGAGACTAGAGTTCATATTAGATGAAAAAATAACAACTTAGGACAAAGTCCCAAACTCAACATATATGTACAATTAGCATCAAATATAGGACAAAAGGGTATATTAGAACCCTAATTTACTCAAACATGTATAAAAATTATCCTAATGACAAAAGGGCTAGGAATCTTTACTAGAAATTATATGTAGCCCTAATCATCATATTTAACACACTACGTTATTATGAACATCCAAATCAGATTAAGATCATACTATGTTATAACCGTTGGTTTAATAACCCTATTTCCGCATGTAAATGATTATCAACTTTAAAACCCTATAATTCATTGAAATCATTCTAATTCAATTTAAGATGTTGGGATCGCATAATTATATACTGACATCAGAATATATAAAAGAATCATAAGTAACATGATTAACAACATGCTCATCAAACTAGGGTTTTCTTGAATATCATCTAATATTCATGTACAAACTATACCTTTGTAAAAAGAATAATAATAGAGTTGTAAGTGTATTTTATTCACAATCTACACATTTTTTGTATCAAAACCATATACAATATGTCTATAATTGGAGCTAGCATTCATTTCCTACATTATTGGCAATATTAATGTGAATCTGACCATCCAATGGTGGTCGAGCAGGAGCAGGGTACCTGCTTGAGGGTGGAGGAAGAAGAGGAGGAAGAAGAGCAGGAGCAGGGTACCTTCATGGCGGCGGCGTCCTGGAGAGCAGGGAGCAGAGCGTGCAGGAGCTGTGGTCGGAGCAGTGACCTGGAGAGTAGGGAGCAGAGCACGCATGGAGCAGGACTAGGAGAGTCGCGCCCGGCCTGGAGTGCAGCGGCCGGAGAACCACAGCAAGCGGTGGAGGTGGTAGAGGCACGCGGCGAGCGGTGAGTGGAGGCGGTGACGGCGACTAGAGAACCATAAAATGGCGGCGGAGGCAGAGGCGGAGGCAAAGGAGCAGCGACCAGTGGTGCAGAGGAATCGCCGGAACCCTCAATCACGGAGTGAATGAAACAGAAGGCGAAGAGTCTAGCTCACGCGGGTGCTATTAAGTTAACAATAGGCATCGGTTATTAAAAACAACCGACCCTAAAAACTATAGGCATCGGTTACCAATAAAAAACTGACATTATTGTTCATTTATAGTCGTCAGTTCCAACTTGAAAAACTGACGTCTATCTTTATATGCTGACAAAAATAAATGTTCTCGAATTAAGACCATAGTCGTCGGTTTCTGTATAAACACCGATGCAAAGGGAGGTGAAAATTTTCGCGGTTAAGCGCACGAAAACACAACGGCGTCGGTTATTGTAAGACAACCGACGATAAAAATTGGTCAAATTTCTGTCTCGCAGAAAACCTTTAGTTGTCAGTTTCTTTTTTAACAACCGACGTTGTATGTTAAATTTTGGAGGTAATTTTTTTCACTGGAAAAATTGGATTTCGTGGTTAATTTTAGACGTCATTTTATTATTAAGGAACCAACACTAAATAAAAATGATAAACGTGTCTGGTCACCTTCACAGATAGATGTCGGTTTTTTTATTTAACCGACGCTTTATGTTTTAGGCGTCGGTGTATTTATACAACCGACGCCTATATAAGTGATGTTATAAGCCATTTCTATAGTAGTGATGGTCGATGGCAACAAGGATGCTCATGCTACCCATGACTTTCCCTAGAAGCTTTGCATTGACAAAATGATCAAGCGTTACAAAGTCTTCCATATCACAATGGTCGGAGGCCATAGAAGAGACGAGCAACGGCGGAGAACCAGCAAAAGGCATAACACTGTAGGAGATGGCTGGATGTGATTGCTGAGTGCAATGACCAAATTAAGTAGTTTCTATGTAGGAGAGTGTTGTTGGTAAAGATTGGAAGAGGAGTCAAATAGGCATCTATCAGGCTCATGTTGCACCAACTCCTTAAGCAGTGGGAATGAGAGGGAAGAGAAACGTTACAATGGAAAAAAGAGTTGAAGGAGTCCTTGGGCAAGAGATGCATGTTAGGTTGTGCTATGAACTTAGAGTGGCATTTGAAAGTGTTAAGAAAATCATCTTGAGGTTGGTATGTATGTATTATCATGATTAGCATATTCGTACCGCACCTCCCGTACATTCGTTCAGATTTCTACCATGTGTGCAGCTATGCTAGCGATGATCATAATCACCCGTGGCTAGCTGGTGGTATAAGGTGACCTAGCTCCTGGTAATGATGGAAACAAGGATTCTCATGCTACCCATGACTTTCCCTAGAAGCGTTGCATTGACAAAATGATCAAGCGTTACAAAGTCTTCCATATCACAATGGTCGGAGGCCATAGAAGAGACGAGCGACGACGGAGAACCAACAAAAGGCATAACACTGTAGGAGATGGCCGGCTGTGATTGCTGAGTGCAATGACCAAATTAAGTAGTTGCTAAGTAGGAAAGTGTTGTTGGTAAAGATTGGAAGAGGATTCAAATAGGTGTCTATCAGGCTCATGTTGCACTGACTCCTTAAGTAGTGCGAATGAGAGGGAAGAGAAACGTTACAATGGAAAAAAGAGTTGAATGAGTCCTTGGGCAAGAGATGCTTGTTAGGTTGTGCTATGAACTCAAAGTGGTGTTTGAAAGTGTTAAGAAAATCATCTTGAGGTTGGTATGTATGTATTATCATGATTAGCATATTCGTACCGCACCTCCTGTACATTCGTTCAGATTTCTGCCATGTGTGCAGCTATGCTAGCGATGATCATAATCACCCGTGGCTAGCTGGTGGTATAAGGTGACCTAGCTCCTGGTAATGAGCCTCTGTCTCTTGCCCAGTTCTCCAAGGTGAAGCTTTACTTGATAATTTTTGACAGAACATGTGCCTGACTGTTTGCACAACTTCTCCATTCGGGCTTTAGCTTCTTATCGGTGTGTAGCAGTGGTGTCTCATAAGAACATGAATCAGTACCCCACCTTCACTCCACAGTGCAGCACCCATTCAAATGGAACCAAATCAATGACTGCTCAGGATAGGACCCCCATTCAATGATAGTGAATTGACGATGCAGCTTAATCCTAATCTATAGAGTATTATTAAATAATAAATCAAGAAATCAATTGTTTCAAACATACAATAATTCACAATGCAATGTTATAAACTACAGGCAACATGGTTAATCCCCACACTCTAGTAGACAGACTAACCTTAAATATAGTGATGTATAAGAGATTAAGAAAAAAATTTCTTAGGTAAGAATAAGATGAAGTTCATTGATAATATAGAAGGGGGGTGGGGCTGACCTTGGGCCCTTAGTTGATATTACATCAATGTACTACTAATTTCCAAGATAGGATAGATGAGACTAGAGTTCATATTTGATGAAAAAATAACAACTTAGGACAAAGTCCATCATTAAAGTCCCAAACTCAACATATATGCACAATTAGGATCAAATATAGGACAAAAGGGTATATTATAAACCTAATTTACTCAAACATGTATAAAAATTATACTAATGACAAAAGGGCTAGGAATCTTTACTAGACATTATATGTAGCCCTAATCATCATATTTAACATACTACCTTATTATGAACATCCAGATCAGATTAAGATCATACTATGTTATAACCATTAGTTTAATAACCCTATTTCCGCATGTACATGATTATAAACTTTAAAACCCTATAATTCATTGAAATCATTCTAATTCAATTTAAGATGTTGGGATCACATAATTATATACTGGCATCAGAATATATAAAAGAATCATAATTAACATGATTAACAACATGCTCATCAAACTAGGGTTTTCTTGAATATCATCTAATATTCGTGTACTAACTATACCTTTGTAACAAGAAGAATAATAGAGCTTTACATATATTTTATTCATGATCTACACATTTTTCTGATCAAAACCATATACAATATGTCTATAATTGGATCTAGCATTCATTTCCTACATTATTGGCAATATTAATGTGAATCTGACCAGCCAATGGTGGTCGAGAAGGATCAGGGTACCTGCTTGAGGGCGGAGGAAGAAGAGCAGGAGCAGGGTACCTTCGTGGCGGCGCTGGCCTGGAGAGCAGGGAGCAGAGCGCGCAGGAGCTGTGGTCAGAGCAGCGACCTGGAGAGCAGGGAGCAGAGCGCGCTGGGAGCAGGCCTAGGAGAGTCACGGTCGACCTGGAGAGCAGCGGCCGGAGAACCACAGCAAGCGGTGGCAGCGGCATAGGCGCACGGCGAGTGGCGGTAGTGATGACGACCATAGGACCAGCAAACAGCGGTGGATGCGGAGGTGGAGGAGCAGTGAGCGGCGGTGTAGAGGAATTGTCGGAACCCTCAATCACAGAATGAATGAAACAGAAGGGGAAGAGCCTGGCTCGCGCGGGTGTTGTTAAGTTAACAATAGGCGTTGGTTATTAAAAACAACCGACCCTAAAAACTATAGGCATCGGTTACCAATAAAAAACTGACACTATTGTTCATTTATAGTCGTCGGTTCCAACTTGAAAAAACTGACGTGTATCTTTATATGCTGACACAAATAAATGTTCTCAAATTAAGACCATAGTTGTCGGTTACCGTATAAAAATCGACGCTAAAGGGAGGTGAAAATTTTCACAGTTAAGCGTGCAAAAACACAAAGGCGTCGGTTATTGTAAGACAACCGACGATAAAAATTGGCCAAAATTCTGTCTCGCGGAAAACCTTTAGTCGTCGGTTTCTTTTTTAACAACCGACGTTGTATGTTAAATTTTGGAGATAATTTTTTTCACAGGAAAATTTGGATTTGGCGGTCAATTTTAGACGTCGGTTTCTTATTAAGGAACCGACACTAAATAAAAATGATACCCGTGTCTGATCGTCCTTCACAGATAGATGTCAGTTTTTTTATTTAACCGACGCTTTATGTTTTAGGCGTCGGTGTATTTATACAACCGATGCCTATAAAAGTGACGTTATAAGCTATTTCTATAGTAGTGATGGTGGATGGCAACAAGGATGCTCATTCTACCCATGACTTTCCCTAGAAGCTTTACATTGACAAAATGATCAAGCGTTAAAGAGTCTTCCATTTCACAATGGTCGGAGGCCATAGAAGAGATGAGCGACAGCGGAGAACCAGCAAAAGGCGTAACACTGTAGGAGATGGCCGGCTGTGATTGCTGAGTGCAATGACCAAATTAAGTAGTTGCTAAGTAGGAAAGTGTTGTTGGTAAAGATTGGAAGAGGAGTCAAATAGGCGTCTATCAGGCTCATGTTGCACTGACTCCTTAAGAAAATCATCTTGAGGTTGGTATGTATGTATTATCATGATTAGCATATTCGTACCGCACCTCCCGTACATTCGTTCAGATTTCTTCCATGTGTGCATCTATGCTAGCGATGATCATAGTCACCCGTGGCTAGCTGGTGGTATAAGGTGATCTAGCTCCTGGTAATGAGCCTCTGTCTCTTGCCCAGTTCTCCAAGGCGAAGCTTTACTTGATAATTTCTAATAGAACAGGTGCCTGACTGTTTGCACAACTTCTCCATTAGGCCTTTAGCTTCTTGTCGGTGTGTAGAAGTGGTGTAAAGAAGTGAAACCACTCCTCTACTAGAAAGAAAAGATCACATCCGTTGAGCCAAACACCACATAAAAGTTTCACCAACGGAATGGAGACCAATTCAATCAACATGTATGTATCATTACACAGTGAGTAGCAGCGGGAAAAAAAAGAAGTTTTATCTAACAATTTTCAAAGCTTGTTACAACACATCACCACATAAGGTAATCTAAAGGAAAACTAAACATAAAGCCAAGGACTAAGCTGAGGGTCATCTAACCACCTCTTCAAGCCTCCCAAAGATCAGCTATAAGGTTGTTGTTGAAGTTCACTCTCCTCGATCTAGCCTGGGGTTGGAAGCATACCCCAACAAAAGAAGAAGAGAAGAGAAATATATCAGCAAAAGTTAATATGTGTATTCTAAAGAAATGTTTGAGCAATATATGTCATTAAGGACATCAAGTATGAATGCTTCTCATGCAAAAGAATAGGACTACCCACACGGGCATAAAAGATAAGATTCATAACCAAAGGGATACTTGTCGTATGTAAAACAATAAAGAAGTGCCACATGCAGATAACATGACCAATAACCTGCATACATGTGAGATAAGCATAACACTAGAATATTATAAAAAACAAAGGCGGTCAAGAATCACACATCTTGAACCTGGTGAGACATGGGTCAAGAATCACACATCTTGCCCTGGTATGGGGAATCACACATCCACCATCCAAATATATATAACATGGGCCAGGAATCACACATCCTGCCCTGGCATGGGGAATCACACATCCACCATCCAACATATTATAATGTTGCCAAAAATTACAATGAGACAAAACCAATGCAATTATACTACTCTAGGGTTACTGAATCACATAGCAGGAAAATGTAGAGGCAAGTAGGAAAGTATAGTCAAACATCAAATAAGATTTTCCACAATGGTCAACATATGAAACATCAATAAACTTCCACATCATAGAGGTAGATACCATCAACAATATCATCATGTTTCCATATCACAACAAAATATTCCAAGAAATTATCCAAGATCCCAATAACTAGGATAGTTCACATGAACCATGATAACAAGACAATAGACATGTGTATAGGAAACAGTCAAAAAATGATAAAGTAGGTGAATTGCTCAATATGGAAGAATAGGGGATACAACATACCTTAGCCTCGGGTGTTCTAGAATCCCTCTTTCCAACACTTAACATGAATATAGAACCCACTTTCCCTAATTCATCATTAGATTTATAAATTAGAGTTGTATGTATTCATTAAAGATTGAAACCCTAATTTTACTAACTTTTTGTGCAAACCATCGAATCAGACTCCAAAAACCTCACCATCATCTTAGTTATGATTTTCTGATCAATATAACATATAATATTATATGTTTTCAAAACATGGACTTTTAGGGTTAATTTTAGTGATTTTAACTTAATTAAATCATTCTAAAAATTACGTTTTCGCAAACATCAAAACCAAAACTCAAAAATATTTTTAATGAATAGGTCTCGTCTTCCTGATTTCAAAACACTATCTACTTTTAATTTTTTGACATCAGAATTAATTTATACAATTTATTTTGTCTCGACCAATCACAGCCTGCCACGTAGGCAAGGCATGCAAAACCAAGCGATCGCGGGCGAGTGGGAGCGGTGACCCGCGTCTCAGGAGCGCTCGCAGCAGGTCAAGCGCCCGGGGTCAAACGGTAAAAACAGAGGGAAAAAGACGAGAATGTCCCTCGCGTGAAACGCAAGAAAGGCAAGCGATCAGGGGCAAAAAGGGAAAACGACGAGATTGTCTTCTCCAGCCCGCCCGACGGCCGAAGCAAGCTGCTTCATGCGGGGGTTTGGGCAATTTTGTCCTAGAGCACCAAACTCGACACGAGAACATGCGTTGGAAAGCCAATCAAAAAACGAACTAAACCGTACATTTGATTTGAAACGAGATCAACCAAGCAGAGCACGAGAGGCGTCGCAAGTTAGGTGTCGTCGGCGGCCAATTGGAGGTCAGATCGTCCACGAAACGCCAAATTGAGAACACGAGCGAGTTGCTAAGGCGATGACGGTCGCTGGGGTTGTAATATTTATAAGCAAGGTACCCTAGACTAGGGTTTAGGTAGGTGAGGGTAGAGGGTGGCGGCGCAAGCTTTGGGCGTTCCCCAAATACTCGATTAAAAACATGAGATCTTGTACTAGTTGGATGCGGAATTGAATTTGCAATCCAATGCAACTTGTTTCGTGAAATTTCGTTGAGAAACAAGAGAGAAACAGCCATCCGAAAAAATCACAAAACGCGGATTACTGTTCATACGTGACCAAGGAAGAAGATGAAATGATATTGTTTAATACAACTTGCTAAAGTTTGATCATTTGGTGCATTTAATGCATAAACCTTTCTATATTTATTTAAAGGTGCAAATAAAGTCCAAATAAAATTAAATTTGGTAAATTTATTGATTTTGGGGTGAGAAATCCGAATATAAAATTATATTTACCTTTTGACAAATTTTATTGTGTCAAATAAATTAATTACTAATTTCTCTTTCCTCCTTTACTAATGATGTTAGGATTATCCAAAAATTATAAAACTTGACCCACAAGTCACATTTAATATTTTGGATACTAATTTAGTATTATTTCTATTTTTTGATATCGTTTATTATTTTAATTAATGATTTTAATATTTTACACACTTTCTCTCTCCTAAATTCACCTTCTTATAAAATATTTTCCAAATGGAATCAAAATTCATACAAAGATATATTTTGACGTGTGTAACACTAATTTGGCATTATTTTATTTTTTTTAAGACTTTTATAATTTTATTTAATTCATTTAAATTTATCACTTATTTAACCTTTTAATTTATTGGAGGCATCTAGAAACCTTCTAAAAATATAAAACATGTTATACAAGTAATAATAAATATTAGGAACTCATTTTTGAGATTAATTAATTTTTATCAACATATATTTAATATTTTTGATCTTTAAATCATTTTCTCTCTCCAAATTAAAATAAAATATTAAACATTGACCAAATTAAATGCAACTTTGTCCAAAGGCTTATTTTTATGTTTAGAATACGAATTTGGAGTTATTTTTCTGATTTAAGAATATTAAGTATTTTATTTCACTTTATTGGCATATTTCCTATTTTCTTTTGATAATGTCATTAATATTTATATTATGTTCCACTTTAAATGATACTTGGCCCTTAAGTTACTTTTTGATCAAGGAAACGAATTTGAGTATCAAATTATCCTGATGGGTTTCCAATTATAAATTTTGGTACAATATCTTTCTAAATATCTTCTTTACCCATTAATTCCCATATTACCTTTAATTATTGCATTTGTCTTCTCCTTTATATAAAATTCGGATTTTCTCCTATTTATCTTATTTTGGGAAGTGCTAGAAAGTTCTAATACGAAATATTTTATTATTTATATTACTTAGTAAAAAAAATATACTTCAACCCCATTAATTTAAACCAAGTTGGTGTTTATGTACATACAACCCTATATTATGAATATATGGGAAGTATTTATCCAACTAAGTTCATTAATTTCTTATTATCATCTAAATGAGTTATTATTAAGCACAAAGTATTTTGTATTCCCTTAATTACATGCATTAGTTTATTCTTGTTTGGCTAAGACAAAAGGGTAAAATTACTAGGATAGGGTTCTAGTTCTGGTATCTTACAACACACCACCCCTTAAAGGGATTTCATCCTCGAAATCAAAACATATATAAGAAAACTTATCCACCACCCCTTAAAAGGGTTCATCATAAAAAGTCAAGCTAATCATCATCAAGGTATTAAGACTACCCCCATATCTTTTAGTTATGAAAGTTTTTGAGTTTTATGTTTCTCATTTATCTAGCTAGAAGTCATACCATCTAGGGCTGAGTTTTAGGTCCTCATGTCTCTAACCTATAACCCTACATGATCACCCAAAAGTAACAAGGTTTCTTGCACAAGGCAAGGATACTAGGTATAAGAAACCTAAGACAAAGGTAAACATCCTAAGGGAGACGAGTTTAAAATAGTTAGATAACCGACTGCTAGTGGCTCTGATACCATGTCGTAAAGAAGTGAAACCACTCCTCTACTAGAAAGAAAAGATCGCATCCGTTGAGCCAAACACCACATAAAATTTTCACCACCGGAATGGAGACCAATTCAATCAACATGTATGTATCATTACACAGTGAGTAGCAGCGGAAAAAAAAAAAGAAGTTTTATCTAACAATTTTCAAAGCTTGTTACAACACATCACCACATAAGGTAATCTAAAGGAAAACTAAACATAAAGCCAAGGACTAAGCCGAGGGTCATCTAACCACCTCTTCAATCCTCCCGAAGATCAGCTATAAGGTTGTTGTTGAAGTTCACTCTCCTCGATCTAACCTGGGGTTGGAAGCATACCCCAACAAAAGAAGAAGAGAAGAGAAATATATCAGTAAAAGCTGGTATGTGTATTCTAAAGAAAAGCTTGAGCAATATATGTCATTAAGGACATCAAGTATGAATGCTTCCCATGCAAAAGAATAGGACTACCCACACAGGCATAAAAGATAAGATTCATAACCAAAGGGATACTTGCCATATGTAAAACAATAAAGAAGTGCCACATGCACATAACATGACCAATAACCTGCATACATGTGAGATAAGCATAACACTAGAATATTATAAAACACAAAGGCGGTCAAGAATCACACATCTTGAACCTGGTGAGACATGGGTCAAGAATCACACATCTTGCCCTGGTATGGGGAATCACACATCCACCATCCAAATATATATAACATGGGCCAGGAATCACACATCCTTCCCTGGCATGGGGAATCACACATCCACCATCCAACATATTATAATGTTGCCAAAAATTACAATGAGACAAAACCAATGCAATTATACTACTCTAGGGTTACTGAATCACATAGCAGGAAAATGTAGAGGCAAGTAGGAAAGTATAGTCAAACATCAAATAAGATTTTCCACAATGGTCAACATATGAAACATCAATAAACTTCCACATCATAGAGGTAGATACCATCAACAATATCATCATGTTTCCATATCACAACAAAAGATTCCAAGAAATTATCCAAGATCCCAATAACTAGGATAGTTCATATGAACCATGATAACAAGAGAATAGACATGTGTATAGGCAACAGTCAAAAAGATGATAAAGTAGGTGAATTGCTCATTATGGACGAATAGGGGATACAACATACCTTATCCTCAGGTGTTCTAGAATCCCTCTTTCCAACACTTCACATGAATATAGAACCCACTTTCCCTAATTCATCATTAGATTTATAAATTAGAGTTGTATGTATTCATTAAAGATTGAAACTCTAATTTTACTAACTTTTTGTGCAAACCATCGAATCAGACTCCAAAAACCTCACCATCATCTTAGTTAGGATTTTCTGATCAAGATAACATATAATATTGTATGTTTTGAAAACATGGACTTTTAGGGTTAATTTTAGTGATTTTAAGTTAATTAAATCATTCTAAAAATTATGTTTTCGCAAACATCAAAACCAAAACTCAAAAATATTTTTAATGAATAGGTCTCGTCTTCCTGATTTCAAAACACTATCTACTTTTAATTTTTTGACATCAGAATTAATTTATACAATTTATTTTGTCTCGACCAATCACAGCCTGCCACGTAGGCAAGGCATGCAAATCCAAGCGATCGCGGGCGAGTGGGAGCGGTGACCCGCGTCTCAGGAGCGCTCGCTGCAGATCAAGCGGCCGGGGTCAAACGTTCAAAACAGAGGGAAAAAGATGAGAATTTCCCTCGTGTGAAACGCAAGAAAGGCAAGCGATCAGGGGCAAAAAGGGAAAACGATGAGATCGTCTTCTCCAGCCACCCGACGGCCGAAGCAAGCTGCTTCATGCGGGGGTTTGGGCGCTTTTGCCCTAGAGCACCAAACTCGACACGAGAACATGCGTTGGAAAGCCAAGCAACAAAAGAACTCAACCGTACCTTTGATTTGAAACGAGATCAACCGAGCAGAGCACGAGAGGCGTCGCAAGTCAGGTGTCGTCGGCGGCCAGTTGGAGGTCAGATCGTCCACGAAACGCCAAATTGAGAACACGAGCGAGTTTCTAAGGCGATGGCGGTCGTTGGGGTTGTAATATTTATAGGCAAGGTACCCTAGACTAGGGTTTAGGTAGGTGAGGGTAGAGGGTGGCGGCGCAAGCTTTGGGCGTTCCCCAAATACTCGATTAAAAACATGAGATCTTGTACTAGTTGGATGCGGAATTAAATTTGCAATCCAATGCAACTTGTTTTGTGAAGTTTTGTTGAGAAACCAGAGAAAAATAGCCATCCGAAAAAATCACAAAATGCGGATTATTGTTCATACGTGACCAAGGAAGAAGATGAAATGATATTGTTTAATACAACTTGCTAAACTTTGTTCATTTGGTGCATTTAATGCATAAATCTTTCTATAATTATTTAAAGGTGCAAATAAAGTCCAAATAAAATAAAATTGGGTAAATTTACTGATTTTAGGGTGAGAAATCCGAATATAAAATTATATTTACCTTTTGACAACTTTTATTATGTCAAATAAATTAATTATTGTTTTCTCTTTCCTCATTTACTAATGATGTTAGGATTATCCAAAAATTATAAAACTTGACCCACAAGTCACATTTAATATTTTGGATACTAATTTATTATTATTTCTGTTTGTTGATATCGTTTATTATTTTAATTAATGATTTTAATATTTTACACACTTTCTCTCTCCTAAATTCATCTTCTAATAAAATATTTTCCAAATTGAATCAAAATTCATAAAAAGATATATTTTGACGTGTATAACACTAATTTAGCATTATTTTATTTTTTTGAAGACTTTTATAATTTTATTTAATTCATTTAAATTTATCACTTATTTAACCTTTTAATTTATTAGAGGCATCTAGAAACCATCTAAAAATATAAAACAGGGTATACAAGTAATAATAAATATTAGGAACACATTTTGGAGATTAATTAATTTTTATCAACATATATTTAATATTTTTGATCTTTAAATCATTTTCTCTCTCCAGATTAAAATAAAATATTAAACATTGACCAAATTAAATGCAAATTTGTCCAAAGGCTTATTTTTATGTTTAGAATAAGAATTTGGAGTTATTTTTCTAATTTAAGAATATTAAGTATTTTATTTTACTTTATTGGCATATTTCCTATTTTCTTTTGATAATGTCATTAATATTTATATTATGTTCCACTTTAAATGATACTTGGCCCTTAAGTTACTTTTTGATCAAGGAAACGAATTTGAGTATCAAATTACCCTGATGGGTTTCCAATTATAAATTTTGGTACAATATCTTTCTAATTATCTTCTTTACCCATTAATTCCCATATTACCTTTAATTATTGCATTTATCTTCTCCTTTATATAAAATTCAGATTTTCTCCTATTTCTCTTATTTTGGGAAGTGCTAGAAAGTTCTAAGACGAAATATTTTATTATTTTTATTACTTAGAGAAAAAAAATATACTTCAACCCCATTAATTTAAACCAAGTTGGTGTTTATGTACATACAACCCTATATTAAAAATATATGGGAAGTATTTATCCAACTAAGTTCATTAATTTCTTATTATCATCTAAATGAGTTATTATTAAGCACAAAGTATTTTGTATTCCCTTAATTACATGCATTAGTTTATTCTTGTTTGGCTAAGACAAAAGGGTAAAATTACTAGGATAGTGTTCTAGTTCTAGTATCTTACAACACACCACCCCTTAAAGGGATTTCGTCCTCAAAATCAAAACATATATAAGAAAACTTATCCACCACCCCTTAAAAGGGTTCATCATAACAATTCAAGCTAATCATCATCAAGGTATTAAGACTACCCCCATATCTTTTAGTTATGAAAGTTTTTGAGTTTTATGTTTCTCATTTATCTAGCTAGAAGTCATACCATCTAGGGCTGAGTTTTAGGTCCTCATGTCTCTAACATATAACCCTACATGATCACCCAAAAGTAACAAGGTTTCTTTCACAAGGCAAGGATACTAGGTATAAGAAACCTAAGACAAAGGTAAACATCCTAAGGGAGACGAGTTTGAAATAGTTAGATAACTGACTGCTAGTGGCTCTAATACCATGCTGTAAAGAAGTGAAACCACTCCTCTACTAGAAAGAAAAGATCACATCTGTTGAGCCAAACACCACATAAAATTTTCACCAACGGAATGGAGACCAATTCAATCAACATGTATGTATCATTACACAGTGAGTAGCAGTGAAAAAAAAAGAAGTTTTATCTAACAATTTTCAAAGCTTGTTACAACACATCACCACATAAGGTAATCTAAAGGAAAACTGAACATAAAGCCAAGGACTAAGCCGAGGGTCATCTAACCACCTCTTCAAGCCTCCCGAAGATTAGCTATAAAGTTGTTTTTGAAGTTCACTCTCCTCGATCTAACCTGGGGTTGGAAGCATACCCCAACAAAAGAAGAAGAGAAGAGAAATATATCAGCAAAAGATGGTATGTGTATTCTAAAGAAAAGCTTGAGCAATATATGTCATTAAGGACATCAAGTATGAATGCTTCCCATGCAAAAGAATAGGACTACCCACACAGGCATAACAGATAAGATTCATAACCAAAGGGATACTTGCCATATGTAAAACAATAAAGAAGTGCCACATGCACATAACATGACCAATAACCTGCATACATGTGAGATAAGCATAACACTAGAATATTATAAAACACAAAGGCGGTCAAGAATCACACATCTTGAACGTGGTGAGACATGGGTCAAGAATCACACATCTTGCCCTGGTATGGGGAATCACACATCCACCATCCAAATATATATAACATGGGCCAGGAATCACACATCCTGCCCTGGCATGGGGAATCACACATCCACCATCCAACATATTATAATGTTGCCAAATATTACAATGAGACAAAACCAATGCAATTATACTACTCTAGGGTTACTGAATCACATAGCAGGAAAATGTAGAGGCAAGTAGGAAAGTATAGTCAAACATCAAACAAGATTTTCCACAATGGTCAACATATGAAACATCAATAAACTTCCACATCATAGAGGTAGATACCACCAACAATATCATCATGTTTCCATATCACAACAAAAGATTCCAAGAAATTATCCAAGATCCCAATAACTAGGATAGTTCACATGAACCATGATAACAAGAGAATAGACATGTGTATAGGCAACAGTCAAAAAGATGATAAAGTAGGTGAATTGCTCAATATGGACGAATAGGGGATACAACATACCTTATCCTCAGGTGTTCTAGAATCCCTCTTTCCAACACTTCACACGAATATAGAACCCACTTTCCCTAATTCATCATTAGATTTATAAATTAGAGTTGTATGTATTCATTAAAGATTGAAACCCTAATTTTACTAACTTTTTGCGCAAACCATCGAATCAGACTCCAAAAACCTCACCATCATCTTAGTTAGGATTTTCTGATCAAGATAACATATAATATTGTATGTTTTGAAAACATGGACTTTTAGGGTTAATTTTAGTGATTTTAAGTTAATTAAATCATTCTAAAAATTACATTTTCGCAAACATCAAAACCAAAACTCAAAAATATTTTTAATGAATAGGTCTCGTCTTCCTGATTTCAAAACACTATCTACTTTTAATTTTTTGACATCACAATTAATTTATACAATTTATTTTGTCTCGACCAATCACAGCCTGCCACATATGCAAGGCATGCAAAACCAAGCGATCGCGGGCGAGTGGGAGCGGTGACCCGCGTCTCAGGAGCGCTCGCTGCAGGTCAAGCGGTCGGGGTCAAACGGTCAAAATAGAGGGAAAAAGATGAGAATGTCCCTCGTGTGAAACACAAGAAAGGCAAGCGATCAGGGGCAAAAAGGGAAAACGACGAGATCACCTTCTCCAGCCCGCCCGACGGCCGAAGCAAGCTGCTTCATGCGGGGGTTTGGGCGATTTTGCCCTAGAGCACAAAACTCGACACGAGAACATGCGTTGGAAAGCCAAGCAACAAAAGAACTAAACCGTACTTTTGATTTGAAACGAGATCAACCGAGCAGAGCACGAGAGGCGCCGCAAGTCAGGTGTCGTCGGCGGCCAGTTGGAGGTCAGATCGTCCACGAAACGCCAAATCGAGAACACGAGCGAGTTTCTAAGGCGATGGCGGTCGCTGGGGTTGTAATATTTATAGGCAAGGTACCCTAGACTAGGGTTTAGGTAGGTGAGGGTAGAGGGTGGCGGCGCAAGCTTTGGGCATTCCCCAAATACTCGATTAAAAAATGAGATATTGTACTAGTTGGATGCGGAATTGAATTTGCAATCCAATGCAACTTGTTTCGTGAAGTTTCGTTGAGAAACCAGAGAGAAACAGCCATCCGAAAAAATCACAAAACGTGGATTACTGTTCATACGTGACCAAGGAAGAAGATGAAATGATATTGTTTAATACAACTTGCTAAACTTTGGTCATTTGGTGCATTTAATGCATAAACCTTTCTATAATTATTTAAAGGTGCAAATAAAGTCCAAATAAAATACAATTTGGTAAATGTACTAATTTTAAAGTGAGAAATCCGAATATAAAATTATATTTACCTTTTGACAACTTTTATTATGTCAAATAAATTAATTACTATTTTCTCTTTCCTCCTTTACTAATGATGTTAGGATTATCCAAAAATTATAAAACTTGACCCACAAGTCACATTTAATATTTTGGATACTAATTTAGTATTATTTCTATTTGTTGATATCGTTTATTATTTTAATTAATGATTTTAATATTTTACACACTTTCTCTCTCCTAAATTCACCTTCTTATAAAATATTTTCCAAATTGAATCAAAATTCATACAAAGATATATTTTGACGTGTATAACACTAATTTATCATTATTTTATTTTTTTGAAGACTTTTATAATTTTATTTAATTCATTTAAATTTATCACTTATTTAACCTTTTAATTTATTAGAGGCATCTAGAAACCTTCTAAAAATATAAAACATGGTATACAAGTAATAATAAATATTAGGAACACAGTTTTGAGATTAATTAATTTTTATCAACATATATTTAATATTTTTGATCTTTAAATCATTTTCACTCTCCAGATTAAAATAAAATATTAAACATTGACCACATTAAATGCAAATTTGTCCAAAGGCTTATTTTTATGTTTAGAATACGAATTTGGATTTATTTTTCTGATTTAAGAATATTAAGTATTTTATTTCACTTTATTGGCATATTTCCTATTTTCTTTTGATAATGTCATTAATATTTATATTGTGTTCCACTTTAAATGATACTTGACCCTTCAGTTACTTTTTGATCAAGGAAACAAATTTGAGTATCAAATTATCCTGATGGGTTTCCAATTATAAATTTTGGTACAATATCTTTCTAATTATCTTCTTTACCCATTAATTCCCATATTACCTTTAATTATTGCATTTATCTTCTCCTTTATATAAAATTTGGATTTTCTCCTATTTCTCTTATTTTGGGAAGTGTTAGAAAGTTCTAAGATGAAATATTTTATTATTTCTATTACTTAGTGAAAAAAATATACTTCAACCCCATTAATTAAAACCAAGTTGGTGTTTATGTACATACAACCCTATATTAAGAATATATGGGAAGTATTTATCCAACTAAGTTCATTAATTTCTTATTATCATCGAAATGAGTTATTATTAAGCGCAAAGTATTTTGTATTCCCTTAATTACATGCATTAGTTTATTCTTGTTTGGCTAAGACAAAAGGGTAAAATTACTAGGATAGGGTTCTAGTTCTGGTATGTTACAACACACCACCCCTTAAAGGGATTTCGTCCTCGAAATCAAAACATATATAAGAAAACTTATCCACCACCCCTTAAAAGGGTTCATCATAACAAGTCAAGCTAATCATCATCAAGGTATTAAGACTACCCCCATATCTTTTAGTTATGAAAGTTTTTAAGTTTTATGTTTCTCATTTATCTAGCTAGAAGTCATACCATCTAGGGCTGAGTTTTAGGTCCTCATGTTCTAACCTATAACCCTACATGATCACCCAAAAGTAATAAGGTTTCTTGCACAAGGCAAGGATACTAGGTATAAGAAACCTAAGACAAAGGTAAACATCCTAAGGGAGACGAGTTTGAAATAGTTAGATAACAGAATGCTAGTGGCTCTGATACCATGCTGCAAAGAAGTGAAACCACTTCTCTACTAGAAAGAAAAGATCGCATCCGTTGAGCCAAACACCACATAAAATTATCACCAACGGAATGGAGACCAATTCAATCAACATGTATGTATCATTACACAGTGAGTAGCAGTGGAAAAAAAAAGTTTTATCTAACAATTTTCAAAGCTTGTTACAACACATCACCACATAAGGTAATCTAAAGGAAAACTAAACATAAAGCCAAGGACTAAGCCGAGGGTCATCTAACCACCTCTTCAATCCTCCCGAAGATCAGCTATAAAGTTGTTGTTGAAGTTCACTCTCCTCGATCTAACCTGGGGTTGGAAGCATACCCCAACAAAAGAAGAAGAGAAGAGAAATATATCAGGAAAAGATGGTATGTGTATTCTAAAGAAAAGCTTGAGCAATATATGTCATTAAGGACATCAAGTATGAATGCTTCCCATGCAAAAGAATAGGACTACCCACACATGCATAAAAGATAAGATTCATAACCAAAGGGATACTTGCCATATGTAAAACAATAAAGAAGTGCCACATGCACATAACATGACCAATAACCTGCATACATGTGAGATAAGCATAACACTAGAATATTATAAAACACAAAGGCGATCAAGAATCACACATCTTGAACGTGGTGAGACATGGGCCAAGAATCACACATCTTGCCCTGGTATGGGGAATCACACATCCACCATCCAAATATATATAACATGGGCCAGGAATCACACATCCTGCCCTGGCATGGGGAATCACACATCCACCATCCAACATATTATAATGTTGCCAAAAATTACAATGAGACAAAACCAATGCAATTATACTACTCTAGGGTTACTGAATCACATAGAAGGAAAATGTAGAGGCAAGTAGGAAAGTATAGTCAAACATCAAATAAGATTTTCCACAATGGTCAACATATGAAACATCAATAAACTTCCACATCATAGAGGTAGATACCACCAACAATATCATCATGTTTCCATATCACAACAAAAGATTCCAAGAAATTATCCAAGATCCCAATAACTAGGATAGTTCACATGAACCATGATAACAAGAGAATAGACATGTGTATAGGCAACAGTCAAAAAGATGATAAAGTAGGTGAATTGCTCAATATGGAAGAATAGGGGATACAACATACCCTATCCTCAGGTGTTCTATAATCCCTCTTTCCAACACTTCACACGAATATAGAACCCACTTTCCCTAATTCATCATTAGATTTATAAATTAGAGTTGTATGTATTCATTAAAGATTGAAACCCTAATTTTACTAACTTTTTGTGCAAACCATCGAATCAGACTCCAAAAACCTCACCATCATCTTAGTTAGGATTTTCTGATCAAGATAACATATAATATTGTATGTTTTGAAAACATGGACTTTTAGGGTTAATTTTAGTGATTTTAAGTTAATTAAATCATTCTAAAAATTACATTTTCGCAAACATCAAACCCAAAACTCAAAAATATTTTTAATGAATAGGTCTCGTCTTCCTGATTTCAAAACACTATCTACTTTTAATTTTTTGACATCAGAATTAATTTATACAATTTATTTTGTCTCGACCAATCACAGCCTGCCACATAGGCAAGGCATGCAAAACCAAGCGATCGCGGGCGAGTGGGAGCAGTGACCCGCGTCTCAGGAGCGCTCGCTGCAGGTCAAGCGGTCGGGGTCAAACGGTCATAATAGAGGGAAAAAGATGAGAATGTCCCTCGTGTGAAAAGCAAGAAAGGCAAGCGATCAAGGGCAAAAAGGGAAAACGACGAGATCGCCTTCTCCAGCCCGCCCGACGGCCGAAGCAAGCTGCTTCATGCGGGGGTTTGGGCGATTTTGCCCTAGAGCACAAAACTCGACACTAGAACATGCGTTGGAAATCCAAGCAACAAAAGAACTAAACCGTACTTTTGATTTGAAACGAGATCAACAGAGCAGAGCACGAGAGGCGCCGCAAGTCAGGTGTCGTCGGCCGCCAGTTGGAGGTCAGATCGTCCACGAAACGCCAAATTGAGAACACGAGCGAGTTTCTAAGGCGATGGCGGTCGCTGGGGTTGTAATATTTATAGGCAAGGTACCCTAGACTAGGGTTTAGATAGGTGAGGGTAAAGGTTGGCGGCGCAAGCTTTGGGCATTCCCCAATTACTCGATTAAAAACATGAGATCTTGTACTAGTTGGATGTGGAATTGAATTTGCAATCCAATACAACTTGTTTCGTGAAGTTTCGTTGAGAAACCAGAGAGAAACAGCCATCCAAAAAAATCACAAAATGTGGATTACTGTTCATACGTGACCAAGGAAGAAGATGAAATGATATTGTTTAATACAACTTGCTAAACTTTGTTCATTTGGTGCATTTAATGTATAAACCTTTCTATAATTATTTAAAGGTGCAAATAAAGTCCAAATAAAATAAAATTTGGTAAATTTACTAATTCTGGGGTGAGAAATCCGAATATAAAATTATATTTACCTTTTGACAACTTTTATTATGTCAAATAAATTAATTACTATTTTCTCTTTCCTCCTTTACTAATGATGTTAGGATTATCAAAAAATTATAAAACTTGACCCACAAGTCACATTTAATATTTTGGATACTAATTTAGTATTATTTCTATTTGTTGATATCATTTATTATTTTAATTAATGATTTTAGTATTTTACACACTTTCTCTCTCCTAAATTCACCTTCTTATAAAATATTTTCCAAATTGAATCAAAATTCATACAAAGATATATTTTGACGTGTATAACACTAATTTATCATTATTTTATTTTTTTGAAGACTTTTATAATTTTATTTAATTCATTTAAATTTATCACTTATTTAACCTTTTAATTTATTAGAGGCATCTAGAAACCTTCTAAAAATATAAAACATGGTATACAAGTAATAATAAATATTAGGAACACAGTTTTGAGATTAATTAATTTTTATCAACATATATTTAATATTTTTGATCTTTAAATCATTTTCTCTCTCCAGATTAAAATAAAATATTAAACATTGACCAAATTAAATGAAAATTTGTCCAAAGGCTTATTTTTATGTTTAGAATACGAATTTGGAGTTATTTTTCTGATTTAAGAATATTAAGTATTTTATTTCACTTTATTGGCATATTTCCTATTTTCTTTTGATAATGTCATTAATATTTATATTGTGTTCCACTTTAAATGATACTTGACCCTTAAGTTACTTTTTGATCAAGGAAACAAATTTGAGTATCAAATTATCCTGATGGGTTTCCAATTATAAATTTTGGTACAATATCTTTCTAATTATCTTCTTTACCCATTAATTCCCATATTACCTTTAATTATTGCATTTATCTTCTCCTTTATATAAAATTTGGATGTTCTCCTATTTCTCTTATTTTGGGAAGTGTTAGAAAGTTCTAAGATGAAATATTTTATTATTTCTATTACTTAGTGAAAAAAATATACTTCAACCCCATTAATTAAATCCAAGTTGGTGTTTATGTACATACAACCCTATATTAAGAATATATGGGAAGTATTTATCCAACTAAGTTCATTAATTTCTTATTATCATCTAAATGAGTTATTATTAAGCACAAAGTATTTTGTATTCCCTTAATTACATGCATTAGTTTATTCTTGTTTGGCTAAGACAAAAGGGTAAAATTACTAGGATAGGGTTCTAGTTCTGGTATGTTACAACACACCACCCCTTAAAGGGATTTCGTCCTCGAAATCAAAACATATATAACAAAACTTATCCACCACCCCTTAAAAGGGTTCATCATAACAAGTCAATCTAATCATCATTAAGGTATTAAGACTACCCCCATATCTTTTAGTTATGAAAGTTTTTGAGTTTTATGTTTCTCATTTATCTAGCTAGAAGTCATACCATCTAGGGCTGAGTTTTAGGTCCTCATGTTCTAACCTATAACCCTACATGATCACCCAAAAGTAATAAGGTTTCTTGCACAAGGCAAGGATACTAGGTATAAGAAACCTAAGACAAAGGTAAACATCCTAAGGGAGACGAGTTTGAAATAGTTAGATAACCGACTGCTAGTGGCTCTGATACCATGCTGCAAAGAAGTGAAACCACTTCTCTACTAGAAAGAAAAGATCGCATCCGTTGAGACAAACACCACATAAAATTATCACCAACGGAATGGAGACCAATTCAATCAACATGTATGTATCATTACACAGTGAGTAGCAGTGGAAAAAAAAAAGAAGTTTTATCTAACAATTTTCAAAGCTTGTTACAACACATCACCACATAAGGTAATCTAAAGGAAAACTAAACATAAAGCCAAGGACTAAGCCGAGGGTCATCTAACCACCTCTTCAAGCCTCCCGAAGATCAGCTATAAAGTTGTTGTTGAAGTTCACTCTCCTCGATCTAACCTGGGGTTGGAAGCATACCCCAACAAAAGAAGAAGAGAAGAGAAATATATCAGGAAAAGATGGTATGTGTATTCTAAAGAAAAGCTTGAGCAATATATGTCATTAAGGACATCAAGTATGAATGCTTCCCATGCAAAAGAATAGGACTACCCACACATGCATAAAAGATAAGATTCATAACCAAAGGGATACTTGCCATATGTAAAACAATAAAGAAGTGCCACATGCACATAACATGACCAATAACCTGCATACATGTGAGATAAGCATAACACTAGAATATTATAAAACACAAAGGCGATCAAGAATCACACATCTTGAACCTGGTGAGACATGGGTCAAGAATCACACATCTTGCCCTGGTATGGGGAATCACACATCCACCATCCAAATATATATAACATGGGCCAGGAATCACACATCCTGCCCTGGCATGGGGAATCACACATCCACCATCCAACATATTATAATGTTGCCAAAAATTACAATGAGACAAAACCAATGCAATTATACTACTCTAGGGTTACTGAATCACATAGAAGGAAAATGTAGAGGCAAGTAGGAAAGTATAGTCAAACATCAAATAAGATTTTCCACAATGGTCAACATATGAAACATCAATAAACTTCCACATCATAGAGGTAGATACCACCAACAATATCATCATGTTTCCATATCACAACAAAAGATTCCAAGAAATTATCCAAGATCCCAATAACTAGGATAGTTCACATGAACCATGATAACAAGAGAATAGACATGTGTATAGGCAACAGTCAAAAAATGATAAAGTAGGTGAATTGCTCAATATGGAAGAATAGGGGATACAACATACCTTATCCTCAGGTGTTCTAGAATCCCTCTTTCCAACACTTCACACGAATATAGAACCCACTTTCCCTAATTCATCATTAGATTTATAAATTAGAGTTGTATGTATTCATTAAAGATTGAAACCCTAATTTTACTAACTTTTTGCGCAAACCATCGAATCAGACTCCAAAAACCTCACCATCATCTTAGTTAGGATTTTCTGATCAAGATAACATATAATATTGTATGTTTTGAAAACATGGACTTTTAGTGTTAATTTTAGTGATTTTAAGTTAATTAAATCATTCTAAAAATTACATTTTCGCAAACATCAAAACACAAACTCAAAAATATTTTTAATGAATAGGTCTCGTCTTCCTGATTTCAAAACACTATCTACTTTTAATTTTTTGACATCAGAATTAATTTATACAATTTATTTTGTCTCGACCAATCACAGCCTGCCACATATGCAAGGCATGCAAAACCAAGCGATCGCGGGCGAGTGGGAGCGGTGACCCGCGTCTCAGGAGCGCTCGCTGCAGGTCAAGCGGCCGGGGTCAAACGGTCAAAATAGAGGGAAAAAGATGAGAATGTCCCTCGTGTGAAACGCAAGAAAGGCAAGCGATCAGGGGCAAAAAGGGAAAACGACGAGATCGCCTTCTCCAGTCTGCCCGACGGCCGAAGCAAGCTGCTTCATGCGGGGGTTTGGGCGATTTTTCCCTAGAGCACAAAACTCGACACTAGAACATGCGTTGGAAATCCAAGCAACAAAAGAACTAAACCGTACTTTTGATTTGAAACGAGATCAACAGAGCAGAGCACGAGAGGCGCCACAAGTCAGGTGTCGTCGGCCGCCAGTTGGAGGTCAGATCGTCCACGAAACGCCAAATTGAGAACACGAGCGAGTTTCTAAGGCGATGGCGGTCGCTGGGGTTGTAATATTTATAGGCAAGGTACCCTAGACAAGGGTTTAGGTAGGTGAGGGTAAAGGGTGGCGGCGCAAACTTTGGGCATTCCCCAAATACTTGATTAAAAACATGAGATCTTGTACTAGTTGGATGCGGAATTGAATTTGCAATCCAATACAACTTCTTTCGTGAAGTTTCGTTGAGAAACCAGAGCGAAACAGCCATCCGAAAAAATCACAAAATGTGGATTACTGTTCATACGTGACCAAGGAAGAAGATGAAATGATATTGTTTAATACAACTTGCTAAACTTTGTTCATTTGGTGCATTTAATGTATAAACCTTTCTATAATTATTTAAAGGTGAAAATAAAGTCCAAATAAAATAAAATTTGGTAAATTTACTAATTTTGGGGTGAGAAATCCGAATATAAAATTATATTTACCTTTTGACAACTTTTATTATGTCAAATAAATTAATTACTATTTTCTCTTTCCTCCTTTACTAATGATGTTAGGATTATCAAAAAATTATAAAACTTGACCCACAAGTCACATTTAATATTTTGGATACTAATTTAGTATTATTTCTATTTGTTGATATCGTTTATTATTTTAATTAATGATTTTAGTATTTTACATACTTTCTCTCTCCTAAATTCACCTTCTTATAAAATATTTTCCAAATTGAATCAAAATTCATAAAAAGATATATTTTGACATGTATAACACTAATTTAGCATTATTTTATTTTTTTGAAGACTTTTATAATTTTATTTAATTCATTTAAATTTATCACTTATTTAACATTTTAATTTATTAGAGGCATCTAGAAACCTTCTAAAAATATAAAACATGGTATATAAGTAATAATAAATATTAGGAACACATTTTCGAGATTAATTAATTTTATCAACATGTATTTAATATTTTTGATCTTTAAATCATTTTCTCTCTCCAGATTAAAATAAAATATTAAACATTGACCAAATTAAATTCAAATTTGTCCAAAGGCTTATTTTTATGTTTAGAATACGAATTTAGAGTTATTTTTCTGATTTAAGAATATTAAGTATTTTATTACACTTTATTGGCATATTTCCTATTTTCTTTTGATAATGTCATTAATATTTATATTATGTTCCACTTTAAATGATACTTGGCCCTTAAGTTACTTTTTGATCAAGGAAACGAATTTGATTATCAAATTATCCTGATGGGTTTCCAATTATAAATTTTGGTACAATATCTTTCTAATTATCTTCTTTACACATTAATTCCCATATTACCTTTAATTATTGCATTTATCTTCTCCTTTATATAAAATTCTGATTTTCTCCTATTTCTCTTATTTTGGGAAGTGTTAGAAAGTTCTAAGATGAAATATTTTATTATTTCTATTACTTAGTGAAAAAAAATATACTTCAACCCCATTAATTAAAACCAAGTTGGTGTTTATGTACATACAACCCTATATTAAGAATATATGGGAAGTATTTATCCAACTAAGTGCATTAATTTCTTATTATCATCTAAATGAGTTATTATTAAGCACAAAGTATTTTGTATTCTCTTAATTACATGCATTAGTTTATTCTTGTTTGGCTAAGACAAAAGGGTAAAATTACTAGGATAGGGTTCTAGTTCTGGTATGTTACAAGTGGTGTCTCATAAGAACATGAATCAGTACCCCACCTTCACTCCACAGTGCAGCACCCATGTGAATGGAACCAAATCAATGACTGCTCAGGATAGGACCCCCACTCAATTACAGTGAATTGACAGTGCAGCTTAATCCTAATCTATAGAGTATTATTAAATAAAAAATCAAGAAATCAATTGTTTCCAACATGCAATAATTCACAATGCAATGTTATAAACTACAGACAACATGGTAAATCCCCACACTCTAGTAGACAGACTAACCTTAAATATAGTGATGTATAAGAGATTAAGAAAAAAATATCTTAGGTAAGAGTAAGATGAAGCTCATTGATAATATAGAAAGGGGGGGTGGGGATGACATTGGGCCCTTAGTTGATATTACATCAATGTACTACTAATTTCCAAGATAGGATAGATGAGACTAGAGTTCATATTAGATGAAAAAATAACAACTTAGGACAAAGTCCATCATTAAAGTCCCAAACTCAACATATATGCACAATTAGGATCAAATATAGGACAAAAGGGTATATTAGAACCCTAATTTACTCAAATATGTATAAAAATTATCCTAATGACAAAAGGGCTAGGAATTTTTACTAGATATTATATGTAGCCCTAATCATCATATTTAACATACTATGTTATTATGAACATCCAGATCAGATTAAGATCATACTATGTTATAACCATTCGTTTGATAACCCTATTTCTGTATGTACATGATTATCAACTTTAAAACCCTATAATTCATTGAAATTATTCTAATTCAATTTAAGATGTTGGGATCGCATAATTATATACTGACATCAGAATATATAAAAGAATCATAATTAACATGATTAACAACATGCTCATCAAACTAGGGTTTTCTTGAATATCATCTAATATTCATGTACTAACTATACATTTGTAACAAGAAGAATAATAGAGCTTTAAATATATTTTATTCACAATCTACACATTTTTCTGATCAAAACAATATATAATATGTCTATAATTGGAGCTAGCATTCATTTCCTACATTATTGGCAATATTAATGTGAATCTGACCAGCCAATGGTGGTCGACCAGGAGCAGGGTACCTGCTTGAGGGCAGAGGTAGAAGAGCAGGAGCAGGGTACCTTCGTGGCGGCACCGACCTGGAGAGCAGGCAGCAGAGCGCGCAGGAGCTGTGGTCGGAGCAACGACCTAGAGAGAAGGGAGCAGGCCTAGGAGAGTCGCGGTCGGCCTGGAGAGGAGCGGCCGGAGAACCACAGCAAGCGGTGGCGGCGGCAGAGGCGCGCGGCGAGTGGCGGCAGTGACGGCAACCAGAGCACCAGCAAACGACGGTGGAGGCGGAGGTAGTGGAGCAGCGAGCGGCGGTGTAGAGGAATCGCTGGAACCCTCAATCACGGAATGAATGAAACAGAAGGGGAAGAGTATGGCTCGCGCGGGTGTTGTTAAGTTAACAATAGTCGTCGGTTATTAAAAACAACCAACCGTAAAAACTATAGGCGTCAGTTACCAATAAAAAACTGACACTATTGTTCATTTATAGTCGTCAGTTCTAACTTAAAAAACCGACATGTATCTTTATATGCTGACAAAAATAAATGTTTTCGAATTAAGACTATAGTCGTCGGTTTTCGTATTAACACCGACGCTAAAGGGAGGTGAAAATTTTCACGGTTAAGCGCGCCAAAACACAACGGCGTTGGTTATTGTAAGACAACTGACGATGAAAATTGGTCAAATTTCTGTCTCGCGGAAAACCTTTAGTCGTCGGTTTCTTTTTTAACAACCGACGTTGTATGTTAAATTTTGGAGATAATTTTTTTCACTGGAAAATTTGGATTTGACGGTTAATTTTAGACGTCGATTTATTATTAAGGAACCGACACTAAATAAAAATGATACCCATGTCTGATCGCCCTTCACAAATAGATGTCAATTTTTTTATTTAACCGACGCTTTATGTTTTAGGCGTCGGTGTATTTATACAACCGACGCCTATAAAAGTGACGTTATAAGTCATTTCTGTAGTAGTGATAGTGGATGGCAACAAGGATGCTCATGCTACCCATGACTTTCCCTGGAAGCTTTGCATTGACAAAATGATCAAGCATTACATAGTCTTCCATATCACAATGGTCGGAGGCCATAGAAGAGACGAGCGAGGGCGGAGAAAAGGCGTAACACTGTAGGAGATGGCCGGCTGTGATTGCTGAGTGCAATGACCAAATTAAGTAGTTGCTAAGTAGGAAAGTGTTGTTGGTAAAGATTGGAAGAGGAGTCAAATAGGCGTCTATCAGGCTCATGTCGCACCGACTCCTTAAGCAGTGCGAATGAGAGGGAAGAGAAACGTTACAATGGAAAAAAGAGTTGAAGGAGTCCTTGGGCAAGAGATGCCGGTTAGGTTGTGCTATGAACTCAGAGTGGCGTTTGAAAGTGTTAAGAAAATCATCTTGAGGTTGGTATGTATGTATTATCATGATTAGCATATTCGTACCGCACCTCCCGTACATTCGTTCAGATTTCTGCCATGTGTGCAGCTATGCTAGCGATGATCATAGTCACCCGTGGCTGGTGCTATAAGGTGACCTAGCTCCTGGTAATGAGCCTCTGTCTCTTGCCCAGTTCTCCAAGGCGAAGCTTTACTTGATAATTTCCGACAGAACAGGTTCCTGACTGTTTGCATAACTTATCCATTAGGGCTTTAGCTTCTTGTCGGTGTGTAGCAGTGGTGTCTCATAAGAACGTGAATCAACGACTGCTCAGGATAGGACCCCCATTCAATGACAGTGAATTGACGGTGCAGCACCCATGCAAATGGAACCAAATCAACGACTGTTCAGGATAGGACCCGCATTCAATGACAGTGAATTGACGGTGCAGCTTGTGACGTCTCCTTCGTTAGATTATAATTTAGTAGCATATATATACATACTCCTGCAAATAATCAGTTGTTACCATTTTTGACTTGTCCGCCTGCTACGTTACTTTTGTTCTTTTCAATAATTGTAGTAAATTATTGTAAAGTCCACATTATCAAATTGCGGGGCTGGTCGGTGCTAGGATCTCTGGGTGATGAGAAGGACATACGAACCTAGGAGGCTAAGACCCAGATTACATGGGCGTGAAAGGAAAACCGAAAGAAAGAGACTAACTGCGACTACCGATTAGTTGCGTCATGATTGCAGAGACGTTCATGTACTCTTCTGCTCCGACCACTTATGATATATAGGTGGATGATCTGTCTGCCCGGTAGCAATCCGATGGACTAGGCTCGCTTTTGATCATTGTACTTCATGTATGGATGCACTGACCGCACGATCTTGTTCTATTTAGGCTGTTCATGCGTCCCATCCCGGTATTTTAAGTAATTGGCCATTCCAGATAAAGCTCCACATGCCGGTGCTTGCTAGCAACTGGCAGGCTGTTGGCTTAAATCCTGGGATTCGTTTCCTCCTTCCAGAAACCCAATCATCGTACTTTTTCCTCTGACCGCCAGGCGGATATAAAGCAAACAAATAAAGAAGTCTAGATAGTCATCGAGGAGGAGCGGAAGATTGTTGTCATGTCACTACAACTTCGATAGGTTTCTGTATTCTTATTCGTTTTTGTCTTCTTCTCTTACCGTCTAGCTCTCAATTTGTTTACTTATATATTACAAACAAAATAAAGATCTAATCGGCGGTTTAACTATCCAACAACCAAAACTGACTCCTTACAATTCACACATACCGGTCAAGTAACCTAGCAATTACGCCGTGCCACACCAATCTAGTGCATCAAGTTGCCGTGGATAATTGATCATTTCGTTTTAACAAAAATATCAAACGAAGGAAATTAAATAAACACTTAGTTATCGAGAGTATCATACAATATCTTTTTTCCTAAAACAACCAACTAGCACCTACATTTCTCCACCAATGAAACGTTAAGACACATCACCGATAGTCATAATCCATACAATTCATCAGCCATAGTCATGATCAATACAACGGTAAGGACCCCAATCAACCATCCATCGCTTTCCCAGGAGACATGGAGGAGGATCTGAACCTTGTCATCATGTCACTACAACCTCTATGTGCAAAACGGTGCTTGTTAGCTACCGGCTTAGATCCTGGGATTCCTTTCCTCCTTCAAGATACCCAATCGATGTCGTACGTTTTCCTCCTCTGACCAGCCAACAAACAGAGGAATAAATCTAGAAAGCCGTCAGATCAGGAGCCGCAAATTAAGTCTTCATCACTTCCCATGGACTTCGAGGAGGAGCGGAAGCCTTGTTGTCGTCTTGTCACTACAACTCTGATAGGTTTCTCTATTTGTTTCATTTTTCTCTTCTACTCTTACCCTCCATCTCTCTATTATTTGTTTGTTTTAATGTGCTACAACCAAAAGAAGATCTAACTGGCAATTGAATTAAAACAGTTTTCACGGGGTTCTCACATGATCATTTCTTAAAACAATCTACTTGTAGGGCGTCATTTCAGGACCAATTATTCCATTAGCCGCATAAGCATCATTATCATCATCATCATAATCATTTAAGTCTCAGTCTCAACTATATTGGGATCGGCTTCATGGATCTTTTATTTCCATTCAACTGTATAATGGGTCATATTCTGGTCGAAATGTAGAGATTTAAAATAGTTCTTTATAAGCTCTTCCCATGTTTAAGTTAGACTTTCCTCTTCTTGTATTCATTGTGCTTGGCTTAATAACATTGCTTAGCATAGACACATTAGCTGGTTTGCGATGCTCATACTCATGCTCATACCATCTCAGTCAGCCCTCACACAACTTGTGTTAATAATATTCTTAATGTCGTTACATTATTGTAAAGTCCACATTATCAAATTGCGGGGCTGGTCGGTGCTAGGATCTCTGGGTGATGAGAAGGACATACGAACCTAGGAGGCTAAGACCCAGATTACATGGGCGTGAAAGGAAAACCGAAAGAAAGAGACTAACTGCGACTACCGATTAGTTGCGTCATGATTGCAGAGACGTTCATGTACTCTTCTGCTCCGACCACTTATGATATATAGGTGGATGATCTGTCTGCCCGGTAGCAATCCGATGGACTAGGCTCGCTTTTGATCATTGTACTTCATGTATGGATGCACTGACCGCACGATCTTGTTCTATTTAGGCTGTTCATGCGTCCCATCCCGGTATTTTAAGTAATTGGCCATTCCAGATAAAGCTCCACATGCCGGTGCTTGCTAGCAACTGGCAGGCTGTTGGCTTAAATCCTGGGATTCGTTTCCTCCTTCCAGAAACCCAATCATCGTACTTTTTCCTCTGACCGCCAGGCGGATATAAAGCAAACAAATAAAGAAGTCTAGATAGTCATCGAGGAGGAGCGGAAGATTGTTGTCATGTCACTACAACTTCGATAGGTTTCTGTATTCTTATTCGTTTTTGTCTTCTTCTCTTACCGTCTAGCTCTCAATTTGTTTACTTATATATTACAAACAAAATAAAGATCTAATCGGCGGTTTAACTATCCAACAACCAAAACTGACTCCTTACAATTCACACATACCGGTCAAGTAACCTAGCAATTACGCCGTGCCACACCAATCTAGTGCATCAAGTTGCCGTGGATAATTGATCATTTCGTTTTAACAAAAATATCAAACGAAGGAAATTAAATAAACACTTAGTTATCGAGAGTATCATACAATATCTTTTTTCCTAAAACAACCAACTAGCACCTACATTTCTCCACCAATGAAACGTTAAGACACATCACCGATAGTCATAATCCATACAATTCATCAGCCATAGTCATGATCAATACAACGGTAAGGACCCCAATCAACCATCCATCGCTTTCCCAGGAGACATGGAGGAGGATCTGAACCTTGTCATCATGTCACTACAACCTCTATGTGCAAAACGGTGCTTGTTAGCTACCGGCTTAGATCCTGGGATTCCTTTCCTCCTTCAAGATACCCAATCGATGTCGTACGTTTTCCTCCTCTGACCAGCCAACAAACAGAGGAATAAATCTAGAAAGCCGTCAGATCAGGAGCCGCAAATTAAGTCTGCATCACTTCCCGTGGACTTCGAGGAGGAGCGGAAGCCTTGTTGTCGTCTTGTCACTACAACTCTGATAGGTTTCTCTATTTGTTTCATTTTTCTCTTCTACTCTTACCCTCCATCTCTCTATTATTTGTTTGTTTTAATGTGCTACAACCAAAAGAAGATCTAACTGGCAATTGAATTAAAACAGTTTTCACGGGGTTCTCACATGATCATTTCTTAAATCAATCTACTTGTAGGGCGTCATTTCAGGACCAATTATTCCATTAGCCGCATAAGCATCATTATCATCATCATCATAATCATTTAAGTCTCAGTCTCAACTATATTGGGATCGGCTTCATGGATCTTTTATTTCCATTCAACTGTATAATGGGTCATATTCTGGTCGAGATGTAGAGATTTAAAATAGTTCTTTATAAGCTCTTCCCATGTTTAAGTTAGACTTTCCTCTTCTTGTATTCATTGTGCTTGGCTTAATAACATTGCTTAGCATAGACACATTAGCTGGTTTGCGATGCTCATACTCATGCTCATACCATCTCAGTCAGCCCTCACACAACTTGTGTTAATAATATTCTTAATGTCGTTACATTATTGTAAAGTCCACATTATCAAATTGCGGGGCTGGTCGGTGCTAGGATCTCTGGGTGATGAGAAGGACATACGAACCTAGGAGGCTAAGACCCAGATTACATGGGCGTGAAAGGAAAACCGAAAGAAAGAGACTAACTGCGACTACCGATTAGTTGCGTCATGATTGCAGAGACGTTCATGTACTCTTCTGCTCCGACCACTTATGATATATAGGTGGATGATCTGTCTGCCCGGTAGCAATCCGATGGACTAGGCTCGCTTTTGATCATTGTACTTCATGTATGGATGCACTGACCGCACGATCTTGTTCTATTTAGGCTGTTCATGCGTCCCATCCCGGTATTTTAAGTAATTGGCCATTCCAGATAAAGCTCCACATGCCGGTGCTTGCTAGCAACTGGCAGGCTGTTGGCTTAAATCCTGGGATTCGTTTCCTCCTTCCAGAAACCCAATCATCGTACTTTTTCCTCTGACCGCCAGGCGGATATAAAGCAAACAAATAAAGAAGTCTAGATAGTCATCGAGGAGGAGCGGAAGATTGTTGTCATGTCACTACAACTTCGATAGGTTTCTGTATTCTTATTCGTTTTTGTCTTCTTCTCTTACCGTCTAGCTCTCAATTTGTTTACTTATATATTACAAACAAAATAAAGATCTAATCGGCGGTTTAACTATCCAACAACCAAAACTGACTCCTTACAATTCACACATACCGGTCAAGTAACCTAGCAATTACGCCGTGCCACACCAATCTAGTGCATCAAGTTGCCGTGGATAATTGATCATTTCGTTTTAACAAAAATATCAAACGAAGGAAATTAAATAAACACTTAGTTATCGAGAGTATCATACAATATCTTTTTTCCTAAAACAACCAACTAGCACCTACATTTCTCCACCAATGAAACGTTAAGACACATCACCGATAGTCATAATCCATACAATTCATCAGCCATAGTCATGATCAATACAACGGTAAGGACCCCAATCAACCATCCATCGCTTTCCCAGGAGACATGGAGGAGGATCTGAACCTTGTCATCATGTCACTACAACCTCTATGTGCAAAACGGTGCTTGTTAGCTACCGGCTTAGATCCTGGGATTCCTTTCCTCCTTCAAGATACCCAATCGATGTCGTACGTTTTCCTCCTCTGACCAGCCAACAAACAGAGGAATAAATCTAGAAAGCCGTCAGATCAGGAGCCGCAAATTAAGTCTGCATCACTTCCCGTGGACTTCGAGGAGGAGCGGAAGCCTTGTTGTCGTCTTGTCACTACAACTCTGATAGGTTTCTCTATTTGTTTCATTTTTCTCTTCTACTCTTACCCTCCATCTCTCTATTATTTGTTTGTTTTAATGTGCTACAACCAAAAGAAGATCTAACTGGCAATTGAATTAAAACAGTTTTCACGGGGTTCTCACATGATCATTTCTTAAAACAATCTACTTGTAGGGCGTCATTTCAGGACCAATTATTCCATTAGCCGCATAAGCATCATTATCATCATCATCATAATCATTTAAGTCTCAGTCTCAACTATATTGGGATCGGCTTCATGGATCTTTTATTTCCATTCAACTGTATAATGGGTCATATTCTGGTCGAGATGTAGAGATTTAAAATAGTTCTTTATAAGCTCTTCCCATGTTTAAGTTAGACTTTCCTCTTCTTGTATTCATTGTGCTTGGCTTAATAACATTGCTTAGCATAGACACATTAGCTGGTTTGCGATGCTCATACTCATGCTCATACCATCTCAGTCAGCCCTCACACAACTTGTGTTAATAATATTCTTAATGTCGTTACATTATTGTAAAGTCCACATTATCAAATTGCGGGGCTGGTCGGTGCTAGGATCTCTGGGTGATGAGAAGGACATACGAACCTAGGAGGCTAAGACCCAGATTACATGGGCGTGAAAGGAAAACCGAAAGAAAGAGACTAACTGCGACTACTGATTAGTTGCGTCATGATTGCAGAGACGTTCATGTACTCTTCTGCTCCGACCACTTATGATATATAGGTGGATGATCTGTCTGCCCGGTAGCAATCCGATGGACTAGGCTCGCTTTTGATCATTGTACTTCATGTATGGATGCACTGACCGCACGATCTTGTTCTATTTAGGCTGTTCATGCGTCCCATCCCGGTATTTTAAGTAATTGGCCATTCCAGATAAAGCTCCACATGCCGGTGCTTGCTAGCAACTGGCAGGCTGTTGGCTTAAATCCTGGGATTCGTTTCCTCCTTCCAGAAACCCAATCATCGTACTTTTTCCTCTGACCGCCAGGCGGATATAAAGCAAACAAATAAAGAAGTCTAGATAGTCATCGAGGAGGAGCGGAAGATTGTTGTCATGTCACTACAACTTCGATAGGTTTCTGTATTCTTATTCGTTTTTGTCTTCTTCTCTTACCGTCTAGCTCTCAATTTGTTTACTTATATATTACAAACAAAATAAAGATCTAATCGGCGGTTTAACTATCCAACAACCAAAACTGACTCCTTACAATTCACACATACCGGTCAAGTAACCTAGCAATTACGCCGTGCCACACCAATCTAGTGCATCAAGTTGCCGTGGATAATTGATCATTTCGTTTTAACAAAAATATCAAACGAAGGAAATTAAATAAACACTTAGTTATCGAGAGTATCATACAATATCTTTTTTCCTAAAACAACCAACTAGCACCTACATTTCTCCACCAATGAAACGTTAAGACACATCACCGATAGTCATAATCCATACAATTCATCAGCCATAGTCATGATCAATACAACGGTAAGGACCCCAATCAACCATCCATCGCTTTCCCAGGAGACATGGAGGAGGATCTGAACCTTGTCATCATGTCACTACAACCTCTATGTGCAAAACGGTGCTTGTTAGCTACCGGCTTAGATCCTGGGATTCCTTTCCTCCTTCAAGATACCCAATCGATGTCGTACGTTTTCCTCCTCTGACCAGCCAACAAACAGAGGAATAAATCTAGAAAGCCGTCAGATCAGGAGCCGCAAATTAAGTCTGCATCACTTCCCGTGGACTTCGAGGAGGAGCGGAAGCCTTGTTGTCGTCTTGTCACTACAACTCTGATAGGTTTCTCTATTTGTTTCATTTTTCTCTTCTACTCTTACCCTCCATCTCTCTATTATTTGTTTGTTTTAATGTGCTACAACCAAAAGAAGATCTAACTGGCAATTGAATTAAAACAGTTTTCACGGGGTTCTCACATGATCATTTCTTAAAACAATCTACTTGTAGGGCGTCATTTCAGGACCAATTATTCCATTAGCCGCATAAGCATCATTATCATCATCATCATAATCATTTAAGTCTCAGTCTCAACTATATTGGGATCGGCTTCATGGATCTTTTATTTCCATTCAACTGTATAATGGGTCATATTCTGGTCGAGATGTAGAGATTTAAAATAGTTCTTTATAAGCTCTTCCCATGTTTAAGTTAGACTTTCCTCTTCTTGTATTCATTGTGCTTGGCTTAATAACATTGCTTAGCATAGACACATTAGCTGGTTTGCGATGCTCATACTCATGCTCATACCATCTCAGTCAGCCCTCACACAACTTGTGTTAATAATATTCTTAATGTCGTTACATTATTGTAAAGTCCACATTATCAAATTGCGGGGCTGGTCGGTGCTAGGATCTCTGGGTGATGAGAAGGACATACGAACCTAGGAGGCTAAGACCCAGATTACATGGGCGTGAAAGGAAAACCGAAAGAAAGAGACTAACTGCGACTACCGATTAGTTGCGTCATGATTGCAGAGACGTTCATGTACTCTTCTGCTCCGACCACTTATGATATATAGGTGGATGATCTGTCTGCCCGGTAGCAATCCGATGGACTAGGCTCGCTTTTGATCATTGTACTTCATGTATGGATGCACTGACCGCACGATCTTGTTCTATTTAGGCTGTTCATGCGTCCCATCCCGGTATTTTAAGTAATTGGCCATTCCAGATAAAGCTCCACATGCCGGTGCTTGCTAGCAACTGGCTGGCTGTTGGCTTAAATCCTGGGATTCGTTTCCTCCTTCCAGAAACCCAATCGGCAACATCGTACTTTTTCCTCTGACCCCCAGGCGGATATAAAGCAAACAAATAAAGAAGTCTAGATAGCCGTTAAGAGCCGCAAATTAACAATCCATCGCTTCCTTGGGGACATCGAGGAGGGGCGGAAGCTTGTTGTCATGTCACTACAACTTCGATAGGTTTCTGTATTCTTATTCGTTTTTGTCTTCTTCTCTTACCGTCTAGCTCTCAATTTGTTTACTTATATATTACAAACAAAATGAAGATCTAATCGGCAGTTTAACTATCCAACAACCGAAACTGACTCCTTACAATTCACGCATACCGGTCAAGTAACCAAGCAATTACGCCGTGCCACACCAATCTAGTGCATCAAGTTGCCGTGGATAATTGATCATTGGGTAAAAAATTAAATTAGCACACTTTGATAAAAGTATGTACTGAAATAGTACCAAACCCATCTTAATTTCCGAAATAGCCCACTTTCAAGAGAAAGCGCCAACACTTTTGGCGTTTTACTGTTTGCAGGACCAAAAACGTCAAAAAAATGACGTTTTCAGTTGAAAGCGCAAAAAAAATGGCGTTTTCACCTGAAAACGCAAAAAATTAGGCGTTTTTCATGTAAAACTGTTAAAAAAATGCCTACTTTTTTACTTTTTTAACTGAAAACGTCATTTTTTTTGCGCTTTCAACTGAAAACGCCATTTTTTGGCGCTTTTGGTCCTAGAAACAATTTAACGCCAAAAGTGTTGTCGCTTTCTCTTGAAAGTGGGCTATTTCGGGAATTAAGATGGGTTTGGTCTATTTCAGTACATATTTTTATCAAAGTGTGTTATTTTAGTTTTTTATCCTTGATCATTTCGTTTTAACAAAAATATCAAACGAAGGAAATTAAATAAACACTTAGTTATCGAGAGTATCATACAATATCTTTTTTCCTAAAACAACCAACTAGCACCTACATTTCTCCACCAATGAAACATTAAGACACATCACCGATAGTCATAATCCATACAATTCATCATCCATAGTCATGATCATGGTTCAGAAAAGCAGTATGCGGTGTACGGGCGGAGAGGGTACTACATAGAGTATATGCGGTATGCGGGAGTATATACGGGAGTATATGCGGTTTTAGATTTTTTTTATTTCAATAAACTAATTATATATAAAATAATATAGCGAGATCATAAATTAAAATATATAGAGTAGGCACGTATATTTATTTACTTATAAACATATTAATATGCATGTATGATGTATGATATGCTTATATATGTATATATGTCTATATATAGAATGTGTTTGTAAAATATGTACAAATACTAAAATGTAGGTAAATCAATGTACAAATATATGTATAGTGTGTATAAATGTGAATATATCGAAATGTATATATACATGCACAAATATGTGATTGTATATTTAGGTATATTGTATATGTATCTATACATGTTAATATATCAAAAGGTATTCGAATAAATGTTCAAATACATGCGGAAATTTTTTATGTGTATTACAATCTATACATGTAATTCAATGACTATATATCTCAATTTATATATATAATGAAATGTGTGTATATATATGCATGTATGTACAAAATGCATGAACATTAGTTGTGGGCTTTTCGAAAAGCGGAGTTTAATCGGCCGCTTAATCGGCCAAGCGGGAGCATATGCGACCATGACCGCTTAGTGGACCGATTAGTAATATGCGGTGCGGTAGGGTGACTAAATAAGTATATGCGGAAGTATATGCGGCCGTGCGGACGGATTTCCTGAACAGTGGTCCTGATCAATACAGTGGTAATGATCCCAATCAACCATCCATCACTTTCCCAGGAGACATGGAGGAGGATCTGAACCTTGTCATCATGTCACTACAACCTCTATGTGGAAAACGGTGCTTCTAAGCTACCGGCTTAGATCCTAGGATTCCTTTCCTCCTTCAAGATACCCAATCGATGTCGTACTTTTTCCTCCTCTGACCAGCCAACAAACAGAGGAATAAATCTAGAAAGCCGTCGGATCAGGAGCCGCAAATTAAGTCTGCATCACTTCCCGTGGACTTCGAGGAGGAGCGGAAGCCTTGTTGTCGTCTTGTCACTACAACTCTGATAGGTTTCTCTATTTGTTTCATTTTTCTATTCTATTCTTACCCTCTATCTGTCTGATATTTATTTGTTTTAATGTGCTACAACCAAAAGAAGATCTAACTCGCAATTGAATTAAAACAGTTTTCACGGGGTTCTCACATGATCATTTCTTAAAACAATCTAATTGTAGGGTGTCATTTCTGGACCAATTATTCCATTAGCCGCATAAGCATCATTATCATCATCATCATAATCATTTAAGTCTCAGTCTCAACTATGTTGGTGTCGGCTTAATGGATCTTTTATTTCCATTCAACTGTATAATGGCTCATATTCTGGTCGAGATGTAGAGGTTTAAAATATTTCTTTATAAGCTCTTCCCATGTTTAATTTAGACATTCATCTTCTTGTATTCATTGTGCTTGGCTTAATAACATTGCTTAGCATAGACACATTACCTGGTTTGCGATGCTCATACTCATGCTCATACCATCTCAGTCGGCCCTCACGCAACTTGTGTTAATAATATTCTTAATGTCGTTACATGCAACAGCTACATGAGTAATTAATTACTTAGTTGTATCCTAGTATAAAAAGAAGCCGAAATACGGAAGACATTCTCCACAATCAACAATCCACAATCCACAAGCCCGAGCCCGGCCTAGCCAGGCCAGGCGAGGCGAGGCGTGGCTTGGCGTGCGCGCGTATACATGCATGCATGTGTTGTGATGTGGTAACCCCACCCACCAAGGAGGTGAGCATACATTCCTCCTAGGACCCCGTGGACACTAGTGCCCAATGTGATCCTACATATAAGGACCACAAAAGTTCTAGGAGTGAACAATATGGGATAAAACTTCTTTTCCATTTGCACTAGAGAAAAAAACTACTTTTCTCACATGTACTTGTTACACTACATTGGGCTTAACCCATTCTAAATAAATAGTTGCTACAGCAGTCACATATCTAACAATCCCCCACAAAGTCCAATGTGTAGTGTGCTCTACCATTCAATCCTTCATATGGTGCTTTCAGTAGATACCTTTCAGTTTGAATCTACCTGACTTATCCAACTGTGACCCCCGTAGGAACTAGGTGAACAAAAGTCTTGAACCTGAACCTTGGGTATAAGAGTATAGGTTGGTAACAAGACAATAAAGATATGGTACAAAATAAAACAATGCATTAAGGCCATGCATAAAAAAACTATATCATGATTGATAATAGAGAACAACACAATTCTCCTATTACGGCCTACACAACATCAACCACTTAGCTGGAATCTCCAAGGATGTATTGCTAACATTCTGTCCTAAGACTTGACACCATTAAGTGACTACTCTCTTACTAACTTGCAGTCATGACACTAACATGTTTCCCACGTGATAGACACACAGATGCAAGACACATCAAACAAGAATACATAGTGTCATCGGATTCACCTGACAGCTTGTTATTACCACATTGAACCTAATTTGTGGGATCTCCACTCTTTTGAGTTGGATTGCTACTGCCTGCAAATCTATAGGGGTTTTAGTCCCATCCCCAACCTGGATTTTTCCACTAAAGTCAAGGTAAGACCTTTAATGAAAGGATCAGTTGCATTATCTTTGGTACCGACGTAGTCCACAACCACAACCCCATTAGACACTAACTCCCTTACAGACTTGAGTCTGACTTGGATGTGTCTATGCTATTTTTGATTGTACTTGGAACTCTTTATCTTAGCAATAGTTGTAGTGCTGTCACAGTGAACTGAAATTGCAGGACGTGACTTCATTACCATAGGTAAACTAGACATAAGTCCATGTAGCCATTCAGCTTCCAATCTAGTTTCATCTAAAGCACACAACTCTGCTTCAAAAGTGGACCGAGACAATATGGTCTGTTTCTTAGACCTCCAGGAAACAACTCCTCCTCCCAACAAGAATACATATCCTGAGACACCATTACTCCTAGAATTCGCGGCAATCCAGCTTGCATCACTATATCCTTCAACTACAGAAGGATGTTTACCATAATGCATCCCAAGGGAACAAGTTCCGTTGATATGCCTCAGAGATCTGTCAAGAGCTTCCCAATAGGTCTTTTCGGGACAACTGGTGTATCTACTTAACTGATTCATGACAAATGTAATGTCTGGACATGTACAGTTCATAAGATACTTCAAACTTCTGATAATTTGAGAGTATCGTAATTGAGACACTGGAACCCCAGTCTCTTCTTGAACAAGGGCTTGGATGAATCATATGGGGTCTTAACAGGTTTACGTGATGTGTACTCAAACTTCTCCAGTATCTTCTCAACATAGTGAGACTGAGAGAAAATCATACCATCAGTATACCTTATGATTTTAAGCCCTAAAATCACATCAGCGACACCCATATCCTTCATCTCAAACTTTCTACACAAGAATGACTTTGTCTCATTTACTACTTTCATATCGGAACCAAAAAGTAGAATATCATCGACGTATATGCATAACAAAATGAATCCATTATTGACAATTTTGCAGTAGAGACACTTATCAAATTCATTAGAAATAAATCCAAATGATTATATTATAGAATCTAACTTCTCATGCCATTGCTTAGGGGCTTGTTTCAAGCCATATAATGACTTAACAAGTTTACACACTTTGGACTCTTTCCCACGACCCACAAATCCCTCAGGTTGTTCCATATATATCTCTTCCTGAAGATCACCGTGTAAGAACGTGATCTTCACATCCATCTGATGGATATAGATATTATAAATGGAAGCCAATGCTATAAGTACTTAGATTGTGGTCATACGGGAAACAGGTAAATAGGTATCAAAATAATATATTCCTTCTCTTTGTGTGTAACCCTTAGCAACTAACCTAGCCTTATACTTATTGATTGTCACGTCTGCATTAAGTTTATTCTTAAAGATCCATTTGCAACCAACTATAGAACAACCAGGAGGCAAATCCACCAATTCCCAAGTTCCATTCGAGAGAATTGATTGGATTTCATCATTAACGACTTCTTTCCAAAACATAGCTTCTGGAGATTCCATAGCTTGTTTTAAAGTGACAGGATCAACCTCAACATTATAAGTGAGAAACTCACTTCCAAAGTCCTTGGATGTCCAGGTTGTTTACTTCTCCTTAGTTCAACTATTTCTTTAGAATCATCAGATTCAAAAAATAGCTTGTTCTGAGTCACCCCCCACATTTGTCATCCTTTCCACGTGCTCGAGAATGGAACTTGTAGTAAATGAATCTTCCTGAGATACTTCATTGGGCACACCAATTTTCATAGGAAATACATCCTCAAAGAATTTTGCATCACGTAATTCTACAATTGTATTGACCTCAATGCCAGAGATATCTGATTTTACAATCAAGAATCTGTAAGCATAGCTTGTCTCTACATACCCCAAAAATATGGCATCAACCGCTTTCGGTCCCAATTTCTTCCTTTTGTGTTTAGGGACAAGTACCTTTGTAAGGCACCTCCACACTCGAAGATATTTAAGACTCAGTTTCCTTCCTCTCCACAACTCAAACGGACTACGCTCTGAATTTTTATGGGGAACTCTATTCAAAATATGGCAAGTCGTATTCAAAGCTTCCCCCCACATAAAGTTGGGTAATCTATATGTTTGGAGTAAGGTATTTACCATATCTATTAAGGTTCGATTTTTACGTTCAACAATCCCATTTGATTGTGGTGAATAAGGAGCAGTGACCTCATGAACTATACCATATAATTGGCAAAATTCCAAAAACAAGTTCGAGGTATACTCTCCTCCCCTATCAGACCTTAATCGCTTAAGTACTTAACTGGTTTGAGTTTCAGCTTCTTTCTTATAAATTTTAAATTTATCCAATGCCTCATCTTTACTTCTAAGTAAAAAGACATAATAGTATGTACTTGCATCGTCAATAAAAGTTATAAAATAATGCTTTTGATCCCTCGTAGAAACACCATTAAATTCACAGGTATCTGTATGCACTAAATCCAAAATTTCCGAATTCCTATTCACAGAATGAAAAGGATTCCTAGGCAATTTAGCTTGCACACAAATTTCACATTTATTATTACTAATCTCATATTTAGAGATTAAATTCAGATTCATCATACGCTTCATTGAGGAAACATTAACATGTCCCAAACGTGAATGCCAAACCTCAGATGAAACAAGATTCATGCAAACAGAACTATAATCATTCAAATTCAAAATAGAATTTGAAACAAGTTCAACATGAATTTTAAATAGGTTCTCCACATCACATAAGTACCCCTTGTAAAAAAAATAAAGAATCATGAAGGCGTGTAATAATAGGCTTATTAAATTTACAGTCTACTCTATAACCTTCCCTAACTAAAATTATGACACTAAGGATATTACATCAAATGGTTGGAACATGTATGATCCTGTTAAGAGTCAAAACCTTCCCCGAAGGGAACTTCAAGTTCACCCATCCTTTGCCTTTGACTTCTGCAGAGATGAAATCACCCAAAGTCACAAACCGACCTCGAGAGGCCTGATAAGACACAAATAAGGATTTATCAGCACACACGTGTACATTAGCCCCAGTGTCAATTATCCAATAAAGTGGTTCAAAAATAGAAAGGATTTCAGGCTTAATAGACACATACCCACCTTCAAGGATGTAGTCATCATGTTGACCACTGCCTCCTCAGTTGCAGATGTGGCAGCTTTCTTTGCCTTCTTAGAAGGACAATCCTTGTTCCCGTGGCCAACCTGTCCACAAGTCCAACAAGGTTTGTTCTTCATTTTTTTTTTTGATCTTTGCCTTAGGTTTATGTGCATTCTTAGATTTCTTATCTTTGGTGTTTTTCGTAGAAGGAAAATTAACAATTGGATTTGCATCAGTAGTCACCTTGATTGTTTTCTCCTTTAAGTGTTCTTCTTGTATATTAATATCCATCATTAGTTCTTCCATTATGTGTGTCCCTTTATGATGATTCAACGACATACGAAACGATTCCCATGACTTAGGGAATTTTCTATGATAGACATAACAACAAACTTCTCAGGCAATACCATCTTGGCATCTGAGAGTTCATGAGCTAGGAGTTGTAGATCATGTGTTTGATCAGAAACTGACTTACCCTCAACCATCTGAAACTTAAGAAATTTAGACACGCAATATTTTCAACACCTTGATTTTCAATACTAAAATTCTTAATCAACAATTCCCACAAAACCTTGGATGTAGTGACTGGTGGCTTTGAGTAAAAATCATATAGTTTGTTATTTAAACCAAACAGAATCAAACCGCGGCATGTTCTGTCACCCTTCTTCCAATTAGCAATTATATTTACATTATCAGGAATCGTTTCATCAAATTTAGGTTCAGTCTCTACTAAGTACTGATCAAAACCCATAATATTCAGCCAAATTTCCATCTGACTCTGTCAACGGGCAAAATTGGTATCGGTAAATTTTTCAGGCATATTGCTGGTATCAATTTTATTTCCCCAACCACCCTGACCGACCATTGTTAATTAATGACAAAAAGTTGATTTCTTTAAGACTGTTGATAATATTATTAATGCCGTTACATGCAACAGTAGCAGGTGCAAATTAATTAACAAGTTCAGGAAGATCCAAATAAGAAATGAAGATCGAACAAAGCAGGAGAACAGAAATAAATGAGTTATATTTGCAAACCAGATCGTTCGTTGAGAAACAAACATGATACTTAAAGAAATCAGTGCCTGACAATCCTCGCGAATAGGCACCGTTCTCCCAGTCTCGATCCGACATGAACCTGGAATAGACTAGTCTCGCTCGCTCGCACTTGACATCGTCTCGTCGCACTTCCACCAGTGCAGCACAGCGTCTGCAGGAACCTCCGCCTGACAGTCACGTCTCCGCTACTGTGTTTAACCCTAATGACCGGGGAGTATTTATAGCCACGCATGTCCCTTATTCCTATTCCCAGTAAGACGTAAACACTCGGTCGCTCTTATACATAATACAGAATAATCCGCAAAAGAGAAACACTTTCCGATTATGATTTAATAAATCCGAATAGGAAAGAAACAATTAATTACATGAGTAATTAATTACTTAGTTGTATCCTAGTATAAAAAGAAGCCGAAATACGGAAGACATTCTCCACAATCAACAATCCACAATCCACAAGCCCGAGCCCGGCCTGGCCAGGCCAGGCGAGGCGAGGCGTGGCTTGGCGTGCGCGCGTATACATGCATGCATGTGTTGTGATGTGGTAACCCCACCCACCAAGGAGGTGAGCATACATTCCTCCTAGGACCCCGTGGACACTAGTGCCCAATGTGATCCTACATATAAGGACCACAAAAGTTCTAGGAGTGAACAATATGGGATAAAACTTCTTTTCCATTTGCACTAGAGAAAAAAACTACTTTTCTCACATGTACTTGTTACACTACATTGGGCTTAACCCATTCTAAATAAATAGTTGCTACAGCATTCACATATCTAACAATCCCCCACAAAGTCCAATGTGTAGTGTGCTCTACCATTCAATCCTCCATATGGTGCTTTCAGTAGATACCTTTCAGTTTGAATCTACCTGACTTATCCAACTGTGACCCCCGTAGGAACTAGGTGAACAAAAGTCTTGAACCTGAACCTTGGGTATAAGAGTATAGGTTGGTAACAAGACAATAAAGATATGGTACAAAATAAAACAATGCATTAAGGCCATGCATAAAAAAACTATATCATGATTGATAATAGAGAACAACACAATTCTCCTATTACGGCCTACACAACATCAACCACTTAGCTGGAATCTCCAAGGATGTATTGCTAACATTCTGTCCTAAGACTTGACACCATTAAGTGACTACTCTCTTACTAACTTGCAGTCATGACACTAACATGTTTCCCACGTGATAGACACACAGATGCAAGACACATCAAACAAGAATACATAGTGTCATCGGATTCACCTGACAGCTTGTTATTACCACATTGAACCTAATTTGTGGGATCTCCACTCTTTTGAGTTGGATTGCTACTGCCTGCAAATCTATAGGGGTTTTAGTCCCATCCCCAACCTGGATTTTTCCACTAAAGTCAAGGTAAGACCTTTAATGAAAGGATCAGCTGCATTATCTTTGGTACCGACGTAGTCCACAACCACAACCCCATTAGACACTAACTCCCTTACAGACTTGAGTCTGACTTGGATGTGTCTATGCTATTTTTGATTGTACTTGGAACTCTTTATCTTAGCAATAGTTGTAGTGCTGTCACAGTGAACTGAAATTGCAGGACGTGACTTCATTACCATAGGTAAACTAGACATAAGTCCATGTAGCCATTCAGCTTCCAATCTAGTTTCATCTAAAGCACACAACTCTGCTTCAAAAGTGGATCGAGACAATATGGTCTGTTTCTTAGACCTCCAGGAAACAACTCCTCCTCCCAACAGGAATACATATCCTGAGACACCATTACTCCTAGAATTCGCGGCAATCCAGCTTGCATCACTATATCCATCAACTACAGAAGGATGTTTACCATAATGCATCCCAAGGGAACAAGTTCCGTTGATATGCCTCAGAGATCTGTCAAGAGCTTCCCAATAGGTCTTTTCGGGACAACTGGTGTATCTACTTAACTGATTCATGACAAATGTAATGTCTGGACATGTACAGTTCATAAGATACTTCAAACTTCTGATAATTTGAGAGTATTGTAATTGAGACACTGGAACCCCAGTCTCTTCTTGAACAAGGGCTTGGATGAATCATATGGGGTCTTAACAGGTTTACGTGATGTGTACTCAAACTTCTCCAGTATCTTCTCAACATAGTGAGACTGAGAGAAAATCATACCATCAGTATACCTTATGATTTTAAGCCCTAAAATCACATCAGTGACACCCATATCCTTCATCTCAAACTTTCTACACAAGAATGACTTTGTCTCATTTACTACTTTCATATCGGAACCAAAAAGTAGAATATCATCGACGTATATGCATAACAAAATGAATCCATTATTGACAATTTTGCAGTAGAGACACTTATCAAATTCATTAGAAATAAATCCAAATGATTATATTATAGAATCTAACCTCTCATGCCATTGCTTAGGGGCTTGTTTCAAGCCATATAATGACTTAACAAGTTTACACACTTTGGACTCTTTCCCACGACCCACAAATCCCTCAGGTTGTTCCATATATATCTCTTCCTGAAGATCACCGTGTAAGAACGTGATCTTCACATCCATCTGATGGATATAGATATTATAAATGGAAGCCAATGCTATAAGTACTTAGATTGTGGTCATACGGGAATCAGGTAAATAGGTATCAAAATAATATATTCCTTCTCTTTGTGTGTAACCCTTAGCAACTAACCTAGCCTTATACTTATTGATTGTCACGTCTGCATTAAGTTTCTTCTTAAAGATCCATTTGCAACCAACTATAGAACAACCAGGAGGCAAATCCACCAATTCCCAAGTTCCATTCGAGAGAATTGATTGGATTTCATCATTAACGACTTCTTTCCAAAACTTAGCTTCTGGAGATTCCATAGCTTGTTTTAAAGTGACAGGATCAACCTCAACATTGTAAGTGAGAAACTCACTTCCAAAGTCCTTGGATGTCCAGGTTGTTTACTTCTCCTTAGTTCAACTATTTCTTTAGAATCATCAGATTCAAAAAATAGCTTGTTCTGAGTCACCCCCCACATTTGTCATCCTTTCCACGTGCTCAAGAATGGAACTTGTAGTAAATGAATCTTCCTGAGATACTTCATTGGGCACACCAATTTTCATAGGAAATACATCCTCAAAGAATTTTGCATCACGTAATTCTACAATTGTATTGACCTCAATGCCAGATATATCTGATTTTACAATCAAGAATCTGTAAGCATAGCTTGTCTCTACATACCCCAAAAATATGGCATCAACCGCTTTCGGTCCCAATTTCTTCCTTTTGTGTTTAGGGACAAGTACCTTTGTAAGGCACCTCCACACTCGAAGATATTTAAGACTCAGTTTCCTTCCTCTCCACAACTCAAACGGACTACGCTCTGAATTTTTATGGGGAACTCTATTCAAAATATGGCAAGTCGTATTCAAAGCTTCCCCCCACATAAAGTTGGGTAATCTATATGTTTGGAGTAAGGTATTTACCATATCTATTAAGGTTCAATTTTTACGTTCAACAATCCCATTTGATTGTGGTGAATAAGGAGCAGTGACCTCATGAACTATACCATATAATTGGCAAAATTCCAAAAACAAGTTCGAGGTATACTCTCCTCCCCTATCAGACCTTAATCGCTTAAGTACTTAACTGGTTTGAGTTTCAGCTTCTTTCTTATAAATTTTAAATTTATCCAATGCCTCATCTTTACTTCTAAGTAAAAAGACATAATAGTATGTACTTGCATCGTCAATAAAAGTTATAAAATAATGCTTTTGATCCCTCGTAGAAACACCATTAAATTCACAGGTATCTGTATGCACTAAATCCAAAATTTCCAAATTCCTATTCACAGAATGAAAAGGATTCCTAGGCAATTTAGCTTGCACACAAATTTCACATTTATTATTACTAATCTCATATTTAGAGACTAAATTTAGATTCATCATACGCTTCATTGAGGAAACATTAACATGTCCCAAACGTGAATGCCAAACCTCAGATGAAACAAGATTCATGCAAACAGAACTATAATCATTCAAATTCAAAATAGAATTTGAAACAAGTTCAACATGAATTTTAAATTGGTTCTCCACATCACATAAGTACCCCTTGTAAAAAAAAATAAAGAATCATGAAGGCGTGTAATAATAGCCTTATTAAATTTACAGTCTACTCTATAACCTTCCCTAACTAAAATTATGACACTAAGGATATTACATCAAATGGTTGGAACATGTATGATCCTATTAAGAGTCAAAACCTTCCCCGAAGGGAACTTCAAGTTCACCCATCCTTTGCCTTTGACTTCTGCAGAGATGAAATCACCCAAAGTCACGAACCGACCTCGAGAGGCCTGATAAGACACAAACAAGGATTTATCAGCACACACGTGTACATTAGCCCCAGTGTCAATTATCCAATAAAGTGGTTCAAAAATAGAAAGGATTTCAGTCTTAATAGACACATACCCACCTTCAAGGATGTAGTCATCATGTTGACCACTGCCTCCTCAGTTGGAGATGTGGCAGCTTTCTTTGCCTTCTTAGAAGGACAATCCTTGTTCCCGTGGCCAACTTGTCCACAAGTCCAACAAGGTTTGTTCTTCATTTTTTTTTTATCTTTGCCTTAGGTTTATGTGCATTCTTAGATTTCTTATCTTTGGTGTTTTTCGTAGAAGGAAAATTAACAGTTGGATTTGCATCAGTAGTCACCTTGATTGTTTTCTCCTTTAAGTGTTCTTCTTGTATATTAATATCCATCATTAGTTCTTCCATTATGTGTGTCCCTTTATGATGCTTCAACGACATACGAAACGATTCCCATGACTTAGGGAATTTTCTATGATAGACATAACAACAAACTTCTCAGGCAATACCATCTTGGCATATGAGAGTTCATGAGCTAGGAGTTGTAGATCATGTGTTTGATCAGAAACTGACTTATCCTCAACCATCTGAAACTTAAGAAATTTAGACACGCAATATTTTTCAACACCTTGATTTTCAATACTAAAATTCTTAATCAACAATTCCCACAAAACCTTGGATGTAGTGACTGGTGGCTTTGAGTAAAAATCATATAGTTTGTTATTTAAACCAAACAGAATCAAACCGCGGCATGTTCTGTCACCCTTCTTCCAATTAGCAATTATATTTACATTATCAGGAATCGTTTCATCAAATTTAGGTTCAGTCTCTACTAAGTACTGATCAAAACCCGTAATATTCAGCCAAATTTCCATCTGACTCTGTCAACGGGCAAAATTGGTATCGGTAATTTTTTCAGGCATATTGCTGGTATCAATTTTATTTCCCCAACCACCCTGACCGACCATTGTTAATTAATGACAGAAAGTTGATTTCTTTAAGACTGTTGATAATATTATTAATGCCATTACATGCAACAGTAGCAGGTGCAAATTAATTAACAAGTTCAGGAAGATCCAAATAAGAAATGAAGATCAAACAAAGCAGGAGAACAGAAATAAATGAGTTATATTCGCAAACCAGATTGTTCGTTGAGAAACAAACATGATACTTAAAGAAATCAGTGCCTGACAATCCTCGCGAATAGGCACCGTTCTCCCAGTCTCGATCCGACATGAACCTGGAATAGACTAGTCTCGCTCGCTCGCGCTTGACATCGTCTCGTCGCACTTCCACCAGTGCAGCACAGCGTCCGCAGGAACCTCCGCCTGACAGTCACGTCTCGATAACGGAAAGGACAAGCCGTGCTTTGCACAGGAGAACAACTCCACGAAGCGGCTCGGGAACGAAGGCAATCGCTCTCTAGATTAGGGTTCTCAAAACACACGTGAAACGGCGGCAATTGCTATGTGTTTAACTCTAACGACCGGGGAGTACTTATAGCCACGCATGTCCCTTATTCCTATTCCCAGTAAGACGTAAACACTCAGTCGCTCATGTACATAATATGAAATAATCCGTAAAAGAGAGACACTTTCCGGTTAGAATTTAATAAATATGAATAGGAAAGAAATAATTAATTACATGAGTAATTAATTACTTAGTTGTATCCTACTACAAAAAGAAGTCGGAAGACATTCTCTACAATCTACAAGCCCGAGCCCGGCCCGGCTAGGCGAGGCGTGGCATGACGCGCACGTACATGTGTGCGTTGTGATGTGGTAACCCCACCCACCAAGGAGATGAACATACCTCTCTCCTAAGACCCCTTGGATACTAGTGCCCCATGTGATCCTACATATAAGGACTACAAAAGTTCTAGGAGTGAGTAATATGGGATAAAACTTCTTTACCATTTACACTAGAGACAAAACTACTTTTCTCACATGTACTTGTTGCACTACATTGGGCTTAACTCATACTAAATAAATGGTTGCTACAGCAGCCATATATCTAACAACTTGTCCTCAATGCTCAGTGCATATTAACCAATAAAAATGTCTATCAACTTATTGCACATGCTCATACTCATTTTTATTGGTTTGTAGCCCGTGGACATCATGTCGGTGTTGAAGTTATTTCTTTGATGTTGGATTTGTAGCTACTCCCATGTGATTTGAATTGAATTTGTCTCTATGCAATTTGGTGAAGTTTGACAATATTATATGAATTCGGCCAACCTAATAGTTATAATAAGATAGGTTAATGCAATTTAAAATGACTACTTTACTGTCTTTATGAACAATTGTCTTTCCGGTGCACTTATTATCAAGCAGCATAAAGTATGTTTCATAAAAAATATTTGATCTGTACATAATGATATGCCTGCATGCTTCGAGCTAAACGTTAAAGAAAACCGTGTGCATTATAGATATTCAAAATGTAAAGTGTCTCAGAATTTCCGTTATATAATGAAAGCAGGACAAACACCAAATACTACGGCTCTACATTTTTATTTTAATAGGAAACATGCGCTGCCTCATACTGCACCATTAGTAAAATAATTATGGTGTACGTGGTACTCACTATTAAATGTCTACCATCTCAATATAATACATTGCCAACTGATGTTAATTTATTATTTTATATTATACAATACATACAAGTGTTTTTTTTAGTAAATCTGGGTTATATTTATAAATCAGTTCCATTAGACATCCGACATGGTATAAAAATATAGTCTTGGTAGTGGTTGTGATGAGTAACAGAAAATATTTTACTATATTTTATCAACGTATTTGAGAAAGTTTTGCAAATAGAATGACTAATAAAATTGAAACGACCATTCTCAAACCGACAAACAAATTGTTACTAACTAAGCGGAGTAATTACTAACTAGGCGGAGTAACCATAAACAACAGATTAACAAAAAAATCATTGAAATTGAAAACTATTTTGCACATAGATCCATCTTCCAGAAAACTCTTATACAAAGAACCGAAGCCTTATATACACATTATACATTCAGTGTTATGTCTCTTCTCAAGGATAACAAGTACTAGCTACTTTGCTTTAATACACATAGTAACAATATAAAATCCTCGAGATTAGCAACCCAAAATCTCAAGTTGCTCGTAAAAACCATTAAGACTATCTCCCAAGGACCTGAGAGTATAGAGACGACGCATAGGACTTCTATCTATAGGACATTACAGACAGCGTACTCAACCTGAGATACAAATATGATCCTAGCAGATACGCTCCTTCTACAGTCCAATTCTTAGTCCCTCATCCGCGTCTTACCTAAAAATTGTAGATTCTACGGGATGAGACTATTGTCCCAGCAAGAGATATAACTCTCTGCCAATAATATTATTATCAAAGGAAATAATATAAAACTGGGCAGAATTATAAGACATCTATTTACTTGAAAAGAAATATAAAGAACACGTATAACGCCTATTTTATCAAGATGTATGAAAGTATTAATTCATCAACCAATGTTTCTAACAAACATTATATCAATTGCTACAAAGAAAAGCATAATTGCATTTATCAAATACTTTCATATTCACTGAGACACATAAATCACTTAGATTCTCAATCTTACATCACTATCATACTTGGGTATTCAAACCCCTAATTCAACACTGAGTATTGTCATCACTTAGAAGATGATCATTATCCCTAGATTATCAAACTCAGATATTTGTTCACATAGTCCACATAGTTGATTGAGTCTATAGCACATAGCCACATAGCTCTTACTTAGCCATGCTTATTACTTAAGGATACTTGCATGATTATCATATCATGTTATCAACCATCTCAACATATGATTCTAACCATGAAGTACTAAGGAACACATCCTCCCTAATGAATTGGGGTTATAATTAACCAATTAGGGTTTTAAGATTTCATTAGCAATGACCATGCCCTAACTCATACTCCACTCATCTCAGGAGTATTAGTATACATAAATCACATACTTATCTTTCAAATCTTAATTTCTCTCTCATCTACACTAGGATATTACTTAGTTTACATCATTAAGGTTCACCAAAAAAAAGGTTTACAACATTAACAATATCAAATGAGTTACGCACATTGTATCTCAATATTACATAGATCATATTTATCACTTAGTCAATCTTAATAATTGAGGACATGCCTACCATGTCAAGTTGCATGATTGATAATGTCATTCTATTGTATTTGAAGATACATATATAATTTGGTCAAGTTATTCAACTTGATCATTTGGTATAACCACATCCTCATATGAGGTATAGGGCATATCCCCTATCACCATAGAGTGCATCCACTTAGGTTACCATATCGTGTACCCACTTAAGTTACCATATCATGCATCCACTTAAGTTACCATATTGGCCATGCATTTTGGGCATCATATCATCCATGCATATTGGGCATCATATCAGCCATGCATATTGGGCACCATATCGGGCAAGATATTGGGCACCATATCAGGTACCCATGTTAAGTGATACCTCATAACCATATCATACGCCCATTATTGATAAGAACCCTTACACTCAAATCATGACAACATGGATACTAAATTGATCCTTCAACACAAAGGAGGTATATCGGTTTTCAAAGGTCAAAGAGCATATCAGGTTCCCCATCCTCATTCTAGGGTTTTACTCATATCAGGCACAAGGTATTGTTTCACCTTTGTACTAAGTACAAGTGATAGATAAGGATCCTTCATATCTTCCATAAGATCTACTATGACTTACCTACATATTAGGCAAGCCTCCATATTGGTTTTCCCAAATCTCTAACCCTTGTCGGGTTACAAGATCTCCAACCCATATCAGTTTGTTCAAGAGTGATCAACTCATATCGGGTATCCAATGATAATGTCACCATCATAAACTTCAAGAGTATTAATCTTATTCAAAACTATGGATAACAATCCTAATTACATTTTGGAACCCATTATTACATCGATTGATCATAGAAAACCCTAATTTTGCAAGTAATCAACAATTTGAACAACATTAAGGAAAGGATAAATAATATTGAAGGGTTTAAGTTATATAACCTGCCTTTCAAAGAGCTTCCAAGCTTCAAGATTCACTTCCTCACATCCCAAGGTCAAAGGTGGACCTTCTCCAAGCTCCAAGACTTGGGCTCCAAGCTTTTGCACGATATCTTTCATCATCTTGGGCGATATCACCTTAATTGGTTGCTTCAACCTTCCTTGGCCGATATCTCGAATCCTTGGCCAATACCACTCAACCCTCTTCACTATGGGGGACACAAGAGGGGGTTTTGCTCGATACAAGAGAAATGGACACTTGCTTGATCCAAAAATTATGCCAACAAATGAAGGTTAAGGTATTTATACTTGAGATTTATAGAAAAGGGTGTCATAGGTGTCACTTAATTAAGGTGCTTCATGCCACCTAACCATGCAAGGTCGACACATGCTCTTGCATGCATGCCACTATTATTTTTCCATGCAAAAGAATAAAGAAAAGATAAGGGGGTGGCCCTTGAGTTGCTTCCTAGGGCAAGCTCTATTCCACTAACTTATTATTTTATTCAACTCTATCATTTCCAAGGCAAGTTGCAAGTCGATGCCTTTTCTTTTTCCTTGAAGTACTTTGCCTGTTATGGGTCAAACCAAGGTTCCAAAAACTGATAGAATGCTCTCCTTATGGCTCTATGACCGATAGGGGCTCCTTTCCTTAGTTCACAATTGTTATGGCTCATGTGTATAACTTTTTTTTTGGTGAACCGAGCTCTTCCATTGCTATTTATAGAATTTTTTTGTAAACTGTACAAGTATATATACACTCTACATGCAAAGACAATTAGAGTGTGATCAAGGAAGGCAGAAGAAAAGGGAAAACTATATAGAAAAACCCCTCCAACAGAGAGACATCAGGGTCAAAAAGCACAAACATCCTTCACCAACTCACTCCAAAATGCAATGAATATCATCCAAGATACTCAACCAAAGACTATGGGCACTTCTCTCACAATTTCTATGAATTATGTCATCCCTTTCCTTCCACAACCAGTGAAAAATGCAAATGCATATCACCACATACTTCCTGCCTTGAAGAGAACAAAGATCATCCAAAGCTTCAGGAATCTGAAAAGAAAAAACAGAACAGGTGAAACTCCAAACAACCCTAGTGAACTAGCAAGTGAAGAAAACATGGAAGACCTCTTCTTCAGCAGCCTTGCATAAGGGACATCTCAACGCCAGGAAAATGCCCAATTTTTTGATGTAAACAGAAGTAAGAACTCTGCTATGACCAATCTTCCAACCCAATAAGTGGAACCTCTTAGGTCCACTAATACTCTAGATCCACTGAAAAATAGGAATGGGAGTAATAGCACGAACTGGACTCAGATTCTCCATAATCAACCTTAGATTCGCATCAGTTTCCCCAGAAAACGAAATGCTATAATTGAAACCTTTAGGCGAGGGCATAGTTTTTAAAATATTGAACAGTTTAACATGCAACCTGGACTCATCAAAAAACCAGTCACCGTCATTAATGAGACTACTAACAGTAGCTTTACTAACAAGACCCAACTGAATAAAGCTTTGCTTCCCAAGCACCTCCACAAGGAACTTAGCTTTCGAGAGCCAAGGATCATACCACACATAAGTATCTAAGCCATTTCCAAAAGTGAAATTAATAAAACTTCTGAGAAAATCTCGTTCCATCAGCACTTTTTTGAACACCCAAGAAATAGAATCATTAATCGGCAGGGACCAGAAAGAATGCCTCTTCAGATATCTTTCATGTATCCATTTTATCCAAACACCATCTTTCTTTTTGGCTATGTTCCGCCCATGAAGAATAATAGACTCTTTGACAACATCCCTGATATTTTTAATACCCAGGCCTCCAGTGATCTTGGGTTTAACTAAGGAACTCCACTTGACAAGGTGGACAGAAGATTTGGATTCAGTTTTACCCCAAATGAAGTCACGACAAAGCTTGTCAATATCCTCACAAATGGATGAAGGTAATGGAAAAATAGCCACCCAATATTGATACGTAGAAGTGAGGGTAGACTGAACTAATTCAATCCTACTAGCCATAGATAGTTGTGAGGCTTTCCAGTTATCAAGTCTTCTTTTGATCCTGTCCACTAAAGGACTGCAGTGAACTTTAGTGAGCCTACCAATGAAAAGAGGAACACCAAGGTACCTAACTGGGAGTGTATCATCATTGATACCCAAAACGCTGCCAATGCTATCTTTATCCACACCACAACTGTAACTAACCACACTTTTCTCTATATTGATCTTCAAACCAGTAGATCTATAAAGCTTATCAAGGACACTTTTGATGGAAACCGCACTCTGGACATCAGCTTCAGCAAAAACCATTAAGTCATCAGCAAAAATTAAGTGAGAAACCACTAAAGAATCAGAGGACCTCAACGGCTTCAGGTTACCCTTCTTCACTTCATCATCAAAGAGAAGAGAGACCACATGCATGATAAGAACAAAAATATAGGGGGCTATGGGATCACCCTGCCTCACACCATTCCTAGGCTTGAAAGACTTCATGGCTTCCCCATTGACTACAACTTCATAAGACATAGTTTCAAAGATTTCCTTAAACCAAATAGTCCAACAATGAGGGAAGTTCATAACACGAAAGATATAAGTGTATAACTTCAACTTATGCATTTTCTTGTTTTCCTTATTATTAAGAGTAATAACACTTGTTTTTTTTAAAGAGTAATAACACTTCAAGATGCTTCAATCATGTCATCTCATTCTTTCTCTTTCCTCTAGATAACACTAGGTAAGAGTAAAAACAATCTAGAGGTGAAAAATTACATATTAACCCTATATTTTGTACATATTGCAAATTGTACTATAATTGATGCACCAAGCACTTAGCATTATTTGCACAACACTACTACAGAAATAGCATTCAGTGTCGCTTTTCTGGGCGTCGGTTTTTAAGGAACACGGACGCCTTATATTAAAGGCGTCGGTTATTTCGAAGAACCGACGTCTATATTCAAAGACCAGCCAAACACGGGTGCCGCTTTGTATACAGCGTCGGTTGTTTATGCAAAACCGACGCATTATTTCATCCAATTTTCGAGCGAAAAAATAATGTCACTTTCGGCGTCGGTTATTTAGTTAAAACACCGACGCTTATGTGTGATGGAAATTTGCGCGAAAAGTGTCCTTTTCCGCGTCGGTCGTCCTTTACTAACCGACGCTGAATGGGGTTCCCGCCAAACATTTTCACGAAAATATCGTCCAAATGGACGTCGGATGTTGCCAACGACCGACGGTAAATATGTTTAGGCGTCGGTTGTTGTCAACAACCGACGCTATTGGGGAACTTCATAACCTTCGATCGCCCGACTCATCCCCTCATTGCTACCCTATTTCCCTATTGCGGCGATTTCTCCGGCGATTTTTCTCCGGCGCTTCTCTCCGGTGCCCCATCTCCGGCGTCCCCTCTCCGGCGCCCCTCTCCGACGCGTTTCTTCTCTGGCACCCCTGCGCCGCCGCCACGCCTGACAACCGGCGCCCCTGCTCCAACCGCCTGCGCCGCCGCCACGCCTGACAACCGGCGCCGCCGCAACGCCTGGTGCCCACCTGCCTGCCACGCCTGAGAACCGGCGCCGCCGTACCCCCTTCTCCTTCTCCTCCGCCTGGCCGCTGCCTGCCTGCCGCCGCCTGGCCGCCTGCCTGCCTGCTGCGGCTGACGGTCTTGCTCGTCGGAGTCACTGCCGCTGGTTCTGGAGCTCGTCGGCCGCCACCCACGTACTCACCCAACTCGACCTCACCCTACTCTTCTTGCCCAGGTACCTGCAGACCTACCCAGGCGCGAAATTGGTTCTTTATGTGCTGACCTAATCTGTTGCCTAATCTGTTTGCACGAAATTGGCTCCCTACTCTGCTTGCTTAATGTGCCTAATCTGCTTTAAGTGGTCCTAATATCATAACATGATAGTTTTATTATATGATTTGTGGCACTTTAGGGTGTATATAAATGCAAATTATATAAGTGATAGATGTTGGATGTTTGTCAAGGTTTTTTGAAGATTGAATAAGTGATAGATGCTGGATGTTTATTTATTTCATCTATCCATGTTGCCTATAGTTTATAACATTGCATTGTGAATTATTGCATGTTTGAAACTATGAAATTCTTGATTTATTAGATGATATTCAAGAAAACCCTAGTTTGATGAGCATGTTGTTAATCATGTTAATTATGATTCTTCTATATATTCTGATGTCATTATATAATTATGTGATCCCAACATATTAAATTGAATTAGAATGATTTCATGAATTATAGGGTTTATATAAGAATGACAACACATGTATTTGTTGGCCTAGAAACCCGTCCAAGATTTACTCAGTAGGAGTAAATCTTGGATAGTCCCCAGTTTGGGACTGTTCTTGAACACCTAATCTCACTTAGGATGTAAGTGTATAATGTGTATTGGGTTTTCGAGAAAATTTCGGTAGCATTTCCCCGTTTGTTCTCTAAGTACATATGTACTTAGAGAACAACGGGGAAATGCTGCCGAAATTTTCTTGAAAACCAAATACACATTATACACTTACATCGTAAGTGAGATTAGGTGTTCAAGGATGGGATAGGTGGTACACATTTATTATATATAAGATTGACATCAAATGTGTTTGTTGGCCTAGAAACCCGTCCAAGATTGACTAATATATACTTGTTTCCTAATATATACTTGTTTAAAAGGTTAACTGATGTTATACAACTTTTTCTGAAAATATATAACATCGTTATATGTACTTACACTTTGTTAATACTAATATTGTGCAGTCTCTGTCTTCCCATAACAATGACTATGAATTGGGCCTCTATGTCAATGTTAACGTTCCCTATTGAAGAACAATTGGACATCATCCTAGATGATCGTTCCTTAAACCAATTGGTCATACCCAAACATTGGCGTTTTCTAAAAGGAAGACACTACATGCCTGGTAAAGTGACCCTAACTTTTGGAAATTATTCACATGTAATCGAGGTTGAGTATGATTTGGCGGGAAATCTTGTATCAAAATCCGGTTGGCATGATTGGATTGGAGAGCTGTATCTGGTCCGTTGGAATAGGCTTTTTCTCCGTCCAGTTGGCGATAATTCCATCAAAGTTTGGATAACCAACAACAACTGCGACACCCTCGATCATCTTCTGCGGTATGAGCGCACGGCGTCGCATATCAGCTCAGACAAATCAGAATCTGAGGCCCCTATCAGTTCAGATTCGTCTAAATACAGTGAGGAGCTTCGTGACACAGCTTCATCATCAAAAAGAAGTTACTGATGCATGCGGGACCATGTTGGTGTAGTATTTAGTTGTCTATCTATCTAGACTTGTCTGTAGTAATAGTTTTTTTAATTATGCGCATGTTTAGGGGTACACCAACCCCTTTGTTTAGTTATTGTTATAACTAAAGTGTTTGTTCCCATGAATGGAAATGTAAGTTGCTACATGAATGCTTATAACTGAAGTGTGTGTTCCCATGAATGTTCCCATTTACATGATTACACTACTATTTTCTCATATTGTCTTGCCTAAAAAAAAATTCTTTTATTGTTTAGTCTATTTTAATACGACATACTTGCTTATATCTTTCTTAATGATGAACTGTAATACGACATACTTGCTTATATACTTGTTTCCTAATATATACTTGCTTTCCTAATATATACTTGCTTTCTCTGATCATAGAATGGATAGATCATGGATGTCCATTCGTAATCGTTGCACCCCAGAGTTTATATTTGGTCTTGATCAGTTTATTAGATTTGCCGAGGAACATAGGAAAAAACCTACAGATAGGTTCTACTGTCCATGTAGGCATTGCGGTAACAACTTGAAACTCAAAACTGGTGAGGAAATCAAAAGTCATGTCATGTGCAACGGGATTGTACAAGGCTATACAGAATGGCACTGGCATGGAGAGATTTCAAAATCGAATCCAGTAGATGTCAATAGCAGTGCTTGGGTGGAAGAAGAAATTGCCTCCGATGACGTAAATGTGAACGAACCAGTTCCAGCAGACATTGTTGATGCGATGCTGGATAGTTGTAGGGTAGAGCACACCGATCCACCTCCTATCTTTACAAACATTGTGCATGATGCTGAGATACCGTTATACACAGGCTGTGCTAAGTTTACGAAGCTTAGCGCTGTGCTGAGATTGTATAAGTTGAAAGCTAACAATAGATGGAGCGACAAAAGCTTCACTGAATTGTTGACTTTGTTGAAAGAAATTCTTCCTGAAGGAAACGAGCTGCCAATCTCAACATACCAGGTAAAGAAAATGTTGTGCCCAATGGGAATGGAGGCCAAAAAGATACACGCATGCCCGAATGATTGTGTATTATTTCAAAAGGACTATGTAGATTTGAAAGATTGTCCAAAATGTGGTGCGTCACGATATAAATTGACGACTTCGGGGGAGTCCAGAACTGGTTCTCCTGCCAAGGTGTTGTGGTATCTACCTATAACATCACGGTTTCAACGCTTGTTTGCAAATCCGAAAGATGCGAAGAATTTGAGGTGGCATGCAGATGTTAAGAAAAATAATGATGGGATCCTACGACATGCGTCTGATTCCCCACAGTGGAAGAAGATTGATGTATTGTTCCCTGAATTTGGTGAAGAAGTCAGGAATCTAAGACTTGGGCTTTGTACAGACGGGATGAATCCGTACGGGACATTGAGCAGCCAACATAGCACTTGGCCAGTCATGCTTGTTATATACAATCTTCCTCCCTGGCTGTGTATGAAAAATAAGTACGTTATGTTGTCATTGTTGATATCGGGCCCTAAACAACCCGGAAATGATATCGATGTTTATCTTGAACCTTTGATTGATGACTTAAAGAAACTTTGGGCTGAAGGTGTGATGACCTATGATGCTTCTGCAAGAGAGACATTTCGTTTGCATGCTATGTTGTTTTGCACTATTAATGACTTTCCGGCATATGGGAATTTGTCTGGATATAGTGTCAAAGGTGCTAAAGCGTGTCCTATATGTGAAGAAAACACTGATTCAATAAGACTAAAATATGGCGGCAAGACTGTATATCTTGGTCATCGAAGGTTTCTTTCAAAATTCCATCCGTATCGTAGGAAGCGCAAAGCATTCAATGGATTGAATGATGAACGGAGTGCACCTAAACCTATACCAGGGGATGTTGTTTATGAAAGAGTAAAAGACATTGTCAATGAATTTGGTAAGAAATCACAATGTAGTATGGCCACACGGAGTGACAATTCTTCATTCAAAAAGAAGTCAATATTTTGGGATCTTCCTTATTGGAGTTCTTTGTCAGTCAGGCATTGTATCGATGTAATGCACGTTGAGAAAAATGTCTGTGATAGCATCATTGGTACTCTATTAAATATACCAGGTAAGACTAAAGATGGGATAAAATCCAGACTGGACCTACGTGAAATGGGAATAAGGTCAGAATTAACAGAATTACGTGAAATGGGTAATAAAAGAACATACTTACCTCCCGCTTGTTACACGTTGTCTAGAAAGGAGAAGAAAACTTTTTGTGAATGCTTGGTAAATGTTAAGGTGCCACATGGTTACTCATCCAACATCCGTAGATTGGTATCAATGAAAGATCTGAAGTTGATAGGTCTTAAATCTCATGATTGTCACACTCTAATGCAACAAATATTGCCCGTGGCAATTCGATCTATATTGCCGAAGCATGTAAGGTTTGCAATTACCAGACTTTGTTTCTTTTTCAACAGTCTATGCAGCAAAGTTATTGACCCTGATACTCTCGATATTTTGCAAAGAGAAGTGGTTGTTACCCTATGTCAGCTTGAGATGTATTTCCCTCCTTCGTTCTTTGATATCATGGTACATCTTGTTGTCCACTTGACTAGGGAAGTGAAAATCTTGGGACCGGTTTTCTTGCATTGGATGTATCCCTTTGAACGATACATGAGCGTTTTTAAAGGTGATGTTGGAAACCGTTATCGTCCTGAAGGGAGTATTATTGAAGGTTATGTGGCGAGAGAGGTTATGGATTTCTGCAATGACTTTCTCAGTGGTAATGACACTCCTGATAATGACACGAATATTGAGGAGGGCAAAGGAATTTTGGGATCACGGGTGAAAGTAATCAGCCGTGAGCAGTTGGAACAAGCTCACTTGTATATTTTACATAATATGGACGAAGTGAGTGTTTATATCGAGGAACATACCAATTTCATAAAGAGACAACATCCTCGAGCAAGTTCAATGTGGCTTGCTAGAGAGCATAATAAGACTTTTACTAAGTGGTTTGAAGATAAAGTCTTACATCAACTATCTCAAACACCAAATGATATTACAGAAACTATCAAATGTCTCGCCTTTAAACCAAAACCGAATGTTATGTCTTATGAAGGGTTTGACATTAATGGATTCACATATTACACAAAGCGCCAAGATGATAAGAGTGTCGTCCAAAATAGTGGGGTCACTCTTCAAGCGTCAACTATGTACTTTGCAAGTGCAAATGATAAGAGTCCACGTGAAGCTAAAATGTCATATTACGGTGTCATTGAAGACATTTGGGAGTTTGACTACATAGATTTCAATATTCCGCTCTTTAAATGTAATTGGGTTGATAACACCAAAGGAGTTATAGTGGATGAATTGGGTTTCACTTTGGTGAACTTTGAAATGATTGGCGAGAAGGCTGAACCATTCATATTGGCATCACAGGCAAAACAAATATTCTATATCGATGATCCTGCAAATGATAAATGGTCGGTTGTTCTTCATGGTAAAAGACAGTTCATTGAAGATCCTATAGATGAAGAAGAGTACTATGATAAGTATGATGACTCCAGTCCATTCTCAGTTGGGTTGCCAACTCCACAAAATATTGAAGCTAATGATGAATTATATGTGCGCGGAGATCACAATGAAGGATTGTTAATTGATAAAAGATCACAATTTTAGAGACATGTATGTTTATACAAATGGTAAATGTTTTCCTTTTTCTAGTTTATACAAATGCTAAATGTTTTCCTTTTTCTAGTTAATACAAATGCTAAATGTTTGCCTTTTTAATGACATTTTCAGATGCGTGGAGCAACTTGATGTGCGGAGAGGGACATTCCAACTCAAGATATCGTCTACCGTTTCCTCCTCCTCCGCAGTAATATCCTCATCTCTAAACGTTTCTCGTAGGATTCTGAACCCCTTCCTTCCCTCTACTGCATCGAAGCCATGCTGCAGTTGAACCCTTTCGCCGAGCCCTACCCGGCCAAGTAGGCGTCGCCTGAAGCACCACTGTCGTCGTCGTCTCCACCTCCATCGCAACTTGCTGTGCTAGTCCTGGCAGTTTATCACCCCACATGCCTTCCTCCCCAGTTCCTGCCGCTAGACGACCACACAATGGATCCAAGAGGATATGCAGGAGTTCGCCAAAGCCTATAAGCTGAGTATACTCATCCTATAGTCTGTGGCGAACGCCTGCATATCCTCTTGGATTCCATTGTGTGGTCGTCTAGCGGCAGGAACTGGTGAGGAAAGCATGTGGGGTGATAAACTGCCCACAGCAAGTTGCGATGGAGGTGGAGACGACGACGACGGTGGTACTTCAGGCGACGTCTGTTTGGCCGGGTAGGGCTCGGTGAAAGGGTTCAACTGTGGCATGGCTTCGATGTAGTAGAGGGAAGGAGGGGTTCAGAATCCTACGAGAAACGTTCAGAGATAAGGATATTGCTGCGGAGGAGGCAACGGAAGATGATATCTCGAGTTGGAATGTCCCTCTCCGCACAGGAGTCTGTGAGGGAGATACTGGAGGAGAGTTCTATACCATACACAGGCGAAGAAAGACATCGATACCATACATGAGGTATTATATATAGTCTCATTAGTTAGTATAAAATATATCAATCTTATTTTTATATTATTACTTATATACATCATTCTCTTTGCAGGTGTTTAAAACTGACCACACTATAGGCAAACACTTAAAAAATGTACATGCTCCATATACGAGGGAAGCATTAGATGAAGTAAGAGAAGAATGGGCAATAGTTGTACAAACAGTGGCAACTGTAAGATATACTTGGGATGTTGATAGTGATGATGAATGATACTTTGTAAATGAATATTTCTGAATGTTAAAACATGTATTTGAATGATTCTATATGTGTGAACGTGACAATTGAATTGATGTCTGAATGTATCTACTTGTGTGAATCTTTTTATGTTAATTTTGCAGGTTTGTGGCCTGTTTGTAGGCTGATATCAATGGATGTCGTAAACCTGTAGTTCAGAAAACTGAACTGCAGGTTCTCATCCTGCTGACCAGCCACAGCAGGCCTGCAAACAGATTTATAAAAAAAAAATAGATATAGGCGTCGGTTATTTACCGATAACCGTCAGTACAGACTTACAGCGTCGGTTTTTTATAAAACACCGACGCCAAAAGTGTTCGCGCTACAGGAAATGGGAGTCATCTAGGACACTTTTCTGCGTCGGTTTTGTAGTATATAACCGACGCAGAAAGCGTCCTAGATGACGCCATTTTCTGTGGCGGGGACCCTTTTGGCGTCGGTGTTTTATAAAACACCGACGCCTTTATGTTAAATAGGCGTCGGTTTTTTAACCGACGCTGAAGTGTCCACCCATTTAGCGGCGCCCACATAGGCGTCGTTCCGAAACCGACGCCAAAGGGGGTTAAACAACCGACACTAAAAGGCACTTCTGTAGTAGTGCAAGTTCTCACTTAGGGTTTAGGCTTTGCACAAGCCACCACTTAGCATCATATTCTCTTTCATGACATACAAAACACTTAGAATATATTCAACATGTAACATTTGCAACATAACCTTAAGCTTGGGTAAATTGTACTTTTCACTTAGGTTATTATATAATGCACACATAGTTTGCATATAAGATCAATTTTGAGAATAAACTTCACAAAGGCCTTAGTTACTTTTTCTCAAAAGATAAGAACAAGTTGTAAGCAGCTTACTTAAGCAAAACATCTAGGATTAGGTCATAAACCAGGTCAGGGGTGTTACAATTATAAACCCCTAACAAGGATTTCATCCCTGAAAACCCGGATAAAGGGAGACAGTTGTTGTTCATGCATAATATCACAAAGTGTCCACATAATATCTTGATGTTATGGAGATACCAGAGAACCTTGACCAACACAAGGTTCTTTCACATTGGATTATCATAGAATATGTTATACTCAACTGTCCTTCCCAGGCTAGAGTTACATTATGTCCTTCATTTGAGGCTACAAGTCTAATCATACTTCTATTGTACCAGTCTAATCTGTTGGTTCAACACCAGCTTTCTTATGACTTGTATCAACCATTCCGCTAGTTGTTTATTTTCTTGTCATAAGAAGAGGCTACTTGTCAAAGAAGAACTTATCTCAGAGGTATCTCTAGAGATTAGGTATAAGTTCCCTCAACAGATCTAGATAGGGATATTTTTAAGGAATCATTTTTAGCTTGATACACTTTTCTTAAAAAGACTCTATAATTGTTCCTTCAATTAGTACCTCCTTATCAATGTTATGTTTATGCGGAGCATAAACCCCTAACCTATGATCTCCATACTATAGTTATCTCAAGGTTGGCCCTTCTAAGTTACCAAACATTATTCATTTTATCGTAAGTTATATTCTTAATCTCCCATATCATCTGACACATCTTGGGTACCAGAATTCCTCATCTTGGTATTCTTCACATGTGTCGAAAACTCATTACATCCTAATCATTTCCATCTTCTCATTACTAATAACAAAGTTAAACATACAGAAGGAGCTTTCTTTAACCTAAGACATTATATATATATTACACATATCTTAATTTTGGAACTAAAGTCCCAACCGAACTGATACTTTTCTAAGTACACATCAAATGAACGATCCTAACTCATGCACATCAAGTGTCATGAAACTCACTTGATTGCCATGTTCATGAAAGGAAGGAACATAAAGGAACATACCCCCATCATTACCCAAGGTTGTTCATCAAAGAGGAAACATATATTTAGTTGAGGAAGTCCACTTAGCAATTTCTATTAGTTAGGGAAGTCCACTTAGGAATCCATGTCTAGTTAGGAAAGTCCACTTAGCAATCCTTTATTAGTTAGGGAAGTCCACTTAGCAATCCGTGTCTGGTTAGGAAAGTCCACTTAGCAATCCTTTATTAGTTAGGGAAGTCCACTTAGAAATCCATGTCTAGTTAGGAAAGTCCACTTAGCAATCCTTTATTAGTTAGGGAAGTCCACTTAGTAATCCTTGTCTAGTTAGGAAAGTCCACTTAGCAATTCCTATGTATTTGGGAAAGTTCACTTAGCAATTCATGTGTATTTGGGAAAGTTCACTTAGCATTCCCTATGTATTTGGGAAAGTTCACTTAGCATTCCCTATGTATTTGGGAAAGTTCACTTAGAAATTCCCTATTTTGTTACATTCCTTTCTTTGTTTTTGTCTAACATGTTTATGAACATTCTATAATTTCATCACATTTCCCATTTCCATATTATGGAAATGATCCTTACTATTCACACAAACTTTATTCTATAGGGATCATCTCCCTAATTCTCCTTCGTCTTATCATGAGGATTATACTTTTTACTTCCTCATACACACAGATTGATCTGAGATTATCTCAGATTCCAATTTACTGCACTCAGGATGTGATGAAAACACTTATGCCATATTTCCAGTTTTGTTAGGCTTACAAGATTGTCTTAAAATGACTACTTGATAAGAGTAATCAGAGAGATAATAATCTATTCCTTACTTTTCATATTATCAAAGCATAGGACTTAGCATCCCTGGATTTTCTCCAAGCATCACCTCTATGGCTCATTGTCTTTCACATAGATAAGAGTATTTATAAAGCATTTAAAAGAATACTGAACAAAATATAAATTCTAGCTTTCATCATTTCTCCCATGTGTTCCCATAGGGAAAACAATAGAGAAGTCATTAACAACAATCCCCCTTGTGTTTATCAGATAAAATCAAAAGAAGGAATATCAAAATGGAAAATCTCTAACGGGTTGTTACCCCTCACGATCATCTACCACTTCATGTTGACTTAACACATAGAGTCTAGTTGTTTCATGTCATTGCTTTTTCCCTTTTACCCTATTGAGATATGAATTTCATATGTCCTGCCGAGTCTTCCTCGGTTGTTTAGTCATTTCCTCCCTTCTTTTAAACAAAAGGGGTTCAACATGCTCAACATGTTTGTATGTATAACATGTTTTGTCCTCGTACCAAGGTCTTATCGATCTTAGTAATGATGTAAAAGATAAATTAGAAGTTCTTACAAGTGGAAGGTTAGGACTTTTTCCTTTTCTTAGTGACTAGTATTCTGGAGCACTAAGCATTTATTGCACTGGTGGCACCAAAAACTATGGTCTTTTAGAACAACTAGACAACTATTTCTATAATTGTAGAGACTTCTCCTTGATTCTCAACTTATTGCCCCTCCTTGGGTACTACTATCACAGATGTACTATCTATCTTAACTTATGGTAGAGTCTATTTTCTCGCCATATGTTAATTCTTCCCACATTTTCCATTGTTCCAACATGACTATGTAACTCAGGAACCCTTTCAAAACCCAAAGTTTCTACATTGAGGACTGGTAACCTAGGTTTTAATGCTAGTATCCATCTACTATATGCATTCACTGCTATCCTAACCTACCCAACAAGAGCATAAAAAGCTAGATTCTCTATCTTGATTGGGTCAAGATGGAAATTCTCAGGCACTCATTCTTCCCTTGCTCGATCCCTTACACCCATTCATGGTACAAACAACATTACTCTTAGCAATGTATTCCTCGTGTTCTCCAGACATTTTATTCCTTCTACATAGGCAGAAGTCACTATAGGGTATACAGGAGGACACTCACACAAACTCAACACCTTAGTCCTATGTCTCTGTAGACTCAGTGAACCTTAAGCTCTGATACCAAACTTGAAATGACCATTCTCAAACCGACAAACAAATTGTTACTAACTAAGCATAGTAACCATAAACAGCGGATTAAAAAAAATCACTGAAATTTAAAACCATTTTGCACATAGATCCATCTTCCAGAAAACTCTTACACAAAAAATAGAAGCCTTATATACACATTATACATCCAGTGTTCTGTCTCTTCTCGAGGATAACAAGTACTAGTTGCTTTGCTTTAATGCACACAGTAACAATATAAAATCCTTGAGATAAGCAACCCAAAATCTCAAGTCACTCGTGAAATCCATTAAGACTATATCCCAAGGACCTAAGAGTATAGAGACAACACATAGGACTTCTATCTACAGGACATTAAAGACATCGTACTCAACCTAAGATACAATTATGATCATTGCTGATACGCTCCTTCTTCTGCAGCCCAATTCTTAGTCCCTCATCCACGTCTTACATAAAAATTGTGGATTCTACAGGGTGAGACTATTGTCCCAGCGAGAGATATAACTCTCTACCAACAATATTATTATCAAAGGAAATAATATAAAATTGGGCCGAATTATAAGACATATATTTACTTGAAAAGAAATATAAAGAACATGTATAACACCTATTTTATCAGGATGTATGAAAATATAAATTCATCAACCAATGTTTCTAACAAACATTATATCAATTGCTACAAAAAAAGCATAATTACATCTATCAAATACTTTCATATTCACTGAGACACATAAATCACTTAGAATCTCAATCTTACATCACTATCATACTTGGGTATTCAAACCCCTAATTCATCACTGAGTATTGTCATCACTTAGGAGATGATCATTATCCCTAGATTATCAGGCTCAGATATTTCTTCACATAGTCCACATAGTTGATTGAGTCTATAGCACATAGCCACATAGCTCTTACTTATCCATGCTTATTACTTAAGGATACTTGCATGATTATCATATCATGTTATCAACCATCTCAACATATGATTCTAACCATGAAGTACTAAGGAACACATCCTACCTAATGAATTGGGGTTATAATTAACCAATTAGGGTTTTAAGATTTCATTAGCAATGACCATGCCCTAACTCATACTCCACTCATCTCAGGAGTATTAGTATACACAAATCACATACTTGTCTTTCAAGTCTTAGTTTCTCTCTCATCCTCATTAGGATGTAAATTACTTAGTTCACATCTTTAAGGTTTACAAGCTTAACAATATCAAATGAGTTAAGTGCACTGTATCTCAATATTAAATAGATCATATTTATCACTTAGTCAATCTTAATAATTGAGGATATGCCTATCGTGTCAAGTAGCATGATTGATAATGTCATTCTATTGTATTTTAAGATATACATATCATTTTGTCAAGTTATTCAATTTGATCATGTGGTATAACCACATCCTCATATCGGGTATAGGGCATATCCCCTATCACCATATCGTGCATCCACTTAGGTTACCATATCGTGTATCCACTTAGGTTACCATATCGTGCTTCCACTTAAGTTACCATATCGGCCATGCATCACTACAACAAAACTGCCCATTAGTGGCATTTATTTAAGTGGCATTTATAAAAAAAGCCACTATCTTTCTAATATACATGCATTTTTAATTAAAATGTTGCTGAACCACTTATTATAGGATTTCTGAAAAGGACATAACATTAAAGGCATTTTTATTTCTAATTAGTGGCAATCTTAAATTGCCATACCAAATTAGGAAATATTTTGCTAAACTATATTGACTTCCCACTCCAAAATAAATTTTCCCTTTGTGCTGCACTCTCTGCTCATTCAGCCTGACGTTTCCGATCTCCCCCTCTCTCCCTGCACGACTTCATCACTCCCTGGCCCATCATGCCCTAGGTCCGTTGGTGGCTCACAATCATCTGCAGACTGGGAGAGACCGGTGGCACCTGTTGTTCGCCAGTTTCCGTCTGTGGTGCCAATAGTTGTTGGCTATGGAGTGCCAAGTTGTCGGTGTCGTAGTGACACCTTTCCTGTGATCACGAGCGTTAGTTCTTCCTCCTCCACCTATTTGAACCGATCCCAACCGAAGCATACTCAGGCACCGTTCGTTCTTCCTCATCTTCCTTGGTGGACCGAGCCCAGCCGAAGCACTGCCGCATACTCAATCTGCCCCTCTGGTGTCGGCGAGCTTGAGTGAGGGACTCCGATCAATCCTCTTCAAGTAACCATCGCCGCACCCTATTCTGTTAACTAAGATGTAGCTTACATACCTCCTTCAAGGTCTCTTTCATGATCGGTGGCTAATAGGCATGTAAAGTGTCAACAATTCTCATGCTTGGACAAAAAATCTGTAGGTATCAAATGCCATGCCACTTGGAATTTGTTGTTCATCTGCAGGTTATCCTAAATCATCAATAACTATTAATGGGAAACCTTACAGCAGAATAAAAAAACATATTCTGACTAATAACTTGTTTACCAATAGTAGTCCACTCTTGTTTCTAGCCATTTCAATTGACCATACTTAAAAGGTATTTGCCTTGGATCTGACTTCTGCTCTACATACATTATTAGTACTTTTTATCTGTAGTGTCATAATTTTGAAGAAAGACAAGAATGAAGAAACTATAGCACTTCAAAGATGTTAACAGAATATGACTTATAGAGTTCATGTAAACATCACATGTAATTAATCAGTTCCCTATTATGATGGTGGATTGGTATTTTCTATTCGATGTTTACATGGTCTTCCCACAAAATCATTTGAGAAACCAGGTGATGTGAAATGCAGCGATCAGTATAATTGAAAATCATAATGTAGACATAATAATTCATAAGTGATCTCCTTAAAACAGACATAATAATTCATAATGTAGACTACGATAATTGTTGGTATAATGACATACTCATCTTACTTTCCATCTAAGTCTGATTTGTATTTCTCAAGTTGACTATGAAAATATGTAACATCATTATATATACTTATTGAAAATATATAACATCGTTATATATACTTACAATTGTTGGTACTAGTATTTTGCAGTCTCTTTCCACCCACAACAATCACTATGGCCTGGGCCTCGACCCTTCTTATCCTTTTCCCTGAAACAGAACAGCTGGACATCACCCTAGACCATCGTACACTAGCACAACTCACCATTACTAGACAGTGTCTTCATTTGAACAGAAGACGCTACATGGCTGGTCAAGTGACTTTAAAGTATGGAACCTCGACAACTGTAATCGACGTTCAGTATGATGGAAAATGCACTTTAAGGTATCCACAACCAGTTGGCTTGCGTGGATTCAGAACATGCTAATTGGCCGAGAGGACCAGGTCTGGCTTCTAAACATGCTAATTGGATTCGTCTACGAGGGACTCCCTCCGCGACACAACATCATCAACAAAGCGGCCAAGTCACCATTCAAACAGGTGTCTCAATTCTTGATGAAATTTTATTACTTTCAAATAAGGAAATCACCAATAAATGTATTTTTTACTATTTTTGTAGAATGAAATTTTGTTACTTTTAAATAAGGAAATCACCAATAAATGTATTTTTATAGTATTTGACACAATTCACCAGTCAAATGGGTGTCACAATTTTTGATGTTATATTTTTTACTATTTTTGTAGAATGGATAAGTCTTGGATAGCAGAGGATGACCGAACGAGTAGTAAATACCTATGTGGAGTATCCAACTTTTTGGATTTCTCTTTTCAACATTCAGCAACTGGAGACAAGATTGTATGCCCTTGTAGAAAGTGCACTAATGTATACCAGGTCACCAGACAGATAGCATTGAGTCATCTATTGTGGAATGGCTTCTTACAAAGATATATTTCTTGGGCTTTTCATGGAGAAGATGTCGATGTTGAAATGGATGCTCAAACTGATTAGGATGATTGTCTAGATGATGAAAATTTATAAGATATGTTGCATGATGTTTTTCTGAGTTTCAATGAAGATGAAAATATGGAAGGAGAACAGTCGGCTACTGATCAACATTTAAATGCTGACAAATTTTATATCTTGTTAAAGGATTCTGAGATAGAATTATATCCAGGGTGTAAGAAACTTACCAAACTTGCTTGCATCCGATAATTCTATCACCTAGTTTGTCTTAATTCCTTGAGTAAGAAAGCATCATCTATGTTTCTTAAGTTCTTTAAAAAATGCTACCAGAAGGAGAACAATTACCTAATTCCTTTTATGAGCTGAAGAAGACAATAAAGGAGTTGGGATTACATTATGTGAAGATTCATGTTTGTCGAAATGGTTGCATGCTATTTTGGAAGGAGTCTGTTGATAAAGACGTCTGTGATACATGTGGAGAATCAAGATGGCTAACGACTTCAACACTAGATGATGATGATGAGGAGCTAGTAAACAAACCTAGAAGACCACCTGCCAAAGTGCTCAGACACTTTCCACTTATACCACGACTGAGGAGGTTGTTCATGTCATCAAAAACATCTTCCTTAATGAAGTGGCATGCAGAAGAATATGAAAAAGATGACAAGTTAAGACACCCGGTAGATTCACCTGCATGGAAAACATTTGATGTTATGTATCTAGAATTTGCTGCAAATGCTAGAAATATTCGATTGGGACTTGCCACTGACGGATTTAATCCTTTTGGGACAATGAGTAATTCTCATAGTACATGGCCTGTTGTAATTATTCCATATAATTTACCTCCTTGGTTGTGCATGAAGCAACAATATTTTATGTTGTCCCTACTATTTCTGGACCATCTTCGCCACAGAATATAGATGTTTACTTGCGTCCATTGATTGATGAGCTGAAAGAACTATGGAGTACTGGTGTACAAACATATGATGCTAGAGCCAAGGAATTCTTTCAGATGTGTGCTTCTTTATTATGGACTATTAGTGATTTTCCAGGATATGCACATCTATCTGGTTGGAGTACTAAAGGTTACAAAGCATGTCCTTATTGTAATAAAGATACTGTCTCACATTGGTTGCCACATAGCCGTAAAGTTTGTTACAGAGGACACCGTAGGTTTTTGCCAGCTGGCCACAGATTCCGGAAAGAAGCTAGGGCATTTGACGGAGAGCAAGAATTTAAGAGTCCACCTAAACCTCCTTCTGGAACTGAAATCTTGTCACAATTGGATGGCAGAAGCACTGTAATTGGTAAGAAAAGGCTGAGAGGTAAAGATTCAACACACAATTGGGATAGGAAAAGCATATTCTTCGAGCTACCATATTGGAAATCTAACATTGTAAGGCACAATATGGATGTCATTCACATTGAGAAGAATATATGTGAGAGTATTGTTGGAACATTAGTAGGTCTGAAGGATAAAAGTAAGGACAACTTAAATGCAAGAAAGGATTTGGAGGATATGGGAATTAGATTTCCGCTTCATCCACAAACTGTTGGCACACATTCCAAACTACCTCCAGCTTGTTATATGATGAGAAAAGAAGAAAAAATATCATTTTGCAACCTCCTAAAATCTGTCAAAGTTCCATATGGGTATGCATCTAATATATCTAGATGTGCATGGTCGACAGATCAGAAGATGCTACCAATGAAAAGTCACGATTATCACGTGTTGATACAACAACTTCTGCCATTAGCTGTCACTGTGTCTTTGCCCAGTAAGAATGCTAAGTCATGTATTATTAATCTTTGTCACTATTTTTAGAGGTTGTGCACTAAAGTCATAGATCCAAATGATTTTGCTGCATTGGAAAATTCAATAGATGTGACACTTTGTGAGATGGAGAAGATTTTCCCTCCATATTTTTTTGACATAATGGTGCATCTATCAGTCCATCTCATTTTTAAAGCTAAGATAGCCGGCCCTGTTCAATATCGTTGGATGTATCCAATTGAAAGGTAACTTTTCATACATCATGATGACTTCACCTATTCAAATTTAATTTGTCATAATATTTTTGCCAACTTTGTTATCAGGTATCTGCATACCCTAAAAGGATATGTTCGTAATAAAAGATAGCTGGAAGGATCAATAGAAGAAGGATATATAGCTAAAGAGTGTCTTACTTTTTGTTCAAGATACTTGGATGAAGTTGAAAAAAAATTAAATCAGCCAAATAGAAATGATACTGACAAAATAAATTTGGAAAACGAGCCAACACATGACAGTGACGATTGGTCGATTTTCTCAATAGTAGGTCATGGTTTTGGTAAAATGATAGCATGTGCCTTGGACGAACATACATTGCAACAAGCCAATAAGCATGTACTATTAAATTGTGACACAGTTGAACCCTACATTAAGTAAGTTAGTGACAATTGTCTTCTATTATTAAAATATTATTACATATTCCAATTACATATTGCACATATTTTGTTTTCAGGAAGCACTATGATATCATTAGGCTAAAACATCCTCATAAGTCCTTAAAGGAGGTACAGAGAATACATAGTAACTCATTTGATGGATGGTTTAAGGAACATATAAGTTAATTTGTCATAATTAAATTTGTTATGCTTCATGATTAAATACTAACAAACTTTTCTTGTGTTAGATTGAGACACTCCTAAGAACAGAGATGGTGGATGATAAAATCAAGTTTCTTTCTCAAGGTCCACATCAAATGGCCGTTAAGTACAAGGGCTACATTGTCAATGGTCACAGATTCCATACCAAAGCAAAAGATCGACATCTAACAACACAAAATAGTGGAGTCTTTCTAGTAGCTAACATTGATTGTTATGCTAAAACCACTGACCGCAATCCAATTACTAGAGATGTTACCTACTATGGAGTTTTGAAGGATGTTTTTGTGCTCAATTATTATGAACACTTTAAGGTGACATTATTTAAGTGTGATTGGGTGGACATCTAATCCAAGAGGACAAACAAGCATGATGAACATGGGTTGACTCTTATTAATTTGAGACGACTTCAATCAACTGGAGAACCGTATGTAGTGGCACCTAAAGATGGACAATTATTTTATGTAGAACATGTCACTGAAAAAGGGTGGCATTTTGCTGTAAAGATTCCCCCACGAGATATGTTCAACATGGAAGATCCATCTTGTAATGAGACTGTCAAAGCTTATGTGCAAGGTGAACCTAGAGATGGGCCATCAATGACAACAGAGGATGAAAATGCAGACTGTGACATAGTTAGATTGGATATGGAAGGAATTACTATTGATAATTCAACAATTGAGAAAGACCAATCCCAAATTCAGTAGGATGATGAAAGTGTATATCAAAGTGATGAGGATGATAGTTTTGAATGAGAAAATTACAAAGTAGAAACCAATGTTTATTTTAGTTTGTCGTTATTATTTGACTTATATATGCCTGTTTCGTTGGCATGAAGTTTCCACTGTCTGAAATGTATCTGACATTTTTTAGTCACATACTTCTATGTGTGTTGGATTATCTCACATATTCTCGAGAGAGAAGGTTGTCTGATCAGCGCCTTCGATGTATCGCAGCCTAGCCAAAGTGGTATCTAAAAGTAGTATCTAAAGTAGTATGTTCTGCTTAAATTCTAATGTCCAACTTACTAACAATGATGATCACCTTTTGCCTTGCCTTAATGTAGGTGTATGCAATCAGAGTTTCATTTTTATGCAATCCTCTTCACTAACACTGTTGCTAGCTCTGCTGTTACTGATATGTTGACAATGACTTCGTGTACCTCTACAGTTTTGTGTCCTAGTTTCTCTACAGAGGTACATGAAGTCATTGTCAACATGTCATAACTATGCTCTGGTGGAGAAGTATACGAAGAAGCCTCAAGGAAGAATGGTTTCTATAAGAGATTAAAGGCCATTCTATAGAGATAAGGTTGTAAATGTCTTTTTGCTTCCTACTCTGGAAAGTCTTCTTGCATGTTTTGCAGTTACTTGTTTTTTACATGTGGTGGTTGCCATGACTGGTGATGGTGTCAATGATGCACCTGCTCTGAAAATGGCAGACATTGGTATTTCCATGGGAATTTCTAGAACTGAGGTGATTATATTTTCTATGGGAATTTGTATATCTATCTTCTTGTCTTTTAGTAATTATTATCGATAATGATGTTTCTTCTCTTTTTATGTGTCAGTCCAGGTTGCCAAGGAGGCTTCAGACATGGTTCTTGCTGATGATAACTTCAGTACAATATTTATTGCAGTTGACGAAGGGAGATCTATCTATAACAACATGAAGGCCTTCACCAGGTTCTGCTCTTATTAATCATTTTATGCTTTCTTACCTTACTAAAATTCTTTCAACTTATTATGTATAGCCTATAGTTTTATGAGAACACTGGATGAGATTGAGTTTGATTATAATCTTTTTCTTTTACATAATTGTCAAGATTGTCAACTTTTCCCCCTTTCTATAATCTGCTTAGATGTGTGCTTAGCTAAATGTCTAAAGCTTTGATGCGTGGCAAACTCTATTCAGCTGACATAATGTGAATGGTACATTTGAAATTATCACCCCTGTCGAACTTATTAGGAGTGGTGAGAAGGTGGGTTCTTGTGAGGCTGACCTTCTTGCAAAGCTCGGCATTAGGCCCTTCTCATATGGACTGGTTGTGATGTCAGTTTATGACAGTGGATCTGTATTCATCCCTGAGGTCCTTGATCTTACTGAAGATGACCTTATTTATAAATTTGACAATGGTGCTATCTTCCCTAATAATATCTTATTGCATGCTAGTGTTGTAAGTTTTTTTTGTCTTACATTTGCATGCAAGTGCTCAACTTTTTGCTCACTTCATGGCAGGATCCTAGCAAGTTTGCAGTTGTTGCTGCCCCTGTTGCTGCTTCAGGCTATGCAGTTGCACCTGCGGCTTCTGTTGCCAAGGTGGAAGAGAAGAAGGAAGAACCTACTGAGGAATCTGATGGCTTTATGGCCAAATTATCATATGCTATCACTGCAACTAAGAAGAAGGATGAACCTTCATTGTAGTGTAGCTGGTCTAATCATGCAGAAGCTCACAACTACTTGGAATGCTAGAATGGAGCTGTATGTTTTTGTAAGAAAATGAGTTTGTATTCCTTTGGGGGGTCTCCAAGTGCAAATTGAGTTGATATCCAGTTAGTGATCATGTCTAGAATATGTATCATATATAGTCATATGTGATGGTGTTGTATTGAATATAAGGGGCAAGGTAAAATGTCCTCCTCATGTAATTGTCATTTGATTATAAATAAAAAAAGTTCAATACTTTGGAAAAATGTGTTCGGCTTCAATTGGCATTCAATTAGAAAACTTGATCATGAACTACAAATTGACTGACTAAAATCCATAAAAAAATAGTAATGCAGAACTAGTATGTCATTAATGGCTTTTTTCATAAGCCAATACATTCAATCAAAACCATTTTATACAACAACATTATACAAAATAGTGGCATTTGTATAAACGCCAAATGATGGATAGTGGATTTTCTATAAATGCCAAATGATGGTTTAGTGGCATTTATGTGGCATTTATTCGAAGCCACTAAAGACAAATGTTTAGTGGCTTTTACAACTTAAGCCACTATCTTCCTAGTGGCATTGGCGCTAGAGGTATTTTTTTTAATGTCAACAAATGCCGCTAAACTTGTTTACTGGCTTTTTTTTCAGTGGCATTTCTAAAAGGCCACTAATGGGTATTTTTGCTGTAGTGCATGTTGGGAACCATATAAGCCATGCATGTTGGGCACCATATCGGCCATGCATATTGGGCACCATATCGGCCATGCATATTGGGCACCATATCGGGTACCCATGTTAAGTGATACCTCATAACCATATCATGTGCCCATTATTGATAAAACCCTTACACTCAAATCATGACAAGATGGATACCAAATTGATCCTTCAACACAAAGGTGGTATATCAGTTTTCAAATTTCAAAGAGCATATCGGGTTCCCCATCCTCATTCTAGGGTTTTACTCGTATCAGGCACAAGGCATTGTTTCACCTTTGTACTAAGTACAAGTGATAGATAAGGATCCTTCATATCATCCATAAGACCTACTATGACTTACCTACATAACGGGAAAGCCTCCATATTGGGTTCCAAATCGCTTTTCCCAAATCTCCAACCCTTGTCGGGTTACAAGATCTCCAACCCATATCGGGTTGTTCAAGAGTGATCAACTCATATCAGGTATCCAATGATGATGTCATAATCATCAACCTCAAGATTATTAATCTTATTCAAAACTATGGATAAAAATCCTAATTCCATTTTGGAAACCATGCTTACATCGATTGATCATAGAAAACCCTAATTTGCAAGTAATCAACAATTTGAACAACATTAAGGAAAGGATAAATAATATTGAAGGGTTTAAGTTATATAACCCGCCTTTCAAAGAGCTTCCAAGCTTCAAGCTTCACTTCCTCACATCCCAAGGTCAAAGGTGGACCTTCTCCAACCTCCAAGACTTGGGCTCCAAGCTTTTGCACGATATCCTTCATCATCTTGGGCGATATCACCTTAATTGGTTGCTTCAACCTTCCTTGGCTGATATCTCTCCTCCTTGGCTGATAACACTCTACCCTCTTCACTATGGGTGACACAAGAGGGGGTGTTGCATGATACAAGAGAAAATGACACTTTCTTGATCCGAAAATCTTGGCAACAAATGAAGGTCAAGGTATTTATACTTGAGGTTTATAGAAAAGGGTGTCATAGGTGTCACTTACTTAAGGTGCTTCATGCCACCTAACCTTGCAAGGTCGACACATGCTCTTGCATGCATGCCACTATTATGTTTTCATGCAAAATAATGAATAAAAGATAAGGGGGCGGCCCTTGAGTTGCCTCCTAGGGCAAGCTCTCTTCCACTAACTTATTATTTTATTAAACTCCATCATTTCCAAGGCAAGTTGCAAATCGATTAATTTTCTTTTTCCTTGAAGTACCTTGCCTATTATGGGTCAAACCAAGGTTCTACAAACTGATAGAATGCTCTCCTTATGGCTCTATGGCCGATAGGGGCTCCTTTCCTTAGTCCACAATCGTTATGGCTCATGTGTATAACTTCAACTTATGCATTTTCTTGTTTTCTTTATTATTAAGAGTAATAACACTTCAAGATGCTTCAATCATGTTGTCTCCTTCTTTCTCTTTCCTCTAGATAACACTAGGTAAGATTAAAAACAATCTAGAGGTGATAAATTACATATTAACCCTACATTTTGTACATATTGCAAATTGTACTATAATTGATGCACCAAGCACTTAGCATTATTTGCACAAGTTCTCACTTAGGGTTTAGGCTTTACACAAGCCACCACTTAGCATCATATTCTCTTTGATGACATACAAAACACTTATAATATATTCAACATGTAACATTTGCAACATAACCTTTATCTTGGGTAAATTGTACTTTTCACTTAGGTTACTATATAATGCACACATAGTTTGCATATAAGCTCAATTTTGAGAATAAACTTCACAAAGGCCTTAGATACTTTTTCCCAAAAGATAAGAACAAGTTGTAAGCAGCTTACTTAAGAAAAACATCTAGGGTTAGGCCATAACCCAGGTTAGGGATGTTACAAAAATAAATAGACCAAGATAAATGATATGAAAACTCTATTGAGCATGGCCAACTCTAGAAAACCTATAGTGTGCTTTGACATTCACTATGATTAAAAGGAGAAAAGTTTATACATGCATTCTTTTTAGAATATTCATAATAAAATGATATTTAATTTGAAAATCGAGTCACCATCTTATAGCTTCACGTATTCATAACGATGAAATTCCTTTTTAGAATAATCATAATCAAATGATATTTAATTTGAAAATTGAGTCACCATCTTATAGCTTCCCTTATTCATAACAATGATATTTCATGGAGTCCCTGGAAAGTCCAAATTAATTGTAAATACAAGTTCTATCCCATATTTTTAATGCATCACTGAGATTTGTCCATATCAATGATAAGTTAAATATAAAGTGGTATTAGACTTATAATACAAATGTGACTATAAAGGAAATATTCAATTGAGGTTAAAGTTATTGTGCATCAAATGTATAATGCCAAAATTAAAGGTACACTACTATACCATAAAACTAGGGAAAGTGACTACATTGATTAGCTAGACATCTTTATATGATAGTCAAAAGTCACTTGAAGTATAAGTAGTCCTCCAGAGTCCCTTTTCTCGAAAAATCACTACTCGTGCCATGTGTTTGGAAATTGCCCTTATACAAAATGAAAAAAAAAAACAACAGAAGGACATCATCAAATATGGGAGTGTTGTGATATAGAGTTAGTTCAGGCATACATGACAACTATGAGTAATTTATACTAAAACAAATATATATAGTCTAGTAGGATATAGTGACCATAATTTCTTAAATGATCTAAGAGAGTGTAATAAAATAAGTATACTTTGTTAGGGAATTCTAATGAATATGGATGCAAATGATCAAATTATAACATGCAAATATTTCACTAGGGAAAGAAGGGTATAAATTGATTAGTGTAGATATCCATCAAGTTAAAGAATGACATGTGCCAATTATATAAAAAAATACATCACAATTATGAGTAGATAGTAGCATGATAAAATCAATAAGGTTATGTTTCTCAATTAACATAACAATAACACAAATTACATTTACATCCATCATAAAAAATAAAGATACAAGTAAATTATGTCGAATATAATTCTCATTAAGGACAGAACATACACAAATAGACATTTCATTAACTTTTTGAATAAATACATAAAAAAGTCTAATAGTCATGCTTCTCAACAAGGGCAAAAATATCATTCATGTTTCTCAAAAAATGTAAAGACAACACACACTACCTTTCATCCAACATAAGGAAAGGTTACAGAAACCACATTTAATGTACTTTCAAGTAAAGGAAAAGACATCACTACTTACCTTTACTTCTCAAATAAGGGTATAAATAGCATACACTACATGGACTTTAAATAATGTCATGGGGAACACACATTAGTCATTCTTCTCTTTTGACGTCATTTGGTAGTTGTTACATGACCTCAAGTAGAGATAAAATGTTACTCTCTCATGATTTATAAAATCGCACACATGGGATCTTACGAAAGATTCATACCTAGTGAAGGACATCGGCCAATTATTATTAATCCATTTTTTGATAAACAATCTAAAAGGAAAAAGTGTAGATCTGACTAGATAAACACCTATCTAAAATGTAAACATCCTAGAATACTTACACCTCAAAATTACATTTTTTATTCTCATTTTCCCTTTTCCTATATGTTCCTCATATAACAAGGATATTGATTCTATCATCTAGAGTTAATTCATTTTACATAACATTTGAAAGAACATGAGAACATAACATAGTGGCTAATGTTGTTAAATTCAATTTTAACTCAAGAAATTGGTCCCATCTAATAAAGTGTATGATATTGCACATGAAAATTCACTAAGGGTGAAATCCGTAGAGTGTACCTAGACTACGTGCAACAATCACCACCTACAAGTGGACAAATCTTATTTCAATATAGTTCAAGATCAAACCCAAGGGACAATTGTTTTATAAATTAAGTGATCAAAGTAACTTACCAAGACTTAGTGATTATCACAAGATTTGAGTTGGTTTAATTGACTAAATTTGCAAGAATGGAAAGATCTAGTTATCAATGGATGAAAACACAAGGGTGGAATTGGATCTATTATGTGCATTCATTCAAATCCAAACTTGTATGAACAGATAATTGGAGTTATGCAAGATTCCCCTTTCAGTGTCAGAAATTTGCATGAGTGGATATCCATGTAAGCTCGATGTGTTGTTACTTATAGATCTTGTATCCACTACTCTAGAGACTTCCCATCAGAAGTTCTCATCAGGGTATCAACCAAAGCCAATCGATATTCAAATCTTAAATGTTGAAGTTCTTGTGGCATAAGATTATAATAAATCATGTCAAGTGGGTGATTAAATCACAAGACGTTAAATAATGATTAACAATGAATTAAATGAGTTTATACAAGAATTGGAACAAGAATAAAATTGAAAGAAAAAGGTAGTGAGGAATTCCCACACCCTAGTAAAAGGACTACACTATTGACATGGTAAGATTAATATCACTGGTAAGGAAATCTACACAGTCATGGTCATGACTGTACAAGAAGTAGCTCAGTGTGGTATGCAACATCAAAATTCATTCCTTCTCTCTCTTCTAGGTATCTAGCCTAACTTGTGGTGGGAGCAGGTGGATGGGCAGGAACTTGATGAAGAGGTTGATCTTCCCAGAGAGTGAGGTAGATGGATGTTGAGTTGCTGAAGGAAATGATTGATGGATCACTGTTGTTCATTTGGAGGTTGATGTCTCTTTTGGTGGAGAGGTTGATGGCTCCAGGAAGTAGTAGGATGATTGATGGCAAGGGACTCAAGATATCGATGAATGTTGTCAACCTGAAGGTGTATCATTCTAAATATGACTAGCCCAATTAAACTAGAAATGATTTTGAGTTGTAATACTTTCACCCTGTGAGAAGTATGAAGTCTAAGAGAGCTTTTATTTGGTTGTGTGATGGGTATTTTTAGAGCTCAGTATATGCATTTGTCCCACATGGACGGTTGAGATTGATTGCTTCATGTCTAAGAAAACTGGATAAAGGTTGATGGGTTAGACAAATAGTTGATTAGGTTGATGGTCTTGAATGCTCGATATGAAGGGATGTCAAACTCTGGTTGTCAATATGGAGTATCAACCTAGTGGCTCTCAATGTAGAGGGTCAATGGGTCTGGAGCTTGATCGTGATCCTAGATCTATTGGGCTATCGTTCAATTGGGACATCAATCTTTGGAGGTCAATTGGTCATCAACCTTGAAGGTTGATGGGATGGTCAAGCATTGTGGTCGAGGGGATGAAGATCAATTGTTGATGCTTGATAATTGATGATTTTTGAAGGCCGATTAACATGATGATTTTGTCCTTGGACACAAAAATTATTGATCGACCTGCCTTATGAAAGTGCTTGAAATCCATTTTAGTCTGAGCACCCTAGGCATTCTTAATGCATAGTGATAAGATTCAAAACCTGCAAGTGGAGTTAAGAATAGTATTAAAGTCCTAAAAATTAGTATTAAAACCTAAGTAGATCAAAACCAAACTATTTTTAATAAAGGTTAAGACATTTGAACGCTTTTTGTAAAAAAAATGTTATTAAAACTTGGATGATGAATTCATCATCTAACCAAAACAAAACAAATTTTAAATTTGTATTTTGTCGATTTGGATCATTTTTAGTTTTGGAAGATGAAGTCTGAAGTGAAATCAGGTCAGTTTTGAGTGGTTCTTTTCAATCTAGATCAAATTTAGGTTGACAGATTAGATAAATATAAGTTCAATTAAGTAGAAGTTATTATACATCATGAGTAATTAAAAAATATACACTCCAAAATTTGATTTTGAGTTGTACATTTTAAAAGCGAGTCTGATTCTGGGTGTACAACCTTGTATAAAAATCGAGATGCATGTTGATTTTGGGTTGGGATATTTTTCATCAACTTAGTTGTTGTCAGACCCAGAACCTATCCAAAATAACTTTTTGACACTCCTACTAGTGGTCGATGTGGATTTTGTGGTATCTCAAATTTACTAAGATAGAAAGACCTAATTTTCCCTAAAATAGTAGTACAAAAACTCAGTCTCAAGTAGGCATATCCTATGACAACATATACTAAGGATCAAATCCTAAGGAATAACATTAATAAAAAAACTTGTATTTTATGCTAATTGAGAAAAAGGAAATTAACAAGAATAAATGATTGTAGTTTGTTCATTAAAAGTAGTGGAAAATATGAAATCCAAGAATTAAAAGATAGAACTAGCATGTTTAGATTACTATGACAACAAGTATGACATCTCTACCTAGATCTCCCTCTCTCTCTATTTGATATCAACACAATGAAGAAAGAGAACTTATTTAGATGAAGATATTGTCGGGTAAGATTGTAAGGAGTGGGACTTGAGAGGGGATTCATGCCCTACTAAAATTTTAGTAATAAATTCATCTAATCCAAACACACTAATAAGCATGTTGGAGTACGTTGAAATTTTTCCTTTCTCAAATGATGATATACAAAAGACTAAACAATAGAAGAAGAACAATAAATCATTATTAAATTTAATTTTACAAGATTATAAAAGACTATCCCATTAAAGGGATTGCATGAAAGAATGTGTTAAGGATCTAAGTAGAGGAATATATAAACTATCTCAAGTCCATCTCCCCGAGAGTTAGCTCCATAAGCTAGGTCCACATCTGCTTGGCATGTCCATCATGTCCTACACCTAGGGTTGGAAGCATACCCCACAAGAAAAGATGAAATGGAAGTTGTCAACACAAAAATCGGTATGTGCATATTAATATGGAATTGAGAAATATAATGGAAAAAGGACATCAAATATAACAAGGTTTCCCATAGAAGAGGGAAAATACTATTCAAGTAGATATCAAAAGAGAATACAAATTTTAATAAAATGATAATCAAGAATAAGAGATTTATTACCATAAAAAAGTCACAATAATAATAATAATGTCACAAAACATAAAAAGTTGCACAGTGAGTAATAAGCAGACTAACATATACTAAAAAGTAGGATATGAACATATATACTCTATACAAAAGGGGAGGAGGACTAAACCTCAATGCCAAAAAAATATATTATTTTGCAAGAGGACTAAAACCTCATTGCATTAGCATGAGGATTAAAACCTCAGTGCCTAAAATGTAATATATCGTAGGAGGAATAAAACCTCAGTGCAGTGACAAGAGGACTAATACTCCAATGCCTAAAACAAATATGGTGTCACTACTTATAGTTATGACTAGTCAATCACCCATGCAAACAGGATAGGAAAAATCATGTATAGTCATACTCAACAAACGTATGAGAATATCCAACTAATATAAAGTGGATCAAATGACCCATAAATAAATATTCAAACATTTCCATAGTTTAGATACTTCACATGATCACAAAAGTCCACAACTTGAAAATTAGGATTTCACAAGGAATAAGATGAACAAGATATAAATAAGGATCTAAAAAGTTTATCCAACAAAATAAAAATTTCACAAGATCCATATCAATGCATACTTTCTCAACTAAGTCAACTTCTCAAATGAGAGATAATGTGTAGAGGATAGTATGTCCCAGAGGTCCAAGAGGGAGAGATATCAGGATGATTGCTCAATAAGATAAATAGGGAATGCATACCTCTATATGTGATTAAATTTGTAAAAACCTTGGATTCATGTTTGAAACATCGATGGTTGGAAAGGGATCAACATATGAATTGTTTTATGAGATTTGACGACTTTTCCAAGGAACTTGAATAGGGAGATAACAGACAAGGTTAGGAGTTATCTCCTATTAGTCAAGTAATTTCTGTGTGTGTGAATTACATGAAGAGGAGTCTATATATAAAACTATTCCCCTCGGGTAGCAAGAAACTTATCTATTTTTGTTTACTAAGGAAAATATGCAACATATGTTATAAAAGGAGAAAATTTAAGCACTCTTTAACAAATTATAGGAAAGAATAAACATATAAACGTCATGTCATTTCCATTTATTTATGTCTATCTTTTATCATATATTTCCCTTTTTTAACAACTTGATCACACAAATATTGATTACTACATTTATAATAAAGAGGCTTATAAATACCTCGTTGTGTAACTATTCACTCAATGTAGACATGTATAATAATTTAATTTATGATTGTGTAGGATATATTTATTGATTTTTTTGTATTACACCATTTATCAACCTCTTATATAAACTTATTCGTTCCATTACAAAATTACATTCTCACAATGTTTCTCTTCTCACACTAGAGTCGTTAAAACATGTATACCAACTTTATTTTTTTAAAAGGTATCTATTTGATTATTATTGAGTTAGATCCAAAATTCCAAATTTGAAAGCAACAATATATATTTCTAATACATTTTATGGTGATTATTGGTATAGGAGATATGTAAAGCTTGGGCCCACTACCCATGTCTCTAGTAGAGTTTCAAGAATGATGATTGGCCCCACAGACCACCACTAACCTTAACTACACATTTTTTCTTCATTCACGCGAAATCCAAGAAAAACTTCCTGATTGGTCACCCATCCTAGTGCTACTCTTGGTTGAGCACGCTTAACCATAATGTTCTTTAATGATAGGCTCCCGATAAGGAGGTGCACCTTAGTGATATGGGTAGTTCAATCATTCCTTATAAGATCATTTTATCCAAGGACTCAAGGCCAAGACATTTCAATGACCCCAACTTAAAATCTTGATGTCATCACCACAGATCAACTATATGGCTTCATAATAGTTCCCCATTTTAGTGAAGACCCAAAATGGCCCATGGACACCTAACTCTCGATCAGAAAATACTAATGCAAGGGTGGTTACATCACCATGGACAACCCATTCCAACATGCCTAGACCGCACGACTCAATAATGGCATGTCACATGACCTTATGGGGCCCGCCTACTAAAGGGGATTTAGGCTCTAATACCAACGACCTCACTTTTCAACATACTCCAATTAAGAAAGGACCTTAAAGTTGAGAGTCATTACCTAATTTTTTTTAAGATCCATATTTTAACAAATTAAAAATAATAGCAAATAATTTCCATTAATTCAAAAATATTATTTACAACATGCTCCTCTAAGGAGTTACATGAATTTCCCATGTGTGACTATTACATATGAGAATAAGTATCTAACTAATCCTCCTTTACATAGTTTCAATGTCTTCAAGTGATTTCGTTTGGTTCATCATGTCCCGATATATTCATACATTGCATTTACCTAAAATGACGTGAAACAAAACATAGATCAGTATATTGTTATATTGTGTATAAGGGGTGCATGTAAAAGTGTGCAAGTAAGAAATGACATATACTGAAACAACTACTTTCAAATATGAATAGATAATTTCATTCTATATTCTAACCTATTCTTCTGTGTGGTCAATGTCCCTTCCAGGGCTCATGTGCTTCACCCTCAATACATGTTTGCCTAGGGTTCATAATATGATATATTAATTTATTTGATATGTCTAGTGGCACTATAATTGAACAAAATGTAAATAAACATTCAAAAGTTTATTTTAGAAATCCTCGAGAAATCCTCGGCAAACACCAATAGTCAATAATGTGGGTATTCTTAATCGTAACCACATACCTCAATATAGAACCATGGAGATCATGCAATCATACTTCAAGAACATTAAGAAAATCATCTAATAAAATAAAAAAAGATGAATCCAAGAAATTGGCATTTAATCTACATTATCACCATCATATTACTCATATTAAGCCCTACTCGTGAAGTAATTTATGATTTGGGGTCATATCGAGTTGGTATAAATAATAGGGGTACAAATTCTAACTCCATTGCTTGTTAAACATTAGGTGGAAACCCTAATTATCTAGTTAACCACCTTAAATCATTTGGAGAAACCAGATCATTACAGAACTTAAGATCATAATTGCAAAGTAGATTAGATGTTAATCCCTAATTACCCATTTCATGATTATCCTTTTTAGAAACCATAGTTTTATATATATATATATATATCACCATTATTATCATCATCTTGGATCTCACTATATTCACCAATATCAGATTATAACATGAACCAAAAGCCTTAAATGTGTTCAACACTTTAATATCCAAATATAGGGTTTCCATATATTAATATAATCTAATATACATGTTCTTGGTTAACTTTTGGAACATGAAGCACTATTAGATTCTAATGGTAATTTATTTAAATTCTAAATATTTGTTCAATCAATTTGGTATATGATTTTTCTATATTTGGATAATCCTAGAATTTTTATGACTTTTACAAGATAAATATAATTTCAAGATTTTCTAGAGATTGTACCTTTTTAAGGGAGATGTGGCATGCCCTTATTGGGACACTCCACCAAGTCCCATGGCCAGCTATTCATGACCCTCTTCTGGCTTAGGACCTAAGCCAGTTGATTCACTTACTAATAGATTGGTTGAGCCACAGTTCAAGGTTTAAACCTGGACAATGATTGGCTAGTTTACTACTTGGTCTTCTTCGACTCCTACTTCCTCTGTCACACAGGGTTTTCATGAAACATCCAAGCTTGACATGTCCATTATGTCACACCATGCTCTTCGTTGTGCATCTAGTGACCAAGGATGATGTTGTTCCTGACTCGACTCCCTCTCTGTGCCCCCCACATGCATAGATCAATTATGCTTCCCTTATATCTGTACACACTGCCTATGGCGTCATCCAATGAGGAGTGGACATGATTCTACTAGCATCATCTTCCTCATCTCTACCTCCCACATTGCTTTTTGTGTTCCACAACCACCATCTCCAGTTTCAACGCCTTGGATTACCTTCTTCCTTCTGACCATATCAACTTATGGATTCCCTAGCTTAGTGCAATGCCATTTCTATTAGGGAACCCTAGGCTCGAAGAGAGGTGATTTAGGAAAGATCTATGCAGATGACAATCATCTTCTTCATAGAGGAGCAATACACCACCACCAGTCGCATGATCTAGGTTACATGTGTTTAGGGAAAAGGAAGGTGAGAACGAGGGGAGATGATGATCTGGTGATGGGTGTTGCTGGGAGAGGGAAAGAAGGATTGGATGGATGCGTTTGAAACCATTATATATACAAACTCCTTCCCATATATTTTGTTTCCCTCTTCCTTTTCTCCTCAGCATACAAGGGATATCCAAAAGTGGCAAGGCACTTCTTGACATTATGGCATTCTATAAACTCACCATTACCACCGTTCCACAAAATTTAAAAAGGTATCTCTTTTATTCAACAAATAACACCAGCTAATATTATGGGGAAGGCAGGACATGACACTAGGAAACAATATAGTCCTCCTATATTCCTTTATATAAAAGCTTTTATGTTTTTCTTCTACAAATCCCGATGTTACAAGAAGTAAACGTCCACCTTCTCGTTAGAATTTGGATTTGGAAACATTGATGGAAAATGGAAATCAAATGATATCTTCATAACGAAAAACTAATTATATTTAATTTCTAACAATTAAGAAATGACATTCTCACAATGTTTCTCTTCTCATCTTAGAGTTGTTTTAAAAACATGTATAACAACTTTACTTTTATAAAAGACATCTATTGAATTAATATTAAGTTAGATCCAAAATTACAAATTTGAAAGTAGCCATATATATTTCTAATATATTTTGTACTAATTATTTGTAGAGGAGATATGTAAAGATTGGGCCCACTACTCACAACTCTAATATAGTTTTAGGAATGATGACTGACCCCATAGACCACCACTAGCCTTAACTGTGTACTTTGTTCTCACTCATGTGTAAGCCAAGATAAACTTCTCGATTGATCACCCATCCCAGCACTACTCTGAGACGAGCATGCTTAACTTTAGAGTTCATAGTGTTGGATAAATTGGACACTAGCTCATCTTATCTTTTGATTATGACAAACATTTCTTATTTGTGGATTTAATGTTCTATCTAAGTGTTTCCGGCACCAAGTACATTTTGAGAAACATTAATCAGGATTGGAGTATCAGATTCTTGAATTGTTGTTTACATGTGCTTTTTTGTAGTACAAATGTACAAGTATTTAGAACTCATGTAAAATCAAGCTATGGAACAACCCCACATATCCCAAACCTATTTATATGTCAAAACCAAGTGTCTAGGATAGGTAGGTCACATTAGAAAAATCATTAGATATGTTTTCCAAAAAATGCACACCAACTTATTGGTATTTTTCTCGTTTGAGAAACTTGTCAAATGAGACACCCCCAGCCGAAGAAATTGTCGACCGAGACCCCCCGGTCAAGGACTTAGAGCCCCAGAAGATCTTTTACAATACAATTACCTCTGAGTCATTCTCAGTCGAAGACTTTATCTATCGAGATCCTGATCAAAGATTTCGTGGACCGAGAGAAGACTGTTAAACTAGTTGAACAAGAAGTTAGAATGACATTTATTCGTTTGAACTAAGTTGTGCACTAAGACCACTCTTGGCTGAAGAACTTCTTCACCAAGACACTTTAGACAAAAAGTTTTGTCGAACTAGTTTTGTAATGGTAATTTTATTAACGGACAAATTAGTCATTGCATCTACATTGACTCAACTATAACGACTATTTCTCATACTAGAACACTCTAGGTACACCCTTAAGTTGCCCTAGTCACTTATAATCCATTCCTTTAAATAGTAGCGGTCTTAGGACACCCAAATCACAACTTCCACACTTGAATACATGATATCTTGAGCAAACTAAGCTATAACACCACACTGACAATCATTCACATCTTTCATTTACATGTCCTTGACTTATATTAGTCTACCAGTACCACTCAAACTTGATATTTCTTTTGATGTATGGTCCATAAGATTGATTCATAAGGACACCCTTGAGCTTACATGGAAGATTCCTTTACTCCCATCTTCATTACGTGGTGTAACTTTATTGGACTACTCCTAGAAGAGGAGGATGTCCAAATCTTCAGAGAAGGAGTCTCCTCTAGGTGCTCTTCCATTGGACGTCAAAGAAGAGGTGGTAATCATGTGCTCTTCCAAGTTTGTTAAATAAGAGGTGTTGTGTTGCTTTTCCCAGTCCATCGAAGAAGAGGTATTCGATGTGCTTCCATGTCTTTGAAAGAATATTTTTTCTTGGTGTTATTCCATGGCCGGTAAAGAAGAGGGCTTAGTTAGAACAACTATTTTATAATTTTTCCTAATAAACAATTCAATAAAACTATTTATTATAAATCCTAGTTGGAAATAACTAGGTACTGGATTGACGTCGTAGACAGAACCACTCTAAATCCTGTCTCATCTTTGGTTGTTTGCTTATCATTTTTATTTGTTAAATATTTTATAAATCGCTATTCACCCCCACTAAAGATCTTTTCATTTACTACCAAAATTGGACTTCAAGGAGCCCTAACAGGTCTTGAAGCATGGGAGAGAACGTATCCAACCACCTTAACTTGGAAGGATCACACGTGAAGATGCCTCCTGTGTTGATGGGTCTAACTACACCTACTGGAAGAGGTGGATGAAATTATACTTTCAAGAGATCAACTTTGAACTATGGAAGATGATAGCTCGTCCTTACATACTTCCATCCATTGAGTTAGAAATGTGGAATCCTGTTATGGTAAAGCAAGCCACACTCAATGTAATGGAGGTAAACATTTTTTTTGTTCTTTGTCTATTAATGAATTTAATCTCATATCCTCATGTGAAATACCTCATGAAACTTGGAACCAATCAGTTGTAACAGATGGAGGAACTACCCAAGTTAAGAATACTAAAATTAGTATGTTAAAACATAAACTTGAATCATTTCATTTGCAACCTAACAAAAGCATTGCAAAAATGTATGCTAAATTTTCTAACATTTTGAACTACCTAAGTGCATTGGGGAAGAACATCAACAAGGAAGATCAAGTATCCAAGTTATTTAGATCATTGCCTCCCAGATACAAGTCAAAAGTGATTGCTATAGAGGAAGTTAATGATCTCATAACACTAAAGATGGAGCAGCTGATTAGGAACTTGGAGACACACAAAGTCACTCTACAAGAAGAAGAAAGGATCAAGGTTGAGAAACAAAGGGGAAGAAATAAGGAACTCACACTTAAAGTTGTTTCCAAGATACAATCAAGAAATTCCACTCAACAAAGTAGTGACACAAGCAGTGACGATGAAGAAAATGATATAATTGTAAACAGTAAGAAATATAAATGTTTTCATTCTTCCAGGTGGTTCAAATGTGGAAGGAATGGTCATTAGAAGAATCAGTACCCAAATCTCAAGAAGAAGAAGTCCTCATTTAATAAGAAAGACATGGGAGAAAAATCCTACAAAGACACTTGGCATCAATTAAGTAATGAGATTGGAAGTACCGAAGAAGAGAAGATAGAATGTCTCATGGCAAGATAAGATTAAGAAGAAACTGATGAGGTAGGTATTTTTGAATTATCTAAAGAATAGTTAGTTAGTATTCTTGAGAGATTTATGTAAAATACATTGAATGTAAGAAGCAAAAAAAAACTTACTAAAGTTATTGATGAACTTCACATTAATCCAGATAACCTTAATTCTGAAAGTGATACTCTAAAATATTCAAATAATGCATTGAAAGAATCTATTGAAAATTATAAGGCACAATTACTTATTCTTGAAAATAACAATAATCTCCATTCTCAAGAAAATATTAATAGGATTTCTAAATTGAATGATTATCAAAATCAACCTATTTTATGCACACATTCAGATTATGATGTTTTGGTAAAAGAAAGAGATAATTTACTTTAAAATATTGCTCAAGTAAATTTAGATATTACTAAAAAGCTTGATGAAAATGTTGAATTTCAAAAAAAATTTCTAGATTAATAGAAGGAAACAAAAATCTCAATAATATCTTAGATAACTCTTCTAGACAAGTAGGAAGAAGAAGTATAGGATATGCACCTAAAAACCAAACTAAAAAGAGATATGTTCCTAAGATAATAAAGCTATTTGTACGTAAAACTAAATTTGTAAATTCTCAAAATGTTCAAAAGAGAAATGAAATATCTTTTGATCCATGTCATTACTATCAACATTTAGGTCATTACTCTTTGTTATGTGAGTATCGAAAGAAAGGAGCAATTGACATGGTCTAGGTTCCCAAACCTCCAAATTATAACAAAAAAGGGAACTTGTTGAAATTTGACTTATGCTTATCTTGATAAACACATTTATGTTTTATTTCAACCCAATTTGGTATTCATAAGTATATCTTTTATTTAAACAACGATTCATTTGCATATATTTTATTTAAACAAAGATTCATTTATATACCATATGTAAATTATTAAAACTAAAAGTCTAACTACATTCAGTTGACAAAATCTTCGACCGAGTAAGCTCTCAGCTAAAAAATAGTTAGACAGAAAATTTATCAGAAATTTAAATTTGGATATTCAAACCATACCTATAGAAATAATTCTGGCTTGATAATATAAGTTTCATACATATCTACTCTATTCTACAATAACCATCATGGACTTTACTTGGGTACTAAAAACATTCTCAAAATTGAAGGATTGGGTGGTTCACAATGGACTCTCCAAGCATATGACTGGGGATTAAAATTCTTTGAATTCACTTGAAAAGAAAAAGGCAGGAACTGTCACATTTGGAGACAACAAAAAAAGGTAACATCAATGCAGTAGGTAATTTCAGAACTAATCTCACAATTAAGAATGTGCTATTAGTTGATGGCTTACACCACAATATTTTAAAGTGTTAGTCAATTACATGACAGTGGATATGATGTGCTTTTCAGTAAGACTTGGTGCAAATTTCTTGAAGAAGATATAAATAATATATCATATGAAGGAAAACAAGTAGGCAATTTATATGTTATTAGGCCTAACTCTATGAAATCAATTGCTAGTAAATGTCCTATTGCAAATGATAATACTCAAAATCAAAGGCATAGAAGACTAGGACATGAAAGTAATCATGTTATTAAAAAGTTAATTAAACATGATCTAGTTTATAGTTTACCTAAAATTTCTTTTGATAATCTAGGAATCTCATGACCCTCAATATTCCCACTGGTTGATGAACACATGATTTTTATTGGTAGAGGTGTGTATGGTCATGATTGATGGATGACATAAAAGATTTGTATTGTAGATAAAGTGCGAGAACTCCATGGGTACATATCCTAGTTGGCAATGTGTGTAGTGTTTCTTTTGGAAGGCACCTCCGGTTGAACAGACAAAAATCTCTTTTTTTGATGTCTTGGATTTTTCATCGATGTTCGATTGATAGAAAGACAGTGATATGGGAGACCATAGAAGGATTGAGTGAGTTCCATTGATAGATAGATGAAGTGAACTAATGGAAGTTTTGACTAAGACAACCACAATTTTGGGCTACTAATGTGTGATCAAGGGCCTTCTCCTATGAAGCTCAAATCAATGAAAATATCAACTGATGAAGGGACATATCAATGAAACTATTGCCCATTTCCCAAAAGTTTCGTATGCTTGCTAGTTGGTTAGTGGGAATAGTGTCTCCTAAGCTGGTGTTTAAAGAGTAAAGCTTAAAATTGCCATAAAAACCAACTAATTGGATTAAAATTCTACAAATTAACATAAAAATAATGAATCCCAGATGGAAGCTAATTCTAAAGTAAATTTGGAATATGAATGCAAAACTACGCTAAACATGCAAGTAAAACTAGAGTAAAAAGGAAACTAAAACTAGGATGAATCTGCATTCATCAAAATGTTATGTGAATGTACTTTAGTCTAGGGATGAATGCTCGAGTCCTTTCACCATTGAATTTATAGTCATTTCGAGTTTTGATTTGGGTAATAAATGGTTTCTTGAAAAAAAAAGTATCCTTCATTGAAGTAATCACTTTTTAGAAGAGAGAAGAGTTAAAGAATCTTATACAAGTGGGAATATCATACATACATGAAAAGTAGTTGATCCTCCCAACAACCATAGGAAGGTCAAAGGAATAAGTCTTTGCATACGACAAAGATAGAATCTAAAACAAACATAGAGGTGACTTTGAAAGCATGGCAATGAAAATCTAATAAAATGTAATAATCAAGAAATAATGACATGCATGATGAGTATTTTTCCAGATACCATTGGGCCATCTAGATGAGATACACAGATCTATAGAAAGATTCTAGTGGAGAGAAAAAGGCATTGAATGAAAGATGTCCTACTTGGGATGGAAAAGATTGTGTAAGCCCAAAAAAGGAGGGACGGGGTTTAGAGATATGCATACTTTCAAGAAGACCTCAATGGAAAACAAATATGGAGGCTCTACACAAAACCTATTACACTAGTTCATTGAGTCTTAAAGGCCAGGAATTTTTAAAACTCCACTATCTGTGGGGAAGATATGGGTTATAACACATGGTTTACATGGAGAAGCATATGGAGGCAAACTAACTATTCCTATAAAGCTTAAAATGGAAGGTGGGTAATGATAGGCATATCATAATCTGAGTTAATAAATCATTAAAAAATAATACCATATCTTGAAGTAGTTAAAAATTCCTCAAACAAACACTAAGATGGGGTTTGTGAACTTATTGAAGAAATAAAAAAGCTTGGTGGCAAGCACTTGTGCATGACATCTTTCCAAAGTATATTATTTACAAAATTTATTGTATACCACTAAGTTATTAACTACTAGTTGATTGACACTCCTAGTGATCATGCCCAAATGGAAACTCTATAGTGCATAGCGCATACCAGATGGGAATATTGGAAGTGTAGGAGGTTTGAAACAATTTCACATATAATGGTGATTCTTACTAGAATATGGTTTGGAAGAATGGGTGTCTACTAAAGATGGCCCATTTTATTTGGAGGGTAGGCACAAGCATCCTGGTCATGAAAGGCAAGGTGTTACATAGATTCTACAACTAGGACATGAAGTTTCCATTGTGGAATCTTAAAAAGGAGACGATGTCATGTTAATTGATTGTGCAAACAAAAAGGAAGATTGGAAAGGAGACACATAAGTTAAATGTGACTTACTTAGTAGTGTAGCTAACAAACTAGTCAATTCAATGTTTTATTCCCTATTGAAAAATGTTTAGAAGCCACCTAGTGAGAACATTGCAACAAAATTGTGTGCCATTTCGTCATACATAAACATGTAGTGATCCTAAATAAAGAGATTAAGCATTCCTATATGAAGCAATCATTCAAGCTTTTACCTAGGATTAGTATAAGCAAAAGTCAGCGATGCATGATAGGATAGACCCAAGGATAAAGACTAAGAAACCCAAAGATGGAACCCATTAGAGGACCACAAGATCATAAATTATGACACCTTCCTTGGAGATGATAGAAAAATGGGCATTAACATAGTACAAGGGATAATAAAGGAAAGATCATGACAATAGCTGGTCGAGCATGCACTAACTCTACAGAGGTATACATTATATAAGAATTGGGCATGTAGTTGGGTTTGTAGGTGGGAAAATCACTGAATTTCAAGAATATTATTGTGGATTCAGAATCTCAAGTGATTGTGAAAGATGTTTCATGATAACTGGAGAGAAGAGATAGTATAGGTATTATCATAGATATTAGATTGTTTACTATCACTTTTCCCTATTGCTCAATAGGTTACATAGCTAGAAGTGCTAATCTTACTACATATGAATTATCAAAAATGTTGTAAATATTGATAGTTGTAGTAATTTCCTTATCATTTCAAGTTCTTAATCTTCCATTAAGGATGTAGCTAATATGGACTCGGGAAAATATAGAGAGGAATATGAAAAATGAGGATTCTAGGAGGGGGTATGGGTATCACACTAAGCTTAGGGCTAGGTAATTTTTATGGATGGTTAGTTATCTTTGGTCGATGAGAGATAAGAAGGTTTAATAAGAAGTGTTTAAAAGGGGTTGGACCAAGTGAAACCCTTATTTATTTTATTTACTATATCAATCTATTCCTCTAAGTCACTTCACTTAAATAATGATATGATATAGGGATACATGGAAATTCCACAATTATAATTTAGTAGTTAGCCCGAGGAATGTCACACTTGATTTGTATTAGTTCCCAACACATGTCATTCTTTCCAGGGAGCATATTGATAATATTCATTGGCAGCAAAGGGTGATTTCTAGTTATAGGCATGTTTTCTTGAAAATAGTTGACATCAACAATTTACTTGAATAATGGGGTTTGTATGACAAATTCTATATACATTATTAAGATGAAAGTATAATGTGAGTTTAAGTTGACTCGATAATGGCTTCAATTAAGCAATGAAATGGTTAAGAACCAAAAATTGAAATCCATGCAAGTAAACGAAATGAAATGAAATGATGCATGTAAAACTATAATGATTAACTACATACAAGAATTGAAAAGTGAATGAATCTGAGTGGAGTAGAATATGCACCACCAAGCCTTCACCCAAACCAAGAAACTAGATTATCTTCAAAAAAAACCAAACTCAATATGGAGAGGAAGAAATACTTGGTCGTCATCTTGGTGGCCATAGAAAATCAACGAAAGTTCAATTGAAAGGAGTAAGAATAAGGGACATGACTTTGAACAAGACATATCCATGATGGAATTGGTGATTGGGTGGTTGTGGATACTCAAAGGGGCTTTCAAAATGATGAAAACAATTTTGTCTTTCATCCCTCTATGAATACAAACATATCCAAAAAAAGTGTCATGCAATATTTGTGTGTGGATCTATAAAAAAATATAGAAGATAAAAGTGGTGCCAATATGGCAGCTTCTGGATCTATCCATCAATAAATCATGGAGGTGGATTACCTTTCTTTGGTATCTAGAGTAGTGTATAATGAAGATGCCGCCTTTAACTCTAGTTGTGCTAAAATAGGTGGACGATCTAGAGAAGGCCTTTTCTTATCATTTCTCTACATGTAAGAGGTGTGGTTTTAGTATAGGTGGAGTTGTCTCATTTAAAAGTTCAGCATGGTAGATATGTTTGAGTTGTTGTGTATCCTCCCTACAATTGTCCAATCAAGTTTAAAGTAAATAAAATTAGTGGCACTTCATGATCTCAACATGTTGCTCTCCTCTATGTGGCACATTCTCACATTCTCAAGTGTAATACTAGGAATTAGATCTAGAGAAGGAAATGAAAAGTCAAACGGGGTGGGAAGAAATTATGGCATAGCACCACTTCTTTTGATGCAACTAGATATGTCCCAAAAGTTGGTTGTTCATTCATCATATTTCGTTAGAAGAATAAAATAGTCCAAGGTTTGATTATCATTAGAAAAATATGGAATTGGGCTTTCAATGATGAAGTGGGGTGGAACATTTGGTTCTTTAAGTTTATAAATTTCACTCTCTTGATTTTTTTTTATTTGAGGTCACAAACCAAAATTTTGGAGATCCAGTATCTTCCTTTCCTTAGATTGTTCCACTATAATTATACCATGAACAACAAGTTATCTTCATACTCCACCTTCTCTAGGTAATTTTATAGTAGACCACCAATGTCCTTGTAGGATGGATACAATGTGCTTCTAGCTGATCCAGTTGCACCTCTATTCTTTTTCCATCAATTTATTAGTCAGGTAACATCACTTCTTAGTTATATATAATCTTTTAGTGATCTGTAAACTCATTTGTCTAAAGTAAATTTAGATTAACATAGTAATACTCTTTAATGAAACACCAAAATATTGGTGATTGCAGTCCACCTCATCATGATATTGATTTTCATAGAACAACTCCACATAGTAACCCTTACAATATTGGAACCTCATATCCAAAGTGAGAAGGAATGTCATTCTTATTGGCAACACTCCTATATAGTATTACTTTCAACGAAAAGCATTGGTTCACTTTGTGCAATAATATATGATTTTGTAGTCACATATTTTACCTTATCTCTTTTTAGTTTTGATCTCACTCTATTCAATTTTAACACCTTAAAAACATACAAATTGACTTTTTGATCTTAACACAGAGTAGAACTAATATAGACATTTATACAATTAATTTTTCTTTTTGTATTTCTAAAGAATTGAATTTATAAGTTGTAAGAAAACTAAAAGAGAAGAATGACTTGAAAACTAATAAATCTAAAAGACATGATAAAAAAACATGAAAAAAACAAACTAGAAATTATAAGAGTAAATTCTAGACAAAGAAATCATAAAATTATCTCAATGGTCTACAAATCCCAAATGTTTTGTTGTCTACCAATATTTGACGTGACTTCTATCATAGATAAAATTTACTACATAGAAAAATCCTAGTTTTTATCTAAAGAAATATTACAAAGAACTTGGTCACAACCCATAATTCTTCTCACATCATAGTTAAGGATGAAATCCCAAGGGACGACATACCTACAAACAATTTTGATTTTAGCCTATTAAAATAAAAAGATAGTCCACAAGGATATATTGATTGATAGTTTGTTGGTTAAAAACTACTCAATAATATGAACTCTAATAACTAAAAGATAGAGTCAATATAATAAGAACACTAAGGCCACGAGTTTTTCCACCACTACCTATATGTACCTCTCGCTATCTACAACTAGTATTAGCATGAAATGTTTACAATACATTAAGTAATCCAAAATCTTCTAAATATATGAAATAATTAATGGAAAAGTATCAAATTCTATCACACATTGGTTATGATATTACACTAATAGATTTCTAACCTCTAATGTCACTTTTCCTAACATTGGTTTTACATTAAAATCGACACCCAAACACGTATAACACTGGTTGTAGAGAACAAATGTCACTATTGGTCAAGTCTTACTGATCAAGTAAAACACAGGTACCACTTTTTCTAAAACATTAAATTTTTCTTAAAGAAACTGACATCCTAGATAACCTGAGAAATACAACTTCTCATCAAAAAAAATTTGCCTCTAAAAGAGTTTTACATTTACGTCAGTTGTCACAAAACTGATAACACACCACTTCCCATGAAATAAATTTTACCTCCTCACCTCCTCAATACCTCTCTCGTTGGTTTTGCAATAGTGAAACCAACATTGCACTTCCTATCAAATGCAAAAAAATTATAAATCTCGTGTTGGTTTGCAGTCCAGAAACTAACAACAAAGAGTTTGTGCCACGTCATGGTGAAACTATGGTTCCTCGCAAAATGCTCTCTGGTGTTGGTTCATCAAACACAACTAACGTCTAAGTCCTTAACTAAGGCTGACTTTTTATTGTTGGGTAAGGGCCTTTGTCATGCATTTTTTTGAAGGAACTCACGTTTGAGTTCTAGTCGTCGATGTGTCTCTTGCAAATTGACATCTAAGTTGAAAATGATGCTCACTTTTTTTGTTCGGATAAGGGTCTTAACCATCGATATTTTACCGAAACTGACATCTACATACTTAGCTTGGGTGTCAGTTTTGGATAACAACCAGTGAGTTTGTACTTAGTCGTCAGTTTTTTCCAACAACTAACGATTATGTGTAACTTAGTAGCACCCACAAAATAGACTCTCCCTCAATCTCTATCACTCATGATTTCAACCACTCTTCCACCATTTCGGCTCGAGTTCTTGTGCTTGGCGCCGTTGTTGATGTGCTAGATGTTGTGCTCGTTGTTGTTGTGCTTGTTGACATTGCCATTTCGCTCACTAATGTTGCTCATCGAGCTATTGTGCTTTCTTAAACTATTGTGCTAGTTGTTGTGCTCGCCACCATCCCTACCATAGCTACTTCTCTTCTTTTCCTCCATCTATATTGTGATCCTGTTGCTACTAGAGACGCTGCCACAATATTGCTTGCCACCACCGTCACCTCAGTTGGTTGCCTCCTTCGTCGCCTCTACCACCACTGCCATTTTCATTACCTGTGTTGCAACCACAACCATCATCGTCACTGCTTGGAAGGTGAGCCTCTACCCCCTTCTCATTATTTGTTTTGATACATTTCATCATATTTTTAATATTTGTGTTTGCATTGTCTGGATGAATGAATATGCAAAAAAGTACTTATGTGTTGATGGTATTTGTTTAAGGTTTAGTTTAAATTAGGAAATGAATTTATTAGATTTGCATGCCTAATTCTTATTACTTGATGAACCTTGACCTTCCTACTGTGTAACTATGGATTGAACATAAACATTGACATGAAACTTAGACCACACTTTCTTGAAAATACATGTCTTATTCTAAGCCTATCCTAATGTATATTTTTTTGCATCTATGATATGAATGATGAAACTGTGATCATAGGAATACAAATGACAACATTTTCTATTGGATCCCATCCTATATTTACTCATTAGGAGTAATCTTGGATAGTCCCTAGTTTGGGACTAATCTTGAATGTTGAATCTCATGTAATATATAAGTGTATAATTTGTATTTGACTTTCAAGATATTTCTCCAACACTTCCCCATTTGTTCTCTAGGTACATATGTAGATGGATATTTTCCCATCTACATCGGTGTACTTTGAGAATTGTGGGGAAATTTTTCCAAAATTTTCTTAAAAATTGAATACACATTATACGTTTACTAGTGAGATTAGGTGTTCAAGAATGGGATAGGTAGTACACACATTCATTACTAAACCCTAAACCCTAATTTATAAACCATGAACCCTAAATCCTAATCTATCACCCCTAACCCTAATCATTAAACCCTTATCATTAAACCCTAAATTATAAACCATAATATGTAAATTCTTATCCCTAAACTCTAAATGATAAACCCTAAACTCCAAATCCTAATTTCTAAAGACCCAATTCAATATTTGTTTTCTCTTTGATTATAGAATGGATAGATCATGGATGTCCATTCTAAATCACTACACCCCACAATTTATTACTGGTCTTGATCAGTTTATAATATTTATGGAGGAACTAGGAAATGACATGGAGATATGTTCTATTGTCCATGTAGGAATTGTAGTAACAACTTGAAGGATGACACCATTGATGTAATGAAAAGTCACTTCATGTGCAATGGGATTGTACAAGGTATTACAGAATGATATTAGCATGTAAAAGTTCCTACTACGAGATCTATAGATGTCTATAATAGTACTTGTGTTAAAGAAGAAATTGTCGACAATGACATAGATGTGAATGACCCAATTTTGCTTGACTTGGTTGATGCGATGCTAGATAGTTGTGGGGTAGAGAAAACAAATCCACCTTCCTTATTTAGAAATATTGTACATGATGATGAGAGATCGTTATACTTGGGTAGTACTAATTTTACGAAGCTAAGCACTGTGTTGAGATTGATACTGTGAAGGCTAACAATAGAGGGAGCGACAAAACCTTTATGTCATTGTTGTCTTTGTTGAAACAAAATCTTCCTGAAAGCAAAAAGCTTCCAATCTCAATATAAATTAAAGAAAATGTTGTGACCAATGGGAATGGAGGCTAAGAAGATGCATGCATGTCCAAATGATAGTGTGTTATTTCAAAAGGAGTGTATTTTCTTGAAAGATTTCCCAAAATGTTGGGCATCAAGGTATAAAATGATGACTTTGGGGAAGTCCAAAACTAGATATACTACCAAGGTGATGTGGTATCTACCTATAATATCATAGTTTCAATTCTTGTTTGCTAATACATGGAAGTGAAAAATTTAATGTATCATGTAGAGGCAAAGAGAAATACTGATTGGATCCTACGACATGCATATGCTTCCCCACAATGGAAGAAGATAGAGTTATTATATCCTAAATTTTCTTAAGAAGTCAGGAATCTAAGACTTGGGCTTGGTATCAATGGGATGAATGCATACAACACATTGAACAACCAACATAGTACTTAACCGGTTATGATTGTTATAAACAATCTTCCTACCTAGTTGTGTATAAAAAATAAGCATGTTATGATGTCATTGTTGATATCAAGCCCTAAACAATCTAGCAATGATATCATTATTTATCTTTAACCTCTGATTGATGACTTAAAGAAACTTTAGAAAATGTGTGATGACCTATGCTTAGTACAGAGAGACATTTCATTTGCATGTTATGTTGTTTTGCACTATTAATGACTTTCCAATATATAAGAATTTGTCTGGATACAACATAAGAGGTTCCAAACATGCCCTATATGTTAGGAGAACACTAATTCAATAGGACTAGAACATGGTGATGGCAAGACTGTATATCTTGGTTATCAAAGGTTTCTTCCAAAAGTTTGTCCTAACCAAAGCTTAAATAAAGCGTTCAATGGATTGAATGAGGAACGGAGCCCCTAAACCTATATCAGCGGAGGTTATTTATTAATGAGTAAAAGGCTTTGTCAATGCATTAAGTAAGAGATCACAATGTATTGTTCTCACACAGAGTGATAAATATTTATACAAGCAAATGTTAATCTTCTGCGATCTTCCTTATCGAAGTTCTCTGGCAGTTAGATATTGTATTGATGTCATACATGATGAAAAAAATATCTGTGATAGTGTAATTGGTACTTTGTTGAATATACAGGAAAAATTAAAGATGACATTGAATACAGAATTGACCTACGTGAAATGGAAATAAAGAAAGAATTAACAATAGAATTTAGTAGTGATCAAAAAATATATTCACCTCCTGCTTGTTCACATTTTCTAGAAAGAAGAAGAAAACTTTTGTGAGTTCTTGCTTAACGTTAAGGTACCACAGGGATATTCTTTCAATATCTATATATTAATATCAATGAAGGATCTGAAGTTGATGGGTCTTATATCACATGATTGTCACTCTCTAATGCAAAAAATATTGCTTGTGGTTATTCGATCTATATTGCCAAAAAATGTAAGGTTTGTAATCACCATGATTTGTTTCTTCTTCAACACTCTAAGTAGTAAAGCCATTGATCCCGAGAATCTTGATAAGTTGCAAAGAGAATTGGTTGTTACCCTATGCTAGTTTAAGATGTATTTTCCTCCTCCATAGTTTGATATTATGGTACATCTTATTGTCCATTTGATTTGGGAAGTGAAAATGTGGGCAACAATTTTCTTGGATTGGATGTATCCATTTGACGGTACATGAGTGTTTTAGAGGTGATGTTTGAAACTATTATCTTCCTGAAGGGAGTATTATTGAGGGTTATGTGTATAGGGAGGTTATAGACTTTTGCAATGACTTTCTGAGTTGTAATAAAGCTTCGAGAAATTAAAAGAATATAAAGGAATATTCTATAAAAGGGACTTTAGGAGCATGGGAAAAGTAATCAGTCATGAGTTGTGGGAACAATCACACTTGTATATTTTACACAACATGGATGAAGTGAGTATTTATATCATCGAACATACCAATTTCATCAAAACAAACCATCCTCGAGCCAATTTAATGTGGCTTTCTAGAGAGCATAATAAGACATTTATTATGTGGTTTGAAGACAAATTCTTATGTCAACTATCTCAAACACCAAATAATATTGCTGAAAATATCAAATAGCTTACCTTTAGACCAAAATGAATGTTATGTCTTATGAAGGGTTTGACATAAATGGATTTTTGTATTACACAAAAACGTCAACATGATAAGAGTGTTTTCCAAAATAGTGGGGTCACCCTTCAAGGGTCTTCATCATATTTTTCTAGTTCAAAGGGTAAGAGTCCATATGAAGCTAATGTCATTGAAGACATATGGGAGTTTGACTGCATAGATTTTAGAGTTCTAGTCTTTTGTTGTAATTTGATTGATAACACCAAAGAAGTTGTAGTGGATGAATTGTGTTTCACATTAGTAAACTTTGGAAAGATTGGTGAGAAGGGTGAACTATTCATAATGGCATCATAGGCGAAGCGAGTATTTTGTTAGATGATCCTACAAATGAAAAATGGTCGGACATGTTTGTGCTATGATGACCTAAAGAACGCTCTTAGGCCCACTCCATCTCCTGTAGTCCTAACATGTCTAGGATGCTCTGGGTTACCGAGAGTAATTGTCAATTCATCCCTTGTGCCCTCAGCGATGAACGAGCATTGCTTCCTATAATCGTGAAGCTCCTACTAATCATCATCAATAGAAATTGGTAAGTAAACATAATAATCATCAATACTAATTGCTTTGAGAGTTGAATTTTACCATTTTTGTAGCCTCCTCAGCAGTTGTGGGGTTGGTTTTATCTCCTTTTTTATTTTGGCTCATAGCTATCCACACATCATGGCGATGCATAGGTGTGGGAGTAGTAGTAGAGGACTCATCAATCTCAGTATTAGGAGCAGTATCCTATTGAACGAAAGACGTCTGTAGTTTTTGACGAAGGGATGCATAGCCACCTAAACCCATCGTGTGGTCATGCACATTCAGTGCACGCCTTACTCTTTGAGCATCACTCATAGCCTTGTTAGTAATCACATTGAATTGGTTAGTAGCAATCAAGGTCAATCATGAATAGGTGAATTCATAAGAATGTATATTAATTAAATTGGGGGTGATGCTTAATACCTTGAATTCATCAATATTTCTCTTGGCAACAAGCGCCTTCCACTCAGTCGAGTCCAGGTAGTTCCTTTGCTCAAGGGCTCACTTCTTCCTCTTATCTGCCTCTCGTATGTATAGCCGGATTAGAGTTGTCATATAGTTCCTTAGGACCCTACCACAATGTTTCATCACCTTTTTATGACGTAGGCTTTCATCCAGTTCAAATATATGCTACAAAGTTTCATATATTTAATAGAGTATTCTAAAAATAGAATTGTAAATAACTTTAAAAATAGAATTGCAAATGATAATATCTCACACATAGTTATTTCCATACTAAGTCTTTCTTCCCTTTGGGAACCATATGCAAGATTCTATATTTACACTACAATGGCTACGAGTAAGAACCCCAAGATATGAAACAAACGAGTTGTGGTTATTTCTGACTGGATTTCCTACATGATCAAAATCCACAATCAATTTGATCCATTGCCCCTTTGTTGTAGTAACTTGTTCATCATAGTGATGCCCCTATTTTTTTTGTTGCTCATTAAGTGACACAAGGTTTTCACGGGGTACATCCTCAACCAAAAAATTGACTAAAAAAACACATATAGGATATAACTTATAAATGGACATATATAGCTAGATATAGGATATATTGTAAAACTTACATTGTGAGGTGGAGCCTCACCCTCATGGTAATCATCATCACGATCATCATACTCATGGTCATCCATCTAAAAGTGTCATATAAAAAAAATCAAACATTTAACATTTAACAACTAGGAATTAATATAACATTGTAATGTTCCCATCAATCTAACATTTCAAAAAAATAAAACATTTTAAAAAAATAAAAACATGCCTCTAATATTGAGATCATTTATCAATTAACATTCCTATGTTGTGATCTCTGTGCACATATAAGTCATCGTTAGCTTCAATATTTGGTGTGGCAACCCAACTGAGAATGGACTCGAGTCATCATACTTATCATAATAGTCTTCTTCATCTATAGGATCTTCAATGAACTGCCTTTTCTAGTGAAGAACAATTGGTCATTTTTCATTTGCAAGATCATCAATATAAAATATTTTTTTCTCCTTTGACGCCAATATGAATGGTTCACCCTTCTCGCCAATCTTTTTAAAATTCACTAATGTGAAAACCAATTCATCAACTATAACTCCTTTGGTGTTATCAACCCAATTACACTTAAAAAGAGGAATTTTGAAATCTAGTTTGTCAAACTCCCATAAGTATTTAATGACACCATAATATGACATTTTAGCTTCACATGGACTTTTATCTTTTGCACTAAAAAAACAATGAAGATACTTGAAGGGTGACCCCACTATTTTGGACGACACTCTTATCATCTTGACGCTTTGTGTAATATGAGAACCCATTTATGTCAAACCCTACATAAGACATAACATTCATTTTTGGTTTAAAGGTGAGACATTTGATATTTTCAACAATATTATTTGGTATTTGAGATAGTTGATGTAAGATTTTATCTTCAAACCACTTAATAAATGTCTTGCTATGCTCTCTAGCAAGCCACATTGAATTGGATCGAGGATATCATTTTTTGATGAAATTGGTTTGTTCTATGATATAAACACTCACTTCATCGATTTTGTGTAAAATATACAAGTGAGCTTGTTCCAATAGCTCACAGTTGATTACTTTCATCCGTGCTCCTAAAATCCCTTTTCCAGAATACTCATCAATATTCTTGCCATTTATAGGAGCATCAAGACCACTCAAAAAGTCATTGCAAAAATCCATAACCTCTCTCACCACATAAACCTCAATAATACTCCCTTCAGGCCGATAACGGTTTCAAACATCACCTTTAAAAATGCTCATGTATCGTTCAAAAGGACACATCCAATGCAAGAAAACTGGTCCCAATATTTTCACTTCCCTAGTCAAGTGGACAACAAGATGTATCATGATATCAAAGAATGAAGGAGGAAAATACATCTCAAATTGACATAGGGTAACAACCACTTCGCTTTGCAACTTATCAAGATTCTCAAGATCAATAACTTTGCTTCATAGACTGTTGAAGAAGAAACAAAGTCTGGTGATTGTAAACCTTACATGCTTTAGTAGTATAGATCAAATTGCCACGGGCAATATTTATTGCATTAGAGTGTGACAATCATGAGATTTAAGACCTATCAGCTTCAGATCTTTCATTGATACCAATCTACAGATGTTAGAAGAGTAACCCTGTGGTACCTTAACATTAACCAAGCACTCGCAAAAAGCTTTCTTCTCCTTTCTAGACAATGTGTAACAAACATGAAGTAAATACGTTCTCTGATCAGTACTAACTACTTCTATAAATTTTGTCCTTATTCTCATTTCATGTATGTCCATTATGGATTTGATCCCATCTTTAGTCTTACCTAGTATATTCAACAGAGTACCAATAACACTAGCACATATATTTTTCTCAACATGTATGACATGGTTACAATGCCTAACTGCCAAAGAACTCCAATAAGGAAGATCCCAAAATATTGAATTCTTCTTGAATAAAGATTTGTCACTTTGTGTGGGCATGGTACATAGTTATCTCTTACCAAATTTATTGACAAAGCCTTTTACTCTTTCATAAACAACCTCCCCTGGTATAGGTTTAGGTACACTTTGTTCCTCATTCCATCCATTGAACGCTTTGCACAACCTTCAGTATGGATGGAATTTTGGAAGAAACCTTTTTTGACCAAGATATAAAGTCTTGTCGTCATGTTTTAATCGTATTGAATTAGTGTTCTCTTCACATATAGGACATGCTATGGATCCTTTTACACTATATCCAGACAAATTCCCATATGCTAGAAAGTCATTAATAGTGCAAAACAACATAGCATGCAAATGAAATGTCTCTCTACGTGAAGCATCATAGGTCATAGCACCTTCACCCCAGAGTTTCTTTAAGTCATCAATCAGAAGTTCAAGATAAATGTTGATATCATTTCTAGGTTGTTTAGGGCCCGATATCAACAACCACATCATAATGTACTTATTTTTCATACACAACTAGGGAGGAAGATTGTATATAATAAGCATAATAGGCCAAGTGCTATGTTGGTTGCTCAATGTCCTTTATGGATTCATCCCATCGGTACAAAGCCCAAGTCTTAGATTCCTAACTTTTTCACCAAATTCAGGGTACAATAAATCAATCTTCTTCCACTATGGGGAATCAGACACATGTCGTAGGATCCCATCACTATTTTCTTAACCTCTGCATGCCACCTCAAATTCTTTGCATCTATCAGATTGTCCAACAAGCGTTGAAACCTTGGTATTATAGGTAGATACCACATCACTTTGCAGGAGAACCAATTTTGGATGTCTCCAAAGTCGTCATTTTATACCTTGATCCCCACATTTTGGACAATCTTTCAAATCTACATATTCCTTTTAAAATAATACATAATCATTCGGGCATGCATGTATCTTCTTAGCCTCCATTCCCATTGGTCATAATAATTTTTTAAACTCGTATGTTGGTATTGGAAGCTCGTTCCCTTCAGGAAGAATTTCTTTCAACAAAGACAACAATGATGTGAATCTTTTATCGCTCTATCTATTGTTAGCCTTCAGATTATACAATCTCAACACAGTGATAAACTTCATAAACTTAGTACAACATGTGTATAACGGTCTCTCAGCATCATGCACAATGTTCCTAAACATGGAAGGTAGATCGGTGTGTTCTACCCCACACTATCCAGCATCTCATCAATGATGTATATTGGAACCGGTTCTTTCACATCTATGCCATTGGCGGCAATTTCTTCTTCCACACAAGCACTGCTATCGACATCTACTGATTTCAGGTTTGAAATCTCTCCATGCCAATACCATTTTGTATAGCCTTATACAATCACGTAGCACATGACATGACTTTTGATTTTGTCACCAGAGACTTTCAAGTTGTTACCGAAATGCCTACATGGACAATAGAACCTATCTCCAGGTTGTTCCCTATGTTCCTCTGCAAATCTAATAAATTGATCAAGACCAACAATAAACTTTGGGGTGCAGTGATTTGGAATGGACATCCGTGATCTATCCATTCTATGATCAAAGAGAAAACAAGTATATATTATGGTTTAGGGATTACATATTACGTTAAGGATTTATAGATATATTAGGGTTTATTGTTTTAGATTTAGAGATAAAGACTCAAAGACTAGGGTTTAGTTTAAAAGATTAGGGTTTAGGGTTAAAATATTAGGGTTTGGGGTCTTATAATAAATATGTCACCACCTATCACATTCTTGAACACCTAATCTCAATAGTAAGTGTATAATGTGTATTCAGTTTAAAAAAAAATCGGTTGCATTTCCCCACAGTTCTCCAAGTACACCAATGTACATGGGCAAATGCCGACCAACATATGTACTCAGAGAACAAACGGGAAAGTGTTGACGAAGCATCATGAAAACTGAATATACATTTTACATTTACATCCTAATGAGATTAAGTGTTCAAGAACAGTCTCAAACCGGGGACTATCTAAGATTTACTCATTGGATGAGTTTCTAGGCAAATAAAATACATGTATGTTGTCATTCCTATACCTACAATCCTAGTTTCATCATTCAGATCCTAGGTTTTATGTAACGTCATTTAATTCAATTCATTCTTCTATTTGTATTAGTTAATCAAGAGAGAAAGAAAACATTAATATTAATTAAGAGAACTAGATTAGGAACCTTGATTTGAGTTGATTTACAACAACGACATCTAGTAATTTGAATCATACCCTAGTCTAGGTACCATATTTGATAACATTGATTTCAACATATCTAATGTACATGCATGTTCATCATCAAGGAATAAATTATTCATGACCTTGGGAGGGAGAGATGACCTAAGGTAAACTAAAAATTAAGGTTAACAATTGAAGGCAAATTACACTAGCTACGACATAGCAATCCTAATTATATAACACTAATCAATGCAAGAGGAATAAATGGTGTAAGGGAGTCTCAAACCTAGCAATAGGAGAAGCAGCAAGTGCCTAATCTCACAGTAGAAGCTTCAACCCAAGCTCACTAGGTCCGGCGTCCTCAAGGTCCAAGGTCGGCTGGCTGTAGGGGGAAGCAGGCGCAGTAGCAGTAGGGAAGCAGGCGGCGGATAGCTCAGGCACCCAAGGTCGATTGACATCCTCCTAGAGTGAGCAGAGGCGGCGGTGTAGCTCCAACTAGCGGCGATTAGCTCCTCAGCAGCAGCGGCGACGAGGAATCCCAATGGTAACGGCGACGATGAGTAGCTCCTCAGCTCCGCCGATGAGGAAGAGTGGAGGTCCCAACTGCAACGGCGAGGAAAGTGGAGGAAGACCAATGATAGTGGTGACGAGTGGAGGAAGACCAACGGAAACGCCAGAATCGCCACAAACTTAGTGAAATCATGATGAAATAGAGAATGGGGAAGAGTCTGTTTCGCGCGGGTACGTACTATTAAGTTTTCCATATATAGTCATCGGTTGTTTAAAAAAACTGACAACTAAGTGTGTTTTAGTCGTCAGTTCCTAGTGATAAAAACTTACGTCCATTTACATATACAAAACAACAAAATTGGTCTGGCGTTAGGACCATAGTTGTCTGTTATGGAACCAAAACTGACGATGAAGGATCATTGGGGGGAATATTTTCGTTGGGGACAAGGCGTGAAAATAACTAGTAATCGGTTGTTAGTAAAAAACGACACCATAGTCCGATCCACATAAAAAACATTGTCTCAAGATGGGTGATTAGTCTTCAGTTATATTATAGAGACGACGACTAATGAACGAATAATTTTTTCCACAGAGACGTGGCATGAAACTTTTATCATCAGTTTTAGCAAAAACCGACGCCGTTATGAAACTTTTGGAGGCAATTATTTTTTCCTGGAAAATTATATTTCACGGGTAACTTTAGACGTCGGTTTCCTTGACAGTAAACTGACGTTAAAGTAAAAGTGGTACCTGCGCCATTTTCTTAATCGGCATGACATCATATACGGTGAATGTTGTCATATAGAACCGACATTGTTGTGGCTTGTCGTCGGTGTATTTTGTGTAACCGACGCCATAAAATGTGACGTTATAGGTCATTACAGTACTAGTGAGACCTGCACACGAATTTTTTTCAAACAAAGGAATCAAATGATAATGGAAAAACTACAAAAGTGGCCTCATGAGAGACAATATATTAGACTGAATAAACAAGTATACATATAGAATAGGAAAATTCATACAGGTTAAAATAGTAAGTTCCATTAGGAATGTCCAAATAGCTTTCGGTACTACAATAAAGAAAATTTTCCCAGAAAAGATACTAATTAGAAAGCATCCAGACCTTGTACAAAACGTCCAGGACATCTTATATTGTATATCTTTAAAAGATAAGATTTTCTATTCGAGGACAAACGTCTAATGATACAATTTCATTGAATTATCATTTTTTCTTGTAAACTCTAACATAACCGAATTTAAAAAGTATGAACATATGATAATCTTTAATAATAGATTTCTTACGTTCTAGTAAAAAATATATGAGAAAAATATCCGATGAATTAGATGTATACCTACGTAATTTGAGTAAAATATAAATTTGTTGATCTAGATGTTTGATAATTACATTATCTCGAATAGTTTTCCGTACTTCTTTAAAGATCAATTGCCCCAAGTTGCCATTGTAAAGATAAATATTTCTTCAATCTTAGAGATAGAAAGTTGCAATGGACGGGAATGTCCATTACACATGTTCATGTGATTGCTCTCACAGTTCTAAGGGTTCCCTCGGTGCAAGTAAAGTCTCTACTTAATGGAGTTTGACTGGACTGTGTATCATACAGAAAAATTGTTCATCTATTGTGCACCTTTTCTAGGCATCATGAAATCAAACCTTGGGGATCTCTCTTTCGCTATAGTACGACACCTACTGAAGCCGAAATATGTTTCTGTTCAAAGTCAGTTGAAGGTTTCAGCCGTTTTCCTCTTACGTCGTGAGAGGATGGCAACATTGTGCGATAGATTGGACCTCCCCACCCTCTCATTGTATGAGCATGAAAAATTCCTAGACATCTAGTGGCTAGCAGGAACTGGAGAAGAGCCTCACACTAACGGTTACCTGACAAAATCATGATGCGCCTCCGTAGCCCTGGTGGTTGCGTTGACGTAAAATAAATCATGGGCGCGTGCCTTCCTTTTGCGGTGGCGAGTGGAGTACTATCACTATAGATGGCAATCGGGCGGGTCGGGTCGGGTCATTTCAGGTCGGATAATTACGGGTCAGTGATAATTTGAGTTATTTTATTCTTTCGGATCGGTCGGGTTTGGGTCGGGTTAGGATCGGGTTGGGTTCTTTCGGGTCATTTTATAATTCGGGTCAACTCGGGTTTGGGTCGGATCAATTTAGGTATAGACTTTTTCAGGTTACTTTATCGGGTCGGGTCGGGTTCAAGTCAAATCATTTTGAGTCGTCTTAATATCGGGTCAGATCAATTTGAACTATTTCCTTAGTCTACTTGGGTTTTAGGTCGAGTCATTTTTAGGTTGGGTAGTAATCAGATCGGGTCTTATTGGGTTGTGTTTTTTATTCGGGTCTCAGTCTGTTTAGGTTATAGAGTTGGCAATCAGATGGGTCAGTTTAGGTTTGGCCATAGCCATTATGGGTCGAAGATAATTGAGGTTATTTTATCCTTTCATGTCGAGTAGGGTTAGCATATGTTTGGTCCCTTCGGTTTATTTTGCTTTTTTGGGTCAACTAGTGTCCGGATCGGGTCAATTTTGGTACAAGTTTGTTCAGATTCATTTATTGAGTTGGTTTGGATTCACGTCAAATCACTTCAGATCGTTTCAATTTACACTATTTCTTGGGGCTAACTCGAGTTTGAATCTAATCATTTTGAATTGAGTAGTTATCAAGTTGGTGTTGCATGGGTTGTATTTTTGTATAATCAAGTTATTTTGAGTTGGACCTTATTCAGGTCACGTTGTGAGTTGTGATAATGAGTAATGACTAATATGTTGTATTAATTAAAAAAATAAAGAAAATATTTTTTACTTGTTATTTTTCTCTTTTACTATCCACTATCTCTTATATTCCCCCTTCTTTTTCCTTACAATCAAATTATTAAGCAAATTATTTCTTATAAATAATATACTGATAAAGCTATACAAAAATCTATTGTAAAACTAAAACTTCACTTCTCGGCTTCTCGTTAGTTGCTACTCGCTAGTACTCAGTCAGGTTGACATTGGGTCGGTGTTTTGTTGGATTGATTTCGGGTTAGGTTGACATTGCGTTGGTCGGTGTAGGGTCGATGTGACATCAAGTCTAGTTGATATAGGGTTGGGTTGGTGTTGTATTGGGTTGACATTGGGTTGTGTTGGTGTTAGGTGGGTTGACGTCGGGTCAGGTCAATGTCAGGTCTGGTTGATATTGAGTCGGGTCAAGTCGGTTGTGATTTTTCCAGGTTGATTCGGGTCATGTGATATCATCGGGTCGGGTGTCAGATCAGGTTTGAGTCTGTCAATTCCGGGTCACATCGAGTTTCGGGTAAATATCGGGTCGGGTCGGGTCGGGTTGGGTTTGGGTTTATGTTTTCTTAAGGTTTAATCGGGTCGGGTCAATTTTGCCAGCTCTAACTATCACATTCTTCCAGAATCCGGGACATAGACGTGTAGATGCAGTGGATCCATTAGCACCAATGGCGGCCCAGCCGACTCCCTCTTTCCCGTGTTACTGGAAGAATTTGTGTCGCCGTTTAGGATTAATGAAAGAATCGTTACGGCCGAATAGGACTTTTTCTCGGAAATAATGGATGGATTTTTTTCGTATGAAGAAGTAAAGAGATGGGGTTTAGGAGGAAAGATATGTATGCGATACGGGGTTTGATTCGGAGGACGGAGACAAGTTTGATTTGACTTGGTGCTTAGTATGACAGAATTGTAGATATGTACATAAATGATCTTTGATCAGATCTTGATCTCAGATTATCACATCATTCCATAAAAAAATACCAGTGATCCTTAACGAAATATATAATCTATTTTGTAAAATGTTATTGTTGAGAATAATTAAAGTATTGTTTGTTTTATTGTCAAAACCCTATTATATATAGGCAAGGGGACACTTACAAACTTGGGATATAAGCATGCGTGGGGATCAATCATGTTTGGGTCTCAAGCATGCTATGAATTTAAGCATGCTTAAGACTTGAGCAATCTTGTGTTGGCCAAGAAACTTAGCTCCATTTACATAATTTACTAAATAATATTTCTAACACTCCTCCTTAAGTTTGAGCTTATATATCATGTATGCTCAACATAGAACATATCACTTGATGGTGACTCTAAGTAGAGATTTTGTAAATATATCTACCAACCGATCATATGTTGGAATGTAAGGAGTTGAAATTTCTACATCTCTAATAAAATGACAATTGATCTCAATATGTTTAATTCTTTTGTGGAAGACAGGATTATTAGCAATGAAAGTAGCAGTGTTATTATTGCAAGACATGGGCATGGGAGTACATATGGAAATGACAAATTCTTGGGGTGAGGACATCACCTAGAATATCTCGCACACAGTGTGAGTCATAGCTCTGTATTTTGAATCGGCACTAGAGTGTGATACAATATTCTGCTTCTTGCTACTCAAGTGACAATATTTGTCCTTAGAAATGTACAAAAGCGTATAGTAGATCGTCTATCCTAATGATTTTCATGATCGATATATGAATACCCCCGAAGACTGAGTTGTCCATGATTTTCATGGTGGAATCCTTTTACAAGAAATGTTACATACACTCATCCAATGTATCTCATGAGGTTGATGCATAAATTGACTTAGATGCCCAACATCATATGATATATCTAGATGAGCACTATTAAATATAATTTTTTTCAAAAATAGTTATATATTTAGTTAGATAAATAGTTCGGGATTGTCAAAATCTCCAAGGGAAAGTTGTGAATCCATACGAATACTTGCTGATTTATAACTTATCATACTAGTTTCTTTAAGGAAGTCTAGAAATTACTTCCTTTGGGAGAGAATAATACCAGAGTTGACATGTGTCACTCAGTACCCAAAAAGTAACAAATAGGACCAATATCTTAGGTGACAACTATGATTGTTAGAAATCTTTCACATGTTGAATACCAATAGAGTCACTCCCAAAGATAAGTATATCATTAACATGAACTATAAGAAATATAGTCCCTTTTGATGATTTAGAGTGAACACCAAAATGATCTGATGAAGAGAGAGAGAGAAGCCAAATTTTTAAATAGATCTATTGAATTTCTCAAACCAAGCCCTTAGACTTTATTTAAACAATTAATTTTTTAGTTTGCAGACTTTGGAACTCTCCCCCTAAGAAAAATACCCAAGAGGTTTCTCCATATAAACCTCTTTTTTAAATCACCATATATGAAGGCATTTTTTTATTTCCAACTGATGAATAGTCCAACCACAATTAACATCAATAGATAGAAGAATATGAGAAGAATTGAAACATGAAACCGATGAGAGTGCGTCAAAATAATTGATGACATATGTCTGAGTGTTTCCCTTTTCTGCAAACTTGGCCTTATAGCAATCAATTGCTCCATCTGGTAGGTACTTTAAACAGTGGACACACTATCATTCAACAATAGGTGCATCATGAGGTATTTCTAGTAAGTCTCATGTTTTGACAAGAAAGTAGTGTAGACATCTCCTCATCAATCGTAGTATTCTATGAAGGATACTTTAAGGCTTCATAATAATACTTTGGTAGTTGATGGGAGTCCACATAAAGACAAAAAAAGATTTTTCCAACAGAGACAAATGGTCAAAAATCATAAAATGGGACAAAGCATATTTAACAAGAATCTTCTTGGAGTGAGTAGCCTTACAAAGAGCAATAATTACATTAAGATCAAAAGATGGTACTTGATTTGGATCTCCATAAGATAAATCAGACTAGATAAAATGCTTAATTTTAGGGATAGTTGATATAAGTTCAAGTCAATTGGAGAAGGCAAAGGTGATGATGGTGGTAAAGATGGTGTTGGAGAGGGAAATAATGGATCAAATGGAATAGATATGGTATTGGTGGTGGAATCCAAACGAGGGGGGGAGAAGTAGGATTTGTCTTCAAAAAAGGTGATATGGTTGAGATATTTGTTTGGAGTCCTTGAGTAACCAAGGAAATGACACTTCACAACCTAAGGGGACAACTTGTCATGTTGAAACAAGTGGATGAAACAAATACAACCAAAATCTCTTGGTGGAACTGGAAAAAGAGAGTTTTATTGGAAAAAGGAAACTATAGGGAATAGCATCCCCGATAATGCAAGAGTAGATTCTGTTGATATGGAATATAGAATTTAGAATGACATCTGGAAAATGAGAAGAAGGAACAAGCATTTGAAATACTAGGGTATGAGCAACATCAAGTACATGGTGTATTTCCTTTTGGCAACATCATTTTATTGGGAGGTTTTTACTCATGAAGTTGTTGACTCTAGGTCTAAATTGACCAAACTCTTGTCTTGATGATGACAAAACTATTCCAATTAATTGTGTCTAGTGTCTCTACTTGAATGATTTCATATTAGGTATAGACACACTCCAAATTCCCTAACTTGCACATCTCAACTAGGAGAAAACACAAGTCAAAATCAATGCAAGTGAACTTTTGTGAAATACAATGCAAATCCATTAGAATCATGTTGTAAATAACTTATAATGATTGTATGACATGTAATTAAGCTCAGAAAAAATAAGGAATACTTAAATCAAGTATTTAAGTACTTTGATGACATTTTCTAAAATTCATTACAGGTTGTTTGTCGGTCAAGTTACAAACTCGATTAATCCCTTAATGGATCTTGAAACTATAATGGTTCAGTCGACTTGCACACTCACAGAACTTGATCGATCTCTATACTGAACAAAACTATTAAGTGGTTCGGTCACGTTTCATCTAGGATAAACTTGACCAATGCTTTAAATTAGTTTTTCCGCATAGTACAATCAGTCGAGTTACCTTTATCAAAACATGACTGATTGTATTGTACGAAAAAGTGCTGAAAAGTGTTTCCAACAATTCAAATATTGTAAAACTCAAAAAAATATATGTTGCAACATCCCAAATGGCTAGTATTCGTCCTTAAGTGTTCTCAAAGGATTCTAGACATCCCCAACTATAAATAGGACCTCATAGGATTCATCCCATGGTTAGCCAAGCACTATGAAGGTTCCTATTCTATAGTTGAGTGCATCCTACAACCTCCTCTCTCTCTCTAAGCATAATCACTTGCTACATCCATTAGAGTGAGTAGGATATTTGTAAGAGAGCTATTCCTACATGTATATCTGGTGAGGCTCTCACTTCAACCACCTCCCAATCTCTCATTTATACCATGAATATGAAGATGAAACTTTTCTCTCTTGGCTAAGAGAGGTGAAGAAGAAAAAAAAAGGGAAGGCATCCCTTGGTGAAAGCTTCTTCTTGGAGAAGGTGAAGTCAAAGGCTGAAGATCGAAGAAGAGTGGGTAATTCCTTCAAGGATGAAGACTTGTACAAGAGTGGGTAAGCCCTTGGTGAAGGCAGAAGACTCCTTGCAAGTGGGTAAGTCCTTGGGTAGGTTGAAGACTCATGGCTTGGATACGTAAATCTTTTGGAAGGTCATGCATTTTATGTCTCATGATGAATATAAGAGTGAAATTGTTAAGAAAACCAAGAGGTTGACCTCTCTAGGTAGTGGACTGACATACTTCTAGTTTGAAGTATGGAACCACTCTACATAGCTTGTTAATTGGTGCATGTTTAACCTGTCTCATCCTTGCTATGTATGTTTAGTTGCACATCAAATTCATATTAGCAACCTTTTCCTATGATATATTTTGAAGGTCTAATGAATTTGGTTTAAGATTTTATAGATCTATTCACCCCCTCCAGAGCATCCAATCACCCATGCTAGATCCAGCATGTGGTATCAGAGCAGATTTTCTCGAAGAATACTTCCACAAGTAGGAAAAGATGGGTGACTACAAAGGAGGGAGATACTTGGTCAACCTTCCAATCTTTGATGGGAGCATATTCCTGTATTGGAAAAGAAGGTTTTAATTTTGCATCCAAGGATCAAGTCTTGAGCTATGGAAAATGGTGAAAAGTCTATACAAGCTACTGAAGACAAAGATAGAAGAATGGAATGAAGCTACCTTGAAGATAGAAACCTTGAAATCAAAGGCCATCAACATTCTATATGCCTCCCTGACTCCTTTCGAGTTCAATCAGGTTTCTTCATTTGAAATAGCCTATAAGGTAGGGAGAAAGCTATTTGTCACTTATGAGGGGACTACTCAAATGAAGTATAGCAAAGTCTACATTCTCAAAGGTCTGCTTGAGAACTTTAATATGGGAAAGGAGGAGAAGATATCCAACATGTACTCAAGGCTCAACACCATTGTGAATGTTCTTATTGTTCTAGGTCATCATATGAGTAGAGGAGAGATCAACACAAAGATCCTTAAAACTCTCCCCAAGATATGGGAATACAAGGTTACTTCCATTGAAGAAGTAAAGTCTCTTGGTGATATTCCTATTGAATAACTCATAGGAAATCTACAAGCCCATGAAGTTAAACTAAAAAGCAAGATGAAGAAGAAGACAAGAGGAGAAAAATCTTAAGAGAATGAAGAAGGCTGAAATCAAAGCTCAAATTGAGGCTATTGTTGGTCAAGCTTCTCCATCCTCTCAAGTTGAAGAAGATGCCATGTACTCTAAGGGAAAGGTAAGCCTTCCTCTTGCATTTTGTGCCTCGAGTGTTGAAATAAAGGTCACTTCAAGTGAGATGTATACAAGGCAAAAAGGCACATCATCACAGGAGGAGAGAAGGGAAGTACAAGAAGAAGGAGAAACGACAAACAAGCTTAAGTGGATCCTCTAACTCAAGCTCAAGTGACTCCTCCAACTCAATCTCAAGTGAAGAATCAAGTGGAGGAGCTAACTCAAGCTCTAGTGGTGAAGGAGAATGTCATTTTTCTCTTATAGCTAGCTTCAATAAGTGAAGACTCAAGTGAGGTAAATCTAAACTCTTTAGATAAAGAATCTTCAATTGCTATTATTCATGCTACTCGTGCCTCTCTTAAGTCTTATGCAAAGAAAAAGAAAAAGCTTGCTAGATTTGTTAACCATTTTGCATGTAGAAATAGATGACCTTGAACATGCTAATAACTTCTTTCTAGATGATAAAAATGCTTGTCTTAGTCAAGTACATTCTCTTAAACTTGAAAATAGTAATTTGCTTGATAAGATTAGAATTCTAGAAGGTCAACCTCTTTTGCCTATTTCTAATGTAGAGCATAGTAAAGTTGTTGATTCTCTCATGCATGATATTGATGGTCTTAGATCTGAAAATAAGAACAAAGACTTGGCTCTGCAACATTTTGAATCTAAAAATATAATCTATCGTTCTAAAATTACTATGTTTGAAAATGAAAATACTTCCTTGCTTGCTCAAATCAATGTCCTTAAATCTTGTTCTAGTTCTACTAGTATAGAGAATAATTTTGTTGCTCTTCATATTGATAGAGATTATTATTTAACCAAAGCTCTTTGTCTAGAAAATGATCTTTGCATGCTAGAGATAATATAAATCATTTGTCTTCTACTATTTCTTCTCTTATGCATGATAATAATTTTTTGAGATCTTATATGCAAAGATTCTTAGATGATAAAGAGAATCTTAATCAAACCCTGGACCATACTACCGAACAAATGGGTAGAGACGGTATTGGACTTGATTCGAGCCAAAGGAACAACAAAGACAGAGGACCTTTTATTTTCAATGAAGAATCTTGTAGTTCTAAGGCTAGGAGATCATGTAACCATTGCAATGAAATTGGATATTATTCTACTTATTGCCCTTTTAGGAAAGCACCCAAGACCAATAGGGTTTGGGTTGCTAAACTAACCCATCTAGACCCAAAAACATGATTGGGGACCATTTCATCTTTCTTATTGTAGGTATCTTGCTAAAGGGTTGACATGAGATATTGAATTGTGAATTGACTTCTCAATCCACATAATGGAATAAAGGTGAGAAGTGTAGGGGTGGAAACAGGTGGAAAAGTAATAGTAAGAATAGAGGTAATGTTATTCTTTCTCATATCCAATCATAGTGTGTCTTTGCCGAGTTAGTGTGCACTATGCATGTGGCTTTTGAGTCAAAAGTGGTATTTTGTGATTTGTTTCACACTCTTTCTCAAAAGTTGTGTTATCTCCTTTCTTTTGACAAGTAGTGTTTATTATCTCTTCATACACCACATTTTTGAAATGACAAAGGGGGAGAAACCATGTCTTCTTCTGTAAAGCAGGGGGAGAAACCATGTCTTACATGTAGAGGGAGAAACATGTCTATGTAAAGGGGAGAAGGTAAAGGGAAGAAGCCATATATGTGTACACAATATATGAGTAGAAGACATAGTATTCTATAAATGTTATGAAAGCTAACCATGCATGAGAAATAACATCAATTGAGGGGGAGTATGAGAACTCCACTAGCATCAATTGAGGGGGAGCATAAGAAATCAATTCTATTGAAACCCCTAGGTTTCTCCAACGGTATGATTTTACTTAAATGCTTTCAATACATTTATGGAATGGTTTGTCATCTTCAAAGGGGGGGAGAATGTTGACATTAGGTCTAAATTGATCAAATACTTGTTTTGATGATGACTAAATCAATCTAATTAATTATGTCTAATGTCTCTACTTGAGTGATTTCATATTAGGTATAGACACACTCCAAGTGTCCTAACTTGTGCATCTCAACTAGGACAAAAGACAAGTTAAAATAAATGCAAGTTCACTTTTGTGTAATATGATGTAAATCCATTAGATACATATTCTAAATCACATGTAATGATTGCATGACTTGTAATTAAGCTTATAAAAATTAGGATCACTTAAAATGGATTATTTAAGCACTTTAATGACATTTTCCAAAATTCATTACAGGTTGTTTATCAGTCGAGTTACATACTCGATCGTTCCCTTACTGGATCTTGAAAATGTCATGATTCGGTCGAGTTGCACACTCACAGAACTCGAACGATCCTTGTACTGAACAAAACTAATTTAACTGGTTTGGTTGAGTTTCATCTAGGATAAACTTGATTGATGCTTCAAATCAGTTTTGTCACATAGTGCAATCGTATGAGTTACCTTTATCAAAACTTCATCGATCACACTGTATCGAAAAGAACTGGAAAGTGTTTCTAGTCATTGGAATGTTGTAAAACTCAAAACAATATCCAGCAACATCCCAAATGGCTAGTATTCATCCTTAAGTGTTCCCAAAGGCTTCTAGACATCCTCAACTATAAGTAGGACCCCTTAATCTTCATACTATGGTTAGCCAAGCACTATGAAGGTCGCTATTCTATAGTTGAGTGCATTTGCCTTGTCTCTCTCTAAGATTAATCACTTGCTACATCCATTAGAGTGAGTATGAGATTTGTAAGAGAGTTACTCCTACATGTACATCTTGTGAGGATCTCACTTCCACCACCTCCCAATCTCTCATTTCTACCATGCAGATGAAGATGAAAATTCTCTCTTGGCTAAAAGATGTGAAGAAGAAGGGATGACGCCCCTAGGTGAAAGCTTCTCCTTGGGGAAGGTTAATTTAAAGGTTGAAGATCCAAGAAGAGTGGGTAATTCCTTCAAGCCTGAAGGCTTGTGCAAGAGTGGGTAAGTCCTTAGTGAAGGTAGAAGACTTCTTAAAAAGTGGGCAAGTCCTTGGGTAGGTTAAGACTCTTGGCTTCGATAGGTAAGTCCTTCAGAAGGTCATGTATTGTATGCCTTATGATCAATATAAGAGTGCAATGGTTTAGAAATCTTAGAGGTTGACCTCTCTAGGTAGTGGACTGACATACTTCTAGTTTGAAGTTTGGAACCACTCTACATAGCTTGTTAATTAGTGTATCTACAATCTCTCTCATCCTTGCTATGTATGTTTAGTTGCACATAAAATTTCATATTAGCAACCTTTTACTATGATATATCTTGAAGGTCTAATGAATTTGGTTTATGTTTTTATAGATCTATTCACCCCCCCCCCTCTAGAGCATTCAATCACCCATCCTAGATCCAATAGAAGTTTGAGGAAATGTCCAGATAGACTTAAAGATGGCTATTTATTAACTATTAACAAACTCAATATCATTATCACTACAAAAAACCTCAACAGACAAAGAAAATAATGTCTTTATTTCATTAAATAAATCTTAATAATTGAAGATATCTTTAATTTTTCCCAAGGAAAGAATAATCAGGAGACATGAGAGAAATTATCAACAAGAACAAGAAATACGTAAATTTTTTATCATTATTAACACAAATGGTCCCCACAAATATGCATGAAAAATGTCAAAGGGATTTCTTGAATATTTCTTTTTTCATGGAGGAAAATTGGTCATGTGATGCTTGCCAAGATGACAAGCTCAACTCAAGGATCTCAGAAGAATGGATATCTAGAAACTTGAGGTGGAGGACAGTCATGCTGAGGTGTCTAAGATGGCGATGAAGCTGAACGAATGTGTTGGAAGTGTAGGCAGTAGGATAAGTGGTGGATTGTTGGAGATAGTAGAGACAATCTTGCTCCAAGGCTCCACAAATCTATTTCATCATCCATAGATCCTAAAAAATGAAAAAAGTACCATTGAAAAGTGCATGACAATGAAGAGATGTTCTTATCTAGCTAGTGGATAACAAGTTGAGAGCAAAACTTGGAGCATGCAAGGCACTATAAAGAGACATACACTTGGTCATTAAAAGAATTCCAAGACTAGTAATAGGATATAGAGAGCCATCAACTATTTTAACAATAAAGGTTTTTGCTAGAGGAGTTGTAGTGTGAAATGAAAGAATTACCATTTACATGAGAGGAATCACCAGAATTTGCAATCCAATCAGATTGGATCATAGTGGAAAGAGCATGAATGTCAATACCAAGATGTACAACTATAGTTGTTTGAAAACTAGCTAGGTGAGATGTAGAATTGACAGATAGAGATCAAAGATGGCTATAGTATTCATATGTGATAACCACATGTACAGAATGATCATCATCACTAGAAGAAGCATTAATTTTTGGATTGTCAATAGGATACCCAAGTTCACTCAGTACTGATCAGAAGTATGCTTTGTCATGTGGCAATGATAAAAAAATGACCATGACCACGACATCAACCTCTCCCACTGTCAATATGGCTACCATGACCATGTACTCTAGGATAATATAAAGTTGAGGCATCCGTTGTGGGATAAGATTATTGATGTAAGAAATGTGGGCATATAGTACTTTGGGAGTTGGAATGCCCTCTTGCATCATCAATTGATTCTTGATAGACTTCAACTCATATCCATGACCAGACATATATTATGCTGAGAAAATAGTTTGATGTTGCTTTCTCATTTCTCATAAATCTACAATTTGAGGTTGATAGATGTCTTGTTCATTCTATTGATTTGTGAAAGTTCCATAGTATCCAGTCAGAGTCACTATACCTTTCTTGCAGGATTGGATGTCCTTATGAACTATGTACAAATAGGATATGCTGATGGTGTGCGAGTATAACTTCTTCATTGTCTCCCACATGATCTTCTAAGAAATATGTCATAATTTGCTTGGATAGAGATTCTTTCATTGTATTAAGCATAGTTGAAGAAACTCAATCATTTTCGACCTCCCAATCTTCTAAAATTGGATTAGTTTCACCCTTGATGAGGATTTTCTTCTTCCTATGAGATCCCACATAATGCACATAGGTCATTAAACAAAGAATATAGTTGCTACCATCATGTTTTACATAGATACCAACATGAGTGCTTGTAGTAGAGGGTTTCCCCATAGAGTCACTTGTTTCTAGTTTATCTGGGATGATGGAGTGTTATGGTTTTCTTCAAGAGAGAAAGAGAGAGAGAGAGGATCAAAGTTTGATTATGAGGAAAACAAATTATGGCTTGGAGACAATGGAGTGTTGTGATCAGGTACTAACCACAGCCTCACACATGAGGAAAGAGATAAGGGGGAAGACATGAGAATGGATGGCTAGGAGAGAAAGGTAGGTGGTTGGCTAGTAGAGGAAGGTGTCTGCCTCGGAGAAGAAGGCATACGACAAAGATATCTCTCCCTAGTATGTTGTGTAGGATTCTGAACATGCTCTTATACCATGTTAAGCATAATAAAAGAAAGAATTTTCTTATTTTATTGTCAAAACCTCCTCCTATATATAGGTGAGGGGACTCTCACAAACTTGGGATATAGGCATGCTTGGATCTCAAGCATGCTTGGGACTTAAGCATGCTTAAGACATAAGTAGCCTCATGTAGGATAAGGCATTTAGGCCCAATTATATAATTAATTAAATAAATTTTCCTATAATTATTTATAAATTAACACCCCTAAATCTCAACAATGTATGATATATACAATATCTTGAGTTTATAAATTATATTGTTAAGCACCTAACGTACTTGATGTCGTGGGTAGGACAACTGAGGGCATCTTTTTGCTAAGGAAACACCTAAGGCCAGAAAATTGAGTTAGAGTAAGAAAGAAGAAGGGAGAGGAGGGAGGTGAAACCAAAAGATAGTTATTATATTATTTGTTAGTTAGTAAAAGGAAAAGTATAATTGATCGGATACTGAGGAAGGATTGATTTATGAGTATTGTACATTTTAATACTTCTATAGTTTGAAGTGTTTCATATTATTTAAATTACTAGTGATTACTATTTGATTTTTTAGTATTTCTATAATCTTATGTGTGTTGAAGTGTTTTATTTATTTATGATTATAGTTTTATCTTTTGGTACTTTAGTCATTGTTATGTTCATTAGATTGTTTTATTTATTTATGAATACTGCTTTTTAGCACTTATATGATTTTATGTGTTGTATTTTTTTAGTATTATTTTTTTAATCTAATAAAGATAATTTGTGTTATCATCATTATCTTCAACTATTATCTCTTCCTATCTCCTAATCAAAGTTAACTATAATTAATTGCTAATTATTTATTTATGTAGATGTTTCAAATTTTGAGAAAATATTTCCCTCTCCTAAATGTCTCATTCCTCTACAAAAATATGCATAGAAATGTGCAATAGGTAGACACACCTCTTTTCTAAAAAAACTAGGTATGGAATCAGGGATAGAGAGGGTGATGTGTATCATTACTCCTATAATATTTGTAAGTTGAAGTTCTAGTAAGGCTCTTTTTATATTTATGACGGTTTAAGTTTGTCAACATTTTGAGAAGAATAATGAAGTACCATTAGAAGGAGGGATAATGAATGGGATATTTATCTTATAAAATATGTATCAAGTTTCTAAATTTTGGTACCCACTTACCTCCAATATAGTGAGCAGCATGTTTTAACAATGTCAAATGGGTGCCTTTGAATCTGAATCGCAGGGAAATATAAATCCCATACAAGAGTTGCAACATAAAATCAAGATAAATTGTATATTTAGAATAATATGAATCCTATATATTTATTTGAGTAACAGTAATAATTTTGATATAGTTGAGAATTTCCACTACTAGTCATTGCTCAAACTTATAACCATTATAAAAGAATTACATTAAACATTATTAAGGTCAATATGCCTTATCAAATACATTCTTTATCCATATTAACTAGAGCAATAATGCCAATGTTATTCATCCTTTATAATATCATAGTTTATTTTCTAACTTAGCTCATGTTAGAATGGAATAAGAATTTGATAAAAAAAATCAAGCAGTATATAGAACAACTGATTACTTATTTTTATGGTGCAACAAACTTCAGATAAAAAATCATTTTAAGTGGAGAGAATGCAAATAGGCGGCATGTCTTACCTAATTTAAACATCTTCATATTTAAAATTCAATTGATAAGGGTAGGAGATAAATTAATATTGTATTGAGTTTGACTAGTCACAACAACCCTGTCTTTCTAATCAAATAAATATTTAACAGAGATCAACTAAATATGTATCCCTCATAACACACATACAATCATAATTACCCATATCCTAGTTGACTCAAAGTAACAACTTATCATCCATGAGATTATATATAAAAATATCCCCAAAAGTGATCAGAAAATTCTTAGACTTCATTCTCACTCTTATGCACCATCAACTCGAATTTGTCTCCAATCAATTGGCTTCATCTCTTGAAGTAATTTTTTAATCTTAGTTTGACCTAATTTTCTATCTAACTTAATAATATTAGTAACATATACTAATTTATTTGTTAATAATAATTTTTACATTTTAGCCTCAATTTTATTTACTGTTACATGAATAATATATCAATTGTGTTATCTTTTCAATTCAACCAATTACTTAATGACTTTTGTATTTAGATTCCTATATTTTCAAATTTCTTCAAACAAAGGTTCTAGTGCCTAAGTTTACTAATTATCTTCAATTAGGGTTTCTAAACTCAAATATCAACGATTTCTTTATCAATTCCAATTCATTACTTTCTAACTCATCAAAATATTGATGATAAATAGATGTATTTTGGGAGACGACAAGAACTATATGCACCATGGTTGTTTGTACTTATAGTCCATAATATATAACACATTAGGCAGGGCTACAATTTGAGGTTCAACAAGTATGGTAAAAGAAACTAATAAATCACTTAAAAATAATTAGCATGCCAACCATCATTTCTTACTTACCTACTATGGTCATTTTTAAGTTAAATTGAAAGCCATAGGCAAAAGGATGACCATTAACATTAAAAAATTGGCATAAAGAAGTTACATATGAAAACTAGATTAATATAACATATTAAGAAGGTATAAAAGTAACTCAATATATTATGGAAAAATGATTACAAAAATAAGGATGAGCCACAATTCACTCTTGGATAGTAATATATGCTAAGAAAATATATGATGTGTCCCACACAATATTCCACTGTATAGATGTATTCCATTATATAGATGTTAAGACCAAGATTATTATTATATACATTTATGTCCTCTAGTGGCCATTTCAAGCACATTCTTGATTCTTTATATCCTATTGATCAAGGCTAGGATGACGATTTTATTGCATGAAAAACTTTCAAAAAGACTTATATATGGCCATGCATTCAGTCATATCAAGGAAGGTTGATTTAGAGTGAGAAAAGAATGTTCAAGATGTGGATTGTGCGTGAATTGCATTTAAATAATTTTTAGTGAAGTAATTTTCTTGAAAAGTTCCCATTAGGAATTCCAAGCCTAAGCTAACTCTTGCATACGTTAAACCCTTCCATGGAAGGTCAAAGTCTGACTTGCAAATTAATTTGTTTTAAAGAAGGTTGAATTGAAAGTCATTCTTGCATGCTTCTAATCCTTATTACAGGAGTTATGTCACATGCATTACATTGTTTTAAGGAAGTTTCTTTCATTGATATTTCGATATAATTTAAAGTGAGGCCTGCATGTGGCTCTTTCTATAGAAGAAATTCTATTGGGATTACTTATTTTCACACTTTTTATGTCTTAAAGCATTCTTCCTTTTATGTCTTTCAGATTCTACTTAATTGGTAGCTCATGCAGTTTTAGGCTTGGGATTTTGGTATCTCTTCTTCCAAGTGTATTATTTGGGAAACATTGTAATTCTTTATAATGATCTTCATACCTAACTAATTAAAGTTCTAGTTCTTCGAGTTAACTACAATATACTGATATTTAGTTTGTATATTCATAATGAGATAAATGAATAACCCATTATGCCAACATTACTTCAGGAATTAATGCAATGATTAAACTATGGGTATCATCTTAGATAATGTAAAACTTAAAAGTTCAAAAGACATAGTTTCTATACATCATTTTCCAACTGTCTTAGTAGAGAAAAGGCTTCTCAAACGCCACATTTCTATCACTATTATACGATGGACAAATCCAAGCTGTCTTAAAAATCAATAATCATGCATAACTCAAATGCTTTTGAAATTAACCCACCCACCTAAAAGTAAATCAAACAAAATGGTCCAATTAATAAGTCATCAACTATCTCTAAAACCAACCATTTTTGTTTAGGAAGGACTCTTATGTATGACCATGTGTATCATCATGAAATCTTATAAAATTACAATGGTTCTCTCACCACCCATTATCTATTAGGAAGCTACATCTCATATTGATGTGTAATGAGCCAAGTACATAAGTAACTATCATTCACCCTCATTATCTAAAACAAACCCACTATTTCACTAGAAGGATTATATCACAACCACTCTCACTACTACAGAAACTCAGTGTCACTTTTCTGGGCATCGGTTATTTAACAAAACCGACGCCTATAATATTCAACGTCGGATATTTAGGAACCCCGACATCTATATTCAAAGACCAGCCAGACATGGGTACAGCTTTGTATTCAGTGTCGGCTGGGTAAAACAAACTGACGCCTAAAATCGCCCGCGAAATCCAATTTTTGAGAGAATTTTTTTTTGCCCCAAAGTATCACATACAGTGTCGGTTTTTTTAACTACTAACTGACGCTGATATAAGATGGAAATTTGCGTGAAAAGTTCCAATTTAGATGTCGGTTATCCTTTGATAACCGACGCTGAGAATGGTTCCCGCCAAATAATTTAGGGCAAAGATTGTCTAATTAGACGTCGGTTTTTTAATATCAATCGATGCTTAAAGGTAAAAGGCGTCATTTTTCCAGATAACTGACGTTGTTGACAAACTTAATAGACCTGTATCACCCCGCTCTTCCCCTTCCTTCCTATTTCATCACGATAGTTTGTTGTGATCACCGCTCACCTAAAATCGCCTGACGATCGCCCGACGACCCCCGCTGCTGCTTGCCGCCACTGCTGGTGGTACGACTCTGCTCACCGCCACCGTGTCCTCTTTCTCCTATTGCCGCCGCCGCTTGCCGCCACTGCTGCTCTCCGGTCTGCTCTGCTCTTCTCCTGGTGCCACTGCTGCTCGCCGCTCTGGTCTTCTCTTGCTCGCCGCCACTGCTGCCGCCGGTCGCCGCCGCTCTTCTCTACGCTAGCTCCAGGTAGCCCTAGCATCTTTGCTTCCTTCTCCGTAGCTCCTTACCAACAGCAAGCACGGTTGTGGCTGTGTTGCCTACCACGGCCGTGCTGTCCAGCATGGCCGTGGTAGGGCAACACAGCCACGGCTGTGCTTACTGTTGGTAAGGATATGAACAAATCTTTATGTAATGCTTTATGTAAATCCTTGGATACAGACAAATCTTTTTCTTGCATATATTTGTATTTCTAATCCTAATGTTTGACCTAATTCAGTAAATTTTGATGCATGTTGAAATAAGATTTAAACTTGTCCATTCTAGCATCCTAATTTGATTTGATTAAATCCTAACATTGATGAAACCCTAACATCAATTGTGATGAAACCCTAACAGAACATGTCTTTGGCGTCGGTTGTTTATGCCCTTTTGTATATAATGTGTTTGTTAGCCTAGAAACCCGTCCAAGATTTACTCATTAGGAGTAAATCTTGGATAGTCCCTGGTTTGGGACTGTTCTTGAACACCTAATCTCACTTAGGATGTAAGTGTATAATGTGTATTGGGTTTTCGAGAAAATTTCGGCAGCATTTCCCCATTTGTTCTCTAAGTACATATGTACTTAGAGAACAATGGGGAAATGCTGCCGAAATTTTCTCAAAAACCCAATACACATTATACACTTACTAGTGAGATTAGGTGTTCAAGGATGGGATAGGTGGTACACATTTATTATATATCAGAATGCCATCACATGTGTTTATGCCCTGAATTTGACTACTACAGAACATGTCTTTGGCGTCGGTTGTTTATGCCGTTTTGTATATAGTGTGTTTGTTGGCCTAGAAACCCATCTAAGATTTACTCATTAGGAGTAAATCTTGGATAGTCCCCGGTTTGGGACTGTTCTTGAACACCTAATCTCACTTAGGATGTAAGTGTATAATGTGTATTGGGTTTTCGAGAAAATTTCGGTAGCATTTCCCCGTTTGTTCTCTAAATACATATCTACTTAGAGAACAGCGGGGAAATGCTGCCGAAATTTTCTTGAAAACCCAATACACATTATACACTTACTAGTGAGATTAGGTGTTCAAGGATGGGATAGGTGGTACACATGTATTATATATTAGAATGACATTTATTATATATCAGAATGACATCACATTTATTATATATTAGAATGACATCACATTTATTATAATTGATAAAAGATCACAATTTTAGAGGCATGCATGTTTATATTTTTTTTATTGAAGATAAATGTTTGCTTTTTTAATATCAATATCATTTTTAGATTTGATGTTTCATTATCTTCTAGTTAATACAAATGCTAAATGTTTGCCTTTTTAATGACATTTTCATATGGCTGACCATGATGAGCATGATGTCCATGATGAGCATGAAGTCCATGATGAGCATGGAGAGGATACCAATGTAAGTTCTAAAAACATATCCTGTATTTCTATAAAATTCATTATCTTCTAGTTATGTCATATATCCCATATTTCTATATTGGGCTAATTCAGTGTGTTTATTTTTGTCAAATTTTAGGTTGATGATGCACATGTACCCACTGAAGCACTGGAGGAACTTGATACGCATCACCAAACACTTAACAAGAAAGGAGCATCACTCTGTTGAAGAAGTTAATAGCGCTAAGTGGCAGTGGATCCAGATTGGTTGTGGAGTTTGATAATGGAGGAAATGCAATTGGTGTGAACCGCAATAATTTTGTAAACTATCTTGGGGTTGTCACTCGAAGCCATTGTGGTGTTAAGTATGATAATTGGCATAAAGTTCCTCAGGAGAAGAAAGACTTTTTTGGTCAGTGGAGAAGAAAGACTTGATATGGAAGGATTTATGTGTGAGTTATTATTATTTGCAATTCTATTTTTTAGATTACAAATTCAATTATTTGCAATTCTATTTTTAGATACTAGTTAATAACAATTCTATTTTACAGAATATGTTTGCATTGGATGAGAAGCTGCATCGTAAAAGCATGATGCAACACGCTGGAAAGATGCTAAGGAACTATAGGACAAATCTCAATAGAGAATACATAAAAGATGGTGATAAGAAGAAGAAGTCAGCCCTTGAACAAAGGAACTTCTTGGATAAAGAAGATTGAGACACATTTGTTGTTTCAAGAAAATCTGAAGAATTCAAGGTATTAGGTGTCACTCCCAATTTAATTAATATACGTTGTATTCACCTATTCAAGATTAACATTTAGTGCTACTAACCAAATCATTAATGTGCATACTAACTAGGCCCTCAGTGAGGTGCAAAAAGCAAGGCGTGCACTGAATGTGCATGACCACACTATGGGTCCAAAGGGCTATGCAAGCGTTCGCCAAAGACTACAGGCGGAGTCTGCTGCTACTCAAGAGTCCTCTACTACATGTGCCACACCCATGCCTCGCCATGATGTCTGGATAGCTGGGAGGCAAAACAAGAAGGGTGAAATAAAGAAGCTCATAACTACTGAGGCGGCTGCAAAAATGGTAAAACACAACTCTTAGAGCAATCATTTGAATATTGATTAGTTGTGGTGTTAACTTACCAATTTCTGTTGATGGTGATTAGCGGGAGCTGCACGAGTAGAGGAAACAAAGCACGTTCATCCCTCGGGGCACAAGGGATGAATTGACAGTTGCTCTGGGTAATCCACAGCATCCTGGATGTGTTAGGGGTGTAGGCGTTGGTGTGGGCATCAAAGCATTCTTTGGGCCATCCCAGCACAAACCCAGAGCGGGACTTTCACAAGAAGAGGTAACCTATTCTTTTTTTAGAATGTTACTGCAAAAGGTAATTCAATAATAAGAAGCTAATGTTTCTTTTATCCATGTATAGGAGAATAAGAGAGTCGAGGATATAGTTGCTAAGAAGGTCAATGATATAATTTCTGAGAAAGTCAAGGAAGAAATGGTGCGGTGGCAGGCATCTCAGGCTTCCAATCAGCCTATGGCGACCCACTCTTCTCCTGATGCACAGACTGAGAGTAATCATGTAGACCCACCGCCTAACACGTCTGTTGTAAGTATTGTTTATGACATTGTAGCTAGTCTTTTCAAGATGATATGTTTTCAAGATGATATGTATATATGTATAATATTCTTTACGTAAATTTGTAGGCGTTGAAGCCATGCCGCTTAAGAATACAAGACTATGTTGTTGCAGAGGCGCAGGCTTACCCGTCCCTTCCTGGGGAAATGTTTCACAGGACTCCAATGCCACAAGGCTACGTTCATGTGAGCCTGATACGTATATTACCCGATTGGAGGGATGCTACATTGCCATATGCCCACCCGGATATTGATACACTTGATGAGGCAGAAGGCGGGGTGATATTGTGGCCCAAAGCAGATGTCGTCTACACTATTGAAATTGTAAGATAAATTTACATTACTTTAGATTGTTAATGTGTATATATGAGGTCAATTGATCTGAAATTATATATACAGGTTAAAAAGAAGACACCCGGAGCACTTAGGGCTCCACCTCCACTTACTGCATTACCAACTTGGGTTACAACTGACCTAAAATACCCGTTAGGTCCTTCTTGTAGGGGAATGGCAAGTTGGCTACGAGCACATAATATACATTGCCCTATAATTATTTCTTTCAAAGTGAATTATGTAGGTCAATCATACGAAAGCTCTTTATTTATATAAGATATTATTGAGTTGTTTATATATGATTGGCTGAATACATCAATGATAGAGACATGGATAAGGTGAGATCTTGTTTATACATCCATATACCTTGTGTAAGATCCGGTGATATAGTTTCTTATATATTAATGCATACGTAATACATGTTTTGCAGCTACTTAGTCGAAAATCAATGCAAACAATTTACATTTGATCATGTAAGATTTTTGATTCCATCATTGATTAGTATGGTAGATAGTGTTCAACAATACTATATAGATGCTTTTACAATTTTCGGTCAGCAAAAGAAGACAATAATAATAGCTCCATTCAATGTCAAGTAAGTTTACTTTACTTATAATTTGGACTTAAGAAAATTACATTTTTATTGTGGATTTTGAGTTATTAATTTTTAACTTTTTTTTACCTCTAGCGGTAGGCATTGGGAGTTACTAATTATTCTCCCCGGGACGTTCACTGTTTATTATCTAGATCATGCGGGGAGTACATTGAATACTAAAATTGGACACGTAATGAGATTGCCATTATTCTGGTGAGAAATATTTCATTTTTATATCCGTTAACATATGTTATTACATTACTATTTAATTATGAAATTTACTATGTTACATTAACATGTAGGGGTTTAGATGTATTCAAAAATGCTGGAGGAAAGGTCCCAAGAAAAAAGAACCAGCCAATAATTTGGGAGAACGTAAAAGTAAGTTCCCGACTCCAATGTATATATTATTTATGTGAATTGTGCTTAGTTGTATTTTTTAATATTTTGTATGTTTCAATTTATAGTGCGCTACACAAGACAACGGCTGGGCATGCGCATACTATGTGATGCAATTTATGTAGATGATTATCCAATATGCCGCATTGGACATCGATACCATACATGAGGTATTATATGTAGTCTCATTAGTTAGTATGAAATATATCAATCTTATTTTTATATTATTACTTATATATATACATAATTCTCTTTGCAGGTGTTTAAAACTGACCACACTATAGGTAAACGCTTAAAAGATGTACATGCTCCATATACGATGGAAGTATTAAATGAAGTAAGAGAAGAATGGGCAAGAGCCATGCAAGCAGTGGCGATTGTAAGATATAATTGGGATGCTGATACCGATGTTGAATGATATTTTGTAAATGAGTATTTCTGAATGTTTATACATGTCTGAATGTTTCTACATGTATTTGAATGTTTCTACATGTGTGAATGTGAGAATTGAATTGATGTCTAAATGTATCTACTTGTGTGAAAAGTATATTTGTTGATTTTGTAGGTTTGTGGCCTGTTTGTAGGCTGATATCAATGGATGTCGTAAACCTACAATTCAGAAAATTGAACTGCAGGTTCTCATCCCGCAGTTTAGAAAACTGAACTGCAGGTTCTCATCCTGCTGACCAGCCACAGCAGGCATGCAAACTGATAAGATAAAAAAATAAAACATATGCGTCGGTTATTTATAGAACACTGTCATCAAAGGCTTATAGCGTCGGTTATTGGATAAAACCGCCGCCTAATATGACAAACAACCCGACCGTGCAGCAAAGCACAGTCGTGGCGGAAAAAGCATTGGGTATTAGTACAAAACTGACGCCTATAGTACTAAACACGGCCATGCAGGGAAGCACGGCCGTGGCGTCTGGGAATATGGCATCGGGTTTTTAGTTGCAAACTGACGCGGAAAGTGTCCTAGATGGCGCCCTTTTTGTGGTGCGAACCCTTTTGGCATTGGTTATAAAACCAAATCCGAAGAGTTCGACCTTTAGCGGCGCCCACATAGGCGTCGCTTGAGAACTGTCGCTAAAAGGGGTTAAACAACTGACGCCAAAGACATGTTCTGTACTAGTGTCTAATTTTATTTAGAGATCCATCATAGTACATTTACCTAATTTCACACTTGCATTTAGAATCAAAACTGAAGGTAATAATATCTCAAGATTATAATCTTATCTCTATTCGTTCTTATCCCTAATTGATAAATGATAATGTCATCCTAAGGAAGCCTCACACTACTATGGGTCCTGAAATCACTCCATGCACATACATAATGCCATATTCCAATTGCTAAGATATCTTAGAACAATCTTTATAGCCACATCTATTCCACCTCACTAAGGGAGCAATGGATTACCATCTTCTAGCCCACTTAAGGTGAGTCCATTCATCACAAGATGGATGCAAACTCCAATTAAATTGTACTCCTTTTCCTTTTCATTTAGCTTCCACATGAAATCATAGCTATATGACCGGTATATCTCTTTCAATGTGCCTTCTTATGTTCATTGTGGAAATTGATTGGTTATTAATACATATAACTTTCAATATCCCTCTTAGATTTCTTGAAACATGGATTTAGACTTTGGACAACATGGCTGACTAACCCTTCCCAGATAATAGTATTGTATATTAATTTACTTGTTATTCTTTGGGAGTAAATCACACTTTTTGTTGTTGCCACGTATAAAACTTTATCAATTTTGTTTGATAGAGCTTACCAGTGAATCTATTTTTATTTTTTCTCATTTGATATCCAACTTTAGCACAATTTTATATAAAAAAAATTCCACTGGAATGAGCCATCTATATTTTTCATCTTATCAGATGTTATATATCATGTTATCTACTTATCTCCATTATTGCAATTGTGCATGGTGCCGCTTGGTGTTGGGAACAGGAAGGATCTTACCCATGCCTAATTGGATTTGGATTTGAGTAGGAGTTGTCTTGTGCTACCAATCCTAATAAGACTCAAATCTAAAAGGAAAAGAAGATGTTTTCCCATGTGCAACATGGAGTTGGACTCAGATTTGGACTTGGAGTTCGATAAGGATTCCTAGTTGCAACCACATATCATGGAGGCCTATATATATAGGCCCTGAGGAGGCTATTGAGATCATTCCACCGGTTGAGGTGTGATCCTTCCAGTTGCTTGTTGGTGTCTTCTATGGTAGAGGGTACCAAAGAACAAGAACAGCTGGAGGAGCTCTCTTGGTAAATAAGAGAGGGTCAACGAATTTGTCTTGAAGCAAAGTAGTGGCTAACAGTCGGTGACACATTAGATACAATGACAGAGCAGTTCTCTTGGTTGATAAGAGAGGGTCATTGACTTTGCCTTGAAGTAAAGTAGCAATTGACGGTTACAGGCATAGTGTTTCCATAGAGACAACTCTCCGGCCCAGTTAGCGGTCGCAGCAGCATCAAGCAGTCCCCAGAAATAACAATGACCTTGTGAGGAGATTAAGTAAAGAAGGAGGTTTTGTACACACTGGGTGTGATTCTCTTCTTCCTCATCTTTGTTCTCATTTGGGGAGGACTACTTGGATTTAGGGGGTAATTAAATCCATGCAGTGTGAGTTGTAATCTTAATTACATAGTGCTTGTTGACTGGTATTACCTCATGATTTTTCTCTCATTGTCTTGCGGAGAGTTTTCCACGTTAAATTTGGTGTTTCTTCTTTGGGTTTATACGCTTGTCGATAACGCTTTCACAATAAGTTTTTGTCACATCTGGGACTGTATCGATAAAACATCCCCAAACAAGTGGTATCAGAGCGTAGGCTACAGATACTGGTCCAGATGGGGAAGGATGAAGATGGGATGATGATAAAGTTGACAAGTACAAATTGGTAGATTTAGAAACCCAAGATAGAGGATATTCTCTATTGGAAAGATATCTATGATCCAATAGAGGGATAAAAGCCAGAGAGTACGTCTGATGCAGATTGAAAGAAATTAAATAAAAAGATATTTGGAATAGTTCGAAAGTGGCTCGACATTTTTGTGTTCCATGATGTCTCAGAAGAGACCATTGCCAAAGATCTTTTGGAGAAGACCAAGAAGTTATATGAGCAGAAGACTGGCACAAATAAAGCTTTCTTGAGTAGAAAGTTGGTGAGTACCAGGACGGTACAAGCATCGTTGAGCATATGAATAAATTCTAAAGCCTTGTAAATCAATTGGGGTCCATGAAGATGGTTCTTGATAATGAACTCCAGGCTCTACTTCTTCTGGGATCATTACCTGACAGTTGGGAGATGCTCGTAGTGACAGTCAACAATTCTATACAAGAAGGCAAGTTGATACTTGACCAGGTGAAGAGTAGTCTACTGAATGAAGAAACTTGACGACAAGCCTCAGGTGATAGAAGATCAGAGGTTCACTTCACAAAGAGCAGAGGTGTTGATAGAGAGAGAGACCATGGCAGATCCAAGAGCCGCAATGACTCCCAGAATCACGAGAAGTCTCGTGGTAGATCCAAGTCAAAGAGTAGTAGAGGGTACTTCCATTGCGGCAAGCCATGCCATTTCAAAATGGATTGCATGGTTTGGAAAAAGAAACATAGGTCTGAAGCCAAAGACAAGTAAGATGATGACAAGAATATTGCAGCGGCAATCGCAGATGACAAGAATGATGATGACAATGTGGTCTTAACAGTCTAAGAGTAGTGTTTACTTGCTGAAGATGATGATTCTAAGTGGGTGGTGGATACTGCAGCTTCTTATCATGCTTCACTAAGTAAGGAATTCTTTACTTCATACACGAGGGGAGACTTTGGGAGGGTGAACATGGGAAATTCCAACTTCTCTAGAAGTATCGAGATTGGAGACATTTGTGTTCAAATAAGTGTCGGTTGCACATTCACACTGAAGGATATTCGTCATGTTCTAGATTTGTGACTGAGTTTGATATCTGGTCCATTCTTTGATAGAGAAGGTTGTCATATAGATTTTGATGGTGGAAAATGCAAGATCACTAAGGGAGCTTTGTTGTTGTATGAGGCAAATTGTGTCATACATTGTATAAGACCCAACTTAAAGTGCTTAAAGGTGGTCATATACATGCAGTTGAGGATCACCAGACAGATCTATGGAATAGACGAGTAGGACACATGAGCAAGAAAGGATTGAAGCTTTTATCAAAGAAGAGATTGATTCCTTGTGGCAATGATACTGGTCTCAGATCATGTGATGAATGTCATACAGGAAAACATCAACGTGTTTCTTTTAAGACAAGATCAAAGGTGAAGTCAGAGCTTCTGTAGCTGGTTCATTCAGATGTCTGCAATCCGTTTGAGGTGGCTTCACTGGGTGGTAATAGGTATTTTGTCACAATCATTAATGATGCATCTAGGAAGGTGTGAGCCTACTTGCTAAAGACCAAGGATCAAGTTTTCAGTATTTTCAGAAATTTCATGTCGTGGAGGAGCGGGAGACAGAGAAAAAGTTGATGTGTCTCTGCACGGATAATGGAGGACAGTACACCTCCAGGGAGTTCTAGGATTACTGTGTGCAACATGGAATACAACATGAAAAGACAGAGCCTGGCACACCACAACACAATGGTACATTTGAGAGAATGAACCGTACCATAGTGGAGAAAGTTAGATGCATATTGAAGACTACAAATTTGTTAAAGACATTCTGGGGCGAGGCAGTTCATACTGCCTGCAATCTGATTAATCGATCTACATCAGTTCCTTTGGGGTTTGATATACCTGAGAAGGTATGGACAGGAAAGGATGCATCCTATGATCATCTGTGAGTATTTGAGTGAAAGAATTATGCACATATTAGAAATAAAAGAGGCAAAAGCTAGATAATAAAGTGGTGTCATGTATCTTTCTTGGCTATGGAGATCATCAGTTTGGCTAGAAGTTATGGGATCCTATAAAAGGACCATGAGCAGACACAGAGATGTGACTTTATATGAGAGTTAGACAGTTACAGAGCCTGAGAGTGATGGTGTAGAGGTTGCAGGATCATGTGATAGTTCTTCTGATGATGAGTATGAAGATGCTTCATCTTCTTCGCAGGTGCATTCTTTAGATGATGAATAGAACATCAAGATTACCCTGAGCAGTAGAATGAGAGTGTGACAACCTAAATTTTCTGTCTCTCCTTCATTATACTATTTCTCTCTCTATTATTAACTCAGATCACCCAAAATGAGTTTAGTTCCATGACGCAACTGTCGGTGACCCATTTTGATTACTATATGCTCGATTTTCACCTGTGTGACATAATTTGCTCATGGACCTAAGTTTTTAGCTATTAACATATCACCATATTTGTTAGATATTTTGAAGATCATGACCATAACCTTTTGGCTTAGTAACACGTGTCATGTATGTGATTTAATTACGAATCCAACGGAACAAAAATCACCCGGATCCGAGCTATGAATCCAAAGTTACGATATTTGGAAGATGACATGATCTAATTGCCTCTATATGCCTTAAGATGTTGGGCCGACCCTACATGGGCCCAGATAGATTGTGACCCAAGCGCTTGTTCTATCCTCCCTTTCCTCTTTTGGAAACTAGCCAGGCGGCTAGGGAAAAGGTTTCCAGCCTCCATAGAGTTTGAGTAACGGAAGGGGAACGAGAATCTCGAACCCTAGCCTTCCTTATTGCTTTATAAACCCCGCCCATCCAACCCTTGCTCCTCTTCTCATATTTTCCTTTGCTTTTCCATCTAGGAACCTCCTATGTTCCCCATCAGACCTGCTACCATTGATAGAAGGTAGAAGCTCTGCCCCTTCGCAGACCTAGAAGGAGCACTGCCTCTTCACGGCTCCAAGGCACCTTTAGCCCCAGTCGCCAGCCAGCTTCTCATGCCTCCTTCTTACTCTTGCATCGCCCCCCCCCACCTTCTTGTTGCTTCTGCCAGGAACCCCCTTGGGGAGATGCCAGTAGGCAGCAGCGAGCCCTCAGCGCCGAAGTCCCGTCTAGCAGTCACGGAGCCCCCACCGACCTCCGACCAACTTCTTTGCGATCTTCCATGGGCGCAGCAGCCCCTGGGAAGGTTGGGCGCCATCCTACAGGTCTCCCCTATTTCCATTCAGGAAACAGAGGATCAGTGATGATCGTGAGGAAGGGGGAGATGCCTGCTTGGGCTTGGACCAGCAAGGCCGGAGGCCCAGCACCCATGGACGGCCAAGGCCCAGTCAAGGAACATACCAAATTCTAGCTAAAATAAGGTATAGCTCCCCTTTCCAAGATCAATTCTTTGAATATGATAACTCCTAGACTCTAAGTCCAAAATGCACGAACCTATATATCAAATTGATCAAATCAAAAAGATCTACAACATGAGAATGGTTTTAGACCATGAATCTTCTTCTAAATCTCTGATAATGCTAGATATGTGATCTTTGACTTCTTTGACCATGCTTAATGCATAATTGTGATGAATATTGAATATTTGATGTATACCTACCCTCCTAACCTTGAAGTCAATAACTTTTGTACATATCGAGTTTAATGGGAGTCATCATCATCCCTATTTCTTATACATTACTCTAGTTGTAGATATATACTACTGTTCAGATTCTAATAATGTACCCTACCCTAAATTGATAATCTAGCTACTTAATGATGAAATAATGTCTAATCAACCCCAAAGAAGTAATATATGTCTCTGCTTGACTTTAATATCAGCCCCTAGCATCCTCCTTGTTGTGGTTGTTTCTTTTGACATCTAATGCATGTACCCATATTATGTGAATGTTTGATTATACTTTGAACCAATGATGGGTTGGCCTAACCTATGCATGTCTCTATGTTTTTATGTTGCTGTTCCTGACCATCCTTGATGCTTGGTCCCCTTGAATTGATAATCTTTGACCTGGATTACTCTATTATGAGTCTTTGATCTGTTAATGTACCAAGGAACTTGAACCTTGAAATGGTCATATGTAATCCGTGGAACCTTAGAATGATATGAAACTAGAACCAAACCATCATGATAACCTCTACATCAGTACGATATCATATAATGAACCATTAAGAAACTTGGAACCCACCTTGGCTAAAACCCTAAAATGCATCTAATTAGGGTTAATGATGAGAATCTAATGTATATATGTAATCTCATTGTTAATCAGGTTTGGCATGTGGCTAGATGGTGAAAGATATGTTAGGTTATGAAATCTCTGAATCAGGTATGGGCCTTATTTAGTTATATGACTACCGCTTTCGTGCTAGAAAAGACATATATTGTATGCTTGTTTGTTTATTTGCTCAAATATTGCCATGTAGTATTGCTATGTCTTACTCGATGTTTTCCTCGTCAGTTTTATAAATTGAACACATATATATATAGAACTCCATTATAATATTGTTGATAAAGGGTTAACTCTTTGTTACGTCCATGAGGTCCCTCTCATATAAAAGGGTTAGCTAAGCTTGAGAACCCTTACCGACCCTTCCAACGGGAAGATGGTCAAAGGCCTTAAACATGCTTGATATTGTTGGTATAATGGAGTCAAATGACATAAAATATGGTTTTGCATTTGTTAAACAATTAACATATTCATTCATGTTCGTTTAGTCTTGAAATCTTTTCAAAATTATGCAAAGCTTATATATATGTGTATCTTTCTGCCCCATACTCAACACCTCGTGTGTTGATCCATTTCTCGTATGTTGTTTTTAGGTTCAGAGATGGTTAGAAGGTTGATGGGCTTGGTGAGCTATGCTAGGTGTACTTGTTGTAAGATCTAGAGTTAGTTCACATGAATTACTTGTACCTTGACTATGGAAATATGTAATTGAATTCATGAATATAATGCACTTTGTATAATTTATACTTATTGAATGTTGAGACTGTGTTGGTGCCTTTATCTTGTTATCTGTTCATGCGTGCTAAGCTTTACGCTTCCGCATTTTGCCTTTGGTATACATTTGGTTCATGGGACTAGGATTCCAATTCCGTGACAGATGGTATCAGAGCGTGAATAATAACTACACCAAACATGGCTCACATGAAACACAAACTAAACTCACCCTACATCTCAACCTTAGAAACTTAATGAAATATCCTTGTGGATTAGGTTGACTTAGCCACTAGGTTAGAACCTAGATGTTCTAGAACTAGGTGTAGATTTGTGTAAATTACCTCCCTTGACATGATTCGCGACATGTGCTTAGGATGTCTACACAAGTGTGCACCATGTTCTTGCTAGTTCTCTAGGTGTCATGATACTAGACTGCCTCATGAGTGTGGTAACTCGTTTTGGTTTTGGTTTTATTCGAATGGATTATGGTGGTTTTCATCGCCTGTTTAAACATTGGAGAAAACATATTTTAAGTATTATTATATGTACATATGAAAAATGTTACCACACACAGAAAGGCAGTGAGTTTCCATGCAACCTAGGAGAAAGAGATGTAACATCAAGTCTAGATGAGAGAGTTTAGATGATAGTGATAGTCTCTAGAGCCATGATATAGGTTAGGCTAGTGAGTAAACTAGATAACCTAAGATGATGATGATGATATTGTTTATGATGTTGATGTTTATAAGACCCAAGTTTGTCCTTGAGAGGGCCAAGTAGTTTGATGATATGAAATGAGTTTGACCATGCACCCTAGCTAGACCTAGCACCTTGTTGATGCATATGACTTGGTTGATGTGCTAAACATAGCTAGTGGGTTGGCATGTTTGCTTGTACCTAGCCTTGTGCGTGTTGAGATATGATATGTGACATATAGTTTGAGACCAACATGAGCCTCAATCTCTTTACAAAGGAGGACCTCTAGCATGGGACATATGAATAGGGCGACCTTTTGATATGAGTCGACCCGCCTCAGGAGAAGGTTAGAGTACCTAAACTCCAAAATATTTGAAATACTGAAAATATGAACAATGAAATACTTGATGACGAGTCCCTAGCTAGGATACTTCTAAGTATATGAGATAAGTTGCCTAGTCCATGGTCCCTTGAAAATGTTGAACCATAGATTTCCTATCAAGGAATCTAACCCTAGAGAAAGAGGAAATTGAAAATTTGATGTTTGCTATATAGATGAGGGAGATGTCCCAAGACCCTAAGATGATGTACATGTTGTGTGATATCCATAACGAGCCTCATAGTCAGGTTAGTGATTATATATAAAGGAATCTAGTGGTTACCCTTAATTCTCAGAAGATGGGTAGAAATTTGTGTTACAGGTAGAATATTGTGGTTAACATGTCTTGTTGGACACATATATGCCTTAGATTGAGTGGCTTGTGATTGTGAAGCTCTTTCTAGATACAAGTGAGAAAGTTATAAAACCTAGATATTGATAATAATGTTGTTCCTAGAATGATGCTCGATACGTGAAAGAATCTCACTTAAGTTAAAATTTTGATAAATGTGCAATGGTCATTCTTGTAAGCAAGACCTAATACAAAATCATACTATACATGAAATATGTAGCTTTGAAATCATAAACTTGATATGATGATGTTTAGAGATCTTAGCTTGAATAATCAGGGGTAACATGCCTAATATCATACCCAAATGAAAATAAATCAAATCAAAATGATGTTTCTCTTAGGGTGATAACTCAAATAAATAAGATGAATAAATTTCTCTTTTCAGGTCCCAAAAAAAATGATGAACATGATTCGACAAAGTTGGTAGAATTTTGGGGGAAAAGAAAAAAACATGCATGAAATCTAGAGTAAAGATGAGATACACACTCGATGATGGTCTCATTTGAAGTCATGACCATGAACATGTTCGATTAAGAATTGATAAGATAGACTTTGATGATACACATTGCTCTCATATGAAGATATTAAAAAAACCCTAATAAATGGATATTAGGCCATGGGAAAACCTAATTCCATGATGATGATATAGTATGATGAAACCATAAGTAAATCTGAAGATCGTCGATATAAATACACCCTTGATGACCATAACCTAAGTGTGTATCCCATGAGAAGAATGTGTTGGAAACCATGGAGGGATATTTATACTCGGTGGATTTTGACTTTGACTCTTGTTCATGATCTTGGACAAATTTCGAGGATGAAATTTCTTGTAAGGAGGGAAGGATGTGACAAACTAAATTTTTTTCTCTCTCCTTCATTATACTATTTCTCTCTCTATTATTAACTCAGATCACTCAACATGATTTTAATTCCATGACGTGACTGTCGGTGACCCATTTTGATTACTATATGGTCGATTTTCACCTGTGTGACATAATTTGCTCATGGACCTAAGTTTTTAGCTCGTAACATATCTCCATATTTGTTAGATATTTTGAAGATCATTACCATAAACTTTTGGCTTAGTTCATGTTGTACGTGATTTAATTATGAATCCAACAGAACAAAAATCACCCAGATCCGAGCTATGAATCCAAAGTTACGGTATTTGGAAGATGACATGATCTAATTGCCTCTATATGCCTTAAGATGTTGGGCCGACCCTACATGGGCCCAGCTAGATTGTGGCCCAAGAGCTTGTTCTATCCTCCCTTTCCTCTTCTGGAAACTATCCAGGAGCCTAGGGAAAAGGTTCCCCGCCTCCACAGATTTTGAGTAACGGAAGGGGAACGAGGATCTCGAACCCTATCCTTCCTTCACTACAAAAAAATATATGATTTAACTACAATTATTCTAATTACATATATATTATATGTAGTTGAAGCCACTTTTGTTTACAAACTTTAATAGTGTAAGTGAATTACTATAGTTAATTATATTAATTAGACTTTAAAACTCTCTGACCTCTCCACCTTCTCCGTCCTCAATTGAAATTTCACTTCCCTCGCACAATTATCTCCCGCGCGCTCATTCTCTCTGCCTCCGCATCTTCCCCTCCCCCCATTTCGCCCTACACAACCCCTCCCCATCTGTGACCTAGACTCTTCTCCTTTCCTCAAACTTCACTCCTCCGTCTTCTCCTTTAGCACCACCCTTCTCTTCTCAACACATTCATCCAACAGCCTTAGGGGCTGCTCTTCTTCTCGGTGGCTCCGCCCAGCACTTCTTCTCGGTGGCTCCGCCCAGCAGCCCAAGGGAGAAACTGCTCACTCTTCTACTGAGAGGCTCCAGTCATCACCCTAGACGTGCTGCAGGCCCTAAAGCCACTGCCTCAAGCCCATCGTACCTCAGTGACCACTCATCTCCCTTTGGTAATGGTCGACTCTAATATCTCTATGTTCATCTTCAGATTAGCAATCTATTATCCTTCCATCTTAAATCATCTTCACCATAGTGATATTACCATCTCTGTTTGTCCCTGGCTCTGATCTCTACATAAGGTAAGTACTCATTGCATCGAAGATAGATAAATACATCTATCTGGTAATATTTTTATTATACAGATCATGTATTTGAGGTTAAATGTATTGTGGATGTATGTGAAACAAATATAAGCGGTGCTAAAGACTCTCTCTAGGCTTTCATAATCACGGGTTGTTGATGTCTTTGATTTCTTTATGCATTTATTGACTCACAGGAAATTTCCAAATTTCAAATATCATTGTTGCTACATTCCATACGGACTCATAGGGAATTGGGTTCTATTGGATCTGATCTGTAATGCATATTTTGTACTATCTAATCTATTAACTTTATAACTTAATTTACCAGGTGTTGCTGATATTTGTAACTGATCTTTATTGTTAGCAGGTGCCAGGACATCTGAATCCATATTGGTCTCTTAGGATTCTTAAGCAAATGATCTGCAAGAGCATAATAAACAAATACAACCCTGCAATCCTTTGATTGTAATCATTCATGGATGGCCAGATTCATTTTCCTTTACAAGATATTTAAAGTCATTGGCATTTCTTGCATCTTTGGGATACAACCTTCTTATCGTAAATAATAGGTTAGCATTGTCTATTCCCAAACCTACTTATATGAACTCTTCCTTAAATTCTTATGAATGACCTCTCTTAATACTTTTCAGCGATCATACCTACACCACAAATTAGTTGATGTTGTTCCCTTGTATAATCAGTAGACGATGCATGCTTCTCTTCTCATCTAGATATCTATTTTCATGTCTCACTCTTGCCCTTATTCCTGAGACGTAACATCATGTTCTTTTTTATTACTGTCCTTAATCCCCCAATGGCTTGTTAAAGGTTATCATAATTGTGAGTATTCTTACATGTTAGTAGGCTCTTTGATTTTACTTTTGCCTTGTGGGGTTTCATTGTTCCTGAGGTAGCAGAGATTAAGTGATCAATATTCAGTACGAGATTATGTGTGTGTATCTAAGGAGTGTAGAAATTTTCCAAGAATTTTTGTCTAGTCTAACTAAAATTACTCTCAACGCAACTGTCAATGTTTATACAACCAGAATTAGCTTGGTAACTCTTATTGACCATGCATTGTCGTCTTTGCAGAGGATAATAATCCCTGAAAATAAATGGCACCCTGGTTTCTAAAGAACTTACCCAAAGGAATCATAATGATGAGAAACCAAACTATCAAAAAGCTGAAGAAAGTGAATTGCAACAAAAAAATGAGGATGTACATAATTGAAAAGGAAATATTTCTGGCAAGTGTTGGTGAGGCTTTGATTGTCCCTAAGAATTGAAACTACCATCCTTTTTCTCTACTCTATCCCTATTTTATGATGTTTCCATACATGGTTGCTTCCCAAGAAGAGGACCATTCTTCCACAAAGCCTAATGAAGACATTATATGGTTCAAGAAAGGCAAAGAAAAATCTATGGGGGAGTTTTGGTATTGTTTTATTCAGGTTCATTCTGTAGCTTGCTTTTACTGCCAATTTAAAATCGCTAACTAAAAGTTCATTTAGTAGGTAGATAAATATATTCACATAAAGTCTAACTTACCTTTTTCATTTTGATGTATGTACTGATTGACTGCAACATTCACACTATAGAAGAGTCATCATTGACATCACGAGGTCAGAACATGGAGGTATGTCTCTCATCCTAAAGTTTGGGACGGAAAATTGAAAATCTCATGCTACTTATATATGATCCAAATGTGGATTCATTAATGACAACAACCTCCTACTGAAATATGTAGCAATGCATAATGAAACATGTGCCTAGTAAGGGTGATTTGATCATGCAACTATTTTGTTGGCAGTGTGCCATAATATGCTTTGTGTTGATATGCTAGTCATTTTCTTGCCCCTACTTTATCCCTAGTCAAGCTAGCACTCTATCCAAAATTGATGTATCCGTGAATGTTGATATATTTTGTAGCATGCCGATTCTAGTAGGTTTCTTGCTTCCTCATGTGTCCCAACTGTACCTAGTTGGTTGATTAGTTTATGTCACAAAGTAGCAGCACTAAAGAGGATAAGAAAAGGTAGTAGTACAAATAGAGGAGAATAAAAAATATTTAAGAAATGGTAAAAATAGTAGAAGGAATAAGGATAAGATGGAGGAGCCATTATACGATATCCCTAATAAACATGCAAAGACATCAGGTGGATTTTTGGTGATAGGAAATCCTACGCGGCTCAATTGAGATGGGGCACCACGATGGGCATTATGTAACAACTGACAAGGATTTTATGTCAGGCAGGATGAACTCAACTTTCTTGGATGCTGGCTTGAGCTTCTGTTGATGGATTTGTTCATTACGGCTTGCCCATATATGCCAGCAGGAAACCACTCTCATAATGAAGGAGTCATCCGAGTTTGTGGTACACCTCTGGATCCATTCATTCGAGTGGAGGGCTGAGTGATCTTCATTGGGCATCAACTGATTCCAGACGTCTCGGCTAGATTTGCAATCTCGGAGAGCATGAGTGATGGTGTCTTGGCTATTATTACAGACATGACATTCTTCTGGGACGTCCATGTGTCTACACCTCTTCTCCATGTTCGTCATGAGGGCCCCATGAAGCATGAGCCATAGAAACATTTTAATCCGTTCTGGTATCTTGGCTTGCCAGATGCCTTTCCAATTACCATTTGTAGTGATCTCTTTCCCTCGCCTGAGACACCTATAGACAGACTGTGAGGTGAAATACCCGCTTCTTTCAAGAGACCAGATCCAGCCGTCATCGCCTGAGTGAAAACATGGGGAAGGGATAGAAGCAATAGCAGACCAAGTAGATGCAGACATGAAATTGTAGATGAAGTCCCAATCCCAGACCCCGTCGGAGCACACCATGGAGTCTACAGTGAGATCACAGACGTCTTGGGGAATTAGCCAATGAGGGTGGAAGTCCAGCACAGAATGACCCAAAATCCATTTGCCTTCCCACATGTTTGTGTGCCTCCCGTTGTTGATTGCTATATGACTTTGTTCGGTGACCTTATTGAGATTCTTCTTGGTAAAGCTCCAAGCCGGGGAGCTCGGTACTGATTTGAGCCTACCGTTCTTAATATATTTGTCCTTCATCACCTTGACCCAGACCTTAGACGGGTCAGTGAGGAAAGCCCAAACGTTCTTCATCATTAAAGCATTGTTTTGGTCTCTGGCATCCCGGATGGAAAGACCCCCAATGTCAATAAAAGAAGAGACTTTTTTCCAGGATATCAGGGATGTTTTCCATTGGTTGGAACCTCCAGACCAGATGAACCTTCGAGTGTGCTTATTGATCTCATCGCAAAGGCATGGTGAGAGTTTAACAACTTGCATAGTATAGGATGGAATGGCCTGCAAGGTGGATTTTGCCAAGGACACTCGGCCCGCTAGTGATAAGCTTTTTAGAATGATTAAATAGTTTGTTTTATTTTGTAATTTACTGTAGAGATGTGCCCATTTATTGTTTTCACTATGGCAAGTGTGATTAACACAATGGCAGTTGACTGATGGAGAACTTTTGGTCATTATTTAGTATTTGGTTCGTTATCCATAGCTGCAAGTTGCTCTTGTGACACCTTTTGGTCAATCCTATAAACATATTTGACTCCTAGATCTAGATGCTACCCATGGCAGACACTTATTAGATTTTCAATTGATGCTTTGAAGTCAGGGTGTTGCAGATAACATTCAAAATATTAAGTGCAGATTATGCAAGTTGGATTGATATAGAATATTTGTAGGCACGTTCCTACTAATTTTTAAACTTCTTAAGATCTAGAAATTAATTTTGTGTTCATTCTACAAGGTCCATTTACTACATGATCAATGGATGTCAAGATGGAGGTAGGTCACAAACTGGGATATTTCTATTTATGTTTTAATTAAGTTCTTTCCTACACTAGTTACAAGGTTACAAAATGATATGAAGTAATGGTAATTGTAGTCATGTTATTTACAAGATGATACAAATTTACATGATATATGCAATTAAGAAATAGGAAGAACTTAGCTTAACACACTACAATATCTGTCTACTTTTTACAATCATTTATATTTAGGATTAAATTTGTACATCAAGATTTTTGTTTTATACACTTTCAGAATTCTTAAAATATAGTCATACATGTGTATTTTCTTGAGATACTCAAACAATTCATTGATGACTTTGTAACCAATATTAGTCTATATTGGTATTGCAATTGATTTTGTTTTCTCTATCTCTCTGTCACTCACTCTCACCCCATACCATCACCCCACCCTGCCACTCATCCATTCTCCCCTGAATTATTAAAACATTCAGATCCCAACCTTGTATCAATGCAAACAATGATCCAATAAACTTCATCTTGTACTACATAAATCCCACATGCACTTCTTTGACACTAGTGAAAGATGGTGACAATACTTATCACGAATTATTTGTGTTTTTGTAGCTTGGTGAGAAGGAATTAGTTGTCATAAACAAGGTTGATTGGGCACATGAGCGCAGAGCATACTCATCAAGCTACAGGTATTGCCATATTGGATGTTAAATCCTCTGCTAACAATGCTTTCCTTGCACTGAATGGTTTCCAACTATGGTTCCTTGTATCCAACTAGTGTTGACCCTTGTGAACAATCATCATGCATTAGGTTACAGAACCACCATGACAAATTGATAGATTAGGATCTAAGAAACACAAGGGAGAAGTGCATTGAAGTTTTAGTTCAAACTTCAAGCCATAGTTTCTAGGAATATATGACAACAATGACTCACATATGCATATATATTTTATGTCATGTAATTTTCATAGGGGCACAACCAGTACATATTGGATTGGGTATAGAAGTACACACCTGAAATTCTGCACCATACCCTTAAAATGGGCATGACTATGGGGGTTGGTGTAGAACAATTGAAGTCTATTTCATCACTTTTTTAAGCTATACAGGGAAATTAGGCTCTATAAAGAAAATTATACCACTGCATGATTAGATTTGCATGTAGTTTACCTATTTATGTGCATCATATTTTCTAGTCTATGTGCCTCAAATATCAACAGTGGAAAAGACCACAGTCATGTGCCCATGTGGGTATTCATTTCCACAATTATTCTCACTATAGAAATGTTAGTCATTGGTCGAGCACTATTCATTCAAACTACATGAAATACAAGAAGAACAAATAAAAGTATAAGATTGATGTTGACTCTCACACCCTTTCAGGAATTGGGGCTCAGTTAACATTATCCACTGCGGCAGAATCTACTTGTTCAAGTAACTAATGAAAACATCAATATGCCCCTATTGAGTTGAGAATAATCTCTAAACATATGAGATATACAATCTGAGTAATTATTACTCAGTAATTTCTCATATGCATCATAATATGTTTTCATCATTCATATAGGATTCATACTTTGCTGGATGTTTTGTATCTAGCTGAAAAAAAGTTTGACTTCATAGCTAGAGTCATATGCTCGCAACCATTCTTATTTTAACTCAATGATCATCATCAGTGACATGTGGACTGCTGAATCACTTAGGGCTCTTGGGATTGGATCCAAACTGATATGTTGATTAGCAGTAACGGTCTGGAACTGATTCTAAGATCTGTTTACAAGATTAGTGATAGCATAGACACTCCTTTATGAATGATGGCAAGATTACAGAGTTGGTCGGTGATGCACAAAGGTAGGGTGACAAACATAGGGTGGAAACATGTAATGGAGGGAAGGGATATGTAGATTTAAACTTCTCAGTGGCTTTCACACCATATAATCCTCATCAGGATATTCATATGTTCATATACAACCACTAATAAACAATTTCTCTTCACTATTTTTCAATTTATTACATTAATAGTGTCATGCATTGACTAATCACAGCCTCAAGGAAGAGCCTCAACAAAGATGACAGCAGCTTGGGGGCAGGGCACCACCCTGGTAGTAGTAGTGGTTAATGCTCACTTGAACATGAAGCCATTTGTGATTGATCTGTAGATAATAACATTTTAATGAATTTTAGTGCATCCCTTTCCATACACACATTTGTGAAACCTTTTTTTCATGTCCCAATTCCTCTTTAACACTCTAGGAAGGAGATGCAATCAACACTTCGTATGGGGTACTGGTCCATGCTGGCTATAATACTCGTTATGGTCATTATTACTATTATGTTCGCACCTCCAGCGATATGCGATATTCTTTGAATCACGATCAGGTATGAAGTTCTTGAAACATTAAGTTTCTTCATGATCTTTTCAAGCTATTATATTGTCTATATCGTACGTGCAAACATGGTTTGCATTGGTATTTTTTATGCAGTACTATCTGAAGCACAAAAATTATGAAGTTATTTTCCATATTGGATTGTAAATCTAGTGTTTAGTACAGAATTTGCACACTGTTTAGTGTGATGCTTTTCTGCATGTAGAAGTTATTCACCAAGGTGGTGGGCATATAATTCATACAGCTAAGATGGTGATGTGTGCCTCAATTTACTACTAACCTAGGCTTTTGGAAGTTGGAACATGCATAAATTCTTGTAATTAAGGCTTCTGAGCAGTCGTTGGGTGGTTTTCATGACATTCTCATCCAAAAGCATGTTGTGTTGGATCACTGAGGTAAGATGTTCCTTTTTTATGTAATCTGGGATTGAAATTCCCTCTCACTATAGTTTCTCTTATATGATATTTCTTTGAATGCATGGGTTTAGAGTGGAATGAAAACTAAAATGCATGATTCTTATTTTGTATATTACTGAATATTTGTATTAGTACAATAAATGATTATCCAGTTTCTTCAGGAATCAATTATACCTTACATATAAGTCCACTGCTAAAAGAAATAAATGATTATCTTATTTATTTTTGAGATAGAAGCCCACTATTTATAATTTATGACATAAGTACTTGTTATTATTGATCAAAACAATAGCAACAATATCGTGACACTCTTTATTTTCTCATTAGTGTGGGAATGATATCATGCTTATACCCACTGCTTCAGATTGAACTTGATGGTTAGTCCATTAAGAATATGGGTCGTTCCAGTTCTTACAGAATTTAGTTGATGTTATATTTTACATGTCGTAGCTCCTTAACAACCAGAGAAGCTGCATTTTTGAACTGATATAATGATGAATCTTTTTACAATCCATTTTTGATGAGTTTCCTTACAGGAAAGACTTATAGGCATAACAATCTCCAGGTCCTAGAGGTTAGAGAATCTTCTTTAGCAGTTTCATCTTGCATCAGTTTGCAGGTTGTACTGCATAAGATTCATATACATGAGCCTCTTTATATACAATCAAGTTGTTGCCTTTTGGAAAGTTTTTTCAAAGGCCATTATAATGCATTTTCAAATTCCATGAAAAATGTATCAAAAAATTCCATGAAAAGTGGAAAACAATCCTATATTAATACATGCCCCTCAACTTATAGGTCGGTTCCTTAGATTTGATGGGCACAATTTTTTTGGTTTGGATGAAATGGAAGTGATATTGCTTTTGGAGGAAGGTTAAGGATTGAAGGCTTTGGGGTTTTATTATTGTATATTTTTTTTTGAATGCTAATGACAAAAAACATTAATGTTTGTGAACATACTCGCTCTCATCCTCAGGGAGGACTTCTCCTGAACTCAAATGTAGATTCTGCCAACAACACCCCCCAACTTCATAACTAAAAAAAAAAAATTAAAACAAAAAAGGGCCAAACAACCCCTTCATATTTATCTTAGTGAATGTTCTGTTTCTTTAGCAATCGATGGCACATTGTTTGATTTATAATTCCCTACTGTATCACTTTTTTTTTGTTAAACATTGCTTCACCTCACTCCAAATTCACTATTTCATCAAAATTTTGGAGATTTTCTTTGTATTTCTTGGGCTACTTCCCTGAGGAGCCATGTAAGAGTGCAGCCTAGCACAACAAACCCATCCTAGGAAGCAGCCAAAGTCCTCAAACAATAGAGCAAACCAATCTCTGATCTTGTCATGAGGTAGGAGTCCTCTCGATTTTCCTTCTCTTGGAATCCGATGAGGCCTCATGAAAAACTCTACCAGACTCCACGGTTGTGTCGTCGCTTTTACAACTCAAGCAGGAAGCAGCATCTAAAACCCCTGCAGGTGTTTGAGACGTGGAGGAGGTCACCATCGATCCATTTGCACTTTTGGGAGGTCTTCTGATGAGTGCCACACTCTTCACTACTTCATAGCATCTTAGGGTTCTCAATTTGTCAATATGAATACAAGAAGACAATGCCTCTTCCATGCCTAGTTGATGCTTTTCTCCTACTAGGAACAATGCCACAGATGCAGCGATCTCAGAAGGTATGAATTCCAATAAATCAATATGTCTGATGGTACTTAGTATGAGATCCACAGACTGGCAGAGTAGCTCCTTCCCTGGAGGGACACCTGAGTTGAATCTGTGGAGGAAATAATCTATGAATGAGAATGGTGTCACAGAACGCATCTTCCACTTTAGAGTGGTTAGCATCAAGAGCTCCATTCTCTGGATAGTCTTGTACATTGTTGTATATTGATGGTGGGTTTGATTACAATGTTTCATGTTCAAAACTTCACGAGCAGCAAGAAGGATCCCTTGTAGTGTGCTTGGTGCAGGGTTAAGGGTTTGTTCTTTGTGGGTATGTGACTAGCACATAGTCTCCAGAAAAATGTTGATGCTTAGATGGCAGGGGAAGTTTCCGAACATCTGAACATATGTTTGGACGTTATAGGAGCAGCTCCAAATAATTAGCTACTTAACTATTTTTGCCTAAGTAATAGGCTGAATGCCCACAACATATCTTTGTGGCTTGTTAATGTCTCTTGTTTGGATTATATATTTGTGTTTACCCATCAAGATTCATGACCCTTTTAATCTACAAAGGTTGAGACTAATATCCTCACTATTTGAAGCTAACATGTTATATAATATCATCTCCATAAGAGTTTAAAATTTTCTTCACAATGATGTGTACAATTCTGGATTGCTTCTTGAATTTCAACATGGTAATCTATAGATTTAATTTGAAGAGTTTCTTCTTTTTTTCACTTCTTCATTGATCAATAAGCCTTGTTCCCATCTCAACCCATTTCATAGCAATGCCTGCTCTCAACTTCTCAGCCTGGGCACTGTGGTCAAAGACTTCTACTACTTAGAGGCATTAGCTATGTCCTGTTTGATATGTTCTAGCTCTAGCATGTTGTGACCTCCTTGTTCCAAAAAAATATTCATGTGGTCTAGCCAACCAAAGGGAACTAAGTCCTCAGAGCCTTGTGAAGTAATCATGTATAGCAAGAATTGCACGAGTAGATTGTCATGTTTTTAGTATCCTATGCATATGTTATCAAGTCTGGTCTTGAAGAATATCATCCTACTACAAAAACTTCACTAGGTATCCAAGCATTCCCATTGTCATAGCCATCTGCCCCATGTAGTTTGTAACTTTCTCAGATGAACCCCATGTAAACCTATAGGTTTGGCAAGGCTCATAAACTCAATTGATTCTTCTTTCTTTAGGAATGGATTTTACGGCATAGTGTACACTATTTTGTTTTTTTACCTATTCATGAAATCTGATTTCGATTTTACTCCAGTCTTAGTTTAATCTAAATCTTGTTTGCTTGAGGCCAAATTGGACGACTAATGTGAGATGGTATTCCAGGCATTTACACTTGTGGTCTACACTCTCAACCTTTAGAGCACAAGAGATAGGTAGGTGGTGGTCTAGATGAGGAAGAATCAAGATTGCATAGTGTTCTAAATCATGATGTGCTTGATCCTTGCTAGGCTCGTTGGCTGAGATCATGCCTTCATACTCCTCTCTACTTTATTTGCATTGACATTATGTTCGACATGCATATGGGGATATTGGTTGAAATGATGCCTATAGCAGTGGTAGGAGAATCAATGAACCTTATCAGGTATTGATATGACCTTCAACAATGATGCTATAGTAGCTAGAGTAGCGAGAGAATATTGAGGATAAATTAAGCATGCTTCTATTTTAAGGAAATCCATATGAATGTGATTATTGATTTTTAAATTTTAGGAGCCAACAAAACTACAACTTGTAGGGACCTACTCTGGATATTAGTGAAATTCTAGAACTAGACATATGTAAATATGAAGCTATATCTTTTAGGAAAGCAGACTACTATTATTGTGTCCTTTTTGTTGTTATTTAAGTTAATTTGTTTTCTGCTATTTTTGTAGGATTGATAGTATCCAAAGGTTTGTGAATGGTTGAGCTGACCGGTTTGGAATTTGGGACATGTGCCAAAAATTGGAGTATGCAGAAATTTTTGCTGAACTATAGTTGATTTCATGAGAATTTCTAGAGTCATTTCAGCATAAGTTTCTCCCTCTCTTAGGCATGCACCAAAACATGAGAAATCTCAAGAACACCATCATTTTTACAATAACGTCTTAACTCAACATACTAGAATGTATACTAGAGTAGCATCCAATATATATTTCAAAGTATTCATTTATGTACTCCTCAATTTCCACTACTAGTTGTGTACTAAGTTAATCATTTCTAGATGAGATTTCAGTATAGTAAAACAATCATTCGTGGTCATTCATATCGAGGATAAGGCACTCATGTAATTGTAACACCATTAATATAATCATTTGCAATCTATCATACCATCTCAACTCATATCCAGGCAGCCTGAAACACATTCCAGACTTTAGAGAACATACAACAGACATAGCTGTAGAAGAACATCTCAGTAGACATTAGGGAATGCACCACTAATCATCTAATGAGCTAGAAACATTAAAGCAAATAGGCATACAAGATATTCCTCAAAGTCAAACAACATGTACGGAGAAATGTTTGAGCCACACGTCTCATTGATTCATCTATGTCTGAGCCTAAAGATATTTCTCATTGATTCAGCTACGTCTGAGCCTAAAGATATTTCTCATTTCAGAGATCGGGATTGCAAATTTAAAGTTTTCCATGTTTGTGATAGTAATCAAGTCTCACGATTTTGTTTTTATTGTCTTTTTATAATTTTGCAGATAGCCAAACTATCTATCTTGACTTTGATTTGCATTGCTACTAATATCTTGTCTAGCAGCCGATATGACAAGAAGGTGGGTTAAAATGTCAAGGCAATGGGATCAATTTCTTCAACTTCTATATGCATCCTCCAGGGTTGAAATTGGCTACTCGAAAGACTACCACGTTCAAAGTTTCGACTCCTGGTTTATATGTGCAACAAGAAATTCTTGAACACAGTCATTGTGATATGTATAGTTACAGGTTTGCCTTCTCTCTTCAAGGTATTTGTGTTGTAAGGTCTATGATGGAGTTTTCCTCGTCTTGCTAATTCATTAAGATGCTTGTCAATATTTGATATCTTGAACCTGATGGTGTATTGGTGAAATATCGCATGCCAAACAATTTTCTTCCCTTTATGGTAATAGTGATTGACTATATGCTGGTACTTTTTACAGGTATTGGTGGAGAAAATGGGATTGCCTAATGGTGCTAATGCGTCAGTAAACTCAGAGGAAACATTACGTATTGCTCCCATATCCAGCTTCTTCATGGAACTGTGGTTGCATTAGATGAGTATTCGAGAAGTTTTGTCCTAGAGAAGCTCAATGAGAAGTCATTTACTGCCCTTCCCTGTGGTGTTTATTTCACACGTAGGATACATGAGCAATGAGCTCTTGGTTTCTTAGAACTCTTCAATACATGCAAGTGTGTCTGATCAACCTTGTTGCAGTCACTCAATACATGCAATGGGTTTTTTTCTTTCTTGACCACCAGAGAGGGAAATGATGTATGTAATCACTGGTGAAGCCACACGACTCTCGGTTGCTATTTTTCATCAAGCTTGCATGCATGGATAACCATACTTGAGCAACTCATTTAGAAAAGGAGAACACAAGGACACTGATCGAGGCCAAGATGCATGTAGAAGATCACTGAATCATTAACATATGTATATCCTTTTCTTTGTACACATTGTGTAATAGGGGCAAGGTATACGTCCTCCCCATGTACATTCCATATTTCAGTATAAATGAAAGTGATATTGATGGCATAATGAACATAAGTTGGTCTACTTGTTACTAAAAGAGTTCTATACTAACAAATTACATAATATATGAATAATCAAATATGCATATATGTATGTGTAATAGATGGCACTACATATGTAGCTAGATGCATGATCAACTACATATATATGTATATAGTAATTGCTTCCTTTCCCTACACACTAAATACATATAAAATGTATCAACTTCATGTTTTTGCTACATACTGACTATATATGCAATTGTAGTCATACATTTAGCTACAATTATACTTATATTTAAATATGTAAGGACAATATCTACCTACGCTTCCGGATACATATGAATTTGTAGTGAATGGATTATCTAACTACATATTTGAAATATATAGTTAAAGGCTTTAGCTATACGAGCATATACTACAACTTGTATGTGTAAAGAAATATGTACTTAAAGCCTTTAGCTACAAAATATGGGGTTTTCGCTACAATTTTTTTATAGTTAAAGACCTTTTTTTTGTAGTGCTTATTGCTTTATAAACCCCGCCCATCTGACCCTTGCTCCTCTTATCATATTTTCCTTTGCTTTTCCATCTAGGAACCTCCTATGTTCCCCATCAGACCTACTGCCATCGATGGAAGGCAGAAGCTCTGCCCCTTCGCGACCCTGGCAGGAGCACCGCCTCTTCACGGCTCCAAGGCACCTTTAGCCCCAGCCGCCAGCCAACTTCTCCTGCCTCCTTCTTACTCTTGCGTCGGTGCCCCCCCCCCCCCGGACCTTCTTGTTGCTTCCGCCCAGAACCCCCTTGGGGAGATTCCAGTAGGAAGCCATGAGCCCTCAACACCGAAGTCCTGTCTAGCAGTCACAGAGCCCTCACCGACCTCCGACCTATTTCTTTGCGGTCTTCCATGGGCGCAGCGGCCCCTGGGAAGGTTGGGCGCCATCCTGCAGGTCTCCCCTGTTTCCATTCGGGAAACATAGGATTAGTGACGATCGTGAGGAAGGGGGAGACACCCACTTGGGCTTGGACCAGCAAGGCTAGAGGCCCAACACCCATGGACGGCCAAGGCCCAGTCAAGGAATAGACCAAATTCTAGCTAAAATAAGGTATAGTTCCCCTTTCCAAGATCAATTCTTTGAATATGATAACTCCTACACCCTCAGTCCAAAATGCACGAACCTATATATCAAATCGATCAACTCGAAAAGATCTACAACATGAGAATGTCTTCAGACCCTGAATATTCTTCTAAATCTCTGATAATGCTAGATATGTGATCTTTGACTTCTTTAACCATGCTTAATGCATAATTGTGATGAATATTGAATATTTGATGTATACCTACCCTCCTAACCTTGAAGTCAATAACTTTTGTACAGATTGAGTTTAATGGGAGTCATTATCATCCCTATTTCTTATACATTACTCTAGTTGTAGATATATACTAGTGTTGAGATTCTAATAATGTACCCTACCCTAAATTGATAATCTAGCTACTTAATGATGAAATAAAGTCTAATCAACCCCAAAGAAGTAATATATGCCTCTGCTTGACCTTAATATCAGCCCCTAGCATCCTCCTTGCTATGGTTGTTTCTTTTGACATCTAATGCATGTATATGCCCCTATTATGTGAATGTTTGATTATACTTTGAACCAATTATGGGTTGACCTAACCTATGCATGTCTCTATATCTTTATGTTGCTGATCCTGACCATCCTTGATGCTTGGTCCCCTTGAATTGATAATCTTTGACCTGGATTACTCTATTATGAGTCTTTGATCCGTTAATGTACCAAGGAACTTGAACCTTGAAATGGTCATATGTAATCTATGGAACCTTAGAATGATATGAAACTAGAACCACACCATCATGATGACATCTAGATCTGTACAATATCATATAATGAACCAATAAGAAACTTGGAACCCACCCAGGCCAAAACCCTAAAATCCATCTAATTAGGGTTAATGATGAGAATCTAATGTATATATGTAATCTTGTTGTTAATCAGGTTTGGCATGTGGCTAGATGGTGAAAGATATGTTAGGTTATGAAATCTCTGAATCAGGTATGGGCCTTATCTAGTTATATGACTACCGCTTTCGTGCTTGAAAAGACATATATTGTATGCTTGTTTATCTATTTGCTCAAATATTTCCATGTAGCATTGCTATGTCTTACTCGATGTTTGCCTCGTCAATTTTATAACTTGAACACATATATATAGAACTCCATTATAATATTGTTGATAAAGGGTTAACTCTTAGTTACGTCCATGAGGTCCCTCTCGTATAAAAGGGTTAGCTAAGCTTGAGCACCCTTATAGACACTTCCGACGGGAAGATGGTCAAAGGCCTTAAACATGCTTGATATTGTTGGTATAATGGAGTGAAATGACATAAAATATGGTTTTTCATTTGTTAAATAGTTAACATATTCAATTTTGTTTGTTTAGTCTTGAAATCGTTTCAAAATTATGCAAAGCTTATATATATGTATATCTTTCTTCCCCATACTCAACACCTCGTGTGTTGACCCATTTCTCGTATGTTGTTTTTAGATTCAGAGATGGTTAGAAGGTTGATGGGCTTGGTGAGCTATGCTAGGTGTACTTGTTGTAAGATCCAGAGTTAGTGCACATGAATGACTTGTACCTTGACTATGGAAATATGTAATTGAATTCATGAATATAATCCATTTTGTATAATTTATACTTGTTGAATGTTGAGACTGTATTGGTGCTTTTATCTTGTTATCTGTTCATGTGTGCTAAGCTTTACGATTCCGCATTTTGCCTTTGGTATACCTTTGGTTCATGGGACTGGGATTCCAGTTCCGTGACAGAGAGCACGTCGAGTGTTCCTACTCCAGACGCGCAATTGAGTGATTCAGATTCACAATCAGAGACTTCTGGGTAGGGGGAGCAAGATCATCACCAGGCAGAGTCCTCAAAGTAGTAGTTGAGGAGGTATGACAGAGTTTGTCATCCTTCATCCAGATATGAGGCATCTCAGTATATTATTCTTACTTTTCAGCGGGGGACATAGACTTACCCCGAGGCACAAACTCATAGAGATAAAACACAGTGACATCAGACGATACATGAGGAGATGTCTTCTTTGTAGAAGAATGATACCTATGAGCTTGCGACGCTTCTTAAGGGCCGGAGAGAACTAAAGAACAAGTGGGTCTATAGGATGAATAGAGATAACAACAACAAAGATGTCAGATACAAAGCTAGACTAGTTGTCAAGGGCTTTGATTAAAGACCAAGAGAGAATCATCAAAGGGTTTCTGAACTTTGCTACATAAGGTCAAAAACAAGGTTATCATCTAGGATGGATGGACATAACAGTCAGGGGGAGCCAACAAAGTTCCAGGTGTGGGGATAGAGAGAGAAGAGGCACTTCCAAGATACTTCTTCTCAGTTTCTTGGGAACAGAGAAGTCATGATTGGACTTCAAGAAGATGGATGAAAACGACAAAATGTTGACATGTCTGATGAGAGTGGATCTATCACAAGTGGTGATAAGGTCCACAAGCTACTCTAGATGATTGCTGAAGATAATGTCTCCCTCATGGACCGGAGGGGGAGATTGTTGGGAATAGGAAAAAGATCTGGCTCATGTCCAATTAGATTTGGACTTGAGTAGGAATTGGCTTGTGCTATCAATCCTAATAAGAGTCGAATCTAAAAGAGAAAGAAGATGGTTTCCCATGTGCAACATGGAGTTGGACTTCCCTTGTAGTCTAAGGTTGTTTCGGGCGGCTTGATGTCACACTTTGAAGGTGGACATTCTGTTAGTGATTATTGAGTCGTTTGTATGCAACTCTACAACTGTGTGGTAGTTGCTAGCATAGGATGAGTGGTTTTTCATCTTTTCTCCTTATGCTTCACGGGAGGTCCTTATTTTAGGCCTCTAGTGTTTTGTCTGGATTTATATCCTGGTTGTAAGGGGTGCACTTATGTACCCAAAGTTTTAGATTTTATTTAATAGTAACAGGAGTTTTTACCGACTAAAAAAACATGGAGTTGGACTCAAAGTTGGACTCGGAGTTGGACAAGGATTCCTAGTTGCAACCATACACCATGGAGGCCTATAAATAGAGGCCCTATGGGAGGCTATTGAGATCATTCCACTGGTTGAGGTGTGATCCGTCCAGTTGCTTGTTAGTGCCTTCTGTAGTAGAGGGTGCCAGAGAATAAGAACAACTGGAAGAGCTCCCTTGGTAAATAAGAAAGAGTTAGCACTTTATCTTGAAGAAAAATAGCGGCTGACAGTCGGTGACACATTGGGTGCACTGATAGAGCAACTCTCTTGGCTGATAAGAGAGGGCCAGCGACATTGCCTTAAAGCAAAGTAACGGTTGGCGGTTACAGACGTAGTGTTACCATAGCAGCAATTGTCTGGCCCAGTTAGCGATCACAATGGCATCAAGCAGTCTCCAGCAACAACAACGGCCTCGTGAGGAGATAAGTAAAGGAGGTTTTGTACACCCGGGACATGACTCTCTTTTTTGACATCTTTGTTCTCGTGTGGGGAGGGCTACCTGGATATGGGGGTAATTAAATACAGACAATGCGAGTTGTAATCTTAATTACATAGTGTTTGTTGGCCGGTATTGTTCCGTGATTTTTCTCTCATTGTCTTGGGGAGAGTTTTTTCCATGTTAAATTTGATATTTTTTCTTTGGGTTTATATGTTTGTTGGTAACATTTCCGTAATAAATTTTCGTCACATTCAGGACTGTAAAATCAAGAGTCACAATTTTTTTTCTCTCACCTGCAATATACTGGAAGATTGTTCATAACATCTCAACTGTGATCTATGTTTCTCTTTTTAGCGGCCAGACCCAACCGTGATTTTCCCGTTCTAGTATTCAACTATTACGGTATTACCCATCAATTTGCACAACCGCCATGAGAAGAGGCATGGCCAACCCGTGGCATCACGTTAGCACCATGGGCTGTACAGTACTTCGGGACCCTGCTAGCTAAGCTAGTTATTTTGGGCTGGTCTTGGTCATTACGGATTTTCTTGAACGCCTAGCTTCAGTCCCTTTTTATAGGCTATTGCTGGTTTCCTCTTGTTCGTTTGCTCTCTCCGGCTGGTAGTGACAGTGGTACCCATAACAACGGAACATGGGTCAGTGAACTGCTACGCAGTATCCGAAACACAAACAGCCAGGCGACGAATCAGGTCATATTGATAACAGCGTCAGTACATGGCAGGGGATGGAAGGTGAAAGGTGGCTTTCCATTTTTGGGTGCGTCCGCTTGTTTTCGCCATTTCACAGTCAGCCGCATCCTACACCATCCTCTCTGTAGGATCCAAGGCAAATTCTGTGTTTATTTCCCCTACACCTTCCGGCGACAAGCAACAGCCGACGTACATATCCAACCAGATGAATAATGGCTTGGTTGGGTCTGAACGGCAGTGGATATTGCCAGATCTCCCATTCCACTAGCTGTAGCTTTCAAACGTCATGGGTTGTCCATCCGTGCATCATGTGTATACTGGGGCCCTTCTAGTCACTCTCAGTACTAGTATGTCTCCATGCCTCTAGAACTGGTCAAGCCTAGTTGTTAAATGGACACCATCAAAGCCTAGTAATAATACCCACCAAACCCTGTTGTCCTGAGTGGGTACCGTCTTTAAGTAAATGAACGTGCTAGCTATTGTAGCACTACGGGAGAGACAGGAAACATTTATACAAACACCTTCACATTTCTTGAAATTTCAGAAAACCCCGATCTCTTACCAAATCCTAACTAACCGCCCTCTTCTTCACATAATCCAGATACCCCCCTCTATTTCTTAGTTTGACAAAGCTATGATGATTGTTTGGCAAGCAATTAAATATTGTTAGATATGAGCAATCAGTTTGCGACCGTTGTTACCAAACGTCAGATTGAATACCGCTGACATTTTGTGTTATTTTTGCATTCAATGCAACGATGGGCATATGTAGATGTCATTTTTTCACTAGAAAAAATCACACAATGATTCATCTGACTACATTGGAGCGGTGGTTGACCAAACGCTTTATCAAATACTACATATATACCTTTTCCATCTCATTCCCTTCGTTGCATGAAATCCGATGGATTTTTTTCTTCATTGACTTCTTTCCCTTCAAATCAATATCTAATCTTGTATATTTAACTAACTGGTTAATATGTAATGTTTTAACTTATTATATAATTGAATAATGGTCAACTATTATGTTAGTATTGTATGATATTTTAAAATATGAATCTCCATCACCCCAACCTAATCCAATCAACTTAAAAATTTGGGATATGACGGGGTCCCTGGTTATGGATCGGGTTTAGCTTAGTTCGATGGGTCGTGTCAGATCTAGTTCGTGTCGGGTCCTATTTTGGATTTGCCATGGTTTAGTTTTTACTATTATTTATAATATGTTATTTTATGATGCAGTTATTCATGATGGTTTGGGTCGGGTGCATACAAGATTTTGTGTCATGATCACGAGTCTGGTCAGGTGTATACAAATTGGAGTTGATTCATGCCATATATTTTGCAACTCATGTTATCTGAACCACGTATATCCTAGTCGAGTTGGGTTCGTTTAGAACATGTTCGGTTCAGAACGACATCAACAAGACATGGAACTATCATGGCTAATATTAAAATATATATATTTAAATCATACATAGTATTTTAATGAAATAGGCACATACTTATCGAATTCATAAATTAATATGCAACATTAGTTTCAAATTTTGCATAATGAATGCACTAATATCAATTGTCCAGCTGCACTTGCCAACTAGCTCAGTTGGTTAAGCCTGCTGCTTGTGAAGTACAAGTTGCGGGTTCGAATCTCAGCAAACTCGTTGGGGCACTACAGGAAGGGATTATAGCCCTTGGTGTAGCTGATGGTGTTCTCTCTCTCCTGCTACCTTGGACAGGGGTGAAATTCCCCACTTTCAAAAAAATATCGATTATCCAACACATTTGTGATGAATTTTAATATGAGATTGTTGTATTTCAGACATGTTTAGGGTATATTTTACACCTCTTCATCAACTTAGTCTCACATTGTTCACTTCTAAAATGAGAGGGATCCTCTTAAATGGGAGAGGAGACTAAAGGCTTGTGGTCCTTTTTGGGGATTTTGAATTCAAAGTTGATTGGACTGATTGGTGCATTGTGCATTGAAGAATTAAAAAATACACATACACTTGGGCGCATGCGTGCCTCACCACACCACACTCACTCTGATTCGGTGCGTGCAATTAAATATTTTAGTACGATTTTTTTTTTGCTTAACATCATTTTAATTATGTCGTTTGGAAATCTAAAGATGTAAAATTCTTTATTCTTTAGTTGCCCTAGAAAAGCAATTGTGTTAAGCCATTCAAACTATAAATTCTTTTGAATTCATCGATCCAAATTCATTAGTTGTTATGTCTCGTCAGTTCTATTTTGGATGTGGTCAACAGACCAATTGTTTGGAGACTTGTTACCGAATAATTGTTGAAGAAAATTTACTTGTTTGTTTGCCAACTTGAGTGGATGCATCCAACTATAAAAGAGACAAGCTTGAACCATTTTTGACAAACCAAAAATTAGAAAAAACACAATAATAGTTGTCATGTATGACCATTACTGGTGTTGTGTGCTACTTGCTATTGTATGCGGTCTTATTCTTACCCATTTTTCACCTTCATCTCGCTCGTTTTCCTTCTCCTTCTCAACCTACTACTACCCATCGTTGTGCATCAGAGTGAGATTCCTGCAACATGATTTTCTGGCGACATTCAAAGGCCATTGGATTATTCAACGCTATCTTCTTTCTAGCACCCAGACATTTTAATATGAATATTTCTTTATTTTGTTTTGCTTAACACCGTTTAAATTCTTTCGTTTGCAAATTTGAAGATGCACAATTTCTTATTATTTAATTGTCTTGGAAAAACAATTGTTTTAAGTCATTCAAACTATAAATACTTTTGAATTAAATCCACTCAAATTCATTAGTTTTTATGTCTCATCAGTTCTATTTTGGATGTGCCCAACAAACCATTGTTTGGAGACTTACTATCTAATAATTGTTGAAAAAGATTTGGTTGTTTATTTGCCAACTTGAGTAGATGCATCCAACTATAAAAGGGATGAATTTGAACCATTTCTAACATACCAAAAACTAGAAATAACACAATAAGTGTTGTTGCGTGTGTGCATTACTAGTGTTGTGTGCTACTCGTTGTTAATGTGTGTGACCCTATTCTTGCCCATTTCTTCATCTTCTTCTCACTCATTTTCCTCCTCCTTCTCCACCTGCTACTATCCATCATTGTGCATCTGAGTGAGTTTCCTGCAACCTGATTTTTTGGCAATATTTGAGGGCATAGAACGGTTCAACACTGTCCTCTTGCTACCAACTGAACATTTTAATATGGTTTTTTTGTTTCATTTTGCTTAATGGTATTTTAATTCTATTGTTTAGAAATCCCAAGATGCACGATTTTTATTCTTTAATTTCTTTAGAAAAGAAATTGAGTTTAGTCATTCAAACAATACTTTTTTTGAATTAAATCCACCCAAATTCATTGATTGTTATGTCTCATCAGTTCTGTTTTAGATGTGCCCAACAGACCAGTTGTTTGGAGACTTGCTACCCATTAATTGTTGAAAAACTTTTGGTTATTTATTTTCCAACTTGAGTAGATGCGTCCATCTATAAAAGGAACGAGTTTGAGTCATTTCTAGCACACCAAAAATCAGATAAAACACAACAAGAGTCATTGTGTATGACCATTACTGGTGTTGTGTGCTACTCACTACTGCTATGTGCGGCCTTATTCTTGCTCATTTTTTCTTTATTTTCACTCATTTTCCTCCTCGTTCTCTGCATACTACTACCCATTGTCGTGCATCTAAGTGAGATTCCTACAATGTGATTTTCTAGTGACATTCGATGGCCAAAGAATGTTCAACATTATCCTCTTACTAGCACCTAGAGGCAGTACCTGAGTTGGGGGTGATTGTTTCTAGGAGGCAAGCCGCTAGTGAAGCTATTTCATAGGAGAGGCGGAGTTTGTCTTCACCACAATGATCTTCATGATGTGCCTTCACTCACAGACTCATCTAAACTTATTTTTTCTTTATTCTCTATTACTGATTGGATTAATTGTTTCTGTACATTATATTGTATTGCTTAAATAGTAATTAGAAACTGATATAATTTCCTACATTAGTGAAGAAAAATTCCTTTTCTAGTTAGTGATCATTTATTTTTGATCCAAGTATTATTGTTTACATAATATGAACCCTAAACCCATGATGACTATGGAAGATATAGCTAGCCATAGGCTCAAAATATTTATGGGTTTATATTTCCGTCATTGGAAACAAATGATGAAGTTTTGGATCACGTCCTTAGGTCTAATTTATGCTATAACACCAGCTAGGAACATGAATCATCATTTTCTATTCTTCATATCTTGATTGCAACATATAGTGATTTGTCTTCTCCATACTTCCCCTACTAAAATACCCAAAGAATTAGATCACCTTTGACATGGTAGGATCTTGTTTACTCTCTCTGATGAGATTTATGACATTTACAACAAGCAACCTTCTTCCCTTGAGCTTTGGCAAACTTAGACGACTAGCTTGAATTACAAGATCACGGGCTACAACAATATGTATTCATGAGATGGTATGTATACAATATGGTACATAATAAGCCTATTCCGACTCAATTACTTGAGTACCGAAACCTCATCTCAAAGTCTATTTCTAGTAGTTTTAAGATTGAGGAAAATATTTAAGTGGCAGCCCTTATTGAAAGCTCCCTCCATCTTGGAAGTACTTTGGCATGTCTCTTCATCTTAGACATGATAGGTTACCCATGTCTTCCTTAGTGAAATATCTTCAAACTAAATTCCATCATATAGAAAAGGATGTCAAGGTCAATACCTCTGTCAGTCTAGTAGATGATGTTGAACCCAAAAAAAAAAACCAAAACAAGTTCTTTTCTAAGTCTAAGCAATCTTTCAATAAAGGCAAGCAATGCAGTAATAATAAGGACTTTCATTTTGGGGTCCAACACATTTGTTATGAATGTGGCAAGCTTGGTCATCTTGCAAATGTTTTGAGGGACCGTAAAGGTCAAAGGAAACAAACTTACCAGACCCCTAAGAATGCATAAGTGAACATGATCAATGTGGGGGATGATGCATCCTCTTCTAAAAGGTTAGATACCCCCAATTCTCTTGTTCTTAATGTTAACATTTATTCTAGTCAAAATTGTTGGATCGATTCTCATGCAGTTTCTCACATCTATTATGATCGTTCTCCTTTTTCTACCTATCAGGCAGACAACAGTCATGTGATCTCTTGGGGTGATGATGTGTCTATGAAGCAGATTATAGGCTATGTATGTGGGGATCGGAAGCTTACATTTGGAAAAGTCCTTATACTGCAAAATGTTTTACATGTTCCTACTTAAAAAGAACCTAGTTAGTGAAGCTTAGATCATGTCGACTTCTTACTCTTTTGTGTTAAGGGAACAAAGTTGTAATCTTTAGATTTAGTTCTTACATAAGTGTTGGAAACACCTCTGAGGGTTTAATTAAGCTATGTGTCTCTTCTTGTAATGGTACTTCTCATGTTAATGATAATTGTTTGAGTACCTTTTCTACTTCAATATTTTGTGATATTTGGCATGCTCGTCTAGGACATGTGAACAAGAACACTATGAAAAGAACGGTTCACATAGACTTAAGTTCCAAGATTCTAATCTCTAATGTTGTTTAATGCTACATATGTGCTCAAGACAAATTACCCAAAAAATCTTTTAGATCAATAAAAAGGAACACATCACTACTTGAGCTTGTTCATACGGATATATGTGATTTAAATAGTATTCTTACTCGTATGACATGTGCTACTTTGTGACAATTTTTTGATGAATTTTCCAAATAGTGTTTCGTTTACTTGTTGAAATCTGAGGATGAACAAATGCAAAAAGTTAGAATTTATAAGTTACAAGTAAAAAATCAAACATAGAATAATCTTAATGTGGCAACACATCCCATTATCACACAGATAACGAGGTGTTACACGAAAACGTGCGGAAAACACCATAACCACAGATTATCAAAACACAGGTTAATTAAAACCGATTGCGGAAAACTGATAAACTGTGAAACTATTACTTTCCAGTCCTCATCCTGCACAGAAACATGTCATATAAATATGTACATACACAAGATCTGACACGTGTCCACAGCTCAGGAACAGCTGTCCATCCATCACATGAGTTCACCACCTGTTCATATATACATAAAGGCCCACATCCGGCCAACAGCAGGATATACAGATATCATCAAACGATCTTCTTGAAACATCGTCAAAACACTGCCAAGGACCTGAGAGTACAGGGATGACTCTAGACTCTACTACAAAACATCCAAAACAGCAGCATGTCCATCGCTTGTCTTCTACTGCTCCTCAAGCTGCTCGTCCGCAACACCACAACCACGACCACGTCTACCTCGACCACCTAAAAAGGGTGGAAACCAGCGGAGTGAGACAATTGAACAATTGTCCCAGCGGGAAACATAGCTCCCCACCGCAACCATAGAACCTCAGCAAGAGAAACTATAACAACAATTATAACATGAGCAGATATATCAGAAGCAGTTATATATATATAGCAAGATCATTCTTACCGGCAAGCATACCAGCTGTACTAAAACTTATAACCAGATGTATTTCAAAAGAATATGATTATCAAGATAAGGTATATCAACATGTAACAGGATTATTAGAACTGAATATAATGCCATATAACCTGATTATCAAGATAAGGTAGATTACCACATGACCTGCAAGGTATAACAGAATATTACACAAACAAGGCCTCAACCAATGTTTCGTTTTTGATATGACTAGTAAATACTAAACGACTGTATTACATTTTATTATGCCCTGAGGATTTGAACTGTACCGTTCAAATCCAACCTTCGGTTACGAAACCCAAGACGGTGCCATACAAGGTCAATGGAAGAGCCGGACTCCACGACCTCCCACCTCATGGTCAGTACATGAGTACAACACAAGCAGGACCGCAGTCACATGCTGAAGTGGTCTAAGCCATAGGGTTAGCTCCATAGGCTACCCATTCTCTAGCCCGCCTTGGTACAGGTCTCGGCGCTAGTAAAACTGAGCCACGGGCCTGATCACCGTGCTCTGAGCCATGAACGCATTCATGCTCCATACATCACATATCCTGAGCCATGGGCCTGTTCACCGTGCTCTACACACATACTTGAGTCTGCAACCGAAGTTACACTCTTACCTCCTCATTTTCAGGCTAGGAGCAACCTACACATATTCAACAATATGCGCTTCCAGGTTAACCCGTAGGAAAACCTGTTTCACCATCACCAAGTCCTGACGATGATGGATCTATGGCCAGGGCAAACTACATGATATATTTCACTGTGATGAATTAGTATCTTTTAGATGGATTGCAAGATTCAACCAAGTTGTATAACATGCAAAGATATAACAGAAAGTAAAGAACATTATATTATGATCTATTCATATCAACCTGATCCATCTTAAGGATCCAACATCACATGTTACCACTTGGCCTCTTGCCAACTATCCAGATCCATCTCAAGGATCATCACATACCACAGGGTCTCAACCCTTCATCATGTATTGTTACTGCCTCTTAAGGCTCACATCATCATCATGGGACCAACACATCACATACATAATCTTATAGAGCAATTATCAAAGTAATGTTACTCATTACATATGTCACATAGCCCTTTCATGGCTAAGTCATCACCTGCAAGGTTAAGGTATGCAATAATTGTAGATTCAACATAAGGAATATGCTCACTATCATGAAATATCATTCAAGATAATCTACTTATCAATATGACAGTTATTTGGTAATCAAGTATGTTAAGTACATCATTAAACAACCATACTGATACTTACCCTTATATCGAGATTGTACAAACAATCAGGGTATATAGAGATCATGTTGTGTTTACAGAACCAACACTAGGTCATTACTATGTCATCAACTATTGTCATCTTTATCATGAAGCAACCTTTAACATAACTGTCACTTAGCATCATTATTACCAACATTATTATCATTAAACAAACTACTAGAGTAGTTATCATCATCTTCATTATCATTAACAATTAAGCATAACGTGTCACATCATGCATCTATTACATGAGGGATATCATCATATACATTACTACCATTAGCATCCTTATTATTTGCAAGGCAACATATTACATATTGATGATATCACAAACACCACCATTGTTTTATTGGTTAATGTATAAACATCCACTTCTATCACATAAGGGACCGTCACCAAAGAAACTCATACCCTCACTATAGCCTCACAACCCTCATCTGAAACCTATCACCCAACATGGGTATCGGCCACCACACTAACCCTATCGGCCATCATGGCCCAAGGCATGTCGCCCAACATGGTATCGGCCATCATGGTATCAGCCATCATGGTATCGGCCATCATGGTATCGGCCATCAGGGCACATAGCCTATCGTCCATCACATGGACAAGGAGATAACTCAACACAAGAGCACCCATTCTATCGTCCAACTCAAGGACATCCATGTCGCCCAACACCATCAGACCATGTCGCCCAACAAGAGAGAGCGAGAGAGAGAGAGAGAGTATCGCCCATCTCCAAGGGTACTCACCATATCGGCCAACAAACCCTAGCTCACCCTATCGCCCAACTCAAGGGCAAGGGTATTGGCCATCCTAAAGGACTCATCATGTCGCCCAACACCAGCTACCATATCGTCCACCAAGGGGAACACCATGCCGTCCAACTCAAAAACAAAGGTGTTGCTCAACCCAAGGAACCATATCGCCCAACATGGTCACCATGTCGGCCAACATCCATACTAGGTCAACCTATCGTCCAACCCAAGAGGAAGGGTGTTTCCCAACACCAAGAACACTGATATCGTTCAACTCAAGGACAAGGGTGTCGCCCAACACACCCACAAGAAAGGGATATCGCCCAACCCTAGGTCACCTTCAACCTCCAACACAAGGGAGCACAAACCCTAAAAATCAAGGTATACAAGGAACCCTAAACCCAAGAGAGGGATATCGGCCACTAAGGTATATAAGCAAGGTGCACAAGAAAGGAACTAAGCTAGTCTACTCACATGTAACAAGGTTAAAACTAGAGGTAAGAGAGTTAGGGTTAGAAACTATGCAACCCGCCTTAAGCTCCAAGGAAGAAGATGCACTTTGAGCTCCATGGTTGTCGGCCACCAAAGCTCCAAAGCACTCCAAGGTCCAAAGCTATCGTCCACCAAGCTGCTCCAGGAAGGTGTATCGGCCAACACAAGCAAGATGGAGAGGGATATCGTGCACCAAGGGTGGAGGGGAGACCAAAAGAGCAAAGGAGACTAAGGCAAGGAGAAGAGCTACCTATATAGGAAGAAGGGGAGGAGAAACCAAGGTACAACCATGCTATGTGTCGCCCACCCAAGGGACACATGTCCACCAACTCAAGCCACCTCTCATGGAAGCCATAAGGCACTTGTCCAAGATGTGCACCATGTGTCCACCAACCAAGCCAAGCCATCTGGGCGACACAACAAGGGCTACTGGGCGACACACCAAGCAACTGGGCGACACACCACCTGCCCTGGGCGACACAAGGCTCAAGCAAGCCCAAACAAGGAACTCCAAGGCCCAAACAAGCTCAACTCAGGCCCAAAGGAATCAAACAACAAGCCCAAGCCTTCCTCTCAACCCTAGAGGAAGCAAAGAGGGAAAACATCTCACAAGATGGCAAACTTGCCCACAAAACCCTAAACTTGGGTTATTTGCAAGTAGCCCCTCGAACTCTCAACAAAGCACAACAAAACCCTAATCACCACTCAAAGGTGATTAGCAAGCACCAAAGCACCAAGATCAAGCAAAACAAATAGGGTAAACCCTAAATGCAGGTCAGGGTCCTTACAGCCATAAACCTCTACAAAAGGATTTCGTCCCCGAAATCCGAAGAGAAAAGCGAGGGATACTTCCTCCTCATCTCTTCCTCAAGCTCCCACGTGGCTTCCTCAATGCCACAGTGATGCCAAAGGACCTTCACAAGAACCAGATCCTTTCTCTTCAGCTTCTTGACTCTTCTACCAAGGATCATCATAGGACCCTCTTCATAAGTCACATCATTGTCAAGCTCAACTTCAACTGGTTGTATCACTGTTCTTGTATCCGGATGACTTTTCTTCAGCATACTGACATGGAACACTGGATGTAACCTGTGCAACTCTGGAGGCAATTCTAACTCATAAGCCACCTTGCCAACACGTGTTATGACTGAGTAAGGCCCCATATATATCTGGGAGCTAACTTACCTTTCCGTCCAAACCTCAACACACCTTTCCACGGAGAGACTTTAAGATACACCTTGTCTCCCACCTAGAACTCCAAGGGTCGTCGGTGATTGTCTGCATAAGACTTCTGCCTGTCTTGTGCCGCTTTCAACTGTTGTTGTATCACCTTGATCTTTTCTGTCATTTGTTGTACTAACTCAGGGCCCAAAAGCTGATATTCACCTGATTCATACCAACACAAAGGAGATCTGCACTTCCTCCCATACAAAGCCTCATAGGGAGCCATGTCAATGCTCCGCTGATAGCTATTGTTGTAGGCAAACTCTATCAAACTAAGATGTACGTCCCAACTGCCTAGGAACTGCAAAACACAAGCACGAAGAAGATCCTCCAAAGTCTGAATAGTCCTCTCAAACTGTCCATATGTCTGCGGGTGGAAAGCGGTACTGAACTTCAACTGCGTTCCCATCGCCCTGTGCAACTGTTCCCAAAAACGACTTGTAAACTGAGGACCTCTATCAGAAACTATCGTTGTTGGCACACCATGCAAACGAACTATCTCATCCACAAATACTAGAGCGAGCTTTTCAGCTGTATACGTGGTCTTCACAGGTATGAAATGGGCAGACTTCGTTAATCTGTCCACTATCACCCAAATGGAATCATGATTCCTAGTTGTCCTGGGTAGACCAACTACGAAATCCATGGTTATATGATCCCATTTCCACTGTGGTATAGGCAAAGGTTGCAATGTACCTGCCGGCTTTTGATGCTCAGCCTTGACTTGCTGACACACCGCACACCTAGCCACAAACTCAGCTACATCTTTCTTCAAGTCGGGCCACCAGTACAAGTCCCTCAGGCTATGATACATTTTGGTGATGCCTGGATGCATAGCATACATCGACGTGTGTGCTTCCTCGAGCACCAACTCCCTCAGATTATCAGCATCTGGAACCACCATCCTATTATGATAGCAAACCACTCCATCCTCGGACTCATGGAACCCATCACGCTTTTTGCTGCCAAACTCTGATCTGATTAGCTGTACTGTATCATCCGTTTGCTGTGCATCCTTGATCTGCTATCTCAACGTGGGCTTGATTTGCATCTGTGCTAAAAGTCCAGCTAATGAGGAAACCTCCATCTGTACGTTCATCTGCCGTAAGGAGACTAACATGTCCCGCCTATGGCATACCTAAGAACTCATCTGTGCCTTCTTGGGAGTAGAAGACTTTCTGCTAAGCGCGTCTGCTACCACATTCGCCTTACCAGGATGATACTCGATAGTGCAATCATAATCATTGATCAACTCCATCCACCGACGCTGTCGCATGTTCAACTCTTGCTGTGAGAAGATGTACTTCAGATTCTTGTGATCTGTAAAGATCCGACACACTTCTCCATAAAGATAGTGTCTCCAAATCTTTAACGCATGAACCACTGCTGCCAGCTCCAAGTCATGAGTCGGATTGTTCTCCTCATGTTTCTTAAGCTATCGCGAAGCAAAAGAAACCACATGATCTTCCTGCATTAGCACACAACCCAAACCTTTCTTGGACGCATCACAGAAAACAACATAGCCTTTTCCAGATTCTGGCAAGATCAACACTGGAGCACTGGTTAGCTTTTCCTTCAAACTTTGGAAAGCTTGCTGACATCGATCATTCCAAACAAAAGGTACATCCTTCCTGGTCAACTTCGTCATCGGTAGAGCTATCGAACTCAAGTCCTTGATAAACCTCCGGTAGTATCCTGCTAGACCAAGGAAACTACAAACTTCCGTCGGCGTCTTCGGCTGTTCCCAATCCGCAACGGATTCCACTTTCTTCAGATCTACTTTGACTCCTTCAGCAGATATCACATGACCTAAGAAAGTCACTTCATCCAACCAGAACTCACACTTACTAAACTTAGCATACAACTGATGTTGACGAAGGAGAGTCAACGCTTGACGAAGATGTTACTCATGCTCTAGCTGGTTCCGACTATAGATCAAGATGTCGTCTATAAAAACTACAACAAACTGATCTAAGAACGGATGAAACACTCTGTTCATCAGGTCCATGAAAGCAGCAGGTGCATTGGTTAATCCAAACGACATAACCACAAACTCAAAATGACCATACCTCGTCCTAAAAGCTGACTTTGGTATGTCATCCGCCTTTATCCTTAACTGATGATATCCAGACCGTAGATCGATCTTCGAAAATACTGTAGCACAACCCAACTGATCGAACAGGTCATCTATCCTCGGCAACGGGTACTTATTCTTGATCGTGACCTTGTTCAACTGTCGGTAGTCTATACACAACCGCATCGAACCATCCTTCTTCTTAACGAACAACACGGGAGCACCCCAAGGTGACGTGCTCGGTCTGATGAAACCTTTCTCCAACAACTCTTGTAACTGCTTCTTCAACTCTACCATCTCTGCTGGAGCCATCCTATAAGGTGTTTGTGCAATTGGCTGCGTTCCCGGAACCAGATTGATCTCAAAATCGATCTCTCGGGGTGGAGGAACACCAGGAAACTCCTCGGGAAACACATCTGCAAACTCTCAGACCACTGACACTTCTTCAAGGTTAAGGCCTTTCGCCTTGGTATCCACAACGGTATCCACAACGTGAGCTAAGAACGCCTCACATCCTTGTCGCAAAACCTATCTGCCACCATAGCTGACACCAGACACGTCATAAGAATCTTCCTATCTCCCTGGAAGATCCACTTCTCTCCAGCAACATCAAACACCGCCTTCTTGGAACCACAGTCCAAGACAACCTTATACTTCTCTAAGGTATCCATCCCAAGGATAACATCGAAACCATGCATATCAAGTGGTATGAGATCCACCTGAATGCTGTGTCCCGAAAAAGACAAAACACAAGATGGACACTCTTCCCGAAGCAAAGAGGAACCATCAAGAGGGGTCTCTAGCAACAAGCTATCCTTCTTACAACTAACAGGTAGATGACAGTTTTCAAGCATACTATAGGCGATAAAAGAGTGTGTAGCACCCGGGTCAACCAGAACAGATATAAAGCAAGAAGAAGACATATCAGAATGAAATAACTCCATCTGACCTGTCACCACTCGCGGGTTGACTATCGCCTCTGGCTGATTCATGGCATAGAATCGAGTCGTAGCTTGCTGTCCACGACCTCTGCTCCCTTGAGCAGACGATCCAGCTTGAGACACTTGACCGCGTCCTCATCCTCTGCTACCACTGGGCTGTGGTCTCTCAGACTTCTGGAAACTCTTCCTTGGTTGCTGCGTCACTTCAACATCTCTATTCGGGCAATTGAACTTCCAATGCCCGACTTGTCCACAGAGATGACATGCTCTATTGTCAACTCGTTGCCTAGATGGCCCTGTCACTACCACCGAAGCTGAACTGTGCGCCTTAGACGGTGAAGAAATATAACCTTTTCCTTACTCGGAGACCACTGAGATGGTACACCAGCACTTCTCATCACTGACAGTGCTGAAAACCTGGGTTTCTTGAAGCCACCAAACCTTCGTCCTTGAAACTGAGCAGGTCTTTTAAGAGACACCGACTCTCTTTTCTCCCTTACTGTCCTCTCGATCCGTCGAACTGATTCCACAAACGTAGCAAACTGCTCTCGGTTTTCCAGCGCAGACACAGGGGTTGTCAACTCAGCACTCAAACCCTTCTCGAAACGTCTGATCCGTTCATCATCTGTCGCCGCCATGTGAGGACAGAACCTCAAAAGATCCATAAACTTAGCTTCATACTCGGTGATGTTCATCGTTCCTTGCCGCAACTTCTCAAACTGACTGATCTTCTCATCCAGGTACGTCTTCGGAAAGTATCTGGTGATGAACTCGCGTCGAAACACTTCCCAACAGATCACCTCACCAGGCCGCTTCTCTTCCTCGATGGTCCACCCATGACCAGCACTACCCTTCAAAAGGTAAACAACATGCTTTACTTTTTCTGCTTCGGGGATGTCGAGGATCCGGAAAGCCTTTTCAAGACTCGTCAGCCACAGATCTGCATCCGCTGGATCAGCCGTTCCAGCATAATCCGAAGCTCCGACTCGGCGAAGCCGCTCAAAGGTCTTCCTGATACCCGATGCTTCTCCATGGGGAACCTGTGCTCGCGGAGGAGGCACTGGTAATCGCTCAACCATGAGATTCATCGTAGCCATTAATTGCCCCATAAGCTGTTGGTAGGCAGGGTGTTCAAGTATGGCTGGGTCTGGTTGGGGGACCTCAGGCACCCGATCTTCATGTGCCCGTCCATCTGCTCCATCAACCGATGCAACATCACTATGCTCAGGAGCATGTTCTTCGTGGTTTCCAGACATCTTGTCTTTTCTTCTGCTTAGGGCAGAAGATTTTTGTAAGATAACCTAGAAAACTCATAAGAACAGACTCAACCTAGTCCTAGATCCATGTAGACTCAGCGAACCTAAAGCTCTGATACCAAACTTGTGGCAACACATCCCATTATCACACAGATAACGAGGTGTTACGCGAAAATGTGTGGAAAACACCATAACCACATATTATCAAAACACGGGTTAATTAAAACCGATTGCGGAAAATTGATAAACTGTGAAACTATTACTTTCCAGTCCTCATCCTGCACAGAAACATGTCATATAAATATGTACATACACAAGATCTGACACGTGTCCACAGCTCAGGAACAGCTGTCCATCCATCACATGAGTTCACCACCTGTTCATATATACATAAAGGCCCACATCCGGCCAACAGCAGGATATACAGATATCATCGAACGATCTTCGTGAAACATCGTCAAAACACTGCCAAGGACCTGAGAGTACAGGGATGACTCTAGACTCTACTACAAAACATCCAAAACAGCAGCATGTCCATCGCTTGCCTTCTACTGCTCCTCAAGCTGCTCGTCCGCAACACCACAACCATGACCACGTCTACCTCGACCACCTAAAAAGGGTGGAAACCAGCGGAGTGAGACAATTGAACAATTGTCCCAGCGGGAAACATAGCTCCCCACCGCAACCATAGAACCTCAGCAAGAGAAACTATAACAGCAATTATAACATGAGCAGATATATCAGAAGCAGTTATATATATATAGCAAGATCATTATTACCGGCAAGCATACCAGCTGTACTAAAACTTATAACCAGATGTCTTTCAAAAGAATATGATTATCAAGATAAGGTATATCAACATGTAACAGGATTATTAGAACAAAATATAATGCCATATAACCTGATTATCAAGTTAAGGTAGATTACCACATGACCTGCAAGGTATAACGGACTATTACACAAACAAGGCCTCAACCAATGTTTCGTTTTTGATATGACTAGTAAATACTAAACGGCTGTAATACATTTTATTATGCCCTGAGGATTTGAACCGTACCGTTCAAATCCAACCTTCGGTTATGAAACCCAAGATGGTGCCATACAAGGTCAATGGAAGAGCCGGACTCCACGACCTCCCACCTCATGGTCAGTACATGAGTACAGCACAAGCTGGACCGCAGTCACATGCTGAAGTGGTCTAAGCCACAGGGTTAGCTCCATAGGCTACCCATTCTCTAGCCCGCCTTGGTACAGGTCTCGGCGCTAGTAAAACTGAGCCACAGGCCTGATCACCGTGCTCTGAGCCATGAACGCATTCATGCTCCATACATCACATATCCTGAGCCATGGGCCTGTTCACCATGCTCTACACACATATCTGAGTCTGCAACCGAAGTTACACTCTCACCTCCTCATTTTCAGGCTTGGAGAAACCTACACATATTCAACAATATGCGCTTCCAGGTTAACTCGTAGGAAAACTTATTTCACCATCACCAAGTCCTGACGATGATGGATCTATGGCCAGGGCAAACTACATGATATATTTCACTGTGATTAATTAGTATCTTTTAGATGGATTGCAAGATTCAACCAAGTTGTATAACATGCAAAGATATAACAGAAAGTAAAGAACATTATATTATGATCTATTCATATCAACCTGATCCATCTTAAGGATCCAACATCACATGTTACCACTTGGCCTCTTGCCAACTATCCAGATCCATCTCAAGGATCATCACATACCACAGGGTCTCAACCCTTCATCATGTATTGTTACTACCTCTTAAGGCTCACATCATCATCATGGGACCAACACATCACATACATAATCTTATAGAGCAATTATCAAAGTAATGTTACTCATTACATATGTCACATAGCCCTTTCATGGCTAAGTCATCACCTGCAAGGTTAAGGTATGCAATAATTGTAGATTCAACATAAGGAATATGCTCACTATCATGAAATATCATTCAAGATAATCTACTTATCAATATGACAGTTATTTGGTAATCAAGTATGTTAAGTACATCATTAAACAACCATACTGATACTTACCCTTATATCGAGATTGTACAAATAATCAGGGTATATAGAGATCATGTTGTGTTTATAGAACCAACACTAGGTCATTACTATGTCATCAACTATTTTCATCTTTATCATGAAGCAACCTTTAACATAACTGTCACTTAGCATCATTATTACCAACATTATTATCATTAAACAAACTACTAGAGTAGTTATCATCATCTTCATTATCATTAACAATTAAGCATAACGTGTCACATCATGCATCTATTACATGAGGGCTATCATCATATACATTACTACCATTAGCATCCTTATTATTTGCAAGGCAACATATTACATATTGATGATATCACAAACACCACCATTGTTTTATTGGTTAATGTATAAACATCCACTTCTATCACATAAGGGACCGTCACCAAAGAAACTCATACCCTCACTATAGCCTCACAACCCTCATCTGAAACCTATCACCCAACATGGGTATCGGCCACCACACTAACCCTATTGGCCATCATGGCCCAAGGCATGTCGCCCAACATGGTATCGGCCATCATGGTATCGGCCATCATGGTATCGGACATCATGGTATCGGCCGTCAGGGCACATAGCCTATCGTCCATCACATGGACAAGGAGATAACTCAACACAAGAGCACCCATTCTATCGTCCAACTCAAGGACATCCATGTCGCCCAAAACCATCAGACCATGTCGCCCAACAAGAGAGAGAGAGAGAGTATCGCCCATCTCCAAGGGTACTCACCATATCGGCCAACAAACCCTAGCTCACCCTATCGCCCAACTCAAGGGCAAGGGTATCTGCCATCCTAAAGGACTCATCATGTCGCCCAACACCAGCTACCATATCGTCCACCAAGGGGAACACCATGCCGTCCAACTCAAAAACAAAGGTGTTGCTCAACCCAAGGAACTATATCGCCCAACATGGTCACCATGTCGGCCAACATCCATACTAGGTCAACCTATCGTCCAACCCAAGAGGAAGGGTGTTGCCCAACACCAAGAACACTGATATAGTTCAACTCAAGGACAAGGGTGTCGCCCAACACACCCACAAGAAAGGGATATCGCCCAACCCTAGGTCACCTTCAACCTCCAACACAAGGGAGCACAAACCATAAAAAGCAAGGTATACAAGGAACCCTAAACCCAAGAGAGGGATATCGGCCACTAAGGTATATAAGCAAGGTGCACAAGAAAGGAACTAAGCTAGTCTACTCACATGTAACAAGGTTAAAGCTAGAGGTAAGAGAGTTAGGGTTAGAAACTATGCAACCCGCCTTAAGCTCCAAGGAAGAAGATGCACTTTGAGCTCCAAGGTTGTCGGGCACCAAAGCTCCAAAACACTCCAAGGTCCAAAGCTATCGTCCACCAAGCTGCTCCAGGAAGGTGTATCGGCCAACACAAGCAAGATGGAGAGGGATATCATGCACCAAGGGTGGAGGGGAGACCAAAAGAGAAAAGGAGACTAAGGCAAGGAGAAGAGCTACCTATATAGGAAGAAGGGGATGAGAAACCAACGTGCAACCATGCTATGTGTCGCCCACCCAAGGGACACATGTCCACCAACTCAAGTCACCTCTCATGCAAGCCATAAGGCACTTGTCCAAGATGTGCACCATGTGTCCACCAACCAAGCCAAGCCATCTGGGCGACACAACAAGAGCTACTGGGTGACACACCAAGCAACTGGGCGACACACCACCTGCCCTGGGCGACACAAGGCTCAAGCAAGCCCAAACAAGGAACTCCAAGGCCCAAACAAGCTCAACTCAGGCCCAAAGGACTCAAACAACAAGCCCAAGCCTTCCTCTCAACCCTAGAGGAAGCAAAGAGGGAAAACATCTCACAAGATGGCAAACTTGCCCACAAAACCCTAAACTTGGGTTATTTGCAAGTAGCCCCTCGAACTCTCAACAAAGCACAACAAAACCCTAATCACCACTCAAAGGTGATTAGCAAGCACCAAGATCAAGCAAAACAAACAGGGTAAACCCTAAACACAGGTCAGGGTCCTTACACTTAAGATAATTAGATCCGATAGAGGAGGTGAATATACTTCTAATGAACTTAAAACAGATCTACGAAGACCATGGCCTTATTCATGAAACCACTGCCCCATACAACCCACAGTCTAATGGTGTAGCTGAAAGAAAGAATAGAACCATAATCGACATGGTCAATCCCATGTTGTCCAAATCTAGTCTAAATTAAAGAATGTGGGAGGTGGCTCTTTTAACCACCAACTATGTGTTAAACCGTATCCCTTTCAAACACATAGAGAAAACACCTTATGAACTTTGGTTTAACAAGAAGCATGTTCTAAAGTACCATAAAGTGTGGGGGTTCTTGGCCAAATTTAAAATACCTAAAATAAGAAGAGAAAGCTTGGTGCCAAAATGGTTGATACCATTTTCATAGGTTGTGTTGAAAGTAGCAATGCAAATAGATTTCTAGTAATAAATTCAGACATCCCTGACATTAAAACAATCTCCATACTAGAAATAATACTTGTAGATGTTGTTTATTATGAAAACATCTTTCCCTTCAAGCTGAGTTTTCAAACAAGTTGGTGAAGGTCCTTCAAATGTTGAAACTTAAGAACCTTAAGAAACCAATCAATATTCAACTCCTTTTACAAACATTCCTATTGAACCTTAAAGTGGTTGAGCCTCCCAGTTAATTTGGTTGGGGTAAGAGGGCTAAAGTAACAAAGAACTTTGGCTCCAACTTCTACACCTTCTTACTAGAAGAATACCCTAAGACCTATGAATATGCCATGAATTCTATAGAGATTGGTTTCTTGAAAGAAGTTGTTGACAATGAAATATAAACTATTATGAACAATCATACATGGATTCTAACTAATCTTCCTCTAGGTTGTAGAACTATTGAATGCAAATGGGTCTTTAGAAAGAAGTTAAAGGTAAATGGTAGCATAGATAAGTTTAAAACCAAGCCGATAGCCAAAGGTTACAAGATGTAAGACTGAGTTGATTACTTTGACAGCTATGCACCTGTAATGAAGATCACCTCCATTTGTGTCCTTATTTCTTTGGCAGTGATCTATAATCTTGAAATCCATCAATTGGATATAAAGACTGCTTTCGTCAATGGGGTCTTGAGGAAGAAATATATATGGATCAACCCAAGAGTTTTATGGTCCAAGTATAAGAACATAAAGTTTGTAGACTTGTAAAATCTTTATGTGGTCTAAAACAAGCACCTACATAGTGGAATGATGAATTTGATAAAACTATTTTATCTTAAGGATTTACTTCAAATGAATGTAATAGATGCATTTATTCTAAGATTGTTGATAATTCAACTGTATAATGTGCTTGTATGTAGATGATATATTAACCTTTTGGATCTAATACTTCAATTATTTCTGAAATGAAATCCGTTCTTTCCAAGAATTTTGATATGAAAGACTTAGGAATTACTCATGTTATTCTTGGTATTAAATTAAGTAGATCTACTTATGGTTATTCTTTAAATTGTCTCACTTTGTAGAAAAGGTCTTACATAGATTCGATATGTACTCTTGTGTGCCTATTAGTACTCCTCATGATCCTTGTTTACATCTTAAGGCACACGAAGGTAACATTGTGGATCAAACAAGATATGCCCAAATTATAGGAAGCTTGATGTATATAGACAATTCTTCTAGACCAGATATTTCTTATGATGCTAGTAGGCTAAGTAGGTACACTAGTTGTCCTAATACTGATTACTAGAAGCCTTTGGTTAGAGTTTTTAGGTATCTGCAAGTTAACATGAGCTATGGTCTTTATTACACTGGTTTCCCAGTCATGTTAGAGGGCTATACAGATGCAAATTGGATTGATGACTCTGATGAAACCAATTCCATCGATGGTTATGTGTTTTGCCTAGATGGTATTGTCATCTCATGGAAATCATCCAAGAAAACTATGAGGGGTAGATCTAGTATGAAGGTTGAGTTTATAGCCTTAGGTTTAGGTTGTTGTTATGCTAATTAGCTTAGAAATCTTTTACTAGATTTACCTATAGTTCAAAGAAGTTTCCTCCTATCCCAATACATTATGACAGTAGGTCATCCATAGACAAATTGAAACAATTCTAAGGGTAATACGAGTAAGTGATATATGGTATTGAGGTAGGAATAGGTGAGAGACTTAATTACACATGATGTTATATCTCTACAGTTTGTTAGATCAGAAAAGAATATTATCGATCCTCTCACAAAAGGTCTAGCTAGAAAGCTAGTACTTAGTGCGTCAAGGGGGATGAGTCTTACGTCTATGAGTTGAATATCACAGTGATAAACCTACCGTCCTAAAACTAGTGATCCATGAGGAATGGTTCAAATGGACAACCAAGTTGTGCATGTATTTAGTAGAAGCGCACCTTTTAGAATTTTACTCCATACCCTTCCTGTAAGGACCCTGACCTACGTTTAGGGTTTACCCTGTTTGTTTTGGTTGATCTTGGTGCTTTGGTGCTTGCTAATCACCTTTGAGTGGTGATTAGGGTTTTGTTGTGCTTTGTTGAGAGTTCGAGGGGATACTTGCAAATAACCCAAGTTTAGGGTTTTGTGGGCAAGTTTGCCATCTTGTGAGATGTTTTCCCTCTTTGCTTCCTCTAGGGTTGAGAGGAAGGCTTGGGCTTGTTGTTTGAGTCCTTTGGGCCTGAGTTGAGCTTGTTTGGGCCTTGGAGTTCCTTGTTTGGGCTTGCTTGAGCCTTGTGTCGCCCAGGGCAGGTGGTGTGTCGCCCAGTTACTTGGTGTGTTACCCAGTAGCTCTTGTTGTGTCGCCCAGATGGCTTGGCTTGGTTGGTGGACACATGGTGCACATCTTGGACAAGTGCCTTATGGCTTGCATGAGAGGTGGCTTGAGTTGGTGGACATGTGTCCCTTGGGTGGGCGACACATAGCATGGTTGTACCTTGGTTTCTCCTCCCCTTCTTCCTATATAGGTAGCTCTTCTCCTTGCCTTAGTCTCCTTTGCTCTTTTGGTCTCCCCTCCACCCTTGGTGCATGATATCCCTCTCCATCTTGCTTGTGTTGGCCGATACACTTCCTTGGAGCTGAAGTGGTGGCCGATACACCTTCCTGGAGCAGCTTGGTGGACGATAGCTTTGGACCTTGGAGTGCTTTGGAGCTTTGGTGGCCGAAAACCTTGGAGCTCAAAGTGCATCTTCTTCCTTGGAGCTTAAGGAGGGTTGCATAGTTTCTAACCCTAAATCTCTTACCTCTAGCTTTAACCTTGTTACATGTGAGTAGACTAGCTTAGTTCCTTTCTTGTGCACCTTGCTTATATACCTTAGTGGCCGTTATCCCTCTCTTGGGTTTAGGGTTCCTTGTATACCTTGCTTTTTAGGGTTTGTGCTCCCTTGTGTTGGAGGTCGAAGGTGACCTAGGGTTGGGCGATATCCCTTTCTTGTGGGTGTGTTGGGCAACACCCTTGTCCTTGAGTTGAACGATATCAGTGTTCTTGGTGTTGGGCAACACCCTTCCTCTTAGGTTGGATGATAGGTTGACCTCATATGGATGTTGGCCGACATGGTGACCATGTTGGGCGATATGGTTCCTTGGGTTGAGAAACACCTTTGTTTTTGAGTTGGACGGCATGGTGTTCCCCTTGGTGGACGATATGGTAGCTGGTGTTGGGCGACATGATGAGTCCTTTAGGTTTGCCGATACCCTTGCCCTTGAGTTGGGCGATAGGGTGAGCTAGGGTTTGTTGGTTGATATGGTGAGTACCCTTGGAGATGGGCGATACTCTCTCTCTCTCTCTCTCTCTCTCTCTCTCTCTCTTGTTGGGCGACATGGTCTGATGGTGTTGGGTGACATGGATGTCCTTGAGTTGGACGATAAAATGGGTGCTCTTGTGTTGAGTTATCTCCTTGTCCATGTGATGGACGATAGGCTATGTGCCCTGATGGCCGATACCATGATGGCCGATACCATGATGGCCGATACCATGATGGCCGATACCATGTAGGGCGACATGCCTTGGGCCATGATGGCCGATAGGGTTAGTGTGGTGGCCGATACCCATGTTGGGTGATAGGTTTCAGATGAGGGTTGTGAGGCTATAGTGAGGGTATGAGTTTCTTTGGTGACGGTCCCTTATGTGATAGAAGTGGATGTTTATACATTAACCAATAACAATGGTGGTGTTTGTGATATCATCAATATGTAATATGTTGCCTTGCAAATAATAAGGATGCTAATGGTAGTAATGTATATGATGATAGCCCTCATGTAATAGATGCATGATGTGACCCGTTATGCTTAATTGTTAATGATAATGAAGATAATGATAACTACTCTAGTAGTTTGTTTAATGATAATAATGTTGGTAATAATGATGCTAAGTGACAGTTATGTTAAAGGTTGCTTCATGATAAAGATGACAATAGTTGATGACATAGTAATGACCTTGTTAATAATAGTGTTGGTTCTGTAAACACAACATGATCTCTATATACCCTGATTGTTTGTACAATCTCGATATAAGGGTAAGTATCAGTATGGTTGTTTAATGATGTACTTAACATACTTGATTACCAAATAACTGTCATATTGATAAGTAGATTATCTTGAATGATATTTCATGATAGTGAGCATATTCCTTATGTTGAATCTACAATTATTGCATACCTTAACCTTGCAGGTGATGACTTAGCCATGAAAGGGCTATGTGACATATGTAATGAGTAACATTACTTTGATAATTGCTCTATAAGATTATGTATGTGATGTGTTGGTCCCATGATGATGATGTGAGCCTTAAGAGGTAGTAACAATACATGATGAAGGGTTGAGACCCTGTGGTATGTGATGATCCTTGAAATGGATCTGGATAGTTGGCAAGAGGCCAAGTGGTAACATGTGATGTTGGATCCTTAAGATGGATCAGGTTGATATGAATAGATCATAATATAATGTTCTTTACTTTCTGTTATATCTTTGCATGTTATACAACTTGGTTGAATCTTGCAATCCATCTAAAAGATACTAATTAATCACAGTGAAATATATCATGTAGTTTTCCCTGGCCATAGATCCATCATCGTCAGGACTTGGTGATGGTGAAACAGGTTTTCCTACGGGTTAACCTGGAAGCGCATATTGTTGAATATGTGTAGGTTGCTCCTAGCCTGAAAATGAGGAGGTAAGAGTGTAACTTCGGTTGCAGACTCAGATATGTGTGTAGAGCATGGTGAACAGGCCCATGGCTCAGGATATGTAATGTATGGAGCATGAATGCGTTCATGGCTCAGAGCACGGTGATCAGGCCCGTGGCTCAGTTTTACTAGCGCCGAGACCTGTACCAAGGCAGGCTAGAGAATGGGTAGCCTATGGAGCTAACCCTGTGGCTTAGACCACTTCAGCATGTGACTGCGGTCCTGCTTGTGTTGTACTCATGTACTGACCATGAGGTGGGAGGTCGTGGAGTCCGGCTCTTCCATTGACCTTGTATGGCACCGTCTTGGGTTTCGTAACTGAAGGCTGGATTTGAACGGTACGGTTCAAATCCTCAGGGCATAATAAAATGTAATACAGCCGTTTAGTATTTACTAGTCATATCAAAAATGAAACATTGGTTGAGGCCTTGTTTGTGTAATATTCCGTTATACCTTGCAGGTCATGTGGTAATCTACCTTATCTTGATAATCAGGTTATATGGCATTATATTCTGTTCTAATAATCCTGTTACATGTTGATATACCTTATCTTGATAATCATATTCTTTTGAAAGACATCTGGTTATAAGTTTTAGTACAGTTGGTATGCTTGCCGGTAAGAATGATCTTGCTATATATATATATATATAACTACTTCTGATATATCTGCTCATGTTATAATTGCTGTTATAGTTTCTCTTGCTGAGGTTCTATGGTTGCGGTGGGGAGCTATGTTTCCCACTGGGACAATTGTTCAATTGTCTCACTCCGCTGGTTTCCACCCTTTTTAGGTGGTCGAGGTAGACGTGGTCGTGGTTGTGGTGTTGCGTACGAGCAGCTTGAGGAGCAGTAGAAGGCAAGCGATGGACATGCTGCTGTTTTGGATGTTTTGTAGTAGAGTCTAGAGTCATCCCTGTACTCTCAGGTCCTTGGCAGTGTTTTGACGATGTTTCACGAAGATCGTTCGATGATATCTATATATCCTGCTGTTGGCTGGATGTGGGCCTTTATGTATATATGAACAGGTGGTGAACTCATCTGATGGATGGACAGCTGTTCCTGAGCTGTGGACACGTGTCAGATCTTGTGTATGTACATATTTATATGACATGTTTCTGTGCAGGATGAGGACTGGAAAGTAATAGTTTCACAGTTTATCAGTTTTCCGCAATCGGTTTTAATTAACCCGTGTTTTGATAATCTGTGGTTATGGTTTTTTCCGCACGTTTTCGCGTAACACCTCGTTATCTGTGTGATAATGGGATGTGTTGCCACACTTCCCTATGACAGTTTGTGCTTCAAGGCTATCTTAGTAGAGGAAGAGCTTTTTTATCTGAATGGGGTTGAGGACATATGTTTAGCAGGGAGTAGTACTGGACAGTACACCCTTGGGAGATCTCTACTATTTGAGTGTAACCCTAGGTTGGGGTTTATTTGAGTTGGGCATACTCACTAGAACTCTCATGGAATAGATTCTTGCAAAGGTCATAATGCAGACACCGATATGAACAAGTCCTCATACCCTCACTATGTTCTACATGATTTATTGAAATCTAAATTAGAGCACACATCGATATGAACAAGTCCTCATACCCTCACTATGTTCTACACGATTTATTGAAATCTAAATTAGAGAGTCTGGTTCAAGACATAGTTCACCATGTCTCTCAAGATATATATGAACCATTTCTAGACAAGGTTCAAAGCCACAAGATACATATGTTGAAAGACATAGTTTTAGTCACCTTTTCTTTGTGTTATTTATAATTTTTAAGGTTTATAAAATATTTGTAGGAATTTTGTGTTCCAGGAAAATTTTAGGTGTATTTCAAACCTCTCAGCCATCTTTAGTCCCACATTTATCCCTTATAAAGTGAGAGGGATCCTATTAAAATGGGAGAGGTAACCAAAGGTTTGTGGACCTTTCTTGGGGCTTTTGAATTTAAGGCTGATTAGGTAGATTGATGAATTATGCTTTAATGAATTAAAAAGAAAATATACACACACATGTGTGCCTTGCCTCGCCTCACCATGCCATGCCATGCCCTGAAACGCCTTGCCCGGTCCGGACCGGTTTAGTGTGTGCGTGCGATTTAACATTTTTATTAAACAAAAATTTATTTATTTTGTTTTGGTTAATGACATTTTGATCCTATCGTTTGGAAATCCAAAGATGCAAAATTACCCATTCTTTAATTTTCATGGTAAAATAATTATTTTAATTCATTCAAACTATACATTCTTTGAAATTTAACCCACCAAAATTGATTAGTCATTATGTCTCATTGGTTTTGTTTTGGATGCACCCAACAACCTAATTGTTTGGGGACTTGCTACCCAAAAATTGTTGAAGAAAATTTGTCTATATGTTTGCCAACTTGAGTGGCTGCATCCAACTATAAAAGAGACAAGTTTGAGCCATTTTAACACACTCAAAATCATAAACAACACAATAAGATATGTTGTGTGCGACTAAAACTGGTGTTGTGTGCTACTTGATGCTACTATGGGTGGCCTTGTTCTTGTCCATTCCTCAACCTTCTTCTAGCTCTTTTTACTCCTTCTCCACCTACTACTACCAACCGTTGTGCATCTGAGTGAGATTCTTAGGATGTGATTTTCTGGCAACATTAGAGGGCCATAGGACTGTTCGATACCGTCCCCTTGCTAGTACCAGGAGGCAGTACCTAAGCTATGGGTGATTGAATCTGGGAAGCGAACACTTGGTAAATCTCATGCTTAGGAATAATAGAGTTTGTCTTCACGACAGTGATCTTCATGACATCACCCACAGGCTCATCTAAACTCAATTTTTCTTTATTCTCTATTACTGATTCGATTGATTACTACCATATTTTAAAATGTATTGCTTAAACTGTAACTAAAATTGATATAATTTCCAATAGGGACTATACCAAGAAACATTCCTATCGTATATTGGATATCAGTGTATTTATATCGATCTAGTCTCAAATAGTGAAGAGTATGATCTGACAGACACAACTCAATATAGACCACGCCTAGAAATTTTTTTTTATAAATGTTAATAAAAATAAAATGAAAATAAGAAAAATGCAAAATTGGACCTGACCCGTGTAAAATCTAACACAACCAAAATTTACATGAATTGACCCCAACCCTAAACTCAAAAAACTCATATTGTGAAAAAAAATTTAGTTGCTTAGGTCGGGTTGGGTTGAGTTGGTCGAGTTTTTAATTAAAACATATCATATACTACTAACATAATAATTAGAAATAATTCATTTACATATAAATTAAGAACATCATATTTAATAATTCAATTGAATTATAAGACAAAATGTTGAATTGAAGGGAAAAAACAGAATGGATGAAAAGAACAAAAATCGTATTTCATCCATATGCAGAGGAATATTCAGAATTTTGTGAAGAAGATAGATATCAGTTAGAATTTGGTAACTAGGAGGGAGATTTATGGAATTTTAGAAATCATGAGGAAGAATTTAGGGGGAAACCTCAATGAAAATATATGTGATTGCATCCTTTTTTGGAGAGAGAAGACAAGCATTTTGGCAGAGAAAATGAATCTTTATGGAAGAAGTAAAAAGTTTACAAAGACAGAGGACATCAAGAATGAAAAAGAGTGAAGGTAAAAAAGAATAAATTTATAAAATTAATACGAGAAATAAATGAGGTGAGTGAAATAAAAGAGAAAAATAAAATGTCCAAAAAATAATTACTCTATATTATATTTTGAATATAGTTGCATAACATTTTGTGAACAAGTTGTGTGTGTTTATATATTATATCTTGTAGAAACATATGTTACATATAGTTTAATTTATTATTCTTTTCGATAAATTTTGTTTTCTTTATAGATATTGATCTATTATTCTTTACATAACTGGATATTATTTAAATTATAATCAAATGATAGTCAACATATTGACTTATTACAATTCATTGTAACTAATTATTTTGTGTATTGTGGGGTGTTATTTATAACTGTAGAAATCAAAATTGTGTATCTTGTTGTATAAGTTGAATATTGTGAAGTTTGAATGTGTTTTCATACATAATATGTTGTAAAATATTCTGAAGTTTGTTTACGTTGTTTCTTTCATAACCCCCCAATTAGCATTGGCTATATTTATACTATTATTATACACTATAAAAAATATATGGCTCTCTACACTTTTCAAGTGATGCCACCGCCTCGACGCTTAAACGTGAAGGCCTTAATTAGGCATCACATGTCTAGTAGGAGGGAGATGCTATGGGTACAAAAGAGATTTTCTCTTTCAAATCAATTACATGACCTTCTAATGAAGATGAAGGTTGAGCTCAACTCGCCACATTCCCACGTGATAATCAATAAATGTAAATATGACAATGACTCTCCCAAAAGTTTCATCGACGATCAATATCATTGTCCATAGTTCTTATGCTTCAAATTTGTATATTTTAGGCTCCTCTTATAATCTTTAATTATCATGGAATGCCTTAAGGGAAAGGGACCCGTTTGTTATGTGAACTTGACTTGTACGCAGTATGCATCTTTCATTATTATTCTTCTCGTACTACATCCTACTATTTTTATTAAGTTATTGTCTCATGTACCCCCTACAAAACATTTTTGTATTTTTCATCACGTCTTCTGTGACTGTGCTAATAGTATGCGCGAACTAATGCTTTGTGAAATTCACTCATGTTTTTTTTTCAGCCCAGAATAACTTTTACCTTGTGTTTCTACCATTTGATGTTGTTTAAACCCATCTCAAATGTTACAATTATTTTCTATTGGTCTAATTGATAAGTCTAGTTGATTTTTCAGCCACGGTTTAGGAGTTTTATATCTAGCTAGTGCATTTGAAGGAAGGGTTTATTTATATTACAACTAATTGTCATGTATCATGATTACTGATGGCACTTGTAGACCCTTCCACCTCACAACATAAAATACAATTATAGTTGTTTTTCAAGTCCATTATCCTAATCTTATGGTATACTTTTTCTAGTTAAAGTAGAATCGATTTTAGCCCATAGCCAAAAGCCATCATCCTCATTTTTACCACTTCTTGCTTCCTATAGAAATATGGTAGGAGACTAATAAAAAATTTTTAGTATAAAAAGTAATTTCCCTCTCCACTAATTTTTAGAAGTTGGGTTTTGATGGCTAATGTTGGACTCTAATTGGTTGTCGTATAAAATAAGCATAGAAGAGCCTCCTATACTACATTCTTCGTTATGCTACCGTTAGACTCTTGCTCTTGTAGTGGAGTTCTTCTACTGTCCTTATTTGTTTTAATTTAATTGGTAAAATTGTCCATCTTTACCCAATCCCAACGGGAAGGTGTCATGCCCATATCCTCTCAACACTCACTTCCTTCACCTATCAAGTACCTTGGCAATGATGGATGCTTTCTCTCTCCTTTGAAGTAATTGAGTATGGTCTTAGTACTACTCGCTTTGGTGTTTTGATATTCCCCTCATAGACCCCTCTATTAGGTCTCAACCATATGTCATCGCGTACCACTCTTCGTTGTCTATTATTCCTACTACGAGGTTCCACCTAATGCAGTGGCGGAGCCACATAGAGACCAAGGTTGGCACGTGCCCTACCCTTGGTCTCAAAACATGTAAAATTTATACATACAAGCAGTTAGATTTATATCAAAATGCTTAATGGTGCCCACCCTCAAGATAGGATATATGGCTTCACAATTGAGTGTGCCCCCCTCATCAGAAATTTCTGGCTACGCCACTGACCTAATGCATTGACGATAGGATTCTTTTCGCACAAATTATGTGTCTCAAGAGACCCGATTCAATGTGTAAATGAACCTAGAGTCTTATTTTTTATTAATAAGAGAAATTCTCTATTTATCCTGTCTCATCAGCACGCATAAAGGCTTTCAGAAAGTAAAAACAACGTGTATTACGTATGTGGTACACAATCACACACTCCAATGGTTTTACATGTTTGTATTCCAAAGAACTGTCATGTACATAGGGCCATTGTTAAGCAAACTATCTAATAGAGAAACTATGAAGGTCTAACCCGCGCGTATACGTCCCAAATGGGCTCTTTTTCTTCTTTGCGTTAAATATGCAGCCGGCAAGATGCGAAGATTGGAATGGGAGGGGGCGCGACATGCTGATACGATATTGTATTATTGTCTACCTCGACCCCGCCGTGAACCCCTCGCTCTCACGTTCCGGTGGGTCTCGGTGCAGCATGCAACACTTTCAAACACGAGGTGGCTACTGCAGCCAATTCTAGTCAAGCCGCCCTCGAACATCCTGCCGGCGAAAGTGGCGACACCACAACTGCCACATTCTTGGCGTCGTCCTCCTGATGCATAGTGCTGACTGACTGGTGAGTGACGCATATATATCTACTGGCCGGAAGCCCCCATTCGACTCAGGTCCCAGCTAGCCATCCCATCCTGTCCTACGTAGATCTCGTGTGCAACTCCTTAATTTGTGATCATGACATCTACTAGTACATCTATTTATACAGATGTTAGATATTCAAAAGGCAACAACAAAGGTGCAAGAGATCTGCTATACATAGGCAGACCTGGACACACTTTGGGACGAATTTTGGCATTTAACCTGCTAGATAATAAAATAGAAGAGGGAAGATGTCAAAATTTGTCCCAAAGTGTGTCCAAGTCTACCTCTGCATAGCATTTTCCAAGGTGCGATCGGCATGTACTGTGCGCCGTTGTTAATTTCCTATCTGCTAGACTGCTTTGGAGTGACAATTGGATCCAGTCTCCCGTGTACATCCAGCCCTTTTGCCCACTCATATATATCCACAGTTAGTGTCTTAGATACAACTATTTATTTATTGACAATAAAAATGTAGTTTTAGAGAGTGATTTAGCAGAGTCATAGTAAGGTAATGTTGCAATATAGAGGATGTGAAGTTAGTGGTGATGATAGAGGGTAAATTGAGTGTTCGCTAGAGAAAGAATGAGTAACACAAGTGGGAGGTGATGTGATAAGAGAAAATTTATTTTGATTATAAATTTCAATTTCTGATGAATTTTTTAATGAAATTAAAATTGTTAGATTCTTTGTATTTGTGAAAAAAATAATATGATGTATTAAAAAGAGTTTTGTATATCAGGGATAATACTTATTTGCTTACAACACATAGACTCAAAAATATATAAAAAAAAGGAGATGTGGGACGTAAAAACAAGAGAGGAGGGATGATTGGAGATCAGAGATGCGAGGAGTAAAGTGATGAAGGGAAGAAGAGGGAAGTACAGGGAGGAGATGAGAGAAGTGAGGAGAAAAGTAAAGACTGAAGAGGTGGGAATAAAAGGAGGAGATCAAAGAATTGAGTAGATAAGTGATAAGAGTAGAGGAAGGGAGTAAAGGGATGAGATGAGGGAAGTGAGGAGAATTTAGGGGCCTAAAGGGAGGAGATGAGGGAAGTGAAGTGGGAAGTAAAGGAGGGAGACGAGGGAAGTGAAGGAAGGATTTTAATGTGACAAAAGGAGAAAGTGAGGAGGGAATTAATGAAAAATTAACGAGGGCACAAAATGATGAACAGTAGTTGTTGAAAGACCAAAAGTGGGCTCAAATTGATAAAAATGAGAATAAAGTTTTCCAAAACAAATATGAAGGTAATGATAAAAATGGATGCCAAAAAACCAACAAAGGACCCAAATTGATAAAAAAATGGGTGCAAAGTATTCAAATAAATATTGAGCTATAAAAAGTTGGAGTCGAAAGAGTAAAAATAGGTGCAAACTAATAAAAAATGAGTCTAAATTCAACATTAATGGGCCCAAATACACATAAACTGGGCACATATATAAGGAGATAAAATATGCGATAAAGTAGGTGCATTTTGGAGGCAAATTTAAATTAATAGGTGGAAATACACATTAAGTAGGTGCACCTATTCTTGATGAATATGTGCACCTATTCATGATTAATAAGCACCTATTACTTTGAACATGTGCTTACAAATGACTAAAAGTACCCATAAATGGTGAATATACGCCTAGAAGTGAATCTATACTTGATAAATGTGCACACCTATTTTTGATGAATAAGCACCTATCACTTTGGACATGTGTCCAAAAATGGTCAAAAGCACCCAAAATTGATGAATAGAACCCATATAATGATGATCATATTCTTGATGAATATGTGTGCTTACTTTTTATGAATAAGCTCCTATTACTTTGGACATGAGCCCACACATGGTTAAATGCACAAAAATGGTGAATATGTGCCAATCGCTAAAAGCACCCACAAATAATGATGTGCTATCAGAAATAGTTAAAGCGCTCAAAGATGATGATGGTGTAACAACAATGACTAAAAATGCCAAAAAATAATGGAAATGTGCCTACAAATAGTACAAGAACCCACAAATGGATAAAAGTGCCCGTAGATGATGAATGTGTGCTAAAAAATGGTCAAATATGCTTAATGATTACTTCCCTCCTATCCCCTCGTACTTCCTTCCTCTTTATTCATTACCTACCTCCTCTTTTCTTATAATTACCTCCTCTTTGTTTATTACTTGTCTCCTCTCCCCCTCCTCTTACTACTTCCCTCATCTCCCCCTCTTCTTATTACTTTCATCCTCTCCCCCTCTTCTCATTACTTCCTTACACTTCCCTCTTCTCCCCCTCTTCTCATTACTTCGCTCCTCTTTTCTATATTCTTCTTAACTTCCCTCCTCTTTTGTTTTTCTCTCTCTCTAAAAAAGGATAAAGAAATAAATAATGGGGACAATTGTGGGGACCAATGGGTAGGTGGTGATTAGTGGGGAATAGCTAGGGGTGAGTGTGTTTGGGCGGGTGATTTTGTATGTGTGTGAGACAGGTGTAAGGCCATGTCAGCATGCCCAAAATTTAACCTTTTTTATATATGTACATCTGAAGGCTATTTTAGTTAAGATTTAAGTGAAGGTTAAATTTTTTAACAGATCAAATACAGAGCTGATACTGCTATATTAGATATTTGAATCTAAAAAAGAAGTGTGATCTAACATCTAATCCAATATATAACAACTATCACATAATAACATCTAAATTCAATCTGAACATATAATATATGAATTTGGATAAATATTGGGTACGAACCTAAAATCATACATTTATTGTTGATAGATATATTATATATGTAAAATATTGATTTTAAATATATATGATACATTATCGATATTTTCTTTTTTTATATTGCAAATAATATTATTTAATAATATATGTATGTATTTTTCAAAATTAGATCTAATTTGATAGCATATCCAAATCCTTAGATGAAAAATATGATATTTGAATCTTGATCTGAATATGATGGATATTGAATAATTTTTCAAAATTTCAGACTTGAATTTGAATCAAACGTGCAAATTGTGGATATCTATTTACATACCTTTTAATGGTGGAGCTAGAAGAGGTTTAAACATGGAAGTTCTATTCTTGGCAAGTGCTTTTATATGACATTTTGAACTCATTTCAAATCCTCTGATTTATTACTTTTGAACTTAGTGATTTGGTTTGTCATGTGCTATTTATGACGCCATATATTTCACAAGTAGATGTTCAAGTCATCATCTCGCACAACTTGATGCCCAACCCATCTGAGAGATTGAATGTCTCTACCTCGAGACAGACCATTATCAGTTCTATATAAGTATGTCCTCCTCTCCCTCACACACTTACTCATTTTGTCTCTTTCTCACTCTATTTTTTTCTCTCTATTTCTCATCATAACTCAATTGATTTCACATTTGCTACTCCCGTATGAATACGTAGTATGCTACACCTTTGCTTATCTTTCGATACATGTATAACCTAACTAAAATTGCCAATTCAGATTACATCAATGTAACAAGTGACCTTAATCTTATAGGGGGTTTGGGCTACTCCGTGTTCACAAGGGACTAGCAAATCCTAAGGCCTCTCAATTTACTATCCTACAAATGTCAAGTTTTTAGGTCATCAATAGATTGCCTACTTCTAGAGAGACAACCTATGCCATTGTATTGACATGACTTTGATAGGTGAAGGATTGTTAACAAAGAAAATAAAATGTCCATCTATTTCTCACTCTTGGATCACTCAAAAAAACATATTCCATGCTCCATTCTTATTGGAAAAAGATATTTTTCCTGGTACAAATGTTGGCTTTGTTATTTTTTATGTCCTGTCCATCCTAACTGAATGTTATTAACATCTTCTTCCTTCTAGCTCATATTCTTTTACATCATATTGTGAGTCAAATCAACTGTATAACAATGTGTATATGAAAAGTATTGAAATGGGTTTTAAATACATGTGACATGGTTCCATTGACCAAATATATGTTGCAACATTCAAGCTGATATTTTCCTAACACCACGTCCCACTAAAATCTACATCTCAGTATTGTGGGCAAAATCCATCATAATCTATGTGTGAGGACCCTGAACTAGGTTTTGGGCTAACCCTGCTTGTTTTGCTTAAGTAAGTTGCTTATAACTTTAACCTAATCCTTTGAAGTGTTCTGTTATCAGGTGATATGCTTATGTTTCAAGTTTGGTCCTATTTGGATATTGTTTGAGAAATGTTTAATTGTTCTAGATCAAAGTGCAATTTACCCAAGATGAGGGGTTATCTTGCAATATGTCACATGATGAGTGTGCCTTAGTGCTTTAGCATCATAAGAGAGAGAATGATTCTATGGGGTGCCTTATGGAGAGTTCAAGTATCAAGTTGAGCATATGTGGATGATGCTTGTGTTTTATGTCCAAGTTTTTATGTAAATTGCAATCTACCTAGAGTGAAGGGTTAACATGCAATTTACCATCTCTACAGTGTTCCTTTCCTCTCTTGGGATCATCTAGATGAGACAAAGAGATATGGGAGCCTTGTTTGGATCTTGGTTGTATGGTAACATCTTTGGTGATATATGAAACACATGTATGAGTCATGTTTTGCTCTTAAGATGGGTGATCCTAGGTTAAAGAACCTTGGAGAAGCTGCCTATTAGTTTGTAGGTGTGTAGGGTTGTACCCTATCAGTTTGAGAAGTATGTAGGGTGGTTCTCTATCAGTTTGTGAGTGTGTGGTGTTGTTGCTATCATTTTGTGAGTGTATGGAGTATGCTCTATCAGTTTGTGATTATGTTAGGTTTTTTCGTATTGGTTTGTGAAGGGTGTAGATCTTTGGAATATTAGTCATGATCTTGGAAGGAGATCTAGAGGACGAGATCTAGCATAGATCATATCACCATGTCTTTCATGTTTTTGCATGTGACCCCTTTCTCGTAGACAAGTGTCACCTAAGATCCTAAGGTGATGACACCTCTCATTTGATCTCTCTTCCTTCCATCAAGTTTATAACCCTGACATGATTTTACCATGTGTATAACGCAAGTGCACGCGTCAATGTAGTATAGGCCTTTGTGAGGCCTGAGTCGAACTCAGGGACACTGAATTATCGATAGACTACTACTAACTACTCGCAATCAGCTAGACCAATAAAAAGGTTATGAAAATTGTTGTGAAATAAAAGAAAATAAAATAAAACAAAGTCATTGATTAAGTGTTTAGTTTAATCAATTCAAATGGAGATCTTTAGGATTGCGGTTTCACCGCGGATTTTCATTGTATGAATTTCCACATAGCTAATCAGATTCATCTCTCAATCTGGGTAGTGGCCTGTAGTCAGAACTGTCCACTGTCATGGTACAATTCACTACCTATGTCTAGGTCGGTTCCACTGTCGTAGTAACATATACCCTAAACTAGGTGCATTATAATGGACCTCTGGGTTTCCACCATTAACCGTACATCACCTTGTTCAAGAGATTTGTTAATTAATTTGAATTTCATCTCTTTTCAACCGTTAATTCTTCTTTCAAAGTAATTAAAGGCATTAGATTATCATTATGGTGATCAAGCATAATAATATAATGGAGAAAATGAAATCATACCACAGATTTAAGAGACAAATGATGAATTACTATGATAAAAATGTCATACAATGCTTCCCCGGGCTACTCCCGGTCCTAAAGATAAAGGGGATTAGCCCTGCATGTTCATCTCATAGCAAGACATGGTTGAGAAATAGGGAAACATGGATAAAAACGTGAAATAAGTAATGAAACCCCTGAACGGAGAAGATCGATGGATCAAAAACTCGTCATAGAGTGCGCGATCTACAGCCTTTTGGCAGTGGAAAATGTCTTCTTCGACTTCCGGAACAACTAGGGCGTGCTTCAGGGCTCCGTTCTTCTCTCCACACCTTCTCGGGACGTGTGCACCGACTAATGACATGATACCCTCCTCTTGGCCGCCGTCATTAGGTATAATCACCAAATTAGGTCGCAAAAATATCACAGCCGTCGGATTTGGGTCGATCTGAAACAAACTTTAATCTGACGGTGTCGATACCATCGATGTGGGTCGATGGTATCAACCCTTCGCGATATCAGCAAGCCTTCTTTCTTTTCTGTCGTCCCTCCTGATGCTGACTCGATACCATCGACGCAGGTCGATGGTATCGACACCCTTAGGCGTCGGTTTTATCCCTTTTCCGTCGCTGAAGCTACACGTGTCGATAGTATCGACTTTGGGGTCGATAGTATCGACTGGCTGGTCGCTAGCAACCTGATGGTAAGTCACTACCATCGACTTCCCAGTCGATGGTATCGACTCTGCGCTGCTCCTTGCGGCTTCCTTCCTGTGGCTGTGTCGATAGTATCGACATATGTCGATGGTATCGACAGCTGCATATATGTGTTATTCCTGAAATTGCAAAACAAAACCACATCAGCCGAGATAAAACCTATAATTATAATCATTTATGCTCAACACGATAAAATAAGAGAGATTTGACACTAAGAGGGATCATAGACTAAAATAAGTGAATTATGCAATATTAACCACCAAAATGACCAATAAACGCATAAAACGCGAATAAAACAAGTCTATAAATGTGACTCAAAATCATCGCATCAAACTCCCCTAAGCTTGAACATTGCTCATCCTCGAGCAATAAAACTCTAGAATAGAATTGCGAGGGTCAACTAAAGAACATATTATCACAACAGACTGTGCCATATGATCCCCGCTAGACATTCACATTCCGACCCTCACTAACCACGGAATGATAATTACCCTAAATGCGACAATAATCATTCATAAAAGATATCTACCTCAAAATTGATGAATACTATTACATAAGGTAGTTAACATAATAAAATCCTCCAGTCCAGACTCGGTGCATCTTGTGATCTTCTATCTACGTTGCTCGCCCTAACTACCATCTACATGGAAGCAGCTCTCCTGGTATTAACAAGTGAGGAGAAAATCACGGTGGCCTACCAATTCGAGCAATGGGTGGATGGAATGGGTGGCTTGTGGAAGAAATGGAAGCATTATACGGTTTTAAAATGCACAAAAATCATAATGACTTAAATGATGCATATGCAAATGAAAATGCCCTAATGCCTACATTTGGGTGGAATGATGCATGCACTATCATTCCGTCTCAAGGCGAGATGGAATATCTAAGAAACTACACCATGTGCTTATTCTTCTTAGTATGCAAGTCAGAACAGATTCCTTTCTCCCTCTCATTCCTACTTGCTTCTCAATTCTTTTTTTTCTTCTCTTTTTTTTCAAAACTTTTTTTAAGCCCTTATTTTCATAGCTGACAATGAATTACTTGTCAGCTCACTGCATAACGTATACATTTGAAGCATTCAGAAGGTATGGAATAAGTTTTCACCTTTTATGTTCAGAAGACATAAGATGCATGATGTACAATATGCACAAAAATGTGAATGCAACTACAAAATGATAGTTATGCAACTAAATGACATGCACCTAAAGATAATGTGCATGTATAACTAGTCTATTTTTTCATTTTCATGCAAAAAATATGTGAAAATAGTTGCAATGCAAGACCTATCTACATGGGATGCAATCAAAAAGATTAAAACTGTAATGTACTTCCATTTCTTATGGTGGAGTATGAAACAAAGGGGTGGATAGATCACAAGATTAATTGACTGAATCTTTGGAAAATATTATGTGCCCCTCCTTACGCACCTGTGTAGTAATTAAGAGGTTTCTCTCTCTTATTCCAAATTAAGGTCTCATTATCATTTGGTTGGTTTAGGCTCAAACAACCAGTTCCGTCCACTTTTCATGAATCATAGGAATGTACAGTTGTGATTTCCTATTTTAGAGTTGACAAACCCAATTATTTCCTTAAGTTATGTGCTCAAAGTCAAACAACCCAATCTTGCAAAAACACTAAAAATTTTCAAATTTGCCCCTAATTTCCATGTACAAGCAACGAGATGACACACGACATTAGACATCCACAATTATACTAGATAGAGTGTGGATCCTACGAACAAGTAATAACTAAGAGAAATAAATGACAAAACACAAAGCAATAACAACTAAAAACTAAAAACTGAAGGATAGAAACTGTTCCAACTCCCCCCCTAAACTTGAATTCGACTATGGCCTCATAGTAAAAAACAACCTTGAAAGGTGGAACAGTGATACCGATCATTCTGCAGGAGGAGGCAGGTTCTGCGGGGCGGAGGGATCCCAAGATGGTATCGACTTCACTGAGACAAATTTCATCTGAATATCTTCAGGGATCTCACGAGTATCGACAGCCATGTCGATACTATTGACCCCGTTCTGGGAATTTCTTCAGCGCTAGTGATGGTAGGTCGATACCATCGATGAGGCCGTCAATGGTATCGACTCAGAAAAATTTCTGCAGTCGTCTAACTGTACCCATGTCGATACCATCAACACATGGGTCGATGGTATCGACCCTGCCTCAGGCCTGCACACTGAACAAATGATCATGGTATCATTTTTACACTAAAAACAAAATCAAATCAAACTAACTTACAAATGTGAAAGAAACTAAACGAAACTACCAATAGCTGGGTTGCCTCCCAACAAGCACCCTTATTTAACGTCTTAGGCTAGACAAAATCAAGCTCCTCATGCATCCGTGAGTGCAATTAGTTTGACCTCATGCACTTTCCTCGTGTAATCCTCACTGAAGTACAACTTCAATCGTTGTCCATTAACCAAAAATGTTGTCTCACCATCATGCACCATGATTTCTCCATGTGGCCTGACCTCCTCTACTGTGAAAGGTCCACTCCATCGGGATTTCAATTTCTCGGGATGCATCTTCAACCTTGAGTTGAACAAGAGCACACGATCTCCATTCTTGAAAACACGCATCTGAATGTGTCGATCGTGAATCATATTCGTTTTCTCCTTGTAAATCCGTGAGCATTCATATGCATTCATCCTCAGCTCGTCTAGTTCATTTAGCTCTATCAAGCGTTTCTTTCCTGCTTCATCATAGTTCAAATTCAGCTTCCTTAGCGCCCAGTGCGCCCTATGCTCCAATTCCACCGGCAAATGGCAAGCCCGCCCATAAGCCAACCTAAAAGGTGTAGTGCCTATAGGTGTCTTATATGCCGTCCGATGTGCCCATAAAGCATCCGGTAGCAGAGTACTCCAGTTCTTCTGTGTCAAAGCCACTGTGCACTCCAAGATTTTCTTAATCTCTCTATTGGAGACTTTGACTTGCCTCTGTGTCTGTGAGTGGTACGGGGTACCAATGTTGTGCTTTACCCCATACTTTCTCAACAATGCCGCGAACTTTTGATTTCTGAAATGGGTACCTCCATCACTGATAATCATCCTTGGTACGCCAAATCTGTAGAAAATATAGTCCTTGACAAACCTGCACACTACAACAACATCATTAGTCCTAGTGGGTATTGCCTCTACCCACTTCGATACATAGTCAACAGCTAATAAAATGTACAAGTTAGAGTTTGAGGACACAAAGGGTCCCATGAAATCAATACCCCACAAATTAAACACCCCGACCTCTTGAAATACATTGAGGGGCATCTCCTGTCGCTTTCAAATGTTACCTGCCCATTGGCAGGAATCGCATCACCGCACATAATCATATGTGTCCCTAAACAATGTAGGCCAGTAAAGGCCGCTCTCAAGTACCTTGGCCACAGTTCTAGAACTTGCATGATGGCCACCCGTTGGCAAAGTATGACAATGACGAAGTACGCTCTCATACTCAACCTCGGTACGCATCTGTGCAACATGCCATCCCTGCATTGCTTCAACAGAATGGGGTCATCCCAGAAATAATATCGCAAAGAATGGAAAATTTTCTTTTTCTCTTGATATGTCCAATCATCTGGGATAATTTTATAGGCAAGATAATTAACAATATAAGAGAACCATGGATCTTTAGATTTTACAGAAAGAAGTTGTTCATCAGGGAATGTCTCAGTAATGGGTATATGAATGTCCTTCTCATCTACCCTTTCCAACCTAGACAAGTGGTTCGCAACCACATTTTCTATGCCCGCCTATCTTTAATTTCAATATCAAATTCTTATAACAGTAAGATCCACCTATTCAGTCTAGGTTTGGCATCTTTCTTTTCCATCAAGTACTTTATGGCGGCGTGGTCCGTCCATACCATGTCTTTAGATCCTACAAGATATTGCCGAAATTTTTGAAAAGCAAAAACAACAGCGAGAAGCTCTTTTTCAGTAGTCGTGTAATTCAGTTGTGCTTCATTTAAAGTTTTGGACGCATAGAAAATCACATCGGGTTTTTTATCAACACATTGTCCTAAAACGACCCTACTGTGAAATCGGATGCATCGCACATCAATTCAAACGGCTTTGTCCAGTCTGGTGTTTGCACAAATGGTGTAGAAATTAATTTCTCTTTAATCACATTAAATGCATGCAAACATTTTTTATTAAAATCAAAGACCGCATCTTTCTCCAACAGTTCAGATAAAGGTTTAGCGATTTTTGAGAAATCTTTTATAAAGCGCCGATAAAAACCGGCGTCACCTAGAAAACTTCGTACCCCTTTTATCGAATTTGGTGGGGGTAATTTGGAAATAACTTCAATCTTCACCGGATCTACCTCCAACCCCTTGCTAGACACTTTATTTCCAAGCACGATCCCTTCACTAACCATCATATGACATTTCTCCCAATTGATAACTAAGTGTGTGTCCTCACATCATTGCAAAACTTTATCCAAATTGTATAAACATTCATCAAAAGACGCACCATAGACGGAGAAATCGTCCATAAAGACTTCCAAACAGCGCTCAACCATATTGGAGAAAATGGCAAGCATGCAACGCTGAAAGATTGCTGGTGTGTTGCACAAACCAAAGGGCATATGGCGGTATGCAAATGTTCCATAAGGACAAGTGAAGGTGGACTTCTCTTGGTCCTTAGGATCAATGGAAATCTGATTGTAGCCCAAATAACCATCTAAAAAACAAAAATGAGAGTGACCTGCTAATCGCTCTAAAATCTGATCAATGAATGGAAGTGGAAAATGATTCTTCAACATAGCAACATTTAATCTACGGTAATCTATACACACACGCCACCCGGTTACCAGGCGGGTCGTGACCGACTCATTCAACAGATTATGTGTAACAGTAATTCCCCCCTTTTTAGGGACTACCTGAGTAGGACTCACCCACGTCGAGTCAGATATAGCATAGACAATACCTACAAAAAGGAGCTTGATCACCTCCTTCTTGAATACCTCCATCATGCTTGGATTTAGTCGGCACTGTGGCTGAATTACAGGTTTGGCACCCTCCTCGAGCCGGATCTGGTGCTGGCATAGTGTAGGGGAGATCCCCTTGATGTCCGCAACTGACTACCTGAATGCACCTCGGTGGTTCTTCAGCACGATCAACAGTTGGTCCTCCTCCTTGGCACTCAGATATGCCGAGATAATCACTGGTAGCTTTTCACCCTCGGCTAGAAATGCATATTTCAAGTGAGGCGGCAGTGGCTTTAATTCTAATTCTGGCGGAACGATCAAGGATGACTGAAGCGGTGGTGGGAGTTCTCCAAGATCTTAATAGTACCTAGCATAAAAGCACGGAAGCACCTGAAGCATCTTGACACACTCTTGTAGTGACTTGCTTCTCATCCAGTCATGCGTTATATTAACTAGGCAGGCTTCATGAGGTAGTTCTAGATATGCATTGAAGACAGAACTTGCTATGGCCTCATCTTCAGTAGAAGGAGGGATGTCCTCCTCTTCATCATTCGGAAAACCCACAACCTTGCTAAGGGAAACTACTTTGGTCTTCTCCATAATGTCTACAACCAGTGTCCCCTTCTCCACCTTAGTCATTACATGAGCCATATCTAGAAATGGCTTCCCTAGAAAAATAGAAATATTCTGATCAAAGTGCTTCATCATGCGGCATTGCTCCTTTACTTTAGATTGTGTTGTGCTTGAGGGCATGACCATTTCAAACCGATCATCAGCGATACCCAAGGTCAAACAGCCTCTTCCCATCTTAAGTATCATATCTACAGTGGCTTGGAAGGGTCGTCCAAGGAGTAGTTCATTACCCTATTCATCTTGCATTTCCATTACTACAAAGTCTGCTGGAAACACAAATCGATCAACTTTTACCAACACGTCCTCACAAATACCGTATGGCTTCACCACGGAATTGTCCGCTAACTGAATTGTCATATTGCTCGGCTTTGATTCTTTCAGTCCCAGCTTCTTGAACGTAGAGAGAGGCATCATATTTATACTTGCCCTGGAATCACACAGTGCTTTGCCGAATTTCATTTTACCAATGTAACATGAAATGTTGAAGCAACCTGGATCCTGCCTTTTAGGTGGCAATGTGCCCATGATGAAATCACTCACCTGTTCCTTAAGAACCACAACCTCGGTATCTAGGATTTTCCTCTTCTTTGTGATTATGTCTTTCAGAAATTTGTCGTAAGAGGGGATCTTCTCTATTGCCTCTAACAATGGAATGTTGACAGAAAGCTTTCTAAAGCTATCTAGAAACTTCTTAAACTGAGCGTCCACTTTCTTGGCTTTCATGCTATTGGGATATGGAATCGGGACAGTCTGTGCCCTTTGATGTGGCGGCACATATGGCGTCCTCTTCTGTGTCTTCTCCTCAGCAGTTGGTTCTGATGTGACATTCTCTACCACATCCTCTACCGGCTCGGTGATTGGGATTGGAACCTCCTCAGTGGCCTCACCTGTAGTTTCTGGTTGGGGTGTGCTTGGATCATCAGCCCTGGAATTTAAAATATGCTTGCCACTCCGTAGCAAAATTGCCTTAGCCTGTTGATTTCCTCCTGGAATGTTTATATTTCTCGAAAAACATTGCTATGCTGGCTTTTTCAAATTTGCTATTTCAGCTGCCATCTATGCCAAAGATGTCTCTATCATCCTCATCTGAGCCCCATGGCTTTGTAGGGTCTTCCCGAATTGATTCATGAATTCCCCTTGTTGCTTTATCTGCTGGCCAAACGTGCTCATTAGTTCTTGATTCTGCTTGATAACTTGGTTGAGCAACTCATTGCTCTTATCCTCTGGTGCCAGTTGGGGTTTCACGTCAGGGTCCTGCAAGAAATTATTTGGGTCCTTCCAGGAGAATTTCTCGTCTTTCCTCCACGAGTAGTCGTTGTTTCTGTACCCCTGTTGTTGGCGCATAAATTTCACTTGAGCTTCATCCTCAGATTTTGTATCTTCTTTTGCAAGTAGTTTCTTGGCGAGAAGGTCCATCTTCCCATTTATCTCTTTGATGGCCTTTGACTCACCTACAGCCCGAACATGCTCTACGGCGTCCATGTCACCCCAAGATTGCTTCTTAGCCATGTTCTTCAAAATTTCCCAACACCTCGTGCCTGTGTTGTTTAAGAAGAATCATGAACCTGCGGAATCTAAGTTTCTTCTATCATGCTCAGAAAGAGCAAAATAGAAGATTTTAACTTGTTTTCCTTGTCAAGCCCATGATGCGGGCACCTCCTTAGCATGATCTAAAAATGCTCCCAAGTCTTAGAGTAAGTCTCCCCGGCCTTTTAACTGAAGTTATGGATCTTCCGTACTAGATCGTTGGTCTTCTCAGGTGGAATGAATCTCTCAAAGAACACCTCGACCATATAATCCCACGATTCCACATACTCATCATCAAGATTATGTAGCCATTCTCGTGCATTTCCCGCCAGAGAGCTGGGGAACAGCTTCAAGTACAATGTCTCCTGTGGAAATCTGTCTATCTTGATCATGTCGCAGTTCTCCACGAACTGGCTAATGTGAGTCACCGGGTCTTCATTTTTGAGTCCGTAAAATGAATTTGATTTGACCAAATTTATTAGGCATGGATCGATCTCATAGTTGGGAATGTTGATCGCCTACCTCTTGATCGGCCCCTTAGATGCAGATGCAAAAGACACCTTTATCTTCTTCCAGATTGTCTGTTCCTCAGCCATAACTTCTGGTTCAGAGTCTGAATCTATATCTTCAGGTCAGTTTTGAATGTTGTTCTCCTCGTCGTCTGGTCCCGGCAGTGGAACCTCTGGTGATAGCTGTGTGTAGTCTGTGCTACGCGTCCTCACCATGCACTAGTACCTGCAAAATAATAATTTAGGTTCAGTACCGTGCTAGACGATTTCTAAATATAATTAAAAAAACGTTGAATTTCAAAATTAATAATAAAATAAAAAGTGGCCTAGAGTGGCCGTTTGCAGTACTCGTAGTGCTGAAAATTGCTGTGTCCCCGACAACGGTGCCAAAAACTTGACACGATTTTACCGTGCGTATAACGCAAGTGCACGCGTCAATGTAGTATAGGCCTTTGTGAGGCCCGAGTCGAACTCAAGGACACTGAATTATCGGTACACTACTACTAATTACTCGCAATCATCTAGACCAATAAAAAGGTTATGAAAGTTGTTGTGAAATAAAAGAAAATAAAATAAAACAAAGCAATCGATTAAGTGTTTAGTTTAATCAATTCAAATGGAGATCTTTAGGATTGTGGTTTCACCGTGGGTTTTTATTGTATGAATTTTCACATAGCTAATCAGATTCATCTCTCAATCCGGGTAGTGGCATGTAGTCAGAACTGTCCACTGTCGTGGTACAATTCACTACCTATGTCTAGGTCGGTTCCACTGTCGTAGTAACCTATACCCTAAAATAGGTGCAGTAGAATCGACCTCTGGGTTTCCACCATTAACCGTACATCACCTTGTTCAAGGGATTTGTTAATTAATGTGAATTTCGTCTCTTTTCAACCGTTAATTCTTCTTTCAAAGTAATTAAAGGCATTAGATTATCATTATGGTGATCAAGCATAATAATATAATGGAGAAAACTAAATCATACCATGGATTTAAGAGACAAATGATGAATTACTATGATCAAAACGTCATACAATGCTTCCCCGGGCTACTCTCAGTCCTAAAGATAAAGGGGATTAGACCCACATGTTCATCTCAGAGCAAGACATGGTTGAGGAAAGGGGAAACATGGATAAAAATGTGAAATAAGTAATGAAACCCATGAACAGAGAAGATCCAGGCATTCCTCGGCGTAGATTGCGCGATCTATAGCCTTTCGGTGGTGGAAAACGTCTTCTTCGGCTTCCGGAATGGCTGGGGCGTGCTTCTGGGCTCCGTTCTTCTCTTCACAACTTCTCGGGACGTGTGCAATGGCTAATGGCGTGATACCCTCCTCTTGGCCGCCGTCATTAGGTATAATCACCGAATTAGGTCGCAAAAATATCACAGTCGTCAGATTTGGGTCGATCTGAAACAAACTTTAATCTGACGGCGTCGATACCATCGACGCGGGTCGATGGTATCGACCCTTCGTGATATCGGCAAGCCTTCTTTCTTTTCTGTCATCCTGCCTGATGCTGACTCGATACCATCGACGCGGGTCGATGGTATCGACACCCTAAGGCATCAGTTTTATCCCTTTTCTGTCACTGAAGCTACACGTGTCGATAGTATCGACTTTGGGGTCGATAGTATGGACTGGCTGGTCACTGGAAACCTGATGGTAAGTCGCTACCATCGACTTCCCAGTCGATGGTATCAACTCTGCGCTGCTCCTTGCGACTGCCTGCCTGTGGCTGTGTCGATAGTATCGACATATGTAGATGGTATCGACAACTGTAGATATGTGTTATTCCTGAAATTGCAAAACAAAACCACATCAGCCGAGATAAAACCTATAATTATAATCATTTATGCTCAACATGATAAAATAAGAGAGATTTGACACTGAGAGGGATCATAGACTAAAATAAGTGAATTATGCAATATTAACCACCAAAATGACCAATAAACACATAAAACACGAATAAAACAAGTCTATAAATGCGACTCAAAATCATCGCATCAAACCCCCTCCTCCTTCACACATGTAAACCCTTTCATCCATTCGTGTTCCTCTCCTCTTGGTGGACGAGTTTGGGAGCTTAAGGATTGAGATTAAGCCCCATGGAGCTTGGGAGGTTGAGTTCCTTGCTCATGGTGATTTCTTGTTCAACTTCCATCTTGGTGAGTTATGTTTCTTTGATGGTCATTCCTTTGAGCTCTCTTCTTCATTTTCTTCTTCCACTCTCAGCCATGGATCATACCTTGGATGAAGGTTGCGTAGGACATGGTTGTCTCTCCTTCTTTCCTTCTTCTTGAGCTATCATAATTATGGCATCTTCTTCTTCTTCCTTGAGGTGATGTTGAAGTCGAGTTGGGACTCTTGATGGATCATCTTCAAGTTGAGGAATGTGTGCTTTGGAGCTTTGATCATGGAAACTTGAACTTTTTATGGAGACATTTTTGAGGCGGGTTATATAACTCTTAAACCTCCGTTTTCATTATCACTCTTTTTATGCTTAAGTTGCTCTTCATCTCTAGATTGTGTACTTCTTATATGTTAGTAGCTAGTGATTGTTTTGAGGACTATTTGATGAAGGAATTCCATTTAAGTTGCTGCCCATATCTTACTCTCTCTTGCATTGTTAAGTAAATGGAATAGTGACCAAGTTTCCTCAGTTTGAATATGACTAAGTCGACACTTAGGTGGTGAATGGTCATCATTACTCATGATGCTTAAATTGACACATGTCACAAGTCGTCAATGACTTGGGAGTACGTAGGCCGATAGGTTTGGATAAGTGCTAAACTATCATGCCCTAGAAGGTGGTTAAACTGATATGAATGGTTAGGCTGACATGCCTTGATGATGAGTTAACCCATCATGCTCTAGAGGTGCTTACATCTATGTGTTGCCAAACCAATAAGGTTGATGATTGCTACCCCACATGCCCTAGATGGGGTTAATCCAATATGCCTTGCTAGCCCGTCATGACCATGAGGATATATTATGTAACTAGTCTATTTTGAGGGCTAAGCCATAACGCCTATGATGGTGCAAATGGCCGACATGACCTAACCCTAATCCTAAGCAACTTGTCACACTATGTGTTTCCCATCATACCTCAAGAGTTGATGCTCGACACACCATCAAGAGGTGATGCCCATCACACTTTCAAGAAGGGTCAAATCGATACACTACAAGGTGGGTTAAACCGATACACTTCTTGTGTGGTTCATCTGATATCTCAAGTGTACCTAAAACCATCACCCCTTTTGTGTAGTAAACCCAATGGCTTAAACTGATACACGTCATGGTGGTCTAAACTGATACCTTGGATGAGCTAACCTGACACACCATAATGTGGTCAAGCCGATACAAGTGGATGAGGTGAAACTGATATCACATGATGAGGGTTGAAGGGTATGCTTGGATACTCAATTATGTACACATATGAGTAATGCATGATACAAAATAGTGTTATTTCAAATAATTTATGAGTAATCCCAATTTCTTCTCCTAAATCTAATGCACCATAAGATGATGTTACTATGAGTGGTTCATCCTTAACTAAAGAACTTGGCCCTAAAACTCTCCAACTATATGGGAAGTAACAGATGTAGGGTTCAATGGCTGCTTATCCATATGATTACATTAAGCATGGAAGAGTGTGAAGCATGTGTTCATCTTAATGAAAGTTAATATTTTCTTTTCATATAATCCTAACTCATGAAGTAATGTTAATGATGCAACTACGTGTATATACATGAGGGTGGTGATAAGAATTGTTAGAATACATAGTGACAACCTTTGTGTAGAAATCGTATAAACAAGTCAAATGACTTTATAGGTGCCTTGTCGATAGTTTGAAGCAAAACCCTCTAGTTATGTAGCCTATGGTTAGAATCTCCTTAGTACGATATGTGGTTAATGATTTGCAAGAAGTAATAATATATGGGTCACCTAATGATGAATAGTCAAATTAATGGAATGGTCAATATGTTATTATAATGCAATGTTGTAACCCACACATAATGTAATGAAGAGGATCCAAATATGAATTTATGAAAGGGTGATTCCAGGTACTGATGGTATGATTATTGATTCATATCTAGCTAACGATGTTCAAACCTAAATCAGTTTCAAACAAGTGGGAATTGATGTGATTAGGGTTTGGTGATGTGACCATGAGGTAAAACCCTAATCGGCTATATGTGTAAAGCATTGACCCTGATTCTAAGAGTAGGTTGTATTATTGGGTGTGTATGAGTAGAAAGCACGATATTGTACTCTCTCTCTTAACTACATAACTATAACCTTGTGAATTAATGGGGTGTTATAATTAATGAATACTATGAAGATGGTTAAATAATGTTAAGCTTCGGCTATGAACCTTGAAAAGAGAACATGGGAGGTATGAATATGTGAATGTGCATACTTGGTTAAAGTGTCTAATTTTTAACCTCATACACCCCAACTGATGGGAGATAGTGAATGCGAGAGATTTAGAGATCTTATGATTCATTGTTTTCTTTAGTGAAAGGTGTTTTAATATCTTCTCACTCTGAATATAATGACTAATGGTTGCTATGGCAAGTACATGTGATGTGGAATGAGTAATGCTTATATGCCCAATGAGGAATGATGAGATATCCATGAATCACAAGTGTGATGTGGTGGGTCTTAGGACCTGGTAAGGTCTTAGTGCCTGGTTGAGGTAATATCCTCTAGTACTAGAATGAGGGATTGATATCCCATGAGAATATGTTGATGATGATAGCCTTTTGGCTGGCAGTGATATAGTGTTATGAGATGATGAGAAGCAGTTTATAGTTTAAACAACGATATCTGGTGTTGTAATACTATGCCCTTTATTTTGAAGGATTCGTTTGTGGTTTATACATTGTAACTTGATTGATGCTAAAAGACACTTTAATTGTTCAAAGTAATCAAGTGGAATCTAATCATGTAGTTTGCCCTATTCCATAGATCCATTTGGTGTCAACATTTGATGGATGGTGAAATGAGTAACTCCTATGGGAAAATTAGTGCACGTACTATTGAGTATGTGGGGACAGCTTGGTACCCTAATATCAAGCAATAGAGTGCGGCTTCGGGCCGTAGCTCAGTGACATGTGACCCAAGATCGGCTATGGGCCATACCCTAGGAAGAGTGCGGCTTTGGGTTGTAGCTTAGTGATATGTGACACAGGATTGGCTGTGGGCCATACCCTGGGAAGAGTGTGGCTTCGGGTCATAGCTCAATGATATGTGACATAGGATTGGCTGTGGGTCATACCCTGGAAACAGTTTGTCTTTGGGCCATAGCTCAATGATATGTGACACAGGATTGGCTGCAGGCCATACCCTAAAAGAGTGCGGCTGTAGGTCGTAGCTCAATTTCACTAGCGCAGTGACCTGTACCAAGGCAAACTAGATTTGTAGAGTTGGACTATATGTTGTTGATAGCAGTCTGACTAATGATGTCACTGCATGTTCACTCGTACTGACTGAGGGGGTGAGGTAGTGGATTCTGGCTCTTCCATTAGACCTTGTATGTCACTGATTTCAAATTAGTAGTGGTCGGTTGGATTTGGGTGGTATGAGTCAAATCCTCATGGCATAATAAATACGTAATAAGCCGTGTAGAGTACACACATAGAATCAAACACAGAATCATTGGATGAAGTTTTTCTTTGCTTTTATACTATTTAGTTTATAATAGTCATACATGTTCTTCATATTCCTTTTAAAATATTAGATGTTTTGTTACTCATTTGCAAGTGTATATTATTGCTCTATTTACTTCATCCCTGAGATATAGGTCTTTTAATTAATTTTGTTCAATCTTCTCGGTATGTTAATCTATCTACTTAGTTATCTATGATAATAATAAAGTTGGCGGAGAGTTATATCTCTCATTGGAACTATGTGTCTCACCCCATTGGTTAAATATCTTTTTAGGTGGACGTGCATGCTGAGTTAAAGATCATGTGGCTGAGGATATAATATGAGGAGAAAACTACACCTGGTGAAACATGGTATATAGATAGTGTCTAGTAATAGAGTCTTATGTGTTGTCCCTATACACTCAGGTCCTTGGAGGTGTTCTCGATGTGTTTTGTAGACATGATGATCGATACACAGTTTTTGGCCTGTATGCCTTTGATGGTATGTATATACATGAGGAAATGTTATCTTAAGTAAAATGTTAATTGGAATATGATGATGTAACACTTTGAATATATGTTATAAAATGCAAGTATTGGCTCTTTTGTAACAATTCTCAGCTCTCGGTGCTTGATGCAAATCGGTTTTAATTTCTTATGATTTTAGGTAATCTACTATTTATGGTTAATCTGGGTTTAAGTTTTGAGTAATCCCACTTTATGTGATAAGGGTGTCACACTATGTTGTATAATCTAATTAGGAATGATAATATCCTACAATATATAGAAATTTCATCAACCACATTTATCTAGAACTTCATCCCATTATCGTTTTGGATGAACCAATCACTTTGGTTTTACCTATGCAATCTGCTAGAACTAGGTAACAAACTACATAACTATTTAGCATCGAAATATATTCTTTACCATGGTAGATGTGTTCTACAAATCCATAATTAGCTTTTTAGTTCATGAGGGTTATGTTTTGTAACCAGAATTTGCATTCAACATTGTTCGGTATTAATATGGTTTTTGAACCAACATTCACCATGATATGTCAATAACATATGTTTAAATCATGATTAGCATTTGTCCTTGTTCAAGTTTGGGATAAAATGTAGACCAATTGTTGACTTTTTTAGGTTAACATCACTTAGGTTAATCCGTATATGGTTATTCAAGATTTGGTTGCTTGTAAAGTGAACTCTCAAGTGTGTCATCCTTTGTCAAATCAACAAATTGGCTTTAGCCTTTTTGTCTTCTCTATTCTTCAATTATTATTTTCCTTTTATATTTCAATCATGAATAAATTTACAAACAACCACATTCTCCCTCTAGATTTGAAGTTGGACTCCCACCAAGATATGTTGAGGTATGTTTTAAGTAGGTTGGATATTCTTCTCCTATAAGGTTTGTTTTCCTCTCTACCGCATTTACTAATTTAGTGTTATACCTTTGGAATCCCTTGTACCCACACTCCACACAATCATCTTCCACAAAACTTCAAACTGATCCAATTTATGATGATTCGATGTGTCAATATTAAATGCCATTATTAGATGTTTTCTGCCTTAGTTGACTTCGTTATTAGTTTAGAGAATGCAAACTCCTAACATGGTGTGTGAACAAATTTTCCTCCAAACTAAAGGTCTAGTTATAACTCTTGGAATGAGAAAATAAGAAAATGCTCGACAGAGGTATAAACATTGAGCCAATTACTAAACCCAATATCCATTCCAAAACAAAGCAATGTTGCATGATGAACTTTGTTTTAACTATGAGCTCAAAAGGTATGCATAAAATTTGTTTTTCTTCCTCCCCTTTGACAAAGACATGGATAAGAGATAGGTCCTGGTTGGTTCAAATCATCGTTGGAAAATGATGTTAGCATGTGTTGTTCCTTTGGCATTCTAATGAGCATTTAGTGTTTATCTTGGGTTGTTAACAACTAATTGAATACCTGGGAATGAAGGAGGAATGCCTCTTCTCCCTAAATCACATAGATAACAACAAAATCTTGATGGATTTTGTCGATAAAGTTGGATATGGATATCACCCCACCACACAATCTCAACAGTGATGATATGGATATCATTCCACAACCTACTGTTAGTGTAAGATCCTCAACATTTACAAATATATGTTTAATTCAAGAAAATATGATGGAATATAAAATTTAATGATAGTATAATGGAATTATGTTAGTGAAACCTTAGTTATGCAACTAAGGGTTCAACAGATCACCTTGAATCCACTTTGTAACTTGGGTTCAACCCATGGCCCAAGTGACACCCATGAGACTATTTGCTTTGTAGAAAGGTCCTTGTGGAAGAAATTTAAGAAACAAATGAATTCGTGCATAATTGAATGATAATCACTTTGTGAATTGTTACATAATTGAAATAAGATATAATAGGCAAGTTTCCAAAATATTCTAAGATAATGTGTAACTTGTATTATTAACGTAGTAACTACCTAATTCAGACACGCGATACAAGTTTTGAATATCAAATAAGGATAATTCAATGTGATTTTAAAAATGATTAAAATACTAAGAAAACTAAAATAATTCTAGAATTTGAGATAAAAATGACTTTTCATGTGATGTTGATAATTGATTTAAGAAATATTTTCAAGAGAGAGAAAATGGTATTTAGATATATCAGTTTGACACCAAACATGGCTGAATACAAGATTATTAGATTTAAAGGAAAGTATCAATTTTTTGGGACCAATCAGAGTAAAGATGATAGAGATATTTGAATTACTTGAGTTTCATAATCAAGATTTATAAATGGGTCCCTGTGATACAAATAGGAAAATAGGTATTTGTGCTCAGGATAAATACTTAAGATAATTGTAAGTGATAGATAATATACATACGCAATTGGAAGAAAATTTATCGTATTCTAAAATATTATGGAACCTAAGTAATTTATTAGGTTATTATCTAGAAATTTCTAAAGAGGCACGTTTGGAAAGATTATCCAGTTAGTTTGGATACAAAATAATGATATTGGGTTTTTAGCCCCATTAGTTTGAACCGGGAGAAAGGAACAACCAATCACAACCAAAAGGGGGTATTTATTTCCTTTCTTTAGTGTCCCAATGTGATTTGATCCCGCAACTTGTGCTTCACAAGCAATAGGCTTAACCGGCTGAGATAGCCTAGAAATCTTGTTAGTTTGGATATATTATCTTGCCTAATGGAGAATAACATCAAATAGAAAGTTTTCCTAAAACTTGGTAGGAAAGGAAGCTATCTTGGTAGGTAAATAGATACTTCCCTAATATGAGGAATTATCAAAATAAAAGTTACTTATTAGAGGAAAATCCTCCCATTCCCTCAACCATGGAATCCCCAAAGTACCCTGATCTCCTCCTGGGTCTAAAAGAGTTGCACTGCGGCAAGCCATGCACCCAACACCTATATAAGGAACTGTGGGTTTACAACTGCTGGAGAGGAAGCAACCATATGTCTCCCATCCCCAAGGAATGTGTCTAGGGAAGAATACACTACCCCTCTAGGAGAGGCCACTACTGGAAATCCATGAAGGGAGACATGCTTCGATTGTGAGTACTTGAAATCCTAAGATTTCATATGAGCTTGCGAATAGATCCCTGAGGCTCCTCCAGTTGACTTTGTGATGTCAGGTAGTATTCTAGCCATGTGATCATGCTTCTGTTCATGTACATAGTTAATACAAAGTAGAGCTTTGTTCTACCTTCCTAGGCGGTTATATGTTTGAAAGTCTTTAACCATAATGACCAGAGATGCCAAGCCATGAGTGAGCGTGTGCATGCATGCATGTGTGTCATGATCATCATACCCACCAAGGAGGTTAGCATACTCTCCTCTAAAGTCCTTTGGACACTAGTGTCACATGTGATCTTACATTCCTACATATAAGGACCACAATAGTTCTAGGATTGAGCAAGGTGAGACTAAAGCTCTTCCTATTTACACACAAAACTACATTTCCTCTATGTAGCTGCACTACATTGGATGTAACCCATGCTTAATAACTAGCCGTAACAAGTATATATCTAACAATACATACATATATATATACATACATATATATATACATATATATATATATATATATTTCTGGTGTTTTTGTTAGTTTTATATTTACAAAACAAGTAGATATTATTCCATTATTCCATGTTTTCTTAGTAGCGTCACAATGTCTTATTATATATAATATATTTTTTATATTCAAGCTTCCTGACAACTAGTCTTTATGATTCTAAATTTTGTATGTCAACTTCAAATATAATATATAACAGATTTATAGAACTACCATCAAAAATAAAAAGATGAAAGCAATTAAATGTCTACCTTTAATCTGCCACTGGCTAGGTCGAGAGCTATGTTGGGTTCAGGAGACTCCCACAGAGGTGGATGAATGCTTACCCAACTTTTTGACACCCCATGGTGGGGAGTCATCCCTTCAGATGACCCTCCCCATGGTGGGAGCAAGGTCTCCTACGAGGAAGATGAGGGTTGGAGTGTAAGAACACCCCCTCCTTTGAGTGTGTAATGCACATGTTCAAAGTATGATGGGTAGTGGGTTCAATCAAGTTAATATGGACCCTCCTGGGTTTTAAATAGAAAAGGATTATGATTTCTGACATGTCAATCTGCAATTGGTCATAATCAGATTTATCTGTGATAGATTTTTTTTAATTTGAATGCATACTGGATGGATAAGAATACATTCATGTTTTGTTTGCAAGTTTTGGTTTGAGAATGCAATTCCACCTTTGCAAAGAGATTTTGTGTGTTTTGTTGTTTTTAATAATCCATTAATAGTTATTGGCTAAAAAAAGAATGGAAAATCCAATAATGAAGGGACTGCTAAAAGTCATGGACAATTGGTAATTAAATATGGAGTTGTGTGGAAATTTCTAGAAAAAGTAAGTTGAAGGGAACTAGTAAGTTTTAATATGTCCAATATCATAATTAATGACAAAACATATCAAAATAAGAAATCTTGCCAAGGTTGGGTGAGAAAAGGAATTATTTGATGCCTTAATAAATAAAATAAAAGGATTACTTAGAGACAAAGAAAAGTACTATCAACTTTCATATCTGGACCCCAAAACTTGCCACACCGAGATTTAACTGTTAAAAGTTTTCCTTTAATTTTTGGGATTACTTAGATAAAAGGAGAAATATATATGAATTAAATGAGATATCCTAAAGTGAAAGCATTTAAAGGATAAATACATTAAATGTCACAATTATAATCGTATTTGTAAAACAATGGCACGAGTCCTTTAAGATTTTTGTGACATGTTGACCGGTGGATTGGAAATCTACGACTCATGGGTCGTTGTCCACCCAAGTAAATTGAGAATACATACACATTGTTTCCTTCTGATCTCACATCTCTTTCCCTCTTTGATCAATGTGAGTGAATAGAAATCATACCATTGAACTTGGAAAGATATTCTAAGTCAGTGTATCCTAGGCTTTTCCTGCTTTGGTAAACTATTAAGGCATTCCCCAAATTGCTGACTCATCTGGTTCCTAGTACTTCATCGGTAGCTGTAAAAGGGGATAGAATCCCCCTACAAGACCACAAAACCCTCTCCTCTTGCCTCATGTTCACACAACCAGGAAGATCAGCTTCGTCGTTCTCCCTTCTATGGCCCTCTCTTAGCAATTAGAGATGATAGTCGATTCCAACAAGGTGTGATGGAGTGGGAGGTACCATCACTTGCTTCTTAGAAGCCTCTAAGCCCAGGGTCAAAAACAAGGTTGACTCACCCAAGTCTACATTTGAGAAACAGAGGTGGAAGACGACACCTTACAAAAGGTATTCTCTACCTCCGTGTATGCAGTTACAAGTTAGGGGACATTTATCTTTTCTATGTCTCTTCTCGCTTAGACATGTGAGCGTGGGTGCTAACATGGAATAGGATGATTGGCTCAGTTGCGGTCCCGTGATGTGCAGGCTTTACCCTATCAGTCGTTTAGGTGGAGAGAGTTGATTGGCACAAACTAATTAAATTTCTAAATTTCTAGAAAATTGTAGTATTATCAAAATATAATAAAGTATATATATTTTTGAACAAAAAATATAGAGACTCCAATGAAATTGGTTCCATGACCTAGTTCAATCTTGAGTTCTGAAAGTGCATTAGGATGCAATATTTAATGTAATAAATGTATGAAAAACCTAATTTCATAGTTTTGATGATCATAACTGGGTTAAATGATCTGAATGGACAAAGGCTAATCTTTTTGAATGAAAATAGCATCTTGAATGTGATTTAATTTAAAGAATTTTGAATTTATCAAAACTAGGGTTTCCTGAGTTAAAAAGCATTAGAATATGGTAATTAGGGTTTGGGGATCCTAACCCTAATGAAACCTTAATTTGACCCCAAAACCCTAACATAGAGCCCAAATCAGTCATGAAAGACACTTTTTGAACATTAAAGTAATGTTTGGGTTTTATGGATTAATTACATGATGATTGCTATATTGGTTGCATCTACTCTTATTTACTTGGACATTAAGTAATCTCTGAGAAGGTATATGGTTACTCCTATGAATTCTCACACTATCAACTTTTGTGGTTTACCAAAGTTTTACAAATGATTTGTAATTAAATTGTTGGTTGTTTATTTACTTCCTACAATTAACAATGCTTATATGAGTATCACTTTATATGAACATAACTTGCTCAAAGCTAGGATGTATCTTTACATACATGCATGCATGGAAATTATAGAAATTACCCCCACCAAGTGGGTTGGGCATTGAAATACACCCAAGAGTGAGTATGAAAATATGAAATACCCACAACGAGTGGGTATGAGTAGATATCACCCCCAGTGAGTAGGTACATCATTAAAATGCTCCCAGTGAGTGAGTGTGATAGTATGAATACCCCAACTAGTGGGTATACACAGAGATTGAATAAGTGTGGGTTGTGAAGTTAGAACACATGTTGCAAGTTCAATTATGAAATAATATTTTTTCTATGGTTGTTTATGTTGTTACACCTATATGATGAATATTTTGTTTTCCCTACTTACTCAGTATATTTTGATATGTTTACTGTGTAAAGACGGGGTTTTAGGGTTCCCCGACTTTACTTTTATGCCATAAAGCACTAGAATCCCACTATTTATTTTTCAATTAGTTAGTTAATTTAAGGGATTATTGTAATCTTGTTAATAATTTGATCCTAAGGCATTCAGAGTGATATGCATCGGAAGTGTAAAATGAGGTATCCACAAAAAGCCATCAACAATCATGAAAAACTTTTGGCAACATCAAGATATTTTGTATCAAATGCATGATATTCATAAATCATATGATTACATCAATATTTGTAAATTGACAAAGGACAACACCTGACTGTCTCATATAAGCCTCAAGCCTAAGAATACATGATACTCTATCATCAGGTCTGACTTGCATCTATATCATCCTTGAAATATTCCTGAACTGGGTATAAGAATATACCTGAGATAAAATAAGAAAATGGAAAGACATCAACAAACGTTGGTATGTACTATAAATATTATTTGGGCGTAATGGAGGGTAAAATTAGGAAGGAAACAAGACGCAAAGAGTATAATTTGATGAGAGTATACATAATGAAATAAGAAGTATGAGTCAAGATCAAACAAAATTGATTATGAGGCATTTCAAGAGCTGTTGAATTCATCAATCAAAATAACTTGGCATAATTAATAATGCAATAATCCATAAATATCAAACAAGCAAAATATATGTGAATTACTAGACTAGTAACATCTAACAATATGGACAATGGTAGTTGCACCACCACAGACTACCTATTTAGGGACTAAAATCCAAGGAGTATGTACAACCATGGCATAACCCTGATTTAGAGACTATGGTCAAAGAATGTGTGCAAGTAAGGCCAAACACAACTGATTTAGGGACTAAGTCCAAGGGATATGTGAAACTAAGGCCTAATACCCCCTCATATGTTAAACTATACTAGGCATGTGTCACTATTGCTTGTATAATGTAGTTTGGCAAGTGGTAATTACATCATACTATGAATAAGAGTTCAATAGTATCAAAAATGATTTCCACATTAATATGAACATATAAGGGTAATTTCAAATGATTACTTCAATAAGAAAAATCAACTGATTATGCCTCATTCAAAAGAATATAAGATAAAAGGTATCAAAAGGAGGTAAAAGCCCAAATATCTCAAGTGTGAATACATACATGTTGTTTACACTCAAGTCTATTAAAAGGGGTGTAATGCACCATTCATCCTTCTCAACCTAAAAGTATTTATTCACACATTAGTCCACATATACCTATTCATAATATTAACTATATCTAAACCTAGTATTGATTGTCTAATGTCGAGTTAGTGTTCCAAATCTTAGGATTACTCAGATGTGTATGTTCCTATCACATATGGTTATTTATATTAAGATTTCCAATTATTCTTCTTCACTACTAATTATTTTTAATTGATGTCATTCCACTAGTAACTATCTCTATTGTAGTGGATTGTATTTAATTTTGAACATTATATTTCTCTTCATATGTTGAAGTATCTCAAACATTTATTCTTTCATGGAATGTGGAGTATTCATTACATGAGATTCTATAAGGGGTCTTATCAATATTATATTTCAAAATATGAAAGTGTCCATAATATTAATCTTTGTGATTGGACCTTCTTTAATATATATATGCCCATTTAGATCAAATGGATTATTCATAACTATTGTGTTTCTACAAAGTGTCTCTAACCTTATTTCTACATTTTTAGTTTTCCAACATGGTATCATGTGAATAGTTAGGCTCTCTTCTTATTGGTTATCAAGTTGTGAACTTCTGTCCCAATAATATTAATGTCACTGATTATTATTATTATGATCATAAAACATATGTTTCACTGACCAAATAAATCTATTTCTATTACGATTAGGGTAATAGCATGAGCAATTATTTTAAACATCATTAATATGCTATTAGCTTGTTTTTACTTTCATATATAATGTGAATCGTACTAACTACCTTAGTATTAGGACATATACTTATATGATTTCAACGATGGAATATAGTTTCTTATTTGTTTATCAATTTATCTAGGTTTGAAATTACTTCCATTTTATTATCACCTTATTAATCTAACATATTATTACTTGTAGGTCATTGTTACACTAAATTATTGTCGGTAGATATTCTTCTAAAAATACATCTGAGTAATATAGTAATGTTTCAATAAATCCAACATAGAAATCATATCTACTCTTTATACAAGATTTTTGAATATGCACTCATGGCAATATACTATCAGCAATGATTGCGTGATTTTGATTCTACTAATGTATTTGTGTTACATGTTACATATAGGCTGGTTCTTGCTAATGGTTAGGATTGCTTATACTTATCGTGGTCTATTATAAAATATTAGTCTTTATATGCTTAGACATTAGGATTTTGAACTGAACTTCATTAAATTGATACTAACCTGTAGCTTTGTTATCTCTAAGTCGTGTGAGACATGGACTAGGTATAGAAGGTATCTCCCTTGCATATTGTATGAAGGTTTCCCCAGAAAGGTTAAGCACATCCCAGGTGGGTTCTCAAGCAACCTCTACTGCAAGAAAGGCCAGCTTGTGTATAAATTTGATTTGCACTCAGAACTGCGACCATAGTGCTTCAAGGTTTCCAGGGATCAGCTTTGTGGAGTCTTTAGGGTCATCGTAAAGGAGGAGAAGATCGCATGGACTTTTAGTGGCCCCCGGAGTAGGACATGAAGCATTTCATCCCTAGCGACTGGCACAAGGATAAGAAGCAAGGGTGATAAATGGTTTGTACTTTAGAAATCATGGAGGAGTTGGTCACAGAGTAGCAAGCTCTGGCCTGTAGTGACCTGTTGTTAAAGGAGGAAGGAGGAAGGAGGAGGACGCTCTGGTGAGAGGAGGTTGTACCGATCTTCATTAGATCTTCCATTAGACACAGTAGGTGATGTGCTCCTCTCATGGTGGCCTGCAGGTAGGCGCAAGGAGGAAGACGAGGGGAAGGTCATAGATGTTAGCAGTTTGATTCTGAAACACAAGGCGCAGGTATAGGTGGATGCTTAGGTTTTACAGGGAACTAGGGTGAGGAAGAATAACAGACAGAAGAGGAAGAAGAGGAAGGGATGAATTTACAACAGTTACAGATATCGGACCAGCCGTTCGTGGCTGTGGTCAGGGCACAGGTCCTGCAGCCCACAGAGACAATCGAAGGGGAAGAATAGGAAGAGGAAGAGGAGGAGAAGAAGTGGAGGAGAGGAAGAAAGGAAGAAATGAAAGGAGAAGAGGAGGAAAAGAAATGGAAGGAGAAGAAGAGTTGCCGCAGCATTACGTTTCCGTTGAAGTTGAAAAGTGTAGCGCCGACCAAACGGGATGCGGCTACATGAATCGGAAATAGAAAACGCAATGTCATTCTAATGTAAATAAATTAAATTTTATAGAAAAGTTTAAGTAATTAAATGGAGGTCAAACGAATTTGGAAAGGTATAAAAATTTAGACAGTGGCAGACTAGATCTAGAAGTCTCCAAATAATTTTTGTATATATTTTTTTGAATGAATGAGATCATTGATTATTGTCAGGCTTTAACAAGAATTTTATTGCTATAAAAGAGTGTAACGTCCTATTTATTCTTTAGTAGGATACAAAGAGTGATATTTAAGGTGTATTACTCCAAATAATTATTTTGGGCACATTTAAATTATTTTGGCAATTAACAAGAATTATATGTCAAGATTTATAAAAAGGGTGTAAATGAATCATGTGTTAAGTTATTAATGTCTATAAATATTTTGACTATTGAAATTGAGGGAGAGAGCATATTACACATTAATTCACATAAAATAATATATTGATATTTTAGAATATTAAGGTATTATATCAAGAGACCCATAAATGGGCTATCTCTCCAAATATATGTTAAATTACCATCATAAATTAAATTGTTCCTTTATTATTGGTCATATTTAAGAGGACAAAATATTTTATATTAAAGAATATATTTTATTTATTCAAACATAATATTATTAAATTATTACTTAAATTTTAGTATGTTACAGACTGCGTTTTTGTTTCACGCCATTTTAGGTTTAACTGTAATTAATCTGAAAGATGGACAACCAAAAGAAAGCACCAAATGGAAATATGCTTACAGTCACTATGGAATATTTGGATAGTTAGATTAACTTTATGCTACAAACAATAGCTTCATATTCCATGTAGCACCATTGAGGAGATTTTTTCTTCATACTCTGTATGGGGAGAAGTGTTAGAACTTCACCAATCACAAGAACCTGCAGTATATGTTCTCAAATCAGGAGTTGAACATGAGGTTGAGGAGATTGATGGAGTTGATCAAGGACTATCACTGTATGATAGAATACCATCTGGGAAAGAATGTGGTGGATGATGTGTTAAGAAGGAAGTCATCATCTTCAGACAAGGCACATTTACACTCTATGGTGTGTGACAAGTGGGACATGTTGTTGGTAAGTATGCCTAGAGAGACAATCATATGATGATTGGAGTGTGGCATCAGGTACCTGATTTGATAATCATAAAGGTAATTCTATCTATTATGTTTATCTCAATCATGAGATGGTGATACATACATAGTAGATGTCTAGAGAATGATGTTACTCGATGACATATGTCTTCAAGTTGAGGACCTAAATAATGAGATCATATGTATGATAAGAGGACATACATTCTTGTTATGTCCCTAGTCGAATATTATTGTGGAAGAAAAATAGATAAAAGTAAAATATAAGAATAGAGTGTGTGTTGACTGATGATAGAGTCTTATTAGTCATAATATGTGATATCAAGTCAAGCACACATGTACATGTTAGAGAACAATGTATTAGACAAACCCACCATGAGAGTGATACATGGAGACCATGGAATGGTAGTAAGAATGATCTCTCATAGTGATAGTGGTGATTGTGGTTCTTAGACCTGAAGTCACTACATTCATCACATGTCATTCAATATACTTTGACATCATCCAATGTAATCCTCAATAAGGATTGCCATAATGGTGATGATTGGGTAGTTGTGACACATTGGGACTAAGTGTGAGTGATGTAGATGGGATTTGTCCCTCCTATAGGAGATTGAAATTGAGGGCCTCTTGATAAGCGAGACTGAGAAATGTACATCCGTACTTATGTGATTCAATACGTGATAGGTGAACTCGCATGCATGTCAGAAAATCTTCTCTAGTTCAAGGAACATGGATTGAATGTTGAGAAGATGATGGTTCCATGCCTCAAGTTCAAACCGTATATCAGAGAAAAAGGACCTATATGATCACGGTAAAACTAATCACTGATTATAAGTTGAAGTTGTTCTCCAACATTCTGAATTAATTGGTTGGAAATGATGCGTTGCTAGATGACACTCTTTTCCTGTGATGTCATAATTTTGTAATGGACATTCATGGCCAATGTAATTTTGTATCTATAGGGTCACACACATAGGATACACTTAGATTAAAGGAGTATATTCATGAATGATTTTTAATTTGATTGCTAAATGTGTGTAGGTATTCAATTAAGCAACTGAGGTACAAAATTGATTGACTGGACTCTGAACCGACCGGTTCAAGTTGAACCGATCAGTTGGAACGTCAGGTCAATTAGAATCAATATTGGTTGAACTTCTCCTAAACAAGACAAGTAAAATGACCATTTCACTTGTGAAACAACCATCTCACAATTTGAAATGACCGTTTCACTATGTGAGATGACCAATTTATACTCTCAGTCACCCAGTTTAGTTGCAATTTGATTGGAAGAAGGATTGATGTTGATGTCATGTTTAGCATTAATTAAGCATTGAATATGAACGTGATTCAGAATGGGAAACTACAAAAACTGACCGGTTCACTTAGTGAACAGACCATCTCATGTACCAATCGAACGGTTGGGTGTGTGAATCGATTTCTTTGCCGTTCACAGGTTCTAGAAAATTTATGATTCCAGACCCTTCTACTCTAAAACATACTGGGAACCCTGACCCTGACCAATACTATAAATAGAGGGGCACTGGGGGCTTCCCAACATAGAAAATTAAGAATCAAATTTTCTAACAATTGTTGTCCTCTCTGGTTGTGGATTCCAATAGAGAGCCCGAGCAAGTTCTACCCATTAAAGGGAGTATAGCAAGGGAGAGAACAATTAAGAACAATTGTGGGAGAGTATGCTAGTGACTAGTTCACTAACAGAATGACACAACTCCTTCCTGTTGGCTCTCATAGTACAATGTAGAGTTCTCTATGTTCCGTGTGGAATACTATAGAGGTGGGAGGTTGTTGTATGCCGCTAGGAGGACATCAAAAATCATTGTCCATGGTGTTGCACCAAGATGTCGAAGACGATGACTGTTTGAGTGTTGTTGTTGCTGAAGGAGCGTGCTAGTGTCTAAAGAAGAAGAATCTACTATAAGGGTAATGTTGTAGGACTTGCTCCTAGAGAAGCTATAACCTTACAAACCTTTCCTTCCTAGATACATTGTTGTTGATGTGATCTTGATGTTTTAGAAAATAGGCATTTAATTTTTTTTTACACTGCCTATACTTGCGCCCAATTTCCCATATAGTGGTATAAGAGCCACGTCAATTTACGGTGTATCTAGGATTTAAATGGATATGATCGGATTTAGTTTTCATTCTTTTATTGCATATGTTGCAAATATTAAAATGATTAATATGCATATCTGATTAAATTCCACATACGACTCCAGACACTAATATATAGATATATATATATATATATATGCAATTCACACGCATCGCCCTAAAATTGGTTTTGATGGTGGATGTGAAGCATGGTTATGGCTAATAACCCATATATGTGTGTGTATGGTTGTGGTTCTTTATTCCTTTTGTTACTCAGTCTGTGTACCGAGCCTCTCTCTCCTTTCCAAATGTAAGTTAATGCTCTTCTTCCTGTTTCCCCTTGAATGTAACTCGCGGTTTTCCCTTATATAAAGTAATAATAAATAGGATAGTTTTAATTTATGTATCATCATGAGAAGAAGTTCTGCACAAAGGTGAATCGACTAGCTCGTGATATGAACTGATCGACTAGATGACTGAGGAGGTTAGACAACAAGAGGATGAACCAATCGACTAGTGGCCCAACCTATTGGCTGGAGGTGTCCATGCGCCACTTGAACCTGAGAACCATAAGACTACTTCAGAAACTAATCGAGCGACTAAGAGGCTAGCCGACCGGTTCTAGAGTTGAACCGATTAACCTAGATAGGTTCGAGCACAGATCTTCATCAACAACAAGTTGCATTTGATGTGGACCTTAGGTGGTAGTAATTCTGTGTGGCTTTAAGGATTACAATAGTATGACCATAACCATTGCTAGTGTGTTTTAATTATTATATGTTCTTATTTGTGGTTATAGCATGTATATGATATGTACAATACACATGTGGTGATTGGATATGTATATATATTTATATATAAAATCCCTCAATAAAATATTAAGTCTTAGATGCTTTCCATAAGAAGACACACATTAAAAGCTTGATCGACCAATCATGGGTTATGTCAAAGCATAGTGCGCTATCTATCTCGTGAAAGTTTGATGGTAGATATGTAGATCTACCAAAGGAGGGTGCATATGCTACTGTGTTGGCTTTTGGATCAGGCTTAACTGGTGCTTCTGAATGGGATTAAGATCTAGATGCATACAGATGATCATGGAAAGGAGTTTCACATATCATCTATACAGGAGTTACATAAGATGTAATTGACAAATGTTGTCTGCCTACATAGTCAAGTTATGGGTGATCATCCAAAGTTGAGCCATGATTTGATGAAATATGGATCTTAGCTCACTAGAAGATTATACGTTGAAATCTTCCAAATTTATACATGAGGTTTGTCAATTTGAACAAAATAGTAGGAGAAATAATTAACTAAAGGCCTAATTAATATCATTAATTTATCAAAACAAACAAATCACAATGTTTTGAAAAGTTGCAAATTTTCTTTTTAGACAAACACAAACACGTTATTAAGGAGATCAGTTATTAAGAAGGAAAAAACTAAACGGGGTAAATTTTCACATATGGTTTAGGATTTTGAGAAGTATTGTCATGTATGAGTGAAAGCTCTATGTCCTTGAAAGACTAGAGCTAGAGGAACCTGCTTCAAATGTACCTAAGGCTGAAATGGGTGCTTACTTGAAGCATGCCAATGATGACATAAACATTGAGAACCTTATGCAATGTTGTATGAACTATGAGTTGCATGAACAACATGAGAACATGGACATTCTCAAGATGGTAACACATCTTAAGAATCATGTAAAGAAAATAAGGTGTAATGTCTCCAAAGTGTTGTTTGAGTGCAAACTAACAAAGGAAGGTCTAGTAGAGCCCCATGTGCTCAATTTGATTGGGCATGTGGAGTGATTGAGATTTCTCTTAGGTCAAGAGTTGACCATGGATATGATTCTACAAATTGTTGCATGAATCATATAGTCAGTTTATCAAATGATTAGCATGTTGATGTCAAAGCATGCATGAAGAAGGACAAATCCGTGATGGTAATCAGCAGAAGTGAGTCGAAGGGAAAAGGTAAGGCCAAGAAGAGTTCTGAGGCTAACCAAAAGTTCAAGTCTTCTTCACTCAATATATGGAAAAGGGTAAGTGTAAAAGGAATCTATCCTTTTCACTTATAGGATAAAGAAAGAAAGTACCACCATTGTCACATGTCTTCACATTGGAAAGGAACTATCCTCTTTATAGAGGATCTCAAGAAGAATATGAAGATAGATATCTCTACTTCAAGACCTGAGAAGAAGTAAGCTAGAACTGTATGGAGCAAGGGTTGCTGCCTCTACAGTTGGAAGCTATCATTCATGGGCACATATTAGAATTAGTGATTTGCTATTATGTACCTACCATTGATGAAAAAATCATATGTCTTGTGTGATGAGAACATTATGTTTCATTTTAAAAGATATGATCTGGTATAGCAATGACCTATGTATCACAAACTATACTTGATAGTTTTATAGATAAATGTGTATGGCACATATATTGAATGACTTGATGACTAAAAAAAAACCTATTACATTGCCATCTAGAGCACATAAATGAGAAATGCATCCATACGATGGTTATCTAGGCTCTTTTGGTTATTGTACAAATAGAGGTATGCATATCTTATTTTTTGAGTAATCTGACAAAAACATCTTCACTAGATGTAGCGGGAGAGAGATTATTCTGTTAGGGCTCATACATATTGATGTACCTTTCAGAATGAATGCTAGATGTAGTTACTAGTACCTCATTTGATTCACTGATGCTACCAGTATATATGGTAATTTCTATACAAATAATGGATCTCTTGAAGTGTTCAAGGATATCATAAATGAAGTGCATAACTAACTTGGTAAAAGTATTAAGATACATTAATATGATCAATGTTGAAATATTTCAAATCAAGAGTTTAAGGAATTTATGGAGATATGTGATAGTGTATCATAATGAACTCCACCTGAAACATAAGGATGTGTTTTAAAAAAAAGGAATCACACCTAGTGAATTCATGATGTGATTATCAATAAAATCTAGCTAATATTCCAATTTCTTTCAGGCACATGCTTTACACTAAAACAATGTACTGTCTAAAATGGTTCAAAGACACCAATTGAGATATGGCATGGGATATGCCCCAATAGTTTCTTGAAGTGCTTTGTCCAAAAAATCACATAAATGTTATTTTGTTGAAATACTACTCTTATCCCAATAGAACAACATAGTTGTTTGTTGATTTAGATAGTTGTATTCCTAAAAAGGAACTTAGTCTCAAAGGAATAAATGGGAGTAAAAGTAGAACTCAAAATGTTTGAGACAAACAAAAAAAATTGAACCTAAAGAGGTACAATACGAACATGGAGAATCACAAGTTGTTGTGAATTCTCAAGTTCCTTATGTAACACAAAACCTTATATTTCTAGTAGAACATGCCTTGAGTTTGAAAGATTATGATATCGTATAACTCAAAAGGCAATGTGATGATCATAGGTGATGAGTCAACAACCTACCTAGAAGCTATTGAGGGACCAGAGTCTGAGAAATGGTTTGAGGCCATGAGATCCAAGATGGACTCTATGTACACCAACAAGGTATGACCTTGACGGATCCACATGAAGGGGTGAAACCCTAGGGTTCATTTCAGTCTTTAGAAGAAGACCAACATGGGAGGGTAAATTGATTGCAAAAAGTTTCAAACTAGTTCAAGGTGTTGAACATGATGAAGTATTTCACCAGTTACCATGGTTAAATCCATATGGATCATGCTTGTTGTTCTAGCTTAGTATTATTGTGATATTTTTCGTATGGATGTTAAAACTACATTCCTTAACAAGATAATTATGAGGATGTGTATATGGCATAGCCTAAAGGTTTTATAAATCCAATATGCAAATAAATTCTATAAGCTACAACGGTCAGTTAATGGATTGAAGCAAGCATCTCAGAGAGGGAATCTTCTATTTGACAAGACAGTCAAAGAGTTTGACTTGAGTCAAAATGAAAACGAAATCTGTTATTACAAAAGATTTAGTGAGAGCATATTTATATTCCAATAATGATGTGGAATAACATCCATATCCTAAAAATATTAAAACCTAGCAAGAAAAGTACCATTTGTATGAAGGGTTTAGATGAATCATCCTATGTGATAAGGATCGAGATCTATAGAGATAGATCTCGAATGATTCTTGACCTAAGAAAGAGAACATACATTGTCAAGATGCTGAAGGGGTTTAGCATGCAAGACTCAATGAGAGAAAACATGTCCATGTTCCATAGAGTTAGTCTCTCAATAGCCTAGTGTCCCTATTCTTGTGAAGAATAGGAACACATGGATAGATGACATATGCATTTGTGATTGGATCTATCTCGAATGCAATATTATGTACTTATTGCATTATCCTGTATGTATTGGACATGACGAAAGGATATCCACTTATCTTGTATGTATTGGACATGATGATAGGATTTTCGTCATCACATATGTATTGAACTTGATGAGAGGATATATAAATACCTAACTAGCAATCTTATATGTAATGGACTTGACCTAAGAAAGAGAACATACATTGGCAAGATGTTGAAGGGGTTTAGCATGCAAGACTCAATGAGAGAAAACATGTCCATGTTCCATGGAATTAGTCTCTTAGTAGCCTAGTGTCCCTATTCTTGTGAAGAATAGGAACACAAGGATAGATGACATATGCATTCTCAATTGGATCTACCTTGAATGCAATATTATGTACTTATTGCATTATCATGTATGTATTAGACATGACGAAAGGATATCCACTTATCTTATATGTATTCGACGTGATGAGAGGATTTCTGTCATCACATATGTATTGAACTTGATGAGAGGATATATAAATACCTAACTAGCAATCTCGTATGTAATGGACATGACGAGAGGGTATATGTCAAATGCTGGTGAGAGTCACTGGACTACCACAAAGAACATCCTTAGGTTTTTATGAAGCACTAAAAGGAGTAGTTCCTTGAGTATGGTAATAAGGAAGAGTTGGGTGTAAAGGGTTACACCGATGCAAGCTTAAAAACTGACAAAATAATAGAAATCTATGTTTATGTTTGACCTTAAATAGAACTATAAGATGGAGGAATTCTGAGCTAATGATAGTTGTTTAAATCTAAAAAAGAAGATGTGTATCTCTGTGTTATGAGAAAAACAAATTATACTGTATTAGATCAGTAAGTTCATATGGGTGAACTTGTGGAGGTTCCAATCATTTTTACCACAATAGAAATACTATGACAACAATGGGGATACTAGTTAGGCTAGGAATCTCAGATAGCATGCTACAACATATCCCTCTCATATGTGATGTCGTATATCCAATAGATGTGAAAATTACAAAATGCAGACTCAAAACAAATGTTGTTATCCCGCTATAAAAGAACTTGCACATTAGAAACATGATGGACATCTTAAGATCACTTGGAATAATATTTAGAGGTGATTGTCTCTAAGTGCAAGTGGGAGTCTATTGGTATGTATGCCAAGAGAGCCAATCATATGATGATTGGAGTGTGGTGTCAAATACCTGATTTGATAATCATAAAGGTAATTTTGTCTATTATGTATGTCTCAGACATGAGATGATGACACATACATAGTACATGTCTAAAGAATGATGTTACTCAATGACATATGTCTTCAGGTTGAGGACCTGAACAATGAGATCATTTGTATGATAAGAGTACATACATTCTTATTATGTCCCTAGTTGTATATTACCGTGGAAGGAAAATAGACAACAGTAATATATAAAACTAGAGTGTTTGTTGACTGATGATAGAGTCTCATTAGTCATGATATGTGATATCAAGTCTAGCAAACAAGTACAAGTTAGAGAATAGTATATCAGACAGACCCACCATGAAAATGATACATGGAGACCATGGAATGGTTTTCAGAATCACCTCTCATAGTGATAGTGGTGATTGTGGTTCTTAGGCCTGAAGTCACTACATTCATCACTTGTCATTTGGTATACTTTGATATCATCCAAATAACACTACACAAGGATTTCCATAACAGTGGTGATTGGGTAACTGTGACACATCATAATTGAGTGTGAGTGATGTAGATGGGATTTGTCCCTCGTATAGGAGATTGATATCCAGGGCCTTTGATAAGATAGATTGAGAAATGTACGCTCGTACTCATGTGATTCAATATTTGATATGTGAACTCACATGCATCTCAGACAGTCTGCTCTTGTTCAAGGAACATGTGTTAAATGTTGAGAGGATGACGATTCCATGCCTCAAGTTCAATCCAAATATCAGATTCAAAGGAACTATACAATCATGGTAACACTAATCACGAATTGTAGGTTGAAGTTGTTCCCCAACTTTTTGAATGACTTGGCTAGAAATGATGCATTGCTAGACACCACTCTTTTCTTGTGATGTCATAAGTTTGTTATGGACATTCACTGCAAATGTGATTTTTGACATATAGGGTCACACACATAGGATACACTTGGATTAAATGAGCATATTAATGAATGATGTTTGATTTGATTACTAAAGGTGTTTAGGCATTAAATTAAACAACTGAGGTTTAAAATTTACTGAGTGGACTCTGAGATGGCCGGTTCAAGTGTTGAACTGATTAGTTGGAGTGTCAGGTCAACCAAAATCAATATTGGTTGGATGTTTCCTGAACTAGACAAGTGAGAGAAACATTTCATTTGTGAAATGACTATCTTACAATGTGAAATAATCATTTCTCTAAGTAAGATGACCGGTTCACACTCTGGGTTACCCGACTCATTTACCAATTTGATTGGAACAAGGATTGATGTTGATGTCATGTTTTACTTTAATCGGACTTTGAGTACCAATGTGATTAAGAAAAGGAAACTACGTGATCCACTGGTTCACTTAGTGAAGTGACCAGCTCATGCACCAACCAACTATTTGGGTGTGTGAACTGACCAGTTTCCCGTTCGGAGGTCCTAGAAAATTCATGATTCTGGATCCTTCTACTCCCAGACAGATTGGGAACCCTGGCCCTAGCCTCTACTATAAATAGAGGGGTACTGGGAGATTCCCAACACACACAATTGAGAATTGATTTCTATGACAATTGTTGTCATCTCTGATTGTAGTAATCAATAGAGAGCCCAAGAAATTCCTACCCATTAAAGGGAGGCATATCCAGGGAGAGAACAACTTAGAACAATTATGGGAGAGCATGTTAGTGACTAGTTCACTGACATAATAGGACAACTCCTTCTTGTTGGCTCTCATAGCACAATGTGGAGTTCTTAGTGTTCCATGTGGAATACTATAGAGGCGGGAGGTTTTTGTATGACACTAGGAGGACATCGTCAACTATTTTCCATGGTGTTGCACCTAGATGTCGGAGAAGACGACTGTTTGAGTGATGTTGCTTCTGAAGGAGTGTGTGGGTACCTAAATAAGAAGCATCTTCTACAAGGGTAATGTCATTGGACTTCCTCCAGGACCAGGTATAACCTTGCAAACCTTTCCTTCCTAGATACATTGTTGTTGATGTTATCTTGCTGTTATGGGAAATGAGCATATAAATTTTCCTTTTCACTGTCTATATCTGTGCCTGATTTCCCTACACATGTTAGTGTTTCTTCACTAGATGAATGTACGATTGGAAGTATCTTTGCTAGCATAATTGTAGGTGAAGCTTACCTTGATGTTGCAGATCATAGATGCACAAAAGAGTAATGTCATGATATAGATTATTAGGTCAAACTTTGGAAATAGGAAGCATGATGGCTTCCATAAGTCATAGGATGGGATAATTTGCTTTCATTACAAGACAATGCTTCCAAATGTTGAAGGCCCAAGGAAGATGGTACTTGAGGAATCTCACTACTCGATGTACGTGATACATCTTGGAAGTATAAATATGAACCATAATATGAAGGATTTCAAATTGTGGCCAGGTCTAAAGCTAGATGTAGCAGAGTTTGTTGCCAAGTGCCCAATTTGTCAGTGAGTCAACGTGGAGCATTAGAATTTGGTAGGGACTTTGTAAACTTTTCTAATATCACAATGGAAACATGATTTATAACCATTAACTTTGTCGTTGGTCTTTCGAGGACAGCCAAAGGTCATGATTCCATTTAGGTGATAGTTGACAAGTTGACCAACTCATCTCGCTTCCTTCTAGTGAAGACAATGTATACAATAGAGAAGTTGGCACAAAGCTATATTCAAGAGATAGTTGGTTTGCATGGTATTCCATTTACCATAGTGTCTAATAGAGGTCCTCGGTTTATGAGTCAATTTTGGGAATGTTTGCATACAACTTTGGGTACACAGCTGAGGTTTAGCACAACATTTCACCCACTGAATGATGTCAATCAGAGAGGACCATTAAGACTTTAGAGGATCTTCTGAGAGAATTTGTTTTGCAATTTCTTAGAAGTTGGAACAACCATCTGAGTTTGATAGAGTTTGCCTTCAACAAGACTTATCTGAGGAGCATAGATATGGTGTCGTATGAATCTTTGTATGGAGTGCTTTATGTGTAACCTCTTTATTGGTATGAGGTAGGCGAGTATCAGATTTTGGGTCTTGAGTTGGTGCAACAGACCACAGAGAAGATCAAGGTGATACAACAACAGTTGGAAGTAGGCCTAGATAGACAGAAGTCCTATGCTGATAATCATCATAGACCATTGGAGTTCCAGTGGGAGACTGTGTATATCTTAAGGTTTCCCCTTGGAAAGGGGTGATGAGGTTTGGTAGGAAGATTAAGTTTTCCCCTAGGTTTATGGGACCCTAATCGATCCTAGAGTGTTAGGAAGGTGGCATACAAGTTGGAGTTACTACCAAAGTTGCACAAGTTGTGTATTGTCTTTCATGTCTCTATGCTGAAGAAGTGTCACCCTAATATAGAACAGACAATTGCATCTAGTGGAGGTTGGGTTGGAGGAGGATGTGTTTTATTTTGAGGGTCCTGTGTTGATCCTAGAGAGGAGAGTAAAGAAGCTAAAGAAGAAGGATATCACTTTAGTTACAGTTTTGTGGCATTATCATGGTGTGGAGAAAGTTATGTGGGTGTTAGAGGGTGAGATGTGTAGGAGGTACCTGTCTCTGTTCATGTAAGATTTTGAGGGTGAAATCCTTTTTAGGGGTTTATGGTTGTAATACCCCTAACCTTGCTTTTTGGTTTAACTTGCTTTCTTAACATAATTGGATCATTAAAACCTAAACCAAACCATAAAATTTGCTTTGATATCATGTGATATAGTTAAGTTTCAAGTGTTTCCCAGTTTGGGCGTTGTTTGAGCAAGTTTTTCAATATATGTGCTTGTTTTGGGCTTTTATGCATTTTCAACTAGAGGTGGTGGGATTCGATGGTGGTCTCTTGATGCTTGAGGGTTGATGGTTTTCCTCTAAAGGCTCGTAGGATAATGATTTTTTTTTAGTTAAGTCAGGAGGTCTTCTATTCATCTCACCCTCCTCTTGTGAGCATAAAAAAGGAAACCAATTACAGCTCCTGCTGAGAAAACGCAGGTCAAACGCCCACATGAACCCCAACAACACAACACCACAACAAGAACCTCAACACAGGCCCCGAGAAAACACAAAAACACACCAAGGCAGACTCCAAGAAGCACTCCCACCCAAAAGAAGCCATCAAGGATGCTTGAACTTCAAAACCACATAAGGAGTGTGGTTCTTCTCAAGAAAAGCCATACCTCGGATTCTAGCCGACAATCTACTAGGATCGGAGATCACTATCGGTTCCTGGCTGAGAGCACCCCACTTTCCAATCTCTCTGGGAATGGAATTAATAGCCATGTGTATAAGCGATCCCACAATGCCCTCTTCCTCCATGTAGCTCTTCAACTCTCTGGCAACACGAGATAACCTCCAGGTCATACTAGCAGTGCCCCATAAAATGTGATAGGTATTGTCATCGTCGATCTCTACTACTGCAATCCGCAGAGATTGATTCTCTGCCAGCTTCAACCCCACAGCACAAGCTTGAAGGAACGCAGTGGTATGGTCTTTCGTAGTTAACCATGCTCTAGCAATCTGACAAACTGCTGCTCGATGATTCCTAATGATACTAGCCATCCACCACCTGTTATGGCCAAAAGAATCTTTGCTTCTACCAATCGTGACATTCAGCTTCAAGGAATTGATGTCAGGGGTCATCCATTTCAGGAGGTTTACTTCTCTAAGAGCATAGTTTGGGTCATCAATGCCATAATGGTTTAGACGTCTATGATCATCCGGCTGCGCAAGGACACGGAACCACCATTTCTTCAGCATGAAGTTAAGCTGTGCGGTTAAGCAGTTTAGATCTTTGACGATAGGGGCCTTACAGCCATCGTATCTAGCACGACATCTCCATCTCCAAATATAGAAAGGGATAAGAGCAGCAAGGCAAGCAGATATCCAATCCATAACAATGGATGATCTCCCATGTGAACAAAAATCCAAAAGCTCGGTTATGTTATATGGGCGAGCTCTAGAGGTAAGGAGAGCAAAACTGTTCCAGAAGCTAACAACAAGATCACCATGAAAGAAAAGATGGTCCATATCTTCAGTGGCAGGCTCATTGCAGCACTCGCACTTTGATGTCAAAGCAATATGACACCTAGTAATGTTGTCATCAGTCGGAAGAGCTCGGTTGATGAGCTTCCAAATGAGCGAACAGGCCTTAGGCGCGTCAAGGTACCAGATCTTCTGAGCAGCAATAGGAACGTCACTGTGGTCCATAGTCAAAATATTCTTCACGGATTTAATCGTGAACAGGCCCGTCAACTTCGGACACCATACGAGCTGATCTTCATCATCATTTATCTGCTGGTTTGCCTTCTTGATCAGATGAATGCCCTCCTCATCAAAGATCTGTCTCAAGGACATCCAGTCCCATCCTTCGTTGTGATCCAAAAGTCACAAACAAGGAATTGATGATTACGGTCGCTGGTGTGCAAAGCATGATCAAAAAGCCTCTCTTCACACCATAAGGAGTCCCAGAAAAGAATAAGATCCTTCCCAATACGCCATCTGCAGTATGGAAGAATCAAAGGGAACAGATTCCATATATGTTTCCAGTAAGGAGACGCCGATTCTCTGTATCTGACATTGTGCGGGTAATACGCTGATCTACTAAGCGCCCTGCTCGAATATTTCTCTCTATAGAATCTAGCCCAGATCGTGTCTCTGGCTAAAATTTCCCAGCATGCTTTAGCCATGAAAGCTCTATCAACTATTCTTGTATTATAAAGGCCCAAACCACCGAACTCCACAGGCTTTGCAACCTTGTTCCAACAGACCCACGCCTTACGATGGTGGTTTTCTCTATCTGCCCAAAGAAAACGTGCAAGGATTGCATCAATACGATCAGAAACACCACAAGGGATACCAATGGCAGCGGCAGTGTGGACTGTCGTCGACGAAAGAACGTGGGCTATAAGCAGCCTCCGGCCAGCAAAGGAAAGGAGCCTAGATTTCCAGGAAGCCAACCAATGGTAGCACTCGTGTTTGCTTTGTGGTCAATTGAAGGTGTGACCCGATGGACCACCTAGTCTCGAAGGTTGATGGTCCTCCCGGGGTTGACACTCAATGGTACCATTTTCTACCACAACTGATGGCCAACCTGGTTTGCATGGATGTGACATTTTTTACCGTGGACACATGGCATGCACGGCTAGACACCTTTTCCTTTTTCTTTCACCCTATGACTTATATACCTCCCTCCTTCCATGTAAAACAAGCTCTATAGACACCTATTCTTCTTCCTTGTTTCCTGGATCTTGTCCCCCTTGCATTGCGGAGAAGGAGCTCAAGGTATTAGAAGCTTTTCTGATCTTTCTTTCATATGCACCTAGGATTTGGATCTACCTTCTCATTAAGCTAGTGGTTATTCTTTAACTTGTTCTTGACCTAAGAAGGTACGATTTTCCTTCCTTCCTTTGTTGTCCTTGATGCCCTACCTTATCTTCCTTCCTTCTTTTCCATCAGCATGGCTTTCTTGGTGGAGAACGTGCTAGAGGTTGAGAAACACCTTCTTTCTTGCTTCCTTGACCTAGAGTTTTCTCATTGTTAGAGAACGAGCAAGCTTTGACGTGTGGAGTGCTCAAGCTAGGGTTTCTTCTCTCTCTCTCTTCAAGCTACCTTATTGTTTGTACCTTCTTCATCTTCTTTAAGGCGAGGTACATAACTTTCTTCATATATTTTTCTTACTCTTAACTTGCATGCACAAGATCTTGCTCTAAAAATATAGTTCTAAGTAGAAAGGTTGCATCTTTGCCTAGGGTTTGTTTTTATATGGTAGTTCTTGAGTAGGAGATCTTCCTAGATGTACTCATCATCTATGTGCATGTATCATCCTTGAATGTGGGTGATCTAGACCTTGTATGTGCGTGGAGATTGATGGTTAAGCTCCTTGAAATTAGAATTTCCTTTGAGGTGCTAAATGATGGTTTTTCCTTGGGTTTCATGGGTTGTTTTCTACCTTGCTTCATGATCTGATGGTTGGGCTCCTTGTTCATCGATGGTGGTTACTTAGATTATATTTTGGGCATTCTTTTGTTCTTGAAATTGAAGACTATGTTCCCTCTCACAACTGATGGACTTGGTGCTCTCTCTTAAGTGGTTAAATTGATGGTCTTAAGTCCTACCAAATGATGGGTTATGTGGTCTCTCAAATGATGGTTTTGCTAATCTATTTTCTCACCTAGTCATGACAGTCAATGTCTTCATTAGGTCAAGACTCAATTGCTTCACTGGGTCAAGACTCGATGGTTGTACTAGTTCCTTGGTTGATGGTTTTTCTGGTCCTTTGGTCTATGGTCCTAAACCAATGGTTTTCCTAGTTTCAAGATTGATGGTTTTCTTGATGACAAAATTTGATGGTAGCACTGTTGTCCACAACCGATGGGATGTCTGATGCCCACAAATAATGGTAGATCTAGTATGACATTTGATGGCCTACCTAGTCCATGATGTGATGGTCTTCCTAGATGCAAGATTTTATGGTTTTCCTAGGTATATGATCTAGTGGTTTTGTCTACCATAATTTAAGTATAAGAACCAATGGTTTAAGTTGTAGTGTTGTTATGTAGACATCAACTTAACCTACCTTATAAAACCTAACCCTAATACAATTAAATGATGATGGTTAAACACACTTGGCTTCCTTATATGTTTATATAATGAAGGAATTCTCTCTTTTAAAGATTATGGTTATTCTTATGTGCCACTCTATGAATATCATAGATCTTTGATGCAATATTATGTTGTACTTGTGTATCACATGTATGGTGAGGGTATGCTAAACCATCTTCAAGGTGTTAAAAGATAATGATGTTCTTGTATAGATGATGTGATGGTCTTAGTGACCTTTGGGCATGGTTTGATCCCTAATGGAGATGTAATCCTCTTCATGATGTGACAAGAAATTATATCCTATGATGATGTAATAAGAATTATATTTCATATGTTATATCTTTTGAATTTGTTATGTACACATGTATTTGTTGAAATTTTTTAGGGTTTTCCTGTAACTTGATTGATACAGTTAAAAGATAACCAATTAACATTAACTAATCAAGTGAAACCCTAATTGCCCTGTGCCATTAAATCATTTTAGTGTCAAGACTCGCTGGATGGGGAAACTGGTATTCCTGAAGGGAAGTCTGAAGTCATATAGTATTGAGTATATGTAGGTTTTTTAGGATGGCTACAGTCATACCTTGGCAGAAGAACAATTGTGATCATATCTCAAATATTTATATATATGATGTGCTTGAGGATAGTTGCAGTTGTGCATCAGATGATAGGGTTTGTTTACCTTGGTTACTAGTGTTGTGACCAAAATACCAAGGGAAAACTAGGTTGTTTTGCAGCTTGACTAATCTATCTCACTACAGCGTACTCATACTGACAGAGGTAGGATGAGATCCTAGGATTCTGGCTCTCCTAGATCTTGTAAGGAACTAATTTTAGCTTAAAAGTGGTCAATTGCATCTTAAAAGATGTAATCAATTTGTTCTGTATACTTTCTAGGGTTGAACACAATTTACATTGATTAATAACCCTTTCCTTGTTTATTATAATGTTAGTTTTTATTTGATACGGTAATAGAAATCAATTGTATAGTAGGAGATAGCTTTACCTATTCCTCTGCATACTATGCTAATCATGCTTGACCTGTTTTAGTTCCTTAATCTATTTTATCTACCTTAGTTGTTATTCTATATAATTTTTTTATAATAACATAACCTGTTGTAACAATAATCATTATTGAGAGTTATATTTATCACTGGGACATGTGTCTCACCTCATGGGTCACCACATCTTTTTATGTGATCGTTAGCGACGCCGTCAGGATCATGGTGGTGAGGAAGAGTAGCTTGGATATCAGTAAGGGTAGAAGGTTGGCTGGTTGTTGTTAGTGTGTCCTAGAGTTGTCCTTGTACTCTCAAGTCTGGGAAGGGGATGTTCCGTAGATGATATGTATATCAACTTGAGTTTTTATCACTATGTCATTAGTTGTATACGGCTTGTGTATGTGGAATAATATCTTTTGTATGCAGGTGTTGACTGAGACCACTGGATAGATATGTATATACTTGGTATGGTATATGATCTTACACAAGTTATAGGACTTATATGTAAATGTTTCTAGATATGTAAGTGTTGTTTAAATCAATTTTAATTATTCCTCTTTTTTGGATATGTGGTTAATTAGTGATGTTGCGTGTTGGGTTCTAGGTAATCTCATCTAGAGTGTTGGGGTGCCACATATGGTATGCACAACTCTTTATCATAGTCATTTGCATACTTCTAGGTACTTAATCTCATTAAGATCATCTAGTTAAGTCTGACCCAAAACCCAACACGATATTAATGCACCCTACTTTTATAACCCCACATAACTAACATCACATTGCCATGATATGGTTAGCACATTATGCTTTAGCATACCCCACACTTAGTCGATCAAGACTTTCAAGTGTGTTGCTTATAGAAAGCATCTAAGACTTAATATGCTTGATTGAGGGATTTATATTTATATAAATACATATACATATCCAATGAACACATACATATAGTGCATATCATATACAATCTATATCCAAAAATGAGAAATGTGCAATTATAAAACACTAGAGATGGTTATGGACATACTAATGTAATTTCTTGGAGCCACAAGGAAACACAACCACATAAGGTTCACATCATCTGTAGCTACTTATTGTTGATGAAGATCTATGCTTGATCCAATCTGGATCGATTGATTCAACTCCTTAACTGATCGACTCTCCTTCTGGTCATTCAATTGGTCTTTCGGATCAGTTGTATCATCTCTAGTCCAAGCGTCTTGTAAAGACCTCAAGATCATCAGTTGGACACCTCAAGATCATCATTTGGGCCACCAACCGATCGGTCGGCTCCTCCTGACTTCAGGCATGCTTTGTCCTCAAGTCGATGGATTCATCTTCTGAAATGGACAATGTTTTGGTGTTGAACGTCTACTTTTCCGTAACAAAAATTAAAACTATCCTAATCCTATTCAACATATTAGATGATAATGGGGAAATATCGAGTCACATTCGAGGGGAGCATATGAAGGAAGGAATTAATACTTTTTCATATAGAAAAAGAGAGAGAGACTCGATATGCAAAGTGAGATATAAATAGGAATAACAACCATCTAACCAAACACAAATATATAGGAGGTTATTGGCCATAACCACACTAACATCCATCATCAAAACCAATTTTAGGGCGACACATGTAATTTTCATATATATATATATATATATATAATGTATAAAAATACATATACATAATATATATATATATATTATGTATATATATATATTAGTTGAGATTATGTGTGGTATTTAATTGAATATGCACATTAATCATTTTAAGTAATCACATTGTATGCAATAAATAAATGATAAAACTAAAATCCAATCATATTGATTAAATACCAAAACATATTAAATTGAGATGGATATGATACTACTATTATGAAATATGGCATTAAACGTGACATCATAAACAATTTTTTCTATTATATTCCCCTTCAAGAGAAGATCACATCAAAAAATATGTAATGGGGAATCAAGGTTGCCAAGGCATATACCAGTGCCTGGAGCAAGTCCAGTCACAATACTTGTTGCAACGTGCTTCTTTCTTAAGTCACACATGGACAACTATCGATAGCGGCCTCCTGATGATCACCATGGACGGCGGTTGATTGTGTTCGCCTAGCATGTGGCAAAGGCCTCCTCACCTCTATAGTATTCTATGCATACCACCAAGAACTCATGTCATTCTCTTGGAATAGACAACAAGGAGTTATCCCTTCTAGTCAGTGTGATAGCACCAACTTGCTCTCCCAATTGTCTCTCCCTTTCTATCCCTCCCTCTGATAGTTAGGACTTGCTCGGGTTCTCACATTACCACAACTATGAGAAGACAACAATTGTTAAATGTTACTGTTGTGTCTTTGGAAGGCCTCCACTACTCATTTATTTATAGGAGGGTTAGGATCTGGACTTCTCGTCTGAGCGGGAGTTGAAGAGACAGATTTTCATGAATTTTCTGAAAGTTACAAAAGTTGAACTAGTCAATTAACAACTAAACTGGTTTATTCACATGTGAGTCGATCTGTTCAACTCTTGAACTGGTTGTTTCACAATATTTCCCAATTGTAATTGTATTGGAAATTAATATCTGATTAATGGACAAAATGATGTCAACATCAACCCTTGATACAGTCATATTGATAAACCAAATAGTTGTTTCAAAGATCTGAGCCGGTTAGTGCACTTTTTGATCTAGTTGTTTTAGAGTTATGACTACCAATACTAGTTATAATTGACTTGACAATTAAATCATTTGATTCAACACTTAAACTGATTGGTTCACAGTCCAGTCAGTCAAATTCATACTATTGTTGTTTAAATTGAATACCTAACACTTTAGTAATCAAGTTAAACATTATTCATGAGTAAACTCCTACTCCAGGTGCATTCTATGTGTGTGACCCTATAGGTCCCAATTTATGTTGGCAGTGAATGTCCATAACTGATTTATGACATCACAAACAAATGAGTGGTATCTATCAACACATCATTGCTACCCAAGTAATTTGGAATGTTGGAGAACAACTTCAAACTACAATTTGTGATCAATGTTACCGTGATCGTATAGCTCCTTTGTCTCTGATATCCAGATTGAACTCGATGAATGGAGTTGGCATCCTTTCAATGTTCAATTCATGTTCCTTGAAATAGAGGAGACTGTATGAGATGCATGTGATCTCACATATCACATATTGAGTCGCATGAGTATGACCATAGATTTCTCAGTCCCACTTATCAAGTGGCCAGGATATCAATCTCCTGAAGGAGGTATAAATCCCATTTACAACACTCACACTCAATCCCCATGTGTTATAATGTATTTGAGCATCACCTTTATGACAACCCTTAATCCAGATCATGTTTGATGATGTCAAAGTACATCAAACAACATGTGATGAATGTAGAAATTTTAGGTCTAAGAAAATCACCACCATCACTATGGAAGTTGATTCTGATTACCATTCAACGATCTCCATGTATCACTCTGAAGTTGGGTATGTCTGATACACTATTCTATAAAATGTACCTATGTGTTTGGTTTGATATCACATATCTTGACTGATAAGATTTTGTCATCAACCAACACATGCTCTAGCCTTATGTAATATTGTTGTGTATTTTGCTTCCACAACAATATCTAACTAGGGATATAACAAGAATGTATGTACTCTGACCATACATATGATCTCATTGTTAAGGTCCTCAACCTGAACACATATGTCATCGATTAACATAATTCTTTAGACATCCACTGTGTTTGTGTGATCATCTCATGATTAAGACAAATACAATAGAAAAAATTACCTTTATGATTACCAAATTAGGTATCTAATTCCCCATTACAATCATTGTATGATTGGATCTCTAGGCATACACACCAATAGTCATGTGTTTCTAAAAATCTGACCCCTCCATGTTATAGCTAAAAATAGAGAAAAATTGAGTCCCCAATATGTGGTTTCATTTGAGTTTCTAGAACAGATTGGCGATGCCACTTATCATCTAGCTTTACTGCCACAGTATAATATGATGCATGATGTGTTCCATGTGTCCAATCTAAAGCACTACGTGAAGAATCATGCCCATCTGTTGTACATTGAACCTATAAAACTCCAATGGAGGTTGACATACCTTGAGTCACTTGTGTGTATAATAGACTCCAAGGTGAAAGAGATCAAGAATAAAGATATTGAGATGGTACCTTTTCTTTGGAAGCACCATGGTGAGGATGAATCCACATGGAAGCTAAAGACAGACATGGAAAAGTCTCATCCCAAACTTTTTGGATGACTAGTTGAATTTTGAGGACAAAGTTCTTATAAGAGGGAAAGGATGTTATAACATGGATTTTAACATGTATTTATACTTATATTTGATGGATAAGTATATATTAGAAAGATTCATAATTTGTTTGTAAGTTTAGTTTTGAGAATGCAATTCCTCATTTGCAAAGAAATTTCATGTGTTTTGCTATTTTTAGTAATCCATTAATAGTTATTGGCTAAAGAAAGAATGGAAAATCCAATAATGAAGTGATTGTTAAAAGTAATGGAAAATTGGTAATTAAACATGGAATTGTGTTGAAATTCCTAGAAAAGATAAGTTGAAGGAAACTAGTAAGGTTTATTCAGTCCAATATTGTACTTAATGAGAAAACATATCAAAATAAGAAATCTTTCCATGGTTGGGTGAGAAAGGAATTATTGATGCTTTAATAAATCAAATAAAATGAATACTAAGAGACTAAGAAAACTACTGTTAGCTTTCATATCTTGGCCCTAAATCTTTCCCACATAGAGATTTAATTGTTAAAATATTCCCTTTATATTTGAAATTATTTGGATAAAAGGAGAGAGAGGTATGAATTATATAAGATTTCTAAAGTGATAGGATTTGAAGGATAAATGCATTAAATGTCACAGTTTATAATTGTATTTAGATAACAAGGGCTCAATCCCTTTAATATTCATGTCACCTATTGACCATTGGATCGTAGATCTATGAATCGTTGGTTTTCGTCTACTTGAGTTAGCTTAGGAAATAGACATAATGTTTCCTTCTTATTCTCTCACATCTCTCTCCCTCTCTAATCAGCGTGAGTGAATTGAAATTGTCCCATTGAGCACGAAAATGAATTCCAAGTCAGCATGTCCTAGGTTTTTCCTAATTTGGTAAACTATTAAGGCTTTCCCCAAATCACCAACTCAATTGGTGGCCAACCCTCCATAGACATAGATATAATAGGGGGTAGAATCCCCTGCATGACCACAAAACCCTCCACTAGACTCTATGTGATTCGACAGTTGTCTCTATTCTCTCATGATTGCTGCTAACCCTGACCTTCTCTTCTCACCTCCTCTTCATGCAACCAGGAAGATTCCCCTCATCATCTCCATACTCTAGCCCTCTCCGGGAAATTAGAGACCATAGTTGAGTTTGGCAAGGTGTGTTGAAGAATAAGTACCCTCTCTTTCCGCTCAAATTCCTCGAATCCTAGAGTCAACAATAAGGTTGACTCACCCAAGTATGCACATGAGAAACTAAGGTAGAATACAACACCCCGCAAAAGGTCTACTCTTCCCCCATGATTTTAGTTACAAGATGAGTGTCACTTCTATCTTTCCTCCATCTCTTCTTTCTTAGCCATGCAAGTGTAAATGCTAACATGGCATGAGTGTTGGATCTAAGGGCTCTAGAGGGGGTGAATAGAGCTACAAAATTTCTCACAAAATAGATTAGACCTTCAAATTTTATTAATTAGGAGCAAAATCTTAATGGCAATTTGAGGTCCTATCTAACAAGCATAGCAAGGATGAGAGAGATTGATAGAAACCACTTGATAAAGGGATGTAGAGTGGTTCCACACTTCAAACTAGAAGTGAGTCAGTCCACTACCTAGAGAGGTCAACCTCTAGGACTTTGCAAGTGCTTTTCTCTATTATATCATCATAGAGATTTACACAATAGACCACCAAAGGACTTACCCATCCAACCACAAGGAGATCTCCACCTTAACAAGGAACTTACCCACTTAGTTTTAGTCTTCAGCCTTCACCTAGGTCTTACCCACTCAAGCTAGAGTCTTCCCCTTGAAGGATTGCTTCTCCTCTTGGATCTTCTACCTTTGCCTTCTCCTTCACTTAGATAAGATCACCACCTCTTCAACATCCTTGAACAAGACCATCTACAACTCCTTCTTCACTCGATGGAGCTTGCTTCAGCCTTTCTTCATGAGAGAAGGGGATACGGAAGTAGTGGAAGATTTGAGATCTTTACATGCACAAAGGTGGAGCTCTCTTACAATAATCCTAACTCACTCACAAATCACAAAATGAAGTGTAAACTAGAGAGAGAAAGTGGATCAAGGAGTAGTATCATACTCAACTATAGCTAGGACCTTGAATGTAGTGAATGAGAAACCTTAAAATGAACTCCAAGGGGTCCTATTTATAGATGGGGGTGCTCCTTAACTTGGGGAACACTTAGGACCGAAATATAGCCCTTTTTACTCAAGGCAACAGATCTTTTTTTGTTCAAACAAGTCCCCATGGTTAGAATCACTTTTTCTGCATTTTCCATATAGTACATTCGATCTAGTTTCAATAAAGGTAACTCGACCGATCGGCTAAAAGACAAACCAAATTTTCAAACTATCGGTCAAGTTTCACCTGGGAAACTTGACCGATCAGCTAAAATCACATTTGGTCAGTAAGTCGTTTGGTCGAGTTCTGTGAATGCACAACTCGACCGATGCACATCATCAGAAAATTAATCCAAGGGATCGGTGTCTGTGATCCATTTTCTAATGTGATTAAAAAGTGTTTAAAACTCGGTACTAAGTGTCCCACATATTTTTCTCATCTTAGTTACAAGTCATATCATCAATACAAGTGATTAAAAAATTCCTCTAAGGTCATTTGAAGGGATTTCCTTATCAGCACACTTGCATTACTTTAGACTTGAACTGTGACAAGCTAGGGCTTGTGTAAATTGATTCTTTTCATGTACCTAAAACCTGATATCAATCTTGAATACACATATTAGATACATATGAATGGAATGGTTGAGTCATTATCAAAATATGGAAAATGTATAACATCTAGGTCAACATTCTCCCCCTTTTTGACAATGACAAACCGTTCCTCAAACATATTGAAAGGATATTGAAATTATACCTTTGCCTTGTGAATTAGGGGGATTCAAGATTTGAACAATGTGAATTTCTCCCCCTCAATCTATGCTTACTTTAACATGCATAGTTAGCCTTTCTACACAAAGCAATATAACATGCATATACTATATGGTCCTTTAACAAGTCACATGATAAAGCATATAATGAATAAGAAAAGGATCACATAAGCAATACATAGCAATATGATTGAGTTTCAAGACATTGAAATTTCTCTCCCCCTTTTGACATTATCAAAAAAGAAGGGGGATAGAAGATCCCACAAACAAGTCTTCTCCAAACACAACCAAGCAGATATTCAAACATGCAATCTTATAATCATATATCAAATAGAGACGAGAGAAACACACAAGCTAGGTCATAATCAAAATATGGTGAAATATGGCACCAACTCATAAGATATAATTGATCAAAGCATAAGAGTGTACAGAAGATAGATTACAACTCATGAAGCATGCTCTCATAAAAACAACTACAAGCGAGAATCGATGAAAGCTAAAAATAAAATCATACATATCAGATCATGTGCCCAACTATTTTTAATAAAAAAAATAGCCTAGAAAGATATATATGATCAACAAAATAGACTAAAAACTAAGAACATCTAGACATCTAAGCTATCTATGTCACATCATCATCATCATCATTCTCGGCATCAGTCCCGTAGTCATCGTATCCATCTGAAGGTGCAACAGCAACACCTTCATCACTGGAGTCACCACTAGATCCATCACCATCATCTACACCATCACCAGCATCCTCATCAGCATCAGTAGTCTCGTCGTCAGCCTGGTCAGGCATCTCCTCATCACCAGAAGGATCTAAGTGATGACCGGGCCAACGATCATTCTTCTCATCCCAAGTCATACCAATGGCATAAAGCTCAATGGACCAAGGGAAGGAAGGAGAAGAATCACCTAGACTGGTAAGTAGAGTGGCCAAGGGACCAGTAGGTAGTGGCAGGATGACAGAAGTAGGTCCACTAGTAGTAGAGGGTGTGGAAGAAACAACGGAAGGCTCATGTTCGGGGTAGAAGTGATTGTATGCATAGGATGCATAATCACTACTGGGGTATGGTTGGTAGGTGGGGTATGGGTGTGAGTAGGATAAGTTCATGTTAGACATGATTGAACATAAATCATGGTGCAAATTCTCCTGAACCTTGAGGTTGTATGTCTATTGGTGTATCATATAACCCAAGAGGGCTTCATTAGACACATGGAACGAGGCATGGATAGGACGGGTAGGCTGAGGAGGTGGAGGAGGTCGGGTTGAGGTAGAGGTAGGTGTATCTGAGGCAGAGGCATAGGGTGAGGCACTGGGTGTGGTGGAGGAAAGGATAGACACGGATTTCTAAATAGTGGTCTCACTGATACACACTCCCTTCATGGTAGGTCTATAGTGGAAGTTAGAGAAGAGTGATTTCTCAATGGCGAACTGGAAAAGACCACATATCAGGGTAGGATATGGAGGATGGGAGCCATGGTTTTTCTTGCCAGAGTCAAAGCAAGTCATGTGGTGGAGGATATATCTAGACCACTTGACTCTGACATTCTCTAAGATGCAGTACATTATCACCGTAGTGTTCTCTACAATATCTGTTTGATTTTTCTTTGGGTGGATGTTGTAGTTGACCACAAGGGATAATATACACTTCTTGAGATCTAAGGAGGAGGAGGATAGGGTTCTCTTCTTCTTATAGGGAATGTGCGGTTTCTTCAAGTAATGATGGATATCGATAAAATGTGATCTCATTTTGTTTATAGAATCCTTCAGGGTCCAACAGATCAAAATACTCATCGTAATCCTTATGTCAGGTATCATTCTCATCGGTTCCTGAAAAGAAGATATTTAGGATATCCTCTGAGATTTGGAATTTCTTCCCGGTGATCATAGAAGTAAGGATAACTTAAGTATTTGGAGGGGGTATAAGGGAGTCATAATTCCAACACAAATTTGTGTAGAATTCATGAACGGCTTTCGTGCTTGATATAGAATTGTGAAAGCACTCACGCTCGACACCCAAGGCTGATAGGTGATGAACAGAAAGCAACCTTGATACTTGATCAATGATGGCTTGACGCCTAGGTCTAGGCTCAAAAGGGCTCTAAAAGGAAAATGACTACTAGGAAGAAGGTCCTTATACCAATTTACAGCCTCAATTGAGACAAAGAGGGTCTCATCGAAAGGAATCAAGTAGGAAGATGAGGAGGAGAATGGTGCATTGCTAGGGGTGACTCTCTTTCTTCTATTTGAAGCCATGGAGGTGAAAAGAAGAAGAAGAAGAGATCAAATGCACAAGCCACTCCACCAAAAACATTCACACACCTAGTTTGAGTTGGGGGGAGGTCTAGGAAGGTCTCCCTAGGTCATATTAGGGCTAGGTTAGGTAAGGGAAGGTCAAGGGTTGAGAGCTTAGGGCTAGAAGGAGAGGAATCGGTTGACTATTCTCTAGTTGAGAGGGAGAATAGTCAGCCGAACCCAACTTAAGTTGGCTTTAGCCCGCCGATCGATCGAGTTCTATGAGGTGGAAACTCAACCGATTGCCCCTTTTTCTAAAAGTTCTCAGTCATGGATCGGTTGAGTTTGTCCTGGAGAAACTCGAATGATGGTCAACCTGACCTAAAACCATCAAACTTAATTTGTAGCCATTTGAATGCTAATTAAATTTATTTTCAAGTCCATTATGTATATTGAACATACTTAGGCACATGTCACTCATGATTGGGTACTATTTTGTGATAAAAACAAGTGTTTGCAAAAAATACCCAAAAACAAGAGAAAAACAAGGCAAAATGAATATGAAAAATCAATTTTAAGCATATTAGCACTCAAAGATGATAAAGATAGATGCAAAACATATAGGATAGATGACAACTAGATATAAGGCATATCAGTTTCATTCAAAGTAGTTATAAGCAATTTTGATCTAATAAAATTAAATTGCTCTCTAGCTAGAGGTTTAGTGAAAATGTCTGCCAACTAATTTTTTGTGTCCACATGTGTGATATAAATATCCTTCTTGGCAATGTGATCACAAAGAAAGTGATGGCAAACCTCTATATGTTTAGCTCTACTATGAAATATAGGATTGTAAGACAAGTTAATTGCACTAGTATTATCACAATATATAAGAGAAGCATCAAAATGAATGTTAAAGTTTTGGAGCATTTGCTTCATCCATAGGACCTGGGCACAACAACTCTCGACTACAATGTACTCAGCCTCAGTGGATGATAATGCCACGATGCTCTGTTTCTTGGAGAACCAAGACACCAAGAATGGTCCTAGGAGGAAACAAGTGTTACTTGTGCACTTTCTATCAATCAAACAGTCTACATAATCGACATCACTATAGACAGTAAGTGTAAAGTCCCTTGACTTGGGATACCATAGTCCAAAATTTTGAGTTTTTGCTAAGCACCTTAGAATCCTCTTAACAGCTATAAGATGAGATTTCTTAGGATTTGATTGAAATCTAGCACACAAGCCAACACTAAACATTATGTCAGGTCTAGAGATAGTTATGTAAAGTAAAATTCCAATCATACCTCTATAGAGCTTCTCATCTACCTTTCCACCTTCTTCATCTTTATCAAGTTTGGCGGTGTTTGACATGGGTGTGCCCATTGGCTTGGTATTCTCCATCCCAAAGCGCTTAAGTAGTTTATTGGTGTACTTGCCTTGGTTGATGAAGTTCCCATCTTTTGTTTGTTTGATTTGAAAGCCGAGGAAGAATGTGAGCTCATCCATCATACTCATCTCAAATTCACTCTGCATAAGATCACTAAATTCTTTGCAAAGATCAAGGTTAGTTCCACCAAAAATGATATCATCAACATATATTTGAATAATAAGAAAATTGTTAGAAGTGTGATTTAGAAACAAGGTAGAATCCACTTTTCCCATAATATAACCATGATCTAACAAAAAGTTCTTTAATTTATCATACCAAGCCCTTGGTTCTTGTTTGAGTCCATAGAGAGCTTTTTGCAACAAATAAACATGGTTAGGGAGACTTTCATGTTCAAAGCCCAGAGGTTGTGCAACATACACTTCTTCTTTAATTGTACCATTCAAAAACACACTTTTAACATCCATTTGATAAAAAAGAAAGTTTTTAAGACTAGAAAAAGCAAGCAACATATGAATGGACTCAAGTCTAGCTACAAGTGCATATGTTTCATCAAAGGCAATACCTTCTTGTTGATTGTATCCTTAAGCCACTAACCTAGCTTTGTTTCTTGCAACTTTGCCGCTTTCAACTAGCTTGTTGCAGTAGACCCATTTGGTGCCAATGATCTTTCTATCACTTGGTCTTGGCACAAGGGTCCAAACTTTGTTCTTCTCAAATTGTTCCAGCTCCTCTTGCATAGCTAGGATCCATTCTTCATCCCCCAGAGCTTTGTTGACATCTTAGGCTCTAGTTGTGAGATGAAGGTTTTGTTGGATTGTTCTTTGTTGAATACAGCCCACGTATTCACTCTCTCAAATGGATCGCCTAAGATCAGCTCGTTAGGATGATTCTTTGCAAACCGGGGAGTTGGATCCTTCTTTTCATCATATTTGTCTTCTTCTTGAACAACCGCCTCTTTTCCCTTTTGGGTGATGTTGAGTTCTTTGAGGATAGGAATTATGTCATCTGCAACATCATCATTTGAAACAATATCTTTGGGAATAGAGGGTTTAGTCTCAATAAACATTACATTAGGAGATTCTTCTACCTTAGCAAGATCAACATTATATACTCTATATGCCTAGCTAGTAGTGCTATAGCCAAGAAAGAAAGCCATATACGATTTTGGATCAAACTTATCAAGAGAATCTTTTGTATTCAAAACAAAGCAAGGACATCTGAAAACATGGAAGTACTCGATAGAAGGCTTCCTACCACACCATAGTTCACGGGGGTTTCCTTAAGCAAGGGATGAGTGAAAACACAGTTCTACACAAAACAAGAGGTACTGACAGCTTCAGCCCAAAACTTCTTAGGAGTATCATACTCAAGAAGCATGGTCCTAGCCATTTCCTGTCGAGCCTTATTCTTCATCTCTACAACCCCATTTTTTAGGTGTTCGAGGTGAAGAAAAGTTGTGTGCATAACCCGATTCTTGACAAAAATGCTCAAAAAGCTCATTTTCAAATTCTCCCCCATGGTCACTACGGATGGAAACAATCCGACAAGAAGATTCATTCTCAACTCATTTGCAAAAACTAGAGAAAACATCAAATGTATCACTCTTTGAAATGAGAAAGAAGGTCCAACTATATCTAGAGAAATCATCGACAATAACAAGGCAATACTTGGAATCACAAAGCGATTGCATTCTCAGTGGTCCAAATAGATCAATATGAAGAAGCTCAGGAGCTCACTTAGTGCTAAAGACTCATGTGGATTTGAAAGAGGAATTGGCTTGCTTTCCTTGTGTACAAGGTTGGCATTCTTCATCCTTTTCAAAATCTAATTTAGGAAGTCCCTTGACTAAGTCCTTTTTACTCAACTTCTTTAATTGATGCATATTTACATGACCAAGCCGGCGGTGCCAAAGAGAAATATCATTCGAGTTGGCTACAAGGCATCTACCAACCACAAGCTTAATAGAGTTAAGAACAATAACATAAAGATTACCACTTCTAGTTCACTTGTATATAACTTGGTAGGTGAGGGAATCTACAATCAAACATTCAAAAGTAGTAAATAGTATAAGGTAACCAATATCAAAAAGTTGACTAACACTTATTGAATTGTGATGTAGGCCATCCACAAAAAGAACATTCTTGATGCATAAGGATTCACCTACATCACCCTCACCTTTGACTTTACCTTTCTTATTGTCCCCAAAGGTTACGGATCCTTCTTTCTTCTTTGTGAAATTGTTGAAATGGCTTATGTTACTGGTCATGTGTTTTGTGCAACGACTATCAACAATCCATCTATCTTTTCCCTACAAGAAAGGAGAATGTCAGTTCCCAACTCAAAATTTGGGATTCGGAGTTAGCTTGGGGATCCATTTCATCTTTGGGTTGGTCCCCTTAGGCTTGTAAGGACAATAAAAGGAATAATGATCATCGCATTTACAATAAGAACAAACTATAGGATTCTTAGTGCCTGAAGATTCTCCTACAAAGAAAGAGATCTCCTTGCTCTTTTTCTTACCTTTGTCCTTACTCTTTCCCTTTGACCCCCCCTACAAATCCCAAACCACTAGTACCACTTTGTTTAGTATAATGATCAAGGATTTCATTTAGGGAGTTTTTTCCTTTGAGGAATTTCTATAGGGATGCTCTCAATCTATAGTTATCATCATTCAAAGAAACAGTAGTAGAAGATAAACTAGATATGTCATCCCTAGCATGCACAAGATCCGCCTCAAGACATAAAGCTTTAGTAAGATATGAATCCTTTTTAAGAGAGCTAGAAGCAACATTAACACTAGGAAACAAAGGTCTAGAGGATAGATCAATTACTTGACTAAGCAACCTAGCATTTGTAGATTTTAGCATTTGAATCTCTTTGAGATAAACATCTCTCTCTTCTCTACGAGCATTAATAGGAAACTTAAATTCAGCATTTTCAGTTTTAAGCAATTCAAGTTCTTTGATGCTATTTTGCTTCTCTTCCTTAAGATTTTCAATGTTCTTAAGGTAGATACCATTCTCAACTTAAACCCCATGGTAGTGGAGTTCATGATCAAGGTATTGTCCTTGAAAATTATCAATACTCTCAAGGTTGATTTTCTCATTCAATTCCAAAATTTCAAGCTTAGCATAAAGATCATCAATGATTTTTCCTAAGCTTTTTCTTTTAGATTTACATTTAGCAAAAGAAGAACGAGTAGTAACAAGCATGTCAATAATAGCTTCTTTAGGAAATTCATGCCAACTTACCTCACTTACCTCACCAATGTCTTCACTTGTAGAGGTGATGAGAGCAAGGTAGCACTCTCCATCTTCTTCAGAGCTAGAGCTGCTTGAAGATGAAGCTTCCCAAGCCGCATGAGATGCATTCTTGTGTCTCTTTTCCTTTTTGTCCTTCCTCCTGTACTTTCTCTCCTTTTATAATCCTCTTCTTTCCTTGAGCTTCTCTTGTGGTGAGACTTTCTTGACTTTGGGCCCTTGTAGTGCCCCTTTTGACCTCACTTGTAGAATCTCAGAGTAGAGGAGGAGGAGGCTTGCTTTCCCTTGAAGTTCTTGCCCTTGATGTAGTTGGATTCATGCTCACTAGGGCCTTCATCTTCACTAGAGGAGGGGGAAGAATACCGGAAAGCAAGTTGTTGTTGAAGGATAACAACCTCCACTTGTGCTTTGAAAGTACCATCTTTGATCTTCTTGGCTTCCTTCACTTCTTGCTTAGCTTCTTCTTCTTACTTGTCAAGTCTAGGCTCATGTGCTTGAAGATTGCAAATGAGTTGTTTAGTTGGGATGTCACCAAGGCTCCTCACTTCTTCAATGGAGGTGACCTTTGACTCCCATCTCTTTGGAAGAGTTCTCAAGATCTTTGAGTTGATGATGCCTCTACCCAAAGTGTTTCCCAATGCAGATAGCCCGTTGATGATGACATTTAGCCTTGAATACATCTACACAATGCCTTCTTTCTTTCCCATCTTGAAATTCTCTAGGAGTTTGTTTAACATGTATATCTTTGCCTCCTTGACTTTCTTTGTGCCTTCATATGTGATGCACAGCTTGTCCCAAATCACATAGGCGGTGTCCCATGATGAGATCCGATTGAACTCTGTGGGAGTGAGGGATGCGTAGAGGATGCTAATGGCCTTTGCATTGACTTGAGCCTCCTTGAGAGCAGCTTCACTCCATGTTGCAACAGCTCTGGTTGGCTCTTTATAAGGTGTGACCATCACCTTCCACATAACAAAGTTCATCCCTTGAATGTAGAACTGCATCCATCTCTTCCAATAGAGGAAGTTGGTGCCATCGATGACCAGAGGGCGCATGGAGAAGCCTCCCTCTAGGTTGAGTGAACCAAGTAGGTTGTCGCCCATCTTCTTATCTCGTGGGAGATTGTTGGAGAAGATCCTTGGCTCTGATACCACTTGTTGGATCTAAGGGATCTAGGGGGGTGAATATAGCTACAAATTTCTCACAAAATAGATTAGACCTTCAAATTATATTAATTAGGAGAAAAAGCTTAATGGCAATTTGAGGTCCTATCTAACAAGCATAGAAAGGATGAGAGAGATTGATAGAAATCATTTGACAAAGGGATGTAGAGTGGTTCCACACTTAAAACTAGAAGTGAATCAGTGCACTACCTTGAGAAGTCAACCTCTAGGACTTTGCAAGTGCTTTTCTCTATTATATCACCATAGATATTTAAAACAATAGAGCACCAAAGTAATTAGACATCCAACCACAAGGAGATCTCCATCTTAACAAGGAACTTACCCACTTAGTTTGAGTCTTCAGCCTTCACCTAGGTATTACCCACTCAAGCTCAAGTCTTCTGCCTTGAAGGACTTTGCTTGTCCTCTTGGATCTTCAACCTTTGCCTTCTCCTTCACTTGGAGAAGATCACCACCTCTTCGACATCCTTGAAGAGGACCAACAACAACTCCTTCTTCACTCAATGGGGCTTGCTTCAACTTTTCTTCATGAGAGAAGGGGATAGGGAAGTAGTGGAAGATTTGATAGCTTTACATGCACAAAGGTGGGGCTCTCTTACAATAATCCTAACTCACTCACAAATCATGAAATGAAGTGTAAACTAGAGAGATAAAGGGGCTCAAGTAGTAGTAGCACACTCAACTATAGCTAGGACCTTGAAAGTAGTGAATGAGCAACCTTAGAATGAACTCCAAGGGGTCCTATTTATAGCTGGGGGTGCTCCCTTGAGTTGGCGAACACTTAGGATCAAAATATAGCCATTTTTGCTCAAGGAAACAGATCTATTTTTGTCCAAACAAGTCACCAATGGTTAGAATCACTTTTTCTGCATTTTTTGTATAGTACATTCGGTCGAGTTTCAATAAAGGTAACTCGACCAATCAGCTAAAAGACAAATCTAATTTTCAAACTATCAGTCGAGTTTGTCTTGGGAAACTCGACCGATCAACTAAAATTACATTTGGTCAGTAAGTCATTCGGTCGAGTTATGTGAATGCACAACTCGACCAATGCACATCATCATAAAATTAATCCAAGGGATCGGTCAAGATTGAAACTCGACCGATCAGCAGTCTGCGATCAATTTTCTAATGTGATTAAAAAGTAATTAAAACTCAGTACTAAGTGTCCCACATATTTTTCTCATCTTAGTTACAAGTCATATCATCAATACAAGTGATTACAAAATTCTTCTAAGGTCATTTGAAGGGATTTTCTCATTAGCACACTTGCTTTACTTTTGACTTTAACTTTGACAAGCTAGGGCTTGTGTAAATTGATTCTTTTCATGTACCTAAAACCTGAGATCAATCTTGAATACACATTTAGATACATATGAATGGAATGGTTGAGTCATTATCAAAATATGGACAATGTATACCCTCTAGGTCAACAATGAGCCGATTGGCTCGACTGCGGCCCCACAACACGTGGGCTTTACCCTGTCATCTGTCTAGGTGGTGAAAGCTGATTAGTCCAAACTAATTTAATTTCTACAATTTCTTGAAAATCGTAGGATTATCCATATATATCAAAAGTATATATATTTTTGAAGGAAAAATATAAGGAATCTAATGAAATTGGTTCTATGGCCTAGTTCTATCTCAAATTCTAAAAGTGCATAAGGATCTAATATTTAATGTAATGAATGTATGAAAACTCTAATTTGATATTGTTGATGATCATAACTCAGTTAAATAATCTTAATGCACAAAGCCTGTTCTTTTTGGATGAAAATAGCATCTTGAATCTAATATAAGTTGATGAATTCCTATGTTATCAAAATTAGGGCTTGATTTAAAAAACATTAAAATATTGTAATTAGGGTATGGGAAATCGTACCCTAATGAAACCCAAACTTGATCACAAAACCTGAGTTAGAGCCCATGTCAATCATTAAGGATAGTTTGGGAACGCAAAATATTTGGGTGGTATGCATTAATCATAGGGTGATTTCTTGATTGGTTGTAGTTTCTTTTAATTACTTGGACATTAAGTCATCTCTTAGAAAGGTTCGTAGTTACACCTATGAACACTCGCACTATCAACTTTTGTGGTTTTCCAAAGTTTCATGGATGGATTGCAATTAAACTATTGGTTATATATTTATTTCTTGCAATCTATAATGCCCATATGTGTATCACTTATATAAAAGTAACTTGATCAAGACCAAGAGATTCCTCTAAATAAATGCATGCATGGAAATTATAGAAATTACCCCCAGAGAGTGGATTGACCTTTGAAATCGTTTCAATCCCAATTTTTGGGTTCTTTTGGTGAGAAATGCAATTTCTCCTTTTATAGATATATGAACAAATAATGGTGTGATTTGTTTTGAATGTATGAATTTCATTTACAATAGCTTGGTTTGGTTGCTTTGTGGGCTTTATTGGCTATTGGACCCTGTAACAAGAAAGAGATAAAGAAAATTCAAACAATAAATGAATAAATAAGAAAAGGAGAAAGGATAACAAAAAAGGCAAGGGAATATCCTCCAAGAGGGGATTTCATGCCTTAGGTTTCCTTGAGGTACAAGGAGTCCAAAATATCAAGATAATGGTTTAAGAAAGAGAAAATAACCATTAAATAAGGCTTATTAAGGAATAACTTGCCTTTGAAGAAAAATCCCTTTTCCTTAGGAATTTGGGACTCATATTTGGTATGCTAGTAGATATGATCAAGAGAGAGAAACCCTCAAAATTTGGTTGAAAAATGATGCATGGTTTCCAAGATATAAAATTTAGAAATTATCCTAAAGTTAAAGCATTAATCACATAAGATAATGTGTCACAGTGACATTGGGAATTTAATCCTGATTTTCCCGATTTTTGGATTAAGCATGACCATTGGATCGACGAACCAACGGCTAGGAAGAAATCGCAGTATCGCGGAGTCTGCTTGCATAGAGTCCACCTGTGAGATCCTTGATCAGATGTTTTCTCGAAGAGGAAAGATCGTTTGAGAGTGAGAAGAACTCCTCTAGCTTCGGGAGAGGATTCTAGTGTGAACTGATCGGACATGTGGGTGGCTTGGTCAACGATTGGGAGAGTCCCCGATCCAACAAGACTGCTCCTTCAACCCTATATATAAGGGAGGGCTCGTGAGGGCACCGACATCGCAACCCTCAACCCTAGAGCTTTTGGAGAGCGACGCAGAGTGTTTTGGCAAGTTCAATTTAAGAATCCATCTCGACCTACCCCCTCTCATCTTCCAGTTGACCTCGTCAGAGATCCGATAACCTGTTAGAGGTGAAGGCACAACATGAATGTGAAATTGAGTAGGCGGTTGAGTTCGGTTGGAGGCAGCGAAGATTCCTGGCCTCCTAATTTGCTCACTACTGGACGAGATCTCAGAGTCAACCACCGGGTTGACCACAGGCTCGCTGCTTGCTTTGGCATGAGGAAGAAGAAGACCGCCTGGTTGATTACCAGATTGTTCCTCTACATCCTTCGTTAAGGTTTTGGCCATATCGTCTTTTCTTTAGTTTGATCGCTAGTGAGGCACGCGATCGTGGACCATTGGATCCCGCGTGGTCCAGTGGACTACAGATCGAGCGACTGATGATTTTTCAAAAAATAATAGATAATTTAAGAAAATGATTTTATTTGCAAAATTCATAAAAATTGCTAGGAAACTCCAATGAATAAACTCAATATATGAAAATTTCTCAGAACAAATATGAGAAACATCATAAAAATAGTTTGAGAACTTGATTTCGTTCCTAATTGCAAAAGTATGTTAAGTTGATGAAAAGTGCAATAAAATTAGGTTAGAAACCCTAATTGGGATTAATGAGTGAATATATGATTCTTAATGGGTTAATTCGAGTAATAATAACATGTTGAATGATAATGGTAGATTTGAATGTGATCTAGATGAGGAATTTCACATTTTAGGGTTTTAAACCAAGAATATATGATAATGTATCTAGAAACCCTAATTTAGGGTAAAAGAAGAGATAATTATGTCTAATTCAAAATTTATGGAAATATGTTGATCCTAAGCCTATTAGGAGAGATAGGATATGATGATTAGGGTTTATGAGTAGTTTTGCTTATTTAGGGTTTGTAGTGATAAAAGTGATAGCAAAATCCTAATTGCAAGTGAAACCCTAAAAAGAAGTAGAAACCCTAAGGAGCAAGTTAGATTGGATAGATCTTGATAACATGAGTAGTAAAAGGAAATTGTATACTTATTTCAGGATCTTGTTGTGTGCTTGCTTCCTTGCTTGGATTTCCTACTTGCCTGGAATATTTCTATCTCAAATCAACAGAACAGGTATGTGGTTATTTATGAATAATCAATATAGTTTCATGAAGTTTTCTCAAACGCTTGATCGATTAGATGCAACCTAAACTATTGAATTTTTTATTTTTGCAATCCTATAAAGCCACTATGATTATCACAATTAAGTATATATGTGCATTCTCAAACCTACATGTCACCCTGATGTAAGATGCATGACCAAGCCCCGGAGGGAAGGTCTATTCGGTCAAGCTTCGGAGGGAAGACCATTGGGCAGCATGAGAGGTGACCCCATGCACCAAGCTCATGATGGAGAAGGTGGCCTTATGTCCATGGCAAGGACAAAACCCTAAGAGAGGGTAATCCAGGGTTTAGGGCAAAAGCGGTTGAGAATGTCACATTGAAAACGTAATTTGATTGTTAATAACTTATTTGTGATAATTAGATTGTTAGCAATTATTTGTGAAATTGTGATTGTCCCCACATACCAGTATAAAAATATACTGACTGACGTTTAATTGGTCAGTGTTTTAGGTACAATCGTTGAAAAGGACAAACAGTAAACTAAAACATTGTGAAGGTACGAATAATCAATTCAAGGAGGATTTGATAGATAGACTCCAACTGTGGATAGAAGTCTAGAAATCTGAAATTTTTACAAGGAATCAAGAGATTTATTTTATTCCAGCTTTTCAATTTAGTTTTAGTAGAATTTGATAATTATTATTGATTAAATGTCGAACCATTGATCCAGAAATATTGGGATAACATCTCTGACCTTTTGGTCTTCCTTAATTGGGGGTTACCGGGAGGCGGGGTCATTGCATTTGGTATTAGAGCCAATGGTTTCTCATTTAATACTTAGTTATTATTAAATTTTACCAACTCTTTAGAACCCCAGGGAGTTATTATAGGATTTTCTGATGACGGAGGTGTCTAGAAAAGGATCACGGTCCGGGGGCTGGCAATATTTTCCTCCGTCCCACTAGTCGGTCATGAGGACTCCTGGATGTGGTGTGACTGCCTGGCCAATGTCTGAGGTTTTGACTCGAAATAAGATACCTTTAGGACTCTCGTCTATTTTGTCCTTTATCAACCCTAATTCAATTAATGATTCTACAATTTTGGGTTTTTTCTCTCTTCCCCACCCTCTTGTGGTCAGGGTATGTATGATAAGATTAAGGAATCCTCCATAAAATTAATGAAAATCATGTAAACAAGATGTCATGGACATAAGTTTAATGGTCTACGACTAAACTAGTGATTAGCTTAGGGTGCATGGCATGTGTTTCCGTGCCCTTAGGAAGACCTGATGTTAGACCTTCTTGTCAGGAGGATGAGTAGAGGGTTGGAGGTAGAGGCCCCCACGAAAAGGTAGAGACCTAACGAGTCCTATGAGGATGATGCTAACCCTAAAACCTCAAGAGGTTGTTAGAGAGAGATGATGTGATGAGTTAGATATCATGGTCGACGATATACATGGGTTGACATGATTTTTGGTTTGGAGTACCCGTGAGAAGCATGAGCTAGGTGAGGTTGGTTGACCTAGTGCTTTTTGGGCGACCCAAGCTTAGAAGGGTTGTGCCTGTTAGGGTGAAGGATAGCTCCTTCATTGAAGAGGATAGTGGTGAGCATTGAGAAATCCTTATGGGCTTATATGAGTATGGAAGATCATGCACCCATGTATAAGAGTACAAAAATAGTGCTGGAAGTAGGCTGAGACCTAAACCAGAAGGGCATGTTGGATAGCTTATGAGATAAGCATGTAGAGCTTTGGATAATCTTGATCGAACGTAGGCTTGGATCATACGTTTCACCCGTATAGGCGTATGCATGTATCCTTAAGAGCTTGGTCCACCTTCTTTGAGAAAGAACCTCCAGTAGTAAGGTTGTTTGTAGGGTTAGCTCTAGAGAGAGAGCAAGACCCAAGAAAGAAGGTTGGAAGCTTAGACTCTGAGATATAAGGAACCATGAGAAGTCGGGTATGTTATGACCTAAAATTGGATGGTTTTGGTTGCCTCGTGTATGATCCTTGGAGGCTTGTGGTATCTTGGTTGCCTTTAGAGGAACAAAACCTAAGATAAGGGAAGAGGCTTCTTGAGTTGATGTATAGTAGTTGTAGGTGCCTACCTTACCTTATAGGTGTAGAAAGGAGAGTTCCTTAGACCCTGATGAGGTATAGTATCAAGTTGTGAGGCCTTACACCTAGTTGGTTGTCTTGGTGTAGAATTCAGAGGTGTTATTCACATGGAATAAGAGTAGGGAGTGTGTGATATACCTTGTACCTATTTGGTTCATGGTTGAAAGGTTGAGCATGCAGTTAGACAACTGTTGCATAAAAGTGAACCTAGAGTTCCTAGACCTAAGAGGGGAAGTAGTAGTACCGGGTACACCCAATGCTCATGATGAGGTTTGAGTTTCTATAGGTTCGAGCATGGCACCCCTCAAGTTAAGAAGGAAAGGACACCCTTTGGACTAAGGTATATGTTTGATGAACCCCTCACACATAGGTTGGTGACATATGCATGTATGATGTTGGTCTGATGTGGTGGAATAGGAGCAAGTATGACATTCTAAGGAACCCGGAGTGGCTTAGTGGGTGGTCTTCTTGCGAGCTACGTCCCTAAGTAGCATGATAGGGCTAAGCATGTGCATCATGGTGTAAACCCTGGACGTAAGGATGTTTGTGACCTTTGTTGCTATCGAGAGATATTTTTCTCCCTTCAGTAGGGTGAGTACCAGCTTTGGTTTAGGTTCGAGATAACCTAAAGAGGGTTCTCATAGGAGCTTGATGAGATAAGTGAAGAACACATGGTATGAGAATGAACCTATAGACCCTGGTGTGACCATCTCTAAGGGCATGTGGATGTGTTTCCATGGAGGTAACCTGTATGGGGCCTGACCGAGGTAGGTAGGTCGCCATGATCCCTATGAAAGGATGTAAGTCTGACCATGTATGCCTAAAGAGATGATGGATACTTGGGTAAGGTTTCAAAGTTGAGATGTACCATGAGAATCCTAAGTCAATATTGAGGTTAGGTGGGGATAAGACTGATGGGAGTAGGAGTTGCCTAATTCCCTAGCTGCACAAGACCATAGGGTCGGGAGGTAACAACTATCATGTCTGAGGACCATGCATTAGGAGATTGATCACCTTAATGAGCTCATGGAGCCCAAAGGGCATTCGAGGTGGGCACTCCCTGGTTGCATAAGGGAAGAGGGATGACCCCATAAGTACCAGCACCCTACAAACCTCGAGGAGATGACTAAGGAATATGTGTATAAGAGTGGTATATATGTAGACCTAAGAGTGCTTGGGAACAGTTTTCCATATATGTAAACCTGATAAACAAGATGTTCATGATGTGAAGACATGTGATGCACGTTTCATCTTAGTTTGGAAGGTGTATTGGCGATGTGGGATGCACAATCTCTACTCTTAGAATGTGATGGACTCTGTATTTGGACTGCAACCAAATGCTTATTTCCTCGCATTATGAGGGTGATGTGAGTTGAAATATTGCTACAATGTATGAGGATAGAGATAATAGCGTACCTTTGTGGAGAGTACGATACATGGATGGTTTACAAACATAAAGAGAACTAAGGTAGTCATCATGAGGACGTTTGATCAAGAGTAGTATGGAATTTATGAGTTTAAGTTTGATAACCAAGATGATGAGCTCAGAGTTTCCTTGACTCAGTTAGACCTGAATCCAAGATGAGGATGTTGAGTGGTGTATAGAAAGGTTTATGTCTTCACCACATGGGGATGTAAGGTGGTAATGGATGCTCTAGTTGAGACGTAGCTATCTCTTTATCCAGTAGAGTGGTTAGAAGAGGTTGTTGGGTGAACCCTAAGTCCGTGGGACATATAGGGATAACCCTCGGATACATCCAGACCCATTGGTTGAGTTGGAGGTTGCTTGGTTAGCCAGCCTAGAGCTTGATGTGATAGAAGGATGGTTGTATGAACCTCTAATACACCTCTCAGAAAAGGAAGGTGATGGAACCCACGACTAGAGTGCTTTAGGGTTTTGAGAAGTCACCTTGAGGAATCATGACTAGTAGAGGCTCATAATTTGAAGTACGCCATAGTACTACCAAGAAGGTTAGGGTTTGCATTAGTACTTTGAATATATGAGATTAAGAGGTGTGTTGGGTTGCGTGTGGCTGGTTGCCATGCGTGCAAGGAGTGAAGGTCAAATTCTAGTAACCTAGTGAGTTGCTATAGAGAATGAGGATTCCCAGAGAAGGAATGGGAGTGGATCACCATGGACATTGTGGTAAGTCTCCTCTGGACCGAGAGAGGTCATGATGCAATATGGGTTATGGTAGATAGCCTTACCAAGTTGACCTAAGCCTAAGAGAGAGCACTATCAGGGTGACAGGTCTGGTTGAACTATATATGAGAGAGAGATAGTTCAACTGCACCATGATTCGAGTTTAATATATGATGTCTGACCTCAAGTTCACTTCCATGCAGAGGAAGTAAGTACATGAAGAACTCGATACTAGTTTGAAGTTTAGCACAACTTATCACCCCTAGATGATAGAGTATGATCCAGACTAGAGGGTATGATGAGAGCGTGTGTGCTCATTCAGGGTGATACATGGGAACATTTCTTATCCTATGAGATTTGTGATGTTATCCACCATAGCCAGTATCGTGATGTAAGAAGCCTATGAGGGAGGTGGTGTCGATCACCATTTCACTATGATGTTGTTGGTGAGAGGACCTTGTGAAGGTCAGAGAGACCACAGTTTGTGCAGATGAAGTTTCTTTGGTCGTGCGATGGCTAAGAATGCCTAGGGGTGACATGAGTCATGAGCTGATGCAAAGCAAACTGACATGCAGTTCACTTTGGGAGAATAAGTGTTATGAAAATCTGACCCCTCTGAGCTATAGATGAGAAAGATGAATCCCCGACGCATGGATCCATTTGAGATGGATTGGTGGAGTTGCTTATGTTTAGCCTTCCCCCTCAGGATAATATGATGTATGACGTGTTCCATGAGTCCGATCTAGAGCACTATGTGATGTACATGAGCCATGTGCCGAGCCATGAACCTATTGAGATTCAAGGGAGGCTAAAATATCCCGAGTCACCTACAGGGGTACAAGATACCAAGGTGATAGAGAACTCAGATATAAGAATATAAGATGATAAAGGCTCTTTGGAAGCACCATGGAGAGGAAGAGGCCACATGGGAGGTAATGATGGACGTGGAAAAACATTATCCTGAATGTTTGTATGTTTGGTGGAATTTTGAGGACACAATTCCTATAAGAGGGGAAGGATGTTACAACCCCAATTTTTGGGTTCTTTTGGTGAGAAATGAAATTTCTCCTTTTATAGATATATGAACAAATAATGGTTTTATTTGTTTTGAATGTATGAATTTCATTTACAATAGCCTTGTTTGGTTGATTATGGGCTTTATTGGCTATTGGGCCAGTAACAAGAAACAGATAAAGAAAATTCAAACAATAAATGAATAAATAAGAAAAGGAGAAAGGATAAAGAAAAAGGCAAGGGAATATCCTCCAATAGAGGATTTCGTGCCTTAGGATTCCTTGAGGTCCAAGGAGTCAAAAATAGCAAGATAATGGTTTAAGAAAGAGAAAATAACCATTAAATAAGGTTTAGTAAAGAATAACTTGCCTTTGAAGAAAAAGCCCTTTTCCTTTGGAATTTGGGACTCATATTTGGCATGCGAGTAGATATACGTAAGAGAGAGAACCCTCAAAATTTGGTTGCAAAATTATGCACAATTTCCAAGATATAAAATTTAGAAATTATCCTAAAGTGAAAGCATTAGTCACATAAGATAAGGTGTCACAATGACATTGGGAATTTAATCCTAATTTTCCCAATTTTTGGATTAAGCGTGACCGTTGGATCGATGATCCAATGGATGGGAATAAATCCCAGTCTCACGGGGACTTCTTGCGCAGAGTCCACCTGCTAGATCCTTGATCGGATGTTTTCTCAAAGAGGAAAGATCATTTGAGAACGAGAAGAACTCCTTTGGCTTTGGCAGAGGATTCCGGTGCAAACTGACCCTACATGTGGGTGGTTTGATCGACGATTGGGAGAGTCCCCAATCCAACAAGACTACTCCTTTGAGCTTATATATAAGGGAGGGCTCGTGAGGGCACCGACATTGCAACTCTCAACCCTAGAGATTTCGGAGAGGACGAGGATTGTTTTAGCGAGTTCAATTTAAGAATCCATCTCGACCTACCCCTAAATTTCCAGTTGACCTCGCCGGAGCTCTGGCGACCTATTGGAGGTGAAGGCACGACATGAACGGGCAATTGAGTAGGTGGTTGAGTTCGGTTGGAGGTGGTGAAGCTTCTTGGACTCCTAGTTTGCTTGGTGGTGGACGGGATCTTAGAGTCAACCACCAGTTTGACCGCGGGCTCGCTGCTTGCTTTGGCGTGAGGAAGAAGAAGACCGCCTCGTTGATTACTAGATTTCCCCTCTGCATCATTCATTAAGGTATTGCCCATATCATCTTTTCTTTAGTTTGATCGCTAGTGAGGCGCGCGATCGTGGACCATTGGATCCCGCGTGGTCCAGTGGACCACATATCAAGCGTCCAATGATTTTTCAGAAAATAATAGATAATTTAAGAAAATGATTTTCTTTCTAAAATTCGTAGAAATTGCTAGGAAGCTCCGATGAATAAACTCAATATATGGAAATTTCTCACAAAATATGAGGAACATGATAAAAATAGTTTGAGAACCTGATTTCGTTACTAATTGCAAAAATATGTTAAGTTGATGAAAAGTGCATTAAAATTAGGGTAGAAACCCTAATTGAGATTAATGATTGAATCTATGATGCTTAATGGGTTAATTCGAGTAATAATAACATGTTGAATGATAATGGTAGATTAAAATCTGATCTAGATGAGAAATTGCACGTTTTAGGGTTTTGAACCAAGAATATATGATAATGTATCTAGAAACCCTAATTTAGGGTAAAAGAAGAGATGATTATGTTCAATTCAAAATATATGGAAATATGTTGATCCTAAGCCTGTTAGGAGAGATAGGATATGATGATTAGGGTTTATGAGTAGTTTTTCTTATTTAGGGTTTGTAGTGATAAAAGTGATAGCAAAACCCTAATTGCAAGTGAAACCCTAAGGAGCAAGTTAGATTGGATAGATCATGATAACATGAGTAATAAAAGGAAATTGTATGCTTATTTTAGGATCTTGTGGTGTGCTTGCTTTCTTGGATTTCCTACTTGCCTGGAATATTTCTATCTCAAATCAACAGAACGGGTATGTGGTTATTTATGAATAATGAATCTAGTTTCATCAAGTTTTCTCGAACGTTTGATCAATTGGATGCAACCTAAACTGTTGAGTGTTTTATTTATGCAATCATATAAAGTCACTATAATTATCACAATTAAGTATATATGAGCATTCTCGAACCTACATGGCACCCTGATGTAAGATGCATGACCAAGCCCTAGAGGGAAGGTCTATTCGGTCAAGCCCCGTAGGAAAGACTATTGGGCACCATGATAGGTGATCCCAGGCACCAAGATCAGGATGGAGAAGGTGGCCTTATGTCCCTTGCAAGGACAAAACCCTAAGACAGGGTAATCCAGGGTTTAGGGAAAAAGCGGTTGAGAATGTCACATTGAAAATGTAATTTGATTGTTAATAACTTATTTGTGATAATTAGGTTGTTAGCAATTATTTGTGAAATTGTGATTGTCCCCACATACCGGTATAGAAATATACTGACCAACATTTTGTTTGTCGGCATTTTAGGTACAATCACTGAAAAGGACAAATAGTAAAATAAAAACATTGTGAAGGTACGAATAATCAATTCAAGGAGGATTTGATAGATAGACTCCAACCATGGATAGAAGTCTAGAAATCTGAAATTTTTACAAGGTATCCAGAGATTTATTTTATTCCAGCTTTTTAATTTAGTATTAGTAGAATTTAATAATTATTATTGATTTAATGTCGAACCATTGATCTGTAAATATTGGGATAACGTCTCTGACGTTTTGGTCTCCCTTAATTTGGGGTAACTGGGAGGCGGGGTCATTACAGAAATACTCCCAATGAGTGAGTATGAAAATATGAAATACCCCCAACGAGTGGGTATGAGTAGAGAGTACCCCTAGTGAGTGGGTACATCATTAAAATACTCCCAATGAGTGATTATGATAGTATGAATACCCCTAGTGAGTGGGTATACACATATATCAAATAAGTGCAGGTTGAGAAGTTATAACACAAGTTTCAAGTAAGATTATGGAATAAAATTTTCTACTATAGTTGATTATGTTGTTACATCCTAGATGCAAATATTTTGTTTCCCCCATGCACTCAATAAATTTCTATATGCTAACTGTATTTTTGTTTCATGTTGTATTAGGTTAAACTGCAATTATCTAAAACATGGAGATCTAGAATAAGGCTATAATGGAAATATGCTCAAAGTTATCATGGAGTATTTACATAGTTAGATTTACTTTATGTTGCAAATGATAGCTTCCAATTCCATCTAACTCCCTTGAGGAGATTTTATCTTCATATTGTTACCAAACTCTTTTCCATTCAATGAAATTATAATTATTATTGGTTAATTGGTAAACCCAAATCTATAAATATGATAATGGTCGTTTTCCTTGCGGTCCACCTTAATCAGGGATAATAGGGGATGGGGTCGGTACATATATTTAATACATGATTATAAGTTGACCAATACAAAGTAAATCCTATATTTAATTAATATTTCTCAAACCAATAGATATGTTTGTTTTGTGTTATTATCTAATGTTATTGAATATAATGATTACCCAAGATCATTATGAATTATGAGGATTTCTAGGTCACTAATCATACATGTGTTGAATTAGGATTATAAAACCAATGTTAAGTTAGGTAATCTTTCATTCCATCCCATCATCTTGTCCTTCACTATTGGATGGGAATATTTTTCCACATGGAGGTCATCATTGTTGGGGACAATAATAAAGTGTATCGGGTCTCACCTTCCCCCTACATCTAATTATGTTACATTGATAACCTTCTAAAACACACCTTCTGTATTGAGCACCTATATTCCTCCTCACACTAGGTACTTAGCCATATACCACGCGGACTAGGGAACGTAATTCGTCTCAATTCAATCGAAAGACATCAGTGAGGATGGGAGAAGGCAATGAATACAATGCCATGATCATTCTATTCTGATCTAACCCATATTTCTTTGTCTCCCACTTCTATGGTCCATGCTGCTTTAGCCCTCGCTTGGGGACAATTCCCATGGATCTAGCCCCCATTTCACCATGTCTATGTTCCCAAGCCCCCTCTTCTCCACACATGCAAAAAATGACCCTATTATAACCCTCAGTGAGGTGATTCACCAACATAACTGACTAACTTGTATCGTTCCACCAAAATATGTAACATCTTGCTCAATGTCTCGTACAATAACTAGTCATCATGTAGGTTTATTTTTTATCCTAATGCGTATTGGAAATCTAGCATTGATCCCCTCTATCGATGTTGCAAACAATAATCACTATTATTTCCCAGTGTTGCTTCATTCACCAACTTCTATTGATAGTTAGGATCTCACTATTAGTGTTGTACACCATATCCTCGTTGCTTTAGTAAAATAGTTTATCAACTTATTTTTTATCAAACAAGTAGGTTTCCTCCTTTATTAATTTTTTCTGGGTCAACATAGTTCTTATACATATAGCAAAAATAGGGGGATATACAGATAAAACAAAATAGAAAAGAAAAAGAGTCATATAGAGTTTGCCTATATAGAGGGAAAGATAGAAGATGTACATGAGCTACATGAAAAAACCATCAGGACACTACAATAGAGAAAAATGAACACCCAAGCAGTAGTGAAGGCATCAATACACCAACACAAGATACATCCTCAGTCGGGAGCCTATCCTCAACTAACCAGTCCTCTTTAGAAGGCAATGTAGATCCATAGAAAGCTCCAAGGAGACCCATACTAGAGAATAAGAAACCTTATCTCACTATTGATAATGGTTCATAGTTTAATTAACTCTATATAGTAGTCATTGAATGATATTTTTTCTATACCAAAAATATAGTAAATCATATAGATGGTGGCAATGAATGAGTTTTTACTACCAAATCTTAGAATACTATCAAAGGAGACTTGGATTATCAATAAAAAACCATCTCCGATAGCTCTTTTCCATATATCAATGGCAAAGGGACATTTAAGAAGAAATTATCGGTAGATTCATCTGAGCCTCTGCACATCAAGAAAATTGAAGTACATTATATACCCCTTGTTTTAAGATAATTCATCATAGTAATATTAACCAAAGAAATCTTAAAAACAAGAATTTTGAAATTCTTAAGCTCCCTATGCTTCCACTGTAACATACCCAACCAAGCATCTTGACTCTAAAATCTCCAATACCATGGTTCAGAGGATACTATGCTTGGTTCCTAAGATTTCAACAAATAATGGTACACATAAACCTTACTAAATTCATGGATATTGATTTTATATATAACGAGTAACTAAACCCTAGATAAGGTCACATGAAACTATAATCATATCCTAAATGTATAAACCCTCAGATGATTCGATGGACCCTAAACCCTAAGTTATAATAATCTTGCCCTAATCTATATATGGTTGATGCCACGCATGATACATTGGTACTAAAAGGAGTTCAATCACATAATATCTCAAAAAACATAATATGTACCTAATAAGCTAACTAAAATCCAATATGTAAGCTTATTATAAATAAGTAACATAGGTCACCTTATTCATTAAAACACACATAATTACTTAAATGTGCTCAATTTGTAATTTGATGTGAAGGAATGTTTAATATTGGATATAGTATGACTCATAGTTATGATGTCATAAAATTTGGATGATAATATGAGTTGTAATGACTAATATGACATCATATAAGTTAATGATGATATTAATAGACTATTGGATTAAATTAGTACAATATGGAAACTAGTGGAAAATAATATAGTATAACTCCTATAATAACTATATTAAGTTAATAAGACTCTAACTCATGATAATGATGCAATATTATGACAAGTATATAGGTAATGAGCATAAACCCTAATTGTGTTAGAACTCCTAGTAGGAAGTTTGAAAAGTAAAATATGATCCTAAAATCAGGTTCTTTGGGTTCAAATTAGTCTAGGTGCCAAAATTTTATATTAATTGAACAATGTTTGAGTCCTGAAATAAATAAGGGAAGAAAAACATATTTTAAGTACTAAATATTCATTCGATAAACCTAGTTTGTTAACGTTTCACAAATTAATCTTTATCACACACATTTCTTTTTTCATGCTCCTAGTTTTTGACTTATCAAATAGCAACCTCTTTTGGTCCATCCAACTTAGATCGAGTGGTTCTGACCTTTTCTCCTACCTCCGAATCCCCCTATCTTTTCACAAAGTAACCCCAAAAACCCCATGACTTGTTTTCTTTGTGTCTACTCTTCCTTTCTTTGTGATCTCTTTCCCATTATCTTTGAATCATTCTTCTGATCCAATTCATCCTTTATTTTGTAGGGTTTTTTCCCCTATAACCCTATATCCACCTTGACCCCAACCATCAGAGAAACTTCATGATCAGGTCCTTCTACAAAATGAGGGATTCTCACCCATACTCATACCTTCTAAAATAATGAGAACACCTATGAAAGAACAAACCCATCCCTGAAGTATCTTGGATATATCCTCACCGATGTTTGCATACAACCCCTATAAGGATTCAATCTCCCATGCTCGTTGGAGGGTCTAAAACCACCTTTGAACTCATAAGAAACCTAGAAATGCTTCCATGAGTCCTTAGGAGCTAAGACAAACTTCAATTTTGGTTTTTGTAAGGTATACACAATCTCCTCACTTTTCCCTCCTCTTGTTCTTTGACGAACGGATCTTGGGAAATGATGTTTCGCAATGATTGTTCTCTATTTTCTTGGGTCGTTAGCTCCGATAGGAAGTCGTAATTTTTTCTCATGCTTTTGTTTCACGTGTTGTGGGTCAAATACACTTTTCCTTGGTCCCTTACTACATAGACAAGGTGTAGGCTTCTTCCCGACCATTATGTTCATTTCTAAGACCAAAAGTTTTGGGTTCCCGGAGATCCGCTTGAGATGGGGAAGAACATGAATGGCTTTCTAATAGGTATCAGAGTTGTTTGATTGGTTTGGGTCTTCACAAGGTCGAGCTTATGAAGTTCTATCTACCTCACGAAGGTTTGGTAGAAGGGAAAAGATGTAGGGGTGTAGTTGTATATATCTAACCTTGTTTTAGATTTTGGATCTTTTGGGAGTTAAGGGGGATTTTTTCTTTTAAATTTGTGTGGATGTGTTATGGTTAGGAGAACCTGGAACACATGGCCAAACCATATTGGGAATTTCCTTTTGGTTTTGAAGTTGTTGATAGTATATATGTGGCTTTATAGAATTTTTTGATTGGCCGGTTTTTAGAAATTCATGGTAATTTATGTATAACTCAAAAAACAAAATAAAATATGTTTTGGAATCATGAGTTTTTATCTAAGTAATGTAATGATTTTTTTACATTGTTCCCCATTTAATAAATGTGTGATTTTTTTTGGGATTTTCCCAACTGGATATAATTTCTAAAATTCATTTATAATAAATATAATAAAATAAATAAGATATGATATGGATTCAGGAGAACATAATCTACAAGATGGTATAATATTAATAACCAAAATCGTTGATAAGAACCAGGTGATTTTTAGGTTTACACAATCAATGTAAACCTAACCCTAATCTCATATATGCCTTTAATAGGTAGTTTGTGGACTAAAATGGAATTAGGGTTTTGACTTTGGCCACATGTAGGCCCTATCTTAGGCATGTTGCATCTTAAATCATATTGAGAAATTTCTTATTTTACTCTCTTAATGTATGTTGCATTCGCTATTATTCTTATTGACCAAAAACCTATTTTTCCTCTCTCCATTAACAAGTTAACCTACACAATTTCTCTCTCCTATATGAATTTATTCCATGTGAAAGATTCTGTGTTGATTCTGATCTTGTGATCACCTTACATTTTGTTGGAAATTCTTATTGAGCTATTATTTATATCTTATTATTCTTATTCCTTTTGAAACCCTAATTTGAGATGTTGCATTAAATGTGTTGTTATGCATCTTATTTGTGGAGATTGTTAAATATCGGTTTATGGGTCCTCTGACCCCATATGATAATTGTTGGATATTCTCCTCTCTTATTTTATGTTGATTGAACTTGTTCTTAACTCTACATTATGCATGTCTTAGACTAATTTTATTTCTTGTAATGATACATCTGTACAACCACATATTTGGACGTGTGTATTCCACTCGTATATATATAAAAGGGTGTGCGTATTTCACCCAATACCTTTTAGGATGAGATCCTATGATGTCCCAGCCCTACTTGAAATAACTATTGTCTCTGTTATTTACATACACTGCTTATATTTGTGATATTATTTTGAGGCAATAAATTTCTTAGTGTTTATCTTCGTTATCTGTCTAGCTATTAATACCCACTTCGGAGGTACTTTCCTTTTCAATGGGAAGCCTTGTTATACTTGATGTAATTTTTCCTTATATTGCTCAATCCATATTTTATATGCACGTACCAATGTTTTTGCTGGTAATTTCTATTTTGTATTCTCTTTTGCGGTATTCTTACAACCCCAAGTGTAGGACATAGAAGACTGGGCGTGGTGACGTGGATGTTCTAGGTGGAGCTCTTTGGGAGATAGACTTATGATAGTTGGATATCCCTATAGTTAGATCCTTATGCTTTAACTTTCATTCTAAACCATGTATTGGAGATGATAATGATGTACTTTTGTAAAATTGGATATAGTCATGAAATATTATTCTGCTAATATACTTAGGATATTTTGTAATTCATCATTTGAAAAATAAAAACTTACACCTATTCCAACATGCCTTTTGAGTGTGTATGGAATAGATGGACTTATTTCTCAAATTTTAATAGGGAGTGGACCCCTCCCCTCTTGGGTCCACTCCTTCATCCACAATGAAAAACCATGATAGGGGTTTTCTTTCTACAACATTCTAAGTGTTCCTTAGTCTAATTATATTTTTACCATTAAGGAAGATTCTGTCTATCTTCTAAAAAATTATCACATTGCAATCAAGGAAATACTTTAGAGGAAATAATCATCTAGACTCATGTATCAACCACCTACCACTTTGGATAATAGACATGATCTTTATGAATCTCCCTTTTCCCAACATAATACAAAATATAGGATCCACCACATCCTCTAGGAAATAATTACCTTTAAACCATGAATCTTTCTAGAGATAAGTGTTTATCAACTTCTTGGTTTATAGTTATAGAATACATGTTATGTTTATATTTTAATACATGTTGATGTTGGTTATTGGTTCAACTAAATCTAGTTATTATGAATTATGGTTATTAGTTCTAGACTTAGCTATGTACTATTTTCATTGAAACCATTCCTTATAAGAACAAAAATGATTAGTTGTGACAAAGAAATCTAATTAGTTTTTTTCATGAATGTTAAAAAGTTGTTTTTTTCATACTTGATAATGTAATACATATTCTATCAAGAACAATGTGAGGATAGGTTACTAAAGAATAATGTTCAATAATATAATGACATTTGTATTGGTTTTTTGGCGACTGGTGCATAGTAGGATTAGTCATGAGAAAGTCATATCATTTCAAACATTTATGATCTACTAAATGTAATGAATCATCATGAAGCCACATCACTAAAACTATCTTCTGGACCTTGTGAGAACCCTCATGAAGCCTCTTGTAGAAGGCAAAAATCTATTCATCATCATATCTACATTTTCGAATTGGAACTACTCAAGTTCAAGCCAAGGGTAGAAAGAAAGACACCACTCCAGGCCCGAGATGATCATTTACTAAAAGATAAGCATCACTATCCCACAACCCAAAGTGTTAACAAAACCTCATCTAGCACTAATTGTAAGACCTCTAACTTGGGTTTTGGTCTAACATGGGTTTCTTTGGCTTTATGATGAATCTAGAATCTTTCTCTAACCCTTTGAGATGATTTTATACCATGTAGAGAGCTTAAGTATCAAGTTTGATCTTGTTTAGATGTTGTTTGTGCTTTGTGTGCTAGTTGTGGTGCAAATTGCAATTTACCCAAAGTAGGGGGTTGATGTGCAATTTGTCACTTCTATAATGTTCCTTCTCTTTCTTGACAATATCTAGAGGAGAGAGAAAGAATGGGGCTCCTTGTTTATGCCTTGGTTGAGTGGTTGCACCCTTAGTGGTGATTATGGTTTCTAGGGTTGGTGTGTCTTGACGTATGTGTACCTTGTGGGTTGTCTCGACCTAGGTCTTGACCCAGGGTGATTTTTGTTGGCTTCGTGTAGAGACACCCCCTCTAGGTGTTGTGTTCATTACCAAGATGGTTTTGGTTGGTCTTGGGTCGAGACAGTTTCCTTTTTATGGAGTGTCTCAACCTAGGGTGTATGTGGTGACCTTTTGTCTCGACTAAGTGATGTTTTAGTGTTGTTGTCGTGACCATGGATGGTGTTCCTTGGTGGCTCATGACCGTGACCATGTTGGGTGACTTAGGTGGTCGAGACCCAACATAGAGTGTATCACCATCTCATGCATGTGTGTGTTAAGTGCTTGCATGTTGGTTTCTTAGGTGGACAAGTGTCCCTTTAGTCCCTTAAGGTGTTGACACCTCATCCTCACCCTACTTCTCTCCTCCTTTGCTATACAAACCCTCTTCTCTCCATGCAAGTGACCATTTTCGGCACTTATCCTTCTCCGTCCTTTCTTTCTCATCCTTGGATCTTGGTGGAGCAAGGGGTGTTGATCCTTAGATCCTTAGTGATCAAGATCCCTTGCATGTGGTGACTCATGCTTCATCTTCAACCTTGGTAAGTATATGCCTTTCCTTGATGGCATTTATTATAATCTTCTACCTTCTTCTCCTTCCCTCTTCTCAGCCTTAGACCATAGATCTTCCATGGTAGTCGTTTTGGAGAGGAACTCCTCATTGCAAGGGTCATAGGCCATGTTTTGACAAGGTACATCCAAGTGTGAGGAAGTTTCCTTCTCTCTTTCTCCGCCTTCGTTTGGTTCAACCTAGATATTCTTACTCTCTTTTCTAGGGTTATCTGTGACCTTGATTTTTTTTTCTTGAGGGATTTTTTGTCTGAGAATTGAGCATTTGGTAGAGCTTCATCATCCTTGGTGATCACGTGCTTGGAGCTTGTGATCCTTGGAGTGATCTTCCTTAAGGTGGATTTTATAACTCTTAACCTTCTCTATTAATGCACTTTTCCTTTATGCATGTTCATTTTTTCTCTCTCTAAAACGTTCCCTTGAAATGCTAGAGCATGATGATATGCCATAGGACTTGTTTGATGTTAAAACCATGCTTGGTTGAGAAGTAATCTGAAACCCTAGTTTGGACACCTAATTTTGGTGATTATGGTGTAATGGTGGTTTAGCCCTATCTCTTAATCTTGGTTTTGATCACATGCATGATGGATAAGTGTCTTGATGTTCCATGAAGTTTGGGTTCTATGTTGGTGTTGTCAAACATGGTTTCTCTCTCTTGTTTGAGGTCTCTTTCATTGTGGTTTCATTATGCAAGTTTTAGGGTTTTTTCTATGGGATTTTTCTCCTCCATGTGGATGATAGATTCTTTTGGTTTTATCTTCTATTTTGGCCGTGGAGATATCTTCTTTGATCTGGTTTAATCCCTCTTAGATATTGGTCTTATACATTGGTAGCAGTTTGATCTTTGGCGATCACTACACCTTGTTTTGCTTTGGGTCACGACACCTTGTCATGTGAGGTTTTGGTCAAGTCACCTACATGTTAGATGGTCATGACCCATGTATGATGGGTGGTTGAGAAATGTACTTGGACACCTAATTGACACATGTATATGAGTAATGCTTCAACTATGTCTAGTGTTGTTTAGATGATGGTTTAATCAACCCTAATCATATTCCTCAACCCTAAACTGTTTCAAGGATATGGGAGATGTCATACCTAGGGTTTAGTGTTTGAATGTAGTTATACAACCCTAATCAGATAAATATGAAATTCTAACCATAATTGTAGGGCCATGTGATATAGTTGCACCTCTCACTTGGAATGGTTATTATATATGATGTTTTCTCTCTCGTGTTTATAAATCATTAATCTTACACATGATATAAGCTTGAATGACATGGCCATATGAATGCTATGGTAAATCATGTGTTATATAGGATGGTAATTATGAGTAATGATTTAGGCATAATATGATGTGGTATATGTAGGGATCATGTGATTGGGTCTGATGACCTGATAAGTGCTTTGTGCATGATTTCAGGTGATATCCTCTAGAGATATTATTAAGGGATTGATATTCCACAGTGATGTGACATTGGAGATAGCCTTCTCTGGCTGTGTGATAGTGATGGTGGCCTTGTGAATGATAGTTCTACAAATTTATGTGATGATGTGACAAGTTTACACCTTATACATTTTATATATTCTGAAGTTGTACTATACCCTTATTCTTGCAGAGTTTGTTATGGATTTATATGTTGTAACTAGATTGATGCTAACAGATATGTAATTGGCTTAATTAATCAAGTGACACCTAATCATGTAGGTTCCATGTTACACAAATCCATTCTAGTGTTAGTCTTAGAGAAGGATGGTAAAATGAGTTCTCCCTTGGTGGATGCTTAGAGTCATATATTGTTGAGTATATGCATTCACTAGATTGGCTATGAGCCATACCCTAGAAGGAGTGTGGCTACAGCTCAATGACGTGAATCACTATATACTTTCATATGATTGATTGTTGGCCATACCCTAGAAGGAGTGTGACTTTGGGTCGTAGCTCAGTTTCACTATCATTGTGCCTATATACCAAGACATGCTAGGCTGTTTTGCAAATGACTCACATGTTATGTCACTGTGATGTTTCTCATGTTGACCAGGTGGTTTGGAGAAGTCATGGATTCCAGTTCTTCCATATACCTTGTATGGAATTGATTTCAACTTAGCAGTGGGCAGTTGGAGCATGAGTGATATACCTCATCTCCTTAGGGCATAATAAAAGACGTAATACAACTGTGTAGTGGATTTGTATAGGGTCAAATACATATAACATTGGATAATATCATTTTCCTTGCCTTTGTACTGATTTCTTGAATTATAAGGCAATAAGAGAAGTCAACTACTATACATGTTCTTCATATTCCTTCTTAGAGTATTAATTATTCAAAGGCTCAGTGGTACTTGCCTATTTCTCCTTAATTTTCTATATTTATTAAGTCCTTATCATTTAGTTGAATCTTCTCTACCTGCTTAGTTATTTGTGTTTCAACAGATGTTAGCAAAGAGTTATATCTCTTGCTGGGATGTTTGGTCTCACGGTGTGGGTTTTCACATCTTTTAGGTGGCCGTGCATGACGTGGTCGAGATGGTGCAGTCGAGGAAGAGCAGCAAGAGTAGTAGATTGTAAGGTTCGATGTGCTACTAGTATTTTGATGATAGAGTCCTAGAGTCATCCATGTACACTCAGGTCTTGGGGGTGTTTTTGATGTGTTTTGTGAAGATGTGACTGATATGGGTTTTTTTTCCTTGTGTGCCTTTTTATATAGTTATGGAAGATGTACATGTATATATGTGAAATAGGTTCTTCATGTAACAGTTTGATGATAGGAAATTCGGAGAACAATGATATAAGCACCCTGTGATATGTGACATGTTATCCAGGTGTCCTGTTAAGGACTTATATGTGAAATTTTCATCTTGTGGTGCTCTTGCAAAATTAATTTTAATTTGCTATGTTTTTTGGTAATTCAGGTAGTGAGTGTTGTTTCTGCTGATAGTTTTGAGTAATCTCTCTTCGTGTGGCATGGAGCATCATAGTTTGGTTGGTATCAGAGCTTTAGGTTCACTGAGTTAATAGGGACCTAGGACTAGGGTTTGAGTATGTTCTAGTATCCTCCAGTCTGTCTTATAGTGACTTTTACTTTTATAGAATAAGAAGAAGAGTTGAAAAGATGGCTAGAGAACATGAAGAAAACATTGTTGAGAGTGGTGTTGCTGCACCAGGTGGAGGTGCAAGGAGGTAGGTCTTGAGGAGAGGATGCCTGATGCTCCCCAATTTGACCAAGCCATGATGGAAACCCTACCTTCCACTCCTTGTTCGGGAAGTTCATGGCTACGATGACACATATGGCAGACAGAATGCCCATTTCTCAAATGAGAACAATAAGTCCCCACTGTGGAATCTTCGGTCTCTGGGAAGACCTTTGAACAGTTAATGTATGTTGGAGGTGTCGAGTATGCTGGTATAATAGATCAACCAGATGCAAATATGTGGTTGACTGAGTTGGAGAAGGATTTTAAGATCCTCAACATCCCCAAACTAGACAAGGAAAGGCATGTAATGTACCTTTTGAAGGGGAGTGTTGGCCATTGGCAGGCCATAGAAGAGAAAAAGAGGTCAGGTGTTGCTATCAGCTGGGAGGAGTTCTGATGTGAGTTTGTCAATTGGTACTTTCCTTGGATGTACCTTGATGAGAAGATCAACCAGTTTTAGAAGATCCGACAAGGATCCATGACAATCATCGAGTACAAAGCAAAGTTTATGGAGTTGTTGAGGTTTTGTCCTCACATGGATGCTATAGATTAGGAGAGAATCAAATGTTTTGAGAAGGGGTTGAGTGCAGAGTTAACGACACTGACAACAACCTTAGAGAACAAAGTGTGTTTTTCCATGTTTGTGGAGTCAGTTAGGAGGATAGAGAGATTCGTGGTTAAGAAGCGTGAGAAAGGTGCCAAGAAGAGACATGTCCAGTACCAAGAACAGTCGTCAAGTAGCATTAAGGAGCCTAGGTTCTCATCACCGCCAACACAATAGAGGTCTAGTGCACCGACATAGTGGTCTCCAAGTAAGGGAAGAAGCCATCATTTTCCACCTACAAGATCCCATAGTACAACATCTATGTCAGTGACCAGGTCGTCTAGGCCATAATACGAGACCAGGACTTGCCATAAGTGTGGGAAGGTGGGACATCTGAGGTGTGAGTGTCCAGTAAAAGGTGATGAGTGACCCAATAGTCAATGTAGAGCTAGAAGGGCTCATAGAGATAGTAGTTTAGCAGTGGTGGAGGATGAGGACATGGACAGGCGTCGTATATTGGTTCCTCTAGACAACCGACAACTAGGTTTTACGCCTTGAGTCATCCAGAAAAGAAAGGACAACCTCTGAGTTGAGATAGTTAATATGAAGTTATTTCATTTTGATATGTCTGCATCTATTTTATATCTATTTTGGTTGACTTGAATGGGATCTTGAGGAAGAGATGCAGAGGTAGTACCCATCTCTTTTCACTTTGGATTTTGGGGGTGAACCCTGTTAAAGGTTTATGGCTTGTAACAACCCTAACTTGGGTTTTGGGCTAATCCTAGTTTCTTTGGATTGATGATGGGATTAGAACCTTCCTATAACCATTTTAGATGCTTTTAGACCCTATGGAGAGCTTAAGTCTCAAGTTTGAGCTTGTTTAGATGTTGTTTGTGCTTTGTGTGCTAGATGTGGTGAAAATTGAAATTTACCCAAAGTAGGGGGTTGATGTATACTTTTTCACTTCTAGAATGTTCCTTATCTTTCTTGACATCATCTAAAGGAGAGAGAAATAATTGGTCACCTTGTTTGAGCCTTGGTTGAGTGGTGGCACCCTTAGTGGTGATTAGGGTTTCTAGGGTTGGTGTGTCTCAACCTATGTGTACCTTGTGGGTTGTCTCGACCTAGGTAATGACCTCGAGAGAGTTTTGTTGGTGTCATGGTTGAGAAACCCCCTCTAGGTGTTGTTTTCATGACCAAGATGGTTTTGGTTGGTCTTGGGTCGAGACAGTTGCCTTTGTATAGAGTGTCTCAACCTAGGGTGTGTGTGTGGTGACCTTTTATCTCGACCAAGTGATGTTTTGGTGTTGTTGTCGCGACCATGGATGGTGTTCCTTGGGGGTCACAACGGTGACCATGTTGGGTGATCTGGTCATTGAGACCCAACATGGAGTGCATCACCATCTCATGCATGTGTGTGTCAAGTGGTTGCATGTTGGTTTCTTGAGTAGACAAGTGTCCCTTTGGTGCCTTAGGGTGTTGACACCTCATCCTCACCCTACTTCTCTCCTCCTTTTCTATATAAACCCTCTTCTCTCCATTCAAGTAACCCTTTTAGGCCCTTATCCTTCTCCTTCCTAGCTTACTCATCGTTGGAGCTTGGTGGAGCAAGGGGTGTTGATCCTTGAGCCTTGGTGATCAAGATCCCTTGCATGTGGAGACTCTTGCTTCATCTTCAACCTTGGTAAGTATATGCCTTTCCTTGATGGTGTTTCTTTTGATATTCTGCCTTCTTGTCCTTCCCTCTTCTTGTCTTGAGATCATGGATCTTCCACGGTGGTCATTTTGGATAGGAACTCCTCATCATAAGGGTCATAGGCCACGTTTTGACAAGGTGGGCCCAAGTGTGAGGAAGTTTCCTTCTCTCTTTCTTCACCTTCTTTTGGTTTGGCCTAGAGCTTCTTGCTCTCTTTTCTTGGGTTATCTTTTACCTTGGGGTTTTCTTATTCCTGTAGTGATCTTGTGGTTAATAGTGGAGCATTTGGTAGAGCTTAATCATCCTTGGTGATCGTGTTCTTAGAGCTTGTAATCCTTGGAGTGATCTTCCTTAAGGAAAGATAACTCTTAACCTTCTCTATTAATGCACTTTTCCTATATGCTTGTTGATTTTGTCTCTCTCTAAAATTGTTCCCTTAACATGTGAGTGGATGATGCTAAGCCCTAGGACTTGTTTAACATTAAAACCATTCTTGGTAGAAAAGTAATACAAAACCCTAGTTTTGATACCCGATTTTGGTGATAATGGTGTAATGGTGGGTTTTGATCGCATGCATGATGGACAAGTGTCTTGATGTTGTATGAAGTTTGGGTTCTATTTTGGTGTTGTAAAACATGGTTTCTCTCTCTTGTTTGAGGCCTCTTTTGTGGTGGTTTCATGATGCAAGTTTTAGGGTTTTTGGTGACCGGTTTTGCATGATATTTTTCTCCTCCATGTCAATGATGGTTCTTTTGGTTTTACCTTCTATTTTGGCCATGGTGATCTCCTCTTTGGTTGTGTTTAATCCCTATTGGATGGTGTTCCTATACATTTGTAGTATTTTGATCTTTGGCGGTCACTACACCTTGTTTTTCTTTGGGTCGCGACACCCTATCATGTAGGTTTTAGTTGACACACCTACATGTTAGATGGTAGAAACCCATGCATGATGGGTGTTTTCGACACATGAATAGTGGGTGGTGAACAAATGTACTTGGACACCTAATCTACACATGTATATGAGTAATGATTGAACTATGTCTAGTGTTGTTTAGATGATAGTTTAATCAACCCTAATCACATTCCTCAACCCTAAAGTGTTCCAAGGATATGGGAGATGTCATACCTAGGGTTTAGCATTTGAATGTAGTTATAAAACCTTAGTCGGCTAAGTATGAAACCCTAATCATAATTGTAGGGCCATGTGATATGTTTGCATATCTCACATGGAATGGTTATTATGTATGACGTTTTCTCTCTCTTGTTTATAAATCACTAACTTTGTAGGTGCTATAAACTTGAATGAAATGGCTATGTAAATGCTATGGTAAATCCTATGTTATATAGGATAGTGATTATGAGTAATTATTAAGTCATAATGTTATGTGGTTTATGCAGGTGTCATGTGATTGGATCTAATGATCTAGCAAGTGCTTTGTGAATGATTTGAGATAATATCCTTTAGAGATGTGATTGAGGGATAAATATCCCATAGTGATGTGACATTGGTGATAGCCTTGTGTGGCTGTGTGACAGTGATGATGGCCTTGTGAATGATAGTGTTATAGTGCTATGTGATGATGTGACAGGTTTACATCTTATATGTTTTATAACTTCTGAAGTTGTACTGTACCATTATTCTTACAGAGTTTGTTATGGATTTATACATTGTAACTTGATTGATGCTAAAAGATAACTAATTATCTTAATTAATCAAGTGAAACCTAATCATGTAGGTGCCCTATGCCATATATCCATTCTAATATCAGTCTTAGTGTTGGATGGTGAAATGAGTTCTCCCTTGGAGGCAGCTCGAAGTCATATATTGTTGAGTAAATGCATTCACATGATTGGTTGTAGGCCATACCCTAGCAGGAGTGTGTCTACGAGCCGTAGCTCAGTGATGTGACTCAATATATATTTTCACAGGATTGGTTGAGGGCCATACCCTGGAAGGAGTGTGATTTTGGGTCGTAGCTCAATTTTACTACTGTTGTGCCTATATATCAAGGCAGGCTCGGCTATTTTGTAGATGACTCATATGTCATGTCACTACAGTGTTTCTCTCGTGCTGACCATGAGGTGTGGAAAGGTCTTAGATTTTGGCTGGTATGGTACTAATTTTGACTTAGCAGTGGTCAGTTGGAGAAGTCAATTGTTATACATGTTCTTCATATTTGTTCTTAGAATATTAATTGTTCTACAGCTTAGTGGTAGCTTCCTAGTTCTGCTTAATCTGCTTTATTTATTAAGTCCCTATCATTTAGTTGAATCTGCTCTACCTGCTTAGTTATCTGTGCTTTAGTAAACATTAGTAAGGAGTTATATCTCTCGCTGGGATGTTTGGTCTCACCCAGTGGGTTTCCACATCTTTTAGTTGTCTATGCACGACATGGTGGAGATCATGCAACTGAGGAAGAGTAGTAGATGATAAGTTTGGATGTGCTTCTAGTCTTTTGGTGATAGAGTCCTAGAGTCATCCTTGTACACTCAAGTCTTGGGGGTGTTTTCGATGTGTTTTATGGAGATGTTACCGATATGGGGTTTTTGGCTTGTGTGACTTTTGTTGTATAGTTATGGAAAATGTACATGGTATATGTGTGAAAAATGTTCTTCATGTAATAGATTGATGTCAGGAAATGTGGAGAAAAATGATGTATGCACCTTGTGATATATGACATGTTCTCCAGGTGTCCTATTAAGGACTTATATGTGAAAGTTTCATCTTGTAGTGCCCTTGCAGAATCAGTTTTAGTTTCCTATGATTTCTGGTAATCCATATAGTCAGTGTTGTTTTTGCTTTTAGTTTTGAGTAATCTCGCTTTGTGTGGTGCGGGGAGTCAGACCAATGGACTTGCTCATTTGTACTAAAAGAGATACATATTTCTAGCTCACCATGTTACTAACCATGACTGCTAATCTTGATATGCTTCAATAGATACTCTTCTTCAATGGTATGATAGAATTCACCATATCTTGCAGCTCAAGAGGGCCTATACGCAATCCCAAATAAATATGCAAGAAGGTCCTTGCATTTTCCCAATCAAATTGGTGTCATTCAATAAGTGATATTGCTCACTCAAGATCAAGGGCACAATGGTCTAGCCACATCACCCAACTACTATGAGGCCTTCTACAGATGTTGACACCTGCCAATAGTCCAAAAACATATCTACAAAAAGTGTCAGGTATAAGCTCAGAGACAAGGAATATCTAGAATTGAGCATCCCTATGCATGGCACTCTATAATTACTCCCTAAGAAGAGACAACTTGATGAAAGAATCATAAATAGGCAACTAGTGGGAATCATTAGGCCTCTTAAAGCTAGTTATAGTATAAAACCACCATAGGAATCAAAGAATATATCCGGTCTTCAACCTCCTCATTAAAAAAACTAGATCATCTTACCCACCTTGAGCACGATGGTGGAATACTCCTTTTTAGTAGATGAGATCCGATGTGGAATGCCTTGTTCTTCTGAGCCATCATCCTTTAATTGTCACCACCTCTTCTAATCATTCAAACTCATGCTCCTAGAACCATAATCCTTTTGAAAACTGTGAATGAGGGAGATGCACAACATCCCTCATTGTCCCCTTACAAAAAAAGTGAATTTAAAAAATGCATATATTTGTGGTTTTTAGTAGAATTATCAGAAATCTTCAAAATTTGATAGTTGATTTTTAAGAAGCTAGAAAAGTGTGAATAAAATACTAATTTTTTTGTGAAATGTGAAGATCTCAAATATTTTCTTAAAAGATGAAAAATTCACTCTTAAACAAAAAATAGATCCATGAATGCCTTGATGTATAATCACCTCTTGGATCCTGAATCTTGGATCATGGAAGACACCACTCAATTTCAAATCTTTTGATCATGACTAAACTCAAAATTTTATCTTTCATAATCTAATATCCAGATCTGAACCTCGACTCATCTTGAATGCAAAATATTATTATAGGTAGGCGTTGTCACCTCTTTTAGTCCTAGACCAAGGCCTTAAACTAGACCAACAACCCTATCATGGATAGGCATCACGTCCAACAAACTCCTACATTAGGTGGTTACCTTTAGAGGGTCATGGACCAAGACCATAAATTTGATAACACATGCTTGATGATTAGGTCCAATCTTATAAAGGCACAATACAACATTTCAAAACCTACAACAAGTTGTTAACTTTAGTTAGCTCCTGGATCATGACCTTAAACTATACCACATGCATTCTTAAATCCCTACCCTAAGTAGGAAAACCTATATTTACTTTAGAAATTCAAGCATATGGAGGCATACTAGGCATCTGCATTCATTATTCAAGACCCACCCTGAGTAGGAACAAGTCACATTTTGTGTTTGTAACTAAGCCCTACCATGTGTAGGAAAACTATTGATATTTTCTACATTCAAGCCTGTCACATACATGCAAACCATTTGGCGTTCAAATCCTACATTTGGTATGTGACTAATCTATTAGATGAATCCTAACATTTAAAAGATGCCTTATACCTTATTTTTCCACTCAAAGCTCTAAATTTGGTAGGAATCCTATAGTTTATTTGAATTACTATCCCGTACTAGCACTTTGTGTATCAGAAAGCACTATCATGTATAGGAAACTCCCAATATTCACCATTTTTGTGTATCACTTTGGCTCAATGGACCATACACTAGGTTTACACAATTGATCTAATTCACTCACAAATTTAATAACAAAGAGGGATGGTAATGATTTAGAATTCAAGTGTTGCAATGATCATCCACACATTTTAGACTTATGGTATGAATAGTATCACTCACGAGTCTCGCCCATTTAGCTCTCATGACTAAAAATGGGAGTCATACTTGTCATAAGTATGTGGTTCTCACTCTTACTCATACCTTGTCAGGAGAGGTGAAAACTATTGACGACCCATTTTGGTCATTTAATCAATAATAAGGGGAATATCTTTTTTGGAAAATGATAAGATTTATCTAGTATATCATAGTTTTTCATGTTTCTTCGCCTATTTAATTCAATCATTTTGTGCATTTTCCACATGTCGAGGGTTCAATAGATAAAAACCGTCAATGAAAATATTCCTTAATTAATCTTTCTATAATCTTTTCAATATATTTTTTAATTGAATGATCCATTAATGCAATATTCAATTCCAATCTTAATTGGACCTTATTTTCCCATGTTGTTGCACCCGTTGCTGCTACTGATGGTGGACCTTCCCCTGCCCCTGGTGCTCTTCCTCTTTTGGCTCTTCTTGTTGGCCCCACTGCCACTCTACTTGCTGTCTATGATGGAGTGTCCACTTCCACCTTTCATCAAGCAAATGCATTACATGCATGTGGCATGTCTTGGACTGACCAGAACACCATATGTCTTGGTACTCATGCGTATGGACCTTCTGTTGATGAGGTGATTCCAGACTAGGATGTTGAGGATGTCGAGGCTAATCGTTCTGATGACAACTTTATTAGTTCACTTGTAGATGATGGTGAGGCTACTACTGCCATCTCTATTGCACCATCTGATGATAACGAGGACTACTAGCCCGAGGACGAGGATGATGAGGATCTATTTGATGTTTTAGATACCATAGATGTTTAGTTCTATTATCTTTTAGAGTACATCTTGTTCACATCAAATTCTTTTCTAATCATTTCTCTCTCAATTTCCCACATCTCATCCAATCACCTGGGATTGATCTCTACTATGAGAAACCTTGAGGTTGTTGAGATAACTTAATAAAATCTAGAGCATTTTTGGATGACTAAGGAAAGTTGCAGTCATCTTGTGATTATGAAAACTCACACACCCTAGTCACGTTTGTATGTTGTTTCTTTTGTTTTATTTTTTAAACCAAATACTTCTCCATGAACTCGAGATTTCGAAACACACCATTGATTGTAGAGCGAGTCAAGGTGCCTAAGTTAGTAGTTATAATAGGATTGCTAATCTTTGTCGTGCTTTCTACATCTTATCCACCATTTGTTGAAGTCATCATTGGGTTTTTTTATGTCTATCGTCAACTTAAAAGTTTATATGTAATTTACTTTATTTTCCTTGTAAAAAGGTGACACCTCTCAAATTCCTTGAGATTCGTTTGAACTTTACAACGAATTCCGAAATTAACATTCCTAAATTTGTTCACTCATGGATAAAACATGAATTAAGAAGGAAATGTAAAGATGGAATTAGAGTCAAATGGAGTAGCTATAATATGATTTTAGGTAGGTCTAACACGCCACGACCATTGAAATATCATCCTTCCTCGTTATTTGTTTGTGTGATTTGTTCCCACCACTGCCCTAATTGAGGTCGTTGATTTATATCCACTACCTTTTGCCTAGACCGGGCCTCGATTTGGCAACAGATCAGATAACAAAATCGTGGTGATATATTGGTGGGGTCGGGACTAGGATAGTTCGTTTCAGGATAAAGGTCGTGGATAACTCAGTCCCGTTTTGGTTGAAATATTGTGCCAGGTCAATTCCAAAAACAACGAAAACTACTCCGGATTGGCTCATGGAATACAGAATGGAAAATAATTCTACTGGTCATAAAATCAGATTTATCCGAGTCTACGTCACATTTGTATTTCCCATCTTTTGTGAAAGTCATGTCATGCTAAGGGCTAATTTTGTTAGGTGTAGTCTGGAATGAGATTTCACAACGTAAAAACATACATTATACTAGCTCTTTGTCATTCAACTACACCCTACCAAAGATGCTTTTATATCAATTTATCAGCAAATGACGAGCATTAGTTGCCATTTTATGTCTTCCTAAACATGACAGAACCACTATCTCTCTTTCGTGTACGTGAGGCTAAATGTGTCTTCAATTGTTAAGGTAGCAAGGGACGGAACTGTGCGTGAGAGATCAAAACACTCAAAGTGGTCAACTAGTGTCGCATACGTTTCATAAGAATGTTTAGATCTTTAACAAATGCTCATATAACTAAGAGGGAAAGCAATTAAAAATTCTATACTCTTAGAAAAATCATACAGCATGTCATAGGATAATATTTTTCTCCCGATTGCCAAATTAAAATTATATTTTCATGCCAATAATTCCATCTGAACTGATCCGAATCATCATGCGGTCATTTAGAAGATTTCCTACGCAGGAATGGCGAGTCGTTCAAGCATCCAGCAGATTTTCTTTTGCGTGACTGGCTGTCCGTCGATATCTCTGACTCTGTCGACATACGCGACCGGCAAGTCCGGCTGAGTCCGGGCCGGATAAGATGCTATGGCAGACGATGAGATGATGTAGCGGATCACGGTCTCGCCATGAATGATCTCCTCTCTCAACCGGTCCAGCCCGCCTGCTTGCTGCTGGTGGCTGGTGGGTGGATCTAGCAGTGGCAGCGAGCATTTAGTCACTTGATATCGGTATCAGAGTTCAGCCGAGCCATGGGCAAGACACTACATGTGATTTCAGATGAATCGGCTCCTCAAGTTCAATCCTCATTGACATTTACTGCGACAGACGGCGGCAGGAACACCCCTTCCCCCAGAATTTATCGCAGATTGACTCCTCAACCCTCATGACGTTCCTGCACAATAGTTCAGCTTCTCTTGTACCTTGAGCACTTTCTTCTTGGTGCAAGGGTGGGATTGAAGATGAATTGATTCGTCGTATCCGGTAGCTAAATGCCTGCCACAGAAGTACCATTTATGAATCAACGGTGCAAATGCTACGTAGCAGGAGCAGTGTGCCTAGCATTTATTCTCTGTACGTGCATATATGATCGCGCGATTTGAGCTGCAGAGGGATCAGGAGACACTGGACAGATACTCTTTCAATCCGTTGCATCATCTCCCAACATACACCACTCGGCTCGCTTGGCACATCTCCATCGATCTATCGACCGATCTCCTACATCAATCTCCATCATCCCCCAGCGCACGCCGATCCCACCACCTTCCACTCGCTCAACATCCTCTGTGGCACGTACACTTGGACTGACCCGATTATGGCGTTGGTTGCGATCGCAGGCCGAGGGAAGCAGGGACCAAAGGCATGGCGAGGTTGATGGCGGCTTGGATGTGAGGGGAGCGGGGCCTCATGTCTGCTGTCTGGCCGACCAAGCAAACTGTAGTGGCAGACACATACCCACTCAACCACCAGCTTTTCCCGTGTGCACTCATTCTGCTGACTCAAATGCTGCCCCTGCTTTCTGTCCAATGAATTGCATCTGGTGGGGTTTTTTTGAGACGAAATGATATCTTGACCAAAAAGTATTATACTAGTCTACTCGGTCATTGAGACTTGTTGTTTGTTGTACAAAATAGCTCACTTTCGGCTACATTAATGTGGGTGGTTACAATGAGAGAGAAGAGAGAATAAAAAAGAGGGAATATCTTCTAGAGAGAGAAACACAACGAATAAAATCTGAAGAAAAAAAGTATGCTCATAATTTTCTAACCTTATTGATTTTTTTCCAAATAAAAATTATTGAATTCCTTATAAAAATACTTTCCAACAAGATTAACTTTGACATAGTTAGGAAAAAAAATTTCTCTCTCTTCTCTATGTGAATATCTATCTAGTACAATATTGGTGTGTATCTCTCTCGTGTTGTACATGTATTTTTTACAACTCGTGGGTTTTCTCATATGAGTATTAATATACAATTCCACTTATAACAATACTCCAACTTCAACCTTGGGACAAAAATAAGCACAGTGCGAGAAATTAAATTGACAGTCGAGACTATAGAACCATACCACTTCCACTCTCTCCCTATTTTAACTAGCACTCACTTCCGCTCCAGACCACTGTCACGCCCGACCAGGCACCTCATGCTGGATGCTTCTCATTTCCCCGCTGTTGTGCCATCCCACCATGGTGACCAGGACACCATCACATCTAGACCGCCAACGTGCATACTGACTGTCTCCTCGACCAAACCATCTTGCCTAGACCGCCGTTGTCACACCCAGCTCATTGTGGCACAATGACCATGCCCCCTATCACACCTCCCTCGTCGTCATTGTTGCCTCCTCTGTCGTCAACCTTCATCACTGCAATAACACCTTGCTGCAGACATGTCAATGTCGTCTCCTACGCCATCGAGCATCAATGTAGCAACAACACCATGTCGCTGTCATTCCCATTACGTGATCACGCTTAGGCCGCAACCTCCATTGTTGTGCCCTTGCTATTGTCTTTGTTCCGGTGATGTCGACTGTCACGACACCCGCCATCATTTAAGATAACAAGTGTCATTAACAATAATAAAACATGCGGAAGAAAATCAGTTGCAGCGGATTAGCAAAAATCAGTGAAAATTAAAACCATTTGCAAAGAGATCCATTCACAGGAAAACTCTTTCATTCAGAACCAAAGTAAAACCTTACATCCTGGTTCATATATACATCTCATGTACTATTACTTCTCGAGGAATACAAACATCAACTACTCTGTCTTAACTGTACACAGGTAGTATAAAACCCTCGAGGCTTAAAGCCAAAATCTCAGATCGATCCATCAAAACATTACTCCTAGGACCCGAGAGTACAGAGACGACTCATAGGACTTTCTATATACAACTTGACAACTCATATCCCCACCTGGGATTTACTGTTGTTCCTGCTACTGCTGCTACTGCTCTTCCTCTGTAATTCCTTGCCTTTTCGTCGGCGGTTACCTAAAAATTTAATCCCACGGGGGTGAGACAATTATAAAAATTGTCCCAGCGAGAGATATAACTCTCTGCCAGAAACATTGTTATTGCCGATAATAGAATAACACTGAGCAGTAGAATTATATTTACTCAACAGTAGGTAAATCATTGAATAAGATATGCAGAGCAGTATTCTCTATGCAATCATTTCAATTATCACTTGATTAAGCAGCAAGTCATTCATTTAAGAAGGAATATGAAGAGCATGTATATCATTTATCCAACTATGATATAATAGACCATGTATCATCAACCATTGATTCTCGCAATTCAACCCTAAGCAAATATGCTACACGGCTGGTTACGTTTTACAATCATACTTATGCCCTGAGGAGATGAGGTATACCGCTCATACTCCAACCGACCACGGTTACGTAAAGCATCAGTACCACACATAGGTCAATGGAAGAGCCGGATTCCCATGACCTCAACTATCTCGGTCAGTATGAGATAACATGGAGGACATCTTGTGTCTCTGCTAGATAGCTTTCCAGGGTATACTGGCAACATCGCTATTAGAGTTATAGCCCATAGCATATACTCTCTTCAGGATATGGCCCGTAGCCAATGCCCGGTATTATTTTGTGGAGTCATGGCCCGTAGCCATGCTCTTATTGGGGTATGGTCCGTAACCAATCCCGTTCATAGGACATAGCCCGTAGCAATGCCTATGGGGCATAAGGATATAATTGCCCAATTACTCCCACATATTCAAAAATATGCGTTCCGAGTAAACTCGTTTCACCATTCAGCAAATTCTGACGCTGATGGATCTGTGATCAGGGCAACTACATTATATGGTATCACTTGATTAATTAAGTACATTATCATATTCTTTTAGCATCAGCCAAGTTTCCAAACATAACTTAATAAGACAAATGCTATAAAGAAAACATGTACTATTTCCATTAATCACTTCTCAGTCTTTATAAGACATGGGGATCTCAGTCCCTCATTTCAATACTGGGAATTTTCATTCCTTTGCAACTCAATGCCATAATCATATGGTTCTGGGTATTCAAACCCTTAGCTCATCATTGAGCATTATTACCACTTTTTCAGGTAATTATCACCTTCAGGTCACCTGACCAAGGTAAATATGATGCTTATTACATAAACATCTTCTCATGGCATTTAAGACCCATTACTTCTCTTATTACCTCATACTAGGCAATAAGGTATAGCATGGCACATAAGGCCCAATAAACAATGTCAATACATAAAATGTCATAGCTCATACCTGGCTATGTTCATCATCACATCATACCTGCATGGTTAGTACAGATGATAATACATCAATTTCATATCAGCACCATGCAAAACAATATATAACATCATTATTCAAGGGTAACACTACTATTCCCTTACCAGGGTTAGGGTTTCCCATTTCTCATTAATTCAGACCCTCTTGAGTTAACCAACTTTATCTTGTATTAAGGTATTTCCCCTCTTAATACATTCCATCACAAAATACTCACCCTTAGCATATAATGCATAGGCCACACATTAGAATTGTCCAGCTATCTCACATGATATGGACTTATCTTAGTTTAAGGAATAACTTTATTATAAAGTTGCCTATAAACAATCGCAATGATACACCCTCAACTAGGGTTTCACAAGGATACACCCTCAACCAGGGTTCACAATGATACACCCTCCACTAGGGTTTCACAAGGTTACACCCTCAACCAGGGTTCACAATGATACACCCTCCACTAGGGTTTCACAAGGATACACCCTCAATTAGGGTTTACTAACATCCTAATTAGTGATTTCACATTTAGACAACCTCTTATTAAGGTTATACATTGAATCAGCCTCAATTAGGGTTTACATCATGTATTGGGTCCATGCATTTGTTATGCATTAATGACTAGTACCATTAAAGGTATCTCCCACCTAATCACATTAGGTTTTCAAAAAGGTTTGATCAATTAGACCTTCACTAACATGAGGTATCCAATTGAATTAACCAAATTGAACCACACTCAATTCTAATCAATGGAACTTCAACCAATTGGATCATCAACTCAATCATCATTTGAATCATGGCTCACCCCTCAATTGGGACTTCAATTATGGTCTGATCTCAATAGGATTAGGGTTTATAAACACCAATTAGAGCTTTGAAGTTGATCATCAATCATGCTACTAATTGTGTTTCAATTGATTGCATTGGACCTTCAACCATTGAATTCATGGAACCAGTCATCAATTGGACCTATGCTCATACTTCAATTCAGTTTAATAGGTCAACCTTCAACTAATTTGACCCACAATTGACCCTCAATTGGTCATCAATTAGGGCTCGATTCAATTGAATTAGGGTTTGGAATTGAAGATCCAACAACACTCATCAATGCAAGATTGGTTACTTTGAAACTATTGAACCATTATCCAAATTGGGTATGACCTGACCCCAAACGGTCTTGAGGTCGTTTGGATGACCTCCAAACGGTCTTGAGACCGTTTGCCCATCATATCACTCAAATCCAAGCCATACAATTAAGGTTGGGATCATTGGATTGATCACCAAATCAGCATTGCATTGTATAACAGCTTGGTACCTTTAGAACTTCAAACACCTAACCATACTCAACCCTAGACCTCCAAACGGTCTTGGGTGACCACCAAACGGTCTTGAGACCGTTTGGATGAGCTCCAAACGGTCTTGAGACCGTTTGCCCATCCAACCTTTGGACTCTAGTGAAAAATCATCATGGATTGGTCTATCGAGTTGATCAACAGATCAGCACTACATTGCAATATGATTAGTACCTTTGGACCTTCAATTGGTCAACTATACTTGACCCCAGACCTCCAAACGGTCTTGGGGTGATCCCCAAACGGTCTTGAGACCGTTTGGGTGATCCCCAAACGGTCTTGAAACCGTTTGGGCTAATCAACCCAAAATCTCAACTTAACTCATTGGAATTTCAGCACTGTTTTCAATTAGGGTTTGCCTAATTGAATAGCCTTCAACTCATGATTCCTTGGGAGTTAATCCCTAAAATTCTGTGATTCATTAGACCACATCATTAGTAACAGTAATCCCAAACGGTCAACTCTTGGTCAACGCACTCAAACGGTCTTGAGACCGTTTGCCCAAATAGTTCAATTAAATCAGATTGAAAATCAGCACTTAATCCAATTAGGTTTCCCTAATTGATTAGGCTTCAACTCACGATTCCTTTGGAGTTAATCCCTCCAATTTGGAGGGTTATTAATAAAAATAATTATGAACAGGAATCCCAAACGGTCAACGCTTGGTCAACCATCTCCAACGGTCTTGAAACCGTTTGCTCAACCAGGTCAAGTTAATCAGGTTGAAAATCAGCACATAATTCAATCCGATTGCCTAATTGATTGGCCTTCAACTCTCGTTTCCTTTGGATTTAATCCCTCAAATTTGGAGGGTTATCATCCTACATAATTAGGAACAAAATTCCCAAACGGTCAACGCTTGGTCAACCATCTCAAACGGTCTTGAAACCGTTTTCTCCCAAACGGTTTCAAACCGTTTTCCCTTAAACGGTTTGCTGAAACCGCATAGCCAATCAAATTAAAACGATTTGGAGTAGCTATCAAAACGGTTTTGCTTGGTAATTTTCTTTGGATAAGCATATAGGATGATGTCATCATCCCCTTCCTTCGAACAACCAAGAACAGCAACCGTTCTTGATGGAAATTGCAGCAAGAAACAAGAGTGCATCAAATTGAAGAAATCAATCAACAAAGCATAGAGAATTGATGCAATAGCAATGTTTAAGGGTTTAAATTATAAAACCCGCCTCCAATTGAGATCCAAAGCTCCAAGATCACGCCATTAATGGTGGATGAAGCTCTTTCAACTCCCCCTAGGCTCGTCCTTAAGCTTTTGATTGCAAAAGTTGGCTAGGGTTGAAGAGGAGATCGAAATAAGAAGGAATCCATAATTTATTTTCGATTTCCACCATGAAATCAAGGAGAACGAAGGTCAACAGCTTACCCACAGGTTGGGGTTCGTCCTCCTGGTCCTCCCTAGCTTCCTTGGTCGGTTTCCAAGCTAAGAGAAGAAGTGGGGTCGAAATAGCCTTTCATTTGGCTAGGAAAAGGCCTTTTTATAAAAATTCAATGAAAGAGAAAATGCATTATTAAAATGCATTTAATTCCAAAATTGGTGCCGCATCTTCCTCCTCAAATTCTCCTCAAAATCCTTAAGGACGAGGCTATCTTCATTGCCTCTTATTCCTCTCCATTATCCATGATTTAAAGAAAATCAAATTAAGCACCTTAATGCTTATTATATTAATATCCATATGTGAGTGGGTTTTCTTTTCCTTATAATAATGGTGAGTGGAATTTCACCTACGTAGGATATTTTCGTTCCTTATCTTGGCAAAGGAACGTCCATCCTTAATCAAAATCAACCCAAAACATTTTGGTTAAAAGCCCTTCAATTATGTTTATTCATTTTTGCCCTAAATCGAATTAGGGTTTCAATTAGGCATTAATCTTGATTATTTTAATATCAAGATTCTCTCTCCTCCAACTTAATTCAAATGAAGCACCCCTCTCATTTTATTTGCTCTACATGATTCCAAGAAACATTAGGGACCTTGTTGAAGTGGTAATTTGCATATTGAACCCTATCTTGGTGTCCAGGCTTGTGGAAACCATACTACTACATCATATTCATCCTTATGATGTCTCAACATCAGAGGAACATCTTATCATATGCAATTTGCAAGTTAACCCCTCAACTTGGGTAATTTGCACTTTAGTCCAAAACAAGCAATCATTGCTTTAACATTGTTCAAACAGGACCAAAATTGAAACATAGGTTCCTTTTGAGCCTTAATTACTTTTCACAAGATGAGATTAAGCATATAATCATCTTTCTTAATCAAAACACCTAGGGTTAAAGCATAACCCAGGTCAGGGATGTTACAAATTATAAACCCCTAACAAGGATTTTGTCCCCGAAATCCCAGATAAAGGGAATAGATATTATTCATTCATCAAATCATCATATATCTTCATAACACCTCATTGTTATATAGACATCATAGAACTTTGATCAGCACAAAGTTCCTTCACACAATATTCTCATAGAGTCAAATGAGAACTTATCTTAAAGACATATTTAGTTGTTATGTTTATGCAAAGCATAAACCCCTAACATATGATGTTCATATCATTTTATATAATCAGACTGATTTCATAGTTGACCATTCCAGGTAGCCAATCTAAACCATCTGATAATTCTCAGATACTATAATCTCTTACCTTAGTATCAGTCGCATGTGTTGAAAACACATTATATTCTCATCTTTCTTTTATCATATTTACAACTTTATAGAACAGGGATCACCTCCCTTGTTCTTTTTCTCATCATATGAGGGTCATACTTTTACTTCCTCATATACACATACTGATCTGAATTCCTATCAGATCCTTCTTTCTTGTTCTTAAAATATGATACATTTATCCATATCATATTTCCAATTTCATGATACTCTTTAGATTGTATCAGAATGATTGCTTGATCAGGGCAATCAAAAAGATATCAATCTAAGAGTTTCCATACTCACTTTATCATCAATAGTTGTACACCTGATCAGGGTTTACAAGTACTGAGATCAAGTAGTATGCACTTACATGCTATCATATTCCTTTCTTTTCATATTACCATAACATAAGATTTAACATCCCTGGATTTTATCCAGGCATCTCTTCTATACCTCTTCCTCTTTCACGGAGGTAAGATCAATATAGAGCATGTAAAAGAATACTGAACAAAATTCAAATTCTAGTTCTCATCATTTCATCCCTATATAGCAACCAATGGGGAAAACAATATCAACAATCCTCCTTTTTATAACAAAAAGGGTTTAGTGTACTCAACATGTACACATTTATAACATACCTTGTACTCATATCATGGTCTTACTAGTCTTATTACTGAAGCAAAAACTAAGCCATATAATCTTACAGGTGAAAGGTTAAGACCTTTGCACTTACTTAGTGGCTACTTCCCTGGTACACTAGGCATTTATTGCACTATTAGTACTAAAAACTTGGCTTTTTAAAACCATTAGGCAAATGTCTCTAGAATTATAGAGACCATTCCCTACTTCTCATCTTATTGCCCCTTCTTGGGCACTACCATCACATATTTATTGTCTGTCTGAACTCATAGCAGAGTCCACTTTCTTGCTATAAGTTAATCTTTTCCATATTTTCCCTTGTTCCAACATGACTAAGTCATTTAGGAACTCATTTAAAGCTCAAGCTTTCTGTATTAAGGACTGATAACCTAGGTTGTAAGCCTAGCATCCAGTCCACTCATATGCATTACTGTTGCCCTAATCTTCCCAACAAGAGCATGATCATAGGATTCTCTATCCTGATCAGGTCTTAATGGGGATTCTCAGGCACTCATTCTATTCTTGCATGATCCCTTGCACCTCTTCTTGGTGCAACAACATTGCCCTAAGCAATGTGTTCATTGTGCTCTCCAGTCATTTTAAACTTTACCCTTTCTCTGCACAAGCAGAAATCATTATAGGGTATACTGGAGGACACTAACACAGACTCAACAACTTAGTCCTATGTCTCTGTAGACTCAACGAACCTAGAGCTCTGATACCACTAAATTGTCACGACACCCGCCATCATTTAAGATAACAAGTGTCATTAACAATAATAAAACATGCGGAAGCAAATCAGTTGCAGCGGAATAGCAAAAATCAGTGAAAATTAAAACCATTTGCAAAGAGATCCATTCACAGGAAAACTCTTTCATTTAGAACCAAAGTAAAACCTTACATCCTGGTTCATATATACATCTCATGTACTATTACTTCTCGAGGAATACAAACATCAACTACTCTGTCTTAACTGTACACAGGTAGTATAAAACCCTCGAGGCTTAAAGCCAAAATCTCAGATCGATCCATCAAAACATTACTCCTAGGACCCGAGAGTACAGAGACGACTCATAGGACTTTCTATATACAACTTGACAGCTCATATCCCCACCTGGGATTTACTGCTATCCCTGCTACTGCTGCTGCTGCTCTTCCTCTGTAATAGGTTCCTTGCCTTTTCGTCGGCGGTTACCTAAAAATTTAATCCCACGGGGGTGAGACAATTATAAAAATTGTCCCAGCGAGAGATATAACTCTTTGCCAGAAACATTGTTATTGCCGATAATAGAATAACACTGAGCAGTAGAATTATATTTACTCAACAGCAGGTAAATCATTGAATAAGATATGCAGAGCAGTATTCTCTATGCAATCATTTCAATTATAACTTGATTAAGCAGCAAGTCATTCATTTAAGAAGGAATATGAATAACATGTATATCATTTATCCAACTATGATATAATAGACCATGTATCATCTACCATTGATTCTCGCAATTCAACCCTAAGAAAATATGCTACACGGCTGATTACGTTTTACAATCATACTTATGCCCTGAAGAGATGAGGTATACCGCTCATACTCCAACCGAACACGGTTACGTAAAGCATCAGTACCACACATAGGTCAATGGAAGAGCCGGATTCCCATGACCTCAACTATCTCGGTCAGTACGAGATAACATTCAAGACATCTTGTGTCTTTTCTAGATAGCTTTCCAGGGTATACTGGCAACATCGCTATTAGAGTTATAGCCCATAGCATATACTCTCTTCAGGATATGGCCCGTAGCCAATGCCCGGTATTATTTTGTGGAGTCATGGCCCGTAGCCATGCTCTTATTGGGGTATGGTCCGTAACCAATCTCGTTCATAGGACATAGCCCGTAGCAATGCCTATGGGGCAAAGGATATAATTGCCCAATTACCCCCACATATTCAAAAATATGTGTTCCGAGTAAAATCGTTTCACCATTCAGCTAATTCTGACGCTGATGGATCTGTGATCAGGGCAACTACATTATATGGTATCACTTGATTAATTAAGTACATTATCATATTCTTTTAGCATCATCCAAGTTTCCAAACATAACTTAATAAGACAAATGCTATAAAGAAAACATGTACTATTTCCATTAATCACTTCTCAGTCTTTATAAGACATGGGGATCTCAGTCCCTCATTTCAATACTGGGAATTTTCATTCCTTTGCAACTCAATGCCATAATCATATGGTTCTGGGTATTCAAACCCTTAGCTCATCATTGAGCATTATTACCACTTTTTCAGGTAATTATCACCTTCAGGTCACCTGACCAAGGTAAATATGATGCTTATTACATAAACATCTTCTCATGGCACTTAAGGCCCATTACTTCTCTTATTACCTCATACTAGGCAATAAGGTATAGCATGGCACATAAGGCCCAATAAACAATGTCAATACATAAAATGTCATAGCTCATACCTGGCTATGTTCATCATCACATCATACCTGCATGGTTAGTACAGATGATAATACATCAATTTCATATCAGCACCATGCAAAACAATATATAACATCATTATTCAAGGGTAACACTACTATTCCCTTACCAGGGTTAGGGTTTTCCATTTCTCATTAATTCAGACCCTCTTGAGTTAACCAACTTTATCTTGTATTAAGGTATTTCCCCTCTTAATACATTCCATCACAGAATACTCACCCTTAGCATATAATGCATAGGCCACACATTAGAATTGTCCAGCTATCTCACATGATATGGACTTATCTTAGTTTAAGGCATAACTTTATTATAAAGTTGCCTATAAACAATCGCAATGATACACCCTCAACTAGGGTTTCACAAGGATACACCCTCAACCCGGGTTCACAATGATACACCCTCCACTAGGGTTTCACAAGGTTACACCCTCAACCAGGGTTCACAATGATACACCCTCCACTAGGGTTTCACAAGGATACACCCTCAATTAGGGTTTACGAACATCCTAATTAGTGATTTCACATGTAGACAACCTCTTATTAAGGTTATACATTGAATCAGCCTCAATTAGGGTTTACATCAAGTATTGGGTCCATGCATTTGTTATGCATTAATGACTAGTACCATTAAAGGTATCTCCCACCTAATCACATTAGGTTTTCAAAAAGATTTGATCAATTAGACCTTCAATAACATGAGGTATCCAATTGAATTAACCAAATTGAACCACACTCAATTCTAATCGATGGAACTTCAACCAATTGGATCATCAACTCAATCATCATTTGAATCATGGCTCGCCCCTCAATTGGGACTTCAATTATGGTCTGATCTCAATGGGATTAGGGTTTATAAACACCAATTAGAGCTTTGAAGTTGATCATCAATCATGCTACTAATTGTGTTTCAATTGATTGCATTGGACCTTCAACCATTGAATTCATGGAACCAGTCATCAATTGGACCTATGCTCATACTTCAATTGAGTTTAATAGGTCAACCTTCAACTAATTTGACCCTAATTTGACCCTCAATTGGTCATCAATTAGGGCTTGATTCAATTGAATTAGGGTTTGGAATTGAAGATCCAACAACACTCATCAATGCAAGATTGGTTACTTTGAAACTATTGAACCATTATCCAAATTGGGTATGACCTGTCCCCAAACGGTCTTGAGGTCGTTTGGATGACCTCCAAACGGTCTTGAGACCGTTTGCCCATCATATCACTCAAATCCAAGCCATACAATTAAGGTTTGGATCATTGGATTGATCACCAAATCAGCATTGCATTGTATAACAGCTTGGTACCTTTAGACCTTCAAACACCTAACCATACGCAACCCTAGACCTCCAAACGGTCTTGGGTGACCACCAAACGGTCTTGAGACCGTTTGGATGAGCTCCAAACGGTCTTGCGACCGTTTTCCCATCCAACCTTTGGACTCTAGTGAAAAATCATCATGGATTGGTCTATCGAGTTGATCAACAGATCAACACTACATTGCAATATGATTAGTACCTTTGGACCTTCAATTGGTCAACTATACTTGACCCCAGACCTCCAAACGGTCTTGGGGTGATCCCCAAACGGTCGTTAGACCGTTTGGGTGATCCCCAAACGGTCTTGAAACCGTTTGGGCTAATCAACCCAAAATCTCAACTTAACTCATTGGAATTTCAGCACTGTTTTCAATTAGGGTTTGCCTAATTGAATAGCCTTCAACTCATGATTCCTTGGGAGTTAATCCCTAAAATTCCGTGAGTCATTAGACCACATCATTAGGAACAGTAATCCAAAACGGTCAACGCTTGGTCAACGCACTCAAACGGTCTTGAGACCGTTTGCCCAAAAAGTTCAATTAAATCAGATTGAAAATCAGCACTTAATCCAATTAGGTTTCCCTAATTGATTAGGCTTCAACTCACGATTCCTTTGGAGTTAATCCCTCAAATTTGGAGGGTTATTAATAAACATAATTATGAACATGAATCCCAAACGGTCAACGCTTTGTCAACCATCTCAAACGGTCTTGAAACCGTTTTCTCAACCAGGTCAAGTTAATCAGGTTGAAAATCAGCACATAATTCAATCTGATTGCCTAATTGATTGGCCTTCAACTCTCGTTTCCTTTGGATTTAATCCCTCAAATTTGGAGGGTTATTAGCCTACATAATTAGGAACAAAATTCCCAAACGGTAAACGCTTGGTCAACCATCTAAAACGGTCTTGAAACCGTTTGCTCCCAAACGGTTTCAAACCGTTTTCCCTTAAACGGTTTGCTGAAACCGCATAGCCAATCAAATTAAAACGATTTGGAGTAGCTATCAAAACGGTTTTGCTTGGTAATTTTCTTTGGATAAGCATCTAGGATGATTTCATCATCCCCTTCCTTCGAACAACCAAGAACAGCAACTGTTCTTGATGGAAATTGCAGCAAGAAACAAGAGTGCATCAAATTGAAGAAATCAATCAACAAAGCATAGAGAATTGATGCAATAGCAATGTTTAAGGGTTTAAGTTATAAAACCCGCCTCCAATTGAGCTCCAAAGCTCCAATCTCACGCCATTAATGGTGTATGAAGCTCTTGCAACTCCCCCTAGGGTCGTCCTCAAGCTTTTGATTGCAAAAGTTGGCTAGGGTTGAAGAGGAGATCGAAATAAGAAGGAATCCATAATTTATTTTCGATTTCCACCATGAAATCAAGGAGAACGAAGGTCAAGAGCTTACCCACAGGTTGGGGTTCGTCCTCCTGGTCCTCCCTATCTTCCTTGGTCGGTTTCCAAGCTAAGAGAAGAAGTGGGGTCGAAATAGCCTTTCATTTGGCTAGGAAAAGGCCTTTTTATAAAAATTCAATGAAAGAGAAAATGCATTATTAAAATGCATTTAATTCCAAAATTGGTGCCACATCTTCCCCCTCAAATTCTCCTCAAAATCCTTAAGGAAAGGCTATCTTCATTGCCTCTTATTCCACTCCATTATCCATGATTTAAAGAAAATCAAATTAAGCACCTTAATGCTTATTATATTAATATCCATATGTGAGTGGGTTTTCTTTTCCTTATAATAATGGTGAGTGGAATTTCACCTACTTAGGATATTTTCGTTCCTTATCTTGGCAAGGGAACGTCCATCCTTATTCAAAATCAACCCAAAACATTTTGGTTAAAAGCCCTTCAATTATTTTTATTCATTTTTGCCCTAAATCGAATTAGGGTTTCAATTAGGCATTAATCTTGATTATTTTAATATCAAGATTCTCTCTCCTCCAACTTAATTCAAATGAAGCACCCCTCTCATTTTATTTTCTCTACATGATTCCAAGAAACATTAGGGACCTTGTTGAAGTGGTAATTTGCATATTGAACCCTAGATTTTGGGTAAATTGCACTTTACTCCAAAACTAGGTTTTAATGCACAACATTGTCCAACAAGCTCTATCTTGGTGTCCAGGCTTGTGGAAACCATACTACTACATCATATTCATCCTTATGATGTCTCAACATCAGAGGAACATCTTATCATATACAATTTGCAAGTTAACCCCTCAACTTGGGTAATTTGCACTTTAGTCCAAAATAAGCAATCATTGCTTTAACATTGTTCAAACAGGACCAAAATTGAAACATAGGTTCCTTTTGAGCCTTAATTACTTTTCACAAGATGAGATTAAGCATATAATCATCTTTCTTAATCAAAACACCTAGGGTTAAAGCATAACCCAGGTCAGGGATGTTACAAATTATAAACCCCTAACAAGGATTTCGTCCCCGAAATCCCAGATAAAGGGAATAGATATTATTCATTCATCATATCATCATATCTCTTCATAACACCTCATTGTTATATAGACATCATAGAACTTTGATCAACACAAAGTTCCTTCACACAATATTCTCATAGAGTCAAATGAGAACTTATCTTAAAGACATATTTAGTTGTTATGTTTATGCAAAGCATAAACCCCTAACATATGATGTTCATATCATTTTATATAATCAGACTGATTTCATAGTTGACCATTCCAGGTAGCCAATCTAAACCATCTGATAATTCTCAGATACTATAATCTCTTACCTTAGTATCAGTCGCATGTGTTGAAAACACATTATATTCTCATCTTTCTTTTATCATATTTACAACTTTATAGAACAGGGATCACCTCCCTTGTTCTCTTTCTCATCATATGAGGGTCATACTTTTACTTCCTCATATACACATACTGATCTGAATTCCTATCAGATCCTTCTTTCTTGTTCTTAAAATATGATACATTTATCCATATCATATTTCCAATTTCATGATACTCTTTAGATTGTATCAGAATGATTGCTTGATCAGGGCAATCAAAAAGATATAAATCTAAGAGTTTCCATACTCACTTTATCATCAATAGTTGTACACCTGATCAGGGTTTACAAGTACTGAGATCAAGTAGTATGCACTTACATGCTATCATATTCCTTTCTTTTCATATTACCATAACATAAGATTTAACATCCCTGGATTTTATCCAGGCATCTCTTCTATACCTCTTCCTCTTTCATGGAGGTAAGATCAATATAGAGCACTTAAAAGAATACTGAACCGAATTCAAATTCTAGTTCTCATCATTTCATCCCTATATAGCAACCAATGGGGAAAACAATATCAACAATCCTCCTTTTTATAACAAAAAGGGTTTAGTGTACTCAACATGTACACATTTATAACATACCTTGTACTCATATCATGGTCTTACTAGACTTATTACTAAAGCAAAAACTAAGCCATATAATCTTACGGGTGAAAGGTTAAGACCTTTGCACTTACTTAGTGGCTACTTCCCTGGTACACTAGGCATTTATTGCACTATTAGTACCAAAAACTTGGCTTTTTAAAACCATTAGGCAAATGTCTCTAGAATTATAGAGACCATTCCCTACTTCTCATCTTATTGCCCCTTCTTGGGCACTACCATCACATGTTTATTGTCTGTCTGAACTCATAGCAGAGTCCACTTTCTTTCTATAACTTAATCTTTTCCATATTTTCCCTTGTTCCAACATGACTAAGTCATTTAGGAACTCATTTAAAGCTCAAGCTTTCTGTATTAAGGACTATTAACCTAGGTTGTAAGCCTAGCATCCAGTCCACTCATATGCATTACTGTTGTCCTAATCTTCCCAACAAGAGCATGATCATAGGATTCTCTATCCTGATCAGGTCTTAATGGGGATTCTCAGGCACTCATTCTATTCTTGCATGATCCCTTGCACCTCTTCTTGGTGCAACAACATTGCCCTAAGAAATGTGTTCATTGTGCTCTCCAGTCATTTTAAACTTTACCCTTTCTCTGCACAAGCAGAAATCATTATAGGGTATACTGGAGGACACTAACACAGACTCAACAACTTAATCCTATGTCTCTGTAGACTCAACGAACCTAGAGCTCTGATACCACTAAATTGTCACGACACCCGCCATCATTTAAGATAACAAGTGTCATTAACAATAATAAAACATGCGGAAGCAAATCAGTTGCAGCGGATTAGCAAAAATCAGTGAAAATTAAAACCATTTGCAAAGAGATCCATTCACAGGAAAACTCTTTCATTTAGAACCAAAGTAAAACCTTACATCCTGGTTCATATATACATCTCATGTACTATTACTTCTCGAGGAATACAAACATCAACTACTCTGTCTTAACTGTACACAGGTAGTATAAAACCCTTGAGGCTTAAAGACAAAATCTCAGATCGATCCATCAAAACATTACTCCTAGGACCCGAGAGTACAGAGACGACTCATAGGACTTTCTATATACAACTTGACAGCTCATATCCCCACCTGGGATTTACTGCTATCCCTGCTACTGCTGCTGCTGCTCTTCCTCTGTAATAGGTTCCTTGCCTTTTCGTCGGCGGTTACCTAAAAATTTAATCCCACGGGGGTGAGACAATTATAAAAATTGTCCCAGCGAGAGATATAACTCTCCGCCAGAAACATTGTTATTGCCGATAATAGAATAACACTGAGCAGTAGAATTATATTTACTCAACAGCAGGTAAATCATTGAATAAGATATGCAAAGCAGTATTCTCTATGCAATCATTTCAATTATAACTTGATTAAGCAGCAAGTCATTCATTTAAGAAGGAATATGAAGAACATGTATATCATTTATCCAACTATGATATAATAGACCATGTATCATCAACCATTGATTCTCACAATTCAACCCTAAGCAAATATGCTACACGGCTGATTACGTTTTACAATCATACTTATGCCCTGAGGAGATGAGGTATACCGCTCATACTCCAACCGACCACGGTTATGTAAAGCATCAGTACCACACATAGGTCAATGGAAGAGCCAGATTCCCATGACCTCAACTATCTCGGTCAGTACGAGATAACATTCAGGACATCTTGTGTCTCTGCTAGATAGCTTTCCAGGGTATACTGGCAACATCGCTATTAGAGTTATAGCCCATAGCATATACTCTCTTCAGGATATGGCCCGTAGCCAATGCCCGGTATTATTTTGTGGAGTCATGGCCCGTAGCCATGCTCTTATTGGGGTATGGTCCATAACCAATCCCGTTCATAGGACATAGCCCGTAGCAATGCCTATGGGGCATAAGGATATAATTGCCCAATTACCCCCACATATTCAAAAATATGCGTTCCGAGTAAAATCGTTTCACCATTCAGCTAATTCTGACGCTGATGGATCTGTGATTAGGGCAACTACATTATATGGTATCACTTGATTAATTAAGTACATTATCATATTCTTTTAGCATCAGCCAAGTTTCCAAACATAACTTAACAAGACAAATGCTATAAAAAAAACATGTACTATTTCCATTAATCACTTCTCAGTCTTTATAAGACATGGGGATCTCAGTCCCTCATTTCAATACTGGGAATTTTCATTCCTTTGCAACTCAATGCCATAATCATATGGTTCTGGGTATTCAAACCCTTAGCTCATCATTGAGCATTATTACCACTTTTTTAGGTAATTATCACCTTCAGGTCACCTGACCAAGGTAAATATGATGCTTATTACATAAACATCTTCCCATGGCACTTAAGGCCCATTACTTCTCTTATTACCTCATACTAGGCAATAAGGTATAGCATGGCACATAAGGCCCAATAAACAATGTCAATACATAAAATGTCATAGCTCATACCTGGCTATGTTCATCATCACATCATACCTGCATGGTTAGTACAGATGATAATACATCAATTTCATATCATCACCATGCAAAACAATATATAACATCATTATTCAAGGGTAACACTACTATTCCCTTACAAGGGTTAGGGTTTCCCATTTCTCATTAATTCAGACCCTCTTGAGTTAATCAACTTTATCTTGTATTAAGGTATTTCCCCTCTTAATACATTCCATCACAGAATACTCACCCTTAGCATATAATGCATAGGCCACACATTAGAATTGTCCAGCTATCTCACATGATATGGACTTATCTTAGTTTAAGGCATAACTTTATTATAAAGTTGCCTATAAACAATCGCAATGATACACCCTCAACTAGGGTTTCACAAGGATACACCCTCAACCAGGGTTCACAATGATACACCCTCCACTAGGGTTTCACAAGGTTACACCCTCAACCAGGGTTCACAATGATACACCCTCCACTAGGGTTTCACAAGGATACACCCTCAATTAGGGTTTACGAACATCCTAATTAGTGATTTCACATGTAGACAACCTCTTATTAAGGTTATACATTGAATCATCCTCAATTAGGGTTTACATCATGTATTGGGTACATGCATTTGTTATGCATTAATGACTAGTACCATTAAAGGTATCTCCTACCTAATCACATTAGGTTTTCAAAAAGGTTTGATCAATTAGACCTTCAATAACATGAGGTATCCAATTGAATTAACCAAATTGAACCACACTCAATTCTAATCGATGGAACTTCAACCAATTGGATCATCAACTCAATCATCATTTGAATCATGGCTCACCCCTCAATTGGGACTTCAATTATGGTCTGATCTCAATGGGATTAGGGTTTATAAACACCAATTAGAGCTTTGAAGTTGATCATCAATCATGCTACTAATTGTGTTTCAATTGATTGCATTGGACCTTCCACCATTGAATTCATGGAACCAGTCATCAATTGGACCTATGCTCATACTTCAATTGAGTTTAATAGGTCAACCTTAAACTAATTTGACCCTCAATTGACCCTCAATTGGTCATCAATTAGGGCTTGATTCAATTGAATTAGGGTTTGGAATTGAAGATCCAACAACACTCATCAATGCAAGATTGGTTACTTTGAAACTATTGAACCATTATCCAAATTGGGTATGACCTGACCCCAAACGGTCTTGAGGTCGTTTGGATGACCTCCAAACGGTCTTGAGACCGTTTGCCCATCATATCACTCAAATCCAAGCCATACAATTAAGGTTTGGATCATTGGATTGATCACCAAATCAGCATTGCATTGTATAACAGCTTGGTACCTTTAGATCTTCAAACACCTAACCATACTCAACCCTAGACCTCCAAACGGTCTTGAGACCGTTTGGATGAGCTCCAAAAGGTCTTGAGACCGTTTTCCCATCCAACCTTTGGACTCTAGTGAAACATCATCATGGATTGGTCTATCGAGTTGATCAACAGATCAGCACTACATTGCAATATGATTAGTACCTTTGGACCTTCAATTGGTCAACTATACTTGACCCCAGACCTCCAAACGGTCTTGGGGTGATCCCCAAACGGTCTTTAGACCGTTTGGGTGATCCCCAAACGGTCTTGAAACCGTTTGGGCTAATCAACCCAAAATCTCAACTTAACTCATTGGAATTTCAGCACTGTTTTCAATTAGGGTTTGCCTAATTGAATAGCCTTCAACTCATGATTCCTTGGGAGTTAATCCCTCAAATTCGGTGAGTCATTAGACCACATCATTAGTAACAGTAATACCAAACGGTAAACGCTTGGTCAACGCACTTAAACGGTCTTGAGACCATTTTCCCAAAAAGTTCAATTAAATCAGATTGAAAATCAGCACTTAATCCAATTAGGTTTCCCTAATTGATTCGGCTTCAACTCACGATTCCTTTGGAGTTAATCCCTCAAATTTGGAGGGTTATTAATAAACATAATTAGGAACATGAATCCCAAACGGTCAACGCTTGGTCAACCATCTCAATGGTCTTGAAACCGTTTTCTCAACCAGGTCAAGTTAATCAGGTTGAAAATCAGCACATAATTCAATCTGATTGCCTAATTAATTGGCCTTCAACTCTCGTTTCCTTTGGAGTTAATCCCTCAAATTTGGAGGGTTATCAGCCTACATAATTAGGAACAAAATGCCCAAACGGTCAACGCTTGGTCAACCATCTCAAACGGTCTTGAAACCGTTTTCTCCCAAACGGTTTCAAACCGTTTGCCCTTAAACGGTTTGCTGAAACCGCATAGCCAATCAAATTAAAACGATTTGGAGTAGCTATAAAAACGGTTTTGCTTACGTAGCTATAATGGTGAGTGGAATTTCACCTACGTAGGATATTTTCGTTCCTTATCTTGGCAAAGGAACGTCCATCCTTAATCAAAATCAACCCAAAACATTTTGGTTAAAAGCCCTTCAATTATGTTTATTCATTTTTGCCCTAAATCGAATTAGGGTTTCAATTAGGCATTAATCTTGATTATTTTAATATCAAGATTCTCTCTCCTCCAACTTAATTCAAATGAAGCACCCCTCTCATTTTATTTGCTCTAAATGATGCCAAGAAACATTAGGGACCTTGTTGAAGTGGTAATTTGCATATTGAACCCTAGATTTTGGGTAAATTGCACTTTACTCCAAAACTAGGTTTTAATGCACAACATTGTCCAACAAGCTCTATCTTGGTGTCCAGGCTTGTGGAAACCATACTACTACATCATATTCATCCTTATGATGTCTCAACATCATAGGAACATCTTATCATATGCAATTTGCAAGTTAACCCCTCAACTTGGGTAATTTGCACTTTAGTCCAAAACAAGCAATCATTGCTTTAACATTGTTCAAACAGGACCAAAATTGAAACATAGGTTCCTTTTGAGCCTTAATTACTTTTCACAAGATGATATTAAGCATATAATCATCTTTCTTAATCAAAACACCTAGGGTTAAAGCATAACCCAGGTCAGGGATGTTACAAATTATAAACCCCTAACAAGGATTTCGTCCCTGAAATCCCAGATAAAGGGAATAGATATTATTCATTCATCATATCATCATATCTATTCATAACACCTCATTGTTATATAGACATCATAGAACTTTGATCAGCACAAAGTTCCTTCACACAATATTCTCATAGAGTCAAATGAGAACTTATCTTATGGACATATTTAGTTGTTATGTTTATGCAAAGCATAAACCCCTAACATATGATGTTCATATCATTTTATATAATCAGACTGATTTCATAGTTGACCATTCCAGGTAGCCAATCTAAACCATTTGATAATGCTCAGATACTAGAATCTCTTACCTTAGTATCAGTCGCATGTGTTGAAAACACATTATATTCTCATCTTTCTTTTATCATATTTACAACTTTATAGAACAGGGATCACCTCCCTTTTTCTCTTTCTCATCATATGAGGGTCATACTTTTACTTCCTCATATACACATACTGATCTGAATTCCTATCAGATCCTTCTTTCTTGTTCTTAAAATATGATACATTTATCCATATCATATTTCCAATTTCATGATACTCTTTAGATTGTATCAGAATGATTGCTTGATCAGGGCAATCAAAAAGATATCAATCTAAGAGTTTCCATTCTCACTTTATCATCAATAGTTGTACACCTGATCAGGGTTTACAAGTACTGAGATCAAGTAGTATGCACTTACATGCTATCATATTCCTTTCTTTTCATATTACCATAACATAAGATTTAACATCCCTGGATTTTATCCAGGCATCTCTTATATACCTCTTCCTCTTTCATGGAGGTAAGATCAATATAGAGAATTTAAAAGAATACTGAACAGAATTCAAATTCTAGTTCTCATCATTTCATCCCTATATAGCAACCAATGGGGAAAACAATATCAACAATCCTCCTTTTTATAACAAAAAGGGTTTAGTGTACTCAACATGTACACATTTATAACATACCTTGTACTCATATCATGGTCTTACTAGTCTTATTACTGAAGCAAAAACTAAGCCATATAATCTTACAGGTGAAAGGTTAAGACCTTTGCACTTACTTAGTGGCTACTTCCCTAGTACACTAGGCATTTATTGCACTATTAGTACCAAAAACTTGGCTTTTTAAAACTATTAGGCAAATGTCTCTAGAATTATAGAGACCATTCCCTACTTCTCATCTTATTGCCCCTTCTTGGGCACTACCATCACATATTTATTGTCTGTCTGAACTCATAGCAGAGTCCACTTTCTTGCTATAAGTTAATCTTTTCCATATTTTCCCTTGTTCCAACATGACTAAGTCATTTAGGAACTCATTTAAAGCTCAAGCTTTCTGTATTAAGGACTAATAACCTAGGTTGTAAGCCTAGCATCGAGTCCACTCATATGCATTACTGTTGTCCTAATCTTCCCAACAAGAGCATGATCATAGGATTCTCTATCCTGATCAGGTCTTAATGGGGATTCTCAGGCACTCATTCTATTCTTGCATGATCCCTTGCACCTCTTCTTGGTGCAACAACATTGCCCTAAGCAATGTGTTCATTGTGCTCTCCAGTCATTTTAAACTTTACCCTTTCTCTGCACAAGCAGAAATCATTATAGGGTATACTGGAGGACACTAACACCGACTCAACAACTTAGTCCTATGTCTCTGTAGACTCAACGAACCTAGAGCTCTGATACCACTAAATTGTCACGACACCCGCCATCATTTAAGATAACAAGTGTCATTAACAATAATAAAACATGCGGAAGCAAATCAGTTGCAGCGGATTAGCAAAAATCAGTGAAAATTAAAACCATTTGCAAAGAGATCCATTCACAGGAAAACTCTTTCATTCAGAACCAAAGTAAAACCTTACATCCTGGTTCATATATACATCTCATGTACTATTACTTCTCGAGGAATACAAACATCAACTACTCTGTCTTAACTGTACACAGGTAGTATAAAACCCTCGAGGCTTAAAGCCAAAATCTCAGATCGATCCATCAAAACATTACTCCTAGGACCCGAGAGTACAGAGACGACTCATAGGACTTTCTATATACAACTTGACAGCTCATATCCCCACCTGGGATTTACTGCTATCCCTGCTACTGCTGCTGCTGCTGCTGCTGCTCTTCCTCTGTAATAGGTTCCTTGCCTTTTCGTCGGCGGTTACCTAAAAATTTAATCCCACGGGGGTGAGACAATTATAAAAATTGTCCCAGAGAGAGATATAACTCTCTGCCAGAAACATTGTTATTGCCGATAATAGAATAACACTGAGCAGTAGAATTATATTTACTCAACAGCAGGTAAATCATTGAATAAGATATGCAAAGCAGTATTCTCTATGCAATCATTTCAATTATAACTTGATTAAGCAGCAAGTCATTCATTTAAGAAGGAATATGAAGAACATGTATATCATTTATCCAACTATGATATAATAGACCATGTATCATCAACCATTGATTCTCGCAATTCAACCCTAAGCAAATATGCTACACGGTTGATTACGTTTTACAATCATACTTATGCCCTGAGGAGATGAGGTATACCGCTCATACTCCAACCGACCACGGTTACGTAAAGCATCAGTACCACACATAGGTCAATGGAAGAGTCGGATTCCCATGACCTCAACTATCTCGGTGAGTACGAGATAACATTCAGGACATCTTGTGTCTCTGCTAGATAGCTTTCCAGGGTATACTGGCAACATCGCTATTAGAGTTATAGCCCATAGCATATACTCTCTTCAGGATATGGCCCGTAGCCAATGCCCGGTATTATTTTGTGGAGTCATGGCCCGTAGCCATGCTCTTATTGGGGTATGGTCCGTAACCAATCCCGTTCATAGGACATAGCCCGTAGCAATGCCTATGGGGCATAAGGATATAATTGCCCAATTACCCCCACATATTCAAAAATATGCGTTCCGAGTAAAATCGTTTCACCATTCAGCTAATTCTGACGCTGATGGATCTGTGATCAGGGCAACTACATTATATGGTATCACTTGATTAATTAAGTACATTATCATATTCTTTTAGCATCAGCCAAGTTTCCAAACATAACTTAATAAGACAAATGCTATAAAGAAAACATGTACTATTTCCATTAATCACTTCTCAGTCTTTATAAGACATGGGGATCTCAGTCCCTCATTTCAATACTGGGAATTTTCATTCCTTTGCAACTCAATGCCATAATCATATGGTTCTGGGTATTCAAACCCTTAGCTCATCATTGAGCATTATTACCACTTTTTTAGGTAATTATGACCTTCAGGTCACCTGACCAAGGTAAATATGATGCTTATTACATAAACATCTTCTCATGGCACTTAAGGCCCATTACTTCTCTTATTACCTCATACTAGGCAATAAGGTATAGCATGGCACATAAGGCCCAATAAACAATGTCAATACATAAAATGTCATAGCTCATTCCTGGCTATGTTCATCATCACATCATACCTGCATGGTTAGTACAGATGATAATACATCAATTTCATATCAGCACCATGCAAAACAATATATAACATCATTATTCAAGGGTAACACTACTAGTCCCTTACCAGGGTTAGGGTTTCCCATTTCTCATTAATTCAGACCCTCTTGAGTTAACCAACTTTATCTTGTATTAAGGTATTTCCCCTCTTAATACATTCCATCACAGAATACTCACCCTTAGCATATAATGCATAGGCCACACATTAGAATTGTCCAGCTATCTCACATGATATGGACTTATCTTAGTTTAAGGCATAACTTTATTATAAAGTTGCCTATAAACAATCGCAATGATACTGTGGGCTCCGATCTCCAAACCACGAATTAATCTCGATTTAAACATGTGCGGAAGCATTCGGTAAACAGCGGAAGACCAAAAATCACGAGAAATTAAAACTTTTTGACACAAGAGCTTGAAACCACAAACTTTTTCTATAAAAAGGATTTAACTGTTTACATCACTAACAAAAACTTCTTGAGTGATTATATACAACATGATACAAAACTTCTCAAGAGTTCATACTCAAAACACTCCAGGACCTGAGAATACAGAGGACACATAGGACAAACTCTATACTACATCATGAAGCAGGTTGGATCTCCACCTGAGATAACTACTGCCCCTGATGCTGCTGGGATTGGTCACCTGAGTTCTTGTCCCTCCCTCTTCGACGACCACCTAAAAAGTAGAAGTCTACGGGGTGAGACAATTATACGTAATTGCCCCAGCGAGAGTTATAACTCTTCACTAGAAGCTTTATAAACAAAGCAGGGAATAACTAAAGCAATAATAGCCTTCAAGATATTCACTAGCAGTTTTAATGATAAGCAGAGTTCAATCAATATCAAAATATGAGAACCTCTATGCTGTTTAAAGTAACATCAATCAAATAACTCGTAGATAACTCTAACAGATATACTACGCTGTTGATTATGTTTTTAAGGGAGTGCAGGGATGCATCTCACCTCTTCGACTATGCGGTGGGGAATGATGGACTACATGAATCTACATCAACTCCTCTCACCATTTCTCTTTTAGTGAAGGAATGACGGACTACACGAATCTACATCAATTCCTCTCACTAATTCTCTTAATCAGTTAGGTACATTCAGTATTCTTATCATCTTACAATAACACAGCTATATATGAGAATACTTAAAATGTAGCAGGCCTAACTTTTCACAATCATCAGTTATTTCATCTCAAGTCATCTGTCAAGCATGACTTTGATAACATTTATGGCTCTTACAGCCCATATATTATAAAAGATGTCACTCACAGTGCATCAACAAGGGTTACTATTCATAAAGCTTAAGACATGCTTTCAATGAATATATCATGGCATTCCATACCTGGATATGCCCATTATCTTATAACAATATGCAAAGCTCATTAGTATAACATGGCATTCCCTACCTGGATATGCATATCATCTCATAACAACCTGCATGGTTCATTCAACAGATAATAGTAAACAATTCAACAATTAAGGATGCATTCTCAATTATGGTTTCACATGAAATTAACCTCAACTAGGGATTCACATGGAATCACCCTCAACTAGGGATTCACAAGGAATCACCCTCAACTAGGGATTCACATGGAATCACCCTCAACTAGGGATTCACAAGGAATCACCCTCAACTAGGGTTAAAAACCCAAAAGTCCTGACAATAGGGGTTTATATACATGTTTAGGGTTTCATGATCTCTCTCTTCCTAAGGATCATACCCTTAAACACCACATGAATTATATTCAAATATGAATTCATGTTAACATCATCTCAAATTGATTAGGTCATATCAACCCTTTAATCAAGAGTATACAACTCTGCTTAACATAGTGTATCAGGTCATTGGTTCAGTAAGCAATTAGGGATTCATTCCTTAATTGATACTAGTCCCTTAGATACTTATTAGGGTTCCAACCTTTGTACCTTATTTGTTTATCATTATTATTCACCACTGGGTCGATGGATCATTTATCATCTTGATTCTCAAGATATTCAATCACATTAGACCTCCTTTACATAAAGCACCCAAATGAATTAGAGTTTCCAATGTTGGTTCCTTCAACCATTGAATTCATGGAACCATTCATCAGTTGGACCTACCCTCATACTTCAATTGAGTTAAATAGGTCAACCTTCAACTGATTTGACCCTTAGTTAACCCTCAACTGGTCATTAACTAGGGTTTTATTCAATTGAATTAGGGATTACTATTCATTTTTCATGTCTTCACCCTAAACTTAGGGTTTACTATTCACTCCATGGTGAATTGTACTCATTACATCATCATGTAAGAGAAACATCATCATTAAGGCTCTTACTTAGGATTAAGATCCATTAGATATCATAATTAGGGTTTCCATGACCTCACATAGGTGGGTCATTCCCTAATCATGCACATTCATATGTATATGAAGTATCTTACTAGAGTTTCCTCCTAAAAAGGGTACTTTCTCTCTCTAGGATACTTCCTCTCTCTAGAAATACTTCCTCTCTCCTCTCACTAGTAGATGGTGACAACACCACTCTAGATCAGGTTGAGATAAGTTTCCATTGGCTAGCATAAGCCGAAACATCAGCATCATGTGATTAGGGTTTGCTTAGAACAAGGTTTTACCCTTTTAGACCCCTCAAGGGTATTTTGGTAATTTGCCACATGATCACCATCATGGGTTAACTTACTAATCACATAGTCCCTTAATGACCTAGGTTACCATTAGGGTTTAGATTGAATCACCATTGAACTGATTACATCATCAAATGGTTAAGTACAAACCATCACCAATCTCCAAACGGTTTCAACCTTCAAACGGTTTCAACCACCCAAATGGTCTTGAGACCGTTTGGCCCTCAAACGGTCTTGAGACCGTTTGGATCCAAACGGTATTGAGACCATTTGGAGGTGAAGACCGTTTGGAAGGGTTGACTTCCGAACCGTTTGGAGCTTCAATCGGTTTGAGGTCGTTTGGACCAATCGACCTTGAGGTCGTTTGAGCTAAAACGGTCTTGAGGTCGTTTGAGCCCAAACGGTCTTGAGACCGTTTGGCCCCAAACGGTCTTGAGACCGTTTGGTCTCAAACGGTCTTGAGACCGTTTGGACCCAAACGGTCTTGAGACCGTTTGGTCCAAATGGGCTCAAACCGTTTGGACCTCCAAAGGGGTTCAAAGGTCACCAAAGTTCAAGGATATGTATGTTGAAGCCCTCAATTAGCTAAAGCTATGCTAACCACTTATAAATTGAGCCAATTAGGGTTATCCTTAACCACTTAGACATCAAATTGACACTCAATTGTAAACCAATTAGGGTTCAATCGTCCTCAATTAGGGTTCCAAGTGGATTGGTCATCAATGTTCAACAATGTGAATCAATTCAAGGTTGAACCTATCAATTGACCTCCAATTGGGCTCAAACTTGGCCCAAACGGTCTTGAGGTCGTTTGGACATCATCCAAACGGTCTTGAGACCGTTTGCCCAAAGTTTGACCAAAATCCAAGTCGTTTTGACTAAGGTTGAAATCCAATTAGGTCAAAATCAGCAATTTTCAACAATGCATCAATTTCCTACAATTGGACCCTCAAACCATTAGATTAACTCAACCCTAGACCTTCAAACGGTCTTGGGTTGTGCCCAAACGGTCTTGGGACCGTTTGGTGGAATCCCCAAACGGTCTTGAGACCGTTTGGGTCCTTCAACCCAAAACTCAACAAGATCTATACTTAGAAAACAACAATTTGATTGTTTCACTAACCCACTGTAATTGGGCCCTCAATAGGTCAATTACCTTAACCCTAGACCTCCAAACGGTCTTGGGTTGACACCAAACGGTCTTGAGACCGTTTGGATGAGTTCCAAACGGTCTTGAGACCGTTTGCCCATCCATCCTTTGGACTTTAGTGAAAATTCATCAAGGTTTGATCTATTGAGTTGATCATCACATCAATACTTAATTGCAATATGATTTGGTGCCTTTGGACCTTCAATTGATCAACTATACTTGTCCCCAGACCTCCAAACGGTCTTGGGGTGACCCCCAAACGGTCTTGAGACCGTTTGGGTGATTCCCAAACGGTCTTGAAACCGTTTGGGCTAAGCAACCCAAAATCTCAACTTAACTCATTGGAGATTCAGCACTAATTTCAATTAGGGTTTGCCCTATTAATCATCCTTCAACTCATGACTCGTTTGGAATTAATCCATAAAATTTGGTGAGTCGTTAATTAACATCATTATGAACAGTAATCCCAAACGGTCAACGTTTAGTCAACCATCTTAAACGGTCTTGAGACCGTTTGCCCAAAAAGGGCAAATTAAACAGATTGCAAATCAGAATTTAATTCAATTCGTTTTGCTAATTGATTTGCTCATATCTCACGATTCCTTTGGAGTTAACCTCTCAAATTTTGTGGGTGATTAACCTACATAATTATGAACAAGATTCCCAAACGGTCTTCGCTTGGTCAACGGGACCAAACGGTCTTGAAGACCGTTTGCCCTCAAACGACCCTGAAACCGTTTGCCCACCAAACGGTTTGAAACCGTTTTGAGCAATAGGTGGAGGTCGTTTGATAAAGTGAAAATCTGTGGATAAGCATAGGAATTAACGCCCTTATCTTCCACCTTAAGAACAGTAGCAGTTCTTCACGTTTTTGCTTGCAAGGATGCAAGGGAAGATAGGGAAGAAGAAGATCTATCAACTATATGCATAGAAAAGATGTATAATCAAAGCATAAAGTTTAGAGTTATAAAACCCACCTAAATCTTGCTCCTTGAGCTCCAAGCTTTCGAGCTCCAAGCCTTTAATGGCGTCCTAGAAGCTCCACAGGTCGTCCAAGGTTAATCCTCCAAGGAAGGTTGAGAAAAGATGGCTAAAAAGATAGAATTAAGTAAGCTAGCCATGAATTTGCCCTTGAATCCGAATTCTAACCATGGAATTTGGGCAAGAAGGGGAATCCAAACCTACCTTGCACCCTTGGTCGTTTCTCCTGAGCTCCAGAGAAAGGCTTGGCCGTTTGAGAATGAGAGGGAGTGAATGAAACATGAGCAAGGTCGTTTGCTCGTTTGCAAGGGAAAGAGCTTTTATAGTTTTTAGCCTATTTTCTATTACAAGGACCTTTCAAACTCAAAATTCACATCTAGGTCCCTCCTTGCTCAAGGGCACGTCCAGGCCCATCTAATCTTATGCAAATCTCAAGAAAACTCAAGATCTAAGGGTAAAGGAATCCAACCTTCAACTAGGGTACATACATGAAAGGGTTTTGTACCCATTTTAGGTGATTTCTATCACAAAGATCATTTTTCTCATCTGATTAGTGAATGATGTATCTCCTTCATCATTTCTACTCTAAATGATGACAAGAGTCATAAAATATGTTCTATATGATGAAAATTACAAGTTGGACCCCTCAATTTGGGTAAATTGCACTTTACCCCAAATTAGGGTTTCTGAGCATGGGGATTGCTTCCACAGCTGCACCTTGGTGCTCAAGCTTGGGAAATCCCTCAAACTTTATCATAGACATCTTCATGATGTCTTAACATCAAAAGAACATCTTATCTTGTGAAATTTGCAAGTTCAACCCTTAAACTGGGTAATTTGCACATAGGTCCCTGCATACAACACAATGCTACAACTTTATACAAAAAGGAGCAAAATTGAAAGTAAATGTTCCTGAGGAACTTAATTTCATGCCAGGGAGTGTTCGCAAGTATAATAATTACATATTTAGGCAAAACTTCTAGGGTTAGTTCATAACCCAGGTCAGGGGTGTTACAAATCATAAACCCCTAACAAGGATTTCGTCCCCGAAATCTCAGACAAAAGGAGGAACAGAGTATTCATTAATCATGCCCTCAAGTCTCCACATATTATCTTAATATCATGGAGGTATCATGAATTCTTCCATTCCACACAAGGCTCTTTTCACTAATTCAACCTTACCAATGTTTATGCAGAGCATAAACCCCTAACATATGATGTCCATATTATTGGGAAGAAGAAGTATAAAAGAACATACTTCTATCATTACCCAAGAATATTTATCAAAAGGAACAACATATATATCATACAAGGATAATCTACTCAGTAATCCTTTACAACTCTATGTAATTGGGATAGTTCACATAGTTCTTCTTATTAATTGGAAATGCCACATAGCTTTTCCCTTTTTGATTGGGAATGACACATAGCTCTTCCATTTTTAATTGGGAATGACACATAGCTCTTCCCTTTTTGTTGGTTTGGGAATGACACATAGCTTTTCCCTTTTTGTCAGTTTGGGAATGACACATAGCTTTTCCCTTTTTGTCGGTTTGGGAATGACACATAGCTTTTCCCTTTTTGTTGGGGATGACACATAGCTTTCCCCTTATTAATTGGGAATGACACATAGCTTTTCCCTTTTTTAATTGGGAATGACACATAGCTTTTCCCTTTTTGATTGGGAATGACACATAGCTTTTCCCTTTGGGAATGACACATAGCTCTTCCCTTTTTGTTTGTTTGGGAATGACACATAGCTCTTCCCTTTGGGAATGACACATAGCTCTTCCCTTTGGTTGTTTGGGAATGACACATAGCTCTTCCCTTTGGATTAAATCATATTTCTTTCTTCATGATACTCATTAGATTGTATCAGAATGATTGCTTGAACAGGGCAATCAAAAAGATATCCATCTAGGAGTTTCCATACTCACTTTATCATCAATATCTGTATACCTGGCCAGGGTTTACAAATACTGAGATCAAGTAGTATGCACTTACATACTGTCTCATTCCTCACTTTTTATATCTTTATACACACAAGATTTTCCATTTCTATATTTCCTCCGGGCATCACTTATAAATCTCATCTTTTGACATACAGATAAGAGAGATTATTAAACATTTTAAGGAACATTGAGTGAGATATAAGTTCTCATCTCCTTTGTGTCCTTATAAAACTAGTCAAAATAATTTCAAAAACAACTATTTTCACGTTTTTAGTCACATAGAAACATGAAAATGAAATATCAGAATGGCTTTGTTTCCTCTGACCTGCTCGGGACGTCTGTCCACGTCCTCTATTGTCACTAGAAAACTGCCTCCTTTGTGATCCTTGCTGACTCTGCCCCTGAGGTTGGGTCATCATTGGATTCCCGTCTGGACAATCTTTTACCAGATGTCCCGGTTGTCTGCATTGATAACAGATTCTAGGTATAGCATAAGGTCGGTGAGGTCCAGACACCGATGTTGATGCTATGATGGAGGCCTTATTTGGAATATAACTAAGATCCCCATCCCTACTTGGAGACCACTCAGTTTGAGAACTAGTTCTGGATGGTGGAGGGTTAGGTGTAGAGGATCTAGACTTCTTAAAGTCCATAGATGAAGAACCCTGGAATTGTGGATATCTTTTCTGGGTTTGCCTCTTCTCAACCACAGATCTCTCTATCCTTCGGACTGATTCAACGAAGGTAGAGAATCTGTCTCGGTTCTCTAAGGCAGACACTGGGGTAGACATGTCAGCATTCAAACCCCTCTCGAATCTCCTGATTCTCTCTTCTTTTGTGGCAGCCATGTGCGGACAAAACCGCAATAGCTCCATGAACTTAGCTTCATACTCGCTAATGTTCATCATACCCTGTCTTAGTCTCTCAAACTGAGATATTTTCTCATCTAGGAAGGTCTTCGGGAAATATCTTTGGACAAATTCCCATCGAAAGTCTTCCCATGAGATTTCTATTCCAGGTCTCTTCTGCTCTTCCATGGTCCACCAGTGACCAGCACTTCCTTTGAGAAGATAGACAGCATGTCTAACCTTCTCAGCTTCAGGGATGTTCAGGATCCTGAAAGCCTTCTCCAGCTCTGTCAACCACAGATCAGCATCTGCGGGGTCAGCAGTCCCATGGTATTCGGTAGCTCCGACACGACGTAGTCGCTCGAACGTCTTCCCAATACTTTGGCTCTCTGGTTGGACATGTGCCCTAGGTGCAGGCATAGGCAACCTGTCGGTTATATGTGTTATGGCAGTCATAAACTGCCCAAACACAGTCGGGACTGCTGGATTACCCATATCAGCTGGGTCAAACTGGGGTGGCTCTCTAAGTTGTCCTGGTACAGGCTGTTCCACCTCTGGTACTCTTGCACCGCCTTGAGGTGCACTGGCACTATTTCCTTCCACATACTCATTATGTGGCTCTGACATCTTAAGTATCTTCTTCTCCTGAGGAGTAGAAGACTCTATTAGATAAGGAAGGAATACTAAAGATAGACTCGACTTCCTATGTCCTATGCCTCTGTAGACTCGGCGAACCTAGAGCTCTGATACCACTTAATTGTGGGCTCCGATCTCCAAACCACGAATTAATCTCGATTTAAACATGTGCGGAAGCATTCGGTAAATAGCGGAAGACCAAAAATCACGAGAAATTAAAACTTTTTGAGACAAGAGCTTGAAACCACAAACTTTTTCTATAAAAAGGATTTAACTGTTTACATCACTAACAAAAACTTCTTGAGTGATTATATACAACATGATACAAAACTTCTCAAGAGTTCATACTCAAAACACTCCAGGACCTGAGAATACAGAGGACACATAGGACAAACTCTATACTACATCATGAAGCAGGTTGGATCTCCACCTGAGATAACTACTGCCCCTGATGCTGCTGGGATTGGTCACCTGAGTTCTTGTCCCTCCGTCTTCGACGACCACCTAAAAAGTAGAAGTCTACGGGGTGAGACAATTATACGTAATTGCCCCAGCGAGAGTTATAACTCTCCACTAGAAGCTTTATAAACAAAGCAGGGAATAACTAAAGCAATAATAGCCTTCAAGATATTCACTAGCAGTTTTAATGATAAGCAGAGTTCAATCAATATCAAAATATGAGAACCTCTATGATGTTTAAAGTAACATCAATCAAATAACTCGTAGATAACTCTAACAGATATACTACCCTGTTGATTATGTTTTTAAGGGAGTGCAGGGATGCATCTCACCTCTTCGACTATGCGGTGGGGAATGATGGACTACATGAATCTACATCAACTCCTCTCACCATTTCTCTTTTAGTGAAGGAATGACGGACTACACGAATCTACATCAATTCCTCTCACTAATTCTCTTAATCAGTTAGGTACATTCAGTATTCTTATCATCTTACAATAACACAGCTATATATGAGAATACTTAAAATGTAGCAGGCCTAACTTTTCACAATCATCAGTTATTTCATCTCAAGTCATCTGTCAAGCATGACTTTGATAACATTTATGGCTCTTACAGCCCATATATTATAAAAGATGTCACTCACAGTGCATCAACAAGGGTTACTATTCATAAAGCTTAAGACATGCTTTCAATGAATATATCATGGCATTCCATACCTGGATATGCCCATTATCTTATAACAATATGCAAAGCTCATTAGTATAACATGGCATTCCCTACCTGGATATGCATATCATCTCATAACAACCTGCATGGTTCATTCAACAGATAATAGTAAACAATTCAACAATTAAGGATGCATTCTCAATTATGGTTTCACATGAAATTAACCTCAACTAGGGATTCACATGGAATCACCCTCAACTAGGGATTCACAAGGAATCACCCTCAACTAGGGATTCACATGGAATCACCCTCAACTAGGGATTCACAAGGAATCACCCTCAACTAGGGTTAAAAACCCAAAAGTCCTGACAATAGGGGTTTATATACATGTTTAGGGTTTCATGATCTCTCTCCTCCTAAGGATCATACCCTTAAACACCACATGAATTATATTCAAATATGAATTCATGTTAACATCATCTCAAATTGATTAGGTCATATCAACCCTTTAATCAAGAGTATACAACTCTGCTTAACATAGTGTATCAGGTCATTGGTTCAGTAAGCAATTAGGGATTCATTCCTTAATTGATACTAGTCCCTTAGATACTTATTAGGGTTCCAACCTTTGTACCTTATTTGTTTATCATTATTATTCACCACTGGGTCGATGGATCATTTATCATCTTGATTCTCAAGATATTCAATCACATTAGACCTCCTTTACATAAAGCACCCAAATGAATTAGAGTTTCCAATGTTGGTTCCTTCAACCATTGAATTCATGGAACCATTCATCAGTTGGACCTACCCTCATACTTCAATTGAGTTAAATAGGTCAACCTTCAACTGATTTGACCCTTAGTTAACCCTCAACTGGTCATTAACTAGGGTTTTATTCAATTGAATTAGGGATTACTATTCATTTTTCATGTCTTCACCCTAAACTTAGGGTTTACTATTCACTCCATGGTGAATTGTACTCATTACATCATCATGTAAGAGAAACATCATCATTAAGGCTCTTACTTAGGATTAAGATCCATTAGATATCATAATTAGGGTTTCCATGACCTCACATAGGTGGGTCATTCCCTAATCATGCACATTCATATGTATATGAAGTATCTTACTAGAGTTTCCTCCTAAAAAGGGTACTTTCTCTCTCTAGGATACTTCCTCTCTCTAGAAATACTTCCTCTCTCCTCTCACTAGTAGATGGTGACAACACCACTCTAGATCAGGTTGAGATAAGTTTCCATTGGCTAGCATAAGCCGAAACATCAGCATCATGTGATTAGGGTTTGCTTAGAACAAGGTTTTACCCTTTTAGACCCCTCAAGGGTATTTTGGTAATTTGCCACATGATCACCATCATGGGTTAACTTACTAATCACATAGTCCCTTAATGACCTAGGTTACCATTAGGGTTTAGATTGAATCACCATTGAACTGATTACATCATCAAATGGTTAAGTACAAACCATCACCAATCTCCAAACGGTTTCAACCTTCAAACGGTTTCAACCACCCAAACGGTCTTGAGACCGTTTGGCCCTCAAACGGTCTTGAGACCGTTTGGATCCAAACGGTATTGAGACCATTTGGAGGTGAAGACCGTTTGGAAGGGTTGACTTCCGAACCGTTTGGAGCTTCAATCGGTTTGAGGTCGTTTGGACCAATCGACCTTGAGGTCGTTTGAGCTAAAACGGTCTTGAGGTCGTTTGAGCCCAAACGGTCTTGAGACCGTTTGGCCCCAAACGGTCTTGAGACCGTTTGGTCTCAAACGGTCTTGAGACCGTTTGGACCCAAACGGTCTTGAGACCGTTTGGTCCAAATGGGCTCAAACCGTTTGGACCTCCAAAGGGGTTCAAAGGTCACCAAAGTTCAAGGATATGTATGTTGAAGCCCTCAATTAGCTAAAGCTATGCTAACCACTTATAAATTGAGCCAATTAGGGTTATCCTTAACCACTTAGACATCAAATTGACACTCAATTGTAAACCAATTAGGGTTCAATCGTCCTCAATTAGGGTTCCAAGTGGATTGGTCATCAATGTTCAACAATGTGAATCAATTCAAGGTTGAACCTATCAATTGACCTCCAATTGGGCTCAAACTTGGCCCAAACGGTCTTGAGGTCGTTTGGACATCATCCAAACGGTCTTGAGACCGTTTGCCCAAAGTTTGACCAAAATCCAAGTCGTTTTGACTAAGGTTGAAATCCAATTAGGTCAAAATCAGCAATTTTCAACAATGCATCAATTTCCTACAATTGGACCCTCAAACCATTAGATTAACTCAACCCTAGACCTTCAAACGGTCTTGGGTTGTGCCCAAACGGTCTTGGGACCGTTTGGTGGAATCCCCAAACGGTCTTGAGACCGTTTGGGTCCTTCAACCCAAAACTCAACAAGATCTATACTTAGAAAACAGCAATTTGATTGTTTCACTAACCCACTGTAATTGGGCCCTCAATAGGTCAATTACCTTAACCCTAGACCTCCAAACGGTCTTGGGTTGACACCAAACGGTCTTGAGACCGTTTGGATGAGTTCCAAACGGTCTTGAGACCGTTTGCCCATCCATCCTTTGGACTTTAGTGAAAATTCATCAAGGTTTGATCTATTGAGTTGATCATCACATCAATACTTAATTGCAATATGATTTGGTGCCTTTGGACCTTCAATTGATCAACTATACTTGTCCCCAGACCTCCAAACGGTCTTGGGGTGACCCCCAAACGGTCTTGAGACCGTTTGGGTGATTCCCAAACGGTCTTGAAACCGTTTGGGCTAAGCAACCCAAAATCTCAACTTAACTCATTGGAGATTCAGCACTAATTTCAATTAGGGTTTGCCCTATTAATCATCCTTCAACTCATGACTCGTTTGGAATTAATCCATAAAATTTGGTGAGTCGTTAATTAACATCATTATGAACAGTAATCCCAAACGGTCAACGTTTAGTCAACCATCTTAAACGGTCTTGAGACCGTTTGCCCAAAAAGGGCAAATTAAACAGATTGCAAATCAGAATTTAATTCAATTCGTTTTGCTAATTGATTTGCTCATATCTCACGATTACTTTGGAGTTAACCTCTCAAATTTTGTGGGTGATTAACCTACATAATTATGAACAAGATTCCCAAACGGTCTTCGCTTGGTCAATGGGACCAAACGGTCTTGAAGACCGTTTGCCCTCAAACGACCCTGAAACCGTTTGCCCACCAAACGGTTTGAAACCGTTTTGAGCAATAGGTGGAGGTCGTTTGATAAAGTGAAAATCTGTGGATAAGCATAGGAATTAACGCCCTTATCTTCCACCTTAAGAACAGTAGCAGTTCTTCACGTTTTTGCTTGCAAGGATGCAAGGGAAGATAGGGAAGAAGAAGATCTATCAACTATATGCATAGAAAAGATGTATAATCAAAGCATAAAGTTTAGAGTTATAAAACCCGCCTAAATCTTGCTCCTTGAGCTCCAAGCTTTCGAGCTCCAAGCCTTTAATGGCGTCCTAGAAGCTCCACAGGTCGGCCAAGGTTAATCCTCCAAGGAAGGTTGAGAAAAGATGGCTAAAAAGATAGAATTAAGTAAGCTAGCCATGAATTTGCCCTTGAATCCGAATTCTAACCATGGAATTTGGGCAAGAAGGGGAATCCAAACCTACCTTGCACCCTTGGTCGTTTCTCCTGAGCTCCAGAGCAAGGCTTGGCCGTTTGAGAATGAGAGGGAGTGAATGAAACAGGAGCAAGGTCGTTTGCTCGTTTGCAAGGGAAAGAGCTTTTATAGTTTTTAGCCTATTTTCTATTACAAGGACCTTTCAAACTCAAAATTCACATCTAGGTCCCTCCTTGCTCAAGGGCACGTCCAGGCCCATCTAATCTTATGCAAATCTCAAGAAAACTCAAGATCTAAGGGTAAAGGAATCCAACCTTCAACTAGGGTACATACATGAAAGGGTTTTGTACCCATTTTAGGTGATTTCTATCACAAAGATCATTTTTCTCATCTGATTAGTGAATGATGTATCTCCTTCATCATTTCTACTCTAAATGATGACAAGAGTCATAAAAGATGTTCTAGATGGTGAAAATTATAAGTTGGACCCCTCAATTTGGGTAAATTGCACTTTACCCCAAATTAGGGTTTCTGAGCATGGGGATTGCTTCCACAGCTGCACCTTGGTGCTCAAGCTTGGGAAATCCCTCAAACTTTATCATAGACATCTTCATGATGTCTTAACATCAAAAGAACATCTTATCTTGTGAAATTTGCAAGTTCAACCCTTAAACTGGGTAATTTGCACATAGGTCCCTGCATACAACACAATGCTACAACTTTATACAAAAAGGAGCAAAATTGAAAGTAAATGTTCCTGAGGAACTTAATTTCATGCCAGGGAGTGTTCGCAAGTATAATAATTACATATTTAGGCAAAACTTCTAGGGTTAGTTCATAACCCAGGTCAGGGGTGTTACAGATACACCCTCAACTAGGGTTTCACAAGGATACACCCTCAACCAGGGTTCACAATGATACACCCTCCACTAGGGTTTCACAAGGTTACACCCTCAACCAGGGTTCACAATGATACACCCTCCACTAGGGTTTCACAAGGATACACCCTCAATTAGGGTTTACGAACATCCTAATTAGTGATTTCACATGTAGACAACCTCTTATTAAGGTTATACATTGAATCAGCCTCAATTAGGGTTTACATCATGTATTGGGTCCATGCATTTGTTATGCATTAATGACTAGTACCATTAAAGGTATCTCCCACCTAATCACATTAGGTTTTCAAAAAGGTTTGATCAATTAGACCTTCAATAACATGAGGTATCCAATTGAATTAACCAAATTGAACCACACTCAATTCTAATCGATGGAACTTCAACCAATTGGATCATCAACTCAATCATCATTTGAATCATGGCTCACCCCTCAATTGGGACTTCAATTATGGTCTGATCTCAATGGGATTAGGGTTTATAAACACCAATTAGAGCTTTGAAGTTGATCATCAATCATGCTACTAATTGTGTTTCAATTGATTGCATTGGACCTTCAACCATTGAATTCATGGAACCAGTCATCAATTGGACCTATGCTCATACTTCAATTGAGTTTAATAGGTCAACCTTCAACTAATTTGACCCTCAATTGACCCTCAATTGGTCATCAATTAGGGCTTGATTCAATTGAATTAGGGTTTGGAATTGAAGATCCAACAACACTCATCAATGCAAGATTGGTTACTTTGAAACTATTGAACCATTATCCAAATTGGGTATGACCTGACCCCAAACGGTCTTGAGGTCGTTTGGATGACCTCCAAACGGTCTTGAGACCGTTTTCCCATCATATCACTCAAATCCAAGCCATACAATTAAGGTTTTGATAATTGGATTGATCACCAAATCAGCATTGCATTGTATAACAGCTTGGTACCTTTAGACCTTCAAACACCTAACCATACTCAAATCTAGACCTCCAAACGGCCTTGGGTGACCACCAAACGGTCTTGAGACCGTTTGGATGAGCTCCAAACGGTCTTGAGACCGTTTGCCCATCCAACCTTTGGACTCTAGTGAAAAATCGTCATGGATTGGTCTATCGAGTTGATCAACAGATCAGCACTACATTGCAATATGATTAGTACCTTTGGACCTTCAATCGGTCAACTATACTTGACCCCAGACCTCCAAACGGTCTTGGGGTGATCCCCAAACGGTCTTTAGACCGTTTGGGTGATCCCCAAACGGTCTTGAAACCGTTTGGGCTAATCAACCCAAAATCTCAACTTAACTCATTGGAATTTCAGCACTGTTTTCAATTAGGGTTTGCCTAATTGAATAGCCTTCAACTCATGATTCCTTGGGAGTTAATCCCTAAAATTCGGTGATTCATTAGACCACATCATTAGGAACAGTAATCCCAAACGGTCAACGCTTGGTAAACGCACTCAAACGGTCTTGAGACCGTTTGCCCAAAACGTTCAATTAAATCAGATTGAAAATCAGCACTTAATCCAATTAGGTTTCCCTAATTGATTAGGCTTCAACTCACGATTCTTTTGGAGTTAATCCCTCAAATTTGGAGGGTTATTAATAAACATAATTATGAACATGAATCCCAAACGGTCAACGCTTGGTCAACCATATCAAACGGTCTTGAAACCGTTTTCTCAACCAGGTCAAGTTAATCAGGTTGAAAATCAGCACATAATTTAATCCGATTGCCTAATTGATTGGCCTTCAACTCTCGTTTCCTTTGGATTTAATCCCTCAAATTTGGAGGGTTATCAGCCTACATAATTAGGAAAAAAATTCTCAAACGGTCAACGCTTGGTCAACCATCTCAAACGGTCTTGAAACCGTTTGCTCCCAAACGGTTTCAAACCGTTTTCCCTTAAACGGTTTGCTGAAACCGCATAGCCAATCAAATTAAAACGATTTGGAGTAGCTATCAAAACGGTTTTGCTTGGTAATTTTCTTTGGATAAGCATATAGGATGATTTCATCATCCCCTTCCTTCGAACAACCAAGAACAGCAACCGTTCTTGATGGAAATTGCAGCAAGAAACAAGAGTGCATCAAATTGAAGAAATCAATCAACAAAGCATAGAGAATTGATGCAATAGCAATGTTTAAGGGTTTAAGTTATAAAACCCGCCTCCAATTGAGCTCCAAAGCTCCAAGCTCACGCCATTAATGGTGGATGAAGCTCTTGAAACTCCCCCTAGGCTCGTCCTCAAGCTTTTGATTGCAAAAGTTGGCTAGGGTTGAAGAGGAGATCGAAATAAGAAGGAATCCATAATTTATTTTCGATTTCCACCATGAAATCAAGGAGAACGAAGGTCAAGAGCTTACCCACAGGTTGGGGTTCGTCCTCCTGGTCCTCCCTAGCTTCCTTGGTCGGTTTCCAAGCTAAGAGAAGAAGTGGGATCGAAATAGCCTTTCATTTGGCTAGGAAAAGGCCTTTTTATTAAAATTCAATGAAAGAGAAAATGCATTTTTAAAATGCATTTAATTCCAAAATTGGTGCCGCCTCTTCCCCCTCAAATTCTCCTCAAAATCCTTAAGGACGAGGCTATCTTCATTTCCTCTTATTCCTCTCCATTATCCATGATTTAAAGAAAATCAAATTAAGCACCTTAATGCTTATTATATTAATATCCATATGTGAGTGGGTTTTCTTTTCCTTATAATAATGGTGAGTGGAATTTCACCTACTTAGGATATTTTCGTTCCTTATCTTGGCAAAGGAACGTCCATCCTTATTCAAAATCAACCCAAAACATTTTGGTTAAAAGCCCTTCAATTATTTTTATTCATCTTTGCCCTAAATCGAATTAGGGTTTCAATTAGGCATTAATCTTGATTATTTTAATATCAAGATTCTCTCTCCTCCAACTTAATTCAAATGAAGCACCCCTCTCATTTTATTTGCTCTACATGATGCCAAGAAACATTAGGGACCTTTTTGAAGTGGTAATTTGCATATTGAACCCTAGATTTTGGGTAAATTGCACTTTACTCCAAAACTAGGTTTTAATGCACAACATTGTCCAACAAGCTCTATCTTGGTGTCCAGGCTTGTGGAAACCATACTACTACATCATATTCATCCTTATGATGTCTCAACATCATAGGAACATCTTATCATATGCAATTTGCAAGTTAACCCCTCAACTTGGGTAATTTGCACTTTAGTCCAAAACAAGCAATCATTGCTTTAACATTGTTCAAACAGGACCAAAATTGAAACATAGGTTCCTTTTGAGCCTTAATTACTTTTCACAAGATGAGATTAAGCATATAATCATCTTTCTTAATCAAAACACCTAGGGTTAAAGCATAACCCAGTTCATGGATGTTACATCAACCATCTAAATCACTAGTAGATGATGTCATTTTCATTCACTTTCAGTTGTTTGTCAGCTACCTAGGTTTGGTATTGTAATATACAAATATTTGATCTTTGTATGGTACTATGAATTTGTAGATGAGTTATGGGTTTATTCCAAATGGAAAATGTGAATTTTTATGCGTCAAATGCATTAATGTAAACGTTTTGAAAAAAAATGACTATTGGTCCTTGTATTATATTTCTCTTATCACAAAATTCAATTGATTTTAAGCACTATCTAGATTTATATTTAGTCCAATTGAGGATGTCTTTATGTAGTACAATGAACTTTGATTAGTATTGTAATTGAATTATAGCGAAATATTAAGAGATGTGACCAATAAATTTTCATCATTATGATCTGTTATCACATTAAGAATTATTTTATACATACTAAATGAAATAATAATATCAACATGATGCATGACATAACTTTTTTAAATAGAACATGTAGTGCTACTTTGTTCTAAGTCTAGTTGTTAATAACTTTTGATACTGTCTTGAATAGATTTAAGTACAACTTTTGGACTTATTACTGAAATGTGTAAAAATGTGAGTATGGGCGGTTAAGATACTATATGTTGATTGGAAGTAGAGAGAAAATAAAAAAAAATGAATTTTAAATAAGTCATTTTGTATGTAGGAAGGGGATAAATATAAGTAGTGGGGTGGTGGGTGATTGATATTATTATCTTTACTACAACAACCACATGTCCACAATCATACAACCACACTAACATAATTCTCATCTTGAAGATTGAGTCTCATTGTGCCATATACTTTTTGGTATCTTTTTGTTATAAACATAGCACTACATTAGATACACTTATCTACTGATTTTTGACTTGACAACAAAATGTATTGAAACATGATATAAGTCGAGTCTGACATATATGCAGTCGCGAAATGGAGGGAAAACATATTCATATATTTTTAAATGGGACACACTATGCTAGTTTATTCTTAGTCCATTTGTTGATGGATTTCAAGGCCTTAAACATAATTGAGCACTCTTTTTGTAGTTAGAAGTGAAATGTATAAAGATATAACTTAGGTCGGGTGAGGTATTATATGTAACTAAGAAGTTGAAGAAAAATGAAGGAAAAATACTTTAAATTTTAAACTTAATTTTCACGTGAGAGAGGAAATAAATATAATTAGTTGGATAGTGGGTCGTTGGGTAGTAAAATTATGTTTGTTGCAGCACATCAAAACATGCACACTAGTGGATATCTCACCTAACAGATTGTGTCACACAATGCTGAAAATGGATTTATGGTACTGCCAAAGGTGGGAACGTGGTTGTTGATGGAATCGGGTACTATGAATAATTTTCCTTCTTTGGTTAAGAATGGTCTCATAACAAGCATAGGGCATCACCCGTGTGGTATATGCACATAGTCAAGGTGGGTTGGAAACATTTTTAGATGCATTTGGGAGATTGGATTATGGTTATCTGAGGGTTTGGGCTAGGGATAGGTTGTGTGGACATAAAATTAAATGCAAAGCTACATATATTTTGTCTTTGTGGATACATAAAGATAAAAAGGAATGTGGAGATAAGAAACTAATCCCCCTCCTTTTGATTTATGCATACATAAGACAAAATGTGTGCAACTTTGTGCTTAGTTTTGTGTCCATATAGCATCTTTAGGCTAGTACATGTGTGGCAAAGGAATATCCAAATAGAGATGCAAAACTACAAGAGAGAGAATAATGAGAGAAGGAGAAAGAAATGGGAAGACACAAAAGTCATGGAGTGTAACATTGTGATAGGAGAGAGAAAGAGTAGGGAATGAGAAGTAAAGGAGAGAGTAGATACCTAATTTTTTAGTGAGGATAAGAAGAGAAGGAAACTAACCAGAAAGTAAGGAGTGGATACGGAAAAAATAACAGAGGAAGTAATTGACGGAGAGGAATGAAGTATCATGAAAGAAAAAAACAACAAGAGATGAGGAACATAATGACCACACACCATTCTCTCACTCCTAGCATCCCATTTTCACGATATAGAATTTCATTTCTATGATACAACACTTCTTTTTAATATGTCTCTTTGCAAACTACATCGTTTCGTCGTTGAAGTTACAACACCTTGTTTTATGATTTGATACCTCGTTTTTACAATATGACACATATTTATGATACAATGCCTCGATTGTAAGCAATATACCTCATTTTTACAATATCTTGCCTCATTTCTAGACCGTGACGCCTCACACCACAATTTTAAGCTAAACATACAATGTTATAATATGATGCCTCATTTCTAATATATGGAGCATCGTTGTTATGATGAGATCCCTCATTTCTAGGCGACAACTATTCATTTCTAGGATATTCCACCTCCTTTTTATGATGCAACACCATGTTTGTGTGATATACCACCTTAATTTTATCATGGGGTGTATCATTTTATATTAGAACACTTAATATTATGATACAACAACTTGATTCTAAACTATGGTGTATTGGTTTCTAAGTTGTTGACCTCATATTTATGATACAATGCCTTGTCTTTACAGTGCATTACATCATTTTTAATCTACTACGTCTCGTTTCAAAGCTACAACACACCTCTCCTTTTGATAGACCCCTCATTTTTAAACTATGATGTTTCATTTTATGAGATCATTCTCATTTCCAATATATGACACATCATTTTTAGATAACTCATTTCTAAGTTATGACACCTTAGTTGTAAATTATGACATCTCAATTACACAATATAACACCATATATGTATGACACAACTAGTCATTTTTATGAAACTATGCCTCATTTTTATAATTGGATGCCTCATTTTTAACATACGACATCTTGATCCTAAATGAATGTACCTCGTTTCTTATCTATAACACGTTATTTTTATGGTACATACCTCATTTTTAAAATACATCACCTAATTTTCACGATGTGACTCCTTGTATTTTATGATATTGCACCTCATTTTCAATCTATGACATGTTAATTTTACGATATCTTGCCTCATTTGGATGATTGTACACTTCCAGGGAATGCAACATAGAAAAGAAATGCCAAACTACAAAATAAGGTATTCTAGATCAAAAACTAGGTGTTATAGATTAGTAATAAACGTCCTAGCTTAAAAATGAGGTGTCATGTTTTGAAAATGAGGTGCCATGGCCTAGAAGTGGGGTTTGGTATAATAAAAATGAGGCATTGCATCGATAAAAATGAACCAACTTAGCTAAAAAAGAAGCTGCTAAGGTGAAAGATAGGGAATGACTATTAAATCACTCCTCTCCTCCTAATATTTATCTCCTCACATCTTTCTTCTCCACTCCTTTATTTCCTCTCTTTCTCCCTCTCCCATTCTTTCAGTCTTCAACATTGATGCATTATCTGCAGCAGGAGTCCCATCACCACTCTTTCTCTTCTAGCCTGACAAATGAGTTGTCATTTGTGAAAAGAGATCGTGAGACAAGGCATACTTCCAATCGTACATGTCTACAATAGTGGCAGAGGGGGAAATCATACAAGTTGTGTTAGTAGCATGCTCACATGAAGGGGAAGGTTCTAGGTGTGTGTCAAATGTGCATCTTAGTGCGCCTTATGTGTTTGAAAAACTTAACCCTTCTCTTAAGCTCTTCCTGATATATGTATGTTTTGGGTATCTAGTAACGATATAGCTAGAATTCAAATAAAAGAGGGAGGATCTGATTTGTTTGTACAAATGCTATTTAGGGGTGATCATCACAGTGATTCATGATGAGTTTTGGCAAGTTCATGATTAAATGCATATTATTTAGAGGGTTTGTTCAATGTTTGAGACCAAAAGAAGATTATATATTCCGATGACAAAAAAATAAGATTAAGATTTCATGTTATGTTTTGTCAATCTTGGATAACATGCAAATAATATATATTGTTAAATATATGTGCATATACATATTAATTTCTAAGATGAACAAAATCATTATTAGACAATTTGTAATTAAGAAGATTGTAATCAACTTTATATTAATCAAATTGATGTATGTTTGATGTAAATAAGCTGTTATATGTACATGGTTATTGATAACCTCCTATTTTAGTAGTTTATCTTAGTCTTTTTCCTTAGTTTTCCATACTCTTTCTACATTTATATTGTACTTAAACCTAATTTTACCCCTTTTTTGTAAATACATCATCAAACTAACTTTTCCTTTTATAATTGCAGAAAAAGCACAAAAAAATAACAAAAGAATAAACCAGCCCAAGGGTCGAGTGGATCCAAACGGTCCCAAGACCGCATGGAGTTCAAACGGTCCCGAGACCGCATGAAGCCAAACGGTCCCAAGACCGCATGGAGTTCAAACGGTCCCGAGACCGCATGAAGCCAAACGGTCCCGAGACCGCATGGAGTTCAAACGGTCCCGAGACCGCATGAAGCCAAACGGTCCCAAGACCGCATGGAGTTCAAACGGTCCCGAGACCGCATGAAGCCAAACGGTCTCAAGACCGCATGAAGCCAAACGGTCTCAAGACCGCATGGAGTTCAAACGGTCCCGAGACCGCATGAAGCCAAACGGTCCCGAGACCGCATGGAGTTCAAACGGTCCCGAGACCGCATGAAGCCAAACGGTCCCAAGACCGCATGGAGTTCAAACGGTCCCGAGACCGCATGAAGCCAAACGGTCTCAAGACCGCATGAAGCCAAACGGTCTCAAGACCGCATGGAGTTCAAACGGTCCCGAGACCGCATGAAGCCAAACGGTCCCAAGACCGCATGGAGTTCAAACGGTCCCGAGACCGCATGAAGCCAAACGGTCCCAAGACCGCATGGAGTTCAAACGGTCCCAAGACCGCATGGAGTTCAAACGGTCCCGAGACCGCATGAAGCCAAACGGTCCCAAGACCGCATGGAGCTCAAACGGTCTCAAGACCGTTTGACGCCAAACGGTCCCAAGACCGTTTGACGCCAAACGATCTCAAGACCGTCTGACGCCAAACGATCTCAAGACCGTTTGACGCCAAACGGTCCCAAGACCGTTTGACGCCAAACGATCTCAAGACCGTTTGACGCCAAACGGTCCCAAGACCGTTTGAGCCCAAACGGTCTCCAAACCGTTTGGATCTCACTCAAAGCCTATAAATAAGACCTCAGGGCCGTCCATGAAAAAGGGAGTCCAGACGTCCAGAGGCTGTCTCTCCACTACCAGAACAACTCCATCCATCACTCGAGGCTGCCGGTCTGAGACTCACGTCCATTGCAAGCTACTTTCTCTCTCATCAACAAGGAAGGTGAGAGGAGAAGATCCGTCATCAAGCAAGCTACAAGGAGTGGAGATCGTTGCTCTCTCCACCAAGGGTTCAACCTTCTCTCCTCAGTGGAGATGACGTTCTTTCTATCTCTTCTTGCCTCCTTCTTTGTTGCTCCCTCTATGAGGAGCGAGTAGTTCCATCCACTGGGGCGCGGGGACTAGCCCCGCTGCCCATGTTTTGTATTATGTACTGTAAAAAAAGATGTTATCATTTCGTTTTAATACTAAATCGTTTCACACATGCTTGAATGATGGCCACGTTCTTGTATGCATTTATTGTCTTTCGTTGTGGTTTGTCTACGACCGCTATCGAGGCTTGAATACCGATTTAGTGTTGGTTTCTGGTGTGTGTATCCACCACGCATCCGTTTCGGTGTCTAGAAGTGTATCTCAAAGAGTGGAGTAAACTCACTATCATCTGGCACACTCCCATCTGTATGGAAGAGACCTTTGGTAAGTCGAGGAACACACTTTGCGAGGGGAATGATGTAAAGCATGTGACCATTCGTTCGGGGATGGCTGGCGTTGCATCATTCCCGCACTTCTCGTAGCTAGGTTATCCCTCACCGGAAACTAGGCCTACAAAGACGCTATTCGATTTGGTAATTATCGCTCGCTTGTTAGTTTTAGATGCACGTTTCTTGAGGTTGAGTAAGATTCTCTCTTCGGAGACTACATCCTTCAGTGACGCGTAGTGATGTACCGCATGAGAGTTACTTAACCCTTGGAGGATGAGATGCATTGCCCTTTTCTTATATGGGCATTGGTCTTGTGGAACATCGAAGGGTGCAATGCATCGCTCTTGTCTTATGTGGGCATCGGTCTTGTGGAACACCCTTGGATGCAACGCATCGCTCTTGTCTTATAAGGCATCGGTCTTGTGGATACATCCATGCATCTAGCTTATAAGTCTTGCTTAGTACATATACAATGCATGTGTAGCGGTGGTAAATACCTGCTTAACCCCAGTGATTCATCATCATTTGTTAACTCTTAAGATTTACTTGCTTTTTTTACTTTCTTGCTTTACTTTCTTTGTACTTAGTTTAAAACAACCAAATCAAACTTTCGATCTAAATATCAATCTTTAAGTTGTTAAGTAAAGGCTAAACGTTTTCCATCTTGACTTCGTCAAGACCGTTGTCCCGAGGATTCGACCCTTAACTATACTACGATAAGACTTCCACATGTCTTAGCACATGTGGGTGGAGTTCTTACCATAGTACTAGCAAGGCTAAACTTAGAGACTCATCATCTCTAGGATTTTTAGTGGTGTTGCATAAAATCAAAAAATAAACTCCATCAAAAATTGGCGCCGTTGCCGGGGACAACGGAACTTTTTAGTTTTTACTTACCAATTTCTTGGTTGATTAGGATTTTACACTTTTTCCTAATAACCAATCCAATATTTCTTGATCTTTTTCATTTCCTTCCATTTTTCCTAACTTGAGATTTTCCTTCTACTCAGGTAGAAAACGTGTATGCAACCCCCGCATAGCATCGGATTCTCCCCTGAACCAGAATACGATTCTGAGGTAGAAAGAAGTTTTCACCGAAGGAATAGACTTAACCGCCAAAGAGCCAGACAGATGGCCGAAGAGCAACGCCTTATTGCAGAAAGAGTCAACGCCGCCATAGCAGCACAACGAGCACAACTCATTGCTGACACTCGTGCTCAGGTGCAAGCTGAGATCCGAGCTGAAGTACAAGCATGCATCCAAGCAGAGCAAGCTGCTGCTCAACTCGCGTTAAGAAACAAGCAACTTTGGGATTACGCCGTCCCGAAGAATTACGAAGATAACCATCCGGTCCGGCCTCCGATCATTAACATCCCACACTTCGAGATCCGGACCCAATGGATTCAGATTATGCAAGGGATTTCTTTCTCTGGAAGTTCTGGAGACGACTGCATGGACCACCTGAAACGGTTTAAGGCATTATGCCGACTGGTCCCACAAGCTGGCATTGCTTTCGACGCAATAATGCTCCATTTGTTTCATTTCACTCTATCTGGAAGGGCCTTAAGTTGGTATAATTCATTGGATAGAGAACCCATTATTACCACCTGGGCCCCTCTAGAGGAGAAATTCCTGGAGAAGTTCTTTCCACCCTCGCTTACTTACGAAATCAGAGGGCAGATCAACCATTTCTCTCAACTTCCTGGAGAGACCCTCGCCGAGGCATGGGAAAGATTCAAAGAACTTCTTCGAAAATGCCCTCATCATGGGATTTCGCAAAATCAACTGATTGGGACCTTTTATCGGGGGGTAAATGATGACATTAAACAGTTCCTAGATTCCTCATCTGGAGGAAATTTCATGAGGAAAAACTATGAAGACGCCTGGAAGATTGTCACTTTAGGGGCTGAAAACCAGTCCAACTGGGGGCGAACAGCCGGAAAAGGCGTCCTCAAAGTCTTTAAAGCTGAGGAATCCACGGAATTAAAGTCAATAGCAGAGGCTCTGAAAGCAATCGCCCATAAACAGCAAACCCTTGAATCATCTCTAGGGGAATTCAACAAGAAACAAACCCCGCAGCTGCATCAAGTCAAAGCTGTCACAGGTTCCTGTGAAGCTTGTCATGCATCAGATCATCCGACCTTATCCTGCGGAATGCTCTATAGTGTGATGATGGATCTTCATCCACCACCACAACCCTATGAGGCCATCACTAATCAGATTGAAGATCAGACTCTGGAGCAAGTCAACTTTATCCATACTATTCCCGGGCAAGTCTACTATAATCCCAGTCAACCAAGGAACCATCCTGGATTCCAGTATGGGAACCCTTCTGGGACTGCAAACCCGCAACACCAGACTCAAGGGGGATTTGATAGTAGGTTGCCTCCTGGGTTATCAAACAATCAAGGGAATCCAAGAAACAACTTCCCTAGGGTTAACTACCCTAGAAATCAGTCAGCCTACTACCAGTACACTCACCCCCCGCTTCACCCACAATTGCATGTTCAACAATACCAACAACAAAATTCTCAGAAGAATGTTACCACGCAGCCGGAAGATGAGCTATCTTCAATAAGACAGATGCTGCAATCTCAGCAAACCATGCTGGCCAATCAACAAGCCCAACAAAAGGCAGTTGAAACACAGCTTGCTCAGATTGCTGCACAATTGAAGCCTTCGGCTGGCACTTTCGCTGGACAACCCGAATTAAATCCGAAACATGGGCTGAACAAAGATCAACAATTAAATATGCCAGCAGTATAACAAGTTTTAGCTTCGTCGAGCCAGCGACATAAAACCAAGGCGCTTCTTGGGAGGCAACCCAAGACCTGAACATCAATTTCTCTATTTTTCTAGTTTTATTCTCTCTTAATTTTGTTTTGCTTTCTTCAAGTTCTTTTATTACTAAATCTAAAAATACAAAAAAAAATCTACATAATAAAAACTACAAAAACAATATATAACACAAACAACATAAAAATCCATAAACCAAAATACAAAAAAAATATACAAATATATACATACTCAAAAACATAAAAATATATAACCCTTTTTGTTACCTCCAAACGGTCTTAAGCCCGTTTGGGACCGAACGGTCTCGAAACCGTTTGGGACCAAACGGTCTCGAAACCGTTTGGGACCAAACGGTCCTCAAACCGTTTGGGACCAAACGGTCTCGAAACCGTTTGGGACCAAACGGTCCTCAAACCGTTTGGGACCAAACGGTCTCGAAACTGTTTGGGACCAAACGGTCCTCAAACCGTTTGGGACCAAGCGGTCTTCAAAACCGTTTGGAATACGAAAGACCACCAACCAATCACTATATATATACACCATCCCTACTCCATCTTTCTCTCTTCGAATTTTCGAATTCTCCAGAGCGTTCGTGCGAAGAGTCTTCTTCCTGCTACTGTTGCATTCGCCCTAGCCGCTCACCCGTTCATTCGACCTTCTTCCGCAAGGTAGTCCGGCGACTCCAAACACGCCGCTCACGCCGACGTTTCCTACACCGCCATCGCAGCCGTCATTGAACGAAGTTCTCTGACTCCTCTGTCGCCTTCGTCACCGCGCCATTGTGTCGCCACCACCACTGAACCAGTCGCCGTCTCCTCGACCATCGCGCAACGTCTCTTTTTCCGCTACCACCGTCGCTGTCGAAAGAAACTCCGATTCTTCCACCGCTTCCATCGCCGTCCCCGTTTTTTCCTATCGTCTTCGTCATCGTCGAGGTCGCTGGCGCGCTCACCTTCGCGCAGTTTCGCCTTCCCCTGCGCCGGCAACCTGCGACTCTTCATTTTCCAAACGGTTTTCCAAACGACCCCGAAACCGTTTGAGACCAAACGGTCTTGAAACCGTTTGGAACCAAACGGTCTTGAAACCGTTTGGGACCAAACGGTCCTGAAACCGTTTGGGACCAAACGGCCTTGAAATCGTTTGGCACCAAACGGTCTTGAAACCGTTTGAGACCAAACGGTCTTGAAACCGTTTGAGACCAAACGGTCTTGAAACCGTTTGAGACCAAACGGTCTTGAAACCGTTTGGGACCAAACGGTCCTCAAACCGTTTGGAATCAAACGGTCCTGAAACTAAGAAGCTTCTAAATTGTTTCTTACTCTAAATTGTTTCAATCCTCTTTTCTAACTAAGAAACTTGTATCTTTTTCAGAAATGGCATCAAACAAGACTTCCGGATCTGCCCCTGCTCTGACAAGGGAGCAGATGATAGAGGAGCGAGAAAAACTCATGCAAATCAGGGACACCTACAACACCACTGGAGTTGTCTCTCCAAAAATCAAGATCATCAACGTCCTATGCGAAATAACCCGCCTTACCCAATGCCTGGGTGAGGCTCCTGAAGAAGAGATTGAGAATGTCTCTTCGGACGACGATGAAGGTTCGGATTACATACCGAACCCCGATGAGGACTCCTCTGCCCAAGAGACAGAGGGGAAACGCAAGGCTGCAAAGGCTGCATCTGGGCAGCCTCCAAAAAGGGCAAGAAAACAGGTCCACCCTTCATCCGCCATGGACCAACCCTTCGCCAAACCATCCACATACGCTGCTTCCACCATCACCCCTGCAGCTACTATCCCTACCACCTTCATTCCCATTACCGCTCCAATTCCACCACCACAAAACCTATACATACAACCTTCCATCTCCATTGACAAAACCCTCAAACCGACTAAGTATGTTTGCTCCAGCATACTAGTCAAAATGGGAATTCAAGATCGCATCTTCAGCATACTACAGAAAGCCAACCTCGCCAGGTTGTGCTCATTACCTGAAGTGTCATACTTTGAACCTACGGCGGAATTCTTCTCCTTTCTGAGAAAGGAGCCCGTTGACATCGCTGATAGGTCACGGGATGGGGGTGACAGAAGAATTGTCACCCAGATCTTTGGTAGTGATGTCGTCTTGACAGAAAATATGCTGAATTCTATGTTCATCGACGACACGGAGCAGCTACAAAAGGCCAAGCTAGTGGGAACCGATCACCCAGAATTCAACCGCCATACCTTCTGGAAAAGCTTAACCGGACTTCCCACCTACGACGCAAAAACCTGTAAAGCGTCCAACATACATTCCGGATTTGTGCGCACTTTGCACAAAATCCTATCTGGCGCGCTTTTTCCAAGATCGGAAGGAGGAAACGTCACAATATCTGACCTCTTTGTCCTCTGGTCTATCCTCAACGACAAGCCAGTAAACATTGGACGATTGATGATCCAGAAATTTTCTGCTGCCCTAATAGGGAAAGAGATCTGCTTGGGGGGCCATGTCACTTCCATAATAAAATTCCTTAAGATGGACAGGCTACTACCCCAATGCACGCCAATCAAGGGTGACATCCTTACGAATGAGCAATCTCTAAAAAACTCGTTCATAATCAAAGAAAAGGATGGGAAAATACACTACGTATTCTGCCCGATGGTTAAATCTTCAAGAACCCTCCTTCCGCTACCAGAGCTAGCACACTATGACATGACACAGCTCCTGTTTTCTGACGACGAGCTTACTAAGTTGCTAGCTTCGGTTAAACCCGCCGAGAAAGAAAAAACTGCGGGTCCAACCGAGATGAGTATTACAGCCCCGACAACACGACTTACAAAAATCCCTATCAAACGGCTCTCTAGAAGGTTGTTACAGGCCAAGCAGCTGTCGGAGACGCCAACATCCCGCCCCAACCCGGAGGATGAGCATTTCAACGATGAAATTCTCACAACATCCTCCCTTGACTCTTTCATCCAGAGTCTACACGAGCAGCTCTCCACTGCTCCCACCACCGCCTTCCCCTCCACCTCCACGCCAGCATTCACATCCACCTTTCTACCCTCCCTAACATCGGGCTTCCCCTTCCCCACCTCCATGCCTGATTTCACCACCTTCGCCTCCGCATCCACATCAGCATTCACATCCACTTTTTCACCCACCCCAACATCGGGCTTACCTTTCTTCACCCCCATGCCCGACTTCACCACCTCTCCATTACCATCAACAATCCCCACCCCTTCATCATTAACTCCACCACTCTTCACATCCGCCACCACCCCGACACCACTGGTGACCTCATCAACAGTCACTACGCAGTTCGGGCCTTCATCAGTGTCTTTTCCGCAAGACACTACCACCATCCCACATAGGCCCCAGCCACATCACCCTTCCGCCTCTTGGGCCCCCTTTACTAACATCGGTGAGGAATTCGGCCGTCAATTTGACGCTGTCCGACACCTCCTCACCGATCCTTCTAACTTATTACATTCTCTTTTTTCTTGTGTACAGGATTTAACTAAACAGGTAACCAGGATCGACAATCAGCATCAAGCTCTTCCTGTCGTCCTACAAGGCATTCAGCAACGATAGGATGAAGTGGCTAGGCAAGTTGAACATATCAACAGCCACACCAACAACCTGCCGGACCTGATCCTTGAGGCAACACGTCAGCATGAAGCTACGACGAGAAAAGTCGATGAGATCTCGACCCAGACTCACCCTCTGCAAGAGAATCTCCGCAAGCTTGAGCAAAACCAAGACAAGCTAAGCTCGCGCCTGGCTACCATCGACGAAACAATTACGCAGCTCCACCATCATCAAGAGGAAGCTACCATCAATGAAATACAACAACTACGTGCCCAAGTCACAGATCTGACTGCACGCCTCCTCTCCGCCGAGGACAGATATACAGATCTCAAAGAAGCCCACGACGCATTGCTCGAAAAACACGAGCATCTGCAAGTGGCTTTCGATGAGCTACATGCCACTCACCGGCGGTGTAAAAAGCCGTCTAATAAGAAGAAAACAGACGAAGCTGCGGCTGACAACGACAATGATGATGAAGAAGAAGAAGACTCCGATTCATCTGCTGACTCCAATAAAGACACACCTCCAGGAGACAAGCACGATGATGGCGAAGATCCGGGAATGCTGCAGGACCCTCCCATAAAGGGTCCGATAAAGGTCACCAGGAAAGTGACTATCACCCCAAGTCCCCACATCACGATAACGTCAACATTTCTTATGGGGACCAATTCTTTGATTACTCCGCTATGGGGTCAATGGGAGAAGCCGCCAAAGATGCAGCATTCGCTGAGCTCCAACAGTGCATAAAAGGAGCCAGCGCTACCTCGCCGAAAACTCCTCTTCCCTATTCAACACCTTCTCCCCCTCACCTGGACGACGCGGACCGAGTGAGTCTAGATACAGACGAAGATCTTGACTCCGCCTCCGACCAGGATGACAATATCAAAGGCCATGAAGAAGCCTTCGAACAACACGCCTCCCCTCCACCACAAAACCTCCCCCCGCCCCCCCCCTCTTCCACAAAAAATGCATGATCTTGACAGGACAGCCATCTCTACTCTAGATGCTCAGGACATTTTCATCCTGAACACTATAGTAGACGATGCAAAAGCGGGGGACGATACAATTTACATTAATACAAAAACCAGGCGTACGTTGACACGCGAAGATTTCCGTTGCATCCTCCGACCCCGGTCTACGATGCCACTGTCAATTTTTCGTGTCCTCCTCGCCAACTGTATAGAAATATATAAAAGTAAAAAACGGATACAGCCAGCCTTCAACGCCTCACCTGCACTATCTCTTGGCCTTTTACACAAAAGCCTGCAGGTGAGGTCGATTGAGCGGCTGCGTGTCGGTTTAGCACGTCAGGCACGCTATATCACGCTGCCTTTCCAAGTCTCGGGACACTGGCTCTTTATGATAGTGGACACCGCGGCAAGGGACGCCAAAGTCTACAACTTCAATACCGCCGAGCTACCATCAGGCATAATTAACTTTATCGGAGACGTAGCAGGTGAAGCTCGGTGTATACCCTTCCGGCTGCTTAAAGTAATCTGGGCTGTACGCCCTTCTCTTCGCCAAGACTGGAGCCAACCATGGTTTAGAATCATTAACCCTCCAGTTCAAGCCACCACGGGATCCGGGGACAGTGCCTTCTATACCATCAGACATATTCAAGCGCTTAACCAGGAAATCCCATTCACAGACTTGGCAGCTGAAGACTTCCATTCGCTAAGAGGACGCTACGCCATGGAACTCATCTGTGACAGAAGATTTTTCAACGATCCGACTATGTCACCAGATGATGTTCCACGGTATCTTTACTCAGCTGTGCAACGTCGACAGCGGCGACCTTTCCGCCAAGTTCTGGAAGAGTCAGAACAAAACAAGTTGCCCAAAGAAGACACCAGCAAGAAAGACCCCGCGTACACAACTACACCAACTTTTCCTGATTTCGATCGCGATTCTTGCAAGGGTCTAAACGACCTTGAAATACACATAATCATGGCAAAACTCTCCGCAGAAAAAGACGGCATCGTATTCATGTCTCAAGACATTATCGTAATGGCTGATTCTTTGCGAGAGACTTTACAAGATAAGGGGCAACTTTCTTGCAGCCTCATGGCCGCTTACCAATCTCAGATTGGCCAACACAATCCCGATACATATATGGCGTCCCCGTACATGAAAGACGATCTGCTCAAACTGAAAAACTTCGGCACAATAGAAGCATTGATTGCATATCTTCAACATACAACGCCGAAGTTCATCATGCTACCGATCCTACATCACGAGCACTGGCTCCTTCTGGCAACCAATCTCCACACCGGAACCACTACAATATACAACAGTTCCGACAGCCAGTTCAATGCCCGACAACGACAATACGTCGTAACGCCCAAGACGCCGACAGAAGAAATGGCAAAGGAGTGTGCTATGAAATTAATCGAACTTCTGAGTCAGCACACTAGGGCATACAACACTGAGCACTTCAGCCGCCCCGCCTTCTGCCATAAATGCCCCCAGCAAATACGACAATCCAACGACTGCGGCTTCCACGTCCTCTACTGGATGTACACTATAATCGTTCTCCAAAGACCAGTGGAGGAAATGACGGACGTGGATTACCACGCCTTACGTGGGCAGTTCGCATCTACACTACTGCGTTCTCCAGGGGCAACCGACAATCTACCTTAACCTGCAGCCCTTGTTCTAATGTTTTCTCAACCTATCACTTTGCCACTCTGGGGACAGAGTGTGTGATAAGTTAGGGGGGGGATACATTAGACAAGGGATAGGTATCAACTTCTATACTCCCTTCTTTTTCTCTAAACACTTTCCATACATTTCTTTTGTTTTACAAATTCTTTTTATTCTTTCAAGATTCTTTTTACAAATTCTTTTTAAATCACCTCAACTAACTCTAGAATCATGTTAGTCTCTACAAGTATTTAGCACTTAGACATCAAATGGCGATTTATCAACCCCCATCCACTATGGATCCTATATTTTTGCCCCATTTCTTTATCTGACTCTCCATAGGTCAAAATCAGGGCAGAAATAAGCCGAGATCTCAAGGATGAGAGGGAAATCAGGCAACTTCCAAGTCAAAAAGCTCTGCAAGTGGACCACAAACCAAATAAGTGCATGCTGAAAAACTTTAAGAACAACTTTCCTCTCTTCAAAATAAAAGAGGCTTGGCCGCCCAAAATAAATTCTCATCCCAAAACCCAAGCCTGTGAGTTTTTGAATAAAAGCCAGAGAGACGAATAAAATCATGAGAGTTGTGCCACGAATAAGGACCTATATAAAGAACTGATAAAAGGCTCACCCGACCGGCACATTCCGCTGCCCTCACAAAGGCAGATGCGTCGCGTCCGGTAGTGAAACCCTAAAAGTTCCAAGTATATGAAAAGGCTAATAAAGGACTTGCCCGGCCGGTACATTCAGCTTCCCTCATAAAGGCAGATGTGTCGTGTCCGGTAGTGAGATCCTAAAAAGCATAGATAGCCCCTCCCCCACTCGAAGGGGAGTTACACTTCAAAGCCTTTAGCCAACCCTCATACCCTCTCTAGCTTCCAATAGGTTTCCAGAGAGGTATAAAGTTGATTAGAGTCAACAACATGCACAAAATAAATGTGGTCCCAAGGCAAACTTTGAGATACGGAAAAACCTGAAATCCAAGCAACTCTCGAAATCCAAAAGGATCAAGGCATGCAATAAGCCTCGATACGACCCCTGGGAAACTCAGGTCAAGAATTGGAGCAAGAGTATGGAAATTTTAATTAAGATCGCCGCGCCATTTCATGTCTCAGCTCTATCTAACTTGAGGACAAGCTAGACTCTAAGTTAGGGGGGGTGATAACCTCCTATTTTAGTAGTTTATCTTAGTCTTTTTCCTTAGTTTTCCATACTCTTTCTACATTTATATTGTACTTAAACCTAATTTTACCCCTTTTTTGTAAATACATCATCAAACTAACTTTTCCTTTTATAATTGCAGAAAAAGCACAAAAAAATAACAAAAGAATAAACCAGCCCAAGGGTCGAGTGGATCCAAACGGTCCCAAGACCGCATGGAGTTCAAACGGTCCCGAGACCGCATGAAGCCAAACGGTCCCAAGACCGCATGGAGTTCAAACGGTCCCGAGACCGCATGAAGCCAAACGGTCCCGAGACCGCATGGAGTTCAAACGGTCCCGAGACCGCATGAAGCCAAACGGTCCCAAGACCGCATGGAGTTCAAACGGTCCCGAGACCGCATGAAGCCAAACGGTCTCAAGACCGCATGAAGCCAAACGGTCTCAAGACCGCATGGAGTTCAAACGGTCCCGAGACCGCATGAAGCCAAACGGTCCCGAGACCGCATGGAGTTCAAACGGTCCCGAGACCGCATGAAGCCAAACGGTCCCAAGACCGCATGGAGTTCAAACGGTCCCGAGACCGCATGAAGCCAAACGGTCTCAAGACCGCATGAAGCCAAACGGTCTCAAGACCGCATGGAGTTCAAACGGTCCCGAGACCGCATGAAGCCAAACGGTCCCAAGACCGCATGGAGTTCAAACGGTCCCGAGACCGCATGAAGCCAAACGGTCCCAAGACCGCATGGAGTTCAAACGGTCCCAAGACCGCATGGAGTTCAAACGGTCCCGAGACCGCATGAAGCCAAACGGTCCCAAGACCGCATGGAGCTCAAACGGTCTCAAGACCGTTTGACGCCAAACGGTCCCAAGACCGTTTGACGCCAAACGATCTCAAGACCGTCTGACGCCAAACGATCTCAAGACCGTTTGACGCCAAACGGTCCCAAGACCGTTTGACGCCAAACGATCTCAAGACCGTTTGACGCCAAACGGTCCCAAGACCGTTTGAGCCCAAACGGTCTCCAAACCGTTTGGATCTCACTCAAAGCCTATAAATAAGACCTCAGGGCCGTCCATGAAAAAGGGAGTCCAGACGTCCAGAGGCTGTCTCTCCACTACCAGAACAACTCCATCCATCACTCGAGGCTGCCGGTCTGAGACTCACGTCCATTGCAAGCTACTTTCTCTCTCATCAACAAGGAAGGTGAGAGGAGAAGATCCGTCATCAAGCAAGCTACAAGGAGTGGAGATCGTTGCTCTCTCCACCAAGGGTTCAACCTTCTCTCCTCAGTGGAGATGATGTTCTTTCTATCTCTTCTTGCCTCCTTCTTTGTTGCTCCCTCTATGAGGAGCGAATAGTTCCATCCACTGGGGCGCGGGGACTAGCCCCGCTGCCCATGTTTTGTATTATGTACTGTAAAAAAAGATGTTATCATTTCGTTTTAATACTAAATCGTTTCACACATGCTTGAATGATGGCCACGTTCTTGTATGCATTTATTGTCTTTCGTTGTGGTTTGTCTACGACCGCTATCGAGGCTTGAATACCGATTTAGTGTTGGTTTCTGGTGTGTGTATCCACCACGCATCCGTTTCGGTGTCTAGAAGTGTATCTCAAAGAGTGGAGTAAACTCACTATCATCTGGCACACTCCCATCTGTATGGAAGAGACCTTTGGTAAGTCGAGGAACACACTTTGCGAGGGGAATGATGTAAAGCATGTGACCATTCGTTCGGGGATGGCTGGCGTTGCATCATTCCCGCACTTCTCGTAGCTAGGTTATTCCTCACCGGAAACTAGGCCTACAAAGACGCTATTCGATTTGGTAATTATCGCTCGCTTGTTAGTTTTAGATGCACGTTTCTTGAGGTTGAGTAAGATTCTCTCTTCGGAGACTACATCCTTCAGTGACGCGTAGTGATGTACCGCATGAGAGTTACTTAACCCTTGGAGGATGAGATGCATTGCCCTTTTCTTATATGGGCATTGGTCTTGTGGAACATCGAAGGGTGCAATGCATCGCTCTTGTCTTATGTGGGCATCGGTCTTGTGGAACACCCTTGGATGCAACGCATCGCTCTTGTCTTATAAGGCATCGGTCTTGTGGATACATCCATGCATCTAGCTTATAAGTCTTGCTTAGTACATATACAATGCATGTGTAGCGGTGGTAAATACCTGCTTAACCCCAGTGATTCATCATCATTTGTTAACTCTTAAGATTTACTTGCTTTATTTACTTTCTTGCTTTACTTTCTTTGTACTTAGTTTAAAACAACCAAATCAAACTTTCGATCTAAATATCAATCTTTAAGTTGTTAAGTAAAGGCTAAACGTTTTCCATCTTGACTTCGTCAAGACCGTTGTCCCGAGGATTCGACCCTTAACTATACTACGATAAGACTTCCACATGTCTTAGCACATGTGGGTGGAGTTCTTACCATAGTACTAGCAAGGCTAAACTTAGAGACTCATCATCTCTAGGATTTTTAGTGGTGTTGCATAAAATCAAAAAATAAACTCCATCAGTTATGCAATGATAAAACTAGATAAGTAATATATGAGGACAAAAAAATCTTAAAAAAAAAGATAAACTAAATGATAACAGTAAGGTACTTTATTATTTCATAAAGTAGCATGTGTAGCCTTTGTAATTGATTCACTACTCTTATAAATGACTATGTGATTGTTCTCACGATGTCATATATATCAAAAGGGTTGTTACAAAGATTATAATAAAATTACAAATTACATAAAGAAACATGTTACATTAGAAAAAAACCAGATTTGGTAATAATCAAGATGTATCTTCATTATAATAGGTCAAGAGGTGATCTCATTTTGTAAGATTCAACCGATTGGTTTGTTGTTTTACATACTTTTGTAAACACACCCAGATTGTATTGGTTCTGACACAATAACAAATGAAAATTGACTAAGGTTTTACTTACCTAGATGAGGAAAGTTTGTTGTTGGTTTGGTTCCTTTCTTTGTTTTTATTAGATATTGAGTCATATTAATTGTGTGAGGAGTCGCCAATGTAGTGGAACCCAAGTGGTAAAATTGATGTTGTATGATCAAGATGTCACAAGTTCGAAACCACATGGGAACAGAGAATGAATTTCCATTCTAAAAAAATGTGTGAGGTTTTTAGGACCCTTCTTTTTTAGTTATCTTACCCTCCTCATGCAAGAAACAAAGGAATTAGATTAAATTTATAGAAGTAAATGTTCAAAGAAAATTGGTAATACTTCTCCGATTACACTATCTATCACAAAAGAAAGACAATTTGAAACTCTACACGGGGTAACACATATTTATGTGTACTCGATTTTTTTTCAGATGATGCTAATCAAGCATATCATTCACACTAAAGGGAACGTGGTATTGTATTTGATGGTAATATTTGGAATACAACTTTGACAATGGTATTGTTTGGACGTTAATCATGGTAATTGATAAAAAAAATGTATTTTGACTATAGTATTTTGACTAAGTCAAAATTATATATATGGCCTTCGCGATCATGCCAATGTTGGCGTGATTTAGAAAGTTCATGGAGATAGCAATTATGTGACGCGATCCTATATCATCTCGCGACTCCTCTCTCCATTGCGGCCACTTTCTCTTTTTCCACCTTAGTTGCTTTCTCCCCTGACTTTCCCGACTTGTTCCCCAATCACCCTCCGCGTCGACCTCCAACCATATCACTTCCCACCCATGGTGGCATTCCGTTATATGGAACAACCCAGACTGTTGTGCTTGACGTCGTGACATTGTCACTGTTGATTATGGTTGTGCCACTGAGAACGGGAAGAAGCAGTTTCGGTCAAAGTTCACACCTGAGTAGAAGAAGCAACAGAGGGCATGGCTAATTCAGCAGCGCGAGGAGGTCGAGGTGGAAATATTTTGTTAGGAGATCGTGGTGTAGAGAAAATCGCGTCAGAGGAGGGTTCTACCCAACAACAAATTGATCAATAGCACCACAACAAGAGGCAACAATGTTCCTTGTCCGCATGAAAGCAACACTATTGTTCATCTAATGCTTGTATCTACGATTGCCACAATCGTGGTGGGCGTGACGGGAAATGACAATAGGAAAAATAGTTTCGCCCATGGCTGGATAATCCACACAATTTTGCACAATTTGTAACATGAGCATCTCTCCAAGTCAATTTTGAACGGCAGTCCAACTGATAACTAAAGTGATTACTAAGTGTTGCAATCTAGATTGCCTATTTTCACAAATGCAGAAGGATTTGTAAATACCCCATCTGAATGTCCCCTAATTTTATTTCAATCAGTGTAGTTAATCTTCTGTCGTAGTTTAAAATCGTTATTTTCTAATGCTCGTAGACCATTTTTTTTGGGTAAGGTAACAATTATACACCTCCTTGATTTTTGTGGACTTCACGGACCAAAAACTGTTAGACTATACACTCTTGCTTGTCCACTCCGTCATTGAGACTTGTTGTTTGTTGTACAAAATAGCTCATTTTAGGCTACATTAATGTGAGTAGTTACGATGAGAGAAAAAAGAGAGCAAAAAAGAGGGAAGCACATTGTTAGAAAAAGTAAAGGAGTCTCTCTTATTAACTCTATTATATATCCTAGGGAGAGAGAAAGATAACAATTAAGTCTAAAGAAAGAAAAAAATACGCGCATAACTTTCTAACCTTAATGATTTTTTTCGAATAAAAACTAATGGAATCCTTATAAAAATACTTTTCAACAACTAACTTTAAAGTGTTTAGGAAAATATAATATGAGAGACACATTTCTCTCTTCTGTCGTACTGTGTGAATATCTATCTAGTACAATAATAATGTGTACCTCTCTCGTACTGCATGAATATTTCTTCGCAACCCCTGGGGTTTTTCATATGAGTATTAATATACAATTCCACTTATACCAATACTCCAACTCCAGTCTGTGGACACAGAACAAGAATAAAATTCAGTCGTCCATGTGTGGTACCAAGGAGACATGCACAATACTAGACAAAAATAAGCATAGTGCAAGTAGTTGAATAGTCGGTCGAGACTATAAAACCACACCACCTCCACTCTCCCTTTTTTAACTAGCACCCACACCCGACCCAGATCGTTGTCATGCCCGGCCATGCACCACATGTTGGATGCTTCTCGTCTCCATGCCGTTGTGCCATCCTATCGTGGTGATCGGGGATGCCATCGTGTCTAGACCGCTGACACGCATCCTGACTACCTCCTCGACCAAACCGTGTTGCCCAGCCCACCACTGTCACACCTAGCCAACTGTGACAGGGTGACCAGGTCCCCGGTCACACCTCCCAGATCGTTGTCATTGTCGTGACCGCACAATCTCCTATGTCGTCAATCTTCACCACTGCAACAACACATTTCAGTCGTGCCGACACTAGTACAAGAATGATATGTAGCGTCGGTTTTTTTAAACCTGTAGCATCACTTTATAACTGACCCCTAAGTAGTCGTCGCTATAGAATTTGCTCTATAACGTCGTTTTTTTGACCAAAGAAAACCGACCTTACATAGTAAACACCGACCCAAGAGGTTGTAAAAAATCTGACCCAAGCGAGAAAGAAGAGCTTGTAAGGTCTGTTATTCCAAAAAAGCCGACCTTATAAACTGTCTCGGTCGAGAAATATTTCAACCGAGATTATTTCAAACGAGAAAGAAGAGCCTGTAAGGTCGGTTATTCTAAAAAAGCCGACCCTATAAACTGTCTCGATCGAGAAATATTTTGACTGAGATTATTTCGGTCGAGAAAATTGTCGACCAAGAAAGTACTGTCTGAAGCATCAGAGATTTATTTGGTCGATAAATCTGTCGACCGAGAGACCTTCGATTGAGAAAATTGTTGACCGAGAGGTTTTCAATCGATAAAATTATCGACCGAGAGAGTGTCTGCAGTCAGTTATTCAATCTTTAGGGTCAGTTTTTTATAAATAACCGACCTTAGAGGGTCTAGAGCTCAATCTGTTCACCTTCTAGCATCGGTTTTCTTAAAAAACTGACCTTATAGAGGACCTATTAGGTCAGTTATTTAATAAAACCGACGCTAGAAGGATTGCTTGATAACCAGACCTCTAGGATCGGTTATTTAAGAAAATCGACGCTAGAAGTTACAATTTTTTTTTAAAATTCTACAGAAATAGAAACAGAACAGAAGAACAAGAAGATTCATATATTCTGGGAGAGGGGAGCATTGATGCTCAAACGTCACCATTCCAAACCACACATTCATAACAAAATTGATTCATATATTCAGTTGAGTTACACATAATCACATCATAATTTAGAAAATGATAGATTGCAAGTCTGAGATGACATTAAATGTCAGATACAAAAGTAAATATGAAAGAGTACTAAAACCACATACATAAATGGAGCTGACATATTTAATTCAATGCTATATTGACTTCGTTTAGAAAAGCATCTGACCACTCTTCTCGGAATTCATTTAAGTCCTCAAGTGTGTAAGGCTGAGTTGTAAAGATCTACAACAGAAAATGCACATGCTAATATTTTATAAAATGACTACAATCACTTGAAAATTTATGATGTTATTCTTTATTACCTGATTTATAGTCTGAATGTTATGTGATGCTTGTTTGACAATAACTTGAATATATTTCATTACATAGTAGCCACAAGTCCAGTCATTATTTTGTATAGGACACTACAGATAACGAATTATACTTAATGTTAGTAAACTACTATAAATAGGAGTTGAGATAAGACTATAAGAGTTGAAAATTTATACATATAAGACTAAGCAGTTGTCAAAGTAGCTACCTTGACATTTTTCAAAGTCAATGTCTTTAATTTTGTGGGTATTTGTCCTCCAGCTTCACGAAAAGCCTTTATACCCCTATCAATTAAACGATAGTTGGTAAAATAGAAATTCTAAATAGAAATATCATGTTGAAGCATTGACTAAATTTATGCTTACTCCATAGCTGGAAATTTCAGTTTGTGACCCCTTGTTGTTTTACCCATTGGGTCAAGATAATAAAGAGTCATCAATTTTGGAACAATCACCACTAATTCCCAATGTCTAGCTCTGAGTAAGAATAAAACAAACATTAAAATAAATAATTTTATTCATTATTAAAATTATATTGAATAATAATACTTACTGAACGTTAAAAGGAATTAGGATAATTTCCTTCCCCTCACTAGCAAAATATTTGAATGCAGTAGAGAAGTACTCATTCACATCCTCAATGTGTGTCTCCACTTGAATAGTGATTGAAGAAACTAAGAATCCAACATTTTTTATATCAAAGTTTGTGGTCTCGGTATATAAGTGGTTGTAAAACATTTGTAATTATTTCCATATATAGAAATAAGCTAAAAATGTGTATTGGAATTTTCTATATTGATAGATCCTTACCTTATCCATACTTCTATTATCGAAGTATTCAGCCAATCATACCAGAACAACTCTATAATATCATCAACAAAAATATAACTGTCAAAGTCCCTCTCAGTTGCATCTTCTGTTAAATTGATCAACATTTGTAATCTAGAACTTTGGTTGGCTAAGTATCGACACAAACATTTACATTTACTTCCCAACTCATCGAATGTGGATTCTGGAATAAAAGATGGCTTGGGCATATGAGGATGACTAGTAAAAAATTTACTTTTTGGTTTGCAAACCTGTTAATTAAATTACATACTTATATTACACGAGTTCATATATGCAGTCAAATATAAAAAATATGGTAGAATTAAGGTATACCTTGTCATTGATAACCAAGTGTCTAGGCCAACCCACCATAGCACCCTCAGCTTCTTCAACTATACTATATTTAGGATTAGGTATGGGTAGTGGTTTGTCCCCCATTCCATCATACACAATATGGATGGACACACGACAATGTCATCACTAATTTGTTGGCAATGTAATGTACCACCAAGGTTGTATACCTTACCCACTGCTATAACAATATATTCTGGAACCTCCACTGCAAGTTTATAGTTCATACCAACCTAGAATTGAAATAATATAAGTTATATATGAAGCGGTAAACCAGATACCTATTACAACTATATATATATATATATATATATATATATATATCATACTAATAACACAACATATAGAACAAAAACTTACTGTAGATTGTTGTGGTGGGTCATTAGGAGTGCTCCCATGACCTTCTACAACTAGAGCATGGGCTTGTACCTCATCACTTGAGAGACGCACAGTATGAATAGGTTGAGAAGGTTGAGTAGGCTGAAATGAAGACATTATTTCTTTTACTTTCTGTGTTACTAATGTTTCAACCTCCTCTTGTGTAAGACCTCCTGCAGGACCTCTTTTAGATTGCAAAGGGCCAAAATAAGACTTGAATCCTATGTCAGCTCCTAATCCGCTAACACGGCCAGGATGCTCCTTCGTACCAAGAGCAACTGATAGTTCATCCGTGTGACCAGTTGGGATGAACTTTCCTTCCTTCCTTTGCTCATGGAGATCAATCTATTCATAGTTAATAAAAATATTAAATCACAATATCAATTAGATATAAATAAATCTAAGTTTGTGGGAGTTACTCTTTACTTAGTTGGGATAAACCTACCATCTTTTGTACCACCTCCTTAGTTGTAGGGTTGACAATTTCACCTGCTCGATTCTTTCTAGCATCAATTCACTACAAGTGTCGGGGTAGACGCTCAACTTGAGTTGTACTAGACTCTTCTCCAGAAGAGAGTTGCTTCTCTTGTAGTTGGCGGCGGAAGGCATAACCACCGGGCCCCAAGTGATGGTCATGCACATTTTTGGCCCGTCTTTCCTTTTGGGACTTGTGAATAGCCTGATCGTTTAAAATGAGATATTGCAATTTAGACTTGGCAAACATATATAAAAAGATTCACCTCCTTAATTTTATAAAATTAAAGATTCGTACAATACATCACAATCTTTATTACCTGAAACTCTTTCGTGTTCCTAGCTCATCCACTAAAACTCCTTTGTAGTTGTCAACCCAATTACGCCTAAAGATAGGAACTCTAAAATTTATATAGTCCAATTCCCATATGTCCTCAATGACGTCGTAATATGACATCTCAGCTTCACGTGGTCTTTTATATTTGGCACTAGCAAAATACAACGAACAAGCTTCAACAGTGACCCCACTATTTTAAACTACACTACTTTCATCTTGATGCTTTGTGTTGTATCAAAACCCATTTATATCATAACCTTCATATGACATGACATCTATTTTTGTCTTAAAGGTGAGCCATTTTATGTTCTCAACAACATTATTCAGTGATTCAGATAGCTGATTAAAGACTTTCTCTTCAAATCACCTAATAAATGTTCGATTATGCTCTCTTGCAAGCCGCATTGAACTGGATCGTGGATGATTTCTCTTGATAAGATCATTGTGTTCTGTGATGTAGCTACTAACTTCATCGATGTTGTGTAAAATATATAAAAGTGCTTGTTCCCATAACTCACGACTGATTCCTTTCACTCGTCCTTCCCAGAGTTCCTTTGCCACAATAAGATTCAGTGTAATGGGAATTTTTTAGATAGCTAGAAGTTTCATTGCAATTCAAAAAATCATTGCAAAAGTCCATCACCTCCCTAGCTACATAACCCTCAATCATACTCCCTTCAGGATGATAACGATTCTGAGCATCACCTTTAAAAACACTCATGCAGCGTTCAAATGGATACATCCAGTGTAAGAAAATTGGACCCAACATCTTCACCTCCCTTGTAATATGTACTACAAGATGAACCATGATATCAAAAAATGAAGGAGGAAAGTACATTTCAAGCTGACACATGGTAACAATTACATCTTTCTACAATTTATCGAGAGTATCAGGATGTATCACTTTGTTGCATATTTCATTGAAGAAGAAACAAAGTCTTGTGATTGTAAACCTTACATGCTTCGGCAATATAGATTGAATAGCCACAGGTAAAATTTGTTGCATTAAGGTGTGACAATCATGAGATTTGAGACCTATCAACATCAGATCCTTCTTTATTACTAATCTACGAATATTAGAAGAGTATCTTTGTGGAACCTTAATATTATACAAGCACTCACAGAAAGCCTTTTTCTCCTACTTTGACAAAGTGTAACAAGCTGGTGATAAATATGTGTGGTGACCCCTAGTTTCCACTAATAATTATTTTCTTATACCCATTAATTCTAAAACTTTTCTAGATTTGATGTCGTCTTTAGTCTTTCCCGGTATGTTCAATAGCGTACCAATGATGCTATCACAAACATTTTTTTCAACATGCATGACGTCAATGCAGTGTCTAATTTCCAAAGATCTCCAATAAGGAAGATTTCAGAATATTGACCTCTTCTTGTATAGAGATTTGTCACATGCAAGAGTACAACTACTTGAACTCTTTCCAAATTCATTAATAATATGTTTCACCCGATCATATACAACATTTTCTGGTATAGCTTTAGGAGCACTTTGTTCCTCAGTTGACCCATTAAAGGTTTTGTGTTGCCTTTGATAAGGATGCACTGGTGGGAGAAATCTTCGATGACCAAGATATACGATTTTACCACCATGTTCCAGTCGGATTGAATTAGTATTTTCCTCACAAATAGGACATGTTTTGTATCCTTTTATGCTATATCCAGACAAATTTCCATAAGATGGAAAGTCATTAATCATGCAAAACAACATAGCACGCAAACTAAAGATCTCTTTACGTGAAGCATCATATGTCATAACACCTTCTTTTAATAGTTTCATTAGGTCATCAATTAGAGTTTGAAGGAAACATCAATATCATTTCCAGGTTGCTTGGGCCCTGATACCAATTTTGACAACATGACATACTTATTTTTCATATACAACCAAGGAGGAAGATTGTATATAACAATCATAAAAGGCTACATGCTATGTTGGCTGATTAATGTACCATATGGATTCATTCCATCTGTACAGAGTCCAAGTCTGAAGTTTCATGGTTCTTTACCAAATTGAAGGTATAATAAATCAATTTTCTTCCATTGTGGTGAATTAGATGCATGTCGTAGGATGCCATCATCATTGGATTTTAACTCCCCATGCCAAGACAAATTTTGCGCATCTTCTGTATTAGCAAATAAGCGTTGAAATCGTGGTATTATTGGTAGATACCACATCACCTTGGCAGGAGAGCCATTTTTAGCCGTAGCTGAATTTGTAGTCTTATACCTTGACGCACCACATTTTGGACAATTTATCAAATTACTATAGTCCTTCTGAAATAACACACAATCATTTGGACATGTATGAATCTTCTTAGCCTCCATTCCCATTGGGCACATTATTTTCTTTGCTTGATATGTTGAAATTGGAAACTCATTGCCTTCAGGAAGAATTTCCATTAACCAAGACAACAGTGAAGTGAAACTCTTATCGCTCCATCGATTTTGAGCTTTAAGAGTATATAATCGCATCACAACACTCAACCTCGTGAACTTAGTACAACCCTTATATAATGGTTTTTCAGCATCATGGACAATGTTTGCAAATAAAGAAGGTGGATCAATGACATTGTCCTGACAACTACGTAGCATCTCATCAACCATATCATCCTGAATTGGGTCATCCTGAATCAGTTAATCATTGGCATTATCATCATTATTTATACCTTCTATGCCACAACTATTACTATCAACATTTTATGATCCATAATTAAATTTCTCTCCATGCCAATACCATTCATGATAATCTTGTATGATCCCATTGCATATGACATGATTCTTAATTTCCTCAGCAATATCAACTTTCAAATTGTTACCACATTTTCTACATGGACAATATAGCCTATTTGTAGGTAGTTTCCTATGTTCCTCAACAAATCTGATAAATTCATCAAGACCTTTGGCAAACTCTGGACTGCAACTGTTCTTGATAGACATCCAACTTCGATCTATTTTCTATATCACGTTAAAATTAATTATAAAACTAAGCATTTAATATTGATACTATAAGTTGGAATTTTTTATTGATAGAAAGTTAATTACTTTTATACTAAAGTGTACCACCTATCCCTTTTTTTAATATTTAATCTCACTAGTAACTATATAATGTATGTTTAGTTTTGAAGAAAATTTCAACAACATTTCCTCTAAGTTCTCCAAGTACATCGATGTAAATGGAAAATAACCACCCACATATGTACCCAGAGAACAAATGAGGAAATACTACTAAAATTTTCTTCAAAACTAAACATACATTATACAGTTACATCCTATGTGAGATTAAATATCCAAAAACAGTCCCAGACCGGGGACTATCTAAAATTTACTCCTAATGAGTAAATTTTGAACGAGTTTCTAAGTTGATACATGCATAAATGTATTATTATCCTATTTATATATTAAGTTAAACATCATGCATTGATGATCTCATCTATAAACCCTAAAGTGTCAATCTGGTAATACACATCTCTAATCTCATATTAATTTCTAGAATTTATATAATGATTACATTTGAAAAAATACATGTTTTTATTATTGGTTGGGTTACCAATCATATAAAATAGAAAAACAATATAATTATCCAGTTAAAGGCGCACCGGTGGACTCTCAGTCGACGAATTCTTGACCGAGAGTGGACCTGGACGCTACCTTGGTCGTGGCGCTGGTACCATGGCGGGCATAGATAGACCTATATAAACGGTCTTACCTATGGAAAAACTTACTTGGAAGCGGCGGAGACCTTTGTGGAAGAGGCGACGAACTTTGTGGAAGCATGGAAGAGGCAACAAGTAGGTGCGTTGCGGCAACAAGGTCTCGGTGGTACGGCAATGAGGTCTCGACGGTGCGGCAAAGAGGTCTCGGCGGTGCGACAACGACGTCTCAGCGGTGTGACAACAAGGTCTCGGCGGAAGTGGAGCTTTGGGGGCACAGGAGAAAGTGAAATAGTAGGTCTCAGTAGTGAAAATGAAAGGTTCTAGTATATCCCCATGCCTGACTTGTAGGGTCGATTAAAACAAAAAAGTGACCCAAGAGATAAGTGATGCCCGTGTCGGGTTAATTAAAAACACCCAAACTCCAACTCGGTCGAGCATTTCATCGTCCGAGGGGACCTCTAGGGCCGGTTAAATGGAAAAAACCGATTCTAGAGGTACTTATACACGCACGAAGGAAATCTGGATCCAAAACCCTAAACACCCAAACCCAAACTTGGTCGAGAATTTTGTCGACTGAGGGGACCTCTAGGGTTGGTTAAAAGGAAAACACTGACCCTAGAGGTGCTTATACATGCATGAAGGCAAACTAGATCCAAAATTCAATTCGGTCGACAATTTTGTCAACCGAGGGGACCTACAAGGTCGGTTAAAAGGAAAACAATGACCCTAGAGGAACTTATACACATACGAAGGAAATATGGATCCAAAACCCTAAACACCCAAACTCAAAATCGGTTGAGAATTTCATTGACCGAGAGAACCTCGGTCGAGAAATTCGTCGACCAAGGGGACCTCTAGGGTCGGTTTGAAGGAAAATACTGACCCTAGAGGTGCTTATACATGCGCGAAGGTAAACTGGATCCAAAATTCAATTTGGTCGACAATTTTGTCGACCGAGGGGACCTACAAGGTCGGTTAAAAGGAAAAAACTGACCCTAGAGGTGCTTATACACGCACGAAGGAAATTTAGATCCAAAACCCTAAACACCCAAACTCAAACTCGGTTGAGAATTTGGTAGTCCGAGAGAACCTCGATCGAGAAATTCGTCAACCGAGGGGACCTCTGGGGTTGGTTAAAAGGAAAAAACCAACCCTAGAGGTGCTTATACATGCACCAAGGAAAACTAGATCCAAAATTCAATTCGATCAACAATTTTTTCAACCGAGGGGACCTACAAGGTCAGTTAAAAGGAAAAAACTGACCCTAGAGGTACTTATACACGCACGAAGGAAATATGGATCCAAAAAACAACCCGGTCGGCAATTTTTTCGACCGATGAGACCTACAAGGTCGGTTAAAAGGATAAAACCGACCCTAGAGGTACTCATACATGCACAAAAAGAAAATGGATTCAAAATTCAACTCGGTCAAGAATTTTTTCGACCGAGAATCCCTACAAGGTCGGTTATAAGGAAAACACTGACCCTATAGATCGAGAAAATACTCTCAGAGGTCTTGTAAAGTCATTTTTTTAAGAAAATCGACCCAAGAGGTCTTAAATGGTGCCCACATTTTTTGAAGACATATAAGTCAGTTATTTGGAAAAACCGACCCTATAAATCGAGACGCGAAGCCAAAATTGAGAAAACTTTTGCCGTGGGAAACTGTAATGGACTTTCTAATCCCAATGTCTATAAGGTCGCTTATTTTATGAAAATCGACCCTATAGAGATACACTACAAGGACGATTATTTTAAGAAAACCGACCCAAGTGGTCTTAAGTGGTGCCCGCATATAGACATATAAGGTCAGTTATTTGGAAAACTGACCCTATAGAATTACACTACAAGGTCGGTTATTTTAAGAAAACCGACCCAAGAGGTCTTAAGTGGTACCCGCATTTTTTGTAGACATATAAGGTTGATTATTTGAAAAAACTGACCCTACAAGCAGCAACACTATTGGCCAAAAATGTAGTAGTGTGATGTTGCCTCCTCCGTCGTCAAGCGTCAACATAGCAACAATGTCATTTCATTGTCATTCCCATTATGCGATCATGCTCACGCCGCCACCTTCATTGTTCTACCCTTGCTATTGTCTTCGTTCCCGCGAAGCCGACCATCTAAATCACTTGTCGATGTTGTCATTTTTATTCACTTTCAGTTGTTGGTTAACTACCTAGTCTTGGTGTTGTAATGTACAGACATTTGATCTTTGTATGGTACTATGACATTTATAAATGATTTCTAAGTTTATTCCAAATGAAAAATATGAATATTTTTGCATCAGTTGTAATAATGTAAAAGTTTTGAAAAAATAATAAATGGCTATTAGTCCTTGTATTACGTTTCTATGATCATAAAATTCACTTGATTTTAAGCACTATCTGTATTTATATTTAGTCTCATTGAGGATGTCTTTAAGTAGTACAATGAACATTAATGAGTATTGTATCCAAATTGCAGCAAAATGTGAAGAGATGTGGTTAATAGATTTTAATCATTATGAGAAATTATCACATTAAGAATTATTTTGTACAACTAAATGAATTAATAATATCAATATGATGCATGACATAACTTTTTTATATAGAACACATTGTGGTAGTTTATTCTAAGTCTAGTTGTTAATAACTTTTGATACTATCACTACTACAGAAATAATCGTTGGCGTCAGTTATTTAAGGCCTAAGGCGTTGGTTTCTAAGTGATACCTAAGTGGGCACCGCTAAAAGTCGACACCTTCAGCGTCGATCCCCAACCGACGCTATAAACCTTCCCATCGCCAAAAATGCGCCAGCAAGGGGACTATCGACATCAGTTCTTAAAGAAAACTGACATGATAACCTTATTAAAAATGTTGGTTATTAATTAACAACCGACGCGATACCCCTTCCCACCACCAAAAAGGCGCCAGCAAGGGCATCATCAATGTCAACTTTATATAGGTAACCGACACCATATCCACAGCCACAATGGCCGTGCTACCCAGCACGGCCGTGGTACCTGGGCAGAATCTACTAATAACCGATACCATCGACATCAGTTTTTATACTAATAACCGATGCCATATCCCCTGCCACCACGGTCGTGTGTCGGTTTCACAGATAACCGACACCAGAAGGGGATAAAGACGTCGGGTTTACACTAACAACTGATGCCTATGTGTTTTTTTGTCGGTTTTACACAAATAATCGATGCCTATGTTCTATTTTTTTTTCTTATCAGTTTGCAGGCCTACTGTATGGCTGGTCAGCAGGATGCAGAACATGTAGTTCAGTTCTGAACTGTAGGTTTACAACATCTATTGATATCAGCCAATAACAGACCATAAACTTGCAAAATTAACAAGATAGACAATATTATATATTTATCATGTGATTCACACACATGTATAAGTACATTTAATTCATATTATTTTTCATCACACACATGTAGAAACCAGTAGTTCCATTTCAAATTTCCTTCATTTTCACATACTTTTAGCAACCTGCAGTTCCATTCATTTCATCTCTTTTCACATTCAAACACATGTAGAAATATTCATGTATTGATCATCTTCACATTCACACATATGAAAATTCATAAAAAGTCATTCACATTCACTCAAAAATAATTATGAGAACAAAGTTTAGAAATATCATTCTTTATTCATCATCGTCATTTAACTCATCCATCGTATAGGGAGTATGTACATCTAATAACTTTTCACATGTAGTGAAGTCAGTTTTAAACACCTACAAAGAGAATGATGTATATATATAATTAATAATATATAATAAGATTGATATATTTTATATTATCTTATGAGACTACATATAATACCTGATGTATGGTATCGATTTCCATTACATCATGTTCGATAATTATGCTCATAAATCATATCACATAGTATCTGCATGCCCAACTGTTGTCATGTGTAGCACACTATAAATTGAAACATACAAAATATTCAAAAATACAACTAAGAACAGTTCACATAAATAATATATACATTGGAGTCGGGAAATTACTTTCACATTCTGCCAAGTTAGTGGCTGGTTCTTTTTCTTGGGGACCTTTCCTCCAGCTTTGGCATACTCTTGTAAATCCCTACATGTTAATGTAACACATTAAATTGCATAATTAAATAGTAATATAATAACATATGTTAACAGATATAAAAATATGAAATATTTCTCACAGGAATAATGACATTTTCATTGCGTGTCCATATATATTCAATTCCTTCCCCGCAAGATCTATAATAGACAGTGAACGTCTCGGGAACAATAACTAGTAACTCCCAATGCTTACCACTAGAGGTAACAAAGTTATAAATTAATAACTCAAAAGTCATAATAAAAATGTAATTTTCTTAAGTCTAAATTATAAGCAAAGTAAACTTACCCGACATTGAATGGAGCTATTATGATTGTTTTCTTGTTTTTACCAAAATATTTAAAAACATTGCAGTAGTATGAAGTAACTGACCTAGGGTTTTTAACTACAAGACTAATCAAAGATGGAACCAAAAATCCCACATGGAGAAATGAAAAATTTGTACATATCGTGTGTAAGTGGCTGCAAAACATATATTATGTATGCATTAATATATAAGAAACCAAATCACCGTATATAAAACAAGGTATATGGATGTATAAACAAGATCTCACTATATCAACAACTTTATCATAGATGTGTTCAGCCAATCATAACGAAACAACTCCAAAATATCTTGTATAAATATCTTGTTATCGTATGATTGACCTGCAATAATACATATGCATTAATACATATGCAAAACTTGTATTACGTATGCATTAATACGTATGCAAAACTTGTATAAATAGATTATTATTATATGCTTGACCTGCAGCTTCCTCCGAAATAGTAACATTTATAGGGCAATTTGGATCATGTTTGCCTATCCAATCTACCATACCCCTACAATTAAGACCTAATGAGGCGCGTAGGTCCCTTGGAAGCCAAATTGGTACTTCAGGAGGTGGAGGTGGAGGCCGAGATGTAGTGGGTGTCTTCCTTTTGACCTGCATATATAATTTCATATCAATTGACTCATATATACGTACACACTTACAAATTAACGTAATGTAAATTTAGCATATAATATTAGTATAGACGACATCTGCTTTGGGCCACAATATCACTCCGCCTTCTGCCTCACCAAGTGTTTCAGAATATGGGTGGGCATATGGCAATGCAAGATCCCTCCATTTGGGGACTACACTTATCGGGCTCACATGAACTACACCATCTGGTACTGGAGTCCCATGAAACATTTCCCCTGGAAGGGGTGGGTAAGTCGACGCCTCTGCAATGACATATTCTTGACTTTTTAGACGGCATGTTTCAACCCCTACAAATTTACGTAAAGAATGTTATATGCATATATACACAAACTCCCAACCTCTGTAAAGACTAGCTACTATGTCATAAAAATACTTACAGAGGATGTGCTAGGTGGTGGGTCTACATGATTACTCCCAACCTCTACAGTAGGTGTAATAGAAGCGCGACACATCACAGGTACCGTCTGAGTGCTCATCTGAGATGCATGCCACTTCACCATTACATATTGGACTTTCCTCTAAATTAATTCATCTACCTATACATGGATAAAAGAAATATTAGCTATCGATTATTGAATTCCCTTTTGCAATAACATTCTAAAAAAAGAATAGGTTACCTCAACTTGTGGCAATCCCGCTTTTGGGACAGGTTTGTGTTGGGATGGCCCAAAGAATACTTTGATGCCCACACTAGCACCTGCACCCCTAACACATCTAGGATGCTCTGGGTTACCCAGACAAACTATCAATTCATTCCTTGTGCCCTCAGGGATGAACTTGCCTTCCATCCTCTACTCGTGCATCTCCCTCTAATCGTCATCAACATAAATTGGTAAGTAAACATAATAATAATCAATATCGATCGATTGCTCTAAGAGTTGAATTTTACCATTTTTGTAGCCACCTTAATAGTTGTGAGCTTCGTTATATCTCCCTTCTTGTTTTGCCTCCCAGCTATCCACATAGCATGACGAGACAGAGGTGCGGGACCAATAGTAGAGGACTCCTGAGTAGCAGCAGACTGAGCAGTAGATTGAGCAGTATACTCAGCTTGTAGTCTTTGGTGAACGCCTGCATAGCCTCTTAGACCCATTGTGTGGTCATGCACATTCAGTGAACGCCCTACTCTTTGAGCATCACTGATAGCCTTGTTAGTAAGCACATTGATTTGGTTAGAAACACTAAAGGTTAATCTTGAATAGGTGAATACATAAGAATGTATATTAATTAAATTGGGAGTGACGCTTAATACCTTGAATTCATCTATTTTTCTTTGGGCAAAAGACTCCTCCTAGTCTTTGGGGTCTAGGTAGTTCCATTGATCAGGGGCTGCCTTCTTCCTAAATTTATTTTTTAAAGAGAATACAAAAAAAATTATTAGTGTAGAGTTAGTCAAAAAGTGATCAATGTCTAGAATTGGAAATCAATCAAGAACCTCTTCTCAGCATCGCGTATGTAATCCCTAGTGAGATTTGTCCTATAGTTCCTTAGGACCCTCCCACAACGTTGCATCACGCATTTACGATGCAACTTTTCATCTAGATCAAATATACTCTACAAAATAGAACTGCTATTAACTAGTATCTTAAAAATTAGTAATCTACAAAAATAGAATTGCAAATAATGATAACTCACGCATAGTTCCTTCCAGATTAAGTCTTTCTTCTACTTAGGAACTTTATGCCAGGATTCAAAAATAGGACTACAATGGCTGCAAGTAAGAACCCCAAGATATGAAATAAATGAGTTGTGGTTCACTCCAACTGGATTTCCTGTATGATTGAAATCCACAACTAGTTTGGGTCCATTGCCCCTTTGCTGTAGTAACTTGTTCATCATTGTGATGCCCTCACTTTCTCAATTTTTTTTCGCTGCTCATCAAGTGCCCCAATTTCTTCAGGGGGTACATCACTAACCTAAAGTTTGACAAAAAAACACACTTACAGGATATAACTATAAATGTGAGGCGGGATATATTTTTAAAACTTACATTGTGAGGCAGTGCATTGACGTCCTCACCCTCACGGTAATCATCAACACAGTCATCATATGAATGCTCAACCATCTAAAAGTTCACATTCAGATTGTAAAGTTCACATTGTAAAGTAATTCACATTGTAAAGTTCACATTCACATTGTAAAGTTCACATTTAGAAAAATAAAACATATAAAAAAATATAAACATGCATGCCTCTAATATTGCGATCTTTTATCAATTAACAATCCTTCATTGTGATCTCCGCACACATACAAGTCATCATTAGCTTCAATATTTGGTGTCATTGGAAACCCAAATGAGAATGGACAGGAGTCATTCTTATATATAATAAATGTGTACCACCTATCCCATTCTTGAACACCTAATCTCACTAGTAAGTGTATAATGTGTATTGGGTTTTCAAGAAAATTTTGGCAGCATTTCTCCGCTGTTCTCCAAGTACATATGTACTTAGAGAACAAACGGGGAAATGCTACTGAAAATTTCTTGAAAACCCAATACACATTATACACTTACATCCTAAGTGAGATTAGGTGTTCAAGAATAGTACCAAACCGAGGACTATCTAAGATTTACTCCTAATGAGTAAATCTTGGATGGGTTTCTAGGCCAATAAAATATAACACCAGTCCCTTGTTCACAACCCCATTCAACACATAATTTTCTTATAAAAATAGTTGTGGACAGCCATAATAACATATCAATGCTTCCTAAATTAATCAATGTATTATTTTATATATAACACAAATTTGGTGGGTATAACATAGCAAAAAACTCAACATGTCACAACAGAAATATGTCCTTAACCTAATATACAAATATTTGTAACATAACTCATTATGAAGAGAGATCATGAAACACCATGCATTGATTTGAAGTTTTCTTTCCCATCTAAGGTTATTTGCAATTTCATGCTTGTTTCATTATCTTTTTTTCTAGTATTTCTACTTGAATTGCATATATAATCAATTTCATATAGATAACCACCGCATTATGTTACTGATCATTACTTCATATTATGTCCTATGTAATTTTTACTTAAATAGGAATATGTCCATTTCTCTCCAAGTGACACATTAATAGCTTATGAATGTTTAGATGCATTTATTCTATCAATTCCTACGGTTTACTTTTTTACAGTAGCAAAATATAATAGGGCTTATTTTGATCATTTTGTTACTAAAAATTGCATGTCTCTATGTAACTTCCAAAAATAAACTATTATATAATAATGTGATACTTTAATTGGTTGTGTTCATAGAGTCCACTTTAGGGTCTGGAAAAAGGTCGACAGTTCTACCAAATCGATCTTCTATTTTAGAGGCAATACATATAGTATAAAGGTGAAAAAAAGTAGATTGAAGATATTATCATTTTAGAAATAGAAGACCCACGTGTGAGTTAAGTTTGAGACATCAATGTATCTTTAATACGCATGTTTCAAGGTTCAAAGCACATAATCAAATCAAATTAGGATGCTAGAATGGACAAGTTTGAATCTTATCTCAACATGCATCAAACTTTACTGAATTAGGTCAAGCATGAGGATTAGAAGCACAAATATATGCAAGCGGAAGATTTGTTCATATCCTAGGTTGATTTACAATAGCAACATCTAAATAAGTAAACTCAAAGCATTAGGAGCAGGCAGAGGGCAGGGAGCAGGGGGCTGACCTTGGGTGGAGGACAGGGAGCAGGCGTAGGAGGATAAGCAGGTCACAGTAGGGAGTCGGCGGCGGCGAATAGGGAGCCAGCGAGCACAGCACCGGTGGCGGCGAGCAAGGACAAGGGCGGCAGCGAGCAGGGAGCCGGCGAGGGAGGAGAAGGGTGGTGGCGAGCAGGGAGCCGACGAGCACAACACTAGCGGTGACGAGCAGGGAGAAGGGCGGTGGCGGCGGTGAGCAAGGAGAAGGAGCGGTGTAGCGGTGGCGAGCACGGAGTAGCAGGGAGCGCCGGGCAGCGACGCATAAGGAATCGCCAGACCTATTCTTGCGGGGATGAAATAGAGAAAGGGGAAGAGTCGGCTTCGCACGGGTGCTATTAAGTTAACCATCAGTGTCGGTTATTAAAAACAATGACACTTATAACAATAGGCGTTGGTTACCAAAAAACTGACACCTCTTCTCAATGATAGTCGTCGGTTTCAAAATGAAAAACTGACATCTATATACATATGCCGACAAAAAAATGTTCTCAAATTCTAACCATAATTGTCGATTGTCGTAGAAAACCAACGCCAAAGGGGGTGTAAATTTTCAAGGAGATAGAGCGCGAAAACACATAGGCGTCAGTTATTACAAGAAAAAAGACGATAGAAATGGGCCCAATTTCTGTCTCGTGAAAAACCTTTATTCGTCGGTTGGTTTGTTAACAACAGACGTCGTATGTTAAATTTTGGAGAATTTTTTTTATATTGGAAATTTTGGATTTGACGGTCGATTTTGGGCGTCGGTTTCTTATTGAGGAACTGGCACTAAATAAAAAGTGATACACATGTCTGGCCACTCCCCACAGATATATGTCAGTTTTTGTATTTAACCGACGTTGTAGGTTTTAGGTGTCGGCTTTTGTTAACAACCGACGCCTATAAATGTGACGTTATAAGCCATTTCTGTAGTATATATCTTGAATAAATTTAAGTACAAATTTTGGAATTATTATTGAAATGTGTAAAAATTTGACTATAGGTGGTTAAGATATTATACATCAATTGGAAGTAGAGGGAAATGAAAAATAATGAATTGTAAACAAGTCATTTTATATGTAGAAAGGGGATAAATGTAAGTAGTTGGGTAGTGATTGATTGGCATTACTGTCTTTGTTATCATAGTTGCATGCAAACACCATACAACTGCACTAGCAGAATTCTCATCTTGATGAGTCTAACTGAGGCATACATTTTATTTTTCTTAAACACTTAGCACTGTATTGGATACATTAATCTACTAATTTTTGACTTGACAATAAAATGTATAGAAACACGATCTCAGTTGGGTCTGACATATATGTAGTCGTGAAATGGAGGGAAAACATATTTAAATATTTTTAAACGGGATGCAATATGATAGTTTATTTCGTAGTTCATTTGTTGATGGATTTCGAGGCCTTAAACATAATTGACCACTTTTTTGGAGTTAGTAGAAAAATGTATACAGATATAACTTCGTTCAGTGAGGTATTATATGCAGATGAGAAGTTGAAGAAAAATTAAGAAAAATATTTTGAATTTTAAACTCTATTTTTTTGTGGGAGTGGAAATAAATACAACTAGTTGGATAGTGGGTTGTTGATCATAAAACTATATTTGATGTAGCACAATAAATACCCGCAACATGCACACTAGTGGATATCTCACCTAAAAGGTTGTGTTGCACAATGCCAAAAAATGGATGTACGCTACTACCAAAGGTGGAAATGTGCATTTTGATGGAAGTGGTGTACTATGAATGATTTTCCTTCTATTATTAAGATTGGTTTCATAACAAAAATAGGGCATCACCCATGCGGTATATGTGCATAGTCAAGGTGGTTGAACAACATTTTTAGATGCATTTGGGAGATTGGATTGTGGTTATTGAGGATTTGGGCTAGGGATAGGCTATGTGGACATAAAATTAAACGCAAACTGACATATATTATGTATTTGTACACACATAATGATAAAAAGAAATATGGAGATAAGAAATCAATATCCCCTCCTTTTGTTTTATGCATGCATATGAAAAAATATGTGCAACTTTGTGTTTAGTCTTGTGTCCATATAGCATCTTTGGGCTACTACATGAGTGGCAAAGGAGTATCCAAATAGAGATGCAATACTTCATGAGAGAGTAACAATGAGAGAAGGTGAAAGAAAGGGGGAACCCTGACCCTGGCCTCTCCTATAAAAAGAGGGGTATTGGGGGCTTCCTAGACACGATAATTAGATCTGAAAATTGTTTTCCTCTCTCGTTTTGGTAAACAATAGAGAGTATGATTAAGTCCTACCTGATAAAGGGAGGGATAACAAGGGAGAGACAATTCGGGGAGAGCGAATTACTACTAGTACACTGACATTCAAAAGGGAAAACTCCTACATGTTGGCTCTGATAGTGCAACATTGAGTTCCCAGTGGTTCGTGTGGACTACTCTAGAGGCGGAGGCCATTGCCTGCCACTAGGAGGACAATGCCAACCGATGTTCATGATGCCAAGTTAGCAGGTCTTTGTTTATGAATGTTTGAGTGATGCATGGAGATGAAGCACATTACTGCAAGGATAATGTCATTGGGCTTTCTCCAGCATCGGGTATGACATTACAAACCTTCCTTTCTAAATGCATGGTTGTTGACTCGATCTTGCTATTTTGGGAAATAGGTATTTAATTTTTTTTTATTTCTGCTACCTTATTTGTCACCCCGGTTCCCCTACAGTAGTATCTGAACCACATCAATTTATGATGTATCTATGTTTAAATCAATTTGATCAAACTTTTTATTGTATACGATGTGATTATTGGACTGGTTAATATGAACATCTGTTTCCACACACACACACAGATATATATATATATATATATATATATATATATATATGCAATAAATATGCATTGCCCTAAAAGTGTTTTTATTGTGGATGTTAGCACAGTTATGGCCAATAACCGTAGATCTATGTGTGCATGGTTGTGGTTTATTCCTATTTATATCTCGATTTGCATTCCGAGCCTCTCTCCTCATTCCAAATGTAAATTAATGCTCTTCTTCCTATTTTTCCTCAAACGTAACTTGAGGTTTTCCCATTCACAATGTAATGAACTAGGATAGTTTTAATTTATGTTTTGTCATGAGAAGATGTTCTACACAAACTGACCGGCTCCTACAAAAAACTGATCGATAGGAGGACCGAGGATGTCAAATGATAGGAGAGGATGAACTAATTGACTTCCGGTCCAAGCGATCAGTTGGAGGAGTTCAGTCATTGATTGAAATAGAGAACTCAGCGAATGTTTCAACAAACCAACCGAGTGGCCAGGAGGGGGTGATCAATTCAAGAGTTGCACCAATCAACCTGGATTGGTTTGATCATGGATCTTCACCAACAACAAGTTGTATGTATTATATGGTCCTTAGGTGGTAAGAATTCCTTATAGATCCAAGGAATTGCATTAGACTGGCCATAACCATCACTTGTAAAATTCTAATTGCATGCTTTTTGTTTGTGGGATATAGGATGTATATGATACATAAGTATGTGGTGATTAGATAAGTATATGTATTTATATATGAAATCCCTTAATAAGATATTAAGTCTTAGATGATTTCCATTAGAGACACACATGAAAAGCTAGAACAACCAAACATAGGTTACGCCAAAGCATTGTTTGTCATCTATCTCATGGAAGTGTGATGGTAGGTATGTAGATATGCCAAAGAAGGGTATGTACTCTATCGTGTTGGCTTTTGGGTCAGGCTTAACTAGGTGATCTTAATGGGATTAAGTACCTAGAAGTATGCAGATGAGTGTGATAAAGAGTTGTGCACTTCATCTATCCTGGAGTTGTATGTAGTGCAATTGACAAATGTTGTCCATCGAAATAGTCAAGTTGTGGGTTATCAACCAAAGACGAGTCATGATTTGATGTAATACTAATCTTGTCTCACTAAAAGTTTGTACGCTACATTCTTCTGAATCGATACATGAGGGTTATCAATTTGAACAAAATATTGGGAGTGGTAATTAATTAAATTCCTAATTAATATCGTTAATTTATCAAATCAAATCAAAATATGTTTTGATAAAAGTTGCAATATTTCTTTGTAGAAACTAATGGAAAACGCAATAATTGTGATCAGTCTTTAAGCATGACAAACTAAACATGATTTACTTCCTCATCTGGTTTAAGACTTTGAGAAGCATTCTCAAAATTGAGTGAAATCTCTATGTCCTTCAAAGACCAAAGCTAGAGGAACCCACTCCAAATGTTCCTGAGGCTATAATGAATGCTTAGTAGAAGCATGACATGATGTCGCATACATGAAAAACCTTATTATGATCTATATGAACTATGAGTTGCATGAACATCATGAAAACATGGTTATTCTTGAGATGGTAACACATTTTAAGAATCATGTAAAGCAAGTAAGGTATTATGTCTCCAAAGCACTGTTTGAGTGTGAACTGACAAAAGGAAATACAATAGAGTGATTGGGATTTCTTTTAGTTCAAGACTTGATGACAAATATGATTCTATAGTTGTTTTCAAGAATCATATAGCCAGTTTATTATATGCTTGGCATGTTGATGAATAAGGACAAATCTATGGTGGTGATCAGTAGAAGTGAGTCCAAGAGCAAAGGCAAGACCAATAAGAGTTATGAGGCTAAGTTGAAGTCCAATTCTTCTACACTCACAATAAGGAGAGGGATATATGCAAAAGGAATTTGTCCTTTTTACTTAAATAATTAAGGAAGGGAAGTGCCACCATTGTCACTAGCTTGGACATTGGAAAAAACTCTCCTTTTTATATATAGGATCCCAGATAGAAGAGTGAGATAGAGATGTCCACTTTAGACCCTGAGAAGAAGTAAGCTAAAACTATGTGGAGCAAGGGTTGCTGCCACTATAGTTGGAAGCTATCATTCATGGGCACATAATATAATTAGTGAATTGCTATTATGAAACTACCATTGATGAAAACATCATTTATATTGTATGGGTAAGAATTGATGTTTCATGAAAATGCCCTATTTCTCACAAACTATACTTGATATTTCTAAAGACAAATTTGTGTATGAAACATATACCGAATGACTCGATGACTCAAATGATAAATACCTATAGCATTGTCATCTAAAGCACATAAATGAGAAATTAATTTCTAGAATCCATAATGATGGTTATCTAGACTCTTTTGTTTATTGAACTAATAGATAGATGCAAGTATTATTTATTGGGAAATCTGACATAAAGCATCTTTAGTACATGTAGTGGGAGAGCAATTATTCTATAAGGGCTCATACCACCTGATGTTTATAAACATTATAGAATAAATGATAATAGTAGTTAATAGTACCTCACTATATTTACTTATGTTATCAGTAGATATAGAAATTTCTATTTAATGAAATACAAGTATGAATCTCTTGAAGTGTTCAAGTATATTGTAAATGAAGTATGCAACTAACTTGGTAAAAGTATTGAGAAACTTCGATATGATTGATGTTGAAATATTTTAAACCAAGAGTTTGAGGACCTTCTTCTATACCATGATAATGTATCATGATGAATCCACGTAAAAAATAATAATGTGTCAGAAAGAAGTAATTATACCTTGTTAAGTCATGGTGTGGTTATCAATAAATCTAGCTAAATCTTAGATTTCCTTTATGACATATGCTTTACACTTAAATAGTGTACTGTCTAAAATGGTTTGAAAGACACCATATGATATATAACATGGGAGGTGTCTTGATATGTCTTTTATAGTGATTAGGGATGAATGCCTATATAAGAAAATTGATTCTTGAAAAGCTTTGTCCAAAAATCAATAAATGTCATTTTGTTAAGTACTACTTTTATACCAATCCAACAACAGAGTGTTTGTTGATTAGGATGTCTGTATTCTTAAAAGGAAACTTAGTTCTAAAGGAATCAGTGAGAGTAAAAGTAGAGATTGAAAACTTCAACAAAAATAAGAAAACAGTGAAACTAAATTGGTACGAAAGGAACAATGACAATCACAAAGTGTTGTGGAATCTCAACTTCCATATGTAACACAAAACCCCATTCTAGTAGAACATGTCTTGAGTTTGAAAGATTATGATATCTTATAACTCAAAAGTGTAGTGAGTTGATCATAGATGATGATTCAATAACCAACCTAGAAGTTATTGAGGGATCAAAGTCTGAGAAATGGCTTGAGGCTATGGGGTCCAAGGGGGAGTCCATGTAAACCAACATGGTATGACCTTGATGGATCCACTTGAAAGGGTAAAACCCTTAAGATGACCAACATGGAAGAGTATATTGGTTTAAAAGAGTTTTAAACAAGTTCAAGGTGTTGAACATGATGAAATCTTTTCACCAATTGTCATGGTTAAATCCATCAGGATCATGCTTGTTGTTGCATCTTAGTATGACTATAAGATTTGGCAAATTAGATTTTGAAACTACATTCCTTAATAGGAATAATCAAGAGGATGTGTACGTGACACAACGTGAAGATTTTATAAATCCAATTATTGCAAATAATTTTTATAAGATGCAAAGGTCAATCTTTGGATTGAAGCAAGCCTTAGAAATTGAGTCTTTAATTTGATAAGATTGTCAAGGGGTTTTAATTGAGTCAAATGAAGATGAAATATGTGATTACAAAAGATTTAGCGGGAGCATATTTATATTCCACATAATGATGAAGAATAACATCCTTATACTAATATATTAAAACTTAGCAAGGAAAATACCTTCTCTGTGAAGGCTTTAGGCAAAGCATCCTATGTGATACGGATTGAGATCTATAGAGATAGATCTGGAAAGCTTCTTCACCTAAGAAAGGCATATACATTGGCAATATACAGAAGGAGTTCATCATGCAAGACTCAATGAGAGAAGATTTGTCCATATTCCATGCACTTAATCTCTCAAGAGATCAGTGACCCAGTTCTTGTGAAGAATGGGAAGACATAAATGAGATGCCATATGCATTCATAATTGGATCTACAATGCATGCAATATTATGTACTCATCCTGTTATCTTGTATGTATTGGGCATGAAGAAAGGATATATACTTATCTAGAAATCTTGTATGTATCAAACATGACGAGTGGGTGTCTATGAGATCCTAGTGAAGGTGACTAGAATTCCATAAGAACATCCTTAAGTACATGAGAAACACTAAAAGGATTAGTTCCTTAGTTATGGTAATAAGGAAGAGTTGGGTGTAAAAGGTTACACTGATGCAAACTTCCAAAATGACAAATAAAATTAATAATCACAATCTAAATTTATGTTTGACCTTAAAACAAGATTTGCAAGCTACAAAAGTTCTGAGCAGGAGACAGTTATTACAGTCAATAATAGAATTCGAGTATCTCTGTGTTATAAACAACATAGCATACTATATGGATCAAGAAGTTCATGTAGATGAACTTGTGGAAGGCTCCAACCATTGATGCCATCATAGAAATACCATGAAAACAATGGAGCTATTGGATAAGAAAGGAATATTAGATAGCATCTGTGACACTTCCATCTCATGTGATATGTCATACATCAACGAGATGTGAAACATCCAATATACCAACTTGAAGCGAACATTGCTAACCCGCTATAAAAGTGCTTGTGCAATAGAAACCTGATGGACATATTAAGATCACTTGAAATAGGATTTGTGGGTGATTGTCTCTAAGTGCAAGTGGGATTCTGTTGGTATGTACGACCAGAGAGCCAATCAAATGATGATTTCAATGGGGCAGTAGATCCTGGTTTGATAATCATAAAGGTAATTTTTTCTATTATGCTTATCACATCATGAGATGATGACATAGACATAGTATATGTCTAAAGAATGATGTTACTCGATGACATATGTCTTTAGGTTGAGGACATGAACAATGAGATCATATGTATGATAAGGCTACATACATTCTTGTGATGTCCCTAGTTAGATATTATGATGGAAGAAAAATAGACAACAATAATACATAAAACTAGAGTGTGTGTGGATTGATAACAGAGTTTCACTAGTCATTATATATGATATCAAGTCAAGCACACAAGTACATGTTCGAGAACAATGTATCAAATAGACCCACCATGAGAGTGATAAGGATACCATGAGATGGTAGTCATAATCAGCTCTCATAGTGATAGTGATGATTATGGTTCTTCGACCTAAAGTCACTACACTCATCATGCATTGTTCGATGTACTTAGACATCATCCAATGTAACCTTGAATACAAGGGTTTCCATAAAGGAGATTCTCATGTGCATTGTGAAACATGGGAATTGAGTTTAAGTGATGAAGATGAGATTTGTCCCTCCTATAGGATATTAATATCCATGCCTCTTGATAAGTGAGATTGAGAAATGTATCGCCATACTCATGTGACTCAATATGTTATATGTGAGCTCACGTGAATTTCAGACAATCTTCTCTAGTTTAAGGAACATGGATTGAATGTTGAGAGGATGACGATTACATGCCTTGAGTTCAATCCTAATATCAGAAACAAAGGAACTATTCAATCACGATAACATTGATCACGCATTGTAGGTTGAAGTTGTTCTCCAACTTTTCAGGTTACTTGGGTAGAAATGATGTATTACTAGATGGCACTCTGGCTTGTGATGTCATAAGTTGGTTATGGACATTTACTACCAATGTAATTTTGGACCTATAGGGTCACAAACATAGGATACACTTACAATAAGAGTTTATTTAAGAATAGTGTTTAGATTGATTATTAAAGGTGTCTAGATATTAATTTAAATAATTAAGCTTTAAAATTGGCTAACTGGACTCTCAATCGATCGGTTCAACTATTGAATCGATCAGTTAGAGTGTTAGGTCAATTGAAATCAATATTGGTTGAAAATTTCCTGAATTGGACACATGAAATGACCATTTTAGTATGTGAGCTGACCATTTCACCATATGGGTCGCCTGGTTCGGTTGACAATTAGATTGGAACAAGGATTGATCATGATTTCATGTATATCATTAATTATACATTCATTACCAATTTGATTTAGAATAGAAAACAACACAAATTGATCAGTTCATGCATGAAATGATTGGTCGGGTATGTGAACAGATCGGTTCACAGTTCAAAGTTTCTAGAAAATTCTTGAATTTAGTTCTTTTGACTCCTGTACAAATTGAGAACCATGCACCTGGAATTTCCTATAAATAGAGGGTTACTGGAGACTTCCCAGACATGACAATTAGCTTGGATAATTGTTGTCCTCTCTAGTTTTGGTAACCAATAGAGATCCCGAGCAAGTCCTACCCGAAAAAAGGAGGGATAGCAAGGGAGAGAAAATTGTTGGAGAGTGTATTAGTACTAATATGACGTTCGAAAGGGACAAATCCTTTTCATTGGCTCTGGTAGCGCAACATGGAGTTCCCAATGGTCTGTGTGGACTACTCTAGAGGCAGGAGGTTGTTGCCTTCCGCTAGGAGGACAACGTCAACCGATGTCTGTGGTGCCAGACCATGAGTCCTTTACTAACAATTGTTTGAGTGATGTATGAAGAAGAAGCATGCTACTATAAGAGTAATGTCGCTGGACTTGCTCTAGGACCAGGTATGACCTTGCAAACATTCCTTCCTAGATACATTGTTGTTGACACAATCTTGCTATTTTGGGAAACAAACATTTAATTTTTTTTTCGCTACCTTATCTGTCATCCCTATTTCCCTACATGAAGATCATTCTATAGGTGAAAAGTAATGTTGTATATCAACTTGGTGCAAAACTCTTCTTGCTCCTATTTCCAAAGATATGATATAAACTTAAGGTCTTTATCTGATACAAATATTGAGGGAATACTATACATTGACACAATTTACACTATAGATATCTTCATAAGGTTAATTACTTTTACTGTAGTCTTTGATAGTATGAAGTGGGATGTCTTTGTTTAGAGATCCAATACAACATAGAAAAAATTAGAGCCCTTCTTGGTCCTTGGTTTACTACTAAAAAATCCAATGGTGAATAGATCCCATTTCCCTTACCGAATGTAATATTTTTCCTCCACTTTCTAATATGTAAGGCACTAAAAAATGAAATTTACAATTTATGGATTCACTCACACCTTTACACCACAAGAAATACTTAAAATTCTTATACATATTTTTTTAATCCTAGTTGTATTGTATTCTTAAATTCACGGTACTCCTGTATAATCGTTTGTTTCAGACCCAGAAATCATAGAATGAAATTCTATATCTTATACCATAACCCTTCACCTAAGCATATAGAAAATCAGAATGAACATTTATGAATTGAAGCCATCAATACATGTAAGTCTACATTATTATGTATTCTTCAAGAAAGTCTATGGCTTGATGCTCATATTGGAGGTTCTTACTATATCTTGCATCAAATGGGGTGTCCAAATAGGTCATTCTTCAGGGTTCCTTAATTTAGACGTAGAAATGGATGCATATATTGAATTGTTTAAACGAAAGGTGTTAACTACCAAATGAGATTTTCCATGATAGTTGTAGCAAAGAAAAACTTAGAATCTTACCCTATTCCATAACTAGAAAAATTGTGTGACCGGTTCCCTAGACTTGATCAAGTAAGGATAAAATTATACCTTAAAAAATAATGTTAATACATATAACATATTATGAGGCAATAAGTTCTATAATCAACATCACATGTTTGCATAATAACTTAAATATATGCTAACATTTGGTAAGTTCATGAAAATTTTTACATGTAATTTCTTTGCTATATTTACAAAATGGTTAAATAAGAGGAATAATGTGCTTAATACATGTATTAAAATAACAATTGAAATTTTCATGTACAATCATCTAACTCAAAGTGGACTAAATATGTTAAATGAGTAAAATGTGGAATTTTGTGCATCATAATTACGTATTAATTCTTTTGTAACAATGCGAAATTACTAAGACTCCAATTAAAGAATATGAATATATCCATAGATAAATTGTTGAAACCACAATGTTTATATAACTCACAAAAGGAAATTCCAAAACTCAAAGATAATGGTAACAACATGTTTCTTGTATCCCAATTAGCTTGGGTGTCAAGTTTCACATTGTTTGAATGATAATAACTATCTTAATTTCATTTAAAAAACAAAAAATGAGTTTTTCTCCAATATATTAAATATTATGTTTAATAATTTCAAAACTAGAAATAAATTCCAAATTTGAATTCCACATATCAAAATTAGTCAATGTGTGAATTTTCACATTAATTGGCAAATCTCATTTATCCAAGTTTTATTTAGGAGAGATAATATAACTTAAAGTTCAAAATATTAAATAAAATAGTATACATTCCCAAAATAAAAAAAATTAATGACAAAAATTACACTGCTCAACTTTTAGTTTCTTGTAGGTCGAGTTTCACATCTTTTGAGTGTTTCTAAATGCCTCAAATTCATTAAGAAAAAATTGAAAAATAAGGACAAAAATATTAAACTTATTATTAAAAAGAAAACATCTTATATATTAAATGAATAGTATAAACCATCTTATATGAATTATATGTATATAATTATTTGAAGTTGTAATAAATCAAATTGTGGTGTAACATAAAGGAAAGTAATGTTGTGCATGCATGTTAAATATATGGAAAATTTTACATAGAGGAAAATCTAAAAATGTATGTACTTTACAAATACAATGTGACCTAGGTTATTGCAAAAATGTAAAATATGAGAGACAATTTAATTAAGTAAAACAAACTTTAAAGAACTAAATTCTCTCTACTTAATGTTTTAAAGAAATAAATAAACAAAAACAATTAGGTTAAGATATCATAAAGGAAATTAATATTTTAACTTATTTATATGTTTGTCTGGAAATAAATAAACATTTCCAATTTTATATAATTAATTACCTAACCCAATATATAAAATATAATTATCTTGACTAAATGGTTTCCTTAGAATTGTTAACAACAACGAAAAAAAGAAAATAGTTTGATAGATAATTTTTTCACCCTTTTGATTTGAAATTCAAGTGTCTGTAGTAATTATTTCTAGATATATAAATTTATAAGCACCTATCTGCTATGCAAATAAATAATGTAAAATATATTATCCATATATATGGTTGCTTCAAATTTATAAATTTATATCTAGATTAATATTAATTAAAATAGATGATTTTATTGAAATAATTTTTATATAAGTTTTTCATGACTCTAACGTGAGACGAAAAACATTGTGAGGAAGCCTTTCTAATGGAATGAATAGGTGTATAGCGGAGGTTGATAAACATAATAAAAAAAGGAATTCAATACGTATATCCTACATGGTTGTACATTAAATTACTATACACATTTACATTGATAAAAAATTAAATCATGAGATAGTTAGAAGTCTCTTTACTATAAACATAATAGTCAATATTTATATGATCAAGTTGTTAAAAAGAAGGAGAAATGTATGGTAAAACATATACATAAATAAATGGAAGGGAACTGACTTTTTTATTCTTTTGCATCATTTGTTAAAGAATGCTTAGCTTTTCTCCTTTTAGAATGTATGTTGCATATTTTCCTTACCAAACAAAAATATATAAGTTTCTTGCTACCAAAGCTTAGTCATATATAGACTCCTTCCAGTGGCCTTCATACACATAGAAATCACTTGACCAATAGGAAATGACTTCTAACCTTCTCTCTTATCCTCCTATTCAAGTCCCTTGTATGAACCATCAAAGACTTGTAATCTCATAGTGATCTTTTCTCAAGCACCGGTGTTACAAACCTTGCAACTCTAACTTGGATCTAAGATTTTGATTTTGACAAGCCGACAAACTTCTTCAGGTATGTTGCATCCCCCATGAGTCATATTGAGAAATTATTTTCTTTGGTCTCACTCTCTCTCTTCTGAGCCTCTTTGAGGTATATTGGTGATTAGTATTATCTTTCTTGACTTGAAGACCTATACAAGTCTAATATTAATGACTTTGAACTCTTGATCTATGTTGGAGACTTACTCATATCTTGTTCATCTTAATGCTTATGAAATTCTAATTTCATGTTGTGGACCTTTGTGATCCACTAAAGAATCTTATCATGGAAATGGTTATACATTTGTTTGTGGGTCCTTCGACCCCACTTTATAATTGTTGGATTGTCTCAACCTATTTTTTCTAGATTGACTAGACTTATTCTTGCCTTTCTATTATGCACATGTGCAAGTAGACTAAGTTTATTTATTGTAGTAGTACATTTGTACTTCCATGATATTTTGAGGTGTGTATTCTATCATGCTTGTGCATATTCCACTTGTATATATACAAGAGAATGCATATTTCACTCATATATTTACGAGAACATGTATTCTGCCCAAGGTGTGCGTTTTCCACCCAAAATATTTTAGTCTTGAGATTTATGGGTCTTGGACCTACATAAATAAAAGTGGTCTAATTTTTTAAATGTATAGTCAAGAATGCCTTGAAAAAGATGAAAATGAGAAATGCATGCAGACCAGACGGTATTCCCATTGATGTATGGAAGAGTATGGGGTATGAAGGAGTTATGTGGTAAACAAATTAATTTAACAAAATCATGCAGACAAAGAAGATGTCAGATGAGTGGAGAAACAGTACCATAGTCCCCATCTACAAGAACAAAGGTGTTGTTTCGAGATGCAAAAACTATAGAGGTATCAAGTTGATGAGTCACGCAATGAAGCTACGAGAGAGGTTTATTGAGTAGAGTCTAAGATCTATAACGTAGATATCAAACAACCAATTTGGTTTCATGCCTGGTAGATCAATAATAGATGTTATTTTTCTGATAAGGAGGCTTATGGAGAAGTATAGGGAAAGAAAAAGAGATCTTCACATGGTTTTTATCGATTTGGAAAAGGCTTATGATCGAGTACCCAGAGAAGTGTTGTGGATGGTTTTGAGGAAAAAAGTGTTCCAATCCAATACATTGACTTGGTTAAAGATATGTATGGTAGCTCTACTACAAGTGTGAAGACTCCTGGAGGAGAGACACTAACATTTCCCATCACAGTTGGGGTACACCAAGGATCCACACTCAGTCCATATCTATTCGTTCTTGTTATGGATGTGTTCACATAGAATGTTTAGGATGATGTTCCTTGGTGTATGTTATTTGATGATGATATTGTATTGATTGACGAAAATAAAGATCGTTTAAATGATAAATTTGAACTTTGGAGAAAGGCACTGGAATCAAATGAATTGATGATTAGTAGGAGAAAAATTGATTATATGCAATGCAATTTCAGTCAATCCCGTAGTTCAAATGGTGGAGCAAAGTTGGACGCATTAGATATACCAAAATGTGATAAATTTCATTACTTGGGCTCTATCATTCAAATAGATGGGGATGTCGAAAATGATGTTTGTCATAGGATCACTATAGGATGGTTGAAATGGAGGAGTGCAACTATAGTATTATGTAATCCGAAGATCCCTCTTAGACTAAAAAGCAAGTTTTATAAAACTTCTATACGGCCAACCGTGCTATATGGGAGTGACTGTTGGGTGGTGAAGAAACAAGGACTCGACAAGATGAACATGGTTGAAATGCATATGTTGAGATGGGTGTGGGAAGACAATAAAAGATCGCTTGAGAAATGACTATATTAGGAATAAAGTGGGGGTGGTGAGCATTGGGGACAAGTTGCGTGACGGCCGACTCATATGGTATGGACATGTGCAACACATACTGACTAATGTGCCTTTATCAAACAATACTATTGAGGCAAGAACTATTAATATAAGAAGATGAATGCCTAAATTAACATGGGAAGAGCTTATAAGAGGAGATTTTGAATCACTACATCTCAACCAGAATATGACCCATGATAGAGTTGAATGGAAAAGAAGGATCCATGTAGCCGACTCCAACATAGTTGGGATTGAGGCTTAGTTGATGATGATGATGATGATACATTATAATTTCTTAATGTTGTTACATATCAAGAATTACTCTGTTAATCATATTGTTTTTAATAAATGCCTCATCTACGACTTTCTTATCATCATTTTAAAATTCATATTCTTTTGAGACCCACATGGGTGGTTCTTTCCTCTTCTATGGGTAGCTTTGTTACATTTGATATCTTTTATTTCATAATGTTTCTCAATCTCCAATTTAGTATGCACATACTAGTGTTTGTGTTGATGCATCTACCTTTCTTCTTTTTGTGGGGTATGCTTCCTACCCAAGTTGTATATCAAGGAGGAGAAAACCAAACTTGACCAATACAACTTTGAGAGTAGTTGAACCTTCTTGGTGAGATAAATTTGAGGTGGTTCGATAAACCTTTGTTGATCCTATGTTTTAGTTTCATATGTATCACCCTATGTGGTAAATAATGGTGAGAATATCAAGCATTATAATAGTTAGATATTATATATTCCACTTCTACATTTGGTATCTTGAATTATACTTTTAATAAATTGATTATCAGCCCTTTCGTGAAAAAAAGTAGTGTTTGACATATGGGATGTTTCCTTTTATTTGATTTGGGTTGGAATGGATTCCCTCTCAGGTACCAATCCTTACAATATGCAATGATGAAACCATATTCCTTCAAAAATTGTATCCATCATTTATATAGAGGATAACGTCCTCATGTTAGAGGAGGCACTTCAGAGTCTCATGGTGTTCATGTCAGAATTTTCCCATGTATAAAAAATGTCTCCAAACATTTAGATCATCCACTATAGATATTCATATGAGGTAACTAGTTAGATAGTTGAAGGTTGTTTTCACTGAATTATTAGCTGAACAAACCTTCATAAAATTTACTAATGTTGAAGTTTTTCTAAAAAGTGACTCAAATTATTGGACATATTCTCCTTTAAATGCATACCTATATCCAATAATTTGATGTTTCCAATTTAAAGGATATATGTGAATGAACAATTCGACCAACCATCTAAATTCCACTGAAGGACTAAACACATTCACAATTTAGTATATTTGTTACACATGAACAACTCTGGTTTTTTAATACTAGTAATTTAGTTCTAGTGTTTTATTTCATATATATGGGGATTAAGAGAGAAATTTTTCTCCTCCCTTCTCCCAATCCCATTGTAGATGCCACATGCTCAGGAGGGTGGTGAATAAAGAATGATAGTCTAAGCAGTTCAAGGTTGGTTCTCTTCATTGGAGACAATTAGAATTTGTCAACTTTGTTATAACGTGCTGGTGTATGCTATTGAATATGGGTTGTTTTGTTATGAGGTTTATATTAAACAAATTATTGTATCATTTACTAAAAGTTGTCATGTAGATGTTGATTAATCAAACAATTTCCATCATTATGATAACAAATGTTTGTAAATACTATATAGAGGAAATTTATTCCACAAGAAACAATATGTTCAAATAATAGCATAAGGAAAATTAAAACAAATAATTGATATTGGAACACATAATGATACAAAAATGCTAAAAACTTGAAAGTAATCTTGTGACCAAAGCAACATATGAAAATGACATGGGTTGGACAAAACATCTAAACTATGAAAAAAAGTATTGTTCACAATTAACATCACTTACTAAATTATTGTTTGAATATATTTGGATAGCATAACCTCTAGATTGCCATCAACATTGGATTAAATCCCTATACATTATCATGAATTTATTTTTGTTGTTCATAAGGGATGACTACATCTATATATTAATCTACATTAAGATTGGGTGACTCAACATAACACATAAAATTTAAGTATCGATGATCTGTTATGGACCAGACATGATGAGTAAATATATGAAAAGATGGACATTATTTCAACATATTCATAATGCACAAGGCACTTTTTTAGACACACATCAATGTATTTATGAAAGAAGAATCACAGTTTTTTGTAGTAATTATCATCTACTACATCATGCATAGTTTTGTTCTATAAATACATATAAGTAAGGTTATAAGGATAAATATGTATTTCTAAAGTATGCCAAGGGTGTATGATTTATTGCTTGAGAGTGTTTGTATTTTGAAACTAATTTGAACTATAATATCCAATATAGTATAATCCATTATATAAAAATTTTCCACCATGATGATTCATTATTGTCATGATTAATAAGGATAAACATTTACTATTGTGCCATACATTAACTAAAGAAATAAAATTCATCCTTTTAATTATGGAAAAAGAAATATTTATTTTAATGTCAAGTTTGTTGAAAAAATCTATTCATATGACAATTCAACTAAATTCACATTAATCTATGAAATGAAAAAAAATTCAATATTCACTCATATTGTATATAAAATATAAGAAAATGTAATTTTTAATTTGTGTGATATTAAATTCCATTATATTATACATTAGCATCTTTTTATTAATATAAGAAAACGATATCTAAAACTAGTATAAACTTAGATTGATTTCTCTAAAAAAGACAGTTCACAATGATTTCATGGGTAGTGCTTGGGCAATATTTTACTTTAGTTCCAGTTTGACAAGTAGTTGAATTAGGTCCTTCATCAAGTTTTTTTTATTATCAAGAGAACCGCCCTCGTAGAAATTCCAATTTTGTGAACCCTCTAAGACAACGTAAAACTCTCAGGCCCCGAGCGCCTCGCACACCTGGGAACCGGTTAAGGCGCACAGTTGGTCGGCCTGCACGACAGATACCATTTTGGAGGCAGCCACTGGGTTTCAAACCTGGGTCCCTTCATGAGGGGACACCGTGCCGAACCACCTGAACCACTCCTCCCCGACCCTTCATCAAGTTAGTATATTAAATAATATGGTATATATAAAAAAATTGTGCTATGATCATAATTTTGAGGTACGACATTCTTTAATGCCTTTATGTTAATGTATTAAACTAAATTTCTTCTCCTACTCCTAAAAAGTGCAGCACCTTTGTCTATATAAATGCATGAACAAGTGTTGATGCTTCATGGAAGTAGTAAAAAACCATGTTCTTGAGGTGGTATGTAACCTGATGTACAAGCTTTTAATAAGCCTACTTTTTTGAAGAAGGAACAAGTTTAGGACCTATATGGCAATGCAAAAAATAGGACAACACGTGAATTTAATTTGCATCAAGTATCAAATCACCAACTAGATAATGAAGGGCTTTAGGATGCATCCAAAGAGGCAAAAATCCTTGCAAACCGATTTGTCCTTGCTAATAATCCCTCTTGAGGAACAAATTTAGAATATAGTGTCTTCGAGTAGGAGATTAGAGTAAAAATATGATCTATTAATTGCTTAAATAAAGTACAAGTATAAACACCACATGTAAACTTGACTCTAATGGGGAGACAATTAGAGAGTCTTCTTCCACTCTTCAACCAAACAAGCACTTTTGGGATAAAAATATTCGTTTACCTCATCTTGGCAAACATCTTATCAATGTTGTCAATGCTCCTTTAACTAGAGAAGACATCAACAATGTTGTTATACAGGATAATGGGGATAAATAACCCAAATCATGTGAGTATAATTCTCTCTTATTTAAGAATACTTGGCAAGATATTGGCCATGCTATTACAAAATGTATTTTTCTTAATTTCTTCTCCAGTCCTACACTTTTAAGAGAGGTTGATAAAACCTTTATCGATCTCATTCCCATAAATGATGAACCTTGCAAAGTCAATGATTGGAGGCTTATCCCATTATGTAACTTTGCTTATGAAATCATTGTTAAGATTATGTCTGAGACATTGGCATGTGTACACCCAAAATTCATATTTCTTAGCTGATGTGAATTTTTGAAGGGAGGACAATTAGGAATTCCATATTATTAGTTAATGACATTATCAGTGACTTTTCTCTAAAATGCAAGAACTCATGATACTTTTACAAGGTTGACTTATGTAACGAATATGATACTGTTCAACATGACTACATTCTCCACCTTTTGAAGAACATGAATTTTCCTTACAAGTGTATTAAATACATAGAAGAGTAAAGACTAGTTTATAATCCTAGTAAATAATAATATTGCTCCCATAATTCAAGATGTCAATGGAATTTTCCAAGTAGAAACCATGGATCCATATCTCTTTGTTATTGGCATGCAATGACTCACCTCTATGATGCAAGAAACTAAATACATGGAAAATATAGTCCCTCTCAAAATGGGCAACCTTTAAATTTCTAATTTGATTTTTATGGATGATCTTTTTATCTTTTTCAAGCTATCACAAAAAATGCGGATTCAATTACAATAATCTTAAAAGATTTTGAACCACTTTTCTGGTCTTGCGATAATCTTGAAAAGAGGCAAAAAATTTTGAATGCTAGAGAAAATTAATGCATATAAAATGAGTTGTGTCATTGGGGTTGCTGATATTATAGTGAAATACCTTGGACTTCCACTTTTCACAAGGAAACTCATTAGGAAATGTGCACTACTTGTTTCGACAAAGTAAAAATTAAACTTGAATCTTGGAAATATTGTCTTCTTTCAATGAAAGGTCATGCATAACTCAATATTTCTACCCTCTACTCTGATCATCACGTTTGGAAAAATGCATATCATTCCCTACATGTGTCATTGATGAGATTGAGAAACTTTATCGATAATTTTGTTGGGAGACACTAATGTTCTCAATCACATTCAAACTATATATGGGACATGTCTTGTATTCTAAAAGATGATCGAGGATTGAGCATCTAAATATTTGATAACTAGATCAAAGTTAATCTCCTAAAAAAATCTTTGATCACATAAAATCACCCTCTAGTTCAAATGGATACATAATAAATGTAACGACCCAATTTCAGATTAACCATCTAATCAGGGTTACTTGGATGACTGCATACATAAAAAGATTGATCATTGTTTAAAGCTTGATTAATGATGTTATTATAATCATTATACTTTAAACCTAATGAAAAACTCTAAATATGCTCTATTTCAAATAAAAATGTTTGGCTATTGAAAACCCTAATCATCCAATATTAGGGTTTTGGTAGTATATGAATAACAAATTTGATGAGTATAATTGTTCACTAAACAATTTTTAGTATTTTACATATAACTCTGATTGAGTTGAAATTTGTATATAGTTTTGATAACTCAAAAATAAGAATTCTTGAAAAATATCAGAATTTTTGAATAATTTTATGACATGTTTGTTGGCCAAGTTTCCCCAGGACAAACTGAGGTGACCATGATTCTAGTTTAAATGTATTTGAATAAGATATGTGTTATCTTATTGTCATGTCCTTGAAGTGACATTGATTTATGAAAATTATAAAAGAAAAAGAAAAAATGTATCTATGTTTTTTGTATATAGTTTAATAACCTTTGTTGAGAATTAGTTGTTTTCCTTAGATATCTAGGTTTAGAGTTAGGGATTCTCTCTAATGATTGACATTTATGTCGATTAAAAGAGAGAGCCAACATAAATACCTTAAAATGTTCTCTATCTAGAACTATCTCATTAGAGGCATGCATGCATGGATTTGGAGACACATCTTAAAACATGGAGACTTTATTCTTAGATGTAATTTTAAGGATTGGGGATGGTACTGATACTTCTCTTTGGGATGATCCTTGACTACTCGAAGGACATTTTTTATGATATTGTATGGACCAATCTGTTATGATTTACATAAGATCGGACCACAAAGCTATGGTCGGCACCCTCATCAGAGATAGATTATGGACCCATTTGTCAAGTTGCTTTTATCAACCATGGTCGGACTTCTTACTTCCCTACCTATCCTAACTGGAAGAAGCATTTTTTTCACCATTTGCGACAAGCTTGGCATTTCTCTCAAGTCTAAATGGAACTATAACAAATTTTGATCATGCCCAAAGCTTGAATCAATGGCTTCGGGCATGCAAGGCCCCTAAATGATACATCATGCATGTGTGGAAAGTTTACCACCAATCATTGTTTACAAATTATTTAAGATAGAGGAGAGGCTTCCGCCTTTTATCTATATGCCTCCCATGCAAACTAGAGGTTGTATCTAATTTTCATGTATTGTTTAGTTGTGCTTCCACCTATCATATATGAGAACAATGCAAGCAACACATGTATCTTTCTTGCCACCCCTAAATACTAATATTATATTCACACATTTCATGCAACCAAAGACTTGCTTCTCATAATTTTGGTTTTACACCATGTTTGGCATTGAAGAAGTAGAGTGATATTTGAGAATCATAAAATTTCGTGAGGTGAAGTTTGAACTATGGTCAAATCTGATTTTGTACTCTATATTCATTGTACATATATGTCCTTAGACTTCATATTACTTTCATTTAATTCCTTTTAAGGATTAATGAAAATATCATCTTACTTACCAATAATATAAACTTAATTTTATTGATCATATAGTATCTTTAATAATAAAAAAACACCAATTCTAAACCTAATATAAAATTATATACATTTGTATAAAAATATTTCTAGAAATTTAAAGGAAAAATGAGAGTAGAGTTTATAGTATAAATTCAAATATAGATAAAAATATTAAATAAAATACTAAATTGGTGAGAAACTCCCACAAGAACAAAAAAATAATTAATTAGAAGAATAATACAAGATGATTCAACTATATATAATTCAAAATGTTAATACATATGACAAATATTATAATCCAAATATGATCATGAAGTGAAAGAAAATTCAGAAAAATTATAGTATCTTAGAAATACTTCTATTATGGTGAAATTTGGAGTGTTGAACCTATAGAAAATACATGTGGTGAAGGAGACAAACTTCATGTGCTAATTTAGATATATTTGTAACTAAATAAAAATAAGATTAGGTACATACTAGTAAAAAAATAAATAGATCATATTCTACACAAAGTAATCTTTTATTTTGTTTTAAAGACTTTAGTCATTTTTCATCTAGAGATAGGGGAATTAAATCCATCCAAGAACTTTCCACTATACCACCATTAAAATGTAGTTGATTCCCTGACAAGATGCCATTTTAGTCACACAATTAAATTTTTGATTTTTTTTGAACTTTTAGTGCATTTAGCTCCTTGTCATCTTTAATGGCTATATTCATATAGAAAATGATTATTCAATTCTAGATCCTTTGATTGGTGAGGTGTTTAAGTCCATGTGAGTTGAATGAGTCCAAACTCTAGACGAATGCAACACATGGTAGTGCACATATGAGATTTAGCCCTATTCTCGTTAATTATGGTGCTTGCAATTGAAAAACTTTACATAATTTATATAATTTTGATAACAGGGTGCTATATGTGAAAAACTAAGGCTTATTTTTTTCAAAGTACTCCCTATTCTAAAAATGACTCCTTATGTTTGAATGTAAGAAAAATATCTCTTAAGTCTCCAATTTATGCAGTGAATATGGAGAGATAGAGGATTTTTAGAGTCCATGAAGATAAAAAAATTCTAAAGAGTACATATGGGAATTATCTTGAAAAATTGTTGATCTAGATGCTTTCTTGGGGTTTTCTAATTGTTGGAATGAGGACCCTAGACACAACCTATCTCCTTTAATGTCTCCTTATTACTTTAAAGGGTTTTTTTATGATATCCTTGTTTTCCTATGGTTTTCTTTGAGAGTGTAATGAGTTGAAGGGAGTATTCAATTGTACCTTTTTGAAGATTTCTACTACTCTAGTATGATTTATATGGTTCTAGATGTTCCTCCAACTACTGAGTCTTTTATTTTATGCTTCCTTAAGAATGCAGAAAGGCCTTTCTACGACACCAAAATCCATTTTCGATGGAAGATATTATGTTGAAGTTTTATACTAGAAAATGGTTGACATATGTCAAAAAGAACATTATGAAAGGCCAATCGCTAGATAAAGGACACAGAAATTTGTCCATATTAGATAGTTATACCTTATTTGTGTTTCCATTAGAAGATGATATGTAATCACTATTGATATACTATTTGTTTGTCCATTCAACATTGATATGTACTTACAATTCATTCACTATTTGTGTTTCCTTTACCTAGAGGTACTTACCCCTAGTTTGCAAAATTTTACTGTCATGTCTCATTGTTAGCCAATAGTTTTTTTATGTCCATTGTGTTAGGGGTTTTGATCCCTCTTTGAATAGATATTTCCTATTCTATTTTTGTATTTCATTGAGAAAATGTGGGGTTTTAGGGATGTCACAATTTTTACCTAGATCACTACCTTGTCTATTGTTGAGTGCTTCCATCTTCTTTACTACTTCATGGAGCATCTTTGTCACTGCTATGTGGTGCCTTGGAAAAGTTCCTATACATTGAGTGTTGCTTCTATTATTTCCTTTGATTTTTTGATGACCTTCACCAACTTTGGATTCATTAATGTCATCTTCATATCCATTATGGTTTCATTACCTCCACCAACTTCACCTTTTCTTCCTTTGCCACCACCTTTGTGAAGATCTATAGTGAGAAAAGAATTTTTGCTCCTCATTGCTACCACTACTCCTCCTTGTTGTTACTCCTTCCAATTGTAACTATTGTTGTTGCTTGTACATGGTAAGAGGTCCTAGTTATTTTTATCAAATTTGAACTTTAGATGTTTTGCTCACTCAATTTTTATTGTTGACATAATACTTTATGCATGCTTGATAACTCAACTAAGAAGTTTAGTTATCCATTTAATATGTGAAATTCAATTAATTTAATTAAGTACAACCTAGTTATGTAGGAATCTGTCATGCTCCACCCCTTGAAGCCTTTGTGGATGTGTTAAGAAAAACCAAAACCTATAAATGAAGATATTTGTGAGATTTACAATTTATATATCTTCTTTTTGCATCACTTTTCATTCTCAACATTAAATAAAATATCTATTATTCTATTTATATGAAATATTTTAAGTAGTGGATAAAATGATGCATGTATGATCATTTGGTTTTTCCTGCACAGTTAGAGTGTACTCAGATTCTAGTGATGTCAGTACTGTCAGATTAGAAGACAACAACATGCATCGACCATGTTATACTTGTATCCAAGGATATATTCCAATCAAATGTAGTACCACGATAGTTACAAACAACTGCGACATAAAATGACTACGTTGTGTGTAGTAAAGGAGAAAATCATAAGAAAACTCAATAATGCCAGAAGAAAATAGAAATAATGGTCAAACATTTGTGACTACATATCATCTTTTAAAAGGCACACAAATATGCACATATTAGAAAGTGAAACCCTGAGGAAACATGACTATCTACATAACTATTTTACCTTACAATAGATACAGGTACATCCACCAAGGAGGAGATACAAAATAGTAAACAGTGTTTTATTATTATGTACATGTATTGTCAGGACTGGTGTACAACAAAAATGTGAACTTTTTTAACGCAACTCCATTATTCTAACAAGTTTAACTTATGAAACAACACATTGAGTATGTTTAGTATTGTTTTGTATTAAAGTCAATTGCAACAAACCCTCACCATGGTCGTAGTTTCTTGTGTGGGAAATTATTTGCATTAAGGGTAGACTTGAAGGATGCATATTTGTATGACTTTCATCGCTTGTGTGAAATATTGGGAGAGTTACACTATGTGTGATCATACAAAGAGGTATCTAATACTAGTATATGTTAATTCTATAGGTTACAAATGATAATGAATAAATATATAAGGTAAAGACCGGTTCAACTTCTTTTACTGTTCAATCAACCTTCCTAGTCAGGAGTCACTATAGGATGAGATTAAGTTACTAAATTAGGAATTTAAGTCACTCTAGGTCCATACATTGAACATAAAGAACATGGCTAAAATGATTCAACATGATAGAGATGTTAACCATTCATTTATGTTGATAATGGTGCATTATATACAAAATTAAATAGGTTGTAGGATAATAATCACATTTTGGATCCACCTTCATCTTTGACTTTGGTGTGGTATAAGTATATCCCCTCTATTACACATATTTTATTGAACATTAAATGATCACCCAATGTATTGGTATGTCACATTATTCATAACATGTCATTATTTTGTTATTACATACATGTAGATTTTGTCATTAACTTGCAATTGAATTAACTACCATATTATATATGAATTCATATATGTTGTTGCGAACATGCGACATGTCACTATCTTGATATTGAATATATATATGTTGTTGTGAAATTGCAAGACATTACAAGTAAATTAACTAAATCCTTGAATTTGAATATAGTTGGAACTTGTGACAAGCAATTTATCTCACTAAGATGAGATGGAGTTTTAAATTTGGATATGTGACTTTCTTTAAAACAAATAATTTCTTCATGATCTCAAACAAAATGATTTTGGGATTGCAAAGAAAATGACCATTTGTGGAATAGTCACATATTGAACATCAGATAAGCTTCAAAAGTTGGTCTATGATAGATTTGTGTATGGTTGTAGCTGAATATACTATGTAAAGAGTGGTACCCGATAATGGGCACACTCAATGATATAAACATGAGCCATAAACTATTTAAGCAGTAGAAAACATAATTATTTACAAAGTTATGAAATGTTTCCATGTACATAACTTTCTCACCCTAAGGGTGGTACATAAAATGAAAGGTTACATCTATATACATGTAAGCCCATATGCAGAGGGTCACACGACTATCTCAAGCTATCCTTAAGTTCACTAACAAGTTCACAATCATCCTGAGTCTCTGTCCTATAAAGTACCTACACCTGGGTGGAGGTAACACCTAGAAAAATAGGAAAACAGGGTATGAATCAGCAAAAGTTGAGTATGTACATTAGAATATTAACTAAGGCATTAATTATTTTAGAAGTAAAATAAGATGTTCCCATAAAAAGGGGCCCATTGAAGCTAGGTAAGTTTTAATGAGAAGTAATAAGAAAAGGAACTTTCAAAAGAATGAGGCAGTACAATTTAACAGTTAAAATCATAGTTCTTGCCATTATTAACCATTCAATCACATAAATATTTGCATGCTGATATATTTGACTAAAGTAAATATAGTAGGGCCATGAAATTACTGAGTCATTAGCCTATGTAAAATGGGTGGAATTAGTGCACCTCTATATATATATCAAGATGGAAGTAGCAAACCCCAGGCAGAAGTAGTGCACCCTAATGTTTATGCATAAATGTATATAATAGTTAAACAAATTGAATTATCTAACATGCATAAATAGAGTGGCAAGATACACCATTCACAAACATAGTTGGTATGATTTAAGCACAATAGCAGATGGGGTCATTGACCCAATTCAACATGATAATATTGATTTCAGAAGGATAACAATAAGTTACATATGAGAGAACAAGATATTTCAACAAGTAAGAATAAGAGCAAGTATTCCAAGAGCTTCCTTATTATGGGAAAATTTAGTCATATAAATGCTCAGGTATAAATAGGGAGAAGTACATACCTTATCATCAAGTCTAATGGTTAACCCAATAGAAATCTTGGTCCTCAAAGTCTGAGTATTCATCCTAGGAACACATTATGTAAGGGAGTAAAAACCAAAAATATTTGTGCATTATAGATTTTCATATTGTTCTTATCCTAGTCCTGGTCACCTAGTATCATGTTTTTTTATCTATTAAGTGAATATATGATCCATTGTATGTCCATATTAGTTTTAAGGTCTATGTTTAGTCATACAACTCGAAGTACTTCCTAGATTGCACGTGTGCGGGTAGTTTATTTCTCCAACTTATGCATTATAATATCTTCCTCATTTAATGTCATTATACTTCCATTTATTCCAATAAGGTTTAATATACTTGTATCCCATAGGTATGAATATGTTCGTAATAATTTTTTGCATTAGTAACTACCATCAAAATGTATGCATATATATGTGCAACTAAGTTCGTAATATATAAAAGGAACGAGATTACTATGCTAGGTTTTCTTATAAAAACTATCACAACTTATAGGTATACTAGTACTAATTTGACATATACTAATATAATAGATTAATCATGATCTAGGATATCATCTAAGGATGTATGTGTTGTATTAGTATAAACATGTATTGATTACTCATTTTTATCTATCTACTTGGCTCTTACTTATTGAGATCATGTTATGCCATACCATGTTTTGTTATTATATCGTGTTAACTAAAATAGAACATATGAATCATTAGAGGAAAAAACTGACCTACTGATCATGTGTTTGATCAGGTATCCCATGAACCATCTTTATTTAAGTATGACTTCTTGTGGCCATCACATTTCCTAGAGCCTCATGGATTGATGCATGTGGGGTATTTATCAAGAAGGGTGTGTCAAACAGGTTGCATATGTATTGGAGTTGCAAACCAGTTAGAAGATCTGTGTCTAGCAATGTGAGACAAATCTATACTACTCTTTGAACCTCTTGGGTCTTGAACAAGGACAATTAAATGGTGTTGGGATAAGCGGCAATGCTTCTTGGTGAGGATATTAGAGTCCATCTGGTAAGTAGAAGTGCAGACACATGGAATCTATAGGTTCTTAGCATCTGATCGCTGCAGTGCTAGCATTGAGGAGGTTACTATCCTGGCAATGGAAACTGGTGATTTACAGAGCCGGCATCATCATGCAGTAAGTGGCAGAACTATTCTGCTGTCACGGTGGCTGGTGTAAGGCTGGGAGAGATGAGAGGTGTCAAGGTTTCGAGGGTAAGGAGGAAAGAGAGTTGAGGTAGGGGAGGTCAAAGCAGAGAAGACATAATGAAAGAGGAAGTAGAGGTGACAATGCGGTGTGGCTACTAAATTCAGTAGGGATTGGTAGTGGTCTTGGGTGGTGCCGCAGGGGGTGAATGAGATGGTTGTCAGGAGCTTCTGTCGGCCGTAGCTGTTGGCGACAATTTCCTTACTTTCGAGTCTATCAGTTGCAAGGGGTGGGGTCATTGTTGTTGAAGGTTTCACCATGAAGGATGAGGAGTTGTCATGTCCTCCTGGTGGCACTGCTGCTGATGGCGGCCACCTCAGGTCTCTCGGTAACATTCTTTGTCGACTTTGTGGGTAGTAGCACCAGCGTTGCGATTGTGACGACTGCATGACGTAGGGTGAAGGGAGAAGGAGGTGGACGGTGGCATTTCCTATAGGTGCCAAACACTGCCTGGTGTGATTGGTGTTGCTTGGCACTTCATGGCGTTGCTGGGCATAGGTGGATCAGGGAGTCTGTAGGGCAGAACTTGGAGGCTGGGGCAACACCTGCGTGTGGTGGCTGCCAAAAGGGGAGACTATGGTGTTGCATGTCTGAACAAGGTAGCATTCTTGATGCTAGCGAGAGTGCAAGGTCCGTTGATGGCTCTCACTGTTGCTATGACGCTCGGCATAGTAGAAAAAAACAAAAAGGGGTGTCTAGGGTTTGGGCTTCCAACTAAGGTAGGGATGATATAGAGAACAAGAGTTAGGGGAGAGAGACGGAGGAGAGGGAGGTGGATGTTCGGCTGTTTGCGGAGAGGTAAAGATGCATGATAATCCATGTAGAAATGACTACTGGTGGACTATATTCCGTGGTGCTAAACTCGCGTATCGTGAGTTAGACAAAGGGGAATGTATGAGCGTTATAGGGGGAATCAATTTCCAATGGCATCAAATGTAACTGATAAGTACATTAGAGTTAGAGTTTCTTATCAATTAATTAAATGGTCAAACAGACTCTAATTGGTATAAGAATTAAAGGATAGGCTATCCAAAGTGTGAGGAGTTATAATTTACCATAAGTTTCTTCTTCCCAAAACATTTGTTATTTTATTTAATATTTTAAGTTAAATGCTCAATGAACCCATTTAATGCCTTTATTAATATATTTTGATGCACTGTTTTGTATTTACTATTTTTTTCCTCAAATACACTTAGTATGATTTGAGATGACATATTGAAATTATTTAATCAGTGTATTTTCTCATTAAACCCTTTTATTAAAAGTATTTGTTTATTTAATCATAATGTTGCATATATGAAGGATACTTATAGGTACGTTATGTTATTTGGCTCTAATAAATCTTAGTACACTTAAGATTACAAAAGTATATCATGATAGTTAAAGGATCCAAGAAGAGGTATCTTTAAACTTTGATCCTAGATTTGAGTATGTTACAACTCTCCACCCCTTAAAGATGATTTCGTCCCTAAAATTCATCCACCGATAACCTAGAGCACCCTTGAGACTAAATCAACTGATAGAACTCTCTCAGACTTGAAACTTACCTAACTTTGATGAGTAAAACTTTTTACATCATTTTATGTTATCTAATATATGTCCAAAATATCCATCTTAGCATAGTTTAAACATCATGTAGGGGTAATAATAGTTGTGGGCATATTTTTATATTGTATATACCTAATAGAAACCCAATACATTCATCATAAATTTTAGGCATTCCAAAAGTCAAAATGCTCTCCTATTACTAAGGTCAAAGACTCCACCTCTGAAAAGGATTAACCTATCACATAACTAAACACTCAAAGGGCCAAGATGGGGTAGATCAACTAAATAATATATATATCCAAAATTCTAACTCATTACTTTTCTCCTGGGTATAGGGTTTTAGGATTGACCTAACCAGTTAAGAATGTCTCACTGAGCGGTTTCATGCTTAATTTGAACTTCTTATAGTGGCGACTTGGTTCGTGAAACCATCATTGAAATCCAAAAAATGTTTTTGTTTTTGTACATATATAATATAATAATGACAATATTTTTGATGATGAAAAACTCTTGCGATGTGAATCAAAACAATTAGAACCAAAATCAATCCTGGAACCAAGTCAACTACTGACCATAACCTAAACATATGATATCATTCTAGTTTCACTTTACTCATCCAAATAGCGCACTAGAAATGTCACTACTACAGAAACAGCATTCAGTGTCGCTTTTCTGGGCGTCGGTTCTTTAGGAAAACCGACGCCTACACTATTAGACGTCGGTTATTTAGGCAAACCGACGTCTATATTCGAAGACCAGCCAGACACGGGTACTGCTTTGAATACAGCGTCGGTTGTTAATAACAAACCGACGCCTAAAGTCGCCCGCGAAATCCAATTTTCGAGCAAAAAAAATAGTGTCACTTTCAGCGTCGGTTATGTAGATAGAAACCGACGCCTATGCGCGGTGAAAATTTCCGCGAAAAGTGTCACTTTCAACGTCAGTTAACCTTTTATAACCGACGCTGAAAGTGGTTCCCGCCAAACAATTTCGTGAAAAATATCATCCAATTGGACGTCGGTTGGTTCAAACAACCGACGCTAAAGAGGTTTAGGCGTCGGTTGTTTGAAACAATCGACGCTATTTGGGAACTTAATATCCCGCTATCGCCCGACTCTTCCCCTTTCTTCTGTTTCATTACGAGTCGATTTCCCTTTTCTTCTCTGCTGTCGCCCGACCACGCCGCCGATTTCTCCTCCACGAAAGCTCCTTCTTCCTCCACGACAGCGCCGCCGCGCCGCTGGCGCACCCCCTTCTCCGCCGCCATTGTTGCTGCCTTCTTCCCCTTCTCCGCGCCCCTTCTCCGCCGCGCCCTCTTCTCCGCAGCCACTGCTGCTCCTTGGTATGCCTTCCCTGCCGCCTGGAGCTCGCCACCGCGCCACCTTCCTCCTTGCCGCCGCCCGTCGACGCCGCTGCTCCTTGGTCTGTCTGCCCTACCGCTTGGAGCTCGCCGGCCACCGCTGCACCTGCCTGCCCTGCCGCCTGGAGCTCGCCGGTCACCGCCACCACTGCTGAGAGGTCACTTGTTGTTGCTCGCCTAATATTGCATCTAAATCTTGGTTTCACCACTTCTTTCACTGAGAACTGAGAAGAATGGCCTACCACGGCCGTGTTTGATTTGATTAAACCCTAATTTGATTTAAATCCATTCTAGCATCCTAATTTGATTTGATTAAACCCTAACATTGATGAAACCCTAACATCAATTGTGATGAAACCCTAACATGTATATATCTATTATTGTGTTTGTTGGCCTAGAAACCCGTCCAAGATTGACTCATTAGGAGTAAATCTTGGATAGTCCCCGGTTTGGGACTGTTCTTGAACACCTAATCTCACTTAGGATGGGATAGGTGGTACACATTTATTATATATAAGAATGACATCACATGTGTTTGTTGGCCTAGAAAATGAACAATCATTGTTCTTTATATTACTTGTACATTGGTATAAATTAGAATGAACAATCACTAAATTATATACTATTTGTATGGAGTCCGGCTTCATTGTAGATATCTATTATTGTGTTTGTTGGCCTAGAAACCCGTCCAAGATTGACTCATTAGGAGTAAATCTTGGATAGTCCCCGGTTTGGGACTGTTCTTGAACACCTAATCTCACTTAGGATGTAAGTGTATAATGTGTATTGGGTTTTCGAGAAAATTTCGGTAACATTTCCCCGTTTGTTCTCTAAGTACATATGTACTTAGAGAACAGCGGGGAAATGCTGCCGAAATTTTCTTGAAAACCCAATACACATTATACACTTACTAGTGAGATTAGGTGTTCAAGGATGGGATAGGTGGTACACATTTATTATATATAAGAATGACATCACATGTGTTTGTTGTCCTAGAAAGTGAACAATCATTGTACTTTATATTACTTGTACATTGGTATAAATTAGAATGAACAATAACTAAATTATATACTGTTTGTATGGAGTCCGGCTTCATTGTAGATATCTATTATTGTGTTTGTTGGCCTAGAAACCCGTCCAAGATTGACTCATTAGGAGTAAATCTTGGTAGTCCCCGGTTTGGAACTGTTCTTGAACACCTAATCTCACTTAGGATGTAAGTGTATAATGTGTATTGGGTTTTCGAGAAAATTTTGGTAGCATTTCCCCGTTTGTTCTCTAAGTACATATGTACTTAGAGAACAGCGGGGAAATGTTGCCGAAATTTTCTTGAAAACCCAATACACATTATACACTTACTAGTGAGATTAGGTGTTCAAGGATGGGATAGGTGGTACACATTTATTATATATAAGAATGACATCACATGTGTTTGTTGGCCTAGAAAGTGAACAATCATTGTTCTTTATATTACTTGTACATTGGTATAAATTAGAATGAACAATCACTAAATTATATACTGTTTGTATGGAGTCCGGCTTCATTGTAGATATCTATTATTGTGTTTGTTGGCCTAGAAACTCGTCCAAGATTGACTCATTAGGAGTAAATCTTGGATAGTCCCCGGTTTGGGACTGTTCTTGAACACCTAATCTCACTTAGGATGTAAGTGTATAATGTGTATTGGGTTTTCGAGAAAATTTCGGTAGCATTTCCCCGTTTGTTCTCTAAGTACATATGTACTTAGAGAACAGCGGGGAAATGCTGTCGAAATTTTCTTGAAAACCCAATACACATTATACACTTACTAGTGAGATTAGGTGTTCAAGGATGGGATAGGTGGTACACATTTATTATATATGAGAATGACATCACATTATACACTTAGGATGTAAGTGTATACCCTAATCTTTTCCTAATATATACTTGTTTCCTAATATATACTTGTTTTCTCTGATCATAGAATGGATAGATCATGGATGTCCATTCGTAATCGTTGCACCCCAGAGTTTATATCTGGTCTAGATCAGTTTATTAGATTTGCCGAGGAACACACGAAAAAACCTACAGATAGGTTCTACTGTCCATGTAGGCATTGCGGTAACAACTTGAAAGTCAACACTGGTGAGGAAATCAAAAGTCATGTCATGTGCAATGGGATTGTACAAGGCTATACAGAATGGCATTGGCATGGAGAGATTTCAAAATCGAAACCAGTAGATGTCGATAGCAGTGCTTGGGTGGAAGAAGAAATTGCCTCCGATGATGTAAATGTGAACGAACCAGTTCTAGCATACATCGTTGATGCGATGCTGGATAGTTGTAGGGTAGAGCACACCGATCCACCTCCTATCTTTAGAAACATTGTGCATGATGCTGAGATACCGTTATACACAGGCTGTGCTAAGTTTACGAAGCTTAGCGATGTGTTGAGATTGTATAAGTTGAAAGCTAACAATAGATGGAGCGACAAAAGCTTCACTTCATTGTTGACTTTGTTGAAAGAAATGCTTCCTGAAGGAAACGAGCTGCCAATCTCAACATACCAGGTAAAGAAAATGTTGTGCCCAATGGGAATGGAGGCCAAGAAGATACACGCATGCCCGAATGATTGTGTATTATTTCAAAAGGACTATGTAGATTTGAAAGATGGTCCAAAATGTGGTGCGTCAAGGTATAAATTGACGACTTCGGGGGAGTCCAAAACTGGTTCTCCTGCCAAGGTGTTGTGGTATCTACCTATAATATCACGGTTTCAACGCTTGTTTGCAAATCCGAAAGATGCGAAGAATTTGAGGTGGCATGCAGATGTTAAGAAAAATAATGATGGGATCCTTCGACATGTGTCTGATTCACCACAGTGGAATAAGATTGATCTATTGTACCCCAAATTTGGTGAAGAAGATAGGAATCTAAGACTTGGGCTTTGTACAGATGGGATGAATCCGTACGGGACATTGAGCAGCCAACATAGCACTTGGCCAGTCATGCTTGTTATATACAATCTTCCTCCCTGGATGTGTATGAAAAATAAGTATGTTATGTTGTCGTTGTTGATATCGGGCCCTAAACAACCCAAAAATGATATCGATGTTTATCTTGAACCTTTGATTGATGACTTAAAGAAACTTTGGGCTGAAGGTGTGATGACCTATGATGCTTCAACAAGAGAGACATTTCGTTTGCACGCTATGTTGTTTTACACTGTTAATGACTTTCCAGCATATGGGAATTTGTCTGGATATAGTGTCAAAGGAGCTAAAGTGTGTCCTATATGTGAAGAAAACACTGATTCAATAAGACTAAAACATGGCAGCAAGACTGTATATCTTGGTCATCGAAGGTTTCTTTCAAAATTCCATCCATATCGTAGGAAGCGCAAAGCATTCAATGGATGGAATGATGAACGGAGTGCACCTAAACCTATACCAGGGGATGTTGTTTATGCAAGAGTAAAAGACATTGTCAATGAATTTGGTAAGAAATCACAATGTAGTATGGCCACACAGAGTGACAATTCTTCATTCAAGAAGAAGTGAATATTTTGGGATCTTCCTTATTGGAGTTCTTTGACAGTCAGGCATTGTATCGATGTAATGCACGTTGAGAAAAATGTCTGTGATAGCATCATTGGTACTCTGTTAAATATACCAGGTAAGACTAAAGATGGGATAAAATCTAGACTGGACCTACGTGAAATGGGAATAAGGTCAGAATTAATAGAATTACGTGAAATGGGTAATAAAAGAACATACTTACCTCCCACTTGTTACACGTTGTCTAGAAAGGAGAAGAAAACTTTTTGTGAATGCTTGGTAAATGTTAAGGTGCCACATGGTTACTCATCCAACATCCGTAGATTGGTATCAATGAAAGATATGAAGTTGATAGGTCTTAAATATCATGATTGTCACACTCTAATGCAACAAATATTGCCCGTGGCAATTCGATCTATATTGCCGAAGCATGTAAGGTTTGCAATTACCAGACTTTGTTTCTTTTTCAACAGTCTATGCAGCAAAGTTATTGACCCTGATACTCTCGATAATTTGCAAAGAGAAGTGGTTGTTACCCTATGTCAGCTTGAGATGTATTTCCCTCCTTCATTCTTTGATATCATGGTACATATTGTTGTGCACTTGACTAGGGAAGTAAAAATGTTGGGACCAGTTTTCTTGCATTGGATGTATCCCTTTGAACGATACATGAGCATTTTTAAAGGTGATGTTTGAAACCGTTATCGGCCTGAAGGGAGTATTATTGAAGGTTATGTGGCGAGAGAGGTTATGGATTTTTGCAATGACTTTCTCAGTGGTAATGACACTCCTGATAATGACAAGAATATTGAGGAGGGCAAAGGAATTTTGGGATCACGGGTGAAAGTAATCAGCCGTGAGCAGTTGGAACAAGCTCACTTGTATATTTTACACAATATGGATGAAGTGAGTGTTTATATCGAGGAACATACCAATTTCATAAAGAGACAACATCCTCGAGCAAGTTCAATGTGGCTTGCTAGAGAGCATAATAAGACTTTTACTAAGTGGTTTGAAGATAAAGTCTTACATCAACTATCTCAAACACCAAATGATATTACAGAAACTATCAAATGCCTCACCTTTAAACCAAAACCGAATGTTATGTCTTATGAAGGGTTTGACATTAATGGATTCACATATTACACAAAGCGCCAAGATGATAAGAGTGTCTTCCAAAATAGTGGGGTCACTCTTCAAGCATCAACTATGTACTTTGCAAGTGCAAAGGATAAGAGCCCACGTGAAGCTAAAATGTCATATTACGGTGTCATTGAAGACATTTGGGAGTTTGACTACATAGATTTCAAAATTCCGCTCTTTAAATGTAATTGGGTTGATAACACCAAAGGAGTTATAGTGGATGAATTGGGTTTCACTTTGGTGAACTTTGAAAAGATTGGCGAGAAGGGTGAACCATTCATATTGGCATCACAGGCGAAACAAATATTCTATATCGATGATCCTGCAAATGATAAATGGTCAGTTGTTCTTCATGGTAAAAGATAGTTCATTGAAGATCCTATAGATGAAGAAGAGTACTATGATAAGTATGATGACTCCAGTCCATTCTCAGTTGGGTTGCCAACTCCACAAAATATTGAAGCTAATGATGACTTATATGTGCGCGGAGATCACAATGAAGGATTGTTAATTGATAAAAGATCACAATTTTAGAGACATGTATGTTTATACAAATGCTAAATGTTTGCCTTTTTCTAGTTAATACAAATGCTAAATGTTTGCCTTTTTCTAGTTAATACAAATGCTAAATGTTTGCCTTTTTAATGACATTTTTAGATGGCTGACCATGATGAGCATGATGTCCATGATGAGCATGAAGTCCATGATGAGCATGATGTCCATGACGAGCATGGCGAGGATACCAATGTAAGTTCTAAAAACATATCCTGTATTTCTATAAAATTCATTATCTTCTAGTTATGTCATATATCTTATATTTCTATATTGGGCTAATTCAGTGTGTTTATTTTTGTCAAATTTTAGGTTGATGATGCACATGTACCCACTGAAGCACTGGAGCAACTTGATGCGCAGCACCAAAGACTTAACAAGAAAAGGGGCATCACTCTGTTGAAGAAGTTAATAGCGCTTAGTGGTAGTGGATCCAAATTGGTTGTGGAGTTTGATAATGGAGGAAATGCAATTGGAGTGAACCGCAATAATTTTGTAAACTATCTTGGGTGTACCACTCGGAGCCATTGTGGTGTTAAGTATGATAACTGGCATAAAGTTCCTCAGGGGAAAAAAGACTTGATATGGAAGGATTTATGCGTGAGTTATTATTATTTGCAATTCTATTTTGTAGATTACAAATTCTATTATTTGCAATTCTATTTTGGATACTAGTTAATAACATTTCTATTTTACAGAATCTGTTTGCATTGGATGAGAAGTTGCATCGTAAAAGTGTGATGCAATGCGCTGGAAAGATGCTTAGGAATTATAGGACAAATCTGAACAGAGAATACATAAAAGAGGGTGATAAGAAAAAGAAGTCAGCCCTTGAATAATGGAACTTCTTGGACAGAGAAGATTGGGACAATTTTGTTGCTTCAAGAAAATCTGAAGAATTCAAGGTATTAGGTGTCACTCCCAATTTAATTAATATACATTGTATTCACCTATTCAAGATTAACATTTAGTGATACTAACCAAATCATTAATGTGCATACTAACTAGGCCCTAAGTGATGCACAAAAAGCAAGGTGTGCACTGAATGTGCATGACCACACTATGGGTCCAAAAGGCTATGCAAGCATTCGCCAAAGACTACATGCGGAGTCTGCGGCTACTCAGGAGTCTGCTCCTACTCAGGAGTCTGCCACACCCATGCCTCGCCATGATATCTGGATAGCTGGGAGGAAAAACAAGAAGGGTGAAATAAAGAAGCTCGTAACTGCTGAGGTGGCTGCGAAAATGGTAAAATACAACTCTTAGAGCAATCGTTTGAATATTGATTATTTGTGGTGTTAACTTACCAATTTCTGTTGATGGTGATTAGCGGGAGCTGCACGAGCAGAGGAAACAAGGCACGTTCATCCCTCAGGGCACAAGGGATGAATTGACAGTTGCTCTGGGTAACCCAGAGCATCCTGGATGTGTTAGGGGTACAGGCGCTGGTGTGGGCATCAAAGCATTCTTTGGGCCATCCCAGCGCAAACCCAGAGCGGGACTTTCTCAAGAAGAGGTAACCTATTCTTTTTTTAGAATATTACTGCAAAAGGAAATTCAATAATAAGAAGCTAATGTTTCTTTTATCCATGTATAGGAGAATAAGAGAGTCGAGGATATAGTTGCTAAGAAGGTCAACGATGTAGTTGCTGAGAAGGTCAAGGAAGAATTGCTGCGGTGGCAGGCATCTCAGGCTTCCAATCAGCCTATGGTGACCCACTCTTCTCCTGATGCACAGACTGCGAGTAATCCTGGAGACCCATCGCCTAACACGTCTGTTGTAAGTATTGTTTATGACATTGTAGATAGTCTTTTCAAGATGATATGTTTTCAAGATGATATGTATATATGTATAACATTCTTTACATAAATTTGTAGGCATTGAAGCCATGCCGCTTAAGAATACAAGACTATGTTGTTGCAGAGGCGCAGGCTTACCCGTCCCTTCCTGGGGAAAGGTTTCACATGACTCCAATGCCACAGGGCTACGTTCGTGTGGGCCCATTACGTGTGTTACCCGATTGGAGGGAAGCTATATTGCCATATCCCCACCCGGATATTGATACACTTGCTGAGGCAGAAGGCGGGGTTATATTGTGGCCCAAAGCAGATGTCATCTACACTACTGAAATTGTAAGATAAATTTACATTGATTTAGACTGTTAATGTGTATATATGATGTCAACTGATCTGAAATTATATATACAGGTTAAAAAGAAGACACCAGGAGCACCTAGGCCTCCACCTCCACTTCCCGCATTACCAACTTGGGTTCCAACTGACCTAACATACCCGTTAGGTCCTGCTTGTAGGGGAATGGCATGTTGGCTACGGGCACACAATATACATTGCCCGATAATTTATTCTTTAGATGCAGATTATGCAGGTCAATCATACGATAGCTCTTTATTTATACAAGATATTATTGAGTTGTTTATGTATGATTGGCTAAATACATCAATGATAGAGACATGGATAAGGTGAGATCTTGTTTATACATCCATATACCTTGTGTAAGATCCGGTGATCTGGTTTCTTATATATTAATGCATATGTAATACATGTTTTGCAGCTACTTAGTCGAAGATCATTGCAAACAATTTGCATTTGATCATGTGGGATTTTTGATTCCATCATTGATTAGTATGGTAGCTAAAGACCCTGATAATGTTCAACAATACTGTATAGATGCTTTTACAATTTTTGGTCAGCAAAAGAAGACGATAATAATAGCTCCATTTAATGTCAAGTAAGTTTACTTTATTTATAATTTGGACTTAAGAAAATTCCATTTTTATTGTGCATTTTGAGTTATTAACTGTTAACTTTTTACCTCTAGCGGTAAACATTGGGAGTTACTAGTTATTATCCCCAGGATGTTTACTGTTTATTATCTAGATCCCGCGGGAAGTACATTAAACACTAAAATTGGACACGTAATGAGAATGCCATTATTCTGGTGAGATATATTTCATTTTTGTATCTGTTAACATCTGTTATTACATTACTATTTACTTATGTAATTTACTGTGTTATATTAACATGTAGGGGTTTAGATGCATTCAAAAAGGCTGGAGGAACGGTTCCAAGGAAAAAGAACCACCCAATAAATTGGCAGAACGTAAAAGTAAGTTCCTGACTCCGATGTATATATTATTGATGTGAATTGTGCTTAGTTGTATTATTTTGTATGTTTCAATTTATAGTGCGCTACACAAGACAATGGCTGGGCATGCGCATACTATGTGATGCGATTTATGCAGATGATTATCAAACATGCCGCATTGGACATTGATACCATACATGAGGTATTATATATAGTCTCATTAGTTAGTATGAAATATATCAATCTTATTTTTATATTATTACTTATATATATACATCATTCTCTTTGCAGGTATTTAAAACTGACCACACTATAGGTAAACGCTTAAAAAATATACATGCTCCATATACGATGGAAGCATTAAATGAAATCAGAGAAGAATGGGCAAAAGCCATACAAGCAGTGGCAAGTGTAAGATATAATTGGGATGTTGATAGCGATAATGAATGATACTTTGTAAATGAATATTTCTGAATGTTAATACATGTATTTGAATGTTTCTATATGTGTGAATGTGAGAATTGAATTGATGTCTGAATGTATCTACTTGTGTGAAATTTTCCTTGGGACTTTTGCAGGTTTGTGGCCTGTTTGTAGGCTGATATCAATGGATGTCGTAAACCTGCAGTTCAGAAAACTGAACTGCAGGTTCTCATCCTGCTGACCAGCCACAGCAGGCCTGCAAACTGATATGAAAAAAAAAAATAGATATAGGCGTCGGTTATTTACAGAAAACCGTCAGCAAAGACCTACAACGTCGGTTATTGGATAAAAACCGACGCCTAATAGTACAAACAACCCGACCGTGTAGGAAACCACGGCCGTGGTGTAAAAGGCATCAGTTATTCATATAAAACCGACGCCTATAGTACTAAACACGGCCGTGCAGGGAAGCACGGTCGTGTCGTCTTGAAGTATGGTGTCAGTTTTTTATAGAAAACCGATGCCAAAAGGGTTCGCGCCACAGAAAACAGCGTCATCTAGGACTCTTTCTACGTCGGTTACTAAGTAAACACCGACGTTATAGTCCATATAGGCGTCGGTCTTTTAGTAGATAACCGACGCAGAATGTGTCCTAGATGACGCCGTTTTCTGTGGCGCGAACCCTTTTGGCGTCGGTTATCTACTAAAAGACCGACGCCTATATGGACTATAGGCGTCGGTTAAAAAACCGACGCCGAAGTGTTCGACCTTTAGCGGCGCCCACATAGGCGTCGCTCAGAAACCAACGCCAAAGGGGGTTAAACAACCGACGCCAAAGCCTGTTTCTGTAGTAGTGTGTTTATAACAAGCTTCTCTAGATTCTATATTAGGAGGGGAATATGGTTTCTTAGGGTATGGAGTCAACTTCCATAGGTCCTAGTTGCACATGCCATCTAAAATTTCACACCTCATTCAGATCATGATTTATACCATATCTTATCATAGCATTGGGTAACTAAAAGATCATCAATCTTTTATAACAATAAATTAGGGTTCCTTATTCACTAAATTGTTTATACTCATAGTGTCATCACAAGATAGGATGTACTATATAGTCAAACTACTATGCATCTCAACAATTAGATAAATAACTTGTATTATAGAGACAAGGCAAAAGTGAACTCTAACTCATGCCACTTGTTATCCATGTAAACTAAATCCTCAAAGTCTACATATCATAGGCTTCCTACGTCAACAAAAGTAAAAGTTTAACAAGGTGAGTTCAAGTAAACCTACTCTCTATACTATGTGAAATATCTCTCCATAATGTTAGGGGTAAGTGCTAATATCTATGAGAGTCAACCCTTATGTGTATAAAGCTATACCTCCATAAAGAGGGTTGGGTTCTTGAGGGTTTACTCAAAACCAAGTCAATGGCATAGATAGTTTTGGGATGAATATCACCAAGTTGGATAGGGATTGAAACCCTATTTGGTATGTTTAGGTATGACATCAATCAATAAAGGGTCACCTACCTATTTAAGAGACAATATAGGATAACTTGAAATAGTCACCTTACCAACTGCTCAGGCTCTGATACCATTTTGTAATAATTGGGACCTAATAATGGGCCCACCCAATGATATAAAAATGAGCCATGAAATATTTAAGCAGTGGAAAGATAACTATTTATCAAGTTACAAAATGTTTCCATGTAGATAACTTTCTTACCCTAAGGGTGGTATATAAAATGAAAGGTTACAACTATATAAAGGTAAGCCCATATGTAGAGGGTAACATGGATATCCCAAGCAGTTCTTAAGTTCACACCGAGCTCAAGATCATCCTAAGTTTTTGTCCTACAAAGTACCTACACCTGGGTTGAGGGAACACCTAGAAAAATAGGAAAATAAGGTATGAATCAACAAAAGTAGAGTATGCACATTAGAAGATTAACTAAGGCATTAATTATTTCAAAATAAAAATAATATGTTTCCCTTAAAAAGGGGGCCATTAAATCTAGATAATTTTCAATGAGAAGTAACAAGAGAAGGAACTTTCAAAAGAATGAGGCAGTACAATCAAACTGTTAAAATCACAGTTCTTGCCATTATCAACCATTCAATCACATAAATATTTGCATGTTGATATATTTAACTAAAGCAACTATAGTAGGTCCATGACACCAATGAGTCATTGATCTGAGTATAATGGGTGGAAGTAGCACACACTTGGCGGAATTAGCGTGCCTCTTTATATATCAAGGTGGAAGTAGCACACCCCGGGTGGAAGTAGTATGCCCTAATGGTTACACATAAGTGTCTATGATAGTTAAACTAGTTGAATTATCTAACATACATAAATAGAGTGTCAAGATACACCTTCTACAAACATATGTGGCATGATTTAAGCACAAAAATAGGTGAGTTCATTGACCCAATTCAACATGATAATAATGAATTCAGAATTATAAAAATAAGTTACATTAGGGAGAATAAGATATTTCAACAAGAAAGAATAAGAGCAAGTATTCTAAGAGATGCCTCATTATGGGAAAATTTATTCATATAAATGCCTAGTTATAAATAGGGAGGAGTACATACCTTATCTTCAAGTATAACAGTTAACCCAATCGAAATCTTAGTCCTCAAAGTTTGAGTATTAATCCCAATAACACATTATGTAAGGCAATCTAAAGGAAATATATTTGTGTATAATTTCCACAATAGATTTTCATATTGGTGTTATCCTAGTGCCAATAGCCTAGTATCATTTTTTTGTCTATTAAGTGAATATATGATCCATTGGGTGTCCATATTAGTTCTGAGGTCTATCTTTAGTCACATAACTCTATGTACATCACAGGTTACACATGTGTGCAAGAAGATTATTCCTTCAACTTATGTCTTCTAATATCTTCCTCATTTAATGTCATTATACTTCGATTTATTCCAATAAGGTTTAAAATACTTGTATCCCATAGGTATGTGTAATGACCCTACCTCCCGGTGACCCCCATTTAAGGAAGACCGAAAGGTCAGAGTCATTATCCAATAACCCGGATCAAAGGTTCGACAAATAATCATTAAAAATTATTAAATTCTACTAACTATACTGAAATATGGTAAAAATAAAAACTTTGCATACCTTTTAAAACTGGGATTTCAAAACTTCTATCCACACAGATACTAATCTATCTAATCCTCATTTGCACTTTAATTCTCATTTAATTCCACATATACCACTTTACTGTGTGTTCTTTTCATTGTACCTAAAACAGTGACAAACAAAACGTCGGTCAGCAGGAGCTGGTATGTGGGGGAAACAATAATCGTGCAACTATAATAACAATGTAATCATCCAATTATCATTTAACATCCAAGATCACATTTTAAACCATACTACTCAGTCCTTACCTATCCCCTATCTCTGTGTTGTCCCTACAATGGACTGAGATACTACCTCTCTCTAGGTAGATCCTTATTAAACCCCACATGATCCTACCTAACAGGTAGATCAATATCTAGGGTTGAGTCACATGGAACTACGCATAGGTAGCCCAATCCCTAACTCATGTTGTGCTAAAGAGTCGCATGGCACTACCCATATGTAGCCCAATCCCTGACTCAAGGAGACTTGATGGACCTACCCCATTGGTAGCCATATACTAAGTCATCCAATGACCCGATGGACCTACCCCATTGGTAGCCATGTACTAGGTCAATCCATTAAGCTACAGAGGGGATTAGGATCTGAGCTAGTAGGCACATATCTTATGTGATAGTCATATTCACATTATAACTTGCATGAATTAAATTCATCCAACAGTTAATTCAAGCCACAATGTAAACATCGATAAAATCCTCATAAAACTAATGTGGGATAATCATAAGCGTAAACACATACCTGTTAAGCAGACTCAGGTGCAGGAATAATCCAAACAAGCAAGTAATCCAGAATCAATCAAGCACACAATTCAGTCCTAAAATTTCATTCAATTCCTCTTTATCAAACTCTATCCAAACCATCTTGCTACTTATGGTTTCTATTCCTTTTTAGGGTTTCTTCCTCTTTTTAGGGTTTACTTTGCAATTAGGGTTTTACTTCCCTTTAATCTTTTTAAACCCTAATTTTCTCATCTATCCTTCACGAAAGTTATTAAGGTTACCTTTTACAAACACATAACCTTAATTCGATATTAATGCACAATTAACCATCAATTAAGTCCATTAAGAGTTGCATTTACCAATATTAGGGTTTCAAGGCCCATTAAAGCATACTTATGCACATAAACTCTAAATTAAACGAATTACGTGCAAAGTTCATCTTGTTTTATCTTAATGTATATCTTTATGATTAACATGTTAATATCAACTTTAATCATCCATTAAACCCTTCGAAATATATTAATCATCTCAAAATAGGGTTTCTAAACCTTTAATTCATTAAAGTTAATAACTTCCATTACTTTTCAAATTGCAATTAAAATTAGGCTTCAAGTATATTTTTATTTCATTCCTTGAGTTCTCCTGATCAAAATTCATGTATAATGCGCATCCATCCGAGCTACGGTTAAATAGATACAAATTTCACAAACTTACTTACTTTGGGCCAATCAGAACGCGCCAAGTGTCCTTTCCATGCAACGAATCTTGGCTTGCTTGAAAACATAACGAAATGACTGATTTACCCTCGACTTAAAGATCGTCTCTTTTAGCCCACGGAGGGGCAAACTTGTCTAACGCCCCTCGATCATCCTCAACCTCGGATCCCACGCGACCAGGCCGACAATGGCTGCTTCACGCGGTCTGTCCTTCCTCCACTACTACAGAAATGGCTTATAAAGTCACTTTTCAAGGTGTCGGTTGTATACATAAACGGACACCTAAACTCTACAGTGTCGGTTTATAACATAACCCGACATACAATCTGTGAAAGTCGACCAGACACGGGTACCGCTTTTATTAAGTGTCGGTTAATTAATAAAAAAACCGACGCCTAAAATCAACCGCCAAAACCAAAATTCCAGCGAAAAAATTACCTACAAAATTTGACATATGTCGTCGGTTCATAAATAAATAACTGACGACTAAAGGGTATTCGCGAGACAGGAATAGTTGTCGGTTGTCCTTTAGTTAAAAATCGACGACTATAATCTAGTATAGGTGCCGGTGTTTGGAAAAGAACTGACACAGTTGGTTTATTTGTCGGTTTTTCAGAATAACTGACGCTTATTGTCAACTTAATAGCTCTCCAGCGCGAGCTTCTCTTCCCCTTTCCCTTTTTCATTCCCGATTTCAGTCAGGTCCGGTGATTTCTTGCTCGCCACCGCCGGTCATTGCTCCTCTGCCGCCACTGTCGTGTTCCTGCTCCTGCCCTCGCCGCTGCTCTGTGCTCACCGGCGGCCGTGCTCCTGCTCCTGCTCCTGCCCTCTGTGCTCACCGGCGGCCGTCCGTGCTCCTACTCCATGCCCTCGCCGCTGCTCCGTGCCCTCGCCGCCGCTGCTCCGTATCCTCGCCGACGCTTCTCCTCTCTTTTTCGCCGCCTCCGCCGGTGGCTGTAGTGCTTCGGCCGCTACTCTCATCTGCCCTCAAGGTATGCCCGTCTGCCCTGCCTTCTTCCTTCTTCCTCTACTCCGGTGGCTGCTTGGGCGGTGCCAAGGCACGCCCAAGCAGCTGGTGGGCATTTTTTTTTAAAGTTATTTACTTATTTGTGTTTAGGGTTTAGGTACTGATTTTGTGCTTCTACTGAGTTGAATCCTCTATTGTCTATACAATACATGTAATTTTTGATCAAGTGATGATATGTAAATGTAGAAATAAGTTCGTAAGGTATCAATGATAAGTCTGTTGTAATGTGATGCAAAATAGTTATTGTATCATGCATATCTTAATACTTTTTTGTTTTATAGTTGTATAGGGTGTTTTATGTGTGACAAGTCTATTGTTTAATAGTTTAGCTATAATCATTGTTTTATAGTTGTGTTATAAAGTATTTGGGTGTTTAGTATGGTTCCAAAAAGTATAGTATATATATGCATACATGTGCACTTTTTTATAAAATTGTATAGAAAATCAAAACCCGTTCTTGGTGAGAATCCTAATCACCCTTCTTACTTAATGATGAACTGTAATGCACACATGTGACATGCTTGGAATGTAAATGATGAACTTTTCCCTAAATTGCCAATTGTCACCTACTTGTCCGCCGCCGCTACCGAAAGGTATGCTTCCTCCAGTACTGCTCCGCCACAGTTGTCTAGTTGTGCATACCTGTGAGTTATCAGGAACATCTAAATGAATGTCTAACACGTAAATGAATATCTAGTTGTGTATTTTCCTAGTATCGTGAAAGATTCTCAATCGTGTGTATCACATGGGATTCTTATCTCAACACAATGGATTGCAATATATGCATCTAATGCCTTAAATGGAAGACACGAATGTTATAAAATCCCATCAAAGTAGGTAGAAACAACTTATATATATTCAGATCTTAATAATTCCATGAAGTGCACATTATCTTACTCAGGAAAAGTATGTGTATAATGTAGGATTAGTTCCATATAATGGTTCTATTTTAGTAAGCACCTAGAAACCCGTCCAAGATTTACTCATTAGGAGTAAATCTTGGATAGTCCCCGGTTTGGGACTGTTCTTGAACACCTAATCTCACTTAGGATGTAAGTGTATCATGTGTATTGGGTTTTCGAGAAAATTTCGGTAGCATTTCCTCGTTTGTTCTCTAAGTACATATGTAGACTTCTTTTCAAGCTATCATGTCTACCACAATAAAGTTGGTTATGACAAGCAATAAAAGGTTAATTGATGTTATACAACTTTTTCTGAAAATATATAACATCGTTATATGTACTTACACTTTGTTAATACTAATATTATGCAGTCTTTGTCCACCCATAACAGTCACTATGAACTGGGCCTCTATGTCAATGTTAACGTTCCCTATTGAAGATCAATTGGACATCATCCTAGATGATCGTTCCTTAAACCAATTGGTCATACCCAAACATTGGCATTTTCTAAAAGGAAGACACTACATGCCTGGTATAGTGACCCTAACTTTTGGCAATTATTCACATGTTATCGAGGTTGAGTATGATTTGGTGGGAAATCTTGTATCAAAATCTGGTTGGTGTGATTGGATTGGAGAGATGCATGTGGTCCGTTGCAACAGGCTTTTTCTCCATCCAGTTGGTCATAATTCCATCAAAGTTTGGATAACCAACATCAACTGCGAGACCCCCGATCATCTTCTGTGGTATGAGCACACGGCGTCGGATATCATCTATGAGGAATCTGAATCTAAGGCCCCTGTCAGTTCAGATTCGTCTAAATACAGTGAGGAGCTTCGTGACACATGTTCATCATCAAAAAGACCACAGTAAGTCCAATTAACAAATATAATTGTCAACACAAAAAGTTTGTGTTTACACTTTTTGTTTGAAAGAAATCAATACTCATAGCTGCTTTCTATTCTGAACTTTAGGAGAAGATCGCCACAATGATAAGTCCTCAAAGTTACTGATGCGGGACCATGTTGGTGTAGTATTTAGTTGTCTATCTATCTAGACTTGTCTGTATTAATAGTTTTTTTAATTATACGCATGTTTAGGGGTACACCAACCCCTTTGTTTAGTTACTGTTTAGGGGTACACCCCTGTGTGTGGATGTAAAAAGAGATTAATGAATGGAACTGAAAGTTGCTACATGAATGCTTATAACTGAAGTGTGTGTTCCCATGAATGTTCCCATTTGCATGATTACACTACTATTTTCTCATATTGTATAGTCTATTTTAATATGACATACTTACTCATATGGTATATGTTGGGTAAGTTTACTTTACTTATATCTTTAACTTAAGTATAGTATATATATGCATACATGTGCATTTTTTTATAAAATTGTATAGAAAATCAAAACCCGTTCTTGGTGAGAATCCTAATCACCCTTCTTGCTTAATGATGAACTATAATGCACACATGTGACATGCTTGGAATGTAAATGATGAACTTTTCCCTAAATTTCCAATCATGCTTTTAAAGACATCAATAATCACCCTTACTTGAAGAACTAGGATTTTAGGTATAAGAATGACAACATATTATTTGTTGGCCTAGAAACCCGTCCAAGATTTACTCATTAGGAGTAAATCTTGGATAGTCCCCGGTTTGGGACTGTTCTTGAACACCTAATCTCGCTTAGGATGTAAGTGTATAATGTGTATTGGGTTTTCAAGAAAATTTCGGTAGCATTTCCCCGTTTGTTCTCTAAGTACATATGTACTTGGAGAACAGCGGGGAAATGCTGCCGAAATTTTCTTGAAAACCCAATACACATTATACACTTACTAGTGAGATTAGTTGTTCAAGAATGGATAGGTGGTACACATTTATTATATATAATAATGACATCACATGTATTTGTTAACCCTAGACCCTAATCTTGTCCTAATATATACTTGTTTTCTCTTTGATCATAGAATGGATAGATCATGGATGTCCATTCGCAATCACTGCACCCCAGAGTTTATTTCTGGTCTTGACCAGTTCATTAGATTTGCCGAGGAACATAGGAAACAACCTGGAGATAGGTTCTACTGTCCATGTAGGCATTGCGGTAACAACTTGAAAGTCAACACTGGTGACGAAATCAAAACTCATGTCATGTGCAACAGGATTATACAAGGCTATACAGAATGGCACTGGCATGGAGAGATTTCAAACCCAAAACCAGTGGATGTCGATAGCAGTGCTTGTGTGGAAGAAGAAATTGCCTACGATGACGTAGATGTGAATGAACCAGTTCCAGTAGACATCGTTGATGCGATGCTGGACAGTTGTGGGGTAGAGCACACTGATCCACCTCCCATTTTTAGAAACATTGTGCATGATGCTGAGATTCCGTTATACACAGGTTGTACTAAGTTTATGAAGCTTAACGCTATGTTGAGATTGTATAAGTTGAAAGCTAACAATAGATGGAGCGACAAAAGCTTCACGTCATTGCTGTCTTTGTTGAAAGAAATGCTTCCTGAAGGAAACGAGCTGCCAATCTCAACATACCAGGTAAAGAAATTGTTGTGCCCAATGAGAATGGATGCCAAGAAGATACACGCATGCCCTAATGATTGTGTATTATTTCAAAAGGACTATGCAGATTTGAAAGATTGTCCAAAATGTGGTGCGTCACAGTATAAATTGATGACTTCGAGGGAGTCCAAAACTGGTTCTCCTGCCAAGGTGATGTGGTATCTACCTATAATATCACGGTTTCAACGCTCGTTTGCCAATATGATAGATGCAAAGAATTTGAGGTGGCATGCATATGTTAAGAAAAATAATGATGGAATCCTACGACATGCGTCTGATTCCCCACAGTGGAAGAAGATTGATGTATTGTACCCTGAATTTGGTGAAGAAGTCAGGAATCTAAGACTTGGGCTTTGTACAGACGGGATGAATCCGTACGGGACATTGAACAGCCAACATAGCACTTGGCCAGTCATGCTTGTTATATACAATCTTCCTCCCTGGATGTGTATGAAAAATAAGTACGTAATGATGTCGTTGTTGATATCGGGCCCTAAACAACCTGGAAATGACATCAATGTTTATCTTGAACCTCTGATTGATGACTTAAAGAAACTCTGGGGTGAAGGTGTGATGACCTATGATGCTTCACGAAGAGAGACATTTCGTTTGCATGCTATGTTGTTTTGCACTATTAATGACTTTACAGCATATGGGAATTTGTCTGTATATAGTGTCAAAGGAGCTAAAGTGTGTCCTATATGTGAAGAGAACACTGATTCAACAAGACTAAAACATGGCGGTAAGAATGTATATCTCGGTCATCGAAGGTTTCTTCCAAAATTCCATCCGTATCGTAGGAAGCGCAAAGCATTCAATGGATTGAATGAGGAACGCAGTGCACCTAAACCTATACCAGGGGAGGTTGTTTATGAAAGAGTAAAAGACTTTGTCAATGAATTTGGTAAGAGATCACAATGTACTACACGGAGTGACAATTCTTCATTCAAGAAGAAGTCAATATTTTGGGATCTTCCTTATTGGAGTTCTTTGACAGTCACACATTGTATCGATGTAATGCACGTTGAGAAAAATGTCTGTGATAGCATCATTGGTACTCTGTTAAATATACCAGGTAAGACTAAAGATGGGATAAAATCCAGATTGGACCTACATGAAATGGGAATAAGGTCAGAATTAACAGAATTACATGAAATAGGTAATAAAAGAACATACTTACCTCCTGCTTGTTACACGTTGTCTAGAAAGGAGAAGAAAGCTTTTTGTGAATGCTTGGTAAATGTTAAGGTGCCACATGGTTACTCATCCAACATCCGTAGATTGGTATCAATGAAAGATCTGAAGTTGATAGGTCTTAAATCTCATGATTGTCACACTCTAATGCAACAAATATTTCCCGTGGCAATTCGATCTATATTGCCGAAGCATGTAAGGTTTGCAATCACCAGACTTTGTTTCTTTTTCAACAGTACCTCTGCAGCAAAGTTATTGACCCTGAGACTCTCGATAATTTGCAATGAGAAGTGGTTGTTACCCTATGTCAGCTTGAGATGTATTTCCCTCCTTCGTTCTTTGATATCATGGTACATCTTGTTGTCCACTTGACTAGGGAAGTGAAAATCTTGGGATCAGTTTTCTTGCATTGGATGTATCCCTTTGAACGATACATGAGCATTTTTAAAGGTGATGTTTGAAACCGTTATCGGCCTGAAGGGAGTATTATTGAAGGTTATGTGGCGAGAGAGGTTATGGATTTCTGCAATGACTTTCTCAGTGGTAATGACACTCCTGATAATGACAAGAATATTGACGAGCTATTTGGAAAAGGAATTTTGGGATCACGTGTGAAAGTAATCAGTCGTGAGCAGTTGGAACAAGGTCATTTGTATATTTTACACAACATGGACGAAGTGAACATTTATATCGAGGAACATACCAATTTCATCAAAAGACAATATCCTCGAGCCAATACAATGTGGCTTTGTAGAGAGCATAACAAGACTTTTATTAAGTGGTTTGAAGATAAAGTCTTACATCAACTATCTCAAACACCAGATGATATTACTAAAACTATCAAATGCCTCGCCTTTAAACCAAAGTTGACTGTTATGTCTTATGAAGGGTATGACATTAATGGATTCACATATTACACAAAGCGCCAAGATGATAAGAGTGTCGTCCAAAACAGTGGGGTCACCCTTCAAGCATCGACTATGTTTTTTGCAAGTGCAAAGGATAAGAGTCCACGTGAAGCTAAAATGTCATATTACGGTGTCATTGAAGAGATATGGGAATTTGACTACATAGATTTCAAAATTCCTCTCTTCAAATGTAATTGGGTTGATAACACCAAAGGAGTTATAGTGGATGAATTGGGTTTCACTTTAGTGAACTTTGAAAAGATTGGCGAGAAGGCTGAACCATTCATATTGGCATCACAGGCGAAACAAGTATTTTATATCGATGATCCTGCAAATGATAAATGGTCTGTTGTTCTTCATGGTAAAAGACAGTTCATTGAAGATCCTATAGATGAATAAGAGTACTATGATAAATATGATGACTCCAGTCCATTCTCAGTTGGGTTGCCAACTCCACAAAATATTGAAGCTAATGATGACTTATATGTGCGCGGAGATCACAATGAAGGATTGTTAATTGATAAAAGATCACAATTTTAGAGGCATGCATGTTTATATTTTTTTATTGAAGCTAAATGTTTACTTTTTTAATATCAATATCATTTTCTGATTTGATGTTTCATTATCTTCTAGTTAATACAAATGCTAAATATTGTGGGAGGGTGCTAAAGAACTATAGGACCAATCTCACCTGAGATTACATACGCGATGCTGAGAATAGGTTCTTGATTGATTCCAATTCTAGACATTGATCAGTATTTCACTAACTCTACACTAATAATTTTTGTTTGTATTCTCTTTGAAAAATAAATATAGGAAGAAGGAAGCCACACAGAAATGGAACTACTTGGACCCCAAAGACTGGGAGGAGTTTGTTACCCAAAGAAAAACATATGAATTCAAGGTATTAAGCGCCACTCCCAATTTAATTAATATACATTTTTATGTATTCACCTATTCAAGATTAACCTTTATTGTTACTAACCAAATCAATGTGCTAACTAACTAGGCTATCATCTATGCTCAACGACAACTACATGTTACAACCACACAATGGGTCCAAGAGGATATGCAGGCGTTCGCCAAAGGTTATATAGATATATAGGCAGCAAGCCATGAAACAGCAAAAGAAGCCCCAATGAAGAGAAGCAGGATACAGATACAATACATAAAGTGCAGCACACACAAGTGCTTCAGATTCATATAACAACATGACATACTAACACATATATAGTGCATAACAACAGCAGCTCCAAATTTACATACAACACTAGCTTAGTACATATATAGTGGGACTAAGGTGACGATCCCACCTGCTAAAACAGGTTACCGACAACTACATGTTACGACTGGGAGGTCGTGATTCAGCAACCGTATGCATTAGCAGGTGGATCTATTTGTCCTCCTGCTAATGAATACGGTTGCTGAATCACGACCTCCCAGTCGTAACATGTAGTTGTCGGTAACCTGTTTTAGTAGGTGGGATTGTCACCTTAGTCCCACTATATATGTACTAAGCTAGTGTTGTATGTAAATTCGATGTTGTTGTTGTTATGTACTATATATGTGTTAGTCTTTCATGTTGTATGGACATCGATTGTATTGCTCAGGTATTATATAGTCTCATTCGATAATATGAAATATATCAATCTTATTTATAGCTCATTAATAATATATATACATCATTCTCTTTACAGGTGTTTAAAGCTGACCCCACTACAGGAACGGACTTACCAGATGTACATGCTCCCTATACGATGGGAGAATTAAATGAAGTAAGAGAAGAATGGGCAACAGCCATACAAATAGTGGGGGTTTTAAAATATAATTGGGATGTTGATAGCGAATAATGACTAAAGAATGATATTTTGTAAATAAATTTCTGAATTATAATATATGTGTGAATGTTTCTACATGTCTAGATGTTTCTACATGTGTCTGAGTGAAAATGAATGAAAGTGTTGGTTGCTATATGAATGTTTCTACATGTTTGAATGTGAATGAATGGAACTATAGATTGCTAGCTACATGAATGTTTCTATATGTGTGAAAATAAAATGGAACTGCAGGTTGTATTGCTAAATGCATGTGTGAATATTTTTGTTGTTAAATTTGCAGGTTTGTGGCCTGTTGTTGGCTGATATCAATGGATGTCGTAAAACCTGCAGTTAACTACAGGTTTCTCATCCTGCGACCAGCCACAGCAGGTCTGCAGACTGATAGAAAAAAAAACAAAACAATAGGCGTCGGTTATTTGTATAACACCGACACACAAAGTTATAGTGTCGGTTTTATATAAATAGCCGACGCCTGTTTCCTGTGGCGCAAAGGTATATGGCGTCGGTTTATTATCTAATAACCGACGTTGATAGAGGCCAAGATGGCGCCCTTTCTGTGGCGCGAAGGTATATGGCGTTGGTTTATTATCTAATAACCGACGCTGATAGAGGCCAAGATGGCGCCCTTTCTGTGGAACGAAGGTATATGGCGTCGGTTTATTATCTAATAACCGACGCTGATAGTAGCCAAAATGGCACCCTTTCTGTGGCGCAAAGGTATATGGTGTCGGTTTCTTATCTAATAACCGACGCCTATACCTTCGCACCACAGGAAACAGGCGTGATTTCGGTGGCGCGCGAAGAGTTTGGGCGTCGGTTTTGGAACCGACGCGTAATGGGTGAGCTTTTAGTGTTGCCCACATAGGTTTCGCTTAGAAACCGACACTAAAGGCCTTAAATAACCGACACTAAAGGTAGGTTCTGTAGTAGTGCTCCCTGAGGCTCGCGGGTTGCCGCCAAAGGCTGCCCCAGATGCGCAACACCATGGCGCACATGAGGTACCTCCAATTCGTGGCCAAGCTGACCATTCCTGGCCGAGATCCACCCGTGTTTACTGTTGCAGCTGCTGCAGTTTTGCTGACCTTCGGCATGAGCTACTCACGGACAAGGGCGGAGGTATGGTAGTTGATCCATCCTGGGTTGTTGTGGAATCTTCCTATCTCGATCAAGACCACAATACCACCCTTCCTTGCTCTGGGGATAGAACTACACCCTCGTTAGGGTTTTGCGTGCAAGAAACAAGAAGAAGGGAGATATAGTTGCGTGGAATCCCTTTGGACTCGACCCCAGGTCTTCCCCTTATATAGGGGAGGGTCAAAGAAGCCCTAGGATGGCTTTCCCACAAAGAAACGAAGTCCCTCTTCTAATAGGAATCACATTCCTTCAAGGAGAAGTATTCTTCTCTCTCCTCATAACCTCTTTGATATTCTTATTTCTTGGATAGTTAGGAATTCGAAATTCCTCCCATTTATTCTCTTTATTCTTGCTTTTTAAACCATTGGCACAAATTTCTATTTTCCTTTAGTAGAAACTATTTCCTTTTTAACAATACCACATAATCCATTAATAATGTATTCACATTATATTCTTATTTTCTTTTATAAGTATTTTATCTTTCCTCTTTCTTCATTGGGACTCCTTGGATCCCAATAAACTCTATTCTTTCGAAATCCTTTTGAATGGATACTCATTATCCTTCTAGATGCATCTAAATGCATTATTCTTCATTATCTTGTTTTATTCTTATTAAAATATCTCTTTTTGAGGATTTCTCTTCATTTCTCTTTTATTTTCCTCATTGGTATTCCTTTTATCATTAGGAATCCTTGGGATACAAAACTCCACCAAGGATAACTCAATTATACCTCTTTCCACTTATTTTCCACATTTTACCATTGTTTTCAATTTCTTTCTTAATAAAGAAATACTTAATTGATCATTTCTTTTCTTATTGCATTATCTTTGCAACTTTGGACTCCTTGGGACCCAAGGATCTCGTGTGGCATGAAATCCACCTTTTGGATTAAGTTCTTTTTCCTTCTAGAGGTTTCCACACCTTTCTTTTCTCAAAAACCCAATTATTCATTTACTAATTGAATTTCCTTGCTATTGGGCCCAATAGCCAATAAAGCCCACAACACAATCATCAAGGCTATTGTAAACGAAACTCATTTATTCAAAACAAATTATATCATTATTTGTTCCAATTTATTTAATATGAGAAACTTCATTTCTCACCAAAGGAACCCAAAAATTGGGGTTGTAATAGTATGAATATGTTCATAAGATTGTTTTGCATCAGTAACTACCATCAAAACAAAATGTATATATATATACAACTAAGAGAATAATATATAAAAGGAACAAGATTAGTATACAAGGTTTTCTTATAAAAACTATCACCAGTTAACTACTTCTTAACTCACATACTTATAGGCATACTAATAATAATTTGACAAATACTAATATAATAGGTTAATCATGATCTAGGATATCATCTAAGGATGTATGTGTTATATTAGTACAAACATATATTGATTACTCATTGTTCTCTATCTAATTGGTTCTTAATTATTGAGATCAAGTTATTCCCTACCATGTTTTGTTATTATATCATGTTAACTAAGTTAGAACATATGAATCATAAGAGGGAAAAACTAACCTACTGATCATGTGTTTGATCAGGTATTCCATGAACCATCTTGATTTAAGCTCAACTTCTTGTGTCCATCAGGTTTACTAGAGCCTCGTGGATCTATGTATGTGGGTTATTTCTCAAGAAGGTGTGTCAAATAGATCACATATATACTGGAGTTGCGAACCAGTTAGAAGATTTGTGTCTACCAATGTGAGACAAAGCTATTCTACTCTTTGAACCTCTTGGGTCTTGAACAAGGACAGTTAAATGGTGTTGGGATAAGTAGTAGTGGTTCCTGGTGAGGACATAAGAATCCAATTGGTGAGGATAAGTGAAGACATAGGGAATCTATTAGTTCTTGGCTTCTGACCACTGCAACACTAGTGTTGAGGAGGTTACTATCCTAGAAATGACAACCGATGATTTGTAGAGCCAACATCATCGTACAGTAAAGGGGTGTCACGATTTCTAGAATAAGGAGGAAAGAGAGTCCAGGTAGGGGAGGTCGAAGAGGAGAAGACATAATGGAACATGAAGTAGAGGTGACAGTGCAGTGTGGGTACTAAATTCAACAGGGATGGCTAGGGCACTTGGGCGGTGCCACAGGGGGTGAATGAGATGGTTTTCAGGAGCTTCTATCAGTCATAGGTGTTGGCAAGAATTTTCTTACTTTCAAGTCTATCATCCATAAGGGGAGAGGACATTGTTGTTGAAGGTTTCACCATGAATGGTGAGGAGCTATCATGTCCTCCAGGTGGCACTAGTGCTGACGGAGACCACCTCAGGTCTCTCGGTGACGTCCTTTATCAACTCTGTGGGTAGTAGTGCTATCCTTGCAGTTGTCATGGCTGCATGGAGCAGGGTGAAGGCAGAAGGAGTTGGACGGTGGTGGTTCCTGTAGGTGCCCAACACTGCCTAGTGAGAGTGGAATTCCTTGGCTCTTCATGGCATTGCTAGGCACAAGTGTATTTGGGAGGTTGTAGGGTATCTCCTGGAGGATGGGGCAACACCTATGTATGGTGGCTAACAGAAGGGGAGACTGTTGTGTTGTAGGTCTGAATGAGGTGGCATTCTTGGTACTAGTGAGGGTGCAAGGTCCATTGATGTCTCTCACTGATGCCATGATGCTCGACGCAATAGAGAAAACATGAAACGGGTGGCTAGAGTTTGGGGGTTCTAAGGAAGGAACAAATGATATAGAGAGAGAGATAGTCAGGGGAGAGAGAAGGAGGAGAGGGAGGTGGACGTTTGGTTGTTTGCAAAGAGGTAAAGATGCATGATGATCTAGGGATAAATGACTGTTGGCGGACTATATTTCACAGTTCCAAACTCACACATTGCGAGTTAGAGGAAGGGGAAGGTACAAGTGTTACAGGGGGGAATATTGTGAATGGCATATAATATAATTAATAGGGGTTTATAAGTAAATTAGAGTTAGAGTTTCTTATCAATTAATTTAATGGTCAAACATACATCTAATTGGTACAAGAATTAAAGGGTAGCATATCCAAGGTTTGTGGAGTTATAATTTACCATTAGTTTCTTCTTCCCAAAACATTTGATATTTTATTTTATATTTTAAGTTAAATGCTCAACGAACCCATTTAATGACTTTCTTAACAGATTGTGATGCATATTTTTTATTTTCTATTTTTCATCAAATACATTGAGTCCAGTTTGAGATGTCATATTGAAATTATTTAATAAGTGTATTTTCTCATTAAATCCTTTTATTAAAATTATTTGTTTATTACTCCTAATGTTGCATATATGAAGGATACTTATGGGTACATTATGTTATTTGGCTCCAATAAATCTTAGTACACTTAAGATTAGGTGAGAAGTTTATCATGATAGTTAAAGGGTCTAAGAAGAGGTATGTTTAAGTTTTGATCCTAGATTTGAGTATGTTACATACTACCTCTTCGTAATGTTATTAGGGTTGTGGGATTTAGTTGGAACCTACAACAAACACTTTTTTCACTAGGGTCTGAAGGATTTTCAAATTATGTGAGGTGACCCTCTCATCAACAATCATTTTCATTATGATTTTTGATGGAACAATTCTAGGATTGTAGAATATGATAGTTGATGATAGAGTCATATCGGGAAGATTGAAATTGACTTCCAATGTCAGTGTGTGAGATGTTCATAGTAAGGTTTGAGATAAATTTTCTGCCTCCACAAAATTTTTTTAGGTTTTAAATTAGTTTGGAACATAAAATGAACTTTTTGTATCACTATGCTTTGAAGAAGTTCTGAAACTGATGATGTGACTGCCCTATCAACAACCACTTTCTTTGCCATTTATATGGAACAGTTATGGGATGGCCAAGTATGTGATTTTTTATGTCAAAGTCACATCAAGAATCTTTAAATATGCTTCAAAGTTTGGAGTATGATGTTAATAGTAGGACCACAACTCAATTTTATACCTCAACAGGATGTTATGGGCTGTGTTGAGTTCAATGGAACTTGTGATGAACATTTTGCCCCACTCAAAATTATGTGATGTTGCCCTTTAACCAATAAATATTTTGTTTGTGATTTCATATGTAATGATTATGGTACTAAAAATGATATAACCAGTGATGGATGAGTCGTATCGTGGATCTTAACATCTTCTTCAATGGTTGGTGTTTAAGACATTCATTGTACAACTATAAATGAATTTGATACCTCTTTTATGAGGTTGTTTTGAATTTAGTTGATACTTGCAATGAATGCTTTGTCTTATAAGGCTCTAAAATAGTGTCAAATTATGTGATATGACCATGTCATAAACACCTTTTTTCCTAATGTTTCAATGCAACAATGTAGGATTGTAAAGAATATTATCATTGATCATAAATGAATCTTAGGGATCTCAAAATCTAATTCAAAGCTTGGTGTGTGGGATATTTGTAGTAGGGATGCATCTGAATTTATATCTCCTCATATTGTTATTAAGGTTGTGTTAAATTTAATTGGAATTTTCTATGACTATTGTGATTTAGTATTGTATGTTAATATTTGTCAATTTGTTGGTATGGTACATGTTTCATAGTAATGAGTATTCTAAACACCAATAAGTTGATACTTATCAACTTGTTAGTGTAGCAATGATTATTTGGTATACCTCAATGTATCTATATAGTTCAATACATCGTGATGCTAGTGAAATAACAATTGCAATTTCATTTGAAAAGATATAAATGATTGGATGTGTATGGTATTCATTGTAGTGTGACATTGATGAAGGGTTGCATAAGTAGAGGTACATACATTTTTTTTTGTTTATGAGTATTTGGAAAGGCAATTTTCACATTTTTGCCAATTTGTATGCATGTTGCATCTAGTGGGGATGGTGAATCCTATTTCAACAATTCTAAAAGATCTTTAGCCTGATTTATAAAGAATTCTAAAACATTCATAATTGTTGGCACATACAAAAATTGTGACTATTATATTTTTAGAACTATCGACACAAATTGTAATGTGATAGGTTTTCAATTGTAGTCGGATATCTAGTATCTTGTGCTGCCCACCTATATCACTCATAAATTGTAACCTAATATCATGTATAACTTCCACAAAATTGTCTTTTCTATAGTGTTTCATCTTGAAGGTTTCTAGTTATAATATTAGATTTCCTTTAAATTTTTTTGGTCATGCTAGTTTTCTTATTTCACCAAGTCAAAGACATGGGACTCCTTAAGAGTTGATTTAGCTAGGAAAATCTTAGTGAGGCTGTTGTACCTCATTATGGTTTAGGTCTTGATGGCCTAGTAAATTAGTTTTATTTGTAGACTATGTCTGTATTTGACTTTCTTTAACTCTCTAATGTGCCAATCTTCATCTATTTCCTTCATTTTTATTTTTTATTTTTTGCTTTTGAAACTCTTGTAAATACCCATACATGTAAATCCTTACAAAAATATGAATAAAAAAGTAGATAATACCTTTGCAATAAAAATAAGTCGGTCATGTTATAAAAAAAATCATTATGACACTCTTTGCCAAACAAAAACCTATTATAATACTTTTAGAAAAAGTAATTCCCTAACTAGAACACCTTCAATCAAATCTTCTAGCCTGGTTGAGATATCTGGATATGCTACTAAATACCACCACTTGACATTTTGGATTGAAGAAAAGTCAACTTTACTGATGAACTTACCAAAATTTTGAAAATTGCAACTTGGTGTTATTGTCTTTTCTATTTATTGTATATTTGAATATGATGATCAACTCATTAAGCTAGTTGAAGATTTTAAAAATTGAATTCGCCAAGTTAAAGGTACAATTTATTTATTTTTACATGTTTTCATTATATACATTTAACTTTCCTCAACCAATGCCAGTAAGTAGGGATCATTGAATACATGAGGGAGTATTTATAAAGAAGCAGGGTTACACAAAAACTATACCAAGGTAACTCATAATGAAGGCAAAGGTTTCCTAATTGATATATATCTAGTTTTAAAGATTTTCTAGCAAACCAGAGTACCTAAGTATTAAAACAGGGTTCAAAGATTGTTATCTAAGATGGATCACTCCCTAAGAGGATATAGATGAGCATACTTTTAAGATAACAAAAGAAGAGGGTTAATGTGTAAACTAGGGTTTAAGCTAGCTAAGAGTATTCAAGATGGCCTACACAAGTCATGTGCATAGGAACATAATTGAAAAACCAAAATAGTCAGACTAGTTGGTTGTTAAAGCTTTGAAACCATACTTTTGATGTGTGAAAATAGAGGAGGAATCCACTTATTACACATATGGGAATAAAACCACTACAAATCCAAACACACCATAATATGTGAAGGAATGCATGTAGCTTTTGTTTTGTAAAAAGTATAATATAAAAAACAATAATCATAATGTAGTAGAAGGAAGTTAAACTATTACAACATTACTCTTTTTACATCATTGTTTCTCACCCACATTGGAGGAATAAAATAAAGTATAGTCAAATGTAAACTTACACAAAAGGATGAGTTGTAGAGGGAAACTTTCCCATACCAAGCATTTATTTTAGTCAAAAGTCTTGCTACATGTTCCTCTCAAGTAACCCAGCTAACAAAAGAAAGTATGTGTACGTAATAATGGGTATATGTGTAACTATAGACTTACTTGTACATTCAAGGAGTAAGGGTCAAATAATGTTCTTCACTATCAAGGGGAATCACAACAAGAAAATAGGAAATAATAAGATCATGAGTAATACAATAAATGATTAATGAGACATTTCTGTTAGATAAGATTGTTTTCAAATATGATGTTCTTGCCTTTAAAATATTTCACAATTTTAATAAGTAGAGTAATTCATGGATAGTTTAAGCATACTAAATCCATAAAATTGGGGGCTGAACATCATAGAATTGTGAATCAAGGATGTTTTGAAAGACACCTTTGGTGAAATTGGATGCCTGATAGTATAGCTAGATGGACAGACGCACCATGGGTGAGAAAATGCACCCATATGTATAACTTTTCAAAAATTCACCACTACTTGGATATTGATATTCTAATGATCATAAATGTAATAAAGTAGACAAGATATATTATTAGTCCATTTTGAATAATTTTTAGATACAGAGGATGTTAACAATCATAGTGTAGCATATAAAGCTAAAGGACCCATGACAAAAGTGTCAAAGATTATAAATCTCAACGAGAGACAAATTGATCACAATGAAGGATCACTAAATATAAATCTTGAAATATTTTCAAATAGGATTGAAACTATATTTTTAACTCATGAAAATAAATAAGGTTTTATGTCATCAAATTCCTAAAATAAAGAAGGAAGATGTGCATACCTTAGGTCCTTATTTTAAAAGCCCAACGTCAAATCATGGGTCTTATCCGACATCCAAAATATGTAATTACATTTTATATCAAGGTTCAATTTAAATTCTATTAAAAATTGAAACCTTTAGGAAACTATTTTTTGGAATTCAATTTTGGTCTAAAAGAACTATGAATTTTTTATAGTTTTAATTTGAAAATGTTCAAACATTTGTGTGTGTGAGTGAGAGATAGATAGAGAGAGAGGGAGGTAGGTGGTTTCCATGACATACTTAAATATGCCTTTATAGTGACTAGGGTGTATAGGATTTTTGTTATCCCTACTCATTATGTTGTAGTTACTATAATCTATAAAATTCCCTATGTTTTTCCACTCATTACTACATTGTCGGTTTGTTGGCATTGGTCATTCATCCACCATTGAAAACAAAAGCATGGTCAAAGTTTGTCTAAGACATGATGTTTTTTCTGAAAATATAATTTTTCAATATACAAGAACCTACTTAAACCTATAGAGGGACACTATTTTCTCTGAGGAATCCAATTTGTTAGGGTCATTCTAATAAGTTTCTATTCTAGATTTGTTTTTTTTTACCCTTTTTCTATTTGGTGTGATATTTTATATTCAATTTTGCTTTGAAAACACCCACATTTTCACTACCGGTGTATCGAAGTTGTGGTCAATATTTCCAACAATAATACCTACTCAAACTCCTCAAATGGGATCTTCTTGTTATGCACTGAAACCTAGTCTCTTAGCTCTAGAAACCCTTACAACATAGATAAGACTTCAGTAAGATTGGTTGTTTAGAATTGACCAAACAATGATAAAGTTATATGTTAATGAATATAACAAATTATGTGGAAATAGGTTATGTAATCAAGATCACATAACACCAATACACTCATATTAACATAATAACTTAATTAAGTGTGGATGTTGAAGTAAATTCATTAAATGGGTCACACATGTTTCCTTTGTTAAATAATATGCAATAGGCTAAAATATTTCTTAGTAAGAAGTATATGCTAAACACATAATAATTGTTGCTTCCATGTACATAAATATGGATAATGTTAAATGAAATTTAAATAAATATTTAACTAATGGATTTAATATGATAAGTAGCCAAAATGTCGAAATATGTGCATAATAGTATAAGGAAGCTTGTTTAATAACAATGTGAATGTGATTAGATTCTATATAATTAGCAATAATGGTAATGATGTAATTATAATAACACAATGGTTTTGAGCCAAAAATCATAATTGTATTAGAATTCATAAAAGGAAATCTCAAAAAAAAATCTTATCGAAACATCTATTTCTTTGGGTCCTAGTTAGCTAGCGTGCCAAGTTTTGCATTAAAACAATAATCATAGACACCTATATATCTTTTAGGGATGAAGGTATAAGTTTAACATAAAATATTAAATAAAATAATGAACAACACCAAATGTGAAAATTATTGGAAAATAAAATTCTACATGTCTTAATTATCCAAGATGAAAAATTTGGCTTTATTTGCACCTTGTTTGGGGCCTCAACTAATTAGGGAAAGAAATTACATTATTAAAGTCCCATTAATTGATGTATAAAATAAATTTCACAATGTTCATGTCTTAATGTTTGTCAAGCATAGTTTACTCATTATCTGGGACATGGAATTAATCTTAGTTGTTTGAATTAGAATCATAGGTTGGTTGTTTTGTCACTTCTCTTTGTGCAATGGTTCACATATAGGCAATAGTAATCGAGTATCTTCCATCTCCTCTCTTCTAACTTAATCCTTCACACTTCATTCTAATTTTTGTTCCACTTCTCTCCTCTCACTGCTCCACATAGCCTGCTCCCGTGTTTTATAGGGATTCCTCACCTATAAATCTCAAACCATCTATGTCTCCCTTTCCCTATTCCTCCCTTATTTTCCACCTCTCTCGTTCTCCTCACAAATCAAGGTCTTTGGAACCCTATAAGACCAATCCCCCTCCTCCAACATGTCACCTATGTAGATTTCTAGTCATCAATTTGATTCCATCCTGCTCTGAATGCAACTCCCCAACTAAGATGGTGTTTCCTCACCACATCAATCCCTTGGTGGTTCTCTAACCTGGAAATGGCTATGGGGCTTCACGGATCGCTTACACAGACTTCAATGACAATATTGCAATTAATTCATTGAAAGTATTCTTCTAGATTATCATTTTATTGAAATTCATATCCTCTTTGATATCTGCTTGGATAGTACTTTTTCTTTTTTTTGGAAGCCTTGTTTTATTTGATGTCCTTTTCCCCTTATATTGCTCAATCCCTGCTTAATGTACTTATGCCAGTTTTTATGTTGATAATTTATATTTTTTGTCTTCCCTTCTAGGGTATGCTTCCAATCACAAGTGTAAGGCATGGAGGACATGGCATACATATGATAACCTAGCTTATAGAGATGACTCTTAATGGGAGATAGACTTGAAATAGTTGGACATCAAGGGTTTTCACCTCATTAACCAGTATTGATCCATCAACCCCCTTAGTCTAATTCAAATGATGACTGCATTATGTATTGCTCATATTTAGTGTGCAAAAATATGTATCCACCATCTATATCAACACCCCACTTTTAGTGTCATACTTTAATTGATGGTTTACAAGGTCATACCTAGTCCTGGAGTAAGTCCAACAACTATTTCCTCATTACATTATGTGCCTTTCTTCATGTCACTCTCAGATGGTGTCCACAACATGTCTCGGTTGATCACCATGGACAATGATTGACCTTGTCCTCCAAGCAAGAAAGACTCCTCACCTCTATGGTAGTCCACACAGAACACTAAGAAATCGTGTCATTCTAGAAGAACTGACAAGAAGTAGTTGTCCCTTCATATTGGTGGACTAGCACCAACTTTCTCTCCCAAAAGTGTCCTCCCTTGCTATCCCTCCCTTTGTCGGGTAGGACATGTTTCAGTTCTCTTAGTTAACACAACCAGAGAAAACAAATACTTTACAGGCAATTGAGCTATGTTTGAGAAGCCTCTAGTACCCCTATTTATAGGAGTGTTAGGGTCAGGGTTCCCAGCCTGAGTGGGATCAGAATGGATTGAAAGTTTGACAAATTTTCACATCTTGCGAGTGGAAAAATGGTTGGTTCATAGGTGAACCAGTCGGTTGGCATTTGAGTTGATTGGTTAAACCTTTGAACATGTCATTTAATCATGTTTCCCAATCAGAATTGTATTGGAAATTCATATCTAATTTAATGCACAATATGCCATCAACACTAATCCTTGAATGAATCAAATTTATCCACCAACCACTCAGTTCACAACCTAAGACAATTCATTCATGTACCTGAGCCGATCGGTTCACTTCCTGAAACCAAAGTTGGTTCAATTGACCTGACACTCTTAAATGATCAGTTCAACACTTGAACTGGTTGGTTCACAATGTTGTTTAAATTAAATACCTAACTCTGTAGTAATCAAGTTTAAACCATATTCATGAATGAAATCCTATTCCAAGTGTATCCTACGTGTGTGATGATATAGGTTCCAATTTACATTGGCAGTGAATGTACATAACAAACTTATGACATCACAAGTAATGAGTGGTATCTAGCAACACATCATTGATACTCAATTAATCTGGAAAGTTGGAGAACAACTTCAACCTACAATCTCCTATTGGTGTTAGAGTGATTGTATAATTCCTTTTTCACTAATGTCTGAATTGAACTTGAGGCATGAAAACATCATCCTCCCAATGCTCAATTCATGTTCGTTGAACTAGAGAAGATTGTCTCAGATATATATGACCACTACAAAAAATTTGGCCTTTGTTGAAGAACATTTGTGAGGAACCAAAAATCGTGAATAATGATGTCCATTTGTGAGGGCTCATCCTTCAAATATGGGACCAAATCCCTCAACCGTGTTCTTAACATCGTTAGGCATTTTATGTGAACATTGGTCCCTCACAAATACATTTCTCACAAATCACTCCGTGAAAGATGTCGTGTCAAATATTTCCCTCCATCTCATTACCCTTCCCTCCATTCTTTTACCATTGTATTCTGCGGACTTTGCCAAAATATGCCACTTTTAGCGAGATTTGCAATCACCAGAGCGAGGGTTTTGCCCCGATCGCCCCCGACTCCCCCGACGCCGCGACCATCGCACCTCCTTCCGCGTCCCCTTCCGGGTCATCTCCTCCCCTATCCATCACACCTTCTTCTGCTCCCCCTTCAGAGCCATCTCCTCCCCCGACCATCACCGCACCTCCTTCCGTCGTCTCTTTCCCCAGCAGGAAGTCGTTCAGGGGCCAACTTAGTGGCTGGATCAGACGATAGTGGCGACCAAGCGGGAGCTTCGAGATCATCGCGGAAGAGAAAGAAGGCTTTATTGTCAGGATGTCGTCGTCTACAGAGAGGGAACGGATCCTCAATGAATCCCCTTGGTCGATGGATGGAGCGTTGGTTATCGCTCAGGCGTGGGCACCAGGCTCTGCACTTCAACCAGGATGGCTTGAAGTACCACCGGGATACCGCTGGACTTCGGGGAGATTGCCCTTTCAGCTAGATGTATGGATGCTGCTTCGCTATGCGTGGAGCTAACCTGCTCCGATAAAATCCCCAAATCTACTTTGGTGGAAGTTGACAGATCTAAGAAGCAACTGAGGGTTGAATCTATTGTGAAGCCCCTCTTTTGCTCAGGATGTACAAGATTCGGGCATAGGCTGAGTTCATGTCCCAAAGCTAGAAGAAGTGTGGCTCCTCCAAAGGACGTCCAGTTACGCTTCGGGAAGCAGGCACAAGGTGTTCGAAGATTTGTCAAAGAGAAACAAGCAGTGCCTACATAACATAAGATGGCTGACGATGCCGACCAGGGGACGGATGTTGCGATGGAGCAGTCTATCACACTTCAGGTGGTCAACACTGTCCTGGACAATGCTATGAAAAATTTGCCACATAAATTGTTGATGTTTTTATTTCCTAATGCCTACTTACTTCTCAAAGAATGCCTTGTTCTTGATCAGGTATAGGATAAATGTAGAGAAGGCAGAGTGGATAATATATGTTACTGATGCTGGCCAATCACAACACTTTGACATGGTATTCAATGTAAGTATCTTAAAACTGGATCCTTGACAGGTTGTATCAATTATACGCCAATTGATATCTTCATTTCATTTTTCTTAACTCAAATACAAGCTGCAAAAATGGCTGGTTGGCTTCCTGATCCTAATGAAGCTTCATATCCTAAAGTAAACCATGTTGCATTTGGTCTTGTTCTTGGTTCAGATGGGAAGCGTTGTCGGACAAGATCTTCTGAAGTGGTTAGATTGGTTGATTTACTTGATGAACCTGTTACACGCTGTAGAAAGGAACTCCAACAAAGACTTGAGAGTAATGGTAGGTGTTGACTTAGTATTATATCTGATCACATATTTACACTCCCATTAATCCTACACCTTTTTCATTTGAACGTCAGGTAAACCTCTTGAATGGACAGAGGAAGAAATTACAAAAACTGCTGAGGCAGTTGGTTATGGTGTTGTGAAGTAAGTTATCTTCTAGCTATTTACGACCTCTGCAAGTATGTGATTAAATACTACATTATTGATTGACTTATTAGCATATACTTGCATACATGTAAATTTGTACTCTTGGTTTGGGCATAGACCTGTAAGACAATGTTTGCTAATCTGTTGTATGGTGTCTTATTCATAACTGTTTACTACAAGCAAGTTAATAATTGTTCTTTGCTTTGAGGCAATTCCTACTTTTTTGTTTAGAAAGTGCTTCAAGGAGAGTTGATTTGTTTTTGTTAGAAAGTCTCTTTTTTAACTACTAAGTCACCACCACTCTGGCAGTCAATACCTGAAACCCAACTCTCTTATGATCCAGGAGGCAATCTTATATCTACTATGTTTTATGTTTTCTCCATATATCAACTTCCATATTCTGTATATGATATATCTTGAAATCCTTTCGTACTAGGTAGTATTTTGAGTATTTTCCTTGAGTTTAGGAATTTTAATATTATTTCACTAATAAGGGTTTCCTATGATTGGGGAGTACATTGATGTATTTATTAATTGTCATTATACTACTAGTGCCATTTCCAGTACCGTAGTTATTTACTATGACTAGTCTAGGATTATATTACTATTCAGTATTCACTAGTAGGAGTGTATGAATATTCATACATAGGAGCTTGACAAGATCATAAATATTTATCCTAAAAGTTCTAGTGTAGTTTGTATCTCAAACCACAATGTTGGTTTGCCACATGGGGGCATGATGTTTCTTATTCTTGATTATAATCCATAGTGGGTATTATCTGAACGTACTAGGGTGAACTTATCTATTCTATATAAATAAAGGATATTTATATCATGGACTTACATTTGTTGAAGGAACCCTGGAGTATTTACACACAAAAAGGACTAACATGGTATGAGTTTCCAACTATTAAGAGAAAGAACCACTAAAAATATGTACACACGAAAAGGAAAAGAGGATATCTCCACAACTAACTTTTACATCATCCATTTCTTTTCAATCATTATCTTACATGAAAATCTAGATTGATGGTTGACCTAATTAGTATTTTGCTTTCCTTTGAAAAATTTCATTGTTGTTCTTTACTTGATAATTTGTTCCATAAACATTAACGAGAGCTAGAAAATATTTTTTGTTGTAGCATTATAAGGAAGAAAATTTATGTGAGAAAAATCCCCCTACAAAACTGAAAACAATAATAGTATCAGTGTGAACATCTCTACTAACCGATAAATCAAAAACATGGGCAAGTCCCACAAAGGTCATTGCACCTTATAATGTAACAATGGAGTCTCATACAAAATACTAGCATCTAAGCTTGAAGATAATCTTAAATTGGATTGGCATCTCAATTGTTGCTTGTGCCTGTACGAAGGTGTTTATGAAGGGTTGTAATCTTTGCATATCTTTGCATTTCCCCCTCAATTTCATTAATCTTTCTTCACATGCTTTATCAATTAGCTCATCTAGCATGTTATGGTTGACTGCTCTCCTCTCATACAAATTCTTAGGAACAAGAGTGCCAAACATAAATCAAGTTGTTTTGTTTGAATCCGAGTCAAGGTTTTCATGAACATATAAAATAGGTGATCAAGATGTGCAATCTTGTGTAGGTATTTAGTATCTCCCTGGATTTATGTTATCAATCAAGTAAAACTTTTGAGGGAACCACAACTGCAAATTGTCTGATTGCAGAAGTTATGAATGATGTCCCAATATACTGCATGTTAGTATGACATTGTCCCTGTCAATATGGAAGTTTCTTTTTCCCCATGGTGGGGATGGGGCAAGGGATGCTACTGACTTGTTTTCTGTATGCAACGAAAAGGCTTGGGAGTTAAATCACTTTTCATGTTGTTCCAACATGTGTTCCCGGAAGGATGTCTATCTGAAAATTGTAAGAGTAAGGGTCAGTTTCTGATTGGCATGGCTATTACATCCATCTGGAGTTACTACCAAGAAGAATACCTGGTTATGATTGAGGTCATACTGTAGTACACATGGTCCATTTTGCATGAAAGGCACAAATGACATTCTTCATCAAACCTCAATCAATACATCAGTGACAAAGTGTCACAAATGACATTCTTCATCAAACCTCAATCAATACATTCTTCATTAGTTGTATGTATTTCTTTTAGATGACTAACAATGTGGAATACATGCTCTGATTCTCTTCTTGTATCATCTGAAAATATATTGTTTTTGATCTCTTTTTTATCATTTGAAAATATAATGTTTTTGCAGATTAATGATCGATATGAGTTCCCACTACAATTAGATCTTGACAGAGAGAATGGAAAGTATCTTTCTCCAGATGCTGACAGAAGTGTCCGCAACCTCTACACACTTCACAGGTAATGGCTGATGTAATGCTATATCTATGGATCTTGTTGGATTCCAGTAGGCTGAACCGGTTATTGATATACATGAAGTTAATATTGCTATTTGTCCATCTATAGTTCCTTTTATAAATACAAGAATGTTCCAAAATGACCTTGCTTCATGGTGTGCAATTTAGATTTGAAGGTTTTAGGAAATGAAAGCTGCCATAAAATAAGTTTTTATACTAGTGGGTGCTGATATGGTGATGTTTTTGTACCAGTAGGTGTTGATATTGAGATGAATTATATAGAGATATAAGTTAAACGTTATATGATAAATAAATGACCATGTAAGAGAATGAACATTAAAAGTCTCTAAAACAAAACTAGTTCCACCATGTTGAATTTAGTATCACACCTGGAGTCCCCACAAGCATATGAATTGGATGATCCAATGGGAAACAATTTTCTTGCCTACAAAATTGTTAGCAAAGGCATACCAATTGCAAATCAGACCCTATTAGGGATACACTCCTAATATAATATGAACATAACAGAATGTTTTAATCCACTCGACCCCAAGTGATCAATTTATAGTTTATTTCCATTTGCTAGATGCTCTGAATCGTTTTCGCCCCAACCCTATTGAATATAACTGTCTCGGGCACCGTAATACTACATGCATTATTTTCTTTTACCAAGACGTGTCTTGTGTCTCTGATTTTTTTTTCTAAAGTATTTTTTTTCTCACCTTGTGTCTATTTATGGTTTTCTACAGTATATCCATGGCTTGGCTGCTCGCGGGGTTCACTACTTGCACTGACCTGGGCCAATTCTGCAGGACACGGGATTTCAAATTCTTCTTTCGGAGTTTTAATTTATTCCCTGTATGTGCTCTTTGCTTGCTTATAATGTCTAACTGACTGTCTTATCATCTTTATCGATATTAGGAGCTTGGACCAGACAGGGCCTACATCACTGAAAGTGTTTTCACCTTCATCTTTACATCCTTTGTGTTGGTAATGATCATACCCTATCATTGATTTCTTTGATCTTGTGCATTTTGACAGTTTACCACATAGTTATTTTGCAACTTGTATATCATCTTTGTGACAATATTTTGTTCTCCCACCAACATTCAATGTCACTGGCATGACAGTAATATTATCACAACTGCACCTACAGACTAGAGTGGTCTTCTATTCTGACATTATACAATTATACCTTTTTATAAATGATCCCTTATTGCTACATCAGGATATTGAATGTTGTTCTGAACACCTTCATCCAAGATTCTTATATTTATCTTTAGTTCTTAGACTGTCTTGTTCTTTGTTGTCCTATCTAGATTGCTGCAAAGTATAATGCCACTGCATATAAATACATTTTGCAGAAATCACAACTCAAACATGCAGTCCATAGCATCCGGTCCATCAAACCAATAGCAATGATACCAGTGTACCATTCAGCAACACAACTGTGACATTGTAGCCACAAGCCCACCTTCATCACAGGTTACCCCCAATCAAAAAATATTTCCTTAGTAGTATACCAATCCATTGCTGCCCAATTGTGTTGTATACTTGTATCCACAACAGCCCTGCAACATGTTACCGACCACCTCTACACACCTCCTACATCCACACCAAAAGTGATAGCATTCAACTTGCAAAAACTACTGCATCATCTCTTTCTAAGCAAGGCCATTATCTCAATCCACGATCCATCATCACCTACTGCCACTACTACATTTTTTTGTTATAACCATGTTCTTTGTCATGTTCTTAGCAACTGGGAGAACAACAAACTCTAAGTCATTTCTTTCTGATCTAGTTTAGAGATGGCTACTCATTTTTGTTGAGGATGAACTTGATTTGGTTGTAGGGTTCTAAACTACAATGACCACACTTCTAGAGTTCACTTGGTTTGCTCTTCTTTGTTGGTCCAGAAATCCCATCCCTCCAGAATCTTGTTCTCATCAAGCAGGGAGCTCCCCAACCTGGAGTGTTGCACCTAAATATTTAGGCTGATAGTTACGGGTGATCAATCTTATGCATTTGCTGGTTGGCCGGCTTTGGATGTTGCTGGCTGCTGCTACTGTACATTGTATGTATGTGCACCCCTGTTTAACCACCTAACCCATCAGCTTCATCAGATTCCATTAAAACTCTGCATATATGTTCAGTGATTTTATAAAATCGCAGAGTTTTTCCTATAAAGCATTTGTACCTTTATTGATCTCCCAAACAACTATTTTCTTTCCTGGAATGCTTTCTGAATCTTCGTAATAGGTAATGTATTTAATACGAGCATTTCTTGTCATATTTGGGACAATATCTTCATCTGTGTGGTGGCTTATGTTTAGATGTATGTGCACTAGAACTTTGCATATATGTTCACTGATCTAATAAATTGCAGATAGGACTTAGTATTATCTGAAATTGGAAGATGTGATTTAATAAATTGCAGATATGTTCGACTGACAATGCACTTTGGAGTAGAACAGAACTGAAGTATAAGGGTAAGTTGTTTGTTGTACTATGATTTATGTATAAACTTTAAATTCTATTAATATAATGATTTGTCATTTTTAGGAGAAGAATACTCAAGTACCCAACCGTATGAAGCCTGGCATTGATGAAGAGCACCACACCATTTGAAGGAATATGGAGACATTACAGATCTTAAGAGTTTCTAGCATGATATGTTGATTGTCATCAATCTCAAATTTTAGAATCATATGTATTCGTTATTTATATCAACGTTGAGCACGCAATGTATGGATAATATTTTGCTTCAATATAAAAAATTGGTTTGAGGTGATTTAACATTTTTATGTGTCATTTTGGTGTTGAATCTTCTTATGATGTCATGTGAATTAGTATAAAAATATTGCTTGAGGTTATGTATACAAAGTTTTCATTTAAAATTTGATATTCACTATAGTAACAATTAATTAACATTTAATAAATCATTCAATAATCAATAACCAAATCATTTATAGTAGTCCCTCATAAATATATTGATGAAGGTCCAGATTGACCATCAAAATTGCATTCATGACGACCACATAGCCCCTCAAAAATATATTCTCCAGGACCATCAAGTCCCTCAAAAATGTATTCATGAAGGCTAAATAGTCCCTCAAAAATGTATTTATGAAGGCTAAATAATCCCTCAAAAATATATTTATGAAGGCTAAATAGTCCCTCAAAAATGTATTTATGAAGGCTAAATAGTCCCTCACAATTGTATTCGTGAGGGCCACTGGTATTTTTCACGTGAGTTCTCTTCACGGACCATTTGTGAGGGCCAGACCCTCAACCGTCCCTATTTCTGAGGGCCTGTAGAGAGGGGTTTGTGACAGGACTCTCCCGTGAATAATGGCCCAGTTTTTTGTAGTGGACATCAATATCATATTATGATTCACATGTGCATGCACATGATTTTTTTAGTCCCTCTTATCAAGTGGCCTAGATATCAAACTCTAGTAGGAGGGACAAATCCCATCTACCTCACTAACACTCATCCCCATATGTTACAATGTACCTGAGCACCATCTTTATGGTAACCATTATTTAAAGTAACGGTGGATGATGTTAAACTACATCGAAAAACTTGTGAGTAGTGTAGTGATTTTAGGTCTAAGAACCACGATAACCACCTTCACTATGAGAGATGATTAAGACCACCAATTTATGGTTTCAATGTGTCAGTCTCAAGGTGGATCTATCTGATACTCTATTCTCCAACAAGTATCTATGTGTTTGGTTTAATATCACATGTCATGACTAATGAGGTTCTATTAGTAAGCAATACACACTCTAGTCTTACGTGTCATTGTTGTCTATCAGCCTTCCACAATAGCATTCGACTAGGGACATAACAAGAATGTACATATTGTTGAAAAATGTGAGATCTCATTGTTCAAGTCATAAATGTGAAGACATATATCATTGAGTGTCATCATTCTTTAGACATTTATTATGTTTATTATCTCATAACTGATTCAAACAAAACAAATTGGAAGATTGCCTTTATTATCAATCAAAATCATTTATAAGATATGCCATCACAATCATCATAGGATTGGCTCTCTAGGAATACTTACCAACAATACTAATATTCATGGATTAAGTTTGTCATTCTAGGTTACAAAACCTCTTTATTTTTTGTGTGTAACTAATCATCTAGCCAATTAATTTTCTATTTTCTACCATAACAGTGAGGGATCATTCTTTAAACTCCAAATAATATAAATGAGGCCCTAGGAAGTTCATCATAGAAAAATATTGGGTTAAATACAAGAAATATAAGGATTTATCCCAGTGATCTTCAGAAAACAACAAAACACAAATAAAGATGTTGTCAATAATCACAAAATGGATTTTTAGTGTTAAGTTTGATATGGCTCTATGGTTTGGTGGCGATATGTGATCTGGATATGGAAGCAGGAGATATGATGATAGTGATAGAAAACTCTAGAGACACAATATCATCCCAAGTGACATAGGATGGTTGAAGGATATCCTATACCTACATGCAAGCAATATACAAGGACTGGCAAGGAGTTGATGCATAGCTCACTCCTTGGAAACATCAGGATTAACCTTGATTATAACCAGAGATGAGATGCTCTGTCATCAGAAATGGTGTAATTCTTCCATGATGCTTCGATGGAGGTGGAGACCAAAAGCCCATTGGAAAACCAAGAAAATAAGTTTCCAAATTTGAACAATCAATGTCAAGACAATCATAAGGCCATGGATGGAGGAAAACATAGAGAAACTATTGATACACGTAGACAAAAAGTCTTGTACAAGGAGGTGTTTGTATGTATGCTCGTAGAGGCAATCATATGATGATTGTGATGGGGGCATCATATACTTGAGTTGGTATTGATAAAGGTAATTTGTCTATTATGTTTGTCTCAATCATGAGATGATGACATAGATATAGCAAATGTATGAAGAATGATGTTACTCGATGACATATGTCATTAGGTTGAGGACCTAAAAATGTGATAATATGTATGACGGGAGTACATACATTCTCGTTATGTCTCTAGTAGGATATTATTTTGGAAGCAAAATAGTTTACAAGAATACATAAGACTATAGTGTGTGTTGAATGATGACAGAGTCTCATTAGTCATGACATGTGATATCAAGTCAAGCACGCATGTACATATTAGAGAATAGTGTATCAAACATACCCTCCTTGAGAGTGATACGTGGAGACCTTATGATTGTAGTTAGAATCAACTCTTAAAGTGAAAGTACTGATTATGGTTCTTAGACTTGAAGTCACTACACTCATCACATGTTGTTTGAAGTATTTTGACATCGTCCAATGTGCCCTTGAATAAGGGTTGCCACAAAGGTGATGCTCGGATGTATCGTGACACATTGGGATTGAGTGTGTGGTGTAGATAAGATTTGTCCCTCATACAAGGATTGATATCCAAGACACTAATAAGTGAGACTGAGAAACATTTGTCAATACTCATGTAACTCAATATTTGATATGTAAACTCACATTCATCTCAAAATTTTGCTCTAGTTCAAGGAACACAGATTGAACATTGAAGAGGATGATGATTCCATGCCTCAAGTACAATCTGGATATCAAAGACAATTTGGTTATACGATCACAGTAAACTGATCATGGACTGCAGGTTGAAATTGTTCTCCAACTTTCCTAATTACTTGGGTATCAATGATGTGCTTCTGGATACCACTCATTGCTTGTGAAGTCATAAATTGGTTATGCACATTCACTACCAATGTATCTTGGGACATATAGGATCACACACATAGGATGCACATGGAATAGGATTTTATTCATGAATGATGTTTAACTTGATTACTAAAGTATTTAGGTATTCAATTTAAACAACAATTGTTGAAAATTGACTGACTAGATTGTGAACTGACCAGTTCAAGTGTTTAAACTGGTCGATTCAAGTGTCAGGTTAATTGGAAACAACATTGGATGAACAATAATTGAACCAGGACATGAATGGACCACTTCACTTAAAACTGACTAGTTCAAGGTCTCAAAAATCCATTTCAAGTTGTGAAGCACCCACTTGAATGATCAATGTGATTGGATCAGGGATTGATATTGACATCAAGTTGTGCACAAATTAAATATTGTTTACCAATGCGATTTGAAAAAAAAAGGAATGCAACTAAGTTGACCGGTTCAATGGTTGAATCGAGCGATTTACCTATAAACTGACCTAATCAACTATGAATGAATCATTCATCATTAATAGCTTCCATAAAATTAATGAAAATATGTCTCTTCAACTCCCCCTTAGACTAGAAGGCCTGACCCCGACCCTCCTATAAATAGAGGGAAAGTGGAGACCTTCTAAATACACAACAATAACCTCAAACAATTGTTGTCCTCTCTTATTGTGGTAACTAAGATAGAGTGAGCAATTCCTACTCATCAAAGGGAGGGATAATACGGGAGAGAAAATTGGGAGAGCAAGTCAGCACTAGCACACTGAATCGAAGAGACAACTCCTTCTTGTCTATTCATCTAGAATGAAAGGAGTTCTCAGTGGTCTGCATGGACTACTCTAGAGGCGAGGAGGCATTTGCCACCCTCTAACAGGACACAATGAGTCAACTGTTGTCCATGTTGATCAACAAGGAGACCGCCGCCAACAGTCGTCTGAGTGCGGCATGAGAAAGAAGCACACTCCAACAAGCATTGTCACTACACTTGGTTTAGGATCAAGTATATGCCTTGCAAACCCTCATTCCCATTACATATTTTTTGATGTGATCTACTGTCTAAGGAGAATATGGCTATAAATTTTTTATTTACTCTGCCGTATTTGATGGCATATTTCCCTATAATGGTATCAGAGCCAGGTCAATGTACTATGCTTTAGGATTTAATCTATGTGATCATATTTTATTTTCATCATTTATTCATTACATACGATACAAATAATTAAAAAAATTAATGTGCATATTTGATTAAATACCGCATACAATACCAACTTATATATATATATATACACACATATATATAGGGTAACAATCCAGTGAAATGCATACTACGGTGAGAGCATAAGAGGCATTTGAATAACTAAAAACTTATAGATGTTTTTAAAAATCCAACCATATAAATGGGAAAAACATCAATTCATCTACCTTCCTATAAAAAATCTTTCCAATAGGATATTGTTTACATGTCTAATTGTACAATATACATTTTTTTACATCTAACGATCAGCCTGAAATTCAGTAAGGAGCATTGAAAAGTATTCTATTATTGTAAAAGCTACACAAATCAAATGATGTTGAAATTTCATAGGAAGGTAAATATTGAGGTATACTTTTAATCTATACGGTTGGATTAAGAAAAGTTGGCCTCTAATGAGAGTTATGAAAATGCCTCTCAATCTCTCACCAAGATATGTTTTTCACTGGATCGTTGTCCTATATATGTATATATATATATATATATATATATATATATATATATATATATATATATATATATATATACATACATGATAAGATATGATATGATATATATACAATTTACTTGTGTTACCCTAAAGTCAGTTTTGTTGGTGGATGTGTATCATCGATATGACCAATAAAATCCTAGCTTGAGAGGTAAGTATGTTCTTTGATTTCACAAAAAGCTTTCTTCTCCTTTCTAGACAATGTGTAATAAGAGGGAGGTAAGTATGTTCTCCAATTTCCCATTTCACGTAATTCTGTTAATTCTGACCTTATTCCCATTTCACGTAGTTCCAGTCTGGATTTTATCCCATCTTTAGTCTTACCTGGTATATTCAACAAAGTACCAATGACACTATCATAGAAATTTTTCTCAACGTGCATGACAATGATACAATGTCTGACTATCAAAGAACTCCAATAAGGAAGATCCCAAAATATTGACTTCTTCTTGAATAAAGATTTGTCACTCCGTGTGGCCATAGTACATTGTGATCTCTTACCAAATTCATTGACAGAATCTTTTACTCTTTCATAAACAACCTCCCCTGGTATAGTTTTAGGTGCACTCCGTTCCTCATTCAATCCATTGAATGCTTTGTGCTTCCTACGATACGGATGGAATTTTGTAAGAAACCTTCGATGACAGAGATGTACAGTCTTACCTCCATGTTTTAGTCTTCTTGAATCAGTGGTCTCTTCACATATAGGACACACTTTAGCTCCTTTGACACTATATCCAGACAAATTCTCATATGCTGGAAAGTCATTAATAGTGCAAAACAACATAGCATGCAAACGAAATGTCTCTCTTCGTGAAGCATCATAGGTCATCGCACATTCACCCCAGAGTTTCTTTAAGACATAAATCAAAGGTTCAAGATAAACATCGATATCATTTACAGGTTGTTTAGGGCCCGATATCAACAATGACAGCATTACATACTTATTTTTCATACACAACCAAGGAGGAAGATTGTATATAACAAGCATGACTGGCCAAGTGATATGTTGGCTACTCAATGTCCCGTACGGATTCATCCCATCTATACAAAGTCCAAGTCTTAGATTCCTATCTTTTTCACCAAATTTGGGGTACAATAGATCAATCTTCTTCCACTGTGGGGAATTAGACGCATGTCGTAGGATCCCATCATTATTTTTCTTAACATCTACATGCCACCTCAAATTCTTTGCATCTATCGTATTTGCAAACAAGCGTTGAAACTGAGATATTATAGGTAGATACCACATCACCTTTGCAGGAGAACCAGTTTTGGACTCCCCCGAAGTCGTCAATTTATACTGTGATGCACCACATTTTGGACAATCTTTCAAATCCACATAGTCCTTTTGAAATAATACACAATCATTTGGGCATGCGTGTATCTTCTTGTCCTCCATTCCCATTGGGCACAACAATTTCTTTACCTAGTATGTTGAGATTGGCAGCTCGTTTCCTTCAGGAAGCATTTCTTTCAACAAAGACAACAATGACGTGAAGCTTTTGTCGCTCCATCTATTGTTAGCTTTCATCTTATACAATCTCAACACAGCGCTAAGCTTCATAAACTTAGGACAACATGTGTATAATGGTATCTCAACATCATGCATAAACATACGAGGTGGATCGGTGCGCTCTATCCCACAACTATTCAGCATCACATCAATGATGTCTACTGGAACTGGTTCATTCACATCTACGACATCGGAGGCAATTTCTTCTTCCACACAAGCACTGCTATCGACATCCACTGATTTCGGCTTTGAAATCTCTCCATGCCAGTTCCATTCTATATAGCCTTGTACAATCCTGTTGCACATGACATGACTTTTGATTTCGTCTCCAGTGCTGACTTTCAATTTGTTACCGCAATGCCTACATGGACAGTAGAACCTATCTCCAGGTTATTTCTATATTCCTCGGCAAATCTAATAAAGTAGTCAAGACCAGAAATAAACTATGGGGTGCAGCGATTGCGAATGGACATCCATGATCTATCCATTCTATGATAAAAAAGAAAACAAGTATATATTTACAACAAGATTAGGGTCTAGGGTTAACAAATACATGTGATGTCATTCTTATATATAATAAATGTGTACCACCTATCCCATCCTTGAACACCTAATCTCACTAGTAAGTGTATAATGTGTATTGGGTTTTCAAGAAAATTTCAACAGCATTTCCCCGCTGTTCTCTAAGTACATATGTACTTAGAAAACAAACGGGGAAATGCTACCAAAATTTTCTCAAAAACCCAATACACATTATACACTTACATCCTAAGTGAGATTAGGTGTTCAAGAATAGTCCCAAACCGGGGACTATCCAAGGTTTACTCCTAATGAGTAAATCTTGGATGGGTTTCTAGGACAACAAATACATGTGATGTCATTCTTATATATAATAAATGTGTACCACCTATCCCATTCTTGAACACCTAATCTCACTAGTAAGTGTATAATGTGTATTGGGTTTTCAAGAAAATTTCGGCAGCATTTCCCCACTGTTCTCTAAGTACATATGTACTTAGAGAATAAATAGGGAAATGCTACTGAAATTTTCTCAAAAACCCAATACACATTATACACTTACATCCTAAGTGAGATTAGGTGTTCAAGAATAGTCCCAAACCGGGGACTATCCAAGATTTACTCATAATTAGTAAATCTTGGATGGGTTTCTAGGCCAACAAACACAATGATAGATATGTACATGTTAGGGTTTCAACACAATTGATGTTAGGGTTTCATCAATGTTAGGGTTTAATCAAATCAAATTAGGATGCTAGAATGGACAAGCTTAAATCTTATTTCAACGTGCATCAAAATTTACTGAATTAGGTCAAGCATTAGGATTAGAAGCACAAATATATGCAAGCAAAAGATTTGTTCATATCCTAGGTTGATTTACAATAGCAACATCTAAATATATAAACTCAAAGCATTAGATAAATAAATATAATCAGTAGATAAACAAATACAAAGCAACAGATAAAAACATAAATGAACAAAATACCCTCTTTTCTTCCTTCTCCCTCCTTACCAACAGCAAGCACGGTCGTGGCTGTGTTGGCCGACCACGACCGTGCTGCCTAGCATGGCCATGGTCGGCCAACACAACCACGGACATGCTTGTTGTTGGTAATGAGGGAGAAGGAAGAAGAAGAGGGGCATGGAGGAAGAACAAGAGGGCTACCTATCGAGCAGCTAGCAGTGTGGAGAAGAGCATTGGCAGAGCAGCAAGATGGGGCAGGAGAGAAGGCCGCTGGAGCAGGAGAGCAGGCGACGCCAGAGCTGGAGCAGGAGAGCAGGCCACTGGAAGGCCGTTGGAGCATCGAGCTGGGGGCAGAGGGCAAGCGGCGGAGGAGGTGGGCAGAGGACCAACACGCGATTCGGAGCAACGACGGAGGTGGGGGCAGAGGAGAAATGAGCGGAAGTGAGTAGAAAACCGCTGGACCAAACCCTGAGTTGTGGAGATTGAATGAAACAGAGAAAGGGGGAGAGTCTGGCTCACGCAGGTGTTGTTAAGTTAACTATAGGCTTCAGTTACCAACAAAAAACTGACACTTTTGTTCTCTTATAGTCGTCGGTTCAAACAAGAAAAGCCGACGTCTATATATATATGCCAACAAAAAATAAATGTTCTCGAATTAAGACCATACTCGTCGGTTTCCGTGTAAAACCCGACGCTATATGGTGGTGAAAATTTTCACAGTAAAGCATGTAGAAACACATCGACGTCAGTTACTGTAATAGAACCGACGACAAAAATTGGTCAAATTTCTATTTTGTAGAAAACCTTTAGTCGTCGGTTTCTTTGTTAATAACCGACGTTGTATGTTAAATTTTGGAGGTAATTTTTTTGGCTCAAAAATTTGGATTTGGCAGTCAATGTTTAGCGTCGGTTTCTAATTTAGGAACCGACACTAAATAAAAATTGATACCCGTGTCTGGTCACCATTCACAGATATATGTCGATTTAATTATTTAACAGATGCTTTATTGTTTAGGCGTCGGCTTTTGTTTACAACCGACGCCTTTAAAAGTGACGTTATAAGCCATTTTTGTAGTAGTGTAGATCTTTGTGTTCTTGGTTAAATGGTTGTTTATCCTATTTTACATTTGTTTGCATATCGAGCCACTCTATCATTTCCAAATGTAAAAGAATAAATTATTTTCTTCCTATGTTTTCCTAGTGTAACTCGAGGTTTCCCTATTAACATGTAATATGTTGAATAGGAATGTTTTAATTCTTGGAAAAAAAGAAGTTCTGTACCAGATGAGCCTCCCATTTTATAACATGAACAGATTGAATGGAGGACCGAGGAGGACGAACAAAAGGAGGGTCCAAACCGATCATCTGGTGGTGTAACCAGACAATTGGAGGTGTCCAAAAGTCACTTGGATTAGATATTAGACGATCATTCTGAGAAACCAACTAATCGACCAGGAGGCAAACTGACCAGTTCAAGAGTTGCACCGATTAACCTAGATTGGTTCAAGCACAAATCTTCACCAACAATAAGTTTCGACAAGTGATGTGGCCTTAGGTGGTAGTAATTTCTTGTGGCTCCAAAGAATTATAATAGATATGGCCACAACCATTAGTAGTGTTTTAAATTGTATGTTTTTATTTGTGGGTTATAACATGTATATGATACATATAATAAGTATGTAATAAGTAGATATGTATATATTTATATAAATATAAAATCCCTCAAATAAAACATACTAAGTCTTATATTCTTTCCATAAGCATAAAACATGAAAAGATTGATCGAATAAGCTTAGGTTATGCCAAAGTGTAATGCATTGTCCATGTCGTGGAAGTGTGATAGGTACTTATGTAGGTCTGCCAAAACAGGGTGAATTACTATTATGTTAGCTTTTGGGTTAGAAGTAACTTGGTGATATTAATGAGATTAAGTACTTAGAAGCATGCAAATGACAATAAATAAGAGTTGCACATACCATCAAGCAAAGAATTGCATAAGATGCAATTGGAAAAAGTTTCCTACCTTAATAATTGGTTATGGACATTGTGTTGGCCAAGTAATAACTCAATTGTTTTAAGTCTTTGTTCACTTGATGGTTGTATGTTGAAATATTCTGAACTGATATGTAAGAGCTATCAATTTCAACAATATAGTGGGGGCGATAATTAATAAAATGCCTAATTAATATCATTAAACTTATCAAATCAAATTAATCAAAATGTTTTGACAAAGTTGCAAATTTCTTTTGTATAATATAAATGGCAAAGACAATGTATGCCCAGAGAGCCAATCATATGATTATTGTAATGGAATAAATATAAATTATTTGATTAATAATAAAGGAAAGCTTCGGATTTATTTTGTTTAATTCAGTCATGAGATAATTATGTAACATAATAAATGTCTAGAGAATGATATTACTCGATGATGTATATCTTCAAGTACGTGACTTGGAAGAATAATATCATACATATGTTAAGAGTATATACATTCTCATTATGTACCTGGTCGGTTGTTATTATGGAAGGTAGATAGACAACAATAACAAAAAAGATCAAAGTGTGAGTTGGTTGATGACAAAGTCTCATTAGTCATGATATGGCGATATCAAACCAAGAACACATATACATGTTAGGTAATAGTGTATCAGACAGACCCACTGTGAGACTGACACATGGAATCCATCATCATGGAAGTCATAGTCATCTCTCACAATGATGGTGGTGTTTGTTGTTCTTAGACCTAAAATCACTGCACTCATCATTTGGTAGGCTTTGACATCATCAAACACAATCCTAAAACATGGGTTGTCATAAAGGTGATGATTGGGTGATTGTGACACATGGGGACTCATTGTGAGTGATAGAGATGGGATTCGTCCCTCCTAAGGGAGTATGATATCCTAGGCCTCATGATTAGTGAGACTGAGAAATACATGGCCACATATATGTGAGTCAATAGGTGATATTGAGCTTACATATATCTCATACAGTCTTCTCTGGTTCAAGGAACAACATTTAATAGTAATGAGGGTGACTACTCCATGTATCTAGTTCAATATGGATATCAGTGGCAAAGGAACTATACAAACACCATACACATATTGTAGGTTGAAGTTGTTCTCCAATTTTCCATATACTTGGGTAGCAATGATGTGTGACTAGACACTGCTCATTGCTTGTGATGTCATAAGCTATTATGGAAATTCACTACCAACATAATATGGGACCTATAGGGTCACACAAATAGGTCTTCAATTAGAAGAGGAGTTTAATGATGAATGGTGATTGAATTGATTAAAGTGTTTAGGTATTCAATTCACATAACAAATCAGCTGACTGCACTACCAATCAATCGACTCACTTAGTGAGATGGCCATTTGGAGTGCAAAACAATCGACTCATGTGATGAAACTGGCATTTGGAGTGTTAGTTGATTGTAATTGAATTGGATGAAGTTTTGCATGAAATTAGCACCAATCGATCGACTCACTGGGTGAACCGGTCGGCTTGGGTAGAGAGAGAAGATCGATTCATCTAGTAAACCAATTGACTCGGTTGGGATGGTGGAAGGTTCTAACAACTTCCCATATTTGAGAGAAAGTTTGTAAAGACACAGTCTCTACTATTAAACTTGAAAAACAAATACATCAAATGTGTGGCAGCGGATGAAATAAAACTTGACTTCATTCAAAATGTATAAAGAGTACATTATAATTTTTTTTCCAAATGGGGTACATCTTTATACAAGAACAAGGAACTAGGTAGAGGAAGACTTAAACTAATACAACTTGTCTCCACAAACAACATAACAAAAGTTTATGCAACTAGTCCAAGCTATCTAGATGTGCAAGATCTCCTTAGCCTTAAGCAGGTTCACCAAGCTTCCATGCGCACTCTGATCCTAATCTAGGTGGTTAGGATCACCCAGCAAGAGATAGATAAAAATGTATGTGTCAATAAAGGCAAAGGACAATTATAAAGCTAAAACATTGAATAATAAATGATCCACTATACCAAGTGATTTCAAGAGAAAGAGGGAAATGAACAAATAAGAATTTGAAGACTGCCATAGATTCACATCAACCATAGTCACATTGCATGAATATATTATTACACAAACTCATCTCAATGTAGGATGAGGCACCTACCGGACCTCACCATATAAAATGGCAGGGGGACTAAAACCCCAGTGCCTGGCATGACGACTAAAACCTCAGTGCCCTGTATAAAGTGGCAGGGGGACTAAAACCTCAGTGCCCTATGGGTGGCTTGTACTCATGTACACTACATTGTCATTTGTCCAATAATTATATCATGCATAAATAAATCACTTGGTAGTAGAGTGAATCATAAATAAAATTGCATCATAGCATATGGGAACAATTTCCAACAAGCATTCCAATTAAGCAAGCCAACATAGGCATTTCAAGCATTAAACAAGTATTTCCAATAAGAAGCCAACATAGGCATTAGAAGAGTTACATAATGAAAAGAGTCAAGTAAAGACATTAGAAGGATTCCAAGTCTAGCAAAGTAGTATGATGGGGTTGGAAGAAAATCCCAACTGAGGAATAGGTGTATTTGCACAATAATCATTCCACATTCATTCTTCACGATTATAATAGGGAACATGGTCCACATATTTAAATAAGGGTCACATACTGAAATAGGGATCACATACATAAATAGGATTCACATACCAAATTAGGATCCACATACCTTATTTTGATTCATTACCATCATTTCTCACCAAAAGCTTGTTATCCAAATCCATTTTCCCTAGGTATAAGTATTACACATGTATTAGTATATATTAAGGCATAAAGCATAGGGAAAACCCTAATTTTGGAACTTATTTCCAAAACCACTATTTAAAGCTCAAAACCTAGTCCAATCAATTAATCACATTCTCCTGATTAAGAAAACATATTTTATTTCCCAATTTAAAGTTAAAATGAATTAATTATACATTTTAGACCATTTAATATAATCAAATAGGTATCCAAAGAAAACTTCGAAAAAAGAATCATAATTGGGACTCAAGAACCATAAAATCAGATTCTACCTGAAAAATCCTTTCCAACGACTATTTATTTGCATTTTTCTGACCATGGATCGATTTACTACGAATTAAGTAAAATCAGCCAATCAGAATGCAAGAAAACCATAGCGTGACAGTAATTTAAATGAAAATGTAAATCGATGTAAATAGTAGGTGAAATGACTAAACTACCCATGGTTGGTTAATCAAATTGATTGAAACTGTGAAAGCAATATGGTCATTTGCACCTCGCAATAACCTTCAGCGAGAAAACAAAATAGAACCTAAAATTACTCTATTGCCACTGCAGAGTAAATCACTGAATCAAAGGCATAGGGATACAAGGGTCATTCCCTGACATGTGATCTTCATTCGCTAGCCATGGAGATGGCAACCTCTAACACTCGAGCTTCGATCGTCTATCAGGTACGATGAGGCCCAAAATTTCAGTGCAATTTGATCGAGAAGAACCGTGAGGAGACGCCGATTTCGAAGAAACAATCATGAATGTGAAAGAACCACTATGGCCCTAGAACCGGTGGTCGGTGCTAAGAACAGAGGACAAGTTCAGAGGTTTGAAACTCGAATAACAGTCGATGCTCGCGAGGAAAAAGGTCATAAAAAGTTGCGTGGTTGAAGGGCGAGTTGAGGGAACTTGTTTCCGCGAACGGAGATGCACTGTGGCAGAGAAGAGCCAAGCGCTGGTGAGCATGGCGGTGCGGTTATAGGTCGCGGAGGCTGAGACCTCTATCGGGCAGCCTGAGAGTGAAAGAGGGAAGAACGGAGGTCCTAGTTGTGTACTCGTTCACTAATTGAGCAGAATGTGGTCGGGGATGTGAGAATGGGACCGAGGTCGCCGGAGAAGAAGCACCAACAAGTCAGGGTGAACGGGGATAATATGGAACAAATTGAATGGTGAGGAAGAGTTATAGTGGCTCGAGGGTACTCTAGAAGGTTTTATATAGCTGGGAGGAAGGGCCAAGACCCCTCTATGAACCTGCGGTGGAGAAGGAGAGAAGAGGAAAATTGGGCATTTCTGGTAGAAGCCACTACAATGGCCGAGTAAGGGATCAAATGAATCGGCATGAAGAGACGAAGCGAAAGGAACAGAAATCACGAGAAACATAGCTCTGTGGAGGGAGAACGGCGTCGAGGGAGTCCTACGGTCGAGGTTGCTCGTATACTCACGCCCGGACTGAGGTTGAAGAAAGGCTCGCATCCGTTGGATTGAAATCGAGGCTAATCCTCACCGTTGGATCTGGGCCACCCGCGTGACAAGAAAAATTGACCAAATCATAGTGTTACACATCAATATAATTGATTTGATGCATGCACTACAGTTATACTATATTAAAAGCTTTTAAAATCGATTTGAAGGGTCAAATGAAGTCCAAAAGGCACCAAACTTTAACCACATGCACACATTAAAGTCAAGAATCATGCTATGCAATTAGATTCTCATTTCACCCATTATTTGGCCCTGATTAAATATATTTCTCATTAAAGTGTATATTAATATATTAAAATGAATGAGTTATATGAAAAGTCTTCTTTTAATGGATTATATGAGTGAAATTTGAGATATCCAACTATTATTAACTTTAAGAGTAAAAACTCGCCATTATATTCTATTTATATATATTATTATCATTTTTTAGGAGAGAGAAGGAAATTAAGTTAATTACACTCATAATTAATTCTATTACATATTTTTGCACATATCTTATCCAAAAAGATATAAGAGCTCCAAATTAGCATTATCCACTTATTATCTCTCATAAAACTCCATTTTGCATTATTAGTCCTTAGTTATTTCCTTAAGTGGGTTATTTGTGCAAACACCCCTTTATTAACATAATTGGGGCAAAAATGGAATTTCACCATCATTAATGCTCAAATTGCACATTGAGTTCAAAAATGATTCCAAAGGATGGAAAATTTATGAAAAAGTTCCAAATGGACTAGAAGGCAAAGAAAAGCTCAAAATTGGGTAAATTGCAGGAAAGACCCTAGATTTCAGTATGTTATAAAGTTTGATTGTTTTGATTATTCAATCATAATTACACAAGGAATTAGTGTTTAACATTAATTGGAAACAAATTGCCAAATTCATATGTAATCGGGAAACTACAAAATGACCATCTTACTATGTGAGATGATTGACGACACACTAGACGACCATTTCATGTCTCACAAGTTGTGAAAATTCAAGATCTTCTGACCCCTTCCACTCCGGCACAGACTGGGAACCCAAACCCAAACCCTCCTATAAATAGAGGGGCAATGGGGGCTTCTTAAAGAACAACACTTACAATTGAGAATCCATTTGTAAAGAGTGAGACCCGATAGGGGGTCCACTCTTCACTTAATTGAAGAATATGTCCATCAAATCCCAAACATACCAAAAGGGTAAGAAGGGAAGGAGGAATTTCATTCATTTCTCAAATGGCATATATTACAGAGCATGATAATGGATAAGCAACAGAAACAAAACTATGACAAAGTTACAATGTGTATCATTATACAATTGCTCATTACCATAAAAGGTGATATTACAAAAACTTGAACTAACTACAATTAAGGCCAGTAGCAGAGAGTAACCTAGCCATTCCAAGCTATCCTTTGGTACAATTCCCTTTATATGATCTCCGAGCATCATTGATCTTTTAATGCACCTAAGCCTGGGTGGAAGGGAACATCACCCAGAACATAGGAAACAACAAAGAGGTCAGCAAAGAGCTAAGTATGTGCATATAATAAATACTTTGGCATTATATAGGGTTAAAAGTGCAAAAAGAGATGTTCCCACAAGAAAAGGGGGCTATTTGGCATTATATAGGTATGTTCAAAAGAAAAGTAACAAAAGAAATGAGGCATATTAAATTCAGATTACAAGCATGATAATAAAGAGTGTCTTGCCATAACAATCATCCACATATTCGTATTAAAACAACAAATATTTGCATGCATAACAATGTAGACTAAATATACGTAAAACGTGGCCATAACACCATAGGATCATGGCCTAAAAATAAACAAGGGTAGAAGCGCACACCCCAGGCAAAATACGCACACCCTATATAAGTATGGTTGTACATAAGTACCACTATTCTAGATATTCTATTCAAACATGTAGCATGCATTAAATAGAGAGGCAAGACTAGCATTTTAGTCATTTTTCATAAAAAGGCAATCATAGAAAGTGGGGTCCAAGAAACCATATAAGAAAGAAGTTCAACAATCACAAGGATATATTGAATCAATTCAGGAATTATAATTATTCAAGAAATTGAATTTCCAAAAGAATTAACAGTTCAAGAGGTGCCTCATTCAAAGAGTGTACGTTTCACTTAAATAATGTCCAAAATAAAATAGAGGATGTACATACCTTATGATCAGACCTAGATATTCAGTAACATCTCCTAAGCCTAAGGTCAGGGTTGGCTCAACCTAGTCACAATATGTGTGCACTTAATTAATACAAAATGCATTAAATCTCTTGCTTAGAAATCAACCCTACTATAGGTCACAAACATGGGCGTCAAAGTTGTCCCAATAAATCAGTTGTATTTTTTTATTTCAAAAATGTATATATATGTATTATTTGGATAATCCAGTAATTACTTATGAATTTTACAAGTTTAAATCATTTCTGGCTAAATACGAACTTGAATTTTCAAATGACATTTTAACCCCTGAATAAACATGCGAACCAGCAAGGGTTCTCTATCACACAGACCATAGAGAAATCAAAGAAACCTAAGTTTGGTCAACAGAGTCAAACATGATTCAAAATTCCCATTTTTCCCTTAAGGGCGTGACAAGAATGTCAGATGTGCCAAGGGTGAGATCGGATTTGAGCCCCAGGGGTTCATCTCCCTGCTTCTCGTGACGATAGCTCCTGCTAGAGCTCGGACCAGTAGCCAACTCCTATGGCTGGCTTCTTCACGGACAAGGACCATGTCCTCTAGCTCTGATTAGCCTAGCTGAAGGCAACGTGCCTTAGTACAGGGGCTGGGGTCGCCGATATTATGATGAACACTCCATCGAGGGGGGGGGAATAGCAGACCAGAAACTGAAATCCGTGGCTCAGTTGCCAAGCACAGATCCATACCCCAGGAGCACGATGCATCCAAACAAATAAGGGTCACCATGTAGAAGAGAAAAGGTTTTCTTAGGTGGGTATCTGTGAGAGAGAATGGGGCGGGGTCAGGGACCTCGAGGTCTACTTGCGCGGCAAAGAAATAGGGGAACGTGGTGGTGTTTTTTCGACCGAGCAGATAAGACAATCTTCTGGTATATTGAGCACATGGAAAGAAGGAGCGAGGGTCAGAGATGGTTACCTCAGACCCTATTGGACCGAGGTGAAGAACATAGCAGTTGCTCACCGTCCTCGCCAGAGAAGAAGACCAACGCTGACAACAACTCTAGAATGCCTATGCAGGCAATTGACTGAAGAGGATAGATGAGGAGGTTTCGTAGATCAATACTGGAGTGAAAGAGAAGAAGTAGAGGCACTGGAGCGGGGGTTTCAGTGAGTTCGAAAAGTGGCAGCGGCGGCTGCTCGAAGGGTATAAATAGGTGTTTTTGCCTTAGGGTTCTATAGAGGCCGATTAAGGGGTCGATTCGTTTGTGAGGATGTGTGGAGTTCGTTGGCGAAGAAAATGCGGTGATTCGATCAGCCTAGTGGGGGAACGAGCGGCCACCGAAGCATGGCTGCGTTGTACAGCCTGTTGGTCATGAGAAGGGCAAAGGTAGCGGATGACTGAGTCTCGCTACCTGGTAACCTGGTTACCCGACCCAAACGCCTGCATGATAGGGAAATCCGGGCTTAGACTAAAGTCCAAGCTGCGACAATAATTTCAATTTAATTCGACAAAACTTTGGATTAAATGCATACACAATCTAATAGGGTCTAATTAAGGGTGCATTTGATGTCCCAAATAACCCAAATTTTGAGTGTTGACTAATTAAGCTATGAGGAACTCGATTATGGGCTTAGATTTTAATTTTGAGATTAATTGCTCTGTATTATCAATATAATTCACTTAATCATTAAATTAAGGTTTTAAGTTCATCCTAATGATCAAATAGGGTAAATGCTCTTTATTTACCTACAATTATCTCCCTCTAGGGTCCTATGGCCATACTAGGTATTAAATTAATATTAGGACAAGAGTGTGGTATCACTATTCACTAATTCCCTATAATTCCATTATTAGGGTTATATCATCCTAAAATTTATGTCCATGGGATACAACTGAGTCAATTAGGCTATTAGGTCCCAACAAGTTCTAATCTATCATAAATTTAGGGAATCATGCAAACTAAAAAGTACCTATTTGAAAAAAAATCAAGAGGAAGGAAAGAGGGATATTGGGTAACAATATAATCGAGTAGGGGCCTAGAAGAACGGAGGATTAGCCTATGTGTCCAGAATTGAGTATGTTAAAACACTCCACCCCTTAAAGAGGGTTTCATCCCCGAAATCCTTCCACCTCTAGACATGAGTGCTAGTGTGTTCTACAGATCCTCATCTTCCATCACTTAAGCATGAATAACCAATCTTCATTTACAAATTTCCCAATAGAACCATTCAGATTGTGATCGCTAACTTGGTGAACTACTTTTGTGTATAAACATCAATCCTCAAGCACCATGATCCCTATCATTATTACTACTAAGCAGAACTTCCTTATCAACATTATCATCATCATTATCATCGTCAACGCCATCGTCCTCGTCATCCACATCATCATGGTCACCATCTTCTCATCTACTCATCATCATCATCATCATCATCATCATCATTATCATCATCATCATCATCATCATCATCATCATCATCATCATCATCATCATCATCATCATCATCATCATCACCACCACCATCATCATCATCATTAACAACAACACCATCATCATTAATATCATTGACATCATCACCTACTCCTCATCATCATCATAAACATCATTAACATCTTATTATCTAAAAGGGTCACATGGGAAAAGCTCAGAAATTCCACCATATTGATTATGTTCACCCTAGCCTATACTATATAGTCATCCTTACCATTTAATTATTAGCGGTTTGGGGTATAGAATATTAATTTGAGCTTTGAAGTGAAATTTTACTTTTACCTACATCTGATTAAATACATTCGTTAAGGATAACTCAAGATAAAATCTTAAAATATTTATTAATAGTCGAGGTATTTTTTTATGATGGTACGATTAGCAAGGCTCGTCTGGAATTCTCAATTTGGTAGCCTCTACATATGTTTGACATTAATACTAGGAGTTTTCCTGGTTTTACTTATTATAACTGTTATTAATCATGGTCCTTCCTTAAGTTAGTTTGATTCCTAATGAATAAACTATATGAAACTCCCCCCCTTAAAAGGTTTAAACTATAACTTAGTGCATAACCTAGAGGGGAAAAAGGGTGGATCCACTAGGTCTGATGTATATATTTGAAACTAACTATGTCAGTCTTAGGCCTAGGGTATTAGGGTTGAACATGCCAACCAAGGTACTTCACTAAAGAGATTCTCTACTACTCAACTTTCTTGTGGTAGCGACTTGGATCCAAAAACCATCGATAAAATCTGAAAACTTTTCTTTTGTACATATAGATTAATAATGAAAATAATTTGATGATGCAAAACTTGCGGTGAAAAATCCAAAATTGGTACCAAAATCAACCAGAGAACCAATTCAACCACCACATACTATTATTTTATCATCACATCCTTTTGCTTAAAGGGTCTAATCCTTCAGATACCACATAGGACATTTGACTACACCTCAAATACGTTTTTACATGGAAGGGAGAAGGGTTTCCTATAACGTGTGGTCAAATTCATCAAAGCTCAATGAGGTAAGACATCCGCCATTCCCCATGTCACTCTTAAGCATAATTGACACAACCTCATCACAAGACCTAAGGGAGTCATATGATCATCCAATAATTATAGTAAGGTATATGCGTTCCTTCTACACTTGACGATTTACAACCATAGTCCCATCACAAGACAAGATGAACTATATAGTAAATTTACCAATAACATCATTCACTGGGTAATCTAATTGCACCAAGGAGGTGGGAGATGCAAACTCCTAAGAATATTATATAAAACATAATAGCTTTCACCCACTAAACCTCATCTATGAGGCATAAAAGCTAATCAAACATGGTATCAAAACTATAGATAAGTGGTCTTGGGACATACCTATGTTGTGATTCTTCACATTGAAGGCAAGGCATGCCTAACAATAATTAAGCTCGTTCATACCATCACTTAGTAACAAGGGGGTCATCTAAATTCTTAATATTTACATCAGATTTTTTTTGTATTTATAGATCATGTGTTCTCAACACCGCCATAGTAGGGTATTTAAGACGTGCTAGAGAACAACAAAGGTAAAGGGATTTATGATGAGAACTAGAATATGCCTATCTATGACTATTTAAGTCAATCTGCACTTCATGGCTCTTAGACTAATATCCTAGAAAATTATGAGATGTAAACCAAACACTATAAGAGTCAGTTCGATGTGACTTCATCCCAACTCCATAAAGAGGGTGTGGGTGTTAAAGGTTACTAACTACTAACTCACATTCACATAGGTGGGTCAAGTAGTGCAAGTGACCAATTTAGTTAGGGGTTGAAAACCCGAATTGGTATTGACTACTAGGAAATAGGTTTATCAATAACCTCTAAGGGTCACCTATCTAATTAAGGGTCAACCAAGGATAACTTGAAATAGTCAAGTTACCGACTTCTTAGGCTCTGATACCATTTTGTAAAGAGTGAGACCCGATAGGGGGGTCCACTCTTCACTAAATTGAAGAATATGTCCATCCAATCCCAAAGATACCAAAAGGGTAAGAAGGGAAGGAGGAATTTCATTCATTTCTCAAATGGTACATATTACAGAGCATGATAATGGATAAGAAACGGAAACAAAACTATTACAAAGGTATAATGTGTATCATTATACAATTGTTCATCACCATAAAAGGTGATATTAAAAAAACTTGAACTAACTACAATTAAGGCCAGTAGGAGAGAGTAACCTAGCCATTCCAAGCTATCCTTAGGTATGATTCCCTTTATATGATCTATGTGCATCATTGATCTTTTAATGCACCTAAACCTGGGTGGAAGGGAACATCACCCAGAACATAGGAAACAACAAAGAGGTCAGCAAAGAGCTGAGTATGTACATATAATAAATACTTTGGGCATTATATACGGTTAAAAGTGCAAAAAAAGATGTTCCCACAATAAAAGGGGGCTATTTGCAATTAGGTATGTTCAAGAGAAAAGTAACAAAAGAAATGAGGCATATTAAATTCAGATTACAAGCATGATAATAAAGAGTGTCTTGCCATAACAATCATCCACATATTCATATTAAAACAACAAATATTTGCATGCAAAAAAATGTACACTAAATATACCTAAAACATGGCCATAACACCATAGGATCATGGCCTAAAAATAAACAAGGGTGGAAATGCACACCCCAGGCAGAATATGCACGCCTTATATAAGTATGGTTGTACATAAGTACCACTATTCTAGATATTCTAGTCAAACATGTAGCATGCATTAAATAGAGAGGCAAGACTAGCATTTCAGTCAATTTTTCATAAAAAGGTAATCATAGCAAGTGGGGTCCAAGAACCCATATAAGAAAGAAGTTCAACAATCACAAGGATATATTGAATCAATTCAGGAATTATAATTATTTAAGAAATTGAATTTCCAAAAGAATTAACAGTTCAAGAGATGCCTCATTAAAAGAGTGTAGGTTTCAGTTAAATAATGCCCAAAATAAAATAGAGGATGTATATACCGTATGATCAGACCTAGATATTCAGTAACATCTCCTAAGCCTAAGGTCAGGGTTGTCTCAACCTAGTCACAATATGTGTGCATTTAATCAATACAAAATGCATTAAATCTCTTGCTTAGAAATCGACCCTATTTTAGGTCACAAATCTAGTCGTGAAACTTGTCCCAATAAATCAGTCATATTTTTCTGATTTCAAAAATGTATATATATGTATTATTTGGATAATCCAGTAATTACTTATGAATTTTACAAGTTTAAATCATTGTTGGCTAAATACGAACTTGAATTGTCAAATGACGTTTTTACCCTTGAATAAACATGTGAATTAGCAAGGGTTCACTGTCACACGGACCATAGAGAAATAAAAGAAACATAAGTTCGGTCAACATAGTCAAACATGATTTGAAATTCCCATTTTTCCCTTAAGGGCGTGACAAGAATGTCACATGTGCCAAGGGCGAGATCGGACTTGAGCCCCAGGGGTTCATCTCCTTGCTTCTCGTGATGATAGCTCCTATTGGAGCTTGGACTAGTAGCCAACTCTTGTGGTTGGCTTCTTCACGGCCAAGGACCCTGTCCTCTGGCTCCGATTAGCCTAGCTGAAGGCAACGTGCCTTAGCACAGGGGATGGGGTCGCCGATATTAGGATGAACACTCCGTCGAGGGGGCGGAAAATAGCAGACCAAAAACTGAAATTCGTGGCTCGATTGCCAAGCATAGATCCATACCCTGGGAGCACGATGCATCCAAATGAACAAGGGTCACCAGGTAGAAGAGAAAATGTTTTCGTAGGTGGGTATCTGCGAGAGAGAGTGTGGAGGGGTCAAGGACCTCCAGGTCTGCTCGTGCAGCAAAGAAACAGGGGAACGTTGTGGTGTTTTGTTGACCGAGCAGACGAGACAATCTCACGGTATAATGAGCACATGGAAAGTAGGAACGGGGGTCAGAGATGGTTACCTCAGCACCTATTGGACCTAGGTGAAGAACATAATAGTTGTTCACCGTCCTCGCCGGAGAAGAAGACCAGCGCTGACAGTAGCTCCAGAATGCCTATGTAGGCAATTGACTGAAGAGGATAGATGGGGGGTGTCGCGGATCGATACTGGAGTGAAAGAGAAGAAGTAGACGCACTGGAGTGGGGGTTTCGATGAGTTCAAAAAGTAGCAGCGGCGGCTGCTCGAAGGGTAGAAATAGGCGTTTTCACCTTAGGGTTCTATAGAGGCTGAGTAAGGGGTCGATTCGTTTGTGACGATGTGTGGAGTTTGTTGGCGAAGAAAATGCAGTGATTCGGTCAGCCTAGTGGGGGAAGAGCGGCCACCGAAGCATGGCTGTGTTTTATAGACTGTTACTCACGAGAAGAGTGGAGGTAGGGGACGACTGAGTCCTGCTACCCGGTAACCTGGTTACCCGACCCAAATGCCTGTGTGATAGGGAAATCTGGGCTTAGACTAAAGTCCAAGCCATGACAATAATTTCGATTTAATTCGACAAAACTTTGGGTTAAATGCATACACAATCTAATAGGGTCTAATTAGTGGCGCATTTGATGTCCAAATAACCCCAAATTTTGAGGGTTGACTAATTAAGCTATGAGGAACTCGATTATGGGCTTAGGTTTTCATTTTGATATTAATTGCTCTATATTATCCCCATAATGAACTTAATCATTAAATTAAGGTTTTAAGTTCATCCTAATGATCAAATAGGGTAAATGCTCTTTATTTACCTACAATTATCTCCCTCTAGGATCCTATGGTCATACTAGGTATTGAATTAATATTAGGACAAGAGTGTGGTATCACTATTCACCAATTCCCTATAATTCCATTATTAGGGTTATATCATCCTAAGATTTATGTCCATGGGATAAAACTGAGTCAATTAGGCTATTAGGTCCCAACAAGGTCTAATCTATCATAAATTTAGGGAATTATGCACACTAAAAAGTACCTATTTGAAAAAAAATCAACAGGAAGGAAAGAGGGATATTGGGTAACAATATAATCGAGTAGGGGCCTAGAAGAACGGAGGATTAGCCTATGTGTCCGGAATTGATTATGTTACACAATTCCTATGATAATTATTGTCCTCTCTGGTTGTGGTAACCAAAATATCCCAAGAAAGTCCTACCTGACTAGGGAGGGATAGAAAGGAGAAAACAATGGAGGATCATTGTTGTGGGAGAGGAAGTTAGTGACTAGTATTGGGTGGGACAATTCCTTCCTCTCTGTTCTAGTAGGATGACATGAGTTCTACGCAGTCCGTGTGGACTTCTCTAGAGGTGAGATGGGTTTTTCTCATTGCTAAGGAGGACAATGTCAACCAGTATTCCCTAACAAGAGGAGTTGTTGCTGACAACAACATTCAAGTTTGTTGTCCGTAGTGGAGCTGTTAGACAAGTCTCAATGCAACTAGAAGGCAGTTGTTCATCTACAAAGATGAGTAGATGCCGTTGGACTTGGTCTAGGACCAGGTATATCCTTGAAACCATCCTTTCCATCTTATAGCTATTGACGTGATATGCTGGTTATGGCGAATATGATAGATAAAATTTTGTTTCCGTTGTCTATTCTATAGTCATATTTTCCTACAGTGGTATTAGGGCCATGTCAATGTGCTATATTTTGGAATAATCGATATGATTGGATTTTAGTTTTATCATCAAATTATTTCGTACGATGCAAATAATTTCTTGTCCAATCAAACACCACAAAAAATCCCAAATTAATATATATATATATATATATATATGCAATTTACATGTGTCACTCTAAAAGTGGTTTTGATGGTGGATGTGTAGAACAATTATGGCCAATAACCCCTATTATCTATACATGATTGAATGGTTGGTTTATCCCATTTTATCTCAATTTGTGCACCGAGCCTCGATGTTATCTTACCAATGTAAAATTAATTATCACATACATTTTCTCCCCTCGAATGTTGATATATATATATATATATATATATATATATATACTACAAAAAAGTTGGCCTTTGTTGAAGAACATTTGTGAGGAACCAAAAATCATGAATAATGATGTCTATTTGTGAGGGCTCATCCTTCAAATATGGGACCAAATCCCTCATCTATGTTTTTAACATCCTTAGAACTTTTATGTGAACACTAATCCCTCACAAATACATTATTCACTAATCACCCTATGAAAAATGCCATGCCAAATGTTTCCCTCCATCTCATAACCCTTCCCTCCATTCTAAAACACCACATTTGTAAATTAAAAAAAAAACCTCCCCACTCGTTCCTCCATGCAAGAACTATTTCGTCGCTCCGTGCTTCCCCCTCTTGCGTCGTGTGCATCCGATCGATCCTCATTTCCCGTTCATTTTATCTTCATCGGGCGCCGACCCTAGAACATGGGAATCTACTTGTCCAATCTGTCGCACCTCACCTCATCCTCATTTCAACCATCTCCAGCTCTACGATCTAGACTTATAAGGGGGTACCGATGCCATATGATCTTCCCCTTTCCTCATGACCTATCTGAGTCCTTGAGGGTGCACCCCAGAGGTCGCTCAATGGGGGCTTCATTGGACGGTGGCACGCCGCCAGAAGTGTCAATGCACTATGGCACCCAACAACTGCATGTTCTAGGATCTATTGTAGATCGACCATAAACAGCACACCGTGTTGCACCTTGGAGTTGTTGTCGGCAAAAGACACAACAAGGATCTTACTGGCATTGCGCAGCCGCTGGGTTGGTCGGATGCATTGGTCGAGGCGTTGTATCTGGGTTGATCCCCTTCCTTGAGTCTCTCTTCGTGCTGGTCATAGATTGCTATCTTCTATCATTTTCTCAAGACTTGCAACAGTTGAGGATCACAGATAAGTATTAATCCATTAACGATTCAGTCTATTTCCACCATGGAGTGGATCATGCATGATTTCTCTGTATGTCAAGAGTCCCTTGCATATCCATATCCTATGCTTACCTTTTAGGCTAACTTCTCCTCTTCCTTGTAGGCTTCCAGTAGATCAATTATATTACTAAATTGTTTGCATGATCTAAATGTCAAGCTAATCATTTCTCACTAGATTTTAATATGGCGCTGCAACAACCTGTATTGGGTGGCAAGTCGTGCAGGAAGGCGAAGTAGGGTACCCGAGAAGATACATAAGGTAAAGAAAGCCATGGTCCTCTGCTTCTGTAGATAGAACATGTATAGTTTATTCTATTAAGGGAGAAACAATAACTCCCAATAACACTAGGTACTGATATCTTTTCTCTACTGGTTGTTATATTAGACATATGTCATGCTAGGCTCTTCTTGTATGTGTCTAGTTTATAAGCTAACTGTGGTCGGAATGAGTGTGTTCTGGTACTTTACATTGGCTTGTGGTGTAGTATTCTGTGTGGAAACTTGTGGATATATATGTGTATGAAACTAGTAATGGCAGCATATTACTAAATAATGTTCCTACTTGAATGATAACAACTTCTATCAACACCTGTTCTTAATGAATAGTGTCCTACAACAATGGGTCTAATGAACTGAACCACAAACATGACATTATATGCATGCAAAGTAGCAACAGAAGGCCTGTAATCACAGTCGTTTCTAAATAGAAATGGAAAAACTACTTTAGTGCACATTATAGATGCTTGACATTTATGTGCTTATTGCTATCACATTGATATAAAAAAATTAAATTGAGACATTATTTTTAAAAACATTATTGAAATATTGTGGTTTCCCTCCTTTTAATTTCTATCAAAGTATACATCAAAACAAAATTGTAGACAGTGATTTGTTAATTGATTTTTGGAGACATTTAAGCATACTTACTATAGGTCGTTTGGCTGTCTTGCTATTTTAACTGGCGCCGTCCGTCAGCAGTAAACCTCTACTCACTGTGTGCATTTCGGCAGCTTAAAGGATAGCTTGTCTTTTGGACTGTCATTGTACCCCAAGCATGATCTTCTTTACATCACTGACACTGACACCTCTGATTATTGTGCTGATATTGTCATCGAGTTGCCATGCAATGCAATTTAATCTCTGTACCAATTGGAGCAGAGTTGCCAGTGCTACGTTTTACAGTTGTAGCATTTGCTTTGCTCAAACTTGTTTACATAACCAGAGAACCTTCCCAATATCTTATGCTTCTGTATTCAGTTATGAAATGTACTATTGTTTTCATCTTTAACAGCAGGATGCATCATCAAGCTGGATTTATATGTGTATGATAGTTGTTCCATTGTTGGATATTAGTGAAGATCCTGTTGATCCCACCCCCTAAGCGTTTAGGATTTGTTGTTTATAGTTAAATACAGAACACACTATACCTAACTTAAGATCACTCCACATATTACATGCACAAAACCCCCACCCTACCTTCTGATGGGTAGGGACACGTGTTAATGGATGACAATAGAAACAGCCTGCTCCTTACAAATTCGGTAACAACAAATCCCGGCTCCCCCCTAAGCTGGTTTACTAGTCTAGATTTTTTGTCTTCTATGTAAAATGGTGTTAAGCATGTGGAATCTCTATTCCATGACATGATGCCTGATCACCATTTTATCTATCTTTCAGTAACTGTGTCAAAGAACTGTGACTTTTATGTCACTGGATGTATTTATGTTGTCTAATGTGATGACCATTTCCCTCATATTGACTTCGTTTGAAGAAATAGTTACTCCTGAATTCTGCTATCATTCATTCCCCACGACCACTACACAGTCTGATTAATAGCTGGACCTTCATTTGAACATGGGTCATACTGTTATGGATGAAAGATCACACTTCCTTGAGAAAGATTTTGTGCTTTGTTTTCTTAACCATATTAATTCTTGTACAGGATATTACTCAGGTACCAGATGGGGAACTGTGGATAACTAGGCAGTGGCTATACCATCCAGAGAAAGCTAAAAAAGACAGAGGAGGAAGATTCAAATCCTCTGATAATAGGGAGATCTATCATAGTTGCCGCAAGGATGTTGTCCCTGCCAATGCTATCATGCACAAGTGCAAGGTGCACTATATCCCTTCATATCAAGCTCCACCGCTACGGTCAGAGTACCTAGGGATTTTTGTTCAGAAGATGTACGACATGAATACTAAGTGCCTTTATGAAATAGATGACAGTGGCTTTCCGGAGGAGGTGTCGCAAGAAATCAAACTGCTCTTGGAAAAAACTCATGAATACTTGGGAGACTATGACATTGGAGAAACAGATGAATGCTTAAGAGGCCTTGCCATTGGGAACCAAAAAGTTGATCTTAAAGATGACTATGATGATACACCAGCAGATGTTATTATAGCGAAGTTCAAAGAAGCGACTGGAAGTCAGCAGCGTGAATGGGAATTGGAGAAACTTCTTGAAGGGGTTGAGCCTATATGTAAATTCAAGAACAGATCAGAAGTTGATGATAAATCTCCATCTTATCCTATTTGTGATGATAAGGTAAGATTGCATATGATTTGCTAGAGAAGATTCTGAATTTTTTCATTTCTTCATCAGAAAATCGTATGCATCTTTGTCTTTCTAATTGTTTGCTTTTGTTATGTCTTTTCCATTTACACATCTTATACTTTTCAACAAGTGTAGTAACCAGCTGGATGTCATCTCATTAAATTGATTACCATGAATAACTCCACTATAAATTGCATTTTTCTTCCCTGTTCAATAGGGCGATATGATATTTTCATCCGCCAAAGATGCAATATCCACAGTGGCCAGTCTTGAAAAGGTGGCGTACGACTCTCTTGGCTCAAAGATGCTTATATACAAGCAGAAAATACTGTCCCTTGAGTATAATCTGAAGGTATTTTTTTAAGTCTCATCTCAAGAAGCTTTCTAGTCAAATCTCACTATCAAATACAAAGGGAATTTCATGTGATGCTTTGAACCTCTTGGCTAGCTTCACACTTTAGCAAAAAAAATTTCCTTTATCTAGTGACGACTTTGGGCACACTACTTTTTCCTCATTTATGACAAATTTTGAAACACTACTTTAGACGAATATATTCAAGATTTGTGTTGTTATAGTTTCCCTAATCTGGCGGTGCTTCTGTCTTGTATTTACTTGACGACAAGGGTTTAAATTGTTATTACTTCAGAAATTCTGATATTAAATAATTTCCTCCTACTAGCCTTACGCATTTAAGTGTCATGTTGATGGTCCATGTGTGAGAACTAGGGTTTTTAGTTAACTAGGCTAAATATTTAGGCTTCATTGTAGTTTGTGACAGTTAACCTATTATTGGGATTGATAAACCATTCTCAATCAGTACTCCTAGTGGAAGGTATGATGATCCTATGTAGTTTGTTTATGTAAAGAAACACTGATTTTTGACTTATGGATCTAGGGATGCATGTTATATGTGCAAGAACTTACTAGAGTAATAGGATAGTTAAAGTGTTCAAAGTTTGTCTCTTCATTTTATAGTTGGAGTGCGCCAACATGATAGTAGTTGCATTAGTCTCCATGGTGAGAGCTTTGTAATACGGTTAACTAGGGAACTGCAAAAACAAATTGCAATTTTCCTCTCATGCCTTTCACTTGTATTAATTAGTAATGATGCTCCCTTGTTCTCTTTGTATTTTCATCAAATAAAATCTACACTTTGAATATGTGAAATTGTGAATTAATATCTGATGCAGTTAATAAATTGTATCAACCTAAATTGTATTCACAGCACAATGCAAGATTGGCGAGGCGGTTTTTAAAGAAAGAACTAAAGGCTTCTGTTATCCTCAACATGACTCCTATAGAATTGAAGGTAAAATTATTCTGGAATAAGTATATCTAAATGTGTTTATTTATGTTTCCCATTTACGAGTTTATCCGTTATTCATATATGAAAACTCTGCCGAGCAAATTTCTTACCTTCATGTACATTTTAATTATTATACTTCATGGTGAATAATTGGATGTTAACGATTTAGACAATAAATGGGAGGTATAAACCTAAATTAACTTGAGGATAGCTAATAAGGAGCAACTTCAATACTAACCAAAAATGTGAATGACTTGCTTGTAATGTTCTAAAAATAAGATTTATAATGTGGATGTAGAAGTTGAAATTATGCAATACGTTGCTTTGTGTAAAAGTGCACACTCTATTATGACAAAATGAAGACTTAAAGAGATATATTTAATCTGACATTGTGACATTGAGTACTCATGACTTGCTAATGTAGAGTTGGTGTGCTTCCAGTTTGGCATCCAAAAATCTTACAAGTAGGAAGCTACAAGAAAAAAAATAGCTATATGGTTTGTGAATTGCATATAAGGCAGATGTATGGGAAGATAAGGAAAGATCACTTGAGAAATGACTATATCATGAAAAAAGTGACGGCGACGAGTATTGAGGTGGTGTGGGGGCCATGTGAGATGGTATGGCCATATGTAACAAATGCAAACACGCATATTCAAAGAAATTTTGTTGAGTCAGGCACAAATAACAAAAGAAGAGTGATGTAGGCCATATTAGGCTTTATTCTACTTTCTTTTGCTTTGTTTTAATATTTAGGGACCTAAGCGCAAACTATCTAGTTTGTGTGCTTAGTCGTAAAATGTTTTAGCTTTTATTTATTTTAGGTTTTATTTAATTTCGAATTTTATTAAATAGGACTTTAGTTCCATTGCTTGTGAGTCAAGTCATGTAGTGTTATAAAATCCAGCCTTGGGGCCTTTGTCCAGGCAGTTGAATATGAATTTAATTTTGAGAATTGTTGTTTATCTTCTTCTTTATTCTTCTTCAATATGTGTTCTACCTCAAAGAGACATGCCTAAATTAAGTTCTTTAAGTTTCTTCTCATGTGCAATGCCCACTAAAAAAATTTCACAACACTTTTTGCATATGATAGGTTGGTTCCATATTATTCAGATATTTCTTTTTCTTTCCAATATGCTCAGTTATAGAAAAATAGTGTTCATGGGAGGTTGACGAGAATTGGAGGTATGTTTCTTATCTTAATTGTGATTGTAATTATACTATTTCGCATACTTTTGTTGACGAAGTTATATGTACAAAGGATTATATGAAATATTGTTTTGCTAAGATGCAATCATTGTAATGATTGTTCCATGTTAACTCAGGGTAGATCCTACGGCAAGCCTTGAACAAGAACTACTAGAAGGGATGATGATGACATGAACCACCCATGTGTATTTCTGAGTGCAAATGTTGTCGTTAACCACAACACTACTCGGTAGAAATTTAATTTAATTTAATTTTTTAGTTATTTTCTTTTCCTTGTGTTCGCTTATAAATATATGGGGTTTAGTCCTAGATGGCTATTGCTTAATTTATTTTGGTTTGCGGATCTATATATATGTTGCATTGTGGTCTTGTGAAGACACCTCAGTAATTATAAATGAAAATCATATTTTATATTAAATTGTTAGTTAGCATTAATTGTATTGGTAATTCTCCTTTAAGTGGTAACAGAGCCTAATCCTAAATTATTAAGTTTAGGTCCTGACCATATCATCACTCGGTGGAGGAAGAACACAACATTCATCCAAGAACCACTGTCATCTTGGGCCATCATTGCTCATCATCAACTCACCTTCTCTAAGTTCTCATCCTAGCAACTATGTCACTCCTTTGATATCTCATCCTACACCACAAAGCACATATCCAATTAGCCCTTGTACTGACAAAACCCCTCCCCATGTTTAATGGACCAACTAGAGTGAACCTGTGTCCAAACCTTGTTGCCCCTTGCTTCATTGCTTGCCCACTTTTACCTATTATCGTGATAACCCTATCCCAATAAACCTCATACTGGTAATACCACAACTCCTCTCTGCACCTTTTCATAAGCACTGAGTCCTCAAGCCTTTCATTAGCATTGCATTCACCATCCTATTCCATCCTCCTACCCGCCACACCGCCAATTTCCTCTACTTTTGTCTCTGTGTACAATTTTGCTGGTCTTTTCCCAACCCAGTGATAGTCTCATCATGCATGCTTCCATCTCACTAGGATCATTTACATGATATGAGAAAACATTGATAAATCTGGCTATATAGAAGGGAAAGATGGCCTGCCTAAGAATAGAAGAGGCAAATGTACTATGTAGTAGGGATGAAAAAGCGTCGGGTTTCTACTTATCTACTTTAGAATGAATACTTTAATTAAATGAACTGCTTTAATGTATGACTAACTATTGATGTACACAAATTACAATTAGTAAGATATCCATGATAAGTCTATTGTTTACTTGTTAGCTATGTAAACATGTGATGCAATTTTTTGTTGTATCATGTATGTAGGGTGTTTGATCCACATCAAGTCTATAATTTACTATATTATAGATATAATCATTGTTTTGTAGTTGTCTTATTAACTATTTGGGTGTTTTATATTGTTGGGTAGAGTGTTCATGTATATATAAAAGTTCCAAGTAGTATAGTATTTATATACATGTGTAATTTTGTATAAAATATATAGGAAACTAAAACTCATTTTTCAAAATTCCCCCCTTACCGCTTAACCAGTTACAAGGTGTTGTCCACATGTTTATCACTTAATGTTCTTTAAAACATTGGGCCTGGCAATCCGTTGTCACACCAACTCACACTGGTAGTCCATTGGCCAAACACCTGATACTCCTTACTCCCACTTTGACCCACGCTTTGAAGGCAGTCTTTGGTTTCTTGTAAAGGAAACACTTGGGTTGAGAATGTAGTTTCGATCCTCTGCTTGGATAACAATAGATAGCTCTCGGCTTGAGTGATTCTTTGCGCAGAGAGTAACAAACATATTGGAGTAGTTATCTATTACAATGAGGAAATAACTATGAAGCAGGAACAACAACATCATCTATACATCATCATTTTGATCAAGCCGGAACAACAACACAAACTTGGAATAGTTGTCTATTACAATGAGGAAATAGCGATGGCCTTGAGAAGAAGCAATGGGTGATGGCCCCCATGGTTGGTGGAAGATGGACCACTGCATGTGGGCTTGCTAGACACATCCATAGAAGAAAAGCCTTCCCTATGGCCCTTTGCACCATCGAGGTCAAGTAGGATGGTGAGTCACATGGAGGTGGATCTGTTGGGGTATAGGTCGAGGGAGGAGAGTCACACGATCTTCCTTGAGGCTGTTGCGGTTCTTAAGAGCATGAAGCAACTCATTCACCAAATGTTGCCTTCTTCCCCATCCTCTCCTACTACCTCTTCCCTCTCTGACCAGCACCTACTGAGCGGCATCAATAAGAAAGTTTACTGTAAGCAGACCATGGATTTGATGGTGTCCAAGTTTCAGAAGATAAACCCCATCCCAGACCACACATGTCACGCACAATTCTGCCACAACCCCATTCACTTAGCGCTGCCATGTCTATGTGGCGGTATCATGCTTTGATTCCTTCAAGAACACCCTACTTGGTCTTCGACGTGCCGAAAAGGATATACAACAAATTTGACTGACAAGGTTTAAGTGGCATCCTCGCATGTTGCCTTGTTTACTAGAAAATATAGAAATGAAGCTATTTTTAGCCCACCTTGCCATAACCTATAGTGATTGGCCTGAAAAGTTGTAGTGCACATATATAGATGTATTTCAATTCGCTTATCCTCACAAAAAAGTAGCAAAATATTAAAACGTTAAGCTGATTTAGAAAAGTTTGAGAGCTACTTTTGAGGGAAATTCCTTGTATAGTCTAGTCATGTGCCATTACAGATGTTTTATTAGAGAGTGTGGAGACCCGAGTTCAGGAACTGCTTGTAGGGTGGTGGTCTCGTGTTGATACAAGATTTTGTCTCTTCACTTCTACTGGAAAGTTGGAAGGCCTACAAATGTTGAGAAGTCTGGGCACTAGTTAGAATAGTTGTGTTTAAATTATGAATCAGATATATGGTAACAATGTTATATCTTATACGTATTTTATATCTCTTTTAACATGAAATCCTATGAGTTGTATTGTTTTGTTGCATATAAGATTTGGCTTCAAACTTGTCTCAACCAATATCATACTCTCTGTCAGTTCAAAGTATTTATGAGCTATCAGCAATTTTAAATAAGGTTTGCACTTTTCTCAAACTATATGCTCATTTATAGTTGTTTGACTATCTAATTACACTATTGCTTTTATATTTACGGAGCTTTGCAAAAAAATTCTCAAAAGTAATTGGTTCATCGTGTCTTTCCTTAGCTTGCAGTGTGCAAGTCTATAGATTCTTTAATGGATCCTTTAATTTGTGTAGTATGGCACTGTGTTGGCTTGAGGTTAAGGAGCTTATTGAGAGTAATGTGAATATGTTACGTGATATGTAGCCAACACATGCACCTTTCCATGCAACATACTTTTTAGTGAGACATGGGAATATGTGACCCACACAATGTCTTTTACATCAACAATGTGTTCAATAGCTTTCAGAATAAGTTGAGAGTGTTGGTTCCATACTTGGAGCTAACTGGAAAGAGACAATTGTCTAATATTCTTTTAGGTATGAAATTAAAATAGATACATATCATGTTCTCATTACCTTCAGAAGCCCGTTTCCTTTCCTTATGTGAATTCTTCTGAAAAGAATTCTTCTGTGTCCAGGAGAAGGTTTCTTTGCTTTACCAGTAGGTTTAGTAGGTGGTTCCTGCAACATACATAGAATTCAAGAAACTAATATTAAAACATATTACTTCCTACATTTTGTTTGACACAAAGGGGCTGGTTCATTCAAATATAATTGATGGAGATAATGGAGCTTGAAGTGGGGTACTAGGTCTTATTAAACATGAAAAACTGCATATTGACATGTGCAGTAATTGGGTAGCAGGGGCAGAGACAGTGGTTTTCTGTAAGCTTTTAGGTTTTCCCTTGACTAAGCTACTGAGTAGTCTAGACTTTCTGTGTTCCCTTGTTGTATATTCCATTTTGGTTTAAGCTACTGGTGCTTGTTTGTGCTATCACCTTTTTGAAGAAGAAAGTAGATGTGGTTGGTTATCATTGGCTTCATAGTGAAGATCAAACAGGGCTCAAGGAATTTCATTTAAGGGCAAAGATGACTGCCTAACACCCTCGACTTGTGCCCATCTCATTAATATTTCAACTGAGTAGATATGTAGTAGTTATCACATGATTTTGCATGCTAAAGCTGAGCAGAATAAGGGGAGGCCTATAGAAATTATTAAAACAGAGCAGGCCTATAGAAATCGTTAAAATAGAGCAGCAAATACACACAGAATGACACACACATGTAAACATGGAAAATATAAATGAAGTAGATGATGAAAAGAAAAATACAGACAAAATGAGAAGCAAGAAAATCCATAAATAAGGTAATGTCTATCCCGAGCTATCTCCTTCTCCAACGCAGGAACTTCATTCCAAGATTATTGGAAGAAGGGTGGAGGTCATCAATTGAAATGGCTTCAGGGATGTGTATGATGCACTCTTGTGAACCTAATATGTCATTTTTACTAGTCTTGTTGTACTATTATAGGATAGCAGATTCTTGACTTCCTACATGCTACCTTGTGTACTATTTCCACTAATCTTCATCATAGAAACTCCACTAATCCACATGGATTTATAAGGCATGATGCAAGCAGCCATATGCACTTTCTCGTTAGAAATACTTCTGAAAACTGACCAGTAGAAAATCATAATTTATTACACCTAGATCATATAGCATCTAAGAAACATTGAGACCAAGAATGTCTGATTGGTCCCTGAACACAGGAGGTAGAAGCCACACATATGATGGACTATTTTTTTGGACAGCTGCAGATCTAAAAAGGAAAGTAAAAACATGATTGCAGTCCTAACCTACCCAACTACATTGCATATCAACACTGCAATGTTCAAAAGAAGGGCTCTACTCCCTCCCCCCTCCCAAATGTGCCTTCTCATGCAAACCAGCCTTAATGGGAAAAATATAGGACCTGGGCAAAAACATAGAAGCAAGTTTGCAAGCCAAAAGTTGTTGTAACCTCACTTGGAAGAGGTGGGCCAAGGGTGGATGGAATCGCACCAAGGGAAGAGGTGGTTCAAGGGTGGATGGAATCACACCAAGAGGGAGCAGACGACAAGGCTTCAAGGGAAGCCATCATAGTTGTTGTGTGGCGTGGGACTTGGTCAAACAGCAATCATTGAGGTGTTACCAATGCTTAAATATTTTTCTTTTTATTTTTACTATCTATATTTTATAAAAGTTTCTTATGTTAGTTTGTATACTTTGTTGTCTTGCTGCAGTTTGTGTGATAGGAAGGTTCTAAGAAGGTTGGTTTCTCTCTATTTTACAGTGTGAGCCTGCAATCGGGAGGAGAAAAACCCAAGTCAATCATATTTGTTCTGAGTACCAGCGTGACTAGAACTATGGTTCTTGCTGGAAAGGCTCATCAAGATGGTAAGCAAAAGTATATAATGTTTTTCATCTTCTATGTCAATCTATTTTGGTTTCTTACTCACACTTCATTCTATTGCTTTCGTATTTCTGTCATTAATTTTCCTCAATTATTTTAGTGGATATGGGGTCGTATAAATCATTTATGTAAAATTGTTTCTTTGACGATCCATTTTCCATTTGTAACATATTAATACAAAAATATATGTGAGGTGTATCTCTTTGAAGTTGGATTGGACTATGCACTGAGTATTGTGGATGGAAAACTAGCTCATTCACGTGACAAGAGAGATCAGCTGGTTACATAGAAACTAATATTTGGAGGCCTGGCATTGATGAAGAATACCCAAGTACCCAACCGTATGAGGCCTGGTATTGACGGAAAACTAGCTCATTCACATGACAAGAGAAGAATACTCAAGTACCCAACCGTAAGAGGCCTGGCATTGATGGAAAACTAGCTCATTCACATGACAAGAGAAGAATACTCAAGTACCCAACCATAAGAGGCCTGGCATTGATGAAGAGCACCACACCGTTTGAAGGAATATGGAGACATTATAGATCTTAAGAGTTTCTAGCATGATATGTTGATTTTCATCAATCTCAAATTTTAGAACCATATGTATTTGTTATTTATATCAACGTTGAGCACGCAATGTATGGATAATATTTTTCTTCATTAACAGAAATTGGTTTGAAGTGATTTAACATTTTTATGTGTCATTTTGGTGTTGAAACTTCTTATGATGTCATGTGACTCTTATAAAAATATTGTTTGAGGTTATACATACAAAGTTTTAATTTAAAATTAATTAACATTCAACAAATCATTCAATAAATCAATAACCAAATCATTTACAGTAATCCCTCAAAAATATATCAATGAAGGTCTTTAGTCCCTCAAAAATGAGATCCAGATTGGCCATCACAATTTAATTGATGACGACCACATAGCCCCTCAAAAATAATATTAATGAAGGCATTAGCCCTTCAAAAATATATTCTCCAGGACCATCAAGTCCCTCAAAAATGTATTTATGAGAACTAAACATGCCCTCAAAAATGTATTTATGAAGGCTAAAGAGTCCCTCAAAAATGTATTTATGAAGGCTAAATAGTCCCTCAATATAACATTCTTGAGGGTCAGTTGGTCCGTGACAATTCTATTCATGAGGGCCACTGGTATTTGTCACGTGAGTTCTCTTCACGGACCATTTGTGAGGGCCAGACTCACAACCGTCCCTATTTGTGAAGGCCTGTAGAGAGGGGTTTGTGACAGGACTCACTCGTGAATAATGGCCCAATTTTTACTAGTGTGTGTGTATATATATATATATATATATATATATATATATATATATATATATATATATATATATATATACATGATTATTTGCCAAGTTAATTGATATATATATAGTGTACAATATTCTAGTGTACATGATTATCATGAAACCTCGAATTGATATTGAGGGCTATCAATTTGATTATCAATTAACTTGTACACTTTTCCCAAGTTAATTGATATATATATATATATATATATATATATATATATATTGTACAAATTTATATATATATATATATATATATATATATATTCTTGGTCCACTAGAATATTGTACACTATAATATTTTGAATTGATATTGAGGGCTATCAATTTGAATAAAATAGTGGGAGTGATATTTAGTTAGATACCTAATTGGTATCGTCAAATTCTTCACATCGAATCAAATCAAAAGTTTTTGACAAATGCAAATTTTCTCTTGTATAATCAAATGACAAACAAATCCATATTGCGATCAGTCATTAAGAAGGACAAACTTGACAGGACAAATTTTCATGACTGGTTTTGGAATTTGAGAATGGTTCTCAATGAAGAGTGCAAGCTCTACATCCTTGACAAACTAATTCCAAAAATATATACTCCAGATGTGCTTAGGTCACAAGTGGATGCCTACTGGAAGCATGCCAATGATGCCTTAGAGATAAAGTACCTTATGCTTAGCAAAATGAACTATGAGTTTCATGAATAGTATGAGGACATGAGGATTCTTGAGATGGTAACACATCTTAAGAAAGTGAACCTTGTCCTTACAAAGTAAGAAAGGGATGGTATCATAAAAGTTCTTTTTGAGTCAAAACTGATAGAGGTAACCTTAGTAGAAGAACATGTGCTCAATATGATTGGACATGTGTATCATCTTGAAGAACAGGGATTCACCTTGAGAAAGAGTTGGCCACAAATGTGATTCTAAAGACATTGGTAGAATCATATAGGCATTTTATTGCATGATTTCATGTGAATGATATGGCCAGACCGATGTTAGACTTGCTTGCCATGCTGATTCATCATGAAGCAAGATTGAAGAAGGACAAGCCCATAATGGTGATCAACGGAGCTGAGTCCAACGATCAAAGAAAGACCAAGAAGAGTAATGAGCTCAAGCACAAATCCAAATCTTCATCACTCAAAATAAGGAGAAAGAAAAGTACAAGAGGAACTCATTCTTTGCACTTGAAGGAATTCAACAAGAAGAAGGTGGGGATGGTTATCTCCACTCTAGGTATATATGTTATAGAGATATATATATCTTCTTCTTCATCATGGGTACTAGATAGTGGATGTGGATATCACATATGTTCAAATATGTAGGATCTGAAAAGAAGTAAGCCCTTGGGAAAAGGCAAGGTGGAACTGTGAGCTGCAAATGGCGCAAGAGCTACAGTCAACGCAGCTGGAACCTATAGTTTATCTCTGCTCACAAGGCTTGTAATAGAGTTAATGAACTGCTATGACGTACCTTCTATAAATGGAAACATGATTTATGTATCTGTATGGACAAGGATGCATTTGAATTCCATATCAAAAATGGTCAATCTTCTAATTCAAAAAATGGGATCTTTTATGGAAGTGCCCCAATGTCTTATGGTCTTTACTTATAAGATCTAAAGATAGAAGTATATAACACTAATATTAAAAGACTAAAACTCAACAACTCAAAAAAGCATACCTTTGGCATAGTTGTCTAGGGCACATAAATGAGAATCACATATCTAGAGTCCATAAAGATGGTTATCTGAACTCTTTTAATTTTGAATCAATAGAGACATGTGAATCTTGTTTGTTGGGAAAGATGGCTAAGATCCCCTTCATTGTTAACAATGAAAGAGCTAGCGATCTATTAGGACGCATGCATACTGATGTGTGTGGACCTTTTAGAACAACCGCTAGAGGTGGATGCTAGTACTTCATTACCTTTACTAATGACTTCAGTAGGTATGGCTATGTTTATTTAATAAAACTTAAGTTAGAAACTCTTGACAGGTTGAAGGAGTTTATGAATGAAGTACAAAATCAACTTGGGAAAAATATTAAGGTACTTCGTTCTAATCAAGGTAGAGAATATTTTAACCAAGAATTTGAGGTCCTTTTTAAAGACCATGGGATCGTATCCCAGTGGAATCCACCTGGTACATCTCAGCATAATGGTGTATCATAAAGAAGGAATCACACATTGTTGGATATGGTTTGATTGATGATGAGTTTAGCTGAACTTCCAACTGCCTTCTCAGGGTATTCTCTAGTAATCACCAGATTTACACTAAATTGGGTGCCATCTAAATCGGTTCAAAGGATACCATATACGATATGGATTGGGAAACGCCCCATTATGTCTTTTATGACGAATTGGGGATGATAAGCTTATGTTAGAAAAATGTTTTCTGAAAAGATTGGCCCTAAGTCTAATAAATGTTACTTTGTTGGATATCCCAAAGAGATAGAATGATATTACTTTTATTCCCTATCTGACAACAAAGTGTTTATTTCCAGAGATGGTTTATTCCTTGAGATGGATTTTATTTCTAAAGAAATCTGTGGGAGAAAAGTGGAACTCAAAGAGGTTAGAGACCAAAAAGAAAAATTGAACCATTAGATGAAAAAGAGGAAAATAGAAAATCACAAGCTATTGTGGAATCTCAAATTCCTCAAGTGACATAGGTACCTCATAGATCTAATAGGACATGCCTTGAGAGTGAGAGATTTGGATATCTTGTGACTGAGGAAGGTGGTCAGTTGGTCATAGATGATGAGCCAACAACCTATATAGAAGCTACTAAGGGACCAAAGTTTGAGAAATGGCTTGAGGCCATGAGATCTGAGATGGAATCCATGTATAACAACAATGTGTGGACTTTGGTAGATCCACCCAAAGGGGTAAAACCCATAGGGTGCAAGTGGGTATTCAAGAAGAAGACCAACGTGGACGGTAAAGTACAAACCTATAAGAGCATATTGGTACCAGAGGGTTTCATACAAGTTCAAGGTATTGACTATCAAGAAACTTTTTCACCAGTGGCCATAGTTAAGTCCATTAGTATCATGCTTGTCATTGCAACTTATCATGACTATGAAATTTGGCAGATGGATGTTAAAACCACATTCCTTGATGGGAATCTTCTAGAGCATATGTATATGACATTACATGAGGGTTTTATAAATCCAAAGAATGCAAATAAAGTCTTTAAGTTACAAAGGTCAATCTATGGATTGAAGAAAGCAACTCAGAGCAATTTCTTCTCTAAAGTCTGTAAGATACAAGATTGAACTAGGGGTGATGGTGCGATATTTCTTCTCTAACCTCCTTACTGATCCTAATCTAGGATCTCGGTTGTAGAAGGTGATACATACATAGGCCACTTCTCTCAATTATAAGAACAATGGAGACGCTAGCTCATACGCATGCCTAAGGATGATGAGAACAAGGTGATCTTGTTCACAATGTAGGCTCTGAAGGCACTGGTACCCAATGGAATCTATGTGGGTTTCGTTCAAACTAATTGGAACCACTAAACATGACCTCATATCCTTCATGCAAGATAGGCCAACTAATGGAGCATGCAATCATGAACTCCATGATTATTCTTATTCCTAAAAATTATAATCCTAACTCTTGTATCTACCTTAGGCCAATATTCCTTAACAATGTCTATGTGAAGGTTTTGTCAAAGGTCCTTGTTAATTAAATAATGTTGTAGTTGAAAAAGTGGATTTCTTCGGCCCAAAGTTCATCCTAGGAAGGAGGTTTCATGATAATGTAATTCTTAACTAGGAGGTTATTAATTCAATAGGGAAGATCAAATTCAAGAAACTAGTAATGTTGATCAAAGGGAATATATCCAAGGCATATGATAATGTCAGTTGGTATTTTATCCTCCAATCCCTAAACAAGTCCCCCAACCACAAAACATTGTCAGCATCATAACACAAATCATCATTTTGGGTGAATGAACCTTAATTTTGAATGGTGATCAACTACCCCCTATGAAACCTACTAAAGGAGTGAAGCAGAGAGATCTTCTATTTCCATATATCTTTGTGATTTGAATGGAATTTCTCTAGGTAATTCAAGCTGAAGTGGATCAACTTAAGTGGAAGTTTGCAACCTACACCAAAACAAAAATATGCACCTATCACCTTTGTTTTTTTGGATGATCTCATTCTTTTCGGGGAGGCTAACACTACTTAAGCATCTTGCATCCCTCAAATGTCTTCATAAGTATGGATTTACATCAAGATAGGAAGTAGCACCAGACTAATCTTCTGTGTACTTTTCAAAATAATTATTAGAGTCATATTGTAGAGCAATATGCAGAAAAAATAGAATGCCAAGTGTATATATGATCGACAACCACTTGGGCATACCCACCATTCACAGGAGGAATCCAAAAGGAAAACACTTGGACTTGTTTAATATATTCCAAGGAAAGGTGAATAGTTGGGCCAACAGAATCATGTCCCTGGAAAGAAGAATCATGTTGGTGAAATCAGCCCTCACATCAACTTCCTCACACATTTTGTAGTAAAAAAACTCCCTATTGTGGTATGTGATAAACTGGATCAGATCACACAAAACTTCATTTTAAAGGAGAACTCAAAGCAAAGTGTAGTTTACCTTATCTCATGGGACAAGCTATTAGCACCTATAAAGAAAGGTGGTTAGGGCCACTAGGAAACTGGATGAAGCTTTGTTGATGAAGGTCACTTATAAATTAGTCAACAAGTCATATACCATATGGAAACCTCTACCGCAAGCAAAATACAAGACATCTGAGACAAACCAAGTTGTTGGCTCTTTGATATGGAGGAGCATTAAGGAGCAGTACCAATACGTGAGAGATAGGACAACTACATTAGTTTGCAATGGAGAGCACACCATGGCCCTATATGATCATTGGCTAAGAGGAGGTCTTACATAAATCCTAATAGAGCCTAAGGGGTGAGACACAAATTCTAGTGGTGCCAAATGATCTCAAGGTGTCTAGATTGGTTATTGAATAAGGATGATGGGATGTAACTTTTTTGAAACTTTACCTGGAGGAGGAGTCAATTAGAACAATCCTTTCAATGCCCACACTCAAGTCTGAGTTATTTAATGATGAGATGTAATAGGTAAACCATGTTCATGATCGATTTGAGGTTAAGCATATGTATGTTGAGCTGGTGAGAAAAAGAGAAAGTGAGACAAATTGGCAGCGAGACTTGATCCGGAGAATAAAAATTCCATCACAGATAAAAACCTTCCTGTGAATACTTGAACATGAATGATTACTCACCAAATCATTGTGTAATAAAAGGAGGATGGTAGAGCATGACACATGTGATATATGTCAATAAGGACCAGAAATATGTATTCATGTCCTTAAGGATTATCCTAGGTCGTAATAAGTTTGGCACAACCTGAACCCATTTCTTAATGCATACTTCATCATAACTACCAATGTAGGAGATTGGTAAGAGAGCAATCTAAAGGAGGTTCCCAATCAATGCTAGAACATGTCTTTTTCTACTACTTTCTAAACAGTTTGTAAGCATAGGAATAAGATAATTTTTTAGAACACTTCCTCTACCATTACAGGAATATGCCAGGATATTAGTTCTATAGGTATGTACATTAAGAAAGTTTTTTTCTCACCGTCATCCATGCTTATACTCTATCCTTTCCAAGGTGTGATCTAAATGGAGGGCTCCATTGGAAGGGATGATTCAGTTTTCAATAAGCACTACCACTAATTTGGGTTTGAGTATGCAAAGTGCCTACTACATTATACAATAAGAAAGAGGTGAATGGATCATAGGCGGTGCAATGAAGCATGAAAGAGAAGACCCTTAGAAGGGAAACTACTAGATATATGGAGAGGCAATTCACCCTCCTGACATGGAACTTGGAGTCACTATGATGTCGCCACAAACTCGAAGTTGTCCTGCATTTTTGTAGAGGATGTGCATCGTTTCCCGTCCAAATGCAAACCCTTAGTCCAAAGAATAAACAATATAAGACTAGAATTCACCTTTATTCCTATCATCAAAGTCAAAATGGATGCAAATAAGTTGGTTGACAAATTGGCAAAGTGGTTCTTGAAGTCACTAAAAGAACAAGCTCAATGCTAGGCATGCCCGATGTATCTATGGAGTTTGATGGAGCATGATAGCACCTAGTGTTTACTTTTATTAGTTGTGTATGTCACAGAAAAATAATGGGACAAAAATCTTAGTGACATAAACAGACACATACCTAAACTCCATAATGTCTTAGTGTTGAGGGAACTAATGAAGATGAAGATGTCTATGTTAAAGAGTCTACTAAAACACAACTACATCAACTTCTAGTTAATCTGGAGATTTATTGGAAGCAAAGATCAAAATTTCAATAGATGATGGAAGGAGAAGCAAACACTAAGTTTTTAATGAGGTGTGTAGTGTCCAAAAAAGAATGGGTATGAATCACACAGTCGACTTTGGGAGGGGTCTTAAAAAAAACTTACCTGGGATAATACAACAAGTCACCAGATATTTCAAACAACTTTTCAAAAACAATGGACCCTTTGGTGAACTGTTATATAATACTCTTACTTTGCTTATCAAGAATCAAGTATTTATAATCCACAACTTCTTGTCAACCTCTTAACATTGGATAAAATTCATAGAGAGGTATTTTCCTTGGGTCTGGAAAAGTCCCCAGGGCTATATGGGTTTGACATGTCATTCTATAGACACAATTGGCACACTATAGAAAAACATAGATGATGTCATTATCATATTATTTTCAGGTGATGAGATAGATATGAAAAAAAGAACAATGCATATATCACTCTTATTAAAATCCTACTAACATCAATGACTTTCGACCAATTATCCTAATCGATAACACATACAAAATCATTGTTAGGACCCTAACCAACATACTCAAAAAACATATGGACCGTATCGTAAAGAACAAACCACTTTTCATGAAGGAAGAAAAATTGAATATGATTATGTCATGGCAAATGAGGTCATTCACTCCAGTCATAACTCAAGACATGTTTTGTTTATTATCAAATTGAACTTTGGTAAATCCTTTAATTATGTCAACTGGGAATCCCTTCTCTTATGTCTTGAACAATACAATTTCCCTCACAAGTGGACCAGCTGGATATAGTCTTGCATTCAGTCGGGGTATTCTTTAGTCTTAATTAATAGTTCACCCTATGGGTATTTTAGCCACAAAAATGGACTATGACAAGGTGATATTCTATCTCGTATCTTTTTGTCATAGTTTCCTTCATGCTTGATACTATTATCATACAAGGTGTTAGAAAATCATTATTTGACCACTAAAGAGACTCAAACATAAACACTTGAGACAATCTGCTGATGAAATGATTATTTTTGTTCTCTTGACAATCTTAATAAGAACAATGTGGTTAGGATCCTTCGGTGATTTATAACACCTTCAGGTCTTAAAACCAACTTCAACAAATTAGCTATTGTTTGTACTTGTATTCTCAGTAGTGACTTGTCTAGATTTTGCTATATTTTATAATGCAAAAAAGAAGCATTAAAGATTAAAATGTTTGGGATTGCCTCTCTTCCCAATTATGTTTTCGATCATGGTATGTCAACCTATATTAGAGGGAAATTATTGAAAGATTAGCTATCTGAAATGTAATTGTCTAGACGAACGTGTAGAGTTACACACTTGGATATTTAACTCAGAAACATTCATTGTTACATACTAGGCTATATACCTCAACCTTCCCATATAGAAAATAGTATTGACAAATGAAGAAAGGAAATTATGTGTAGTTGTACAAAAAAAATAGAATCCACCCTTTAAAAAGCCACATTCTAACCAAATCCAAAGTAATTGGCGCTAGGGCATTCTTAATATCAAACTGCACTCACAAAGTTTTCTCTTCAAAATCATTATAGTCCTATTCGTAATTTTTTAAGGTAAAAAAATATATTTGAAAATAATTCATAATAGATACCACAAAAAATCCCCCTTGTATCGTCATCGACATTAACAATAGTAGGAAAAATCGCTCAAATCAGTCTAAAAGATAATAAAAAGGTTATAACAGATACTATCCACGCCCTTCTGGTTCAACATGTCTCATTGGACATATAATTGGTTGTCTTTGGGTAGATTGGACTATCTAAAATACAATTTTGTCGTACTTAAAAAGTTTTTCCGAATTAATCAGCAAAAGAATTCTCTCTTCTGACCTACATGTGTCAAAATCATCAAAATATTTTATGATTGAGCATTTTCTGACTTGGCAAAAAAATAATAGTTAATGAATTACACCAGCCCCATCATGATCTGAGTCTTGCATTGATCTGCGGCCATGAGTACAAGGTCAACTTAGGATACATGTTTTTTGACAATCCAGGACATCAATCACATTATAGGAAATTCTTCCAAAATATTAAATGGCCACCCAGAGTTCACATTACTCTCTATCTCATAGGCCACAACAAGTTGTTCATAGAGGATGTTTGCATGAATAAGGATTTCAATGGACCATACAAATGCTTCATTTGCTCAAAGAATTCAAAAAATATAAAACACCTATTTTTGTCGCACCCCTTTCCTTGGGTATTTGGAAACACTTCTATCATTAACATGGCCGCACACACTTACAATATGATAAAGTTATATATTTGATCAACAATACAGATACATGTCATGATAAACATATATATTCTCGAGCACTAGCAACATATATTTTTGAAATATTTGCCTAGAGAGAAATAATATAATGTATAATTCTAAATATCATACCATCTTCTTATTTATTGTAAATATTTATATGACTTATAACTCCTTGCTACGGACTCTTATGCCTCAACAGATGCTAGCTTGGTCCACAAGGGCCTAGGTAGGTCACGTGCCTTCACCTTGTTTCCTGAAGAAGAGGCCACCATCTTGACATGGGTCATTAATTTTGATGCAGATGATATGTTGCTCGGATCCCTCAAGATCCACGTCAACTCTCACAATGACAATGTGCTAGCTGATATACTGATGCCACTATCAAAGATGTTCTTGTCGATGATTCTCAGGTATGTCATTGATCCTCCTGCCGATTATGTTCCTGTCAATGTTGTTCTGCGTTGCTGATGATTTCAATCTGCCCTTCGCCATCTGATGCCTCGAGGGTCTTTTCAAATTAGTTTTTACATTATTTTAGTGGGTGTTTAAGGGGAAAACCTACACTAGTACTTCTCTTTAGTTTTGGGAGATCACAAAGATCCCTACAGGGCTGCCTGGTTCCAGATTCAATCCGGACTAGGCGTTTCTTTTTTGTGCCGCTAATCCCGACTAACCCAGTTGGAATTCAGTCTTATTTTGTTTGGCAAAAATCAGACTAACGGGGTCCGTTTTAGATTCTGTAACCCTTTAATCCAGATCAAGTCAGTCCTGCTATCAATAGGATTTCGGGATCCCAGACCGGATTTAGCTTCATCTTTTAATTTATGTTATTTTATTTTATATGGCGACAGACTGAAAAACACAAGTTACAAGGTCAGTGTAATTTAATGAGTGCTTGCAATTAGATTGAGTTGTCAAATAAAAATATGACCGAATCCAGATAAATTAATCCGGATCTATCGATCTAACCCGGTTTAGAATTTATAATCTCAATCTCGAATCAAACATGGGCTATGGGTGTCTATGGAGATCCCACTTCCATCAGTAGTTCCATACCGTTCTTTGATTAGGGCTTGGACTGTATATCTGTTTGTACGGCCTTGAACAATCTTACTCCCACTATCGGGCCGGTTCCAGGGTTTCTGTGCTTTTGCACTGCTGGCGTGATTTGTTCATGCCCTTTCTCATTAATCTAGCACATGTCATCATATGCTGTAGTTTGCCTTGTTGATTAATATAACTAGTTTATAAAAAATATGAAGGATTGCTCTGATGGATACGCTTGGGTCAGTCTAGAGAGTGATGCGGCACATCCGCACATGTGTTTCGTGGGCACACCATGCCATCATGAGCAGTGGACAATAATCACGCAATGTAAGCAAACCTGCCATCTTCCTGCAGCAACCTCAAGCTCGTGCTTGAATTATGGGATCCTGCCTGTGACCCGCCTAGTTTTTTTTTTTAATCTAACCCACCTAGCTTGTGGCGGCCTTCGGAGTAGCTTTAGGTACGGCGGGAGACATGACCCGGAATCGCATATCATGTTAAAGTTAAACTTTTGTCGAACTTAAGCGGGTCAAGCGCGTCTCACACGCAGTTAACCAGCCCCTAAACCGTATCCATGTGATAGAGGGTGATTGAGTGGTTTTTTTGAGATTATGTAATAGATAAATAAATTTGTTTCGCTTATAACTTTTGAACCGTAATAAATTTTTTAATGAAACAAAAAACGTTAAATTTGTTACGAAAAATACAATCTAACAAGTCTAATGTTGACATATTTTTGAGAAAAAAAAATATAAAATGATATATATATATATATATATATATGTTAATTGACACCTAAAGATGGTTCATTGACGCCTAGAAATAGTTCATTGTTACCTAATGTATCAAAATGATGCCCAAGTAAATAGTGTACGTACTATATCACATCTAAGATAATTGACAACCAAATACTTAAGGTTATTCACATTTAAAAACAACATAAGGGCGACCAAAAATGACTATTGACACCCAAAGATGGTTAATTGACACCCAAAATGGTTCATTGACACACGGAAGTGTAAAGATGGCACTCAAATAAGGTATTGACAAAAAAAATAATGTAACAACATCCAAATAAATTTGTATGACATTCAAGAATGTTAGAAATTTTTGGACGTAATTTAGCTTTTTTGAGCGCTATTTAGTCATTTTTGGATGCTATGGCGCCCATAAATAGTTATTGACATCTAAAAATAGTTAATTAACACCCAAAATAGTTCATTGACACCCAGAAGTATAAAGATGACGCCCAAATAAGGTATTGACAACCAAAACAACATAACGACGCCCAAATAGGCGCCTATTTGACACTTAAGAATCACTTAATGGCACGTAAAATGGTTCATTGACACCCAGAAGTCCATAAATGGCTATTGACACCCAAAATAGTTAATTGACGCACAAAAGAGTTAATTGACACCCAAAAGCATAAAAATATTACCCAAATATGTTTGTTTGACACCTAAGAACAACTTAATGGCATCTAAATATGGTTGTACGTATTAAATAGGGTATAAGGGTACTTCACGCCCAATAATAACTTATTAGCGCTCATAAATGGCTAATGACATCTAAAGATGGTTAATTGACGCTCAAACTAGTTCATTGACATCCAGAATCACCTATTCATATCATTTTTATATTTTTTTTGTTAAAAATATATCAATATTAGTCTTGTTGTGATACATTTTTCATAACGAATTCAATGGTTTTTGTTTCGTCAAAAAATTCATCACGGTTCAAAAGTTATAAGCAAAACAAGTTTATTTATCAATTACACAACCTCCACCTACTCATTCAATTAAAACCCGACATGTCACCCCCACCCCACAAAACCACTCACTCACCCACCTGGCCGCGTGTAGCACCCGCGCACGAGGGTGTTTCGTGTGACCAAATCATTTTCGATCATGTTATTGGGGGCATCGTGATTAACATATTCGTACCATACCCATTCATTGGTCCATTCATATTTCTGATTTGGCTAGTGTGGAGCTGCGTTAGTGGTTATAAAAGGGGATCCTGTTCCCCATGGTGGGTAGTACATTACGGTAAACACTAAGCCTCTGTTTGGTTCAAGATATGGATTACGAAACTCATACTGAGGTAGACCAGATATGTCCAGTCATCGAGATTATCTGAACTGTAGTAAATCTTGTTTCTGTTTGGCAAACTAATCTCATCATTAAATTGGACTGGTATCGTAACTTGTGTTGTTCAGTCTAGCTGATAAAACAAAATATACAAAAAGACAGAGCCAAATCAGGATTGGGTTACGAAATCCCTCTGCTAGCATGACTGAGCCAACCTAGATATCAAGATAACAGAACCCAAAACGGGGTCATTTTAGGATTTTGAACCAAACGCGCATCTGGCAAATCGGACTGAATCGTGCAGACGTGGCGCAGACGTGACATAATAAGACAAGCCGAAATCCAACTAATATCTGGAACCAAACGCAGGCTAAGCCGCCAGTACTCTCTGTTTAACTCGGGTAGTACATTACGGTAGGTAATAAGGTAACCTTGGGCGTGGAGTGTTGGTGCGGATAAAGATGAGCTTCCCTAGCTACTTCTTAGAGGCGGATCTTTACTTTTCTTGCTGGCTCCCACAGTTGCAGTGGCAATAGTGCTGTAGTGCTATCCCATAACAACAGAACATGGATCAGACCGGGAGTAAAAGTATTGTTGGTGGTCGGGTGAATGCACAGGGTTATCTCACAAAGAAGTTTGCTATGCAGACTCATTTTGAAACTCAAAAGGGAACCCCAAACAATACCTTGTAACATGTGGTATAGATGGTTTGTTTTGGTTTTCAAAATGGTGTCCACTTAGTATTTGTCTCTCACAAACATGTAACACCCAGATAAAATGACGCCACGATGGAGTACCCAAAAAATAATGGGAATCAATTTAATTGTGTAAGCTGTGACGTCGCACCCATTAGACTAGATTATTAGGCTTTGCAAATAATTACCTTGGCCATGTTTGGTTCGTCGGATTGGACTACAATAGGATGAGCCACGGAATCATACAGGATGGTCTAAGCGTTGGATACGACAATTGATTTCCCAACCCATGTTTGGGTACACCTTGGAAATAGCCTCGTATTCGTCATCTTCTTCAGCGATATGACTTGCTCCAACTACTAACAAGCAACCGGGTTTATGGTTTCTACACAAGAATGACTACCAGAGTTGTCGCTGCAACTGAAATACAAAACAATCGAGTGGGAATTTTAACACACAGTGAAATCTCCGGCAAAAGACAACAGGTTGCCCATCAAAATGGTACGATGCAGGTGCCGAGAATGAGGACTAGGTTGACAACGAACGGCTTGTTCCCTCCCGGCGCATCGAGCTACACACATTGCACCTCCAAACCTCGCCGGCCTCATGAGCGCCCATGTCCTATTTTCCCTGGCCGCTGGCGTGGCCAAGTTATCCCCGGCCGCCCTACAGAACGGCTGGACGGCGCCTGAATGGACGATGGCCCGGGTGTTCGTGGCGAACAGGTACAGGTAGACGAAGCAATGGGCTGCAATCTTGGAGGAGTCCAGGCCAACACTGAGAAGACGGTGGAGGCTGGTACGGAAGGTGGAGGCGATCGGCGACAAAAGGGCATGGAGACAGAGAGTAGTGAATCAAGGTCGGGGAAGGTCACGTTGTGTTATACCATGCCAGTCCCCGGGGGGAGTGCCGAACTCCAAAATTCCGTCTAATTGGGACATTTTAACCGTAAGAATACCGTCCCAGAACTGCTTTTGGACAAACAAACGTGGGATTGCATTTATTGGTTGGATTTCAATCCTATCCTGCTCATGGGCCTTAGGGATGAGCATGGGGAGGTATCATACCGGGATTTGATAAGCTCATGCCCTAACTCATCTATACTATATATAAAGATCCGTTTTGGATTTGTTCTGAAATTTTTGGCAAGATTTTTTCAAATTACAGAGTAATCCTTTGTTCGAAAAAACGTATCAATGGACCTCTCTAGAATTGTGTGATCATTTCTCCATACCGCCAACTTTGCTTCGTTGGATGCTAGGTTTCCGTTGTGCAGTGAAGGAAGAGAATGAGTAGCGCGGCGGCATCAACATCACCATCTTGCAGGCATGTTTCCTTTTATTTACACACCGTTACTGATAATCTTCCTCTTGATCAATCCATTAGCATCTGGACACCATCAATTTCGTCAATCGTGATTCCACCCACACCCAATGACTCCCCGTCTCATTGAGCTTTAACTCCTATATGCATGTTTGTCTTTCCGATCTCTAGCCACCTTCACTCCATTCTAACTTTTCCGTAGAACAGTTGCTCCCGAACTGGCAGCACGTGCCCTACTGTAAGGTTCTATGAAAAAATTGACTCCTACAATGTTAGGACTCCGCTTTGGAATCCAAGGGACTCTGTCCAATCCTACTACCTATTTCGTCATAGACCAATCGTTGCCTCCTATCGAATGAATCAACTAGGTTATTTGCCAGTATATCGGATGTTTTGGAGCACCCAAGGTCGTAATCAGTCCCCATTGAGAGGGTTACCCATCTTTAGCATTCGAATTGCACAATACATGTTTGGTTAATTTCTCCTATCTATAGGTTGTGTTTCAATTTGGTGTACCGTATATATTTATGAACAGTAAACTAATGGGGAGGGTGTTTAGCGAATTACAATCTCTTAGACTGGCCTTGTACCCTGTAAAGTATTTCTTCTAGCTGACAATTCATCTATTGTATTATATTTTTCTAAATTATGTTTAAGTGTTACTACAAATTCTATCTTAAGTCGGTAGTTGTGTTTCATCAAAGATCGATTTACAAACATAATATATGATTTGGAGCTTGCAAGGCCCAACAGAGATCCTAAGATAAGTGCAAATGAGGTCTTGTGGATCATACTTTTCAATAATGGCATTTACGTTGCAGACCATTTTCCTCAAGTACACCAAGTTCTAGACTTCATTTTGCTTGACCAACTTTCTTACTAATTTTCCTCACTGCATTCTCTTTTAGTTACTGCCATCAATGATTAATACATTGACGAGCTCTTGTTTGGTTATAACACTGGTAACTTCAGTAATGACAACTTACTGTAAGTCTGTAAATCATAATAACCTCTACTGCAAGCTAGAAAGGAATGACAAGTAGGGAGTATGGATAGTGTCTTTATAACAGAATGATATCTTTGATTCTTTACAGCTTTCTACACCCTTTTAGTATGTCTATTAATAGTTGTTGGGTGTTTAGGGACATATAAGATACGTGCATGAAATCAAATGCAGCCATTGTGGGAATATGCACAATTACGGTCTATTTTTGCATGGTGTCCATGATAATTTGTATGTATATATGTAAGCTACTATATATGTTACAATAAAGTGGTATTTGTCAAGATGCATGCACCACACATTATCAAGTAGCAAATGCATATCAGTTTCTCGTCGTGCCTTTGTGGTAACTATTTTGTAAAATTGAGAGAAAGCACGATTTAGAAAGATAAAATGAAATCTACATACTTGAAATTCAAGAATACATGTTAGTTGTTGTGATCACTAATGTGCATTTAATTAGCTTACGGAATATGTTTTGATATTGTTAATATGCTAAACTTATGTAACTGTTGAATAGCTATAGATTTTAGAGCATGAATGGAAAGATTTTGTTTATGTTCCTAGATTTACATCTTATTTTTTATGTTTTTGAGATATTTCTTTTGTATTTTAGAGAATAACTTGTGTATCTAAAGTATCCATGTAGGAATAGATTCCAAAAGGGATATGTGATATTGAAATTCATGACGAGAAACTTTGTCTTCTCATAAACTCATGATTGAGTTGTTTATTATTCTTTATGCCGAACTCACGATTAGTTCTCCTAAGCGCTATATTTCTAAGTATGCCCCATCACTAGTACAAAATATGGTTAAGCCAAAGGCCAAATCCTTGATGAGTACTTGTAAATCCCTAATCAATATGTCTTGGTCAGGGCCAATTTCTACCTAGCATACCCTCGCTAAAAGCTTGGTGACCAACGGTTCTTGGCTAGGTACAATCCCTGACCAGTAGAGATAGGAGCCTTGACTAATCGAAGTAGGAAAATGAAATTAACAACCTTGGTTGATACTCTGTATCCAAGGCCCATCTTTGACCAATAGAAATTAATGTATTGTGATTGTATTTTTAGAGTCATTGCAACTCACACACACACACACACACACACACAGATATATATATATATATATATATATATATATATATATATATATATATATATATATATATATAGAGAGAGAGAGAGAGAGAGAGAGAGAGAGAGTCAGGCTAGAATACACTCGAGTGTATCCGGAGCGGAATACACTCAAGTAGTTTTTCATGATGCAATATTTTTTTTGAAAATATAATCCATTGATCTTCTTAAACATCCTGTGAACAACTCATACGCAAAATGTGAGCACATTTGGATATGTATAGCTCATGTTATGAAGACTGCAAAAATTATGCATTTCAAATTAGTTACGCGCGTCGATTTTGTTGCCCTTGGATGAGTGACTTACACTCATCCAAATGGGCTCAAAATTGGTATGTAACCTAGTTATAGTATGACGGTGAAGATCAATAGTTTACATTTTGCAAAAAATAGTCTTGATATGCAAACACACTTGAGTGTATTCGTGTGATCCGTACACTCGAGTGTATTCTAGCCTGACTATATATATATATATATATATATATATATATATATATATATATATAGTCAGGCTAGTGTACACTCGAGTGTACTGGGGGCACCGTACACCTCAGTCATTTTTGAAGATGCCATAAATTTTTGAATAATCTAAACCATTGATCTTCTTAACTATCATTAGAACATGCTATATAATAAATTTTAGCTCATTTGGACACTTATAGGTCGTGCATCTAAAGGAGGCAAAAATCATGTATTTCAAATTAGTTTTATACGTCGATTTTTTTGTCCTTGGATGAGTGACTTACACTCATCTAAATGAGTTCAAATTTTGTATGTGACCTATTATTATTGTAACCATGAAGATCAATGGATTAGATTTTGAAAAAACATGGTCTAGATAGGCAAACACCATTGGGGTGTACAGTGTGATCTGTACACTCGAGTGTATTCTAGCCTGACTATATATATATATATATATATATATATATATATATATATATATATATATATATATATATATATATATAAAAGATGTTAATCATCATTCATCACATGACACCAAAATTAAATTTTGCATGGAATAACATTCTATTAAATCCTTATTTGTATTGTCTACATTCAAAACATGATTGGCACATCATGTTTTTTCAAAAAAAAGTTGTATCCTCTAGAATCACTATGCTATTACATTCATACACATCATGTGGCATATGATATTGTTTAATAGATGTTTTGAAGAAAACTAAAACCACCCAAGCAAGATTACATCATGTATTCTCTTTGACATCACTTCTGCTATGTCCACTTTGAGGGCTTTCTCCATTAGTCACGGTAGTTCTTATAACTTGTAGAGTATTGCTAGCACCCTACATTGCAAATTATTTGTGTTAGATTCTTATAGTTTATATTTTACAAGTTCATAAAAGAATAACAAAAGTAAAATATCACTTAGCATAAAACTTTAACATACTTGACTCCATCTCTTTGCTGCATTTTCATAAGGAGCAACATTTGAAAAATGGTAGTGCTAAAGAATATGAACACACAATCTTGAATTCTACTATCGACTTCATGCAAATTCAAAATAAAGTTTAAGTTGTCCAATTCGTTGAATATGTCATCCTTACGTATGTAAATTCAAACATTTGTTAACATGTTGGTTAACTGCATGCCATTTCATTTTTGTCCTATGCTTGAGCAATGATATGTTTTCTAAGTGAAAATACTTCTTGGACTAGAAGAACATACTGGGGAATGTGACAAAGGTGGACCAAATGGTACCAAAAGAGCAATGTGATCACCTTAAAAAGAAAAGAGTGCAACGTGACCTTTCATTACCTCTATTACATCTTTCATATATATATATATATATATATATATATATATATATATATATATATATATATATATATATATATATATATAGACAGAGAGAGAGTCAGGCTAGAATACACTCGAGTGTATCCAGAGCGGAATACACTCAAGTAATTTTTCATGATGCAATATTTTTTTTGAAAATCTAATCCGTTGATCTTCTTAAACATCTCATGAACAACTCATACGCAAAATTTGAGCATATTTGGATATGTATAGCTCATGTTATGAAGACCGCAAAAATTATGCATTTCAAATTAGTTTCGCGCGTCGATTTTGTTGCCCTTGGATGAGTGACTTAACACTCATTCAAATGGGCTCAAAATTTGTATGTAGCCTAGTTATAGTATGACGGTGAAGATCAACGATTTACATTTTGCAAAAAATAGTCTTGATATGTAAACACACTTGAGTGTATTCGTGTGATCCGTACACTCGAGTGTATTCTAGTCTCTCTCTCTCTCTCTCTCTCTCTCTCTCTCTCTCTCTATATATATATATATATATATATATATATATATATATATATATGTGTGTGTGTGTGTGTGTGTGTGTGTGTGTGTGTGTAAATTAATAACCATTAAACCTTCCACATCCACCTCATCCATGAAACATTTTGGAGTCATCAAAATTTAACTTGTGAGGCGGTGTCTCAACACAAAAGTCTACTAACATAGGCATATCAAACAATATCCTAGGCACAAGCATGTATTCATGTGGCACTAATTGCGATGTAAACTTACTTGTTAGTGCATGATTGGAAGCAGATGAGCTCATATAAATGTAAAGAAGACGGAGAAGAAGGAAAACCTTTATGTACAAATGTAAGAAATGGTAGTTGTCAATTCTAAAATATTATAGCAATTGGTTGGAGAACATGTATAATGATTACGAAGCCCAAATCACCAATAGATGTATGTACTGGCTGGAATAAAATATAAGCTTCTAGAAAATTTGATAGAAGAATAAATGTAGTTCATTCATAGAGAGAATGCAAAGACAGACTTAGTATTAAACATGACATATTAAGAGAAGGTGCTAGAACAATAGAAAGCAATTTTGTGTGAATAGGTAGAACCTTATGGTTTATAAAAGGTATAAACTTGTAAACTAATCTCGTTAACCATATATTCTCTTAGTATATATTTATAACTCCACTCGTAACAAAAACGTATCCACAATATGGTGAACTAGTAATGAATTTGTTTTCATTTGATACAGATCAGCATTAGAATAGTTACTTACTAAATATGGGCAAAGTTTTAAAATCCATGTTTCATTTTCACTATATCCAAAAGGTCCACGTATGCATAGGAATCAACTGTTTGTGTCGTAGGGATACAATATACCCTAATAGATTTTTGTACTAATTTACCAATTTGGAATGAGGAAGTTGAAGTTCTACAGGCTATTGCGTTGTTGTTTCCGTTACTATGCAAAAAATATATATGATAACCTTGATTAGTAGCAAGATGCATCTCCAGCTGTTGCATAAGGCTCCGTCAAAGGCTATTCCGTGATGTTGTTTTGTTTCAAGATTAGATATTGAGTGAGGATGTAGTCCAACATGCCGAAATTTTTCTTGCCAGTCTGCGGTTCACCAGCCATCCTATCTCTGCCGTGGCCAGGAAGACGTGCCCTAGTGCCAGATGTTTTGAGTTTCTATACGTTGAGAGAAATAAAGATCACATTACGAAGATCAGGGGCTACACGTCTGTGATCGGTGGTTAAGAACTCACCTCTTCTACTAGCCGTTTGTAACCTGGTCGGCCTCCCGTACACCTTCCTCATGATGAAGCTCCGAGAAGATTTCTGGTGAGAACAAAGACAAAGACGGACGATGACCTACATTTGTCGGTAGCATTCTCCAACTAGTGCCGATAGTACTCCATGAGGTCCCTGGATTGCCGACCAAAAGACATAGCAGACGGTAGGGAAGAGGAGTCGAACGAATTGGGGGAAAGAAGGGAACGACTGGAAGCAATAAGTCACGCGCGCCGCTGTGCAAATGAATAAAAGGAAATATTAGCGGGCATCTTTTTTGCCTAAGGCAGGGAATTCAAATATTCCAAACTGAACCGCGCTGTAAGTTTGTAACTTATCTGTTTTACTTTTTTGTGGATGTAGGTCAGGGATTTGTTACTTATTGGCCAGGGATAGGACTTGACCACAGATATCAGATTTCCGAAGGCTATTGTCCCTGACCATATGTCCCTTACCTTTGTTAATTTTTGTTGTAGCTTGTGTGTAACTGAACTTTATATTGTTAAATGAGCCCTTTGTTTTTGGAACGCGCCAGTCAGTTTTACACTTTTACTGAGTTGACCTGCTGCTCTTAAACAAGGCATTAAGTCTGCATTTTCAATACTTGAACTGAGGTTATGATAATCGAGTGCATTCCATTTTTCCTTACAGGTTGGTAGATGTCATAGGAAGGTCTACAACCGCTGACAAAAGGAACCATAACACTTTGGCTAGAAGGGAAAAACTGGGAATCCTGTTTTAGATACTTTGTTTATGATATTTTGTTTAGGGTCTTTTCTTTCCTTTAAAAGGAAATGTCCTCAACCATTTATATTATGTTATTTTGGGGAACTTTATTATACAAGATGTTTGAGTAGGATTTCGTAACATATAATGTACACATTCACGTCGCACCTTCTACAATACCTCAAAAATCTGATTATAAGATTTGGAACAAAGGTTTCACTCTTTTTTCATCATTTCAATACTTCACGCACATGCGATGCATGGGTTGATGACTAGTATGGTAGTGTACGCTGAGCTAATGTCGGGATCTATATCCCTTATAATAAGAGGGAGTTTCCCTATGGATCGATATTCTAGATAGACTTTCTTCATCTTGCTGTATTACTCTTTCCTATCCAATGAACATATGGCATATATTAAAATACAAATTGGTATATGTGTGTCACATAAAGTATCAACTTATTTTTCAGACACCACATGCTAGGTGTGCGGTTATCTATAGTGTTTTTCATCTGGCCTTTTCATTAAAGGATTATCAATGACAACTTGGTTTTTTGTTCTTTTTTCTGGTCTTTTTGCATTCTTCTCTCTGTTAGCGGATCGCTATCTACAAACTTCAGAATCCTTATCACGTGTCTATAATTGTAAGGTCTTCTTCTTGCTCTAGCTATTGCAAGATATAGCTGATAGCTTGGTAGCTGCTGCTGTCAAAATCATATTTATCGGTTTTGCTAAAACTACTCCCTATCAAATGACGACTACATATTAAACGACATGTAAGATTTTTAATTTCTCTTGAGATGAACTTCTACAGTCGAAATTATTGGTTTTGTCACCTTGACCTTTGATATTCCACATGAATGGTACATAAACGTGTATTCTTGGAAGCGTATGTATTGACTATTTGGCATAGGTACAACTGCATTGTGAAGTGAATATCCTCCGCAGGTCAACAGCTTTCCAGAACCAAACATCTTCTCGGCCGTACATAGTAGCAAAATAGAAAAGTGTTGTGACCTAGAAACCCGCAAGGAAAGGCCCATAGAGACTGGGAAATTGGAGGAAGACACAAGGGGAGGATAGAAATCACATTGTAGATAGCGGTCGAGGAAGCAAAATCACGTTGGCTTTCTTCTCTCCCTCACCCCTCTCTCTCTAAAGAGAAATATTCATCTGTGATAAGAGGCATGAATGTTTCAAAGCCAGGGCCGGCCCATTGGGGTGGCCAACCTGGGCGACAGGGGCCCAACAAAGAAGGGGGCCTATGAATTTTTTTTCTTCTAGTACACACACATTTGTAAATGGAACGGGATTGATTCGATATAACTTGTTAGGAAAAGACCAGAAGGTCTGGAAAGATTTTCCAAGCTAAAGTTACTAAAAAACTATCTTAGTTCATCAATGTCTCAAGAAAGATTGAACGGTTTGGCAATGTTATGCATTGAGAAGGATATGTTGGGAAATATTGATGTTGACACTGTTATTCAAGATTTTACATCTAGAAAGGCTCGAAGAAGTCATTTTATATGATGACTGAAGCTCGATAAGGAGATATCTATATTTAATTTTTACGTTCTTTTTAGATTGATTTGTAAGAACATGTTCTATTTTTTTATATGACAGTTTTGATAATTATGACTAAACTCGTATTTATTTAAATTTGTTAAATAAGAGTATACAAAGGCCCATTTTTTATCTTCGCACCGGGGCCTCTAGAATGTCTGCAACGGTCATGTTCAAAGCCTCTCCCGCCCCCAATATTTGATAGAAAAATGTTTGTCATAACACATTGTGCACCCCCACCTACCGTGTACACCCCCGATAGTAAAACCAACGGTTGGCACATAAATCCCATATTCTCATACATTTTATACCGCTGCTCCACTTGTTCACCACCACCTTCCAATTCTCCCAAAACCAGTTGAAATAACCATTTAAAATCGATCATGCATGAGCCACCCAGTAGGCATTGTGCCGCTGGTGATACATGGCTTTCCTCACCCAGTCCTCCGACGCAACACCCATGTCCTTTAAGAATGCAGCATCCAAGGACATGCTCGTGAGATGTGCGCTTGTAACACCCTTCCTTATGATATATAATATAACTGAGAAGAAGCTTTAATCTTGAAGGGGATGTCACATTTATGAATTCATAGCAAATAAACACATATTTCATCATTGAGATTCATACATTGTTCTTTGAATTGAAAACTATAATTGCATTCTATGATACATTTAAACATTTCTAAACTTGGAAAACTATTCATAAAGGTAAACACTTCTAGATGATTGGATCACATAATATGGATGGAACCCCACCAGATAGCTCTTGAAGGTCTTTTATTCCTTGCCTGCCCCTTTTGAGTCTTTGCTCCAATTTTTGGGGACATCTCGTCACCAGCCATGCAAAGGGGAAAAATAACACATCACTAAACAGTACTGGCACTTTATAATATGAAAAAAGTAAAAATACTTGACATGTAAGAAAATTTGATATGAATTAACTATAAGCATTCTAATCATTATTATCATGAAGAATGGAAAAGAAAATGTATCCATCCCTCTATGACGCCTCCTTAGGAGCACATGATTGCTAGAAAAGTCTTTGACGACCCCTTGAGATTAATGATTCAGGAGCATATAAGGACTAATTCAATTCCAATTAACTTGATCAATAACATTATCATTAACATAATTCTTGAACTTAACATTATGGGATCATTCCTTATTAACATGATCTCTTAGCATGATGGGATTTCTCCCTCTTGATACATTAACATACATTTCATGAGTTATTAATCATAAAATTTAATCATAATGAACATTATAACCATATGCCATATGCAGCAATCATCAAGCAATAATGTAGAGTGATCATGATTAAAACATTAAGCTTGAAATGATAATGTTTACTTTGTACCTAACATGCAAACAATCATAATTATTTGGGCTCGGCTTCATGACCCGTTTACCTTGGATAAAAGATGATCCTAAGATAGCCTCTCTGATCCTTGAGTCAAATCTTGGTCAAACTGCCTCTTATCTTGATTGGGTTCTAAACACCTGGTCATAATTATTAAACATCATAAACCAATACATTGTAATGATCCTAGGTTGAATTAGGATGAATTAGGGTTTTAGTGCATTAGGTTAGGGTTATTTATGAATATCATTAAATTTGAGAAACTTGGTTGACTTAGATCATATTAATTACATGTAACACATAATTATCATTTCAATGGGTCAAAATAAGGTTTCTAATAAAACATCAAAATGGGAATGCAAATCACGGCTTGAAACCTTAAAATCAGATTACTCAAAAAACCCTTTCCAATGACTATTTATTTGTATTTTTCTGAGCATCATGTGATTTACTATGAATATTTGAAAACTAACCAATCAAAACCCAGGGAATCATATGTGAGACATCATTTCAATCAAAGATAATTTTGATGTAAATGAGGAATGAAAAGACTGAGAAAACCATGGTACATGTGACACACAAATTGAACATACGGGGGCAGATTTGTCATTTTGACTTATCTATCAAAACTCATGAAAAAAAAGAAATAGGAACTGGACTACCCTTATTGTCATTGCAACATTAATTATTCTATTAATCGTGCAGTGCTACCTAGGTCATTTGAAGACCTAGATTGTCTTCCCTAGAAATACATGGTTTTGAGATTCATTCTAGGAACAAGAAGTCAAGTTGCAACTTCGATCAACTCGTGTTTTCATGAAGCTCTGAGACTGTCAACTAGTTCCTCATCTTCCAACGAAGTCATCGAGTAGAGTTGTGTGTCTTGACATGCCTTGGAGCATGAGGAGCATCACAAAGAGAGGCTGAAACATGGGAACTACTCAAAGATTGGAAACAAGGGAGAGAAGGTAGTTATATGCCCAAAAAGGCTCGGGAAACACTCTAGAGGGCACAATGAGTCAAAAGGAAGAGATGACTAGACGAAGAGGCACAGAGTCAGCGAGACGCAGTCACGCCAATGAGGTCCAGAACTCGGCGATAGGACACGGTGGTTTAAGGAAAAACTCTAGAGAATTGAAGATGTGGAAACATTATGGGTTTAGGGTGGTTCTTACCGAGTAGCCAATTTCGTTGAATCTAGTTGAGAGTGTTAGGTTGAGGTCTGCGTCACCAGAGATACAAGGATGAGTATGATGGTGGGTTTTGGTGCTCGTAAGAAGTAATTGGATGAGGAGGAGAGACTTATGTGTGGAGGGTATGCTTTACGGTTCCTTAAATACGGGAGATCGTTGTTGTGGTGGCATTTGCAACCACCCGCATGGAGAGGCGGTGGAGACCTAATTAGGCTTTTTGTGTACAGAGCGGGAGGGAGTATGAGTAATGCCTCTCTGGGTTGTCTTGACTTCACAGTTGCATTGGTGAAAGAATCAAGAGAAATAGTGAATAGTGGAGGGAGAAAGAGATTAGGGAAGGCCAGTTTGAGAAACGACTATTGTCTCGTAGACTATACAGAGCTAGAAAATGACGTGATGTTTGTCGGATATAGATCGTACAGTGGCTAAGGCGAGTGCAAAATTGAAATAAAAAAAGTAACGTGTTACATCAATCAAAGCCCTGGACTTTAGGGAAATGAATATAACTAATGAAATTGAATTCAAAAACTTTGGTCAAACTATACTAAAATCCTTCAAATTTAATTTGTAGGGTTAAATATGGGTCGAATGAGTTCAGATTTGAACCATGGGTCAATTTGAAGGTCTACAACATTTATAGCCAATAAGATTTTAGTTTTGTACATGTTTTGGTCCATTACTTTTATATTGGCTAATAATCTTAATATATAATGTATTATGATGGTGAGATAATTTGTAAAGGCTTTTCTTATTATATTCTTCAGTCAAAATTTGAGATATACTCTATTTATTCATTCTAGAGTCACATGGTCACCTTTTTAACCTCTTACGATGTTCTATTGCTATCTTAGAGGAGAGAGAAAAGAAAAGAGGGCTAACATGAACTAAATGATTCATATAATGCACATTTGAAAGTGAAATATGAATTTGAGTATTATTTTAAGTTTTATTATCCCATTTTCTTATAAGGACAACCATTATTGGCCCTTTTGAATCTAACTGCTTCACTCTGAAAAACTTCATTCTTAGTCTTAAATTGACTTTGAAAATTGGGGTGTGACAATTCTACCCACCTTAAAACCAATTCATCCTCAAAATTTTCTAGGGTACTACCCGCCTTAATTTGTCACTTAATTAAAGTGTTACTAAATTTTGCATGCAAAGTGAATGTATTCCATAAAAAGTGTTCAAATGAACATAAGATAATCATTACATCATTCCTCATCTTCCATCTCTACTTCCATAGTAAAAATTATGGCTTATCTATTGGGAGATGGAATATGGTCCTTGTTTTGGTCTTGGTCCTTCTTTGAGAGCTTTGGGCAATTTGACTTGAGATGGCTGGTTTCTCCACAATAGTAGCATGCACTCATACCATACATGCATGGGCATGCATGGCTCTTCTTGCACGTTGGGCATTGGGGCTTCTTAGTTTCTATTGTAGGCTCAGGTGCCTTTCTATTAGGGTTGTTGGTTGGTTGATATTAGTTTTTCTTTTGAGGCACTTCCTTCTTCTAGAATCTCCCAGGGTGATTTTCAAGCTCTAGGGATGCATTTAGGGCAGCCTGGAGGGTCATGTGGCCTCTTCCTGACAAGGCAAAGCTCAAGCCAGGATTGAGTCCTCAGATGAATTTCTTTGTCCTTCGACGTTCATCATAATCATAGACATACTTATGGAGGATGCTGAACTTCATAACATATTGGGTTACAATCATGTCTCCCACTTGAGCTAGGTTGGCAAACTCTAGCTCCTTCTTCTCAATCATGGTTTCGGACACATAGTTCTCTAAGAAGGCTTCAACAAATCCTTCCCATGTGAGTGGATGCGCTTCAACTATCCTTGAGTTGAGGTAGTTTTCCCACCATGTGCGGGATCCCCCTTTGAGCATGTGGGTAGCAAGGAGAACCCTAGAGTGTTGAGGGAAGTACATGTCTCAGAAGTAATGTTCCATGCCTGTAATCCACTCCTCAACTTGGGTGACTACATAAATCTCTCCTTCATCTGAGAAAGAGTCGGGCCTGGTCTTTAGGAAATCTGGTAAAGTTATCTCATGATGTCTAGGTTGGTGTTGTCCTTGTATTAAGACATTGGTGAGGACTTGGACCAAATCTTCTAGGGTTGGCTTATTGTTCACTCTTGGTCCACTTCCCCCACTAGAAGATCTAGAACCATCATCCTTACCCTTTCCCTTGTCAGCTTTCTTAGGGTACATTTGAAAAAGGGTCACATAAACCAAGGGTTAGAACATATGAATCAAGTTGTTCCTTGGTGTCTATCCATTTTTTGGCTCTAATACCATTAATGTAACACCACTCCTTATGTTATATAATATAATTGAGTGGAAGCTTTAATATTGAAGGGGGATGTAACATTTTTGAAATCATAGCAAATAAAAACATAGTTCACCATTGATATTCATACATTGTTCTTTAAGTAGGAAACTATATTTGAGTTCTATAATATGTTTAAACATTTCCAAACATGGAAAACTATCCATAAAGCTAAATATGTCTGCATGATTGGATCGTCTAGTATGGATGGCACCCCGCCAGATAGCTCTTGAAGGTCTTTTAGTCCATGCTTACCCGTTTTGAGTCCTTACTTGCTCCAATTTCTACAGACATTGCTTCCCCAGCCATGCAAAGGGGAAAACAACACATCAGTAAATGGATCTAACACTTTATAATATGAGCAAAGTAAATATACTTGACATGTAAGAAAATTTTACATGAATTAATTATAAGCATTATTGAATCATTATTAACATGAAGAATTGAATAGAAGATGTATGCATCCCTCTATGACGCCCCCTTAGGAGCATATGATTGCTAAGAAAGCCCTTGCTGCTAGGAAATCCCTTGATGACCCCTTGGGGTTGATGATTCAGGAGGATATAATGACTAAATCAATTTCAATTAACTTGATAATTAACATGGCATCAACATTATCATTAACATGATTCTTGAACTTAACATGATGGGATTACTCCCTATTAACATGATCTCTTAGCATGATGAGATTTCTCCCTCTTAAACATTAACATGAATTTCATGAGTCATTAATCATAAACTTAAATCATAATGTACATTATAATCATAGGACATATGTAGCAATCATCAAGCAATAATATATAGTGATCATGATTAAATCATTAAAGTTGCAATGATAATGTCTACTTTGTACTTAATATGCAACCAATCAAAATTACTTGTGATCAACAACATGATCCATTTACCTTGGAGCAAAGATGATCCTAAGATAGCCTCCTTGATCCTTGAGTCAGATCTAGGTCAAACCTCCTCTTGTCTTGATTGGGCTTTAAACACCTGGTCATAATTCTTACACATCATAAATCAATACATTGTATTGATCCTAGGTTGAATTAGGGTGAATTAGGGTTTGAGTGCATTAGGGTTAGGCTTATTGATCAATATCATTAAATTAGAAAAACTTGGTTGACTTAGAACATATTAATTACATGTAACACAAAATTAGGGTTTCAATGGGTGAAAATAGGGTTTCTAATAAAACATCAAAATGTGAATGCAAATCATAGCATGAAAACCTTAAAATTAGACTCCTCTTCAAAAACCCCATTCCAATGACTATTTGTTTATTTATTTAGCATCATATGATTTACTATGAATATTTGAAAATTAACCAATCAGAACCCCATAAATCATATGTGTGACATCATTAAAATCAAAGATAATTTCAATGTAAATGAGGCATGAAAAGACTGAGAAAACCAAGGTACACGTGACATGAAAATTGAACATGCGGGGGTAGATTTGTCATTTTGACTTATCTATCAAAATTCATGAAAAAAAGAAATAGGAACCTGACTGCCCTTATTGCCCTTGCAGCATTAATTATTCTATTGATCGTGCAGGGCTACCTAGGTCATTTGATGACCTGGATTGTTTCCCCTGGAAATCCATGGCTTTGAACTTCCCTCCAAGAGCAAGAAGATGAGTTACAACTTTAATCAACTCACATTTTCATGAAGCTCTGAGACCTTCAACTGGTTCCTCACCTTCCAACAAAGTCGTCGAGAAGAGCTCAGAGTCTTGACATGCCTTGGAGCATGAGGAGCATCATGAAGAGAGGTGGAAATAGGGGGGAGTTCTCGAAGATTGGAAACAAGGGAGAGAAGGTGGTTATGTGCCCATAAAGGCTCGGGAAACACTCTAGAGGGCATAGCAAGTCAAAAGAAAGAGACGGCTAGTAGAAGAGGCACAGAGTCGATGAGACGCAGTCACACTGGTGATGTCCAAAACTTGGCTATAGGACATGGTGTTTAGAGGAGAAACTCAGACGAACTGAATGTGCCAGGAACACAGCCAGTTTCTCAAACACCGTACTGAATGGCTCCAGCCGAGATGGCAAAACTCAAGAAGCAATTACAGGAGTTGTTGGACAAATATTTCATCAGAGCGAGCACATCACCTTGGGGTGCTCCAGTCTTGTTCGTTAAGAAGAAGGACGGGTCGATGCGGTTGTGTATAGATTACCGGCAGTTGAACAAATTCACTATCAAGAACAAGTACTCGTTGCTGAGGATAGACGATCTGTTTGATCAGTTGTGTGGTGTTGCAGTATTCTCAAATATTGATCTACGGTCTAGATATCATCAATTGAGGATTAAGGTGGATGACATACCAAAGTCAGGATTTAAGATGAGGTATGGTCACTTTGAGTTTGTTGTTATGCCGTTTGGGCTAACCAATGCACATGCTGCTTTAATGGATCTGATGAACAGGGTGTTCCATCCATTTCTAGATAATTTTATTGTAGTTTTCATAGATGACATCTTGATCTACAGTCGGGACAGTCAAGAGCATGAATAGCATCTTCGACAAGCTTTGACTCTTCTTCGCCAACATCATTTATATGCCAAGTTCAGTAAATGTGAGTTCTCGTTGATAGAAGTGACTTTCTTGGGTCATGTGATATCTGCAGAAGGAGTCAGAGTGGACCCTAAGAAGGTGGAGTCAGTTGTAGATTGGGAACAACTGAAGACGCCAACGGAAGTTCATAGTTTTCTGGGTTTGGCAGGATACTACCGAAGGTTTATAAAGGATTTCAGTGTGATCGCGTTGCCGATGACAAAGCTGGCCAGGAAGGATGTACCTTTTGTCTGAAATGATCGTTGTCAGCAAGCTTTCCAAAGATTGAAGGAGAAGCTGACTAGTGCTCTAGTGTTGGTGCTTCTAGAGCCTGGGAAGGGCTATGTTGTTTTCTGTGATGCTTCGAAGAAAGGCTTAGGTTGTGTGTTGATACAAGAAGACCATGTGGTTTCTTTTGCTTTGTGACAGCTTAAGAGACATGAGGAGAACTATCTGACGCATGATTTGGATTTGGCAGCAGTGGTCCATGCGTTAAAGATTTGGAGGCACTATCTTTATGGAGAAGTGTGTCAGATCTTTACAGATCATAAGAACTTGAAGTACATCTTTTCGCAGAGTGAGCTGAACATGCGATAGTGTTGTTGGATGGAGCTAATGAATGATTATGACTACACCATTGAGTATCATCCTGGTAAGACAAATGTAGTAGCTGATGCGCTAGCAGAAAGTCTTCTTATCTCCCCATGAAGAAGGCACAGTTGATTTCATTGGTATGCCATAGGCGGGATATGTTTGTCTCCTTGTGGCAGATGAATGTGCAGTTTGAAGTTTCCTTATTGGCAGGATTGTTGGCACAGATGCAAGTCAAGCCTACACTGAGATAGCAGATCAAAGATGCACAGCAGGCAGATGATACAGTGTAGTTGATCAGGTCAGAGCTCGGCAGCGAAAAGCGTGATGGGTTCCATGAATCTGAGGATGGACTAGTTTACTATCATGGTAGGATGGTGGTCCCCAATGTTGATAATCTAATAAATCTAGTGCTCAAGGAAGCACACACATCGATGTATGCTATGCATCCAGGAGTCACTAAGATGTATCATAATCTGAAGGACCTGTATTGGTGGTCTGGCTTGAAGAAGGATATATCTGAGTTTGTGGCTAAGTGTGCAGTATGTCAGCAAGTTAAAGTTGAGCATTAGAAGTCGGAAGGTATGTTGCAACCCATGTCGATACCACAATGGAAATGGGATCATATAACCATGGATTTCGTAGTTGGTCTACCAAAGACAGCTAGGAATCATGATTCCATTTGGGTAATAGTGGATAGGCTAACAAAATCTACTCATTTCATACCGGTAAAGATGACATATATAGCAGAGAAGCTTGCTCAGGTGTATGTAGACAAGATAGTGCATTTGCACGGTGTACCAGCAACAATAGTCTCTGATAGAGGTCCTCAGTTCACGAGTCATTTCTGGGAATAGTTGCACAAAGTGTTGGGAATGCAGTTGGGGTTCAGTACTGCCTTCCACCTGCAGATGGATGGACAGTCTGAAAGGACTATTCAGACTTTGGAGGATCTTCTCCGAGCTTGTGTTTTGCAGTTCCTAGGCATTTGGGACGTGCATCTCAGTCTGATAGAGTTTGCTTACAATAATAGTTACCAGTGGAGTATTGACATGGCTCCTTATGAGGCTCTATATGAAAGGAAGTGTAGATCCCCTTTATGCTGGTATGAGTCTGGTGAGTATCAGCTTTTGGGTCCTAAGTTAGTGCAGCAGACAACAAAAAAGATCATAATGATACAACAACAGTTGAAAGCGGCACAGGACAGACAGAAGTCTTATGTATACAATCGCTGACGACCTTTAGAGTTTCAGGTGGGAGACAAAGTATATCTCAAGGTCTCACCTTGGAAAGGTGTGCTGAGGTTTGGCCGGAAAGGCAAACTGGAATCCAGGTATATGGGGCCATACTCAGTAATAGCACTTGTTGGCAAGGTAGCTTACAAGTTAGAGCTGCCGCCATAGTTGTACAGGTTACATTCAGTGTTCCATGTCAGAATGTTGAAGAAAAGTCATCCAGACACAGGGACAATGATACAGTCAGTTGAGGTTGACCTTGATGAATATGTGACCTATGAGGAAGGTCCAGTGACGATCCTTGACATGAGGGTAATGAGGTTGAAGAGAAAAGACCTGGTTCTTGTGAAGGTTCTTTGGCATCATCATGGCGTTGAGGAAGCCACGTGGGAGCATGAGGAAGAGATGAGGAGGAAGTATCACTCACTTTTCTCTTCAGATTTTGGGGGCAAAATCCCTTTGTAGAGGTTTATGGCTTGTAAGGACCCTAACCTCCATTTTGGGTTTCCCCTGTTTGCTTTGCCTAACCATGGTGTTTAGTTGCTTGCTAATCACCTCAAGTGGTGATTAGGGTTTGTTTGTGCCTTGTTAAGGGTCGGAGGTGCTACTTGCAAATAACCCAGGTTTTAGGGTTGATGAGCAAGTTTGTCACCTTGAGAGATGTTTCTCTCTCTCATTCCATCCTCTAGAGTTGAGAGGATGGGGTGGGCTTGTTGTTTGAGATGTTTTGGGCCCTAATGGGCCATGCTTTGCCTTGCCTTGCTTTGTTTAGGGTTTGCATCATGCCTTGGAGAGCTTGAAGCTCTATGTCGCCCAGAGCTATGTTGCCCAGGGATATTTCGCCTAGGAGTGTGTCATCCAAGAGGGTGTATTGCCCATGTGACCTAGCTTTAGTTGTGTCACCATACCTTGGACAAGTGGCTATCCTTTGTATATGGGTGACATGGCATGTGCATGTGGTTTGCAAGGTGGCAAGACATTGGACATGTGTCCCTAAAAGGGGTGACACCTTGCCTTGTTTCCCCCTTTATCCTTTTCTATATATGCATCCCCTTTCACTTGCTTAGGAACCCTTTAGTTCTTTGTTGCCTCCTCTCTTCCTTGGTGTACGATACACATTCCCTTGGTGCTTGGTGGTCGATCCCTTTGAAGGAGTTATCTTCTTCTTCCTCTAGCTTGGTAGTCGATCTATAGGTGGGCCTTGCTTCCTTGGTGGCCGAAGGTGGTGTGCTTTGGAGCTAGAAGCTTAAAGCTTGGAGCCTTGGAGCTTGAGGCGCTTGCTTAAGGCGGGTTACATAATTTCTACTCCTAACTATACTACCTTCTTTTATGTTGCATGCTCATATATGATCATGATCGGCCATGCATGTTGTTAGATATGTCTCATGCTCTAGCATGTACCTTTAATCTTGTGGATATAGTGATCTTGTTGTTGTGGTTGAAGTTGTGTACCTTTGGACCTAGTTGGCCGAACCCATACATTAGGGTTTCCATTGGGGCAATACCCCTTTCTCTCAGTGGTTTTGAGAAGTGAGTTTGATCCCTAGTGATATAGGCAATACCCCTCTCTTGGTTGTTGAGAGGTGAGCCTATACTCTAGTTGCTTGGGCAATACCCTCCTCTCACCATGGATTTGAGAGGTGAGCCTTTGGATGAGTGATGACCTAAGTTGGAGATGTTTCATCATGTTGCCCGATTTGTGATGGATGTTGTGCAAAACCCCTCTCTCTTGGTTTTTGAGAGGTGAGCCAACTATCTTGATCAATTAGGGTTTATTTCTTAAGAGCTTGAGCTTGAATATGACCTTTTGGTGAGGTTTTGTGCCTTGCCCATTACACCCTTGATGAGATGTTACCCAACACCTCTTTGTCTTGGGTCTTTATCTGGTCAATAGGATGGTGCTATGTATGGTTGGCTTGATGCCCGATAGGGCTCTCCTTATATTGTGGTGACCTTGGGCGATATGCCCTAACTGATATAGCCTTTGTGCCCTTGCTCATTACCCTCTTCTCGGGCTATCCCGGTCGATATGGTGAGTTAGGTTCTGTTAACCTTGTTGTCGACATGACCCTTTTTCTTCATAGTAGAGTTGTTGGGTGATATGTCTTAACCCATACAGACCTTGCCATAGATGGTGGTTTCTTATGGCTGATAAAAGCATGATGGGTAGACCCTATGGCGGGCAAGAAGTCTGGGCTTGCACGACACCCCAAGGATGTGTTGCCCGACATGGTGACTTAGTGGCCACTTTGCCCATAGGGTGCCTTGGACGACATGATGTCTTGGGCGATAAAGTATGCTGGTTGGACGATAGGGCATCTTGGGATCCATGCTTCTGGTCAACATGCTTCCTATTGAGAAGGTTGGCTGATAGAACCCTAACCCTAGTGTGTGATAGGTTCCCTGGCCGATAGGACTCTTGGTCAATATGGGTGTCTCTTGTGCATGACACACCTCTAGCTCAAGATGCATGACACCCCTCAGGGCTGGTGGATCTCTGATGCATGATAGGATGAAGTGTTGTTGACCGATATGATGGCACAAGTGCTTTAAGGTTTGGAACCCTAGCCGATAATTGATAGTGAGGATATGATCCTTCCTGATACTCTTTGAGTGAGGGTTGGCGCTACCCGCCCCACCTATAGTGAGGGAATTTGGAACCTTTGGTGAGGGTTATGGTTAACCCGGGGAAAACCCTAATCAATGGATTAATTACCTTGAACCTGCATCTATGTTAAATGATGGGATATGATGATAGGTTGTGAACCATGGGTTCTAAGAAAGATACTTAAGATGATGAGATACATAGTTATGTTCAGTAAAATAAGGCATAAGGTATGCTCATGGTTTGATAACAATAACGTGTTTGATACAACTTATACTTCATATAACCATGGATGTTGTTTCATACATGTTAGCATGATAATCATAAAGATCTATTTTTCTGGTGTCTTAAGTTATCTCTCTTAATATGTATACTAACCATGCAGGTATACTAGTTAGATTCATAGCCAGGTAAGAGCTATGAGATATATGTGCTTTGACTATCCTTAAATGATACTAATCCTTGTTGATGAGATAACATGTATCACCAGTATGATGTGATAGGTCTGAGGACCTAATAAAGGATGAGTGCTCAGTTGAGGTGTTATCCTCTGATGATGAGATCAGGGATTGTTATCCTAGGTGATGATGTAAGATGATGATGATGCCTTGAGAGGCAGTGGCTTTCTGAGATGGGGGAGTTAGATCCCAGGACAATGTGATGATGACAGTGACAATGTAATTCAATGGTGTTATGCTTTATAACTTGTTTGCCTCTACAATCCACTTAAAATATACTAATTAATTATAGTGGAACATATCATGTAGTTGCCATGGCCATAGATCCATCATCGTCATAATTTGGTGATGGTGAAACAGGTTTATCCTACGGGATTACCTGGAGTGCATATTGTTGAATATGTGAGGTTTCCCCTAGCCTAAAATAGGAGGATTTGAGTGCAACTATGGTTGTAGACTCAGGACATATGGAACATGGTGAACAGGCCCATGACTCATCAAGATAGAGCATGAATGTGTTCATGGCTCAAGAGCACGGTGATCAGGCCCGTGGCTCAAAGGTATATTCTAGCACCTGTGTCAAGGTGAGCTAGAGATATGGGTAGCTTGCAGAGTTGACCCTGAGGCTAAGGCCATATAAGCATAAGACTGCGGTCTTGCTTTGGTTCTTGTGTACTGACCACGAGGAGGAGAGGTCATGGAGTCCGACTCTCCCATTGACCTTGTATGGCACCGGACTTGGGCTTCACAACCAAAGGTTGGATTTGAGTAGGGATAGCTCACTTCCTCAGGGCATAATAAGACGTAACCCAGCTGAATAGCATATACTACTTAGAGCAGAACACAGAACATTGGTTGAGGCCTTGCTTATATAAATGATCTAGTTATCTCTTTTGTTACTTGTGCGATCTTGATATCTTGTGATAAGTGCTCATAAATCTTATATTGTCAATCATGTTCCATAAAGGAAATATGGACATAGGCCTCATGAATATCTTGGTAAGAATGATGGTAATAATGGTCTTGCTCAGTATACTGCTTTTGTTTTATGCTTTATCAGTTACCTACTTTTATTGCTTTAATCTTCTCAGGTTTTATAGTTTTGGCGGGGAGTTATGTTTCTCACTAGGACTGTGTGTCTCACCCCACTGGTTTACGACCTTTTTAGGTGATTGCTCTAGATGTGGTGGTGGTCCTGTGGTTGCGGCCAAGCAGCAAGAAGAGCAGTAGAAGGCAAGAGATGGACATGCTCCTATTTTTGTGGTTTGTAGTAGAGTCCTAGAGTCATCCCTATACTCTCAGGTCCTCGGAGGTGTTTGACGACGTTTCACGATGATTGGCTATTGTAATTTTGGTATATCCTACTGTTGGTCGTATGTGGCCCGTTATGTATGTATAAACATGTGATGAACTCTGGTACTGACAGTACAGCTGGTTCCGATAAGTTGTGGACATATATCAAAGCTTGTAATATTTTTATAACATGTTTCTCTACTGGATCAGATGCAAAAGTTCTCTTATGTATTCTTTCCACAATCGGTTTTAATTAACCTGTATTTTCGGTAATATGTGGTTCCACACGTTTTCGCGTGTCATCTTGTTGTCTATGTGATGGCGGGGTGTCACAATAAGTTTGGTATCATAGCCCCAGGTTCGCTGAGTCTACAGGCATCTAGGACTAGGTTTGTGTATGTTCTTGTGAGTTTTCTAGATTTTCTTACAATCACCTTCTGCCCTCAGCAGAAGATAACGCTTAAAGATGTATGGAAACCATGAAGAACATGCTGCCAAGAGCAGCAATGTTGCATCAGTTGATGGAGAAAGAGTGCAGGCACATGAAGATAGGGTGCATGAGGTCCTCCAACTTGACCCAGCCATTCTCGAAAACCCTACCTACCAACAGATTATGGGGCAGTTGATGGCTACAATGAATCACATGGTGGAAAGAGTGTCATTGCCTCATCCAAGAGCACAGTCTCCCAATGGTGAAACATTGGGTATTGGGAAGACCTTTGAGAGGCTTTGCTGAGTCAGATCTTTGTATTATGTTGGAACGGCTGATCCAGCATATGCAGATCTATGGCTGACAGGTCTTAAGAAGGCCTTCCGGATCCTTGACATCCCCGAAGCAGACAAAGTCAAGCACACTGTCTACCTTCTAAAGGGTAGTGATGGCCACTGGTGGGCCATCAAGGAGGAGAAGCGACACAATGAGGAGATCGGTTGGGAGGTTTTTCGGTGAGAGTTCATCAGTAGATACTTTCTGAAGATGTATCTAGACGATAAGATCAACCAGTTTGAGCATCTACACCAAGGGTCGATGAGCATCACCGAGTATGAAGCCAAGTTCATGGACTTGTTGAGGTTTTGTCCTCACATGGCGGTGACATACGATGAGCAGATCAGGAAGTTTGAGAAAGTTTTGTGTGCTGAGTTGTCGACACATGCTGCTGCTTTGGAAAATCGGGAGCGGTTTGCCATGTTCATGGAGTCTGTTCACAGGATTGAACGGTCTATCAGGGAGAAAAGGGAGTCCATGACTAGGAAAAGACCTGCTCAGTTCCAGGGACAGAGATCTGGTGGCTTCAAGAAGCCAAGGTTTTTGGCACCTTCCATAATGTAGAGTTCTCGTACACCATCTCAGTGGTCTCCAAGTAAGGGAAGAGGGTTTGGATTTTTGCCATCCAAAGTACACAGTACCGCTTTAGTGATAGTGACAGGGTCGTCTAGACCACAGTTGGAAGGCAGGTCATGTTATCATTGTGGAAAGACTGGGCATTTGAGGTCAAATTGCCCAAGGAGAGACGTTGAAGTAATACAGCAACCAAGACAGAGTCAACAAGTGCCAGACATACAGCAGTCTAGTGGGTGAGGATGCAGTCAAGCATCACAAGCGGGATCATCTGCTTAAGGAAGCAGAGGAAGAGGACGACAACAAGCAATGGCTCGATTCTATGCTATGAGTCAGCCAGAGCTGATAGTCAACCCGCGAGTGGTGGCAGGACAGATGGAATTATTTCATTCTGATTTTGTCTTCTTCTTGCTTTATATCTGTTCTGGTTGACCGGGGTGCGATGCACTCTTTTATCGCACATAGTCTGCTTGATAGCTGCCCTTTACCTGTTAGTTGTAAAAAAGATAGCATGTTGTTAGAAACCCCTCTTGATGGTTCCCTTATGCTTTGAGAGGAGTGTCTGTCTTGTGTCCTATCTTTCTCGGGACACAGTATACAAGTGGATCTTATACCACTTGATATGCATGGATTCGATGTGATCCTTGGGATGGATACCTTAAAAAAGTATAAGGTTGTGTTGGACTATGGTTCCAAGCAGGCAGTGTTTAATGACGACGGAGAGAAGTGGATCTTCCAAGGAGATAGGAAGATTCTTCTGACGTGTTTAGTGTCAGCAATGGTGGCAGAGAAGTTGTTGCGGCAAGGTTGTAATGCATTCTTAGCTCACGTTGTGGATACCAAGGTGAAAGGTCCTAGCCTTGAGGAGGTGACAATTGTCTGAGAGTTCACAGATGTGTTTCCTGATGAGTTCCCCGGTGTTCCCCCACCTCAGGAGATTGATTTTGAGATCAATCTGGTGCCAGGAACACAGCCAGTTGCTCAGACATTGTACCGAATGGCTCCATCCGAGATGGCAGAACTCAAGAAGCAATTACAGGAGTTGTTGGACAAAGGTTTCATCAGACCGAGCACATCACCTTGTGGTGCTCCAGTCTTGTTTGTTAAGAAGAAGGACAGGTCAATGTGGTTATGTATAGATTATCGGCAGGTGAACAAAGTCACAATCAAGAACAAGTACCCTTTGTCAAGGATAGACGATTTTTTTGATCAGTTGTGTGGCGCTGCAATATTCTCAAAGATTGATCTACGGTCTGGATATCATCAATTGAGGATTAAGGAAGACGACATACCAAAGTCAGCATTTAGGACGAGGTATGGTCACTTTGAGTTTGTGGTTATGCCATTTGGGCTAACCAATGCACCTGCTACTTTCATGGATATCATGAACAGGGTGTTCCGGTCGTTTCTAGATCAGTTTGTTGTAGTTTTCATAGATGACATCTTGATCTACAGTCGGGACAATCAAGAGCATGAACAACATATTTGACAAGCTTTGACTCTTCTTCGCCAACATCAGTTATATGCCAAGTTCAGTAAATGTGAGTTCTGTTTGAAAGAAGTGACTTTCTTGGGTCATGTGATATCTATAGAAGGAGTCAGAGTGGACCCTAAGAAGGCAGAGTCAGTTGCAGATTGGGAACAATCGAAGACGCCAATAGAAGTTCATAGTTTTCTGGGTTTGGCATGATACTATCGTAGGTTTATAAAGGATTTTAGTGTGATCGTGTTGCCGATGACAAAGCTGACCAGGAAGGATGTACCTTTTGTCTAGAATTATCGTTGTCAGCAAGCTTTCCAAAGTTTGAAGGAGAATTTGACTAATGCTCTAGTGTTGGTGCTGCGAGAGCCTGGGAAGGGCTATGTTGTTTTCTGCGATGCTTCTAAGAAAGGCTTAGGTTGTGTGCCGATGCTGGAATACCATGTGGTTTCTTTTTCTTCACGACAGCTTAAGAGACATGAGGAGAATTATCTGACACATGATTTAGAGTTGGCAGTGATGGTCCATGCGTTAAAGATTTGGAGGTACTATCTTTATAGGGAAGTGTGTCAGATCTTTACAGATCATAAGAACTTGAAGTACATCTTTTCATAGAGTGAGTTGAACATGCGACAGCGTCGTTGGATGGATCTAATCAATGATTATGATTGCACCATTGAGTATCATTGTTGGCTATTTAAGCAACGAGTTTCAATCAAGTTAATGATCTTTTACCCGATTCAACCAAACTCCGCAAGTATACGGAGGTAGTATAGTCAGGGTTGAACACAAGGAGCTTTAGTAAACAACTGAACGCAACAGTCCTAATTTTCAGCAATCTAGATCGGTTTTTAAAGAAGTTGGTTGTTTAATTTCAAAGACAAGGAAATGTATAAGAGCTAAATTTATACAAGTAGAAGAGATTAACAAAGGTTTCTAGTCAAAAGATTAAAGATCTTGGACATTAGGGATTTCATTCTCATACCATAGCACTTAGGGAACTAAGCAATCTAAACATACACAAGCTCTTATCTCAAAGGATTGATGTGTTGCATTTCATCTCCCGATTTAAGTGCAACGATCACAACTTAAAACAACATTCTCATGTTTGAATATCGTTTTAGATCACAAGCAAACCTTCAACTCATTTATAACTACTCTCGTAGACTAGAAAGAGTTGTTATGAAAGATACCTCCATACATTCATACTTATTTTCTCAAATCAAGCACAAATGCAGAAAACATGCACATCAAGCGGCCAACATCATATGCAAGAAGAAGGAAACCGGTATTTTCATAAATAGAGACAAGAAACATAGGTATTTAGTACGAGATCACATAGTTCCACACATGCTACGGCAGGAGAGCTACTCTCCCATGCCCAAGAAGAAGAAAACTACTCGTCCATAACTACACCTTGCATAATTTCAGCAGAAAATGAAGTTCTAGACATGAGCAAGAGAAGAAAAGACAAGAAGAACCAATATGCAACCAAGAGAAGAGGGAATTCTGGTTGAAGGATGAAATTCCTCTTCTAAAACTCCTCCAGAACGTACTAGCTTCTCGCCAAAGAAGCTCCTCAGAGTTGGGGAAGCTTTGCTGCACCTTGGAGCTGCAAATGAGAAAGGAGAAGAAGAGAAGTGGTCTTCTTTCTCAAGAAAATCCTTGGATCTCTTCAAATTCACCTCCTCCTTCATTTCCTCTATCTCTGGGACGAACAAGGAGTCTCCAATGACCAGTGATAACTATCCCAACACTCCCCTCCTCATTTTAGGCTCGAATTTTTGATTTTCAAATTTCTGAAACTGCCGGCTGAACGGCGTGCAAAGTATTTGCACACCGTGCACTTAACAAAAGGGCGGCAGTTAACTGTGCAGTGTACGCTGTGCACGGAGCATGTGCACCCCTTACAATTTTCCAGAAACATTTGCTGAACTTCTGCGCTCCATGTAAACGTCGTGCAACGCCTTTGCACGCCGTGCATTTCTTTATGCATTCTACAGGAAAGTTGTGCGCCGTGCACCATGAGTGTGCATGCCGCACAACAGTGAGTCAGGGTAAGAAGTAATCTTTCTGGAATGTTGCACGCTGTGCAAACAACTTGAACGTCGTGCACTTTACTATTTCTGCACAAATAAACATTGAAATGAGTGATTTCATGGTAAAATGGCAAGGCAAGATATGGCAAAGTATTTTAACGAAATGATGGCAAAAGTAATATGAAAAGAGACTAAATCTTGTCAAAATGAATAAAATTTGTGTGTGAACACATGTGAAAAGATGATATATAATTCACACAACAAATCCCCCTAAGCTTGAATTATTGTTTGTCCTCAAGCAAAAAGAAACAGGGCTATATGAAAGAAGAAAAATTTAAATCATGTATGGATGAAAAGAGAAGCAGATGAGCCTTAAGCTCAGAAACATATGTGCATTGAGTTTGTGTTTGTAGAAGATATCTTCAAATTCTCAACATCAAGATAGAAAGAATTAGTTCATTGAGGCTGATCCAAAAATCAAGCAAATACCCAACTAACAACATCAATGAGAATTTGGATGCTCAAACCAAGGGTTAGTGCATCTGCATAATAGAAATTTTCAGCTATATGGATTTTAGAATATCAAATGACTGCTATCTTTAACCAACTTAATTGAACTCTTTTCCAAAGGATATAGCGATAAGGATTTTGGGTTTCCCAGCATTCGGCTGCTAATTTAGGCTTATGCTCGTGTGGAATGTTGGTTGGGGCATTTCTATTACCCTCTTTTCATTTCTCATATCACCTAACCGTCGTTGCCAGATCGGACTCACACTAGGCTAGCATAATATGTGGGCCATTGGGCCATCTTTTGCTGGGTAATGAGTGTGTACTACAAACAAAGAGTCAATTAGGAAGGTAAAGGCTAGCAAGATTTGAATCATTCTTTTCAAAAATTTCACTGTAAAATTTTGTTTTCAGATGCACTAAACATTTGGTAAAAGTATCCCATATTCTAACTAGTGTTGCAAGTTGGATGATTTGCAAAAAATTTTGAACCAATACATGTTTTGAGCAGTCTATGATGTAGAAAAATGAGATATCAATTACAAACACACTTCTCATCAATGTACATGAATAACTTTCAGCTTTCATTTCATTCAAACATATTCCAAATTTTTCTCTTAAATATAGCCAATGGATATATAGAGAAAATAAAGGAAAGGGGGTTCATCTCAACAAGATAATCTCTGATCATATGAATTTTTGCCATTGAAAAACAAGACATGAAAAGGAAAAGATTGACACAACATACTCAAAGAAAGAAAACTGAAATAAAGATAACATTTAAATAAAGATAACAATGCACAAATACCGACCGGTTTGGCCCCCCTAAGCTTGAATTTAGCAGTGGCCTCACTGCTTCATTCAAAACTCAAGAGGTACACAACCGGGTACCTGTCATCATGGATGAATCAAAGAAAAGATCCTTCGCCCCCTTGGTCGGGGAAGAATTGGCTGACAATATCAGGAACATCCATCGGTTGTGTGGATGGATCATGCTGCTGCTGCGGTGACTGGTGTGGCTGCTCTGGAAAATCAGGTTGTGGCTGGGGCTGCTCATGGAACTCGGGTTGCTGGTAAAAGGGCTGCTGGAACGGCTGAGGTGGAGGATAGTGGCCTTGAGAGATGTGCCAAATGTCCATTCGGCTGACCATATCATATGTAGGCCGTGCACTTTACTGTTTCTGCACAAATAAACATTGAAATGAGTGATTTCCATGGTAAAATGGCAAGGCAAGATATGGCAAAGTATTTTAACGAAATGATGGCAAAAGTAATATGAAAAGATACTAAATCTTGTCAAAATGAATAAAATTTGTGTGTGAACACATGTGAAAAGATGATATATAAGTCACACAACAATCATCCTGGTAAGGAAAATGTGGTAGCTGATGCGCTTAGTAGAAAGTCTTCTTCACTCCCCATGAAGAAGGAACAGTTGAGTTCCTTGGTATGCCATAGGCGGGATATGTTTGTCTCCTTGCGGCAGATGAATGTGCAGTTGGAAGTTTCCTTGTTGGCATGATTGTTGGCAAAGATGCAAGTCAAGCCTACGCTGAGACAGTAGATCAAAGACGTACAGCAGGCAGATGATACAGTGCAGTTGATCAGGTCAGAGCTCAGCAGCAAAAAGCATGATGGGTTCCATGAGTCTGAGGATGGACTAGTTTGCTATCATGGTAGGATGGTGTTCCCCAATGTTGATAATCTAAGAAATCTAGTGCTCGAGGAAGCACACACATGGATGTATGTTATCCATCTAGGAGTCACCAAGATATATCATAATATAAAGGACCTATATTGGTGGTCTGGCTTGAAGAAGGATGTATCTGAGTTTGTGGCTAAGTGCGCAGTATGTCAGCAAGTTAAAGTTGAGCATTAGAAGCCGACAGATACGTTGCAACCCATGTCGATACCACAATGGAAATGGGATCATATAACCATGGATTACGTAGTTGGTCTACCAAAGACAGCTAGGAATCATGATTCCATTTGGGTAATAGTGGACAGGATGACAAAATCTGCTCATTTCATACCAGTAAAGACGACATATACAGTAGAGAAGCTTGCTCAGGTGTATGTAGATGAGATAGTGCATTTGTATGGTGTACCAGGAACACTAATTTCCAGCATAGGTCCTCAGTTCATGAGTCATTTCTAGGAATAGTTGCACAAAGCGTTGGGAATGCAGTTGAGGTTCAGTACTGCCTTCCACATGTAGACGAATGGAAAGTCTGAAAGGACTATTCAGACTTTGGAGGATCTTCTCTAAGCTTGTGTTTTGTAGTTCCTAGGCAGTTGGGATGTGCATCTCAGTCTGATATAGTTCGCTTACAATAATAGTTACCAGCGGAGCATTGACATGGCTCCTTATGAGGATCTATATGGAAGGAAGTGCAGATCCCCTTTATGTTGGTATGAGTCTGGTGAGTATCAGCTTTTGGGTCCTGAGTTAGTGCAGCAGACAACAAAAAATATCAGAATGATACAACAATAGTTGAAAGCAGCACAAGACAGACATAAGTCTTATGCAGACAATCGTCGACGACCTTTAGAGTTCCAGGTGGGAGACAAAGTGTATCTCAAGGTCTCACCTTAGAAAGGCGTGCTAAGGTTTGGCCGAAAAGGCAAACTGGCACCCAGGTATATGGGGCCATACCCGGTAATAGCACATGTTCGCAAGGTAGCTTACAAGTTAGAGCTATCGCCAGAGTTGCACAGGTTACATCCGGTGTTCCATGTCAGCATGTTGAAGAAAAGTCATCTAGACATAGGGACAGTGATACAGCCAATTGAGGTTGAGCTTGATGAAGATGTGACCTATGAGGAAGGTCCAGTGACAATCCTTGATAGGAGGGTAAAGAGGTTGAAGAGGAAAGACTTGGTTCTTGTGAAGGTTCTTTGGCATCATCGTGGCATTGAGGAAGCCACGTAGGAGCTTGAGGAAGAGATGAGGAGGAAGTATCCCTTGCTTTTTTCTTCAGATTTTGGGGGCGAAATCCCTTTGTATAGGTTTATGGCTTGTAAGGTCCCTGACATCCGTTTTGGGTTTCCATTATTTTCTTTGCCTAACCCTGGTGTTTAGTTGCTTGCTAATCACCTCAAGTGGTGATTAGGGTTTGTTTGTGCCTTGTTAAGGGTCGGAGGTGCTACTTGCAAATAACCCAGGTTTTAGGGTTGATGAGCAAGTTTGTCACCTTGAGATATGTTTCTCTCGCTCCTTGCATCCTCTAGAGTTGAGAGGATGGGGTGGGCTTGTTGCTTGAGATGTTTTGGGCCTTGATGGGCCTTGTCTTGCTTTGTTTAGGGTTTGTATCATGCCTTTAAGAGCTTGAAGCTATGTGTCTCCCAGAGCTGTGTCGCCCAGGAGTGTGTCGTCTAAGAGGGTGTATCACCCATGTGACTTAGCTTTGGTTGTATCACCATACCTTGTACAAGTGTCTATTCTTTGTAGATGGGTGGCAATCTATAGGTGGGCCTTGCTTCCTTGGTGGCCGAAGGTGGTGTGCTTTGGAGCTATAAGCTTAAAACTTGGAGCCTTGGAGATTGAGGAGCTTGCTTAAGGCAGGTTACATAATTTCTAACCCTAAACATACTACCTTCCTTTATGTTGCATGTTCATATATGATCATGATCGACCATGCATGTTGTTTGATACGTCTCTTGCTCTAGCATGTACCTTTAATCTTGTGGATATAGTGATCTTGTTGTTGTGGTTGAAGTTGTGTACCTTTGGACCTAGTTGGCCGAACCCATAGATTAGGGTTTCCTTTGGGGCAATACCCCTTTCTCTCCTTGGTTTTGAGAAGTGAGTTTGAGCCCTAGTGATATAGGAAATACCCCTCTCTCTTAGATGTTGAGAGGTGAGCCTATACTCTAGTTGCTTGGGAAATACCCTCCTCTCATCATGGATTTGAGAGGTGAGCCTTTGGATGAGTGATGACCTAAGTTGGAGACGTTTCTTCATGTTGTCCGATTTGTGATGCAGGTTGTGCGAAACCCCTCTCTCTTGGTTGTTGAGAGGTGAGCCAACTATATTGATCAATTAAGGTTTGTTTCTTAAGAGCTTGAGCTTGAAGACGACCTTTTGGTGAGGTTTTGTGCCTTTCCTGTTACACCCTTGATGAGATGTTGGCCGACACCTCTTTGTCTTGGGTCTTGATCTGGTCAATAGGTTTGTGTTGTGTATGGTCGGCTTGATGCCCGATAGGGGTCTCCTTATGTTGTGGTGACCTTGGGCGATATGCCCTAACCGATATAGCCTTTGTGCCCCTACTCGTTACCCTCTTCTAGGGATGTCTTGGTCGATATGGTGAGTTAGGTTCTGTTAACCTTATTGCCGACATGACCCTTTTTCTTCATAGTAGAGTTGTTGGGTGATATGTCTTAACCCACACAGACCTTGCCATAGATGGTGGTTGCTTATGGCCGATAAGAGCATGATGAGTAGACCCTATGGCGGGCAAGAAGTCTGGGCTTGCACGACACCCCAAGGATGTGCTTCTCGACATGGTGCCTTAGTGGCCACTTTGCCCATAGGGTGCCTTGGACGACATGATGTCTTGGGCAATATAATATGTTGGTTGGACGATAGGGCATCTTGGGCACCATGCTTCTGGTCAACATGCTTCTTGTTGAGAAGGTTGGCCGATAGAACCCTAACCCTAGTAGGCGATAGGGTCCCCGGCCGATAGGACTCTTGGTCGATATGGGTGTCGCTTGTGCACGACATACCTCTACCTCAAGATGCACGACACCCCTCAGGGCCGGTGGATCTCTGATGCATGATAGGATGAAGTGTTGTTGACCGATATGATGGAACAAGTGCTTTAGGGTTTGGAACCCTAGCCGATAATCGATAGTGAGGATATGATCCTGCTTGATACTCTTTGGGTGAGGGTTGGCACTACCCACCCCACCTATAGTGAGGGAAGTTGGAACCTTAGGTGAGGGTTATGGTTAACTCGGGGAAAAACCTAATCAATGGATTAATTACCTTGAACCCACATCTATGTTAAATGATGGGATATGATGATAGGTTGTGAATCATGGGTTCTAAGAAAGATATTTAAGATGATGAGATACATAGTTATGTTCACTAGAATAAGGCATAAGGTATGCTCATGGTTTGATAACAATAATGTGTTTGATACAGCTTATACTTCATATATCCATGGATGTTGTTTCATACATGTTAGCATGATAATCATAAAGCTCTATTTTTCTAGTGGCTTAAGTTATCTCTCTTAATATGTATGCTAACCATGCAGGTATACTAGTTAGATTCATTACCAGGTAAGAGCTATGAGATATATGTGCTTTAACTATCCTTAAATGATACTAATCCTTGTTGATGAAATAACATGTATCACCAGTATGATGTGATAGGTCTGAGGACCTAATAAAAGTTGAGTGCCCAGTTGAGGTGTTATCCTCTGATGATGAGATTAGGGATTTTTATCCCAGGTGATGATGTAAGATGATGATGATGCCTTGAGAGGCAGTGGCTTTCTATGATGGGGGACTGAGATCCCAGGATAATGTGATGATGACAGTGACAATGTAATTCAATGGTTTTATGCTTTATAACTTGGTTGCCTCTAAAATCCACTTAAAATATAACAATTAATTATAGTGTAACATATCATGTAGTTTCCCTGGCCATAGATCCATCATCGTCAGAATTTGGTGATGGTGAAACAGGTTTATCCTACAGGATTACCTGGAGCGCATATTGTTGAATATGCAAGGTTTCCCCTAGGCTAAAATGGGAGGATTTGAGTGAAACTATGGTTGTAGACTCAGGATATATGGAGCATGGTGAACATGCCCATGACTCATCGAGATAGAGCATGAATGCGTTCATGGCTCAAGAGCACGGTGATCAGGCCCGTGGCACAAAGGTATATTCCAGCACCTGTGTCAAGGTGAGCTAGAGATATGGGTAGCTTGCGGAGCTGACCCTAAGGCTGAGGCCATATAAGCATAAGACTGCAGTCTTGCTTTGGTTCTCGTGTACTGACCATGAGGAGGAGAGTTCATGGAGTCCGGCTCTCCCATTGACCTTGTATGGCACCAGACTTGGGCTTCTCAGCCAAAGGTTGGATTTGAGCATGGATAGCTCACTTCCTCAGGGCATAATAAGAGGTAACCCCTCCGAATAGCATATACTTCTTAGAGAAAAACATGGAACATTATTTGAGGCCTTGCTTATATAAATGATCTAGTTATCTCTTTTGTTACTTGTGCAATCTTGATATCTTGTGATAAGTGCTCATAAAGTTTATCTTGTCAATCATGTTCCATAAAGGAAATTTGGATATAGGACTCATGAATATCTTGGTAAGAATGATGGGAATAATGGTCTTGCTCAATATACTGCTCTTATTTTATGCTTTATCAGTTACCTGCTTTTATTTCTTTAATCTTCTAAGGTTTTATAGTTTCGGCAGGGAGTTATATTTCTCGGTGGGACTGTGTGTCTCACCCCGCTGGTTTACGGCCTTTTTAGGTGATCTCTCTAGATGTGGTGGTGGTCGTGAGGTTGTGGCCGGGTAGCAAGAAGAGCAGTAGAAGGCAAGAGATGGACATGTTGCTGTTTTGGTGGTTTTGTAGTAGAGTCCTAGAGTCATCCCTGTACTCTTGGGTCCTCGGAGGTGTTTTACGACGTTTCACTATGACTAGTTGTTGTAATTTTGGTATATCCTGGTGCTATACGTACGTGGCCCATTATGTATGTATAAACAGGTGATGAACTCTGGTGCTGACAGTACAGCTGGTTCCGATAAGCTGTGGACATATATCAAAGCTTGTAATATTTTTATAACGTGTTTCTCTACAGGATCTGGATGCAAAAGTTCTATTATGTATGCTTTCCGTAATCAGTTTTAATTAACATGTGTTTTTGGTAATATGTGGTTCCGCATGTTTTTGCGTGTCATCTCGCTGTCTATGCGATGGTGGGGTGTCACAAATTCAATTCTAATTAACTTGATCATTTACATGACATAAACATTATCATTAACATGATTATTATACTTAACATGATGGGATTACTCCTTATTGACATGATATATTATCATGATGGGATTTTTCCCTCTTGAACATTAACATGAATTTCATGAGTCATTAATTATAAACTTTAAGCATAATGAACATTATAACCATAGGACATATGTAGCAATCATCAAGCAATAATATAGAGTGATCATGATTAAAACATTAAACTTACAATGATAATGTCTACTTTGTACTTAACATGCAAACAATCATAATTACTTGTTCTCAATGACATGACCCATTTACCTTGGAGCATATATGATCCTAAGATAGTCTCTCTTATCCTTGAGTCAAATCTAGCTCAAACAACCTCTTGTCTTGATTGGGCTCTAAACACCTGGTCATAATTATTAAACATCATAAACCAATGCATTATATTGATCTTAGGTTGGATTAGAGTGAATTAGGATTTGAGTGCATTAGGGTTAGGCTTATTGATGAATATCATTCAATTAGAAAAACTGACATATATCATATTAATTACATATAACACATTTCAATGGGTCAAAATAGGGTTTCTAATAAAACATAAAAATGGAAATGCAAATCATGGCTAGAAACTTAAAATTAGGTTCCTCTCGACAAACAATATCCAATGATTGTTTCTTTATATTTTTCTGAGCATCCTATGATTTACTATGAATATTTGAAAATTAACCAATCAGAGCCTAGGGAATCATATGTGTGACATCATTTAAATCAAAGATAACTTTGATGTAAATGAGGCGTGAAAAGTCTGAGTAAACCATGGTATGCGTGACACACAAATTAAACATGTGGGGACAAATTTGTAATTTTGACTTATTTGTGAAAACTCATGAAAAAAAAAGAAATAGGAATGGGACTACCCTTATTGCCCTTGCAACATTAATTATTCTATTGATCGTGCAAGGCTACCTAGGTCATTTGAAGACATGGATTGTCTCCCCTAGAAATCTGTGGCTTCGAGCTTCGCTCCAGGAGCAAGAAGTCGAGTTACAACTTTGATCAACTCACGTTTTCATGAAGCTCTGAGACCATAAACTGGTTTCTCAACTTCTAAAGAAGTTGTCGAGTAGATTTGTGAGTCCTGAGATGCCTTGGAGAATGAGGAGCATCACAAAGAGAGGTGGAAATAGGGGAACTTCTTGAATGTTGGAAACAACAGAGAGAAGGTGATTATGTGCCCAAAAAGGCTCAGGAAACACTCTAGAGGGAACAATGAGTCAAAAGGAAGAGATGACGGGTTGAAAAGGAACGAAGTCGGTGAGAGGCAGTCACGCTGATGAGGTTCAGAACTCGACTATTGGACATAGGGGTTAGAGGAAAAATCAGGTGCATTGAAGATGTGGAAATGTTGTAGGGGTTAGGGTGGTGCTTATCGAGTAGCCAATTTCATTAAAGCTAGTCGAGAGTGTTGGGGTGAGGTCGGTGTCACTAGAGATAGAAGGATGAGTATTATGGTGGGTTTTGATTCACCTGGGAAGCAATTGGATTGGAGGAGAGACTTATATGTGGAGGGGATGCTTTACGGTGCCTTAAATATTGGAGATCCTTATTGTGGTGGAGTCTACAACCACTCGCAGGGAGAGGTGGTGGAGCCCTAATTAGGCTTTTTGTGTACAGAGTGAGAGGGAGTATGAGTAATGGCTCTATGGGTTCATCTTGATTTCATGGTTGCGTTGGTGAAACAATCAAGAGAAACAATGCACAATGGAGGGAGAAAAAATCATGGAAGGTCTGCCTAAGAAGCGGATATTGTCCCACAGACTATGCAGACCTAGAAGATGATGTGATGTTTGTCAGATTGAGATCGTACGGTGGCTGAGGAAACCATGAAATTCAAATCTTAAAAGAAATTTGTGACATTAATCAAAGCACTGGACATTAGGGAAATGAATATAATTAATGAATTTGAATTCAAAACTTTGGTCAAATTATAGTCAAATCCTTCAAATTCGATTTGGAGGGTCAAACATTGGTCAAATGAGTTCAAATTTGAACCATGGGTTAATTTGAAGGTCTAGAACATTCATAGACAATAATATTTCAATTTTCAACACGATTTGGTCCATAACTTTTATATAGGATATTAATCTTTATATTAATGCATTTAGATGGTGAGTTAATTTGAAAAGGTTTTTCTTATTACATTCTTGAGTCAAAATCATAGATATACTCTATTTATTCATTCAAGAGTCACATGGTCACATCTTTAACCTTTTCCTATCATATATTTCTATCTTAGAGTATAGAGAAAATAAAATAGGGCTAATATGAATTAATTGATTCACATAATGCACATTTGAAAGTGAAATATGAATATGACTCCTATTTTAAGTTTTTTTATCCCATTTTCATATAAGGACAACCCTTATTGGCCCTTTTGAATCTAACCCCTTAACTATTATCAATTCTAAAAAACTTCATTCTAAGTCTTAAAATGACTTCGAAAATTGGGGTGTGACAATTCTACCCAACTTAAAACAAATTTTGTCCTCGAAATTTTCTAGCTTACTACCCACCTCAGGGTTTTTGTTACTTTCACTTAATGAAAGAATTACTAAAATTTGCATTGAAAAGTGAATATATTTCATAAAAAGGGATCAAATGAACATAAGATAATTATTACATCATTCCTCATCTTCCTTCCCTACTTCCATAGCTAAAATTATGGCTTGTCTCTTGGGAGGTGGAATATCGTCCTTGTTCTGGTCCTTCTTTGTGAGGTTAGGGAAATTTGACATGAGGTGTACAGTTTCTCCATAATAGTAGCATGCACCAGTACCATACCCACATGGGCTTGCATGGTTATTCTTGCACATTGGGCATTGGGGCTTCTCATATTCTACTATAGGGTCCTATACCTTTCTATTAGGGTAGTTGAGAGGTTGATATTGGTTGTTATTTTAAGGAACTTCCTTCTTGTATCTCTTAGGTTGATCTTCAAGCTCTAGGGCTGCCTAGGGGGTCATGTGACCTCTTCCTGACAAGGCAAACCTCAAGTCAGGCTTCAGTCCTTAGATGAATTTCTTTCTCCATCGACATTCATCATAATCATAGACATACTTTTGGAGGACCATGAAATAATGTCATATTGGGTCACACTCATGTCTCCAACTTGAGCCAGGTTGGAAAACTCTAGCTCCATCTTCTCAATCATGGCTTAGGACACATAGTTCTCCTGGAAGACTTTAACAAATCCTTCCCATGTGAGTGGAGGTGCTTCAGCTGCCCTTGAGTTGAGGTAGTTTTCCCACAATGTGTGGGCTGCCCCTTTGAGCATGTGGGTTGCAAACTGAACCCTAGAGTTTTGAGGACAATCTATGTCTCATAAGAAATGTTTCATGCCTCGAATCCACTCCTCATCTTTGGTGACTACATCAATCTCTCCTTCACCCGAGAAAGAGTCAGGTCTGATCTTTAGGAAATCACTAAAATTATCTCATGATGTCTAGGTTGGTGTTGTCCTTGTGTTAAGATATTGGTGAGGGATTGGACCAAATCTTCTAGGGTTGGCTTATTTTTCCCTTTTGGTCCACTTTCCCCATGAGAAGATATAGCACCATCATCCTTACCCTTTCCTTTGTCTCCTCTCTTAGGGGCCATTTGAAAAAGGGTCACATATACCTAGGGCTAGAACATATGAATAAAATTGTTCCTTGGTGGCCATCCATTTATTGGCTCTGATACCACTAATGTAACACCCCTCCTTATGATATATAATATAACTGAGCAGAAGCTTCAATCTTGAAGGGGTATGCCACAATTATGAAATCATAACAAATAAACACACATTTCACCATTAAGATTCATACATTGTTCTTTGAATAGGAAACTATAATTGAGTTCTATAATTTGTTTAAACATTTCTAAACATGGAAAAATATTCATAAACGTAAATGTGACTAGATGATTGGATCTCCTAGTATGGATGGCACCTCACTAGATAGCTTGTGAAGGTCTTTTAGTCCTTTCTTGCCCCTTTTGAGTCCTTACTTGCTGCAATTTCTAAGGACATCGTGTCCCCAGTCATGCAAAGGGAAAAACAACACATCAGTAAACAATACTAACACTTTATAATATGAGCAAAGTAAATATACTTGACATGTAAGAAAACTTGACATGAATTAATTAGAAGCAATCTTTAATCATTATTAACATGAATAGTTGAATAGAAAATGCATGCATCCTTCTATGGCGCCCCCTTAGGAACACATGATTACTAGGAAAGCCCTTGATGCTAGGAAAGCCCTTGATGACCCCTTGAGGTTGATGATTTAGGAGCATATAAGGACTGATTCAATTCCAATTAACTTGATCATTAACATGACATTAACATTATCATTAACATGATTCTTGAACTTAACATGATGGGACTACTCCCTATTAACATGATCTCTTAGCATGATGGGATTTCTACCTCTTAATCATTAACATAAATTTGATAAGTCATTAATCATAATGAATATTATAACCATAGGACAAATGTAGCAATCATCAAGTAGTAATATAGAGTGATCATGATTAAAACATTAAATTTGTAATGATAATGTCTTCTTTATACTTAACATGCAAACAATCATAATTACTTGTGCTCAATAGCATGACCCATTTACCTTAGAGAAAAGGTAATCCTAAGATAGCCTCTCTGATCCTTGAGTCAAATCTAGGTCAAACCTCCTCTTGTCTTGATTGGGATCTAAACACATGTTCAAAATTATTAAACATCATAAACCAATACATTGTATTGATCCTAGGTTGAATTAGGATGAATTACAGTTTGAGTGCATTAGGGTTAGACTTATTGATCAATGTCAATAAATAAGAAAAACTTGGTTGACTTAGATCATATTAATTACATGTAACACATAATTAGGGTTTCAATGTGTCAAAATAGGGTTTCCAATAAAACATAAAAATGGGAATGCAAATCATGGCTTGAAAACCTTAAAATAAAGTTCCTCTCCTAAAATTCTTTCCAATGACTATTTATTTGTATTTTTCTAAGCATCCTATGATTTACTATGAATATTTGAAAAACTAAACAATCAATATCTAGGGAATCATAAGCGTGACATCTTTTAAATCAAGGATTATGTAAATGAGGCATGAAAAGACCATGAAAACCATGGTGCGTGTGAAAGACAAATTGAACATGTAGGGCAGATTTGTCATTTTGACTTATCTATCAAAACTCTGAAAAAAAAAATGAACTAAGAACTAGACTACCCTTGTTACCCTTGCAACATTAATTTTCTATTGATCATGTAGGGATACCTAAGTCATTTGAATACCTAGATTGTCTCCGTTAGAAATCCATGACTTTCAGCTTCATTCCAGGAGCAAGAAGTCGAGTTGCAACTTCGATCAACTCACGTTTTCACAAATCTCTGAGACCATCAACTGGTTCCTCACCTTCCAACGAAGTCATCGAAAAGAGTTGTGAGTCCTGACATGCCTTGGAGCATCAAGAGCATCACGAAGAGAGGTGGAAATAGGGGAACTTCTCAAAGATTGGAAACAATGGAGAGAAGACAGTTATGTGCCCAAAAAGGCTTAGGAAACACTCTAGAGGGAACGACAAGTCAAAAGGAAGAGGCATGGATTCAATGAGACGCAATCACACCGGTGAGGTATAGAACATGGTTATAGGACACGGTAGTTAGAGGAAAAACTCAGGTGAATTGAAGATGTGGAAATGTTGTAGGGATTAGGGTGGTGCTTATCGAGTAGACAATTTTTTTGAAGCTAGTCGAGAGTGTTGGGGTGAGGTCCGCTTCACCGGAGACACGAGGATGAGTAGAATGGTGGGTTTTGGGGCTCCTGGGAAGAAATTGGATGAGGAGGAGACACTTATGTGTGGAGGGGATGCTTTATGATGCCTTAAATATGTGAGATCATTGTTGTGGTGGCATCTGCAACCATCCATTGGGAGAGGTAGGGGATCCCTAATTAGGTGTTTCATGTAAAAAGAGGGAGGGAATATGAGTAATGTCTCTCTGGGTTCATCTTGACTTCAAAGTCGCCTTGGTGAAAGAATCAAGAGAAACAGTGCACAGTGGAGGGAGAAAGAGATTAGGGAGGGTCATCCTAAGAAACAACTATTGTCCCACAGACTATGCAGAGCTAGAAGACGACGTGATGTTCATTGGATTGAGATCATACACTGGCTGAGGCGGGCATGAAATTGAAATAAAAAATAACACATGACATTAATCAAAGCACTGGACTTTAGGGAAATGAATGTAATTAATGAAATTGAATTCAAAATTTTGGTCAAACTATACTCAAATCCTTTAAATTCGATTTGGAGGGTCAAACATGGGTCAAATGAGTTCAAATTTGAACCATGGGCTAACTTGAAGTTCTAGAACATTCCTAGACAACAAGATTTCAGCTTTGTACATATTTTGGCCCATAACTTTTATATTGGCTATTAATCTTAACATTAATGCATTTATATGGTGAGATAATTTGAAAAGCCTTTTCTTATTACACTCTTGAGTCAAAATTCAAGATTTACTCTATTTATTCATTCAAGAGTCACATGGTCACCTCTTTAACCTCTTCCTATGTTCTATTGCTATCATAGAGGAGAGAGAAAACAAAAGAGGGCTAATATGAATTAATTGATTCACATAATGCACATTTGAAAGTAAAATATGAATTTGACTCTTATTTTAAGTTTTCTTATCCCATTTTTTTTTGTCGGTAAAAAGTCTTGTTACTAAAAAATTGATGCCCAAAACTTTGGGTACAACAGAGTTTGCGCCCCCATTACAAGCCTGGATGAAGAACATTCAAACAACTAAAGAAAGCAAGCTAAACACTAAGCTATTTACAGTAGCGATCTACCTAGATAAACAGAGTAAAGAACCCTACAATACTAACTCAAACAGATAACAGAGAAAATGAAGAGACCATCCTAATCTACACATGCCGACACTGGCAATAGTCTCATCCTCTGAAAGTGTGGCGACATGGGCAGCCGAATCATCACTTCAGTGGCCTGGAGATCTCAAGGGCAATACTGCAGGAAAATCCACTACTACTATCATCCAGATCCTCGAATTTATGGCAAGCAGAAGAGACCATCAAGAGAGCCTGCAAACCATTGGATCCTTTAGAGCAGGTTGACTCGGCTAGCTGATCATTCACACACTGAACGTTATCCTCATCCCTCTGAAATTGTGTGGACTAATCCGCCAACAAAGGATCCTAAACTACTAAATCCAGAGTCCAGAATACCTGGATAGTTCTTTAAGAAAACCCAGAAACCAATCTGTAAGACTTCTCGTTGCCACAGGAAGCCAGTCCTTAGGCTAGCAGGGAGAACTGCAGGCCGAGATGGCTTCCTTCATGTCGACGAGTAGAACCACCATGAAGGTGCTCCGAGCCAGCTGAAGCGGAGACGCCACTGAGAGCAGGGGCCCCTGACTCCTACTAAGCAAATCATCGAGCTTCTTGAGGACGATCGTCGGCTTCCTTGCCTGCTGGACGGAGAAGGAGCACCCAAACCGTCTAGAGAAGAGGCATGTAACGACCAAAGCCACCACCCAAGGCAGAAGCTTCAGGGCGAGGCCAGGAGCACAACAGCTAATAGGGGTTGCCCCCAGGTAACCTGGGGTCAGACCCAGGACACCTAACCGCCAACCAGACCTCGAGGGGCTCAGCAATGAAACCAAAGGTTCCTACAACTGCTTCAAGTCCCCTGTGAAGAGAACTATCCACCTAAAGCCCATCGACCAAGGAGGACTGAACCGGGGAGGGAAGAAGAAAGGCGAGAGGCAGCGAGGGACGAGGAAGACCCTGCTAAGTAGAGGCCTGAAAGAGAAGCATTGATCGCTAAAATATGGATGAAGATGGCTCACTCCCCCTAACCTCCATTCAGCTAGGTGGGTGCCGATCTGAGTCGACTCAGCCGCCCGGCCACCAGGTCCAGATCCGGCTTGTGAGCTTTCAGTCCCACGCTGTCAACCTCTCACTCCACCTCTTTTCCACGACCGAACAAGCTGAGCGGCGAAACCCCCCCGCCAACACCTCCTTGACTTCAGGCCCAGATCACGATCATCGACTCGACCATGGAGTCACTCGCCACTCCACCAGAGCCCTTGCGATTGCCCTCGCACCTGCTCCCTTCACTCCAGAGAAAGCCGAGGACAACCAGCCACCACACATCGTAGCTGAGGGGCCAGGGGGAGGAGAGCGTCGGGGAGCCGTTCCCTCCCCCCAACGGCAGCCACTGGAGAGGGTAGAGAGAAGGTGGAGCTGAACCCTAGAGAGAGAGGGGCACCCATTTTCATATAAGGACAACCATTATTGGCACTTTTGCATCTAACCCGTTAACTATTATCAACTATGAAAACTTCATTCTAAGTCTTAAATTGACTTTGAAAATTGGGGTGTGACAATGCTCCTCAACGGCCTTCCCTTATTGCCGAGACATGCTCACCGAGGTCCAAGAATGAAGGGAAGCATGTGTCAGTGTTGTTGACAATGGAGGTTGTAATAGTCATGGGGTGGCGAGGAGAACCCCCCACTGCTACCATTATAGCTAGAGGTGTCATCATCGGAGGAGAGGAATGAGAGATCAACATTTGTGATGCAAAATCTAGGGCCCAAGTCACAAAGAAAGTCACCAGGGATTTTGCTCAAGGTCTTAGACTGAGCCATGAAGTAGTGGGGTCCTGGGCGGGGAGGGAAGGGGGTTGGGTAAGAAAAGGGGATGGGGAGACAGATGGGCGTGGGGATGTTGGGAGGTGCCCGAAGAGTGATTCTGGCATATTTGGGGGTTGGTCTATTCGAGTGTAATGTCTACTGGACTGTCCCGAGGAGGAAGACGTCACGACACACGGGCCAATTTGGAGGAGGAGAGAGTAAGGAGAATAATTGTAGCTAAATAGTACTAGAGGGAACCTTGAAGAATTTCAATTGGTGATTGTGGTGTGCCCTACTGGTTGGTGTAGTGGTGAGAAAAGTTGTGGTGGGGTGCCAATTGGCAGAGAGGTGGTGTGGAAAGAGTGTGTGGAAGAAGGATTAGTTAGGAGAAGTTTGTTGAGAGAAATAAAAAAGATTAGATTAGTCACTTGCATGCATGGGCCTCATGGTCCTTTCTTTATTTTATGATTTTAATTTGTCGAGAGTAGCTCTATAACATGCCTCATTTAGTTTTTGTTAACAAAACCCGATGGCCTTAAAATCTTTGTGATCAATTGTTTTTAACCTCCCTTCTTTTTACTACTTCACCCGAGAGGGATGGATTTCAGTAGGCCATGATACATTTTAGTGGTTCATCATATACCAAAATAACTAGAATGGGCAATGCAATTACAACGATTGTATGTTTCAGTGGTTCATTGATTATACAACTACCATGTCACTCAATTGACTAATCAAAAATCAAATTTAAATAGTGTTTACGACATGAACCCCCTCTTTGATTTGATGTGGCATATATATATATATATATATATATATATATATATATATATATATATATATATATATATATATATATATATATATATATATATATACATGCAATGAGAGTCATGATGAGATCCATTCACTAATGTTTTGCTTCTCTTGTGTATTTTATGTACACCTATGTGTGTACTCTTGGGGATACATGTGTACTCTTGTGTACACCTATGTGTATACATATGTGCACTTTCATGTACTGTTAAGTACATTTTTTGTGTACACCTTTGTGTATTGTGGTGTACATATATGTGTACTATTGTGTACATCTATGTGTACTATTGTGTACATCTATGTGTATTGTTTTGTAATCATATGTGTACTGTTGTGTACATCTATGTTTACTATTGTGTACACATATATCCACTATTGTGTCTATATATGTGTATTGTTGAGTAAATTTATGTGTCTATCTATGTGTATTGTTGAGTACATTTATGTGTATACCTTTATGTATTGTTGTGTACATCTATGTGTACCATTCTATACATCTATGTATATGTAAGGAGTGGGACCCACTAAGGGGACCACTCCCTACTCTAAAATTTTGAGAGCACAATAGAAATTCCCCAAAACATTCCTTCTTAATATATAGATAAAAGGGGAGCTAAATCACTCTCAAAATAATATGGCTAAATGGAGCACAACGTCATAGCAGCAGAAAATAAGGTCTAATTATTACATGATCCAATTATTTCTAAGAACTTGTCCACATGGACATAAAAAGAACATAAAGGAAACTAAGACTAAATGGATCAGTTACAGAGGGCAACCTCGGCATCTTAGAAACTTCCATGAACTACTATTGATCAAGTTCCTCGAACCCTAGGTCCTCAAGTACATGCTCCTCCTCTAAGGTCACCATAGGCTCCTCTACACCTGGGTGGAAGGTAACATTACCCAAAACATAGGAAACAAAGTACAAAGGTCAGCAAAGGCTGAGTATGCACATATATAAAACACTTTGGGCATTATAATGGGTTATAAGTATAAAAGAGATGTTCCCACAAGAAAGGGGGCTATTTGCAAATAGGTAAGTTCAAAAGCAATGTAACAAAAGAAATGAGGCATGTTAAATTCATATTACAAACATGATAATAAAAGTGTCTTGACATAACAATTATCCACAATTCCATTTTTAAACAATAAACGTTTGCATGCATAACAATGTAGACTAAATATACCTAAAACATGGCCATAACACCATAGGATCATGGCCTAAAAGAAATAAGGATGAAAATGCACACCTCGGGCAGAAATACACACCCTATATAAGTATGGTTGTACATAATTACCACTATTCTAGATATTCTAGTCAAACATGTAGCATTCATAAAATAGATAGGCAAGACTAGCATTTTAGTCAACTTTTCATAAAAAGGTAATCATAGAAAGTGGGGTGCAAGAACCCATATAGATAAGGTAGTCCAGAAACTATATGGATATATGAGTCAACATCAGGAAATATAAACAGTTTAGGAATAAACAGTTTAAGAGATGCCTCATTAAAAGGATGTAGGTTTTAGTCAAATAATACCCAGAATAAAATAGATGATGTACATACCTTATGATCAGACTTAAATATTTAGTAACACTTCCTAAGCTCAGGGTCAGGGTTGTCTCAACCTAGTCACAATATATGAGCATTCAATTAATATAATTTACATTGAATCCTTTACTTAGAGAATGACCCTACTATAACCTAGAAATTCAGATGTGAAATCTATCCCATTAAATTAGTCATATTTTTTTGATTTTGAAAATGTATATATATGCATTGTTTGGACAAACCAATAATTACTTACAAATTTTACAAGTAAAAATCATTTTTTGATTAACATGGAGAATAAAATGTGTAAAGACTGAAGTACCCCTAAATAAAATGCAATCATACATGGTATTATGTCACGTAAACTTTAGAGAAATCAGAAGTGTGAGATTTCGAGGTCAACAGGGTCTAACAAAACCAAAATTCCTATATTAACCTCATGGGTGTGACATGAATATCACATGTATCATGGGCGAGACCGAGCTTTTGCTCCAGGGATTCATCTCCATGTGTCTCGCACCATTAGCTCCTGCTGGAGCTCGGATTAGCCGAGGGTGCTTGAGACAAGCTCCTGCACAACAAGGAACCCACCCATAGGTTCCATCTCACCACGCTGGAGGCAACGAGCACAGGTCCTGGGATCATGGTAGATAATGGGGAATAAGCTTTTCCAGATAAGTGGAACACACGACCTTTAGGAAACTGGACATCATGACCTGGGTGTGAAGCACAACCTCACATACCTAGATTGCCACAACATGCTTCATCGTATTAAGACAGATGTGAATGCTCCCCCACTATGCCTTATAGAGGCTGGCATAGTTGCTCCTCACTCAAGGGCGGTCAGTTTAGGGAAGAAGATGGAGAGAAAACCAAACCTACGCTTCTTAAAGACTGACACAAGGGTCCAACGGTATACCACTTCCAGTTATTGGGTGTCATGATTAGATTTGAGGCTTCAAATTGGCTGGAGATCAAAGACACCCCCTTCCCTAGTGATAAGGTGAAAACCATAGCACGGCGGTGCTAGTCGACTGAGCAGTATAGTAGAAAACTTAGCGAGAGAAATGTATGGACTAAAATATGTGAACCTACAGGTGGCTACCTCGTCGGGAATCACCCTATGGTGAACCCAGGCATCGACACTTCAAGATTTTCCTTTAGGGAAGATGACCAACGATAGAGACTTCTATGTGACTATGATGGAAATTGACCATAGGAATCTGAGGAGGGGTCATCGAGGTCAAGTTTTGGATCGAGAGGAAGTGGAAAGGGGCTCCAAAGTGGGGTAAATGATGGGATAGGTGAAGGCAGCGGTGGCTGCTTAAAGCCTAAAAAGGGTGTTTCACTAATGCTCGCATCTGAGACCTAAGTTAGGGCTCATTGAATAGGGCATAGAAAGAGGGAGTTGTTGGCGAAGGAATCATTTGATTTGGTTTAGTGTAGAGGGGAAAATAGTGTGGGATCTCATCGCCAGCCATAAGTCTGCTCCACACACTGAAGTTGCGGGTAAGGGATGACTAGGTCCATCCCACACCACTTTCCTAATCTAGTGAGCCAAAATTAATCAACCTAATGGACCTTGGTTTGGGTGTGACACATAATTAAACAATTTGATTAAAAACATAGGTCTAACATATATGTATTCCTCTAGGATCAGATTAAAGGTGCAAATGACATCCGGTCGGGCCCAAATTTGGTGTGTTGCACCATTAAGACCTACTAATTACATGTTTGGACTCATACCTAGGTTTTGAGGTTAACTAAGTTATAATTTTACTATTATGCATTAATCACCCCTTAGTGTAATGAAAATAACCTAATAATGAATTATGGTGAAACCTTCTACCTTGATTCTAATCCTATTCTTCCGAGATCCCAAAACTAACCTAATGCACAATTCTAGGGTTAAGGCATCTAGGGTTACTATTATTTACTAAATAATTTTTAGTTTAGGTATTATGGTAACAATATCATATGGTTTCATTTCTATGGAACCCTATTGAGTAGATTAGTGTTAAGGGATCCAAAAGAAACTTATTCATTCTAAAGTAGGGAAAAGTAGTCTTTGAGAGGTGAATAATGAATGAAGGACAAGGAAAGAGAAAAGAAAGGTTTGTACCTAGAATTGGGGATGTTACAACAAACCACCCCTTAAAAGGGATTTTATCCTCAAAATCTCAAGCAAAGAGGGAGAGGTAGGTCCGCAACATCTCTTCTTTCAACTCCCAGGTAGTTTCCTCAAGGCCATGGTACTTCCAAAGAATCTTCACAAGATTGATCTCTTTATTCTTCAATTGATTCTTTCTAGAGTCTATGACCTTTATTGGAAACTCTTCATAGGATATATCTCCTCGTAACTCAATAGGCTCAATGGTCATCACATGAGAATGATCCTTCTCATACTTCTTTAGAACAGACACATGGAACACATTGTGAATCTTATCATAAATGGGAGGAAGGGCTAGACAGTAGGCACACTCTCCAACTCTATCCAAGATCTCAAATGGTCCCACATATCTAGTGGTCAACTTGCCTTTGACTTTAGACCTTTTTATTGATCAGATTGGTTTTATCTTTAGAAACACATAATCACCAACTAAGAAACTCACATCAGATCTCTTCTTGTCAACATACACCTTCTGTCGATCTTGGAAAGCCTTCATCCTCTTCTTGATCAAATAGATCTTGTCATTCATCATTTGCATGTCATCACTCTTCATCAAAGCTCATTCACCACTACACTGGGGCTATAAAGTGCTTCAAAAGGTAGCATACCGATGTTGGCTTGGTAGTTGTTGTTGTAAGAAAACTCAGCCAACAGAAGGTATTTGTCCCAAACACCTCCCCAATCCATCACACAAGCATGCAACAAGTCCTCTAGAATCTACACTGTCTGCTCTGACTGACCATCCATTTGTGGGTGGCAAGTTGTGCTGAAACGTAGGTCAAAACCCATCTAACTCTTATATCTTCTTCCCCAAGCAAGAGGTGAACTTTGGGTCACGATTATAAACTATCTCCTTGGGAACTCCATGTAGGCAAACAACCCAATCCACGTACAATTGTGCCATATCAGGAACCTTGTATGTAGTCTTGAACGGAAGGAAGTGAGCCGACTTGGTCAGGCGATCAATAACAACCCAAATTGCATCGTACCCACACTTTGAATTTGGAAACCCAGTAGCAAAATCCATAGTGATTTTCTCACATTTCTACTCTTGTATCTGAAGTGGATGGAGAAGACCACCGGGTCGTTGAGGTTCAATCTTCACTTGTTGGTACATCAAGCACTTTGCAACATACATAGCAATATCCTTCTTCATGTTCTTCCACTAGATACCCCACTGTAAGTCCTTGTACATCTTCATGGTACTAGGATGAATCATGTACTTGGACCCATGGGCTTCACCCATAACTCTCTGTCTCATATCAGAAACATTAGGTATCCACAGTCTATGGCAAAAGAAGATAGCACAATCCTCTCCAAAAAAAAACTCAGACTGTGGTTTCTTTGTCAGCATGTTCATCTCATCACACTTAGGATTGTCCAACTACGCAGCAACAACTTCAGAAATCGAGGTGGGAGTGATATTCAAACTAGACATATTCACTCTCATACTCTCCACAGAAGAGTCATCACCAACATTTGGTAGCTCACGTCTCCATCTCAAAACGTGTTCTAAGCTCATCTACAAGAAACAACTGATAGAAGCACAAGTTGCATCCTCCTTCCTACTCAGGGCATAAACAACAACATTAGTTTTACCTAGGTGATAAGTGATCGTAAAGTCATAGTCTTTGAGGTACTCCATCCATCATATTTGGTGCAGATACAAGTCCTTCTGAGTCATCAGGTAGCATAGACTCTTATGGTCATAGAAGACCTCAAATTGTACCCCATACAAGTATTGTCGCCATATCTTCAGAGCATGAACTATAGAAGCTAGCTCCAAGTCATGTGTAGGCCAATTTCCTTTGTTCAGTTTCAATTGGTGAGAGGTATAAGCAATCACTCGTCCTTCTTGCATAAGGACAAACCAACCCAACCCTAGTTTAGAAGCATCAGTGAAGATAACATAGGGTTTACCCTCAACAGAAAGAGAAACCACAAGAGCATAAGTCAAACATTTATTTAACCCTAGGAAGCTCTTTTCACACTCAGGAGTCCATACAAACTTCACATCTTTGTGTGTCAGCTTCATCATTAGAAGAGCTAGTTCGAAGAAATTTTGCACAAACCTTCGATAGTAGCCTGTAAGGCCCATAAAACTACATATCTCTGAGGGGTTCTTTGGAAATTTCCACTTTGTCACAACCTCAATATTAATAGGGTCAACAACAATATGTCCCTCTGAGATAAATGGCCAATGAACATCACCATATTGATCCAAAACTCACACTTTGAGAACTTTACATAGAGTTGATGTTCTTGCAAGGCCTGAAGAACAATACGTAGGTGCTCGCAGTGCTGGTCCATAGTCTCAGAGTAGATAAGCAAATTGTCAATTAACACCACCATGAAGCTATCCAAGTAAGGATGGATGACCTGATTCATTAGGTCCATGAAGGTGACAGGGGCATTGGTCAGGATGAACATCATGACTAGCAATTCATAATGCCTGTAATGAGTGCAGAAGTCCATCTTCGATACATCACCATCCTTCACGCACATCTAGGAGTAGCCACTATACAAGTCCATCTTCGAGAACACAGTAGCAGACTTCAATTGGTCGAACAAGTCGTCAGTGTTCTATAGGGGATAATGATTCTTGATAGTCACTTGATTTAGTACATGGTAATCCATGCACATTCGCAAGGACCCATCTTTCTTCTTCACAAACAGGACAAGTGCTCCCCAGGGAGAGAGATGATGGTGTACAAACCCCATGTCTAGGAGCTCTTACAGCTACTTCTTAAGCTCAACCAGCTCAGCAGGTGCCATGTGATAGGGTGGCTTGGAGATAGGATCCATGCTTGGTATGAGGTTGATAGAAAACTCGACTTCTCATGTGGGAGGAAGTCCAGGAAAATTGTTAGGGAAGACATCAGGAAAATCTCATACCACATCAATGTCATCTAACACCGGTGGTGTAGGGTTAAGAACAACTGACGCCAAGTATGCTCTACAGCCATATGCGATGAGCTTCTCTACCTTGAGTGTGGAAGTGATGAATTTTCGATGTCCTTGAGTTCTTCCCTTGATACGGAAATGCTCGCCATCATGGTGAAACAAACTAACCTTATTATCTTCACAGAAGAGAGCAACCTTGAACTTCTTTAGCCAGTTCATTTCCAAGATAATGTTGAAGGTCGTCATATTGAGGATGATGAAGTCTGAATCAAACATATTTTAAGAAATGCATAGGTCTATGGTAGGGATTTTTAGGAAAGTAGAAGACATCTTACCAGTAGGAGTTTCAACCTTTAGGATATATTCCATATACATAGATTAAAATCCTAACATGGTTACAAATTTAGATGATATGAAGGTGTTTGAGGCTCCATAGTCAAATAATGCTTTTATAGGTTTTTGAAAAAAGTGCACAATACCTTCAATAACCCCATTATCATTAGTGTCTTCCACAACATCCATGGCAAAGACACATCCTTCATGTTTCTCAATAAGTGGGTGATGTCCTAGATAGGCCTCCATAGCATGCGAGGGCCTTATCCACCCTCTGTTGGAGGGTGAGAGGGAGTTGTAGAACAAGAGCTAACCCAACTTGGTAGCTCAGTCCCTATAGGAAGAGTGTAGCTCGATGGTCCTCCCCATAGACTGTAGCATAGCGCTCCAACATCAATAAACCTCTGAACATAAGCAGTAATGCTCAGGGATCCCTACTTCAAGGTGTAGAACTCTGCCTCCTTCTTCCATAAGGTGGCAGCATAGACATACTTTTGACAGAAAAGAGCAAGGAATTGCTCCCAAGACATGTTGGAAGTCTCACGAGTGCGGGTGACAACATTCCACCAAACACATGTTGGCACGTACAACACATAGGTGGCAAAGTAGACCTTCTGGTGAGGAGGGAACACCATGCCCTCAAAGGTACACTCAATGGTCAACACCCAGTCATCGATCTTATCCACCATTGCAATCACTCCTTCACCCTTGAAGTAGGGCAGATTCATCTTGATGAACTTGATGTGGGAGTATTGTTTGGGCTTCTTAGGAGAAGGAATGGCATTGACACGCCCCATTATAGATGGCTAGAAGCTGGTGCAGGATAGCCAACTCTTGCTTAGGAGTAAGTGGAGGTGGAGGAGGGATCTTTGAAAAATGAGGAGGTGCGATGATGACATGGTGACCCCCAGAGATGGCATGTGCATCTGGTGTCATCAGCGGCAGATCCACGTGTGGCATCCCAAATTGTGGGCTCAGTAGTGTAGAATATCAATCTACTGGCCTCTCACAGGACTGGGAGAACTCACCTCTCTTTTCCTCGAGTAGATTGGTTCTCCTAAAAATATAGATAGAGATAAGAATCCTAATATAAGTTTTGAGATACTAGACTGTCGACTGCTAAAGCTCTGATATCATTTTATAATGAGTAGGACCCACTAAGGGGACCACTCCCTACTCTAAAATTTTGAGAAGACTATATCAATTCCCGAAAACATTCATTCTTAACATATATATGGAAGGGGAGCTAAATCACTCTCAAAATAATATAGCAAAATAGAGCACAACATCATAGCAGTAAAAAATTAGGTCGAATTATTACATGATCCAATTATTTCTAAGAACTTGTCCACTTGAACATAAAAATAACATAAAGGGAACTAAAACTAAATGGATCAGTTGTAGATGGGAACCTAGGCATCTCAGAAACTTCCACAAAATACTACTGATTAGGTTCCTCGAACCCTGGGTCCTCAAGTACAGGCTCATCCTCTAAGGTCACCAGAGGGTCCTTTGCATCTGGGTGGAAGGGAACATCACCCAGAACATAAGAAATAAAGTATAGAGGTCACCAAAGGTTGAGTATGTACATATATAAAACACTTTGGGAATTATAATGGGTTATAAGTATAAAAGTGATGTTCCCACAAGAAAGGCAGATATTTGCGATTAGGTAAGTTCAAAAGAAATGTAACAAAAGAAATGAGGCATGTTAAATTCAGATTACAAGCATGATAATAAAAGTGTCTTTCCATAACAATTATCCACAATTCCATTTTTGAACAATAAACATTTGCATGCATAAAAATGTAGACTAAATATACCTCAAATAGGGCCATAACACCATAGGATCATGGCCTAAATAAAATAAGGGTGGAAACACACACCCCAGGCAGAAACGCATGCCCTATATAAGTATGGTTGTACATAAGTACCACTATTCTAGATATTCTATTCAAACATGTATCATGCATAAAATAGAGAGGCAAGACTAGAATTTCAGTAAACTTTTCATAAAAAGGCAACCATATGAAATGGGGTCCAAGAACCCATATAGATAAGGTAGTCCAGAAATATATGGATATATGAGTCAACATCAGGGAATATAAATGTATAAGAAATTAGTTTTTTATTTGGAATAAACAGTTCAAGAGATGCATCATTAAAAGGATGTAGGTTGTAGTCAAATAATACCCAAAAGAAAGTAGAGGATGTACATACCTTATGATCAGACCTAAATATTTAGTAACACCTCCTAAGCTCAGGGTCAGGGTTGTCTCAACCTAGTCACAATATATGTGCATTCAATTAATATAATTTACATTGAATCCCTTACTTAGAGAATGACCCTACTATAACTTGGAAATATGGTCGTGAAACATACCCCATTAAATCAGTCATATTTTTCTAATTTCAAAAATGTATATATATGCATTATTTGGACAAACTAATAATAACTTACAAATTTTATAAGTAAAAATCATTTTCTGATTAATAGGGAAAATAAAATGTGTAAAGATTGAGGTACCCCTGAATGAAACGCGATTATACACGGTGTGATGTCACTTAAACTTTAGAGAAATTGAAAGCGTGAGATTTTGGGGTTAACAGGGTAAAATGAAACTAAAATCCCTATATTACCCTCATGGGTTGACATGAATGTCACAGGTACCATGGGTGAGACTGAGATTTTACTCTAGGGATCCATCTCCCTGTGTCTCGTGCCATTAGCTCCTATTGGAGCTCAGATCAATAGAGGGTGATCAAGACATACTCCTTCATAATAAGGAATCCACCCACAAGCTCTGTCTCACCATGCTGGAGGCAGCGAGTGTAGATCCTAGGATCATGGAACATCATGGGGAATAAGCTTTGATGGAGAGGTGGAACACATGACCTTTAGGAAACTAGATATCATGACCTGGGTGCCAAGCACAACATCACACGCCTAGATCACCATAGTGTTCTTTTTCAGATTAAGGCAGATGTGAACGCACCCCCACTATGCCTTGTAGAGGCTGGAATAGCTGCTCCTCGCCTAAGGGCGGTTGATTTAGGGAAGAAGACTGAGGGAAAAACCAAACCTACACTGCTTAAAGACCGACGAAAGGGTCCAACGGTATACCACTTCAATCGATCAGGTGTCATGATTAGTTTTGAGGCTTCAAATAGGTTGGAGTGCCAAAGACACCCACTTCCCTGACGATAAGGTGAAAACCACACCACAGTGGTGCTAGTCAACTGAGCAGTATAGTGGAAAACTCAGCTAGAGAAATGTATGGACTGAACTATGTGGACCTACACGTGGTTACCTCATCGAGAATTGCCTCTAGTGAACTTAGGTGCCAGCACTTTGAGATTTTCCTTCAGGGAAGACAACCACTGACAGAGCCTTCTATGTGACTACGATGGAAATTGACCGTAGGAATCTGAGGAGGGGTCATCGAGGTCAAGTTTCAGATCGAGAGGAAGTGGAAAGGGGCTCTGAAGTGGGGTAAATGGTGGGATTGGCGAAGGCAGCGGTGGCTACTCAAACCCTAAAAAGAGCATTTTTGTTAATTCTCGACTCCAAGACTTAAGTTAGGGCTTGTTGGATAGGGCAAAGAAAGAGGGAGTTTTTGGCGAAGGAATCATTTGATTTGGTTTAGTGTAGAGGGAGAAAATGGCATTGGACCTCGTCGCCAGTCATAGGTCTGCTCCACACACTGAATTCGGGGGCAAGGGATGACGAGGTACATCCCTCCCTACTCACCCGAGCCAGTGAGTTGAAATAAACCGGCCCAGTGGACCTTGGTTCGGGTGTGGCATGTAATTAAACATTTTGATTAAAAACATAGGTCTAACATATATATATTCTTCTAGGATCAAATTAAGGGTGCAAATGACATCCAATTGGGCATAAATTTGGTGTGCTGCACCATTAGGACATGTTGATTATGAATTTGGACTCAGACCTAGGTTTTGAGGTTAACTAAGTTGTAATTTTACCATTATGCATAAATCACCCCCTTAGTGTAATGAAACTAACCTAATAATCAATTAGGGTGAAACCTTCTACCTTGATTCTAATCTTGTTCTTTTGAGATCCTAAAAGTAACCTAATGCATAATTCTAGGGTCAAGGCATCCAGGACTACCATTATTTACTAAATACTTTTCAATTTAGGTATTATGGTAACAATATCATATGGTTTCGTTTTTATGGAACCCTATTGAGTAGATTAGGGTTCAGGGATCCAATAGTAACTTATTCATTCTAGTACAGGGAAAAGTAGTCTTTGAGAGCTGACTAATGAATTAAGGACAAGAAAAGAGAAAAGAAAGGTTTGTAGTTGGAATTTGGGATGTTACAGTGTACTATTGTTTACATCTATGTGTACACATGTGTATTGTCATGTGTACTATTGTGTACATATATGTGTATTGTTCTATACATATATGTGCACTGTCGTGTACATTTATGTGTATTATTGAGTAAATTTATGTGTACTATTGTGTACATATATGTTTACTAGTTGTGTACATATTTGTGTACTATTATACATCTATTTGTATTGTTCAGTACATTTATGTGTAAACCTTTGTGTATACCAATGTGTAGAGTTGTGTACATCTATGTGTACTATTGTGTACATCTATTTGTACACATATATATTGTCATGTGTATTGTTATGTACACATGTGTGTACATCTTTGTGTATTGTTGTGTACATATATGTCTATTGTTGTGTACATCTATGTGTATTGTTGTGTAAATATATGTCTACTTTTTTGTATATTTCTGTTTATTGTTGTTTACATATTATTGTGTACATTTATATGTATTGTTGAGTACATTTATGTGTAAACCTATGTGTATACCTTTGTGTACTGTTGTGCACATCTATGTGTACTATTGTGTACATATATGTCTACAGATGTGTACTTTCATGTGTATTGTTGTGTACACCTTTGTGTATTTTTGTGTACATATATGTGTATTCTTTAGTACATATATGTCTACTATTGTGTACATCTCTACGTACTATTGTGTAAACATATTTGTATTGTTGTGTACATCTATGTTTACTATTTTGTACATATATGCATACTATTGTTTACATATATGTGTATTATTTAATACAATTATGTGTAAGCCTATGTGTATACCTTTGTGCACTATTATATATATCTATGTGTACCATTGTGTACATCTATGTGTACACATGTGTACTATTATGTGTATTGTTGTGTACACATATCTATACACTTTTATGTACTGTTGTTTACATATATGTGTACTGTTTTGTACATTTATGTGTACTTTTTGTACATCATTGGGTATTGTTGTGTACATCTATGTGTACTATTATATAAACATATGTGTACTGATCTGTACATCTATGCTTACTATTGTGTACATATATATGTACTATTGTGAAACATCTGTATACTGTTGAGTATATTTTTTGTAAATCAATGTGTATACTTTTATGTACTATTGTGTACATCTGTGTATTGTTGTTTACATCTATGTGTACTATTGTGTACATCTATGTGTACACATGTATGCTATCATGTGCATTGTTGTTTACACATATGTGTACTATTGTGATCATATATGTGTATTGTTTAATACATATACGTGTATTGTTGTGTACATCTATGTGTAATGTTGTGTAAACATGTGTGTACTATTGTGTACATTGATGTTTACTATTGTGTACATATATGTGTACTATTTCATACATCTTTGTGTATTGTTGAGTACATTTATGTGTAAATCTATGTGTATACCTTTGTGTACTATTTTTACATCTATGTGTACTGTTGTGTACATCTATGTGTACACATGTGTAGCATCATGTTTATTGTTGTGTATACATATTTTGTACACCTTTGTGTAATGTTATGTACATCTACGTATATTGTTGTGTACATATATGTGTACTCTTGTATAAATCTATGTGTCCCATTGTGAACACATATGTATATTGTCATGTACTCATTATGTACACCTATGCATATTGTTATGAACACTTGTGTACTTCTATATGTATTCATATGTATAAAATTGTCTAGTGTTGTGTATGGTAATATGTAATAGTTTATACATAACAATACACATAATAGTAAATATGTGTACTCAAGAATACATACGTGTACACATAATAGTACACAACAATACACATTGAAGTACACATGTGTAAACCATAGTATACATAGAAATACACACATGTACACGTAATAGTACACAAGAATGCATATAGCAATACATGTGCACAAAATAGTACACATAACATTACATATGTGTACACACAGTTGTACATGATAACACTAGTTGTGACACCTCGTCACGCTAAATGAGATTACTCAAAACACAAAACACGATCAACTACTAATTAATCACATAGTCAAAAATGTAGAATAATTAAAACTAATGTAAATAAAGTTTAGAACATTTACATAAAGGCCCATCATTCTATTCTCATACTGTAACAAGTATTCACATATGGGTCCAAAGACCTCAGTCACATCCTGCATACAAAAGATATTTCATATGTACATGCCATATATTTACAAGCATTGGCATACTACCAAAATATCATGTCAATTCGAGTATATCATCTAGAAAACACATCCCATACCCGGACCTGAGAGTACAGGGATGACACTAGGACTCTACTATTAACATTTACAACTGACAACCTTCTGAATCTCTTGATCACCATGTTAGTTCTCTTCCACAGCGTCACCTCGACCTCGTTGCCCCCAACCACCTAAAAAATGTGGTGACCCACGGGTGAGACCCAGGCTCAGTGAGAGATATAACTCTCTTAAACATATATTGATTATAACATATTAATTAACAGTAAATACATTGAGCAGCTAGGGTATTGAATAAGAAATATGAACAGATTGAACAGTTTAAGCATACTAAGCATTTAAGCAAATAAGTTGTAGCATCAAGTAGAATTACTCAATTTTCATAAGTCAGTATCATGTAAGAACTATGTAGTGCAAAGACAAGACAAGGGTTCATCAACCAATGTGATACGTATTGAAACTAGCAATTATACTACAAGGATGGTATTATATATTTTATTATTATTCCCTGGGGAGTTTGAGTCATACCACTCAAAGTCCAACTGATCACTGTGAAGTGATATTCAGTTTCGTATAAGATCTAGGAGTGACGGTATCATAAGATTTCTTCCCCTTTGTCAGTACGAGTAAACTGTGGTGACATACCAGTCAAATTGCCAATGGTGACATATAGTCAACTAATAACAACTAGTCCATACTTGGTACAAGTTATGGCACTAGAAACCAGGGTATACAAAACCCTCTAATCTGAGGTACAACTGTAGCTATCCTCAATCACATCAATTGTCTGAGGCATGACCATACCATCCTCCATAATCTACATTTGTGGATGACAAGGATATATCCTCAACTTTCTACTCCTACATACTCAACAGCATACACTCTGAGTTTCCCTTGGGAATACTTATTTCATCATCCAGCAAATTCTGACACTGAAGATGGCTCTACGGCATAGGGCTCTACATGATTAATGTTACACTTGATTAATTACTGCCAATTGAATGCATTAAGTCTTTATCATATAAGTGGACATTCAAACCCTAATTCTTCTCTAATAAGAGTATATGTATAACAAATTCAAAAGATATAAAACATTTGAGATATAAATCTTAATCACATTACCACATGCTATCATTCATTGCAAATTAATGGACCACACTTATCATCATACTATTACAAGATACCAATATCTTATCACAAGTTCCTGGGTTTTAACCCTTATTGGAACATGAAGAGGATTTCACCTCAATTATGGCTTCAAACATGCCCAAAGGTCATTAAGACCAACACATTATTCATAGTAAGGTTATCATCATTCCATGCCTTAAAAAAGGCTCAAAAGATCATTAGCACATATGTGTCAACATATATTATCGTGGCAAGACACTATGATATTCAAATAGTATTGCATTGTGGTTTCAACACAAGAAGAGTGTAATACATTGTCACATTAATCATTCAAGAGGTCTGACTATAACCAATCAACATAATATAATTACCTTAAGGTTAGGTATAACAAGCTAGATCACATGGGAGTTACACATCCACTTATTATAGTAATTTATCAAATATAACTATATGATGACAAAGGTAAGTCTACAAATTAATGGTATTGAACCATCGAATTATCATCACTAGGACCCACATATATACCATGGGATTCATTCTAATCCATTGGATGTTGAAGCATCCATTATTATTCCTTGGATCAGGTTCATTATTCAAGGTTATCAATTGAAGTATAGGTCTAGCCATTAGATCAATTGAACCAAGGAACCATTGGTTTAAGATTTAGTCAAATCTATAATTACATTCTTAAATCATCATATTAGGGGATGACCTTATCCACCATTAATTGTGATAATTAGATCACCATTGGTTGTTAGATCAATAATACATTAATTTAACACCATAAAATATTAAGCTAATGTCATCATGGATTGATAGCATCATTAGAATACTTAGTGGATGGTAGTTAAACTTCTAATTGAGCCAAAACCGGACCTAAGGGGGTGACCATAGGTTGTCACCATAAAATTTGAGACCCTTGATCATGAACATCAGTTGCCAAGATAGAAATACCATTGGTTGTTGAATAGTATGACCATCAGTTGTGTGATAGGGAAGGAAATAGCTTGAAAACCCTAATTTGAACCATCGATTGTTTTGTACTTAGAACCATAGGTTGTTGCTATCAACCTGTCCCAGATCATACTATAACTTAAAAAGGTAGTACACATATTTACAAGTTGATATCGAACTGGAATAGAATAGGGAACACCATAAAAAATTTGTAACCCTAAACAAGCATGGTTTCTTTATGATTTGATCATCACATTAAAGCATAAACATAAACTAACAAGCTTCTAGTAAGCAATATAAGTGAAGAATGTTATATACTCGCCTCTATAGAGTAGGTCAGATCCCAAATAGAAATAATCTTGAGAAAATAAGGCAAGAAAACCCTAGATTCAGATCGGAACTTGGCCAACACTACTACAGAAGTGCCTTTTAGTGTCGGTTGTTTAACCCCCTTTGGCGTCGGTTTCTGAACGACGCCTATGTGGGCGCCGCTAAAAGGTTGGACACTTCAGCGTCGGTTAAAAAACTGACGCCTATTTAACATAAAGGCGTCGGTTTATTATAAAACACCGACGCCAAAAGGGTTCGCGCCACAGAAAACAGCGTCATCTAGGACGCTTTCTGCGTCGGTTATATACTAAACAACCGACGCAGAAAAGTGTCCTAGATGACTCCCATTTCCTGTAGCGCGAACACTTTTGGCGTCGGTGTTCAACAAAAAACCGACGCTGTAAGTCTGTGCTGACGGTTATCAGTAAATAACCGACGCCTATATCTATTTTTTTTTATAAATCTGTTTGCAGGCCTGCTGTGGCTGGTCAGCAGGATGAGAACCTGCAGTTCAGTTTTCTGAACTGCAGGTTTACGACATCCATTGATATCAGCCTACAAACAGGCCACAAACCTGCAAAATTAACATAAAAAGATTCACACAAGTAGATACATTCAGACATCAATTCAATTGTCACGTTCACACATATAGAATCATTCAAATACATGTTTTAACATTCAGAAACATTCATTTACAAAGTATCATTCATCATCACTATCAACATCCCAATTATATCTAACAGTTTATGACCCCACATGCCTTCCTCCCCAGTTCCTGCCGCTAGACAACCACACAATGGATCCAAGAGGATATGCAGGCGTTTGCCAAAGACTATAGGCTGAGTTAACTATTGAGTTAACTCAGCCTATAGTCTTTGGCGAACACCTGCAATCCTCTTGGATCCATTGTGTGGTCGTCTAGCGGCAGGAACTGAGGAGGAAGGCATGTGGGGTGATAAACTGTCAGGACTAGCACAGCAAGTTGCGATGGAGGTGGAGACGACGACGACGGTGGTGCTTCAGGCGACGCCTGCTTGGCCGGGTAGGGCTCGGCGAAAGGGTTCAACTGCGGCATGGCTTCGATGTAGTAGAGGGAAGGGAGGGGTTCAGAATCCTACGAGAAACGTTTAGAGATGAGGATATTACTGTGGAGGAGGAGGAAACAGTAGACGATATCTCGAGTTGGAATGTCCTCTCCGCGCATCAAGTTGCTCCAGTGCTTCAGTGGGTACATGTGCATCATCAACCTAAAATTTGACAAAAATAAACACACTGAATTAGGCCAATATAGAAATATAGGATATATGACATAACTAGAAGATAATGAATTTTATAGAAATACAGGATATGTTTTTAGAACTTACATTGGTATCCTCGCCGTGCTCGTCATGGACAACATGCTCATCATGAACATCATTCTCATCATGGTCAGCCATCTGAAAATGTCATAAAAAAGGCAAACATTTAGCATTTGTATCAACTAGAAAAAGGAAAACATTTAGCATTTGTATAAATTAGAAAAAGGAAAACATTTACCATTTGTATAAACATTCATGTCTCTAAAATTGTGATCTTTTATCAATTAACAATCCTTCATTGTGATCTCCGCGCACATATAAGTCATCATTAGCTTCAATATTTTGTGGAGTTGGCAACCCAACTGAGAATGGACTGGAGTCATCATACTTATCATAGTACTCTTCTTCATCTATAGGATCTTCAATGAACTGTCTTTTACCATGAAGAACAACCGACCATTTATCATTTGCAGGATCATCGATATAGAATATTTGTTTTACATGTGATGCCAATATGAATGGTTCAGCCTTCTCGCCAATCATTTCAAAGTTCACCAAAGTGAAACCCAATTCATCCACTATAACTCCTTTGGTGTTATCAACCCAGTTACATTTAAAGAGCGGAATATTGAAATCTATGTATTCAAACTCCCAAATGTCTTCAATGACACCGTAATATGACATTTTAGCTTCACGTGGACTCTTATCCTTTGCACTTGCAAAGTACATAGTTGACGCTTGAAGAGTGACCCCACTATTTTGGATGACACTCTTATCATCTTGGCGCTTTGTGTAATATGTGAATCCATTAATGTCAAACCCTTCATAAGACATAACATTCGGTTTTGGTTTAAAGGCGAGACATTTGATAGTTTCTGTAATACCATTTGGTGTTTGAGATAGTTGATGTAAGACTTTATCTTCAAACCACTTAGTAAAAGTCTTATTATGCTCTCTAGCAAGCCACATTGAACTTGCTCGAGGATGTTGTCTCTTTATGAAATTGGTATGTTCCTCGATATAAACACTCACTTCGTCCATATTATGTAAAATATACAAGTGAGCTTGTTCCAACTGCTCACGGCTGATTACTTTCACCCGTGATCCCAAAATTCCTTTGCCCTCCTCAATATTCTTGTCATTATCAGGAGTGTCATTACCACTGAGAAAGTCATTGCAGAAATCCATAACCTCTCTCGCCACATAACCTTCAATAATACTCCCTTCAGGACGATAACGGTTTCGAACATCACCTTTAAAAACGCTCATGTATCGTTCAAAGGGATACATCCAATGCAAGAAAACCGGTCCCAATATTTTCACTTCCCTAGTCAAGTGGACAACAAGATGTACCATGATATCAAAGAACGAAGGAGGGAAATACATCTCAAGCTGACATAGGGTAACAACCACTTCTCTTTGCAAATTATCGAGAGTATCAGGGTCAATAACTTTGCTGCATAGACTGTTGAAAAAGAAACAAAGTCTGGTAATTGCAAACCTTACATGCTTCGGCAATATAGATCAAATTGCCACGGGCAATATTTGTTGCATTAGAGTGTGACAATCATGAGATTTAAGACCTATCAACTTCAGATCTTTCATTGATACCAATCTACAGATGTTGGATGAGTAACCATGTGGCACCTCAAATTCTTCGCATCTTTCGGATTTGCAAACAAGCGTTGAAACCGTGATGTTATAGGTAGATACCACAACACCTTGGCAGGAGAACCAGTTTTGGACTCCCCCGAAGTCATCAATTTATATCGTGACGCACCACATTTTGGACAATCTTTCGGTTCGTTCACATTTACGTCATCAGAGGCAATTTCTTCTTCCACCCAAGCACTGCTATTGACATCTACTGGATTCGATTTTGAAATCTCTCCATGCCAGTGCCATTCTGTATAGCCTTGTACAATCCCGTTGCACATGACATGACTTTTGATTTCCTCACCAGTGTTGAGTTTCAAGTTGTTACCGCAATGCCTACATGGACAGTAGAACCTATCTGTAGGTTTTTTCCTATGTTCCTCGGCAAATCTAATAAACTGATCAAGACCAGATATAAACTCTGGGGTGCAACGATTACGAATGGACATCCATGATCTATCCATTCTATGATCAGAGAAAGCAAGTATATATTAGGAAAGCAAGTATATATTAGGAAACAAGTATATAAGCAAGTATGTCGTATTACAGTTCATCATTAAGAAAGATATAAGCAAGTATGTCGTATTAAAATAGACTAAACAATAAAAGAATTTTTTTTTTAGGCAAGACAATATGAGAAAATAGTAGTGTAATCATGTAAATGGGAACATTCATGGGAACACACACTTCAGTTATAAGCATTCATGTAGCAACTTACAGTTCCATTCATGGGAACACACACTTTAGTTATAACAATAACTAAACAAAGGGGTTGGTGTACCCCTAAACATGCGCATAATTAAAAAAACTATTACTACAGACAAGTCTAGATAGATAGACAACTAAATACTACACCAACATGGTCCCGCATGCATCAGTAACTTCTTTTTTATGATGAAGTTGTGTCACGAAGCTCCTCACTGTATTTAGACGAATCTGAACTGATAGGGGCCTCAGATTTAGATTTGTCTGAGCTGATATGCGACACCGTGCGCTCATACCGCAGAAGATGATCGGGGGTCTCGCAGTTGTTGTTGGTTATCCAAACTTTGATGGAATTATCGCCAACTGGACGGAGAAAAAGCCTATTCCAACGGACCACATGCAGCTCTCCAATCCAATCACGCCAACTGGATTTTGATACAAGATTTCCCGCCAAATCATACTCAACCTCGATTACATGTGAATAATTTCCAAAAGTTAGGGTCACTTTACCAGGCATGTAGTGTCTTCCTTTTAGAAAACGCCAATGTTTGGGTATGACCAATTGGTTTAAGGAACGATCATCTAGGATGATGTCCAATTGTTCTTCAATAGGGAACGTTAACATTGACATAGAGGCCCAATTCATAGTCATTGTTATGGGAAGACAGAGACTGCGCAATATTAGTATTAACAAAGTGTAAGTACATATAACGATGTTATATATTTTCAGAAAAAGTTGTATAACATCAGTTAACCTTTTAAACAAGTATATATTAGGAAACAAGTATATATTAGTCAATCTTGGACGGTTTTCTAGGCCAACAAACACATTTGATGTCAATCTTATATATAATAAATGTGTACCACCTATCCCATCCTTGAACACCTAATCTCACTTAGGATGTAAGTGTATAATGTGTATTTGGTTTTCAAGAAAATTTCGGCAGCATTTCCCCGTTGTTCTCTAAGTACATATGTACTTAGAGAACAAACGGGGAAATGCTGCTGAAATTTTCTCGAAAATCCAATACACATTATACACTTACATCCTAAGTGAGATTAGGTGTTCAAGAACAGTCCCAAACTGGGGACTATCCAAGATTTACTCCTACTGAGTAAATCTTGGACGGGTTTCTAGGCCAACAAATACATGTGTTGTCATTCTTATATAAACCCTATAATTCATGAAATCATTATAATTCAATTTAATATGTTGGGATCACATAATTATATAATGACATCAGAATATATAGAAGAATCATAATTAACATGATTAACAACATGCTCATCAAACTAGGGTTTTCTTGAATATCATCTAATAAATCAAGAATTTCATAGTTTCAAACATGCAATAATTCACAATGCAATGTTATAAACTATAGGCAACATGGATAGATGAAATAAATAAACATCCAGCATCTATCACTTATTCAATCTTCAAGAAACCTTGACAAACATCCAACATCTATCACTTATATAATTTGCATGTATATACACCCTAAAGTGCCACAAATCATATAATAAAACTATCATGTTATGATATTAGGACCACTTAAAGCACATTAGGCACATTAAGCAAGCAGAGTAGGGAGTCAATTTCGTGCAAGCAGATTAGGCAAGCAGATTAGGTCAGCACATAAAGAACCAATTTCGCGCCTGGGTAGGTCTGCAGGTACCTGGGCAAGAAGAGTAGGGTGAGGTCGAGCTGGTTGAGTACGTGGGTGGCGGCCGACGAGCTCCAGAACCAGCGGCAGTGACTCCGAAGAGCAGGAGCGTCAGCCGCAGCAGGCAGGCAGGCGGCCAGGCGGCGGCAGGCAGGCAGCGGCCAGGTGGAGGAGAAGGAGAAGGGGGTACGGCGGCGCCGGTTCTCAGGCGTGGCAGGCAGGTGGGCACCAGGCGTTGCGGCGGCGCCGGTTGTCAGGCGTGGCGGCGGCGCAGGCGGTTGGAGCAGCAGGGCGGGCAGCAGGGGTGCCAGAGAAGAAACACGTCGGAGAGGGGCACCGGAGAGGGGACGCCGGAGATGGGGCACCGGAGAGAAGCGCCGGAGAAAAACTAGTACCAGCAGCAGAGAAATCGCCGGAGAAATCGCCGCAATAGGGAAATAGGGTAGCAACGAAGCATAAGAAAGGGGAAGAGTCGGGCGATCGAAGGTTATGAAGTTCCCCAATAGCGTCGGTTGTTTACAACAACTGACGCCTAAACATCTTTACCGTCGGTCGTTCGCAACATCCGACGTCCATTTGGACGATATTTTCGTGAAAATGTTTGGCGGGAACCACATTCAGCGTCGGTGATTAAAGGACGACCGACGCGGAAAAGGACACTTTTCGCGCAAATTTCCATCGCACATAAGCGTCGGTGTTTTAACTACAGACTCGACGCCGAAAGTGACATTATTTTTTTCGCTCGAAAATTGGATGACATTATGCGTCGGTTTTGTATAAACAACCGACGCTGTATACAAAGCGGTACCCGTGTTTGGCTGGTCTTTGAATATAGACGTCGGTTCTTCTAAATAACCGACGCCTTTAATATAAGGCGTCCGTGTTCCTTAATAACCGACGCCCAGAAAAGCGACATTGAATGCTATTTCTGTAGTAGTGCAAGTAGACACTTCTCTCCACAAAGAAGCAAAACCCTAGAAGAAGAAATAATAATGATAGATTTTTAAGTTCTAGAGCCACTTTCACCATGGAACAACAAGGTTCTGACCTGGAGAAATATAGTAAGAAGAAGAGAACAGAAATAAATGGAGGAAATAAGATAATACTTACACTTTTAGGTCAAGATCACTAGGAAGGAGATTTAGGAACCCCTAAAGGAAGTCAATTGCAACCCTAGATTCTTTTTTCAAGAAGATCCCCACTTTTTTCTTCCTTGGATAGGAGCAGATGCACAAAGGGAGAATGAGATTTGTAGAAGGATGGAAGTGGTGGAGAGTAAATTGTCCGTTTGGGTGCTTATGGATAAGTATATGAAACTTTAAGATAAAGAAAAAGAAAAAGTTGAAGTTCTAGTATATTTCCAAGTGTCCATGGCCTTAAACTACTAAGAATATACAAGCACACACACAAGCAGCTCCCCCATGGTCCATATAGACCTGATTAACTCTCCTTTTTTGAGTTTTCAAGCCAATCAAATAATTCATTAGTTGATAGCTACTAAAGGTAGCTCATCCATGAAGGGGTAAATCCTAAAATAGCCTTAAGGAAAAAACTTCAAATCATGGCTCAACTAGGAGTCCCATGGATAATAATACTCAAAAATTATAAAATAACATCTAGGGAACATAATGTATGTGAAAAATTGCAAAGAAAACCCCTCCATTAGGTAAATTGCAGAAAAGTCCAAAATGTACATAAAATTGCATAACTTGCTCAAACAGTGTCCAAATTAGACCAAATTTTAAACTTAAGCTTGTATTATGATTTAAAAGCATATAACAAGGTTAGATTAGGTTTATAAGCATTCAATTATGATAATTAAGCTTACTCAACTCATTAAGCAAGTTCAGGGGCCTTACACTAGCAGTACACATATGTCCACAACATTACACATTGTAGTACACATGTGTACACATAGTTGTATATAGTAATACACAATAGTACACATGTGATATTCAACAATACACATAGCAGTAAACATATTTACACAACAATCGAGATGGGCTCCAGAAGGAGGATCTGACTTTAAGATTATAACCCAAAACCTTTAAGGACCCCCACAACTTTATTACGGGGTCGAAGTAGATATACATGGGGACTTTTAGGATTCTTAAGATATTTCTCTTAAGCCAGTTACGCCAATCTGATAGTTAATAAAAGTACAGAACTAGAACGAGTCTAGCAAAATGTCATGAAGTAAATAAAAAATAGAGTCCCTCATATTCTACTATTCATAGAGGAGTTCTTGTCTATGTAACCACAAGTAGGGCAGTCTATGCACCTGTTCTTGGGCATATACAACCCTCAAATTCCTTGGCAAGCAGCCTACATCCAACTATAGTATGTACTTTGATGTTTGTTCCTATGGGAGGGGGTCAACCCACTCGCTTTTGTGCAGAGTGACTATAACCCATCAATGATATGAGACCTCTCTCGAGGATGACAAATCATCAGCCTAGAATATTCTATATACCCTTTCAGGTCTAGAGTATTTTGAGATGCTAGGAATATGTGCGATCTGGGAATAACTGATGCGCGTCGTTGTACACGCAACAATCATTAGGAAAAGTCCTAGAGTTTAACCTTCTAACCCAGTTGTCAACTTGTTGTGAACAACAAGTCAACTTAGTATAGATAGATATCGATCTAAGGGACGGAGGAAAAGAAAAGTTAAAATCCAAATCTGATTGCAAGTATAAGAATTAAATCCCGATTTGAGAGAGTTATTAATACTAAGATCAAAAATAAAAGTGCTGAAATAAAGTTTAACTAATCAAAAAAATAAAGATCTGGGGTCCAGAAGATCACCACCAAAACCACGTTCCTATTCAACTAATCAAATTCTAAACTCCAAGGATCAAATCAGGACCTTGTGTTTACATGTCCTTATGGACAAACTCACAAGGGTCAGACTTCACGTGAACCCGTTGGTCCTGGCGTTCACAGATCATTGCCCAACCGTCCAACATGCCATTATCCACAGTCATCAAAAAGCATGTGAATTCAAACCAGCGTTCAAACCCAAGGCTCAGGTGGTTGCGTCACCAAGAATTATAACAAGAATAAGATTAAATAGACGAAAAGATGATAATCGCAATTAAGGGACTATTGTTTCATTCTTACAGAGATCCACGGTCATATCACTCCATAAGAATATATCAGATCGTCCAAATAACCACAAATAAACAGAGAGAAAACATTTGTTCGATGGAGGAATATAATTGATTATATTGAATAGAACCTGGCTAAGGGGCTACTTCCATTCCCCAGATAGATTTACTCAGACATAACAAGACCAGAAGAAATGCAAACTAAAATGAGATCCAACATTATACAAGATGTGGTCTACAATTAAAAATTGGATGAAATAGAATGAAGAAATGGAATGCTTTTACAAGTGAAGAGTCCCTCCTTTTATAGGAGGGGAGGGGGTAGGCTGCCATCAAAAGAGGGGGGGAAAAGAGAGGGAGACTAATTTTTGAATTTTCTGGATCTGGTCAAATTGAAAGTTGATTGTCTTTAATTATCTTGACCATGTAACTCTATTTAATGCAGATTCTCGCAGAAGCGATTTCGAACGTATTTCTCTCCCACTAAAAGCACAAACGCCGTCCAAATAATAGGATTTTATTTTAGGAAATTAAATTTCCTTTCCAATGAATACTTGTGCACTCAATTTGGAGTTTGAATGCAAGAGTTATGTCACTTTTGGTGGAGGGTATATACGAATTTCAGGACTGCTGCAAATTGTATAATTTTCCTACAAAACCCAAGAAAATAGAATTAAAACTCCAATTAAAGATAAAAATATAAAATAAAACAACTAATTATGAAACTAAGAGAATAAATAACAAAATAATCTTAAACAAATATCAAAAATATATAAATAAAAGGGATAAATATACATTTATCAAGAACCTAGTAGTGGGCCCGACTGTGTAGGGCTAGGCCCATCTGTGCCAAGGTCTTCAGTTCTGCACAGATCACCTTGAACCATCCTCCTTTTAGATTCCAATCCAAACTACCTTCTCTTATCTATTTCTACAACAAATCTCTCGGTATGGGAAGAAATAGAAGTTCAAGAAAGAAAGAGATCAACCAAACTAGCAATCATAACCAGAAAGAGAAGGTAGAACAGAAAATGTACTAGATCTAAAATAAAGCTACTTTTTTAAGGTAAAGTACATAAACATGCTCAAAACGGGATATATACCCAATAAGGAGCTTAACGATCTATGTCTAAGCATAGTTGGCACCGAACAAAGATGGAAGAACATCATTTATACAAAAACTAAAGAGAACAGTAGAAGAAAGAAGGAAAAGAGGAGATTTAACCCGTAGAGGAGAGGTGGCTCTCTCTCCTTAGCCTCTGTATTGGCCATATCTCATCTTTGGGTCGTCCTCCTTATTCTTCTGGACTCCTTGGCCTCCTTTCTCTTTGATTCCATCCCAAACAATAGCTTGGTGGGTGTATGGAGGCAGAAGATGGCTGGGAATGGTAGGAAGTGGGTTAATAGTGGTGGAAAGCGATGGTAGATGAAAGTAAAGTGAACGTACAGACGTAGGATGAGCACTTCAACTTTTTCAGATCTTGAAACTCTCCCACAGGGCTCTGGGAATCGAGAAGAGGTGGAACCACAATGTGGAACCAAAAAAATCTTCGAACCCCTCTCTAGGTAGCAAGGGGTGAATATTTATAGGTGAAGGTGGAGTGTTTGTAATAAGTGGTCGTGACACCTCCCTCGGTCGCTACCCCGATCTCGACCCGGTCGTGTAGGGGATAGTGGTCGAGATAGATGATGTGGTCAAAACGGTGGTTGCGGATAAGATGGTTGATGGCCCTTATCCTCGATACGACCGTAGCGAGCGTCTCAGTCGTGGCGGATGTAACAATTGTGATGAGTGTAGTGGTCGTGATAGTCTTTGTTGCGGTTGTGGTTGTGACTGTTATGTGTATAAATGTACACATTTGTATTGCTTTGCGTACACATATACACTGCTTTGTGTATTGTGTTGTAGGTATGTGTATTGTTATGTCTAGTTTTGTTTCTACATGTGTACCGTTATGTGTATTATTATGTGTATATTATATATATTGATGAGTATTGCTAAACAAACTCTTGTATAGTATGTGTATTGGTATGAATTCTATTTGTACTCTTATCTACTTCTATTGGTACTCTTGTATTTTGATACATGTACATTCGTGTACCGTTATGAATGTTTCATGGATGACATTATAGTTGCTTGCGAGAGATGTTCTTTAGAAGATGATGACGAAGATGTCATCCGGTCAAGAGGCTTGAATCTTGGACCTAGGGTTTATTTATATGGAATTTGTTTGAAAGTTAATAAAAACTTGATTCATGTAGCATTTGTTGTAAGATTTTATATGTAATGCATAAATTACCATTTAAATATTTTGACATGATATCATAGACTATGATATGTTGTATTCTAACATTTGCACATGGCCTATAATTTCATAGATTAAGAAATGCTATATTTTGATTGACATGTAATGCATACTATAATACTGCTACATATATTGTCATGTGTACTGCCATGTGTATTGATATACCTAATTTTATGTGTATAGTACACATTACATAAATCAAGTAATACATAACATTACACTAAGCGTTACATATGGCTATATGGCTATGAGTATTGTTGTGTATTGTCAAAATGTACTATATGTGTACTTCTACCTCTACTTATAGATTATGATTTCTTAGACTATGACATTTTTGTGACATTCAAATCACATGATATCCGTATCACATCCTTCAAATCTATGTGTAGTCATATATCCCCAAGTAAATAGGAAGGAGTGTTCATTTTTTTTTACAATCTTTCCTTTATCCTGCTATTTCGGAATTGCTATTGAGCAAGATCTAACAATAAATAACATCACCCAAAATGTTAACGAAAATCAAGTAAGGACGGTGGATAGGTAAAGAGGCGCTCCCCCTCGATCTTGTTTATAGGTACGAAAATAGTTACGTTTGGTTACTTGGAATTTACCGTATTGGATTGTATTTTGGTATCCAGTTCTGCAAATTTTATATTTGATTTGCGTTATGGGAGAAACGGGGCTAATTCTGAGATTTTTAGATAGAATAGAAATTCTGCATTTTGGTCTCTATCAAAATTCTCCCCGAGGTCAAAATCTATCATGGACAAGACGGCAGACACAAAAAAAAGATAAATCTCACACTTCAAAATCCAGCAAATCATATATAAAATTTTACTGGATTTCAAGAATGCAACATTTCAGAGGGACAGAAAGGAACGCGACGTGCGACTTGGATTGCTGTGTCATCTTCGTTCTTCACCGTCTCAGGCTATTTCATCAGTTCGCTGCTACTCCTCGGAGGCTTAATAATACTAGTCTATCTCACTGGTGAACAAGACCCTACAGCTGTTTTCTGGACAAAAATATTGTAATAACTACAGGCGAAGAAGCTTTCATGGGAGAGCACAATCTAGTGCACTCTCCTCTGCTCTGACACTGGACTTTGTCTAGGTGCGAGGTTGGCCAGCTTTAGATCGTCGTCGTCGTTTGAGAATCGTCGAACACGTTAGCAACAGGGTCGCCGGCCACCACAACGGCGAGGCAGGCAGCTGGTTCTCGTCCCCCTTGTCCACGGCAGGGTTAATTGCCGTCATAGGAGGAACACCGTCTCGTCGGCTTGGATCGCTATATCCATGGGAATCTCGGAGGCGATTATTCTTCGACGGCGACCACAACATGGGGATAAGGCGGGGTTATTATATTAGGAATGATGAACAAAATCAAAGATGGAGAAAAAAGAAAGCGCTCCGGCCTGTTGGGAAGAAGAGCTGAGTTAACGAGCTATTCTAATTCTGCCCTGACCATCGCGGGACGTTGCGCCCAACATTTTCCAATTAACAACTGGGCCGTTGTGGGGCATTGCCGGGAAGTTGCCCAGACGTTGCCTGCTCAGGAATGGAGGAACGACTGGAGCGCCGGCTAGGACGGCAGTGAGAAAGAGGGAGGACACGCTGGCTATGACGGCCGCGAGAAAGAGGGCGGAGACGTTGGCTATGACGGCCACTAAGGAAGATAGCAGACTTTATCGGAAGCAAGTGGAGTAACGATAATCACGGCTTCACGAACGGAAAAAAAAGAAGTTGAATGTTAGTGGGCCGTTGTGGGTTTGACGTTGTTAGAAGCGTTACTAGGCCGTTTGGGGTTCAATGTGTGTTGTGTATCACGCCTCTATTTGATAACTAATTTGTCTTCTTGATTAAAATGTAAATAAAAAGATAATTAATGCGTGTCTTTACTTTGTGTGCTATTTTATTAGGTAGAAGCGTTACATCGCAATGTGGACTAATGCTTATGTAGAAAGTTTTGCGGTGAATATCAATAGACAGGAGTTACCATGGTCAAAATAGAAGTCAAGAAAAGTTATGGCGCGTGTGAGAAATTAAGGCATGATAAAGAGAGGGAATTGAAATAAGAAATAAAGGCAAAGTAGAGAAATCGGAAAAGGGAAATTAAGGCATGACAAAAAGAGAGAATTGAATGAGACATAAAGACAAAGTAGAGAAACGGGGAAAAGAGAATAGGGAGACAGATTTCGTGGAAAGATTTTAATGGAAAAGTTAGCCATTCCCTTTCTTTTAATAAATTATGATATTAACAGTTCATAAATAATTTTGAAAATGGACTATGAAACATTTTTTATTTTGGAAAGTCTCCTTGGCAGCAACGTCTCTATCGTTCATGTAAATAGGAGAAAATACTCTTAGATGCATTTTATAATCACACAAAGTAGATAATAAAAGGAAAAATCTATCAATATGTGTTTTAGAATGTATGTTTGTTCGATGCAATATTTAGATTGAATTTAAACATTTTGCCTACACATATATTATATCAAGATTTGATTTTTTGACATTTCATTTAGCATTATAAAAATTTAATGTACAATATTTCAATTTTTTTATTTCTTTATGACTCATGTTTATATGTATATGTATCTACATTATACAGACATAAGCACACACACATACCTACATAAAAGATTGACAAATAATTTCATAGAGAATATGGATGGTCCCAATGAAAAAATGGACCTAAACCACACAATCAACATTCCCGTTCCATGTATATATTAATTTATTTCCATCTGAATATATATATATATATATATATATATAGAGAGAGAGAGAGAGTCGGGCTAGAATACACTCGATTGTACATATCACACGCTACACTCAAGTGGTATTTGTATATCAAGACTATTTTTTTACAAAATGTAAACCAATGATCTTCATTATGATACTATAATTAGGCTACATATGAATTTTGAGCTCATTTGGATGAGTGTAAGTCACTCATCCGAGTACAACAAAATTAACGCACGAAACTCATTTGAAATGCATAATTTGTGTGGCTCAAGTGGTCAAGCATGGTGTCCCCTAACAAAGGGACTCGAGTTCGAATCACAGTTGTCGCCTTGATTTACCACCCTCCCGGGCATTCGTCCTACGCCACGGGCGTGTGAGTGAGGGGGGAAATATTTATCTCTTAATCCCATATATGTATTGATACAAAGTGCAAAGGGATTTTATGCTTGGTGAATATGGATGGATCCCAATGAAAAAATCAAACCTAAACCATACAATCAACATTTCTAACTTTACCATCCCCTGAATATATTCATATATTTCCATTCGAAACGAACAATACCTTCTCATATGCACTAATTTGTAGGATGAAATATCTAGAGTTACGAGAGGAAAAGAAAGAATTAATACAATAAAGGCAAAGAGATTACTATGCTAACCTTTCACAGTATGTTTGGTACGCGGTAAATAGAGGGGAGGTGAAGGAAGAGCAAAGTGCTTTGATTGTTTTGTTGCATAAGGGGAAGGGAAAGAAAGGGGAATGGAAGGGAATGAAAGGGTAACAAACAAGTGTATTTTCAGTCATTTCTCTTTCATTCTCTTCCCATCAAATCAGGCTGGAGACAAGAGGAAGGGAAAAAACTTGACATGAAATATATTAGAAATGTTTGATAAAAAAATAAATCATGGGAAGAAAAATATAAGTAATACGACAAAAAGAATAAAACCTGCAACTAATGAGAATACAACCATATGTCACATATATCTACATCACTTGGAGCGGCATATGGAATGATGGATGATTATTTTAAAAAATAGAGAAATTTTGGATAAAAGACAAAAATAAATATAAAATGAAAGGTAACTAAAATAAATTTGTCTGCTTGAAACAATTTAAAATATTTTAGATTTTTTTATAAGTTTGATATAATTATAGTGATACAAAGAGTAAAAGAAAAATTGATAATTAGAGGAAATGTAGTGCACTGTGACGGGAAGTACTTGGATATGTGGAGGGGGAAAATTTATGAAAATTCACAAATATGAAGCATATAATTTTATAATCAAAATGAATATAAAAAATAATTGTAGTCTCATATAAATATCACCAACATTTTGCGTCACCAGAAATTTCTTTATATTTACATTGTCGTTCATATTCCCCTTCCCTTCCCCTCCCCATGCTAATCAAACACACTAACATAAGTGTCCACCCCTCCCCTCCCTTCCCTTCCCCTCTCCATGCTAACCAAATAGACTAACATAAGTGTCCCCTCTCCTCCCTTCCCTCCCCCTCTCTTCCCTTCCTCTCCCCTTCATTCACCACGTACCAAACATAGTATATGAAGAGGAAAAGGCAATTAAATGTGAAATAGATCGTCAGAATCATGCTAGGAGAAGGCTTGAGCAATTCCAACAAAATTCTATACAAGAAAGTACATATTATTAATTTCCTTCTCAGCCAACTTTTATAGTTGGAAGTTTAGATCAACAATGCTCACCAACCAAAAGTCCTGGTAAATGGGAATTTGGATCTTCATCAATTGTCAATGAAATGAATCTACCTTCCACCTCATTAAAAATAAAAATGAACTACAGCCAAATTAGGAAAGGCTTTATAATAGATTTGGTGATACCTAATGAGGCATACATGCTTCCTATTTGTAAAAATTGTGACCATTGTGATGCAAAGAGATTTCCTTATGAAGTCAAGATATTTTTTTGCTATGATGGAGAGATTACTCCTACATCAAATGATATCCCATCAGAATTATGTTGTTTTTATATGTCATAAAGTTAAGAGGCTATTCACTTCATACATTGTATATTCAACAACAATGATTTGTGCTTCTCTCTAATTTGTAATTTGTAACAATATTATTCATGACAAGAGACTAATTTTCTTATTTTTGATTTAATACCTAGAGCTAAAAAATAACATTTGAATGAATCAATAATGTATAATGATTACTAAATAATAAATGAATAAATTTATATATTACCTCTCTCCTCATGTAGCAGAATTTCATCTAAATCTACAAAATAAGAATGGTCATATAATGAAGCATTACTCGACCATTGGATGAAATTTTATCTCTTCGTGAAATTCCTTGATGTCATCCAATATTTTCATGTGGAAATAATATTGGGTATTGTAAAGGATCACGACAACTATAGTAGTAATTGACATAATGGCTACTCCCACCATGAGTGTAGACATGGTTGTCTCTTTGAAAATTTATGTTGTTATTGTTGTCATCTTTATTTTTAATCCAAATTGTAGCCATTTGTGAAGATGTTGGTGCATTTTGAATTCATTAATGTACATTTGGATTTGATTAGTAAGTATTCCACATCCTTAGAATTTTTCGAATCCCTTAGACTTTGAAAGAACTTTGAATGTGGATTCTTCCATAATATCTTGACTAATATTATAAATACATCATCTCTCTATCTTGACGATTGATGTAGTCTATTTTCTATCTAATGATCAGTGTCATAGAAGTTTAATTGCAAGTGTGATGGATGACCATTTTTCAATATCATGATATTGATGAATTGATATACTTGCCTTTATATTTTGAAAGTATATATTCCTCTATTCTCTTTGAAAGATTTTTATCTTGATGTACACTCATATATGTGAAAGCAAATGTATTATTATAAGTTTGTATACATTGTTTGAAGTGAGTAGCTTTATGATCTAACTTCACAGGAGATGGCCAGAGATCGTCCTCTCAATAGGATAGGACATAAAGAAGGAATCTTCCAGAAGAACTAGGAACGGATCCTGAAAGCATCCTTGACTTTTGATAATGAAGTATACAATTCAAGTAATTCAGAAGGGATATCATTTGCTTTTAGAACAATTTCACCATCATATCAATAGAATGTCTTCACTTCATAGGGAAATCTATTTGTATGGTAGTAGATACAATACCTACATTTGAAAAGTATATATGGCTATGTAGGTGTAAGTAAATCTGTTATGAAGATTCTAGTGACATGTTCGTCTCTTTTCTAAATTTGATCTGAGACAATCAAAGAAAATCTTTCTTCATTGTGTGCTCGATGTATTAGATTGTAAATATTTTTTCTCTAAGTAACTAATTTTTAATAAATCGGTAGATGATGAACCAATATGTTTGTTGTATCCACATTTACTTCTTTTGAAATGTCATTGTATTTCTCAAATTTTCTTTTAGTATAATTTTGTATGTTTTTTCACTCATTGCTTCCTTTTTCTCCTTTGAAAGATTGGCATAAATCTTAATTTATCTTTTTCTCATTAAATATTTTTTTCCTGAGGCAAATCTGAATACTTTATCCTATATACATTGGTAATACACCATATGTTAAAATTTTATATTAATACTTATAAATGTAAATTATATTTTCATATTATATATTCAAAATAAAGACACGCACTACATGTACATGTCTACATATGTGAAGAAAAATATAAATTCCATATTATACATGTTTTAAATTCTACACACAATTTCTTAACTTGCACATGACGAAAATGCACTACAAACGTGTAAGATGTCAATTTTCATGTAGAACTACTAAACCTACTTAATTAGAACATAATGAATATTGCAGATAGGAGACATGAATACCAAAACAAATAAAATATTAACGTGGCAAGCATAGTCATGAAATGGTACAACGCAATATTTAATCGTGTATCCTCATCAAGTAGGTTTTGGTTCTTTCCACATCGGTGTAGTCTGATTTTTGGCATTTGTACATTTTCTCTATTTTCTTTGTTAATTTGTATGATAAAATACAACCTCATCAGATTTATAAAAATTAGAATCTAATCATATTCAAGACGCCTATGGTTGGTTGGTTGGTTAGTTTCAGGTAAGGTTTTGCGCCTGTACGATGCTGAAACAGTGTCGTTATACATGACAATCTTATACTAAAGGTCAGTCAAATGTCATTGCTCTTGGAAAAATATTATTCCTTAGTTATTTGTGTATATAGCATTTTCATATCTTTTTGTTACTTTTAGTCTGTTTTGCTGAAACTATTCCCTCTCAAACGACAACTACATATTAAACGATAAGTAAGATTTTTAACTTCTCTTGAGATGAACTTTTACAGTCGGAATTCTTGGTTTTGTCTCCTTGGCCTTTGATATTCCACATGAATGGTACGCCATCATGTATTCTTGGAAGTGCTTGTATTATAGATGTTGATAACGATGTTGATGGCCTCACTGTTGACTATTCTATATGGGACCAAGCACAACGGGAAGTCATACGACAGTGTCTTCTTCTCACCACAATGGGATGTTTGGCATAGGCAGAGACCGGAAAATTGGGAGGACGGCAGAGGAAGAGAATAGAAATCACATTGTAGATAGAGGTCAAGGAAGCAAAGTCACGTTGGCTTACTTCTCTCCCTCACCCCTCTCCCTCCAAAGAGAAACATTCGTTCGTGATAAGAGGTGTGAATAGGGAAAGGGGAATTAAGGCAGGACAAAGAGAGAGAATTGAATGAGACATAAAAGTGAAGTAGAGAAACTGGTAAAGGAGAATAGGGAGACAAATTTTGCGGAAAGATTTTAATGGGAAAGTTAATCATTCCCTTTCCTTTAATAAATTATGATATTACCAGTTAATATATAATTATGAAAATGGAATATGAAACATTTGTTATTTTGGAAAGTCTCCTCGGCAGCAACGTCTCTATCGTTTATGTAAATAGAGAAAATATTTTTAGATGCATTCTATAATTACACAAAGTACATAATAAAAGGAAAAATCTATCAATATGTGTTTTAGAATGTATTTGTTTGATGCAATTTTAGATTGAACATAAACAATTTTCTTCCATATATATATATATATATATATATATATATATATATATATATATATATATATATATATATATATATATATATATATATATATATATATATATATATATTATAGTCAGGCTAGAATACACTCAAGTGTACAGATCACGCCATACACCCCAATGGTGTTTTCCTATCTAGACCATGTTTTTACAAAATCTAATCCATTGATCTTCATGGTTACAATAATAATAGGTCACACATAAAATTTGAGCTTATTTGGATGAGTATAATTCACTCATCTAAGGACAAATAAATCGACACACAAAACTAATTTGAAATGTATGATTTTTGCCTCCTTTATATGTGCGACCTATAAGTGTCGAAATGAACTAATATATATATATATATATATATATATATATATATATATATATATATATATATATATATATATATATATATATATATATATATATATCACACGTGGGAGTAGCGGGTTGTGTGAGTGCCAGCCCTAGGGAAACTCCCCTCTTCTGCGCCTCGCCAGCTTGGGGGAGGGGCGCCTGCCGCCTCTTGGTGCCAGGCTTCTACCCCTGGGCCTCTCGCCGAAGTTGGTGGTTCTCACAGGGTGGTACGCTTTGAATCTGTTCTTTTCTGCTTCTCGGCGTGGCGGCTGGTCTGCTCGATCAGTTCCTCTATGACAATTTGCGGGGCTAGTGCATCGGCGGCTGTGTGGTGGTTGCGGCTACTTCCATCGGTGTGGTCCTGTCGGCGCTTCATCTTTAGAAGGATCTAGCTTGTCTTTTCCTTATGGGTTCCTTCGACTCTAGTTTTCCTTCTTCCTTTCTTTTCATCTTGTTGTTTCTATTTTGTGTCGTTCATATGTCTAGATTGTTGGGGTCTTCCTTTTTATGTGTCTTGTCTGTGTGTCTGTTCTACCGTCTGAGGTTTGGTGGGTGTGCCCTCGGTTTCTCTGTTGGCTTGCTGGGGTAGGGGATAATCAGGGGTCTTAGGTTTGGAGGTGTTGCTTCCATTCCTCTCTCGATTGCGATCGAGTTAGGATTCTTGGTGAGTGGTTGTGGGGTTCTGCTGTGTTTTCTATCCCCCATCCTTATTCTTCCTCTGTTTGCTGTTTTCTTTAGTGAGTTATAGGTTCTATGTTGTCGTGTGTTTTGTGTCCTCCTTTCATGTTAGGTCTTTTTTTGTTTCTTTTTTATATGGCGGCAAGTGTGAAGGTGATCCCTTCTTCGGTCACTAGTTTGGAGCATATACTATCTATCATATATAATCTCAGGTTGAAGGAATCTCTCATAAAAAGCTATTTTGGTCAGCAGTATAGAAGAGAGATCAATACATCATTGTACTTATCATGTTCTGATATGAGTTTCTGGTTATTGTATCTGCTCTTTACTAGGTGTATCTCCCTTTACATGTAGATGTGGTATGACTTTAATATAATGAATTTGGTGTCTTTCAAATATATATATATATATATATATATATATATATATATATATATATATATATATATATAAATAAAGTGGTAAGGAATTTCATGGTTGGCGACTTTGGATGGATCCCAATGAAAAAATTCGACCTAAACCACACAGCCAGCATTTCTAACTTTACCATCCCCTGTATATATTCATTTATTTCCAATTGAAACAAAAAATACCTTCTCATATGCACTAATGTGTAGGATGAAGCATCTGGAGTTACTAGAGGAAAAGAAAGAATTAATACGGGAAAGGAAAAAAGATTACTATGCTACCTTTCAGATGCAAAAAAGGCAATTAAACTTGAAAAATATCATCTGAATCATGCTAGGAGAACGCTTGAGCGATGCCAACAAAATTATATACAAATAAGTACAGCTTATTCATTTCCTTCTCAACCAACTTCTTTGGTTGGATGTTTAGATCAACAAGTTCACCAACTAAAAGTATTGGTACATGGGAATTTGAATCTTCATCAATTGTTTGTTTAATGAATCTACCTTCCACCTCATCAAAAGTGAAAATGAACTATGAACAAATCAGCAAAGGCTTTATAACAGACTTGGTGATACCTAAAGAGGCATACATTCCTTCCCCAGTTATAAAAATTGTGATCTTTACAATGCAAAGAGATTCCCTTGTGAAGTCATGACATTTTGTTTCTATGATGGAGAGATTACTCTTGCATCAAATGATATCCCATCAATATTATGTTTTTTGAATATGTCACAAAGGGAAGAGGCTATTCACTTCAGACAGTGTATAAGGACATACAATAATACCTCTACCTTTGCATCCATGGGTGCTTAAGATGATACAAATCTTTCAAAGAGAAATAAAGGAATGTACACATTCAAAGTATAAGGACAAATGTATCTTTTTATAAATAATATGATACCAAAAGACAGTCAACCATCACAGTTGAAGTTGTACTTTTATGATACCGATCACAAAATAGAAAACCAGTTACATATGTCATCAAGATTAAAGGAGAATGTGGTTAGGGTATTGGTCATTACACTAAAAGGAAATCCTTACTCAAATTTTTTTCAAATATTAAAGGACCTCAATATCCTGGAGAATGTTCATATATTTATAAAATCAAATCGGTCTGTACATCAAGGTATTCAGAATGCACCAACATCTTCACAAGTTGTTGCAATTTAGATCAAAATTGACAATGAAAATATTAGGAACATAAATATTCAACATGGCATTCGTGTTAACACTCATATTGGAAGAAACCAATGTCATCATTATTACTAAAGATGCTATGATCCTTTACAATACCCATTATTGTTTCCATAAGGTGAAATTGGTTGGCATGAAGGAATTCCAAGACGTGATAAAAAGACTGTCCAATGGACGATTACTGGAACGTCATTTGATCTGCTATATTTTAATGACATGGATGTTCTTTTTAAACAAAGTAGAGAGGTAACATTTATAAAATTTGGTATGATTACTCATCAAAATTAGCATATTTTATTTGTTATATTTTTTCTAATATCCAACTATAAAAAATAAAAAGAAACAAAGGAAAATTGTATCATGTTGTGAGTACTATTGTTATAAACTACAAATTAGAGCAAATGAAAATTCTATTGTGTTACATTCTGGTAGACTTCTAGAACAATATATTGATGACATGTACATTAAACTTGAAAGATGTTGCCTAGACTATATCATAAGAAATCAGCAAAAAATACGAGTTGATCTATATCAAGAAATTGTTGATAGTTATTGTCATGGAAAAAATCATGGTAGTATGGTTAGAAAAAGGGTAATTCATCCAGCTTCTTTTATCAAAGGTCCTAGAGATATGAGACACTGTTATCTTAATGCGATGACATTAGTTTAGAAATATGGAAAACCTAATATATTTTTTACTTACAACTATACTTCATCATCGGATGAAATGAAAAGGGAGTTACTACATTTTTAAGAATCACAAAATAGGCCAAATCTACTTGCTAGATTATTCAAAGAAAAACTAGAGGAGCTAAAAGTTGATCTTTTTAAAAGAGATGTGTTTGGACATGTTATTGATTATGTCTATGTTATAGAATATCAAAAAAGGGGTTTCCCACATGCACATTTCCTTATCATATTAGAAAAGAACCAAAAGGTTACTACACATGAGGTATATGACTAGCGTTCTTCTGTTGAAATGCTAGAAAAAATAATGAATTCACATGTACACAAAATGGTACTAACGCATATGGTTCATGGACCATGTGGAGCAGTAAACCCAAATAATGTTTGTATGGAAGATGGTTGTTGTAAGAAACATTACCCAAAAGATCTATGCTCAGCAATGACCCAGGCCAAAAACTCCTACCCTTTTCATCGATGAAGAGAGATTGATCATCTGATAATATTTGGTTCTAAAACAATTAATAATTGATGGAATGTTCCATACAATCCATACTTACTAGTGAAATACAATTGTCATATAAATGTCAAAATTTGTTCTTCAATTAAAACTGTGAAGTATCTATACAAGTACATATATTAAGGACATGATCATGTATTTTTTCAAGTGAACAAAAAGAAAACTAAGAATATGTATGACGATATTGCACAATTTGTATCTAGAAGATGGGTATCACCAGAAGAAGCAACATGGAGATTCTATGAATTTCATTTGATTGAAATACTTCCCTTTGTAACATGGTTACAACTTAATATTGAGGACATGCATTGTAACATACCGAAATTTGGGCATTTTGCCTTTTGGTCCTCTTTTTCATCTTTTCCTTTCATTCCTATCTTCTTTGGCCTTTTTGTGTAATTTGTGGAGATTATGATGGTTATTGGATAAATGTTTCCCATATATTCTTGATATAGGGTTGTATGCACAAATACCTCGATTAGATTTTAGATAATGGGCCTAAAGTGTAAATTGTACACTAAGTAATAAAAAGAATAAGATATTTCATCCTAGAACTTTCTAGCACTTCCTAGAATAAGAGAAATAAGAGAAAATCTGAATTTGAAATAAAGGAGAAGATAAATGCAATAATTAAAGGTAATATGGGAATTAATGGGTAAAGAAGAAAATTTGGATATCAATTTCATTTTCTTGACTTAAAAGTTGCTTAATGGCCAAGTATCATCTAATTTGGATAATAAATAAATATATAATGCCTTTAATATAAGAAAATAGGAAATATGCCAACAAAGTGAAATAAAATACTTAATGCACTCAAAATAGAAAACTAACTCCAAATTCGTATTCTAAACACAAAAATAATCCTTTGGGAAAATTTTCATTTAATTTGGCCAATCTTTAATATTTTATTTTATTCAAGAGAGAGAAAATGATTTAAATACCAAAAATATTAAATTTATTTTGATAAAAATTAATTAAAATCAAAAACGTGTTCCTAACGTTTATTATTACTTGTATACCAAGTTTCATATTTTTTTAGAAGGTTTCTAGATGTCTCTAATAAATTAAAAGGATAAAATAAGTAATAAAATTGAAATGAATTAAATATAATAATAAATGTTTTCAAAAAAATAAAATAATTCCAAATTCGTGTTATATAGGTTAAAATAGACTTTTGGATGAATTTTGAATCAGTTTGGAAAATATTTGATTAGAAGATAAATTTAGGAGAGAGAAAGTGTGCAAAACCTTCAAATCATTAATTAAAATAACAAACAAATGAAGTTAATAACAAAATTATGTTCCATATATTTTGTTTTTCTTGAGAGTGAATTTTCACATTAATTGATAATTATATAAGTCTCTAATATATTAAGAAAGAGAAAATATGGATTACTTTATAGGAATTAAATAAAATACTTAGAATTTCTAAAAAAAAGAAAACTAATGTTACAATTGGGATCTATATGTATTAAATAGTAAAGGGTTCAAATTTTATATTTAACTAGATAATGCTTGCTTTCCCAATTGAATTGGTATTTAAAATCCTAATTATCATAGGCTTTAATAGTGGTATTTGATTAAACAAATTACAGTTTTCCTAAAGCAAACGTAAAGCAACGTTGCGTTGCTTCCTCTCCCTCTAACGTGACCTCACGTTTCCCCCCTTCCAAAATGGGCAACGCCCAACCCTTCCTCTCTGTATCCTATTTATCTTCCCCCTCTTCATTCCTTTTCTCCTTAAACACACGAAGCCCTAGCCGCCCAACGTACCCTTACGTCCAACCATGGCGAGCAACGCCAGACAGAGTTGAGGATCATTGGGCAGCGTCGCTTCCTCCTCTTCTTCTTCCTCTCCATGAACGATGCCTGAAACCCAACGCCCACCAACCCCGACACTGTGTCGGCGTCGTTAACACCTTCCCGTCTGACCCTCGATGCCCAGCAGCCCCCGACGCTGCGTCGGCGTCACTAACATCTGCCCAACCGATGCCTCGACGCTGCGTTAGCATCACTACCACCTGCCCTTCTGATGCCTGACACTGCGATGCCCCGACGCCCTGACGTTGTGATGCCCCGACGCCCTGACGCCCCGACGCCGACAACACCACTTCCAGAGCAACCCCGACACCAACACACACTGACAGCAGGGCATCGTAGCCACCTAGTGCAACATCGTCGACCTTGACAATGACCCCGTCATTCACAACCACTAGATCTGCAAGACCATGACGTTTGCAAACACCTTCATTCAACCTGACGATGGTGACTCATTACATGTTGCTTCTTCCTGGGTCACATGATCATAGAGAACGTGATGATGTGTTTGGGTCCCCATCTTGTTGGGAATCAACCAGACATGCAACCCCCATGGTAACTCTAGACATGTAAGTCTTCATTTCATTTTCAATAGTTTTGTTTTAGAAAATAGATTATAAAGATGGGATAAGTATGGAGTAAAGATAATCTAGTCATTTAAAACCATAACATGAACTAGTCAATTATCTTACCTATCAACTTTGTTGTATACAAATGTAAATATTAGATTGCATGAAATCAAACCTGTAATGATACGTTAAAGTGGAAACTTGATATTAAATAAAAGATGTTGTATAAGACCCGGGTAGATTGATATCCAAAATGATTAATGAATCGCCCTGATTGCTTATTGTATACTTACCAAACTCTAAGAATCATTAGTGGGTGTATCCTTGTGTTAATGTAACCTTTACATTAGAAATCATATATATATAGGTGCATTACATGATAATTAGAAATACATATGGATCTAGGGGACACTCTCATCTAAATTAATCCAAGGGAACTTGAAATCTGTATAAGAATTCATCTAATGATATTGTCTTCTTAGGAATTAAATAGTAAAAAATAAGATAATAATGTGTAAAGGAATATACTTTTATAAACATATATCTAGATGACATGTTAGTTGGATCAAAGCATGTGTATATTAGTGAACCTAATAAATATTCATATGGAATATACTTACACCAATAAACATGGTAAGCATGATGCTAGGAATAATATGGACTGACATCATTACACCTATATTGTAAGCATATATATTATTATCCACATACATATGAGTTACATAAACTTATGTGACTAAATATTGGTAACTAGAACTAAGATAGATATGTAAATAATCACATATTATCTCAACAAAGATTAAAATCATAAACCCTAACATGACAGTACATGATCGGGAATCGGGTAATAATAATATAAAAATATAATAGGAACCAATATGTTCACTTTGACTTGGCTAATATACATAATGTGTTTCTAGGATGAAAAGTTGACTTTGTGGACCAAAGTATACTATTCAAGTTAACCTTTATGTGTGAAAAGAGGTATGTGCATCTACCCCTTTAGTTGGGAAAATTTTTATACCAATATCCATGTTCGCTAATGAGGCTTAATCTGAACTAATTCTTGATTCTTGAAACCTAAATTATTTATTTCCTCAAAATTAGTTGTAGAATTATCTTGTTTAGGTTTTTCATACCCCACTGCCATGTTATTTAAATCTTTTGAATAATCTTGCCATAACTCTTTGCTAGCATGTAATTAAATGTTCTATTTAATTGTAAAGTAGTGGTACTTATGTACAACCACCCACAGAGGACATGTATATAATCGCCCTAGGGGAATGTTTATAATTCTCCCCATAATATATTATAGGTGACTGGGAATGTCTTATTCTCCCCTCACCTAAGGTTAGAGGTCCGATAGGTTCCTCAACCCTACTTAGTTAGGTAGACATATTAATTTACATGCAAATCCTTTATTTACTTTTGTTATTGGCAAGTTTTCTTAATTAAAGCCTCATACTCTTGATGTCTCATCTTATGATGAACCCTATCCTACTTTTACATACTTTTCTTATCTTACTGTCTTATAATAGTTTAGTGACGCATACTTTTATTTTTTCCTTCCCTTTTTGCTGGGTGCCTTCCCAACCACCCAGATGTGGAGCAAGGTGTTGGATATGGCATGAAGATCGTAGCTTTGGCATGGACTTGGCTGATGGATGTGTTGCTTGGAGACAAAAGTGGAATAGTCTAGTTTCCCTCTACTTAGATCCTCACTTTGTATAAAGCATGTACACCCATATTGGGGAAAATTTTATGTACACTTTATTTGAAATTGAATATAGTCAAAATTTTATCTTCCGCTGCTATCCAAATTGGATTTTGTTTACCATTGTATTTAGTAGAGAGTGGTTTATTCCCACTCTTTACAATATGGTATCAGAGCCAATGGTAGTCAGATCTTTGACAATTTCAGTTTGCCTCCCTAATTAGAAGCCTAGACTTGCATAGTTTCCTTTAAGTGACATGTTTGCCTAGATTTGTTCTATACTAATGATAGGTTGATTAGGACCTTATAGTTTCACATTAGAACATTTATGAATAAAACTCTAATATACTCATAATTAAAATATGTATAACTTGATGATGTTTAGGTTTGCCTTTAGGAAACTATTAGGGCATGCAGTTGAAGCAAGGGTGTCTAGAAAGGATCAGGGTTTCGGGGGCTGGCAAAATTTTCCTCCGCACCACTAGCTTGGTACACGAGGACTCCCGTGCCCATATGATACCAGCCTGGCCTGTGCTGATACGAATTGCCCAAAATAGTTTGCTTTTAGGCAATAGTAACCTTATACATATATGTTGGATATCTTTGAGAACCCTAAGTTTCATATGTATGATGATTTGTTTGAGGATAGATACCAAGATAGTTTCCTTCAATCCCTAGAACATAGACCTTTGAGTTTGGGTGTTTGGAAAGATATCAGAGTGCACAGTGGAAGCATGATGATCTTGATAATGGTTTAGTTAGACTATCCTTTAACCCTAGTGTAGTAGGTCGAACTCTTTAAGGGGTGGAGTATGGTTAGTTTGATGATGTTAGATGTTGGATTTCATGGACGAAATCCTCTTTAGGGGGATGGAGCCCTATAATATCTTGAACTCTGTCTAATCTATCTTTAGAAGCCCTAACTCCATAAATAGGAGGTTAGTATGCTTGGATCCTTAGTCGTGACCAAACATGTAATAGTGGTAACCTAACATGCTTGTTTACATAATAATGAAGATATAATTATCATCTAAGGAATAATGCATGTGCTTGAACCCTAATGTACATCCAATGCACATAATATGAATATCAATGCTAATCGTCAATAAGTAAGATGTTAATAATGTCATGAACCAATAAACCTAATGATATGATGAGTAAGGTTGTAATGCGTAATTAATGCATGCTAAGGATGAATAAGTGAAATATAATGGTCATGTTGACCTAAACCCTAAAGTTGTAATCATCTAACCTTAACATATACACCCTTATGCCTTTCATGGTACATTAATGATGTTAAGTGTCATAATTAGTTAACATACATTGGTACACATAAATGATATATATATATAATCATCTAATCACATATTAATCAAGTCATCAATATAAAATGCAAGTTATCTTGTTATCTAATACACATGTGATTAGTCACTTAATGTGAATCAATTCATTGATAAGTAATATGTCTCACCTTGATCATTAAAATACATATAATGATTCAATATGAAAATGAGATGATTGGAATTCACATAAATGTACAAAATCAATAATATAAATGAATAAATACGAATAATGATTAATGATGACATTAATGTGAGAAATAAAGATAATGTGACATTGTGACAACGTTAATATGAATATAAGTAACTAATGTGACATTAATTGAAATAATGATATGCTTAACCGTGAATTGAATAGAATGTATTATTTCATGTAAAATAATTTGTTATAATTTATAAAATAGTAATATGAGGATAATGAAGTATAAATCCAAATTATTAAGGACAATGATCAAATATAATAATGAATGTTGAGATAATTGAGTAACACCTAATTATGATAAAATCCTTAATAAGATAAATGAGAAATACATATAAATAGTTTAATGCATGATGAAGAAATATAACCCTTTTGGAAATAAAGTGAATATGACATGACATAATTAAAATAATGATGATAATGTGATATAATGTTAAAAAGCCAAAAATGTAAATAATGTTAAGTCTCCTAAAAAGAATATGTTAATAGTGGAATCCTAGGTGATCCTTGAGAACCCAACCTATGCTGAGTTGTATGTGAAGTTTCGGAACCCTTAAGTGTAGTTGAAGTATAAGTTTTGGTGGAAGTTGTGTGGTTGGAGGAACAACCTGAAGTTTTTTTTGTGATGTGAGGTTGCACACTCACCCTTCCCTAATTGCTAGTGATTTCGGGGACGAAATCCTCTTTAAGGGGTGGAGTGCTGTAACATACCGAAATATGGGCATTTTGCCTTTTGGTCCTCTTTTTCATCTTTTTCTTTCATTCCTATCTTCTTTGGCCTTTTTGTGTAATTTGTGGAGATTATGATGGTTATTGGATAAATGTTTCCCATATATTCTTGATATAGGGTTGTATGCACAAATACCTCGATTAGATTTTAGATAATGGGCCTAAAGTGTAAATTGTACACTAAGCAATAAAAAGAATAAGATATTTCATCCTAGAACTTTCTAGCACTTCCTAGAATAAGAGAAATAAGAGAAAATCTGAATTTGAAATAAAGGAGAAGATAAATGCAATAATTAAAGGTAATATGGGAATTAATGGGTAAAGAAGATAATTTGGATATCAATTTCGTTTTCTTGACTTAAAAGTTGCTTAATGGCCAAGTATCATCTAATTTGGATAATAAATAAATATATAATGCCTTTTATATAAGAAAATAGGAAATATGCCAAAAAAGTGAAATAAAATACTTAATGCACTCAAAATAGAAAACTAACTCCAAATTCGTATTCTAAAAACAAAAATAATCCTTTGGGAAAATTTGCATTTAATTTGGCCAATGTTTAATATTTTATTTTATTCAGGAGAGAGAAAATGATTTAAATACCAAAAATATTAAATATATGTTGATAAAAATTAATCAATCTCAAAAACGTGTTCCTAACGTTTATTATTACTTGTATACCAAGTTTCATATTTTTTAGAAGGTTTCTAGATGTCTCTAATAAATTAAAAGGATAAAATAAGTGATAAAATTGAAATGAATTAAATGAAATAATAAACGTCTTCAAAAAAATAAAATAATTCCAAATTCGTGTTATATAGGTTAAAATAGACTTTTGGATGAATTTTGAATCATTTTGGAAAATATTTGATAAGAAGATAAATTTAGGAGAGAGAAAGTGTGCAAAACCTTCAAATCATTAATTAAAATAACAAACAAATGAAGTTAATAACAAAAATATGTTCCATATATTTTGTTTTTCTTGAGAGTGAATTTGCACATTAATTGATAATTATATAAGTCTCTAATATATTAAGAAAGAGAAAATATGGATTACTTTAAAGGAATTAAATAAAATACTTAGAATTTCCAAAAAAAGAAAATTAATGTTACAATTGGGATCTATATGTATTAAATAGTAAAGGGTTCAAATTTTATATTTAACTAGATAATGCTTGCTTTCCCTATTGAATTGGTATTTAAAATCCTAATTATCATAGGCTTTAATAGTGGTATTTGATTAAACAAATTACAGTTTTCCTAAAGCAAACGTAAAGCAACGTTGCTTCCTCTCCCTTTAACGTGACCTCACGTTTCCCCCCTTCCAAAATGGGCAACGCCCAACCCTTCCTCTCTGTATCCTATTTATCTTCCCCCTCTTCATTCCTTTTCTCCTTAAACACACGAAGCCCTAGCCACCCAACGTACCCTTACGTCCAACCATGGCGAGCAACGCCAGACAGAGTTGAGGATCATTGGGCAGCGTCGCTTCCTCCTCTTCTTCTTCCTCTCCATGAACGATGCCTGAAACCCGATGCCCAGCAACCCCGACGCTGCGTCGGCGTCGTTAACACCTTCCCGTCTGACCCTCGACGCCCAGCAGCCCCTGACGGGAAGCATATATATTATTATCCACATACATATGAGTTACATAAACTTATGTGACTAAATATTGGTAACTAGAACTAAGATAGATATGTAAAGAATCACATATTATCTCAAAAAAGATTAAAATCATAAACCCTAACATGACAGTACATGATCGGGAATTGGGTAATAATAATATAAAAATATAATAGGAACCAATATGTTCACTTTGACTTGGCTAATATACATAATGTGTTTCTAGGATGAAAAGTTGACTTTGTGGACCAAAGTATACTATTCAAGTTAACCTTTATGTGTGAAAAGAGGTATGTGCATCTACCCCTTTAGTTGGGAAAATTTTTATACCAATACCCATGTTCGCTAATGAGGCTTAATCTGAACTAATTCTTGATTCTTGAAACCTAAATTATTTATTACCTCAAAATTAGTTGTAGAATTATCTTGTTTAGGTTTTTCATACCCCACTGCCATGTTATTTAAATCTTTTGAATAATCTTGCCATAACTCTTTGCTAGCATGTAATTAAATGTTCTATTTAATTGTAAAGTAGTGGTACTTATGTACAACCACCCACAGAGGACATGTATATAATCGCCCTAGGGGAATGTTTATAATTCTCCCCACAATATATTATAGGTGACTGGGAATGTCTTATTCTCCCCTCACCTAAGGTTAGAGGTCCGGTAGGTGCCTCAACCCTACTTAGTTAGGTAGACATATTAATTTACATGCAAATCCTTTATTTACTTTTGTTATTGGCAAGTTTCCTTAATTAAAGCCTCATACTCTTGATGTCTCATCTTATGATGAACCCTATCCTACTTTTACATACTTTTCTTATCTTACTGTCTTAGAATAGTTTAGTGACGCATACTTTTATTTTTCCTTCCCTTTTTGCTGGGTGCCTTCCCAACCACCCAGATGTGGAACAAGGTGTTGGATATGGCATGAAGATCGTAGCTTTGGCATGGACTTGGCTGATGGATGTGTTGCTTGGAGACAAAAGTGGAATAGTCTAGTTTCCCTCTACTTAGATCCTCACTTTGTATAAAGCATGTACACCCATATTGGGGAAATGTTTATGTACACTTTATTTGAAATTGAATATAGTCAAAATTTTATCTTCCGCTGCTATCCAAATTGGATTTTGTTTACCATTGTATTTAGTAGAGAGTGGTTTATTCCCACTCTTTACATGCATACTTTTACTTTCCATGAAGATCGGGATTTGTCAATAGTTATAAACAATGATCATTTATCAAGAACAATGCTTATTGAGTACTTTAAAATGAATTATATTTAATGAGGAGGCTCAAAAATACATGTATAAGGAATTTCCTGAGCATTATGATTGAGACAAAAATTTACACTACTACAGAAACAGCATTCAGTGTCGCTTTTCTGGGCGTGGGTTATTTAGGAAAACAGACGCCTATACTATTCAATGTCAGTTATTTAGGAAAACCGACGTCTATATTCGAAGACCAGCCAGACACGGGTACCGCTTTGTATTCAGCGTCGGCTGGGTATAACAAACCGACGCCTAAAATCGCCCGCGAAATCCAATTTTTGAGCAAAAAAATTTGCGTCACCTACAGCGTCGGTTTTTTTAACTATTCACTGATGCCTATTTAAGATGAAAATTTGCGCGAAAAGTCCCACTTTCAGTGTCGGTTATCCTTTGATAACCGACGATGATAATGGTTCCCGCCATATATTTTGGGTAAAGATTGGGTAGTTGGACATCGGTTTTTTACTGTCAACCGACGCTAAATAGTAATAGGCATCGGCTTTGTAGATAACCGACGATGTTGACCAACTTAATAGACCTGATCACCCGGCTCTTCCCCCTTTCTTCCTGTTTCATCGCGATATTTCTCTTTTGTGCTGCTGCTCGCCGCCGCTCTCTCAAAATCGCCTGACGTCGGTTGTTGCTGCTCACAGCCGCTGCTCTGGTGCTCTTCTTCTCGTCGGCGCCGCTGCCCGCCACTGCTTCTTCTTCTCCTATTGCTTCTCCGGCCGGTGCCTGCTGCTTCTCCGGTCGTCGGTTGTTTCTGCCCGCCGCCCGCTCCTCTACTCTTCGCCTGTTCTCCGCCACTGTTGCCGCCGCTCTTCTCCACGCTAGCTCCAGATAGCCTAGCCTCTTTGCTTCCTTCTCCCTAGCTCCTTACCAACAGCAAGCACGACCATGGCTGTGTTGGCCTACCACGGCCGTGCTTTCCAGCATGGCCGTGGTAACGTCTGTGGCTGTGTTGGTCTACCACGGCCGTGGTAGGCCAACACAGCCATGGTCGTGCTTGCTGTTGGTAAGGATATGAACAAATTTTTATGTAATGCTTTATGTAAATCCTAGGATATGAACAAATCTTTTGGTTGCATATATTTGTCATATATTTGTGCTTCTAATCATAATGTTTGGCCTAATTCAGTAAATTTTGATGCATGTTTAAATAAGATTTAAACTTGTCAATTGTAGCATCCTAATTTGATTTGATTAAACCTAAAATTGATGAAACCCTAACATCAATTGTGATGAAACCCTAACATTAATTGTGATGAAACCCTAACATGTACATATTTATTATTGTGTTTGTTGGCCTAGAAATCCATCCAAGATTTACTCATTAGGAGTAAATCTTGGATAGTCCCCGGTTTGGGACTATTCTTGAACACCTAATCTCACTTAGGATGTAAGTGTATAATGTGTATTGGGTTTTCAAGAAAATTTCAGCAGCATTTTCCCGTTAGTTCTCTAAGTACATATGTACTTAGAGAACAGTGGGGAAATGCTGCCAAAATTTTCTTGAAAACCCAATACACATTATACACTTACTAGTGAGATTAGGTGTTCAAGGATGGGACAGGTGGTACACATTTATTATATATAAGAATGACATCACATGTGTTTGTTGGACTAGAAACCCGTCCAAGATTTACTCATTAGGAGTAAATCTTAGATAGTCCCCGGTTTGGGACTGTTCTTGAACACCTAATTCACTTAGGATGTAAGTGTATAATGTGTATTTGGTTTTCGAGAAAATTTCGGTAGCATTTCCCCGTTTGTTCTCTAAGTACATATGTACTTAGAGAACAGCGGAAAAATGCTACCGAAATTTTCTTGAAAACCCAATACACATTATACACTTACTAGTGAGATTAGGTGTTCAAGGATGGGATAGGTGGTACACATTTATTATATATAAGAATGACATCACATGTGTTTGTTGGCCTAGAAACTCGTCTAAGATTTATATACTGTTTGTATGGAGTCCGGCTTCATTGTAGATAATAGGAGTAAATCTTGGATAGGATGTAAGTGTATACCCTAATCTTGTCCTAATATATACTTGTTTTCTCTTTGATCATAGAATGGATAGATCATGGATGTCCATTCGCAATCGCTGCACCCAAGAGTTTATATATGGTCTTGATCAGTTTATTAGATTTGCCGAGGAACATAGGAAAAAACCTATAGATAGGTTCTACTGTCCATGTAGGCATTGCGGTAACAACTTAAAAGTCAGCACTCGTGAGGAAATCAAAAGTCATGTCATGTGCAACGGGATTGTACAAGGCTATACAGAATGGCACTGGCATGGAGAGATTTCAAACTTGAAACCAGTAGATGTCGATAGCAGTGCTTGGGTGGAAGAAGAAATTGCCTCCGATGACGTAGATGTGAACGAACCAGTTCCAGTAGACATTGTTGATGCGATGTTGGATAGTTGTAGGGTAGAGCACACCGATCCACCTCCTATCTTTAGAAGCATTGTGCATGATGCTGAGATACCGTTATATATGTATAATATTCTTTACGTAAATTTGTAGGCATTGAAGCCATGCCGCTTAAGAATGCAAGACTATGTTATTGCAGAGGCGCAGGCTTACCCGTCTCTTCCTGGGGCAATGTTTCACGGGACTCCAATGCCACATGGCTACATTCGTGTGAGCCTGATACGTGTGTTACCCGATTGGAGGGAAGCTACATTGTCATATCCCCACCCAGATATTGATACACTTGTTGAGGCAGAAGGTGGGGTGATATTGTGGCCCAAAGCAGATGTCATCTATACTACTGAAATTGTAAGATAAATTTACATTACTTTAGATTGTTAATGTGTATATATGAGGTCAACTGATCTGAAATTATATATATAGGTTAAAAAGAAGACACCCGGAGCACCTAGGCCTCCACCTCCACTTCCTACTTTACCAAGTTGGGTTCCAACTGACCTAAAATACCCGTTAGGTCCTGCTTGTAGGGGAATGGCATGTTGGCTACGGGCACATAATATACATTGCCCTATAATTGTTTCTTTAGAAGCAGATTATGCAGGTCAATCATACGATAGCTCTTTATTTATACAAGATATTATTGAGTTGTTTATGTATGATTGGCTGAATACATCAATGATAGAGACATGGATAAGGTGAGATCTTATTTATACATCCATATACCTTGTGTAAGATCTGATGATCTGGTTTCTTATATATTAATGCATACGTAATACATTTTTTACAGCTACTTAGTCGAAGATCAATGCAAACAATTTGCATTTGATCATGTAGGATTTTTTATTCCATCATTGATTAGTATGGTAGCTAAAGACCCTGATAGTGTTCAACAATATTGTATAGATGCTTTTACAATTTTTGGTCAGCAAAAGAAGACGATAATAATAGCTCCATTCAATGTCAAGTAAGTTTACTTTATTTATAATTTGGACTTAAGAAAATTCCATTTTTATTGTGCATTTTGAGTTATTAATTTTTAACTTTTTTACCTCTAGCGGTAGATATTGGGAGTTACTAGTTATTGTCCCCGGGACATTCACTGTTTATTATCTAGATCATGCGGGAAGTACATTGAATACTAAAATTGGACACGTAATGATAATGCCATTATTCTGGTGAGAAATATTTCATTTTTATATCCGTTAACATTTGTTATTACATTACTACTTAATTATGCAATTTACTGTGTTACATTAACATGTTGGGGTTTAGATGCATTCAAAAATCCTGGAGGAAATGTCCCAAGGAGAAAGAACCAGCCAATAATTTGGGAGAACGTAAAAGTAAGTTCCCGACTCCAATGTATATATTATTTATGTGAACTGTGCTTAGTTGTATTTTTTAATATTTTGTATGTTTCAATTTATAGTGCGCTACACAAGACAACGGATGGGCATGCATATACTATGTGATGCAATTTATGCATATGATTATCCGGCATGCCGCATTGGATATGAATACCAAACATGAGGTATTAAATATAGTCTCATTAGTTAGTATAAAATATATCAATTTTATTTTTATATTATTACTTATATATATACATCATTCTCTTTGTAGGTGTTTAAAACTGACCACACTATAGGTAAACGCTTAAAAAATGTACATGCTCCATATACGATGGAAGCATTAAATGAAGTAAGAGAAGAATGGGCAAAAGCCATACAAGCAGTGGTGATTGTAAGATATAATTGGGATGCTGATAGCGATGCTGAATGATATTTTGCAAATGAATATTTCTGAATGTTTATACATGTCTGAATGTTTCTACATGTATTTGAATGTTTCTACATGTGTGAATGTGAGAATTGAATTGATGTCTGAATGTATCTACTTGTGTGAAAAAATATTTGTTGATTTTGCAGGTTTGTGGCCTGTTTGTAGGCTGATATCAATGGATGTCGTAAACCTACAGTTCAGAAAATTGAACTGCAAGTTCTCATCCTACTGACCAGCCACAGCAGGCCTGCAAACTGATAAGAAAAAAAAAATATAGGCATCGGTTATTTATAGAACGCCGTCATCAAAGGCCTACAGCGTCGGTTATTGGATAACAACTGATTCCTAATATGACAAACAACCCGACCGTGCAGGAAAGCACGACCGTGGTGGAAAAGGCATCACTTATTCATATAAAACCGACGCCTATAGTACTAAACACGGTCGTGCAACGAAACACGGCCGTGTCGTCTGGGAGTATGGCGACGGTTGTTCAGTTGTTAACCGATGCAGAAAGTGTCCTAGGTGGTGCCCTTTTTTGTGGCGCGAACCCTATAGACGTCAGGCAACTATATATAACCGATGTTTATAGATCATATAGGCATCGGTTTGAAAATCGACGCCGAAGAGTTTGACCTTTAGCGGTGCCCACATAGGCGTCGCTTGAAAACTGTTGCTAAAAGGGGTTAAACAACCGACACCAAAGGCGTGTTCTGTAGTAGTGTTAGGTGTTGGACTAGAAGAAAGAAAAAAAGTTCAATTGGAAGGATTATATTTGTAAGACCTACTGAAGGAGAACGTTATCACTTTCATTGTTTATTAAATCATGCCAAAGGTGTTGAATCTTTGATGATCTAAAGAATGTAAATGGAATCCAGTGTCAAACATTCCAAAAAGTAGTTGAAAGTCTCAACTTATTAGATTCTGCTAACAATATAGAAGATTCCCTTTCTGAAGCAGTGCTATTTCAGATGCCTTCAAGTCTTTCACAATTGTTTTCTACTATAATAATCTATTGTGCTTCAGTCTCTCCCATATCTCTATGTGAAAAGTCCAAAAATCCAATGAGTGAAGATCTTAATGATAGGCAAAAAAGGAGTTTGATGGACTCTTATAATAATACTCTAAAATGCATTAGTACATGCTAAGACTCAATGGGGAAAAGATTATTTGATTTTGATTTGCCATCTATCACTCAAGATGAACGTGAGAAAGTATACAAAGAAGTAGAAGAGGAGTTAAATATTGGTGTGTCTGATGAAGATATTATGGCAATATCACTTCTAAATTATGATCAAAGTTGTGCTTATAGAATAATCAGTGATAGATTGGATAGTGGAAAAAAGGAATATTTTTTTTATGGTCGAAGAGGATCTGGAAAGACATTTCTATATCATGCTTTACTTGCTAAAGTAAGAACACATGGCCAAATAGCACTTGCAACTACATCTTCTGGAGTGGCACCATCTTTGCTACCTTTGGAACAAACTTCACATTCAAGGTTTAAAATACCTTTAAACACTTAATAGAAAAAGATATGCAACATATCAAAATAAAGTAGTTTGGGTGAGCTACTTCGAAGAGCTACTATTATAGTTTGCGATGAAGTATCAATGGGAAAAAACAAGCAATTGAATCTATAGATCTTTAACTGAAAGATATGGCAAACAATAAAATGCTTTTTTGGGCGGAAGCTGTTGTATTAGGTGGTGACTTCATACAAATCCTTCTTGTCATTCTACAAGGAGGTAAGGAGCAAACAATTGCAGCAAGATTTGTGAAGTCAAATTTACGGAAACATGTTGAAAGGTTAGAGTTTAAAGAATATGAGGGTTGCATTTAATTTGTTGTTTACTAAGTACTTGCTTCAAGTTGGAAATGGAACAAAAGTAATTCTTATTGATGATCAAATTGAAGTTCCTAAAGTCATGGTGATTCCCATTCAATGATGAAACATCACCAAGTATGAATTGATACAAGCAATTTTTCCTATTTTTTTGGTTCTTGAAGATGTCATTCACTATAACACCTGGGTCCACTGCCTAAGAATCTAGTAGAGTTTAAGGAATGGAAACTGGCCACATAGATAACCACTAGTCTTAACTGTGTGTTTTATCCTCACTCATGCACTAACCAGGATAAACTTCCTGACTGGTCACCCATCCTACTACTACTCCAAGCTGAACAAGCTTAACTATGGAGTTATTTAGTGATGGTCTCCCTGAAAAAGAGGTGCAACTTGGTGATATGAGTAGTTCAATCATTCCTTTTAAGATCATTTTATCTGAGGCATCAAATCCTGGTACATTACAATCTCCCCCACTTAGACTCTTCACATCCTCATCAAGGCTCAATATACGGCCTCATAATCTCTTCCCCATTTCAGTGCAGACCCAGAATGGCCCATGGACACCCAACTCCCATCCACGGCTACCAGTGTAAGGATGGCTCCATCTTGTCTCAGTAAATAGCCCTTTCCAACTTGCTTGGACCACATGGGTCAAAGACCAGCATGCCACATACCCAAGTGCACCCCACCTACTAGAGGGGAATTGACTCTGATAACATTTGTAATGACCCATCCCTCGCCAACCCCCAATTAAGTAAGGACAAGAAGCTAGAGTTGTTATCCCAAACATGATCATACAGTTTAGAAAATAATAAAAGTAATTAATAAATTCTACCACAACTAAGCTTAATGCAGGATATAATTTTTTTCTTTTCACATACCTTTCAATAATGGAATTTCAAAATTTTACCCAAGGAGAGAACTATCTAACTATAATCCTCCAAATATTATATAGCCTTGTTATTTTTCAATGTCGCCTTTATTGAATATCCTCTTTCCATTAAGCTTGTAAATGTAACAACATATTACCCTAAAACGCTGACAAACAACACGTCGGTCAGTATAACGAGTTATACTGGTATGTGTGGGAAACAAAATGTTTGCATCTAGTTGTAACAACATATTGCAACAAAATTATTATTTAATAAATCAAACTTTACATCTTAAACATAACTACTCAATCCTTATTTATCCAAGACTATGTGATGTCCCTACAGTGGGCATGGATACTACCTCTCTCCCATATGGTAGATCCTCAATAACCCCTTATGGTCCTACCCCAAAGGTAAACCAATATCTAGAGTTGTATGGTCGTAAGATCCTACCCAAAGGTAGACCAAACCTCGACTCATGATAATCTGTTGATCCTACCCAAGGTAGACCAATACCTAGATCATCAATTTCCCACATATACACAAAACTACAGAGGAGGATTAGGATCTGAGCTAGTCATGCACATATATATGGTGATAGCCATAATTACTTTATAGTTTCAAGAAATAAAATTCATCCAATAAGTTAATTTCAAGCAAATCAGTGAAACCTCAGAAAACACCATGAAACTAGAGTGATTAGCCATAAGCATAACCACATACATGTTTCAATAGTAACATGAAGTTCAAGCAAGATCAATCAGGAATAGCTAAACAAGCAATCAAGCAATTCTATCGTGAAAGTTAAAACAATACACTCAAGTATTATTATTTTATCTAAATCATCATTAATACTGACTTGGGTCTCAAGTTAAGATTTCATTAGGGTTTTGTCTTCCTAAACCCTAATCATCACTTTTCATGCCTTTTGGGTTGACAAACCATAATCTTATCATTATTTGTACTTTTAATCTCAAAGAAACCCTAATCATCAAATCATGGGTTGTTAATCTCAAATGATATGCAAGTTGTCCTTTTATCCATAAAAGATCAATCTTTTATTATAAATATTAACTAGACATAATAGGATCATCAAAACTAAAACTTAAGGTTCTTATACGTAAATCACATTAGAGATGCTAACTTTAGGTACTTTCAAACTAGAAACAGATTTAGAAAGTGCAAATATTTGTATTGGGTTTCTTGTGTTGTCCTGATCAATTTGATATATACTTTTACTATATTTTGAGTTACGGTCTATTTACTACATTATTTGCAAGTTAAATATAAATTATCCAATCATAGCTTGACACATCATCAACTTACTTGTTATAGCGATGACTGTATAAAAGGGGAAAGGACCCTCTTGCCCTTGAGTTATAAAATAAAGTGGAGGGGCATTAGAGTCATTTGACTCTAATTCTTATTTAACCCCGTGTCGACTCCACGCTCCTCATCAGGTGTGGTGAGTGAGTTAGTACCACTACCCCTCATAGCGAGTTGGCTTCTTTGCTAATTGCCTACACCTAGAATGGTTGTGTCGGCCAGTTGCAGACCACCCCCATGGATCTAGGGTTTCCCTTACCACCTTCATCATTCCTGCTACTTTGCTTCGTGGGGTTGTGTCACGTACAACACCATAGTCTTGTTGTCGGGCCTGGTGTGGTTGACGATGATGATTGTTGAGATTTAGTCCCCACTCCGCTACCACCCCACGCTCACTCCCTGACGTGATCATGTTGATCAGAATCATGACCTCACCACTCCCCCCGAGCACACCCATGAGGAAGGGCATCTCTTCCAGGTCTATTGAGGAGGTGTGCCAATGATCTGAATAGGGAAGCACCCTGGCATTTCCAGCTTCCATCAGAGGTTGGAGACACTGCTCAGGAAGAGGCGCAAAGCCATGCTTCTATGCATAAATAAGAAGACATCAATGAGCAAAGGCAAGATCACCCCTGAACCTACTATGAGTGAGAAAAAACTTCTGGTAGGGGCCATATTTTTTGGGTGACGAGAGCCTCCTCCATACCCACCTATATATACATCTAAGGAGAAATCGTAAAGGTCATTAGAAGACAAACATGTAGAGGATAAGGGATGAATCCAAGTATGAACTTGCTCCCTTTTTTGTCACAAGGCATGGGTATGATTTTATGAAAGTTATGAGTTTTCCTTCCTATACCCATGGGTTGGAGGCATATTCATATTCGCTAGTTCATTAGATGATAAGGTGACCAAGAGTATTAATCAACATGCCTAATTCCCACAAAGCACGACCATTTGTATATATTCTGAATGTAAAACTTATTAAACATCACCTACTCCTTTCTATTTTGGAATTGGCAACCAAAGTTATAAAGGAAAGCCCATCTCTATAAGGTACTCATTAATCCTTTCCCACCCATATCCAATGTGGAGTTTGTTGGGATATCTACTACAAACTTGCTCCTTCAGTAAAAACCTTCAATTAATTACTTGAGTCACATTGAAACTCATTTATCTCCAAAATTCTAATGGGAAGTCTATAATAATTTTATCTAATCATGGGAAGAGTTTGAATCCAAAACTCTAGAAGAAAATATACTTTTCTTAACAAACAAGTCTCCCTCTTATTTCATGTATTTAAAGCATCAAAACTAATACTTTTCCCCTTTTTCCTTTTCAATTTTCTTTATTTTGGCTATTCTTTATATTAAAGACCATTTGTAAATGAAAACTAATTAATAGTGGCATCTTTGCCACATTCTTTAGAATTCTACACAATTTTCTCGTGTACACACAATTATCATCTATTTCTTTTTTTTTTTGCTTATTCTGGGACTTTCTTTTTTCCTTTTTCCTCTGTCTTTAAAACAAAGCACACAAATTTCCATTCAAGTCTCTTTTACTTGAATAATTGCATTTCAATTATTTAAAGTACAAGTGAAACTGAGGTCGTAGCATCCTTTCCCTCTTATAGGAATTTTGCCCCCAAAATTCAACCAATTAAACAAACAATTCAAGGTAAGTCTTTTCCATGTCCATCTTCAGCTCCCATGTGGCTTCATCCTCTCGATGATGCTTCCAAATAACCTTTACCATATCTACTTTTTTTTACCCCTTAGCCCTTTCACCTTGGTATCCAGTACCCTCACAGGTGACTTAGGGTAAGTCATCCTCCCTTAGAGTTCAATAGGTTCAATGCTCAGCACATGGCTCAGGTCCTTCACATAGTGCTTTAGATTGGACACATGGAACATATCATCCATCATAATACACTAAGGGGGGTGAGGCTAAATGATAAGCAGATTCACCAATCTGTTCCAAAATCTCAAACAGAACCATGTATCGGGGACTCAACTTTCCTCTGTTCTTAGCTATAGTGCGGAGGGGTCGGATTTTCATTAACACATGTTCACCCATAGTGAAGTGCAAGTCAGTCCGCTTAGCATCAACGTACGACTATTGTTGATCATGGGTTCTCTTTAGCCTTTGCTTGATCAAAGCGACTTTATCAACATACAACTATAGTTCCTCTGACCTCATCAAGGTCCTTTTACCAACATCATCCTAGTGAAGTGGTGACTGACACGACCCCCCATAGAGAGCTTCATATAGAGGCATCCCGATATTGGCTTGGTAGTTGTTATCGTAAGCAAACTCAGCTAAGGGCAGGTACTGCCCCCATGATCCACCCCAATCAAGCACACATGCTCTCAACAAATCCTCTAACATATGGATTTTTCTGTCTGACTGTCCATCAGTCTGGAGGTGATAAGTTGTGAGACACTTTAGTCTAGTGCAGAGTTCTTCTTGTACTTTCTTCCACAACTTGGAACTAAACTTTGGGTCACGATATGAAATAATTGAAGTCGAAATGCCATGTAGTCGCACTATCTCTCTAATATAAAGTTCAGCTAGATCTGTCACATAAGTAGTGATCTTTAAGACTAGGAAATGTGTTGACTTGGTAAGGCAATCTACCACAACCCATATTGCATCATGACCTTTCTTTGTCTTGGGGAGACCCATGAAAAAGTCCATGGTGATATGTTCCCATTTCCACTCTAGAATCTCAATTGACTACAGTAATCCATCGGGTCGCTGGTATTCATCCTTCACCATCTTCCATGTGAGACAACAGGCCACATATGCCACTATGTCTCTCTTCATTCTAGGCTACCAAAGTATCAATGCAAGTCTTTAAACATCTTGGTAGTACCGGGGTGTACTGTATACTTAGAACCATGAGCTTCTTGCAAGATATGATTTTTTAAGAGTGAATCTTTAGGAACCCAAATATGATTATTGTAGTAGATTACACCATATACTCTGATTGAGAGATGTGTATGATGTTTCTTTAACAAACCTTTCATCTTGTTAAGCTCTGGGCTGACTAACTGGGCAGCTACCAACTCAATCAATGGGTCTGGTTTTATCTGAATGTTAGCCAAATGAATCTAGTCTTCTAATGGTTGCATAGTCCCCCTCGAAAGCTCTTCCAGTCCTCTCTAGTTGGTAGATAAGATAGTTGCACACCTGAGTTGTTTCCGACTAAGTGCATCTGCTACTACATTAGTCTTCCCAGGGTGATAGACGATGGTGAAATCATAATCCTTCATATACTCCATCCATCGTCTTTCTCTCAAGTTTAGGTCATTCTGAATCAAGAGGTATTTCAAGCTCTTATGTCTGTTATTTTTGTCATAAGATTCATTATTAATTTATAGAATTCAAACTACAATTGATAATAATATTCTCTTCTAAAATTTCAATTTGGCGATTACCTTCATTCCTTTATTATAAATTTTCTCATAGGGTGTGGTAATTCCTCCAATGCTCAACTACCATAAAAATATTTCAACTTAAGTATTTATTCCTCATATCACTTTTATTACTAGTATGGCATGCGTCTCTCCCATCTCTCACACTTATAATAGGATGAAATAAGCATTTGGCTGCAGTCCAAATACAAAGTTCATCCTATTCCAAGAGTAGAGATGGTGCATCGCACATCACCATTTTATTTTCAAATTTTGGTTGAATCATTCTCCTCATACTACCATTCTATGCACACTTGTACGACTAACATTCCACATAACCTTAGAGGCTTCTCATAACTCCTATTTATGATCCTTAGTCATTTCCTCAAGGTCTCTAGGGTGTCAGTACTTTTGGGGTGATCTTACCCTTATGCATCTAGGGAGTGCCTCTCACATTTACCCCTCAGGCCCCATGAACTCATGAAGGTGGTCAACCTCCTAACCCATGGGCCTCTAGAAAACATAGCTATTACCTCCATATTCTATGTTTTGTGCATTTAGGGAATAATCATCTCCTAATCCCATTGGTCTCATCCCTACTTGACCTTAGGATTGACTTAGGGTTCTATCGTAACTTTATTTTATTTCATCACACATATTTTGTGTGGTTCCTTTGATGATATCCAAGAACATTGTATCCTTTAGAATTATCACCCAAAATTTTCTTCATCTCTCTAGGCACTCACAATTTTCATTATGTCCCTTTATGGGAAACATGGTGACCAACCCATCTAAACCTGGCCCCATTCTACCAATCACTTCCATAGTGACTTTTCATCATGTCCCTTAGAGATGGTCATACTTGGGTCTAAATAATCATACTTGGTCTATGTGATTTTGTGCTTTGTGCTCTTAACCTCGCAAGTTTTAAGAGGCTTTTGATATATATATATATATATATATATATATATATATATATATATATATATATATATATATATATATATATATATATATATATATATATATATATATATATATATGTATGTATGTATGTATGTATATAACTCACTCTTTTAGGAAGGGTACTTTCCCAAGATAAGATAAAACTAATACTTGGTAGTACCAAGGTTCATAGAAAAATCATAATTTATATCATCACATGTAGGCATATATTTTCTATTATTCCACACTTGCATGTGGGTAGCATGTAGAGAACTTATTAATGCATATCTGCATTTTCCTATTATGTCATATCCATTCATCATCTCTCAAGGTTGAACTAGTTTCATACGTACATATGACACCAACTTGTATGAGTGGCTCATCAAACATATATCTCAGTCCAAGTGTGGTTTCCTTTTATCCAAAACATGAGGCGTGTGCCATGTCTATTCCCTATGCAGTCATTCAACCTTGTGAGCATTTTATGTACTAGATGCAACACTTCCTCTCTTGGGTCTACTTCATCAGCATTAGTCATCTAAACTACATGACTGAGTCTCTTAAGCACGTACCGAACCAAAAAATGCTAGGCATTTTCTTCCCAACATTCTCTTCCACGTAAACAAACCTTAGAGTCCTACACAAGGGCTAGTGATCTGAGTCTGAGGCTTCACATCATACTACCATTCCTTACATCTGTAGGATATTGGGACTCTCGTTCCCTCACCTAGACGGTGGGTACTCATATCATCTACATATCTGTATAAGAAGCCTCCTTCTCTATCTCTAGGCTTTGGTCCTTTCAAGGAAATCTAGTGTCATGCATTTAGTAACTCAAACCATTCACCCAGGGGCATTCTATTTTAGGAGATATCATACAAATAATTCCCAAGTCTTGGAGTCTAGACTCCCAAACTTCTCCTTCTGGGTCTCACTCTCTCCTGAGTTAACCCTATAACTGGTCTTAACACTAGAGATACCCTCTTGGTAGAGAGGTTGAGGTTCCTAAGATTCACATATTATTCTCACCTGGCTTACCTTATATGATGAAGCATACTATCAAATCTTATGTCCATTTGAGATCATCATATACCATGTTATCTCATTACATAACACTAAGCTCCTTATTCATTTCATCCAATATGCCTATCTCATAAACCAGCATGCATTACCCCCTGGTTTAGAACTAAATCTCATTACCATCCTTGATGTCACTTACTTTCACGTAGGTGCATGCCTATCTCCTAATCAAATATGCTCGTTAGCATTCCTACCTTGAGGATTTTAAATTTTTTGGTCACAACTAACCTTCCTATTTAGAGTGTTATCTCTCTCATAGATCTTTCCTCCTTTTTAGGGACGACCCACCCTAGGTCGGTTCCCCAAAACCAAAAGTTACACTAGGGGTCATGCAACCACTTATTGTCTATGTTTCACATGCATACTCAAGTCCTCTATGTATATCATGCATGCCTAACCTATGTATTTGCATGCATAAACAAACTAAGGCATCCAACTTATTGGTTTCTCTCTTTATCATTATGTCTACTTTTATTATATGGCGGAGGATGCCTTAATCCTTAAAACTCTTATCCTCAAAACTCAGAAGGAGGTGGAGAGAGACAAAACCTTAAGCACATAAAGTTTTTTCAGTGAAATAGGTTAAAGAAGGGATGAAAGTAGATAAGAAATCCTAGAGGTATCTTATTTCAAGTCAAATCCTCAAATTTTGGCTAGGCACTCACAAGGATTCTGGGAGTTCTCGTAAACCAACTAGCGGGGTGGAGGAAAATCTTGCCATTCCTTGGATTGTGATCCTTTTCTTGACACTTTCATCTTTGGAAAATTCTCTAATAACTCCCTTTGCGGTCTAAAGAATTTGTAAAATTTAATAATTATTAGAGATTTTATGGAAAACCAAGCTTTGATACCATTTGTAACAGCTGGGTCTACTGTCCAAGGCTTTAGTAGAGTTTCATGAATGATGACTGGCCCCATAGATTACCACTAGCCTTAGCTACACATTTTGTCCTCACTCACGCAAAGCCAGGATAAGCTTCTTGACTGGTCACCCATCCTATTACTACTCCAAGGTGAGCATGCTAAACTATAGAGTTCTTTAGTGATGGGCTCCCTGAAAAGGAGGTGCACCTTGGTGATAGAGTAGTCCAATCATTCATTTTAAGATCATTTTGTTCGAGGCCTCAAATTCAGGGATGTTGCATTCACTCTCTTACAAGTCATGCAATTTTAATGACAAAAAATGAGTTTGTTGATGGAATGAATGAGATACTAGTTGAAATTTTTCTGGGGAAAGAAAAGAATATTTCATCTTTGATCTGGCTATTGATAACACTGATTAGTTTCAAGGAGAAGATTTTTTGAATTCATTGACCCCATTTGGTCTTCCACACCACAAGTTGGTTTTGAAAATAAATTGTCGTATTATGCTGCTTAGAAACATTGATCCTTTCTCAGGTCTTGGCAATGGAACATGACTTATTTGTAGAAACTTCAAAAAGAATATTATTGATGTTATAATAGCATTTGGGCATAGAAAAGGACAAAGGGTATTCATTCCAAGAATTCCACTAATGCCAAAAGATTGTGATAACTCACCATTCCTTTTAAGAGGCTGTAACTTCTAGTTTGATTATGTTTTGTAAGGAAAATCAACAAATTACAAGGACAAACATTAAAGAAAGTCGGAATATATTTGCCTCAACCTATATTCTCTTATGGTCATATATATGTAGATTTATCAATGGTAAAATCACATGAAGATATAAAAGTTCTCATCAGACTGTGACCACTATGTTTCTAGATACTCGTTCCATCTTCCAATTCCAAGTGAGCAGAGCACCCAGTGTAGAAAGGTTGCAATAGCGTTCTTCTTCTATTGACCCTTCCATAGAAAAAACAAGTATTACAAAAAAAAGAAGTATAGTCTACATTGAATTATTATCTGTTGCGGGCATAATCAAGTAGATCTCCAATCTTTCCTAATATGGTAAAGTGTTATTCTTCTCAATCTACTTCTATGATGATATTCATTTGATATTGAAAACCACTTTTGCATCACTATAGAGAATCTATACAAAACCTTAGTGATTCAAATTTATATCTTTTGTTGGATCCCAAAACTCTATGTCTTTTCTTACATGTATCAATTGTCCAGGTGCATCTTACAATTTCAAGACCAGTAACATAGTGGAGCAACACAAAATGCTTTATTTTGAAAGAAAGCAGATGATCGTTTCACATGTGAGTCAAAAATATTGATGATACTCATACATATATTTAAAAATTTACATAATTCTTATGATTTCCTTACCCAATTGCAATTTGATCTCATAAATAGATGTCAAGCTCAACTCACAAGAACACATCATATCTTCCAAGTACAAGATGAAAGAAATATGAATTGTGGTATGGATAATGACATATGCATATATTGAGACATGTATGTAATGATATATCAAGAATCACAAAATGAGATGAATAAAAATTAAATGTGTGGTGATGTATAAATGGAAATATGCATTCTCATAATTTTCTAAAATTTCATTTTAATGCTTAATTGTAAATGACATGCTTAGCACGCACTCCCCTTCCAGTAATGTTTAAATATTCCAATTTATAAGATAATCGTGTAATAGGCATATGTTTCAAATCTGAATCGAGCCAACCCAGATAATATACAAAATGAAAAACTCATATGTTGATATATATTTAATAATAGAGTTTAAAATATGTGTAACAAGTGATACATATAACTTATATGCTCTAGTTAGAAACTAGCATACTTATACCTTATTGGCTAAATGCAATCAATCATGTAGATAAAATGAATGTAGTCTAGATATATATGATTAAAAACCATAAACATAATTCATATATTTGTGACTATAATATTTTTTTGCAACTTATCATTTAATATTTTAAAAACATATTGGTCAGAATGAATGGTTAACAATTATCCCATTGAGATGATTATTTAAGTACATGTAATGTAAGTAGTATACATCTCATCTTCAAGGTTATATGTATTCTAGATTGTTTCAAACTTATTTGATAGAAATCAATACAAATATCTTGAATATACTTTTATAAATTATTTATTTAATTATTAATATTACCGACCAAACATAATGTAGGCAAAATGCAATCTGAAATTTGATATTCAAATGTATTTTATAAAAGATATATAAATATTGTATATAAACATGTATTTATATTTATATGTATATGTAATGAACTGGAATATATGATCTTTTGCACCTGGGTTACCTCTTCCCTAGCTCAACTTATATAAAAGTCTGTGACAAGATTCAGCCCGAACCAGCTTATCTATATAAAATATAGATTGGATATGGTTTGAGTTATGTGGGCCAAGGCACGAGTTGGATCAAATCAATGCCCTTTGATTCTCATCACTGTCCTTGCTTACTATAGTACACTTATAATTGCATGGTCATCCACATACTGCAATATGACTCTATAACATGCATAATCTTTCCACATACTATAATTTTGAGACAAAAATTGTAAGTTATTGTGGTAATGTAAATTATTTTTTACATAGTGTGCTACTTTTGTGTGATACGGATATGCGGAATAATACCAAAAGAATGAGACTCACTAATTCTAATATTTTATCTTCCTCATCTGTGCATGATGGTGCATGCTCTATGTTGGTTATTTTGTTTCTTATAGAAAAATGGCAATTAGATGGGCACACATCATGGAATAGAAAGGTTTTGGTGCATGTTATTTTTTATTTGGACTTAAATAGAAGTTGATCTTTGTGTATTATAAATTTTAATAAGAGTTAATCATAAAAAGAAATAAGATGACTCCTTATATGCAATGTTGGTTACCATTTGGAGTTGGAATATGATTCTATTAAGATTTCTAGTTAAAACAACATGACACAGATGGGCTATACACAGAGGTCTTGGTGGGAGGCCATTAAGATTATGACAAGTTGGGTGAGATATTTATCAGTCATTCATCATTGTTCCTTTTGTTGAATATTAGTTAGAAAACAATAACAAGTAGTAAAGTTCTCTCATGGATGAGAGAGGCCATTGACCTTTCCTCAAGGAAAAGTAGCAATTGATGTTCAGTGGAACATTGGGTGAACGATGATGAAGTTTTTTTAGGATGAGAAAAGGACCAAAGACTTTGTGTTGAGACAAAGTAGTAGTTGCCAGTCGGTGGCATAGTGCGTGTATCAACAACACATAGACCAGTCCAATCAATAGAGGGCACACATCAACCAACAACATAGTGGGTGTATCCACTACAACAACAATCTGTCCAATCATTAGAGGATGAGAATCTCACAACTAGAGGTACATTTATGGTACATTGACAACATTAGTGGATCTAAACAATGAAGGAAGCACATCAGTAGTTGGTGGCACATTGTAGGTTCTATGACAATGACAATGGTGTTGGTTGTATGCCATGAGATCTAACCATATGCTTATTTTAATTGGGATACAATTTACTTGATTTGATTAATTATAAAAACATTTCCATTTGTTATGTTTATTTCACCTATGAGATATTGTTTAAAAATAATAATGTCCTAAGGATGATTACTTAATTACATGTGACATTGCATTGCGACCCAAACATGAGATTTTGTGTATGCCAACAATATTCATTCTTGTCCAACTCCCTACTTGGATATTATTATAGAAATTTGGATGATAATAGTACATTTAGACCAATACATGTATTAAATGATGACTATGTCTTATTGTCCATGATATATGATATCAAGTCAAACACATACTAGTTATGAATATGTGTACAGGACAATCCTAACTTGAGTGTGATGCATATATGTTAGAAATGGAAATCAAATTATATCTCACTAATAAAAGTAGTCATTATACCTAAAGTCATACAATGATCAGATGTTGTTCAATGTACTTTAATATTACTCAATGTGACCCTGAATAAGGGTTTCCATACAAACAGTAATTGGATGTGTTCTTGCACATGCACAATATTGTTAGTGACATAGATGGAAATTATCCCTCCTATTATAGTGATGTCTTGGTCACTTGATAAGTCAAAATATAAAATATATGTATGTGCTCATGTGAACTAATATGTGATATTGAGATCACATGTATCTTGATAGTATATTTTGGATCAAGAAACTTTGATTGAACAATAAGTGGATGGCATTTCCATACCTCAAATTACATCTGCATATCAAAGGAAAAGGGATTATACTGTCACTATAACACTAGTCACAACACTAGGTTGAAGTTTTTCTCCAATTTATCCAATTATTCATGTGGCAATGTAGTCTTCCTATGTAACAGTCATTACTTATGGAGTCATAATATGATTACACACATCACTAAAACATAATGTGGATGTGGACTCCAAACATAGGATGATGAATAAACATATTCATGTGTCGAAATCACACAGAGAATACAAAAATTCTTCCTTTTACTTATTATGAAAACTAATAAAATTTCCCTTTTTCTTTAACTTTTTAAAGATAATCCATTATGATTATAAAACAAAAAATTAACTATCATTATAATCTCCACAAGTATTACAATGTGTAAACAAGCACATAGTTGTATATGCATGCATTTGATATTAAACCTACTCAAGTAATATATATATAACATGTAGTTCACATTATAACTAAAAAGTACACATACAACATTAGAAAAATGAGTCATCTAACTAATATTGGCAAGTAACACATCAAAATATAAAACAATCCAAACTTCTTAGGCCCCAAAAATAGCTATGAAACTAAAACGCTACGACTACACTCATCACTCCCACCTCAAAATAGGGATTCTGTACCTACTACTGAGTACACCATTGTGCAGATTCATCTCTAAGGTCTGTCGGCTGCTCTACAGAATTACAAACATGTGAAACTACTCATGTGAGACAATAATCACATTGAGTATCAAATAAATCCTAAATATATAAAAATTCTTCTTTTTAAACTTGAACAATTACAAAAAAATATTAACAAAAACATAATATATATGAAAATTTATACATAAATGGTAATTCTTAAAAGCATTAAATTGTATTTCAACACTCAAATATTTTATCCAACAATCTAAAAACATAATAACAAATGAAGAACCTAAAATACGCATATAAATCTAATTGGTTGATTAACATATGTTACCATTGCCCCAATTAGCTTGGGTTGTACCCACCAAGCTACAATACGTGAAATCGGTCCAAATAGCACACCAGAAGATCTTAGGGTTTATTGGTACCAATAAGATCATCCTACTTCAGCCTGAGCTAGGAAATACTATGGGAGCATAGAGTCCTATGATGTACCTGAATCAGGTTTCATATGTATGGTACTCTATTCTGAACCCTAACAAACATTGTGTCTATGATACAAAACCTCACATGGTGCCATTTGTAAACTCAATTTGTATGTGTGTAAGGATTTTAAAGGAAATATATGCATTGGACACAACAAAAAATTTCATATTTCCTACAAGTAGTTTTTGTCAACAATGACAATATCCAGAAGGAGGGTGCATGAGGTATACCTTGCCATGGACCAAGTCTAGTAATGCCTTCCTCACACAATGGTGTCTCTCTCTCCTCACATGCATGAATAGTTCTTGTTGATGCCCTTTGAATACATTTTCATGACTCCAACATCTCCATGAAGTCCACACAGATGGACTGGAACTCCTCGTTGCACTATCTAAGTCGATGGGAAGGACAAAACTCTCGCTTGGTGATGTGCTAGAGTCGTGATCATTCTAGTTCTCTCTCTCTTGGGGATGATGACATCTAGGGTTCAGGTATAAGAGCATTTCTCTATGATTCAGACATCATGTCCCTTTAAATAGGAAATGAAAGGAAGTAGGGTTTCCAAAATGCTGGGAAACAAAAGGTTGTGGCTGCGTTTAAAGTAGGACACTTGTGGATAGTCAAATAGGAGCTTAGAATATTATAGAATCACACCATTGATTAAATAATCAATTAATCATATTAATCAATTATTAATTTCCCATCACTTGGCCGTTAACTCTAATGGTTTCTCAAGGTCAGCCGTTCAACTTATCATATAAGTCAATAATTTGAATCCAATAAATTGGCTTAAAACTTTTAACCAATTATCTTGGATTATATTCCAATATTATTCTATTTGATTACCTAAATATATTAGTAATCAATTTGACTTGGAACATTTCCAATCATGTCCACAATTAACTCATATTCGAATGCATCCTATATGTTTGACCCTTTAGCCTCCAAATTACATTCGTAGTGATGTTTGTAATCAAATTATGACTTCAAAAGCAATTATTGGTATTGAGAAAGAATCATTGCTACCCAAGTAATTAGAGAAGTTGAAAAACAACTTTAACCTAGTATTGTGAGTAGTATTACAATGATTGTATAAGCATTTTGTCTCTAATATCCAGATTGAATCCAAGGCATGGAAATGTTATCTTCGTAATGTTGAATCTTTGTTACTTGATATAGGGTAGACTATTTGAGACACACTTGAGCTCAATATTATATATTATTTCACATGAGCATGTCCATGCATTTATAGTGTCACTCATCATGTAGCTAAGATATCACTCTAATGGGGGGACAATTTCCATATATGTTACTCACAATAATCCACACATGTCACAATGCACCTAAGCACTACTTGTGTAGAAACACTTTTCAAGGTCGCATTGAGTAGTGTTGTAAGCGACTTCAGGTCTAAGGACCACAATCACCATTGTCACATTGAGATGTGATTCTAGCCACCGTTATTAGCTTTCATGCATCACACTCAAAGTGGGTATGTCTAGTACACTTGTTCAAAGTACCTATCTGTTTGATTTAATATCCATTAATGTTACTAATGATACATAGTCATCAATCAACACACATACTAGTCTTGATGTATTATTGTTGTCCTAATATCCAAAATAATATTTAACTCGGGACTAGAGTAAAAAAGAATATTCTTAACATACACATGATTTCATGTTCATGTCCTCAACTTGAATTGACATGTTATGGAGTTATACATTATTAGAACATTATTATGTCTATTCATTATCTCATATTGAAAAAGCATAATATTCGAAATTGACTTTATTAATAATCAAACTAATTACAAGATGTGCCATTAAGATCATCATATGATTGGCTCTTAGGTCATATCATCAACAATCTATGGTTGTCATAAAATAGTATCATACTAGATGTAAATCCTAGCCACCAATAAACTGTAATAGACATGATTTCAACAAATTCTCTAGTGTATGCATAGTCAATGTGACTTGCCATCCATTTTTGGTGCAAAGATTTGTTGGAATGTACCTATGCACCCATGACAAAATGTACTTTGTCTCAAAATATACTGGTAAAATTGTGTCCTACAATCATAAATAATTGAAAGAGCTATACTATGGAGACATAGTATCTCATCCAAACATATATAACCTATCAGTAGAAAAACTTATCTTGGCCGATAAGTATTGTGCCAAATTTATCAATAGGTTTACAAATACCCATATAAATGTTGGTTATATGCCCTGAGAGACAGCATGTGATGTTTGTAAAAGGGATATTTGTATTTTACTTGCTAATAAAATGAAATTCCACTTGTTATGTTTGTTTTATTATTGAAATAATCAATAAACCTAATAATGTCCTTAAAATGTTATGCCTTGATAATATATGGTTTGTGTTGAGGACCTAAACATGAGATCATGTGCATATTAAATGGTATATATTCCTGTTATGCTTCTAGTCAATTGTTATTATGAATGTTATGGGACAACAATAATACATAACAATAGTATGTATGCTAAGTGATGCCTATGTATCCTTAATCATAATATTGGATATCAACTCAGATACATATGTACTTGTTAGAGAAAAAGTGTATTAAAAAACCTAACACTGAGAATTTCACACAAACATTATGTAATGACATGTTAGAGTAATATCTCAAAGTGATAGTGGTGATTGTGATCCTTAGTCCTGAAGTCATTGTAGTAGTCACATTTTGTTATTTGTACTTTGAGACTGGGACAATGTAACTCTAAATAAGGGTTTCCGAAAAGGTAGTAACTAGATGCATTGTAGTACTTCTAGATTATCTAAGTGATGTAGAATAAACTTGTCCCACCTTCAGAGTGATATCCTGGACACATGATAAGCAAGACTATGGAAATGCATGGCCATGCTCATGTGAGTCATTATATGATATTGATCTCACAACATCTTGAATAGCTAATCAAGTTCAAGGAACATAGATTAAATGCTAGGAGAATGAAAATTCTATGCCCCAATTTTAATTGGGATATCTATGAAAAAGTCATTTCATGGTTATTGTAACACTGATCATGGTACTAGGTTGAAGTTGTTCTCCAACTTCTCCAACTATTTAGGTGGAGAGGAAGTCTTGCTACATATCAATCATTTCCTGTGAAATTATAATATGATTATTAAAATCACTACCAAGAAAATATGGATCATGTTGGATCACACACATAGGATGCATAGGGAAGATAAGTATAATTGTGAGCATATTATTAGTTGTTTGTTAAAAGGTTTAGGGAACTAACTAAATGATTTATGGGCTTATTGGTAGGCCAATCGGTCAATTGGACTAAGTCTAGTCACTTGATTGGATTGATTCCAACAACCTGGTTTTACTAGGACAATCGACTGACTAGATGGTGTCTAGTTGCCTGAGTAAACTATGTCCATCTGCCAAACTGGACCAATCTAGTTGACTTACTAGACTAGGTCCAATCACCCTATTGGATTAGGTGTCATGAAACTCTTTTTTTACCCTCCTCCTATCCCCACTGACTACATAGCTATATTGTTGTTGTGATCCCTTATTTTTATGTTAATTTTCTTTAAGTAGTTGTCCATATCATGTTACATTTTTAATTTTAGTGTGTATAACTTTCTAGGCCTTTAGTTGACATATATTTTAAAGTCAACCAATATTTACATACATGATTTTATTCTTGATCAAATGTAAATCTGTGAGAAACATTAATATAGTTTGATAATAAGAGTATTTGTAAGCTAACTTTTGATTGATGTAAGAAATAAAATATACCATAGTTGTTGATATTATATATGTAATTTTATATCCATCATCATTTCATAGAAAAAGGTATTTCATACGTTTTATTATTAAATTTATTTCAATTAAAAAATAATTCATAATTTTCATGCATTAAGGAGAGATAGTGGTTCCTCAAATGAAAGTAACTCAAGAAAGTATTTATTAAGCTACTTAACTATAAGGATCTCTACCACAATCTTCCCAAACTCTTTTTTGATGAACTTAATGTATTTTTGTTGTGAGAAAAAACATCTCCCACTAGAGGGTCATGGTGGAAGTTTGCCTAGTTCATTAGCAAGTGTATTTTCTTTGAATTGGTCTCAATAGGGGTTACAAACTTGCACATTGTACGTTTCTAGAAGGAGGCTATAAAGAATGTTACTTCCATACAAATAGTTTACTAACACACTACACTATTTATCATAAAGATTCTAGCACCTAATGATAAGAAAAAATGTATCAAAAGAAATTTAAAGAGATAATTTATCAAATCACTTTTAGTTCAATACAAATATCATGTTCTCACTTATCATACAACCAATTTTTTTAAAATATTTATCAATTTGTTGTTAAGATTATGACTACAAGAAAATGGAACGTGTAAGACATCAAACTAAACAAATACTTGTGCCTTAAGCTCTTGTAAAAAATTGAATATCATCTAAATTACATGAATTACTACAAAATAGAACATGTACCCAATCACCTCTAGTAAACCATCCTTGTGGTCAAGATTCCCTCTATCCAAATCACTAATAAATCTAGGTCATTTAGTAACTTCTTCACTTCTAGCTTCCAAGGGTTCTAGCAAGACAGCTAAAAGGAGAAGATAAGGGAAAAAGTGTTGGGTTTTAGGGGAGGCAGAGAAGGCAGCGGAAACAAAAAATTTCCTCCCCAAACCCAGAACAAGGAAATGTATCAACGTCTATACAATAGGAAAGGATGGTTTGTGGAATCATACCTTGTCCCGAGGCTTGCTCAGCGACAATACCTCACGGCTTGTGCGGTCTTCACCTCTGGTCTTGGACGGTGTCTGTGCAGCTCCTGGTCGCATCGGGACTGACGACTCCTGGTCTCACTGGGACTATCGGGATTGACAGCTGCCCTCCGAGCGGCAGAAATCTCCTGCCTCTGAAGTAGTCCACACGGACCACCTGGAACTCCAATCTCCTTGTCCCACAAGGAATTGGAAGGAGTCGCACCCTCTTGTTGGTGTACTAGTCACCGACACACTCTCCTTCCACCAGTCGCTTTCTGCAGTTGTCTTTCCCTTATTGTGCCTCCCTTATCGGGTAGCACTTGCTCGGGCTCTCTCGGTTACCAAAACCTGAGAGAACGACAACTTTACAGAGCAACTGGTTGCACTGAGTTGTACTTTGAGAAGCCCCCAATATCCCTATATATATAGGAGGGTCATGGGACAGGGTTCTCCATCCCGGGAAATGCAGGACTAAAGTAGGAGTAGAAGGGTTCGAGATTTTTTCCACAAAAACAACCAACTCGCAACCTAAACTGATCGTTTCATTTCTGAAACGGTCGGTTGGGGACCTGAGCCGGTCGGTTGACACCTCAACCAATCAGTTGGGACCCATGAAACGGTCGGTTCATTTTTGAACCGGTCGGTTCGTGGTCCCGATCAGTTTCCGGTTGACTTTCCTTCTTTTGTTTCTAATTGGTATCAAATACCAATCCTTGTTCCAATCAAATTGGGCAAGTAAAACAAAAAGAAATTTCTCGCCAACATGACTTTCCCAACTTGCTCGGTTGCACCAGTTGAACCGATCATTTCAACACTTGAAGCAATCATTTCACCCTGTCCATCAGCCGATCGACTCACCACCTGAGTCGATCGGTTCACCAAGCTCAGCTGATCGGTTCATCACATGAGCTGATCGGTTGGGAGTGCAGATTGTGTAGAAACAGTCAATTGCAGTTTCAATCAATCTGATACTCCAATCAATATGTCCAACACCTTGAACATTATAATATTGAGCTATCAATTAATTGAGTGTTTAATTGAACTACTAAACTCCTTTAGTAATCAATCTAAACATTGTTTGTGGACAAAACTCCTCTTCCAGGTTAAATTCTATGTGTGTGACCCTGTAGGTCCATTTCACGTTGGCAATGAAAGTCCATAACACTTATGACTTCACAAATAAAGAGCGGTGCCTAGTCACACATCAGTGCTACCCAAGTGAAATAGAAAGTTGGAGAACAACTTTCAATCCTACAATCCGTGAATGGTGTTACATTGAATGTATAATTCCTTTGTCACTGATATCCCGAATAAACTCAAGGCATGGAACAGTCATCCTGTCAACGTTCATTCACTTTCTTGATCTCAGAGTAGATTGGAAGAGATATGTTATGACATCAATATCACATACTGATTCACACATGCGTACATGCCTTTCTCAATCCTACTCATCAAGTGGCCATGGATATCAAACTCCCTCAGGAGGGACAAATCCCATATCTATCACTCACCCCTCAAAAGCCCCATGTGTCAAAGCCACCCAATCATCACCTTTATAACAACCCATGTTTCAGGACTGCGTTTGATGATGTCAAAGTGTGCCCAATGACATGTGTTGAGTGCAGTGATTTCAGGTCAAAGAATCACACTCACCACCATCACTGTGAGTACTGACTATGACTACCATGTCATGGTTACATGTGTCAAACTCACAGTGGGTCTGTCTGGTACACTTGTTCTCTAACAAGTACCTATGTGTTTGGTTTGATATCTCTATATCATGACTAATGAGATTCTGTCATCAACCAACACCACAATCTAGTCTTGTGTGTCATTGTTGTCTATCTACCTTCCACAATGACATCCAACTAGGGACATAACAAGAATGTACAAACTCTTAGCATCTGTATGATCTCATCGTTCAGGTCCTGAACCTGAAGGCATATGTCATTGAGTACTATCATTCTCTAGACATTCAATCTGTTCTATCACTATCTCATATGACTGAACCAGAAAGAATTGGAAGCTTGCCTTTGATGTTTATCAAATCAATCTTAATGTATCCCACCAATTATCCCATGATTGGCTCTCAGGGCATAGATACCAACATACTCCCACTTGCACTACGAGCCAATCACCCTTGAATCATATTCATAGTGATCTTCAAACATGTCCCACATGTTACTCTGCTCTAGTGCGATCATAGTGAGTAATGACAACACCTTGCCAAAGTCAGTATAAATTGCATGTCTCACATCTCTTCATTGTACGTCATACGTATGAGATGGAGTTGCCGTAATATGTGATCTAGTATTCCTTTGCTAACCTTTAGCCACATTGCATGATCAAGGATTACATACTTGTCATCAATGAGCGGAATATCTATAAGTTCATCTCATGAACTTCCAGATCCATATAGTATCCACTGTTGTTCTCTAACACATGGATACTCAGCATTTTCCTTTTAAATGGTTTTATTGGAACACTTCCAATTATCAACAAACTTTCACTTTTATATATCCTATATATATTGCGATTAATTTTCTGTCCTTTCATAAGTTTGCATCAATGTAATTCTTTACATTGAAGTCTTCCTTATCTCCATAGAACTAGTACTTCCCAAGTACTTATCAAGTTCTCATGGTATTCCAGTAACCCTTACTGGAAGTAGACAGACATCCACTCGTCATGTCTCACATACGAGTTATAAGGATGAGTGCATCATATTGCCATGTCCTACATACAAGATGATGAATGCATTTTATTCTTGCCATGTCGATACATGCAAGATAATGGGATGATTATATACATGATAGATCCATATCTATTCTTATTGTTCTCATTCTTCATAAGAATTGGACACTTGGCCTTGGGATACTAACTCCATGTAACACGGACAAGTTTTCTCCCACTGAATCTGTGTATACTGAACCCTTCAGTACAGATTGCCAATGTATGCTTTCTCTTTTCAGATCAAGAGGTTTTTCGAGAACTATCTCTATAGATCTCTATTCCTATCACATAGGAAACATCTCTATCTTTCTTAAAGATAATTTCCACTTTTGGATTTCCATTCTAGAACATTTCCATTTCACATCAACATGTGGAATGTGAATACGCTCCCACTAAATCACAGATCCTTCTTTATCTTTGACATATCAGTCAAACCCCTTTGACTATATCATCAAAGTAAAGATCCAATTCTGAGTTGCTTGTACTCAATCAATCACATTGATTAGTCCATTGTAACTTATAGACTTCATTTGCATTAGTGGATTCATAAACCTTATAGGTTGTGTCACGTACACATCCTTGTTTTATTCCTCATAGGAATGCAGTTTTAGTATCCATACGCCAAATGTCTTAGTCATTAAGTTGCAATCAACAAGCATCATCCTTCTCAAAATGTTATCCATGTGTCTTAACAGTTAAGATTCATTTGCACTTATGGATTTCATCCAATGGGTGCTACCATCAAGGTCATACCTTATAGTTCACATGGATGTCATTTAGGATGTAATGGTCATAAACCATAACTCAAAATTCAGTTCCTCATATTCATCTAGATGGTTGACTCATCACATGAACAACTCATCACATAGATAAATGAGGTGTATCCATCAAGGATATAAGAATTTACAACTCCTTGTGATTCTTAATGTCCTTTATTAGTGTGTGGTATTCTTTTATTAAGAAGAATTCAGTTATTTGATAATCATTCTCTAACTCCTTAGAGTATGATTCCTTCTTGATTTAGACATCACTATGCCTTAATCATGAGTTCACTATGATACACTATCATAATTACTCATAAGGATCTCAAACATTTGGTCCAAGTATTTCATTCATTGATCTCATCAAGAATTAACACTTTACCAAATTTGCACTTCATCTATGATAATCTTGAACACTTCAAGATATTCATATTGGTATTTCTCTAAACACCAATTGAAGTATTAGCATTTGTTCCAATAGGTATGTAAATACATCACATGTATCATACCTAATAGGATAATCATTCTCCCACTACCTTCAGTGAAGATTGATTAATCATGTCCAAGATATTCATGTCTCTTACTGGTTCTCTAACCAAAAGAGTCTAGATTTATCCATCACATGGAAACTAGAAATGAATTTCTCATGATTGATGCTAATTTTATTGTTTGAGTTATCTATAACTTTTAGGTGTCATTTTATCTTATGCATATCAAATACCATAAGATAAATAAGGCATTGCCACAAATATCATATCTTTATAAATTGAAACATCTCTTTATTGATTGCCATCATTGTCATACAATATGCAAAAAATAAAGTGTTTCTATCTATTGGAAAATATGAAATAGTATTTCATAACTGTATTTCATGCCTTTTAGGCTGAAAATAAACTAAAGTACTCCTATCTATGGTGGCAACACTTGCCCCATTTATTGAGTTCTTTACACTTTACATCTTTGTATCATATACCTCAAAAGTGTTACAAGTTTACTTTCATGACACCTTTAAGTAGAGACGTTTGTCGCCTCCTTCTTTTGTTCTTCCAGATATAGAGGGCAATCCCTCATACACCCTTTCCCCATGTGCCTTGAGGCTGAAGACAGCTTGGATTGCTGACTAGCATTAGAACACTTCTTTGCTTTGCCCTTACCCTTGCCCTTAAGAATTGCCTTTTTCTTTGATCACATCAAAGATTATGGTTTGTCTTTCTTCATCTTTGCCTCTACTATCCTCAACATGTCCAACAACTCTGTCAACGCTTGTCAAAATTGTTCATGTTGTAGCTTATCATGAATTGTATGATCCTCGCAACATTTGCAGTATCATACCAATAGCCAACTCTTTGCTCAAAGGGAATCCTTCTTAGTCAGGTTGTCCACATACCCAATCACATTGAGTGTGTGAATACCTTACTAGATCTTCTTCTGTCATGACATATTAGGACAATGTCTTGGAGACATCATATGTCTCATGTTGTCTCTGCAACTCATAGTTCAGAGAACACAACATCAAGCACTCCTCATCAATGTCATCCTCGATATGCTTCCATAAGCATACTTTCAGCCATTGATGTGGTGGGATCGAGTTCATCTGGTTCTGGTATAACTAGGACTTAGAGCTTTCGCTCTTTGATTGAGAACACTTCTCATTGCCCTAACCAATCGTGGAATTATTCCCATTTAATTTGTTGGTCTCAAGAACCGATCGCAAATAAAGTGATTATTGTTTTTTGTCATTTGTATTACAAAAGGAAATTTGCAGTTTTAGTCCAAAAACTCATTTTTGACTTATTTGATTGATTTGAAAAGTTGACGATATAATTAGGCCTTTTATTAATTATCACTCCCACTATTTTAGTTCAAATTGATAGCCCTCACCATCAATTCAGAAGATTTCAACGTACAACCTTCTAGTGGGCAAGATCCTGAAATCCTCTAAGCCATGGACCAGCTAGGGCTGTCACCCACAACTTAGATCTCTCAGGTAGGCAACTCTTACCAATTGCATCATATGCAACTCTTGATAAGATGTCATATGCAACTCCTTGTCATGATCATCTCCATGCCTCAAGGTTCTAGATCCTATCTAGGTCACCTTGTTAAGTCTGGCCCAAAGCCAAGACGATGAATATGCACCCTGCTAGGGCGAACCCACATATCCATCCTGCACGCTTCCACGAGATAGACGGTGCACCACGCTAGGGCGTGCCCACACTTGGTTGATGAAGCTTTTCACATGTGTCGCATTTGGAAGGCATCTAAAACTTAATATTTAATGAGGGATTTGGTTTTTATATACATATACATATCCAATCAATTCAATACATAGTACGTATCATATGCATGCTATATCCCACAGAAAACATGTGAAACGATAAAAGCGATGATTATGGCCATCCTAATGTGATTCCTCAAGCCAAGAGGAATCACAGTCATCTAGGTCTACATCACATGCAACATGTACAAGATGAACTCTGTGCTTTTCCTTTCTGGGTTTGATCAACTCATCACATGAATGATCGGCTCGCCATCAGACTGGTCGGCTGGGTTCCACCAGTCGATCGGTTGGCTCCTCCAACCGATCGGTTCGCCTGGTCATCATGCATCTCATCATGGCCGACACATGCTCGTCTCGCTCCTCGAACCGGTCACCAACCGATCGGCTCACTCCTTGAACCGATCGTCTCGAACGTCAACCGATCGGTTCACTCCTTGAACTAATCGTCTCAGCTGTCGTCAGGATGTCCTCCGTTCTTTGACATAAAAGGAAATAAAATTCTATCCTATTTTACATTGTAAAAAGAGAAACCTCGAGTTACATTCGAGGGGAGCAAAGGTAGGAAAGAAATCTTGAATTATTTTGAGTTACATCAGGAATACGAGAAGGAAGATCGGTGCGCAGACCGAGATGCAAGCAACCACATACAACCATACACATATAGGGTTTATTGGCCATAACCACACTATACATCCACCACAAAAATCGTTTAAGGGAGACGCGTTTTGAGTGCATACATATCATATATGTAAATTGGGATTTGTGGATTTAGGATTGGACATGCATAAAGCCAATTTTATTCGCATCGTATGCAATAAATAAAGGCGACAAACCAAAATCGATCATATCAATAATCCTAAAGTATACAGCAATTGACGTGGCTCTAATACCACTGTTGGGTTTTAGGGGAGGCAGAGAAGGCAGCGGAAACAAAAATTTTCCTCCCCAAACCCAGAACAAGGAAATGCGTCAATGTCTATACAATAGGAAAGGATGGTTTGTGGAATCATACCTTGTCCCGAGGCTTGCTCGGCGACAATACCTCGCGGCTTGCGCGGTCTTCACCTCCGATCTTGGACGGTGTCTGTGCAGCTCCTGGTCGCACCGGGACTGACGACTCCTGGTCTCACCAGGATTGTCAAGATTGATAGATGTCCTCCGAGCGGCAGAAATCTCCCGCCTCTGAAGTAGTCCACACGGACCACCTGGAACTCCAATCTCTTTGTCCCATAAGGAATTGGAAGGAGTCGCACCCTCCTGTTGGCGTACTAGTCACTGACACACTCTCCTGCCACCAGTCGCTTTCTACAGTTGTCTTTCCCTTATTGTGCCTCCCTTATCGGGTAGCACTTGCTCGGGCTCTCTCGGTTACCAAAACCTGAGAGAATGACAACTTTACAGAGCAACCGGTTGCACTGAGTTGTACTTTGAGAAGCCCCCAATACCCCTATATATAGGAGGGTCATGGGACAGGGTTCTCCATCTCGGGCAATGCGGGACTAAAGCAGGAGTAGAAGGGTTCAAGATTTTCCACAAAAACAACCAACTCGCAACCTGAACCGATCGTTTCATTTCTGAAACGGTCGGTTGGGGACCTAAGCCGGTCGGTAGACACCTCAACCGATCGGTTGGGACCCATGAAAAGATCGGTTCATTTCTGAACCGGTCGGTTCATGGTCCTGATCAGTTCCCGGTTGACTTTCCTTCTTTTGTTTCTAATTGGTATCAAATACCAATCCTTGTTCCAATCAAATTGGGTAAGTGAAACAAAAAGAAATTTCTCACCAACCTGACTTTCCCAACTTGCTCGGTTGCACCAGTTGAACCGATCGTTTCAACACTTGAAGCAATCGTTTCACCCTGTCCATCAGTCGATCGACTCACCACCTGAGCTGATTGGTTCACCAAGCTTAGCCGATCGGTTCATCACATGAGCCGATCAGTTGGGAGTGCATATTGTGCAGAAATAGTCAATTGCAGTTTCAATCAATCTGATACTCCAATCAATATGTCCAACACCTTGAACATTATAATATTGATCTATCAATTAATTGAGTGTTTAATTGAACTACTAAACTCCTTTAGTAATCAATCTAAACATTGTTTGTGGACAAAACTCCTCTTCCAGGTTAAATCCTATGTGTGTGACCCTGCAGGTCCATTTCACATTGGCAGTGAAAGTCCATAACACTTATGACTTCACAAGTAAAGAGCGGTGCCTAGTCACACATCAGTGCTACCCAAGTGAAATAGAAAGTTGGAGAACAACTTTCAATCCTACAATCTGTGAATGGTGTTACAGTGAATGTATAATTCCTTTGTCACTGATATTCCGAATGAACTCGAGGCATGGAACTGTCATCCTGTCAACGTTCATTCACTTTCTTGATCTCAGAGTAGATTGGAAGAGATATGTTATGACATCAATATCACATACTGATTCACACATCTGTGCACGCCTTTCTCAATCCTACTCATCAAGTGGCCATGGATATCAAACTCCCTCAGGAGGGACAAATCCCATATCTATCACTCACCCCTCAAAAGCCCCATGTGTCAAAGCCACCCAATCATCACCTTTATAACAACACATGTTTCAGGACTGCGTTTGATGATGTCAAAGTGTGCCCAACGACATGTGTTGAGTGTAGTGATTTTAGGTCAAAGAATCACACTCACCACCATCATTGTGAGTACTGACTGTGACTACCATGTCATGGTTCCATGTGTCAAACTCACGGTGGGTTTGTCCAGTACACTTGTTCTCTAACAAGTACCTATGTGTTTGGTTTGATATCTCTATATCATGACTAATGAGATTATGTCATCAACCAACACCACAATCTAGTCTTGTGTGTCATTTTTGTCTATCTACCTTCCACAATGACATCCGACTAGGGACATAACAAGAATGTACAAACTCTTAGCATATGTATGATCTCATCGTTCAGGTCCTAAACCTGAAGGCATACGTCATTGAGTATTGTCATTCTCTAGACATTCAATTTGTTCTATCACTATCTCATATGACTGAACCAGAAAGAATTGGAAGCTTTCCTTTGATGTTTATCAAATCAATCTTAATGTATCCCACCAATCATCCCATGATTGTCTCTCAGGGCATACATACCAACAAAAAGAAGAGTTTGTCATATGTGATTCAAAACCTAGAAATTGTCCCATGGTGTCAGCATATTGAATAGAAAACATACGCATACAATGTCAATATAGGTTACATGGGTTGTCCTTAGGTAATGAAGAAGACAAATTCTTATAGATAAAACTAGGATGGATTCTTCCCTAAAATCCAAATTTCACATTCTCATGCTAATATCAAGTTCTAAAAAATTAAACTAATGAAATTAAGTGTATTAAGTATTTTAGGATCTCTATACAATTGGTGTCATTGAAAAACTGTGTCATTTCAGTTTCTTCATTTTTTTTAATATTAACTAGGCCACACTTCCTCTGAAGGAGTTGGTTGGGATTCCATTCAGGAAACCACAACCGACTAGGAGGCTATAAAACATGGAGAAACTCCAAAATAATTAATCATATCAAATCCAAATCAACTCTAAACCCTCATGTAATGACCCCCCTCCCCCTGTTATCCCCAATTAAGGTGGACCGAGAGGCCAAGAGCCATTATCCATTTTTCTAGGATCCTAGTTTTGTAAATAACCAATAATGACTAGAAATTTCACTAAATAGAAACAAGTTTGATAGCAATATGAAGATACAACTCCTTTAGGGATTCACATATAAAAGGAAAAACTATGGTTTAAAATGTAAAGGAAATCTAGCTATAATCCTCCAGTTGACTTTAGTCACTTTTTCATTTTGTGTCATTTTCTTGGGAAGTCCATTTCTTCAATTAATTGCTAGATTAACCTAAAACACCGACAAACAAGACGGGGTCAGTATATTTATATACTGGTATGTGGTGCAAACAAAGTGATGTGTAGCGTTCCACAAGATCATCCGCCATAGTACAGAGGGTACCTGCAAATCATAAGAGATATCACCTCAGTGGCGAGGAGAACCCTGAATTTCTATCGTCGCCTAGAGAAACCCTAGAAGACGTGCCCGACCAGGGAGTAAACATAGATTGTTAGTAGTATTTAGATATTTATGTTAATTTTGAAGTTAATTACGTCTTTATTTAGACTGTGTATTATTGACTAATTGATGTTTTAGTTAGGCTAAAACTTATTTACTGAAAAGTTAAATAAAATATATGTTGTGAATACATCAAGGTTTGAATCCTAGTTGATATGGTAATGACCCACACATGTGTGTGGAAGGGTATTATAGACATTTGAGGAAAATATTAATAAATAAAATAATAATTAATAATTTCATCAAAATTTTACTATTCGATGTTAGAAAATTCAGTTATGAGCCTGATGCAAAAAGAATAAGCCAAATCAGAGTGAAATGACATAGATATGCTACTTATAATGTTCACACAGAAAACACATTCGGTTCAACAACTAATGGCTTGATAGACTCACAAACCAATGGCTTGGCAAACTCCAACAACTGATAGAGCAAAAGACTCACAAATCAATGGATCGGCAAGCTTCAATAACAGATGGCTCGGTAGACCACAAACTAATGGCTTGATCGACTTGCAAACCAATATCTCAGTAGACTTCAACAACCTATGTTTCGACAGACTTCAACAACTGATGGTTCGGAAAACTCACAAACCAATGGCTTAGCAGACTTCAACAACCGATGGATCGACAGACTCGCAAACTAATGGCTCAGTACACTCACAAACCAATGGCTCGGGAGACTTCAACAACTGACGGCTCGGCATACTCACAAACCTACGGCTCGTAGACTTCAACAATCGATTGCTCTGCAGACTCACAAACCAATGGCTTGGCAGACATCAATAAATTGATGATTTTGAGCTGCATAGCTGCCCAGCATAACTAATCATGAAAAATGGCAATAACATTTTCTATATATATCGAAATTTGATGAAATTTGTTATATTGGATTTGTCTTTCGATCCTCTACATAGAAAGAGCCCCAAATTATAGAAAATAAGGACTGAAAGACAACGTTTGAGGTGTTCTTTGAGAAGAACATGAAAGGATGGGAGGAAACAAAGGTTTAGCATAGATCAACTTTAGTAAGTAGTTTTAGCAATATATATCTTCTTCTCTTTGTGTTCCCTTACTCGAAACTTCCTAGTACAACAATAAAAGGTTTTAGTTAACCTTCATTATTTGTCTTATACCTCCAACAGATCTTCCTCTAGACTGGTATACCTATAGAAAGGTTGTTTGGGTGAGTTTTTGAGGTTTGAAGCTTAGATCACACTAAGACAAGATAAATTTTGAGTCTAACTAGGTCAAATACAATATTAATAAGATAAAACATGTAAAAGTGAGTGGAAAATCACCTCCTAATCTTGATCTACATTAGAGAAACTAAAAATAATGTTGTTTATGTATTAATTATCACGCAAAAATTGTTGTTGCAAAGTTATCATATATGCTCAGTATATTTTAGTAGAAGAAATATATCATCTAGTGTACTTTATGCTATAATGTTATATGTTCCATTGATGTGTAAGTTTCTATACAATGTGCTAATTGAATTGGTGGAATTAGAAGCACAGGAGAAGTCAGGTTTGTCCTATTTCGGATCTAAAGGATCATATTACAGTTTATGAGAATCATGAAAGTTACTATTTAATCACATGATTTCTTTGATACATACTAATTGCTAAATTGTTGAAAGTAAGCTAATGATTAGAAATGATAATGATTTTATCAGATCAACCGTTAGATGATAGATTCCCCAAACACTGTAGAATCCTTCACAATAAGGCATGCGATGTGAGGATGAAATGGCTTCCCCATTGGAGGTAGTCCAGGTCAAGATAAGTTGGATCATAACACTAGGTTATAGAGGTCTTCACTAGTAAGACAGACTCCTTATGATTGTGTGGTATCCAATACCAACTAGAGATGTCGGTGGTCCTTGTGTTTTTGGTCAGTGGATATCTTTGGTAGGTCCACTGATGTACAACAAGTCAGAGTGCTTTGACTCTCTGCCTGAGTACCCAGATTTAGAGGAGGAGTCCATATATCTATCCACTATCATTATTCATCGAGATCCATATGTGGTGGTGTCAGTTGCAGACATGGTATTTGTTGGATCTAGGGCTCTAGATGGGGTGAATAGAGCTTCAAAAATCTCACAAGATAAGTTAAACCTTCAAACTATATCAATAAAAACCAATAGCTTAATAAAAATTTGAAGTCATAACTAAGCAAGCATAGAAAGGATGAGAGAAATTGAAGCAAACACTTGAACAAGGTGGTTTAAAGTGGTTCCACTCTCCAAACTAGGAGAGAGTTCATCCACTACCTAGAGAGGTCAACCTCTAGGACTTTGAAATATGTGTATACTTATATTCCATTCATAAGAGATACAAGGAGACCACCATACATCCAAGGACTTACCCATTCAAGACAAGAGTCTTCCACCTACACAAGGACTTACCCACTTGATCAAGATGTCTTCAGCCTTCAACAAGGACTTACCCACACTTGCATCAAGTCTTTGGCCTTGAAGGAATTTGCCCACTCTTCTTGAATCTTGGCCTTTCCCTTCTCCTTCACCTACAGAAGATGTTCACCTCTTCTTCAACCTTGAAGAAGAACAGCAACAGCTTCACCTTCACTTGGAGTAGCTTGCTTCACCTTTGCTTCTTTGAGAAAAGGGGTAGGGAATATGGAATGGAATGAGAGATTTACAAACACAAGGAAGTATCTCTCTTACAACTGGCCTAACTCACTCATAATCATGAAATGCTATGTAAATGAGAGAGAGAAAGGGGCTCAAAGAGTTGCAACACACTGAACTATAGCAAGGACTTAGAATAGCATGAATGAGCAAACTTGGAATGAACTCCAAGGGGTCCTATTTATAGATGGGGTGTTCCCTTGAGTGTGGGATCACTTAAGGGCAAAATATAGCCATTTTCCAAGTTACAACGGATCTATTCTCACTCAAAACAAATCACCAATGGTTATAATCACTTTTACAGTACATTCGATTGACTTTCAATAAAGATAACTTGATCGGTCCACTAAGTGACAAAGCCAATTTTTAAATTATCGGTTGAGTTTGCTATGGGAAACTCGACCAATGAGTCAAAATTAGTTTTGCTTAGTTGATCGATTGGTCGAGTTTTGTGAGTGTGCAACTCGATCAATTGGTCTCTCCAGAAAATCCATCACTGGATCGGTCAAGTTTCCAACTAGACCGATAAATAGCCTGTGACAAATTTTCTAAATTGACATTTGAGTGATCAAACGTTGGAATTAAGTGTCCCTAGTTTTTTTTCTCATCTTAGTTACAAGTCATATCATCAATACAAGTGATTACGAAAATCATCTAAGGGAATTTGGAGTGATTTCTCAAATTGCACATTTGCAATGCTTTTGACTTGAACTTGAACAAGCTAGGGCTTGTGTAATTTGATTCTTTTCACATATCTAAAGCCTCAAATCAATCTTGAACAAACATATTAGTTGCATAGGAATGGAATGGTTAAGTCATTATCAAAATATGGGCAATGTACAACTATCAAGTCAACATTCTCCCCCTTGATGATGACAAACCCTTCCTCAATCATATTGAAAAGGATATGTAAAGTTATACCTTTTCCTTGTGAATTGCAAGGGGATTCAGGATTTGAACAATATGAATCGATCCCTCTCAGTCTATGCTTATTCCTACATGTATAGTTAGTCTATGTACACAAAGAAACATGACATATATACTATATGGTCCCTTAGCAAGTCACGTGACAAAGCATATGATGAACAAGAAAAGGATCACATAGACAATAAAAGCAATATGGTTGAGCTTCAAAACATTGAACTTCTCTCCCACTTTAACATTATCAAAAAGGAAGGGGAGTAGAAGAGCACAGAAACTGGTCTTCTCCAAGCACAACCAAACATACATGTACAATATGCAATCTCAAAAGCATACACCAAACAGAGATGAGAGAAACAAACAATCTAAGTCATAATAAAAATATGGTTAACATGGCACCAACTCATGAGATATAGTAAATCAAGGAGTAAGTGTAAAAAGGATTAAGTAACTTAGAGAGAATGTCCTCAGAAACAACTACAAGCCAAATGATTAAGTAACTCAGAGAGAATGTCCTCAGAAACAACTACAAGCCAAAATGAGGAAAACTAGATGATAAAATAGTACAGCTTGGAAAATGTGCCCACGTGTTTTAATACAAAATAGCCTAGAAAGATATATATGATCAGCATCTAGACTAAAAACTAGAAAATCTAAACATCTAGGTCATCTATGTCCACATCATCAACATCGTCATTAGAAGCTTCTGGCTTGTAGTCATCATCTTCATCTGAAGGTACAGAAGAGATAGCAACATCACCTTCATCACCAGAGGCACCAGTAAAGCCATCAGAGCCATCATCATCCTCATAATCCTCAGAAGCCTCCTCATCAGTAGTAGTAGTAGCCTCCTCATCAGCCTAGTCTGGCATCTCCTCATCAGCAAGGGAACCAAAACCACGGTCAGGCCAATAGACATTCTGCTCAGCCCAAGACATGCCAAGAGCGTCGAGCTCATTGGCTTGTGAGAAGGAAGGATCAGAAGTACCAAGATTGGCAAGGAGGGTTGCCAAGGGGCCAGTAGGCATAGGCAGTACTCCAGGGGTAGATCCACCAATATCATAGGGTGTAGCAGCAGAAGCAGTAGGTGGAGGGGCTGGGTAAAAGTGATCATATGCATAGGATGCATAGTCACCTCCTGGGTAGGGCTGATAGGCAGGATAAGGATGTGCACAGGATAGGTTCATATTTGACATGATGGCACATAGCTCCTGATGCATGTGTTCCTAAACCTGAAGGTTATATGTCTATTGATGCATCATGTAGCCCACAAAGGTTTCATTGGATACATGGAACGAGGCACAGACAGGTCAGGAAAGTTGAGGTGGTGGAGGTTCACATGTGGAGTTAGAGGTAGAGGCTCTAGGTGTGGTAGAGGATGGGATAGGTACAGACGTTTTAAGTGTGGTCTCACTGATGCAAACCTCTTTTTATATAGGTTTTTAGTGAAGGTCATGGAAAAGAGATTTTCCAGTGGCAAGTTGAAAATACCACAGATCAGGGTTGGGTAGGGTGGGTGGGTGTTGTAACATATCAGATCTTGAACCCTACCCTGGAAGTTTGATCTTTTTGGTTTTGATCAAACAAGGTTGAGGTTATAGTGATCCTAAATATCTAATGCATGAATAATGTAATATAATACGTCATATAATTTATTTGGTGATAATAAGATGATAAATAACTTAATTAGATGCATAATGGTGTTAATGGGTCTCTAATGGGCCTAATGTCATAACCCATGTAAGAAAGCCTCAAATTAAATAATAGATTTCAAATTCGTAATCTACACATCAAAATAAGCCTACATGTCAATTTTCATTTAATTTGGACAACCTTGAAATAATATGGTAAGTTAGGAGAGAGAAATTGCCTAAAAGGTGTAATTAATTAATAAATATAATAATTAACTCCAAAATAGGAAATTAATATTAGATTCATGATCTACATAATAAATATAGCCTTTGGGTGAATTTTTATCCAATTTGGAGAAAGTTTGCTTAAAAGGTAAAATCAGGAGAGAGAAAGTGTGTAGAACCTTCAAAATATTAATTAAATACTCAACCAACTACAATATGTAAAATTGATGGAAAATTCATATCCAACACATTAAATATGACTTATGGGTCAAGTTTCATAAAATTTGGATAATCCTAAAGCCATTAATGAAAGAGGAAAGAGAAAATATGATTTGATTTGTTTAACCCATTAAAAATTTCCAAAAGGCAAAAATAATCGCAAAATCGGAATCTAGATGCCTAATTTAACCTATGTGCAAAATTTGATTTAATTTAGATAATGTTTGAACCCCCAAATCAAGGGAGAGAGAAAAAGGAAATAATGCATTCACACTTTATTAATATCAGATTCGAAATTAGTATTTTGTCACGCTGGTTTCCTAATTTCTGAATTTCACTTATATGTGCTTCTTTCTCTACTCGGATTTTGATCTAGCGGATGGCAGATCATCTCCTACCTTGGGTAGGAGACCGATTTTTCTGTGAACAACATCATTGATTTCCATCGCCTATATCGTCCGCGATTCTCGATTATTTCTCAAAATTTCTTAATTGTTGCCTTTTTCGATTGACTCTGATTGTTTTGATCCCAAGTTTTATGGGGTATATATACCCCGTGTTCTCTAACCTTGAGCACCACCTGCCGTTCCCCTATTTTCCCTATGTTCCCTCTGCTTCCCTTCTTCTCACCAATCCAGGCCTTCGGACCAAGTGGGGTTGGTTCCCTGACCTCCGACGAGGTCCCGTATGCATCTTTCTCGCCTCAGTTTTGGACTTGTCAGTCTCTGGGATGTCTCCCCTACTCCGATCACCTCACCGCAGGTATTCCGGTTGGAGGTCGGCACCTTGGCCATCGAGAGGCCTGGACAGGTTTTGGAGATCGTCTGTGCAAATTCGCCATGGATATGCAGAGCTCTATGCTCCTCCACGACTTACAATTCGAGGTATCCCATGTTTCCCCAAATCTAGGTGTGCACCGCTCTCTACCCAGCCGCGGCCATGGCACGTCTTGGGTAGAAGAAGGCTCGTAGGTCATATACTCGTTTGCCCCTCTGTTCGTCTTTCGTTTTGTTTTTCCACGGATGGCAAAACTGTCTTTTCACCTCCTTCTCCTTTGCTTGGGCAAGTCAAGGCCGAGGGTTGACACGGTGACTTGTCTAGCCCTGATTGGGCCAAGTCATACGGGCCCGGCCTGCTCTTCCCTTTCTTTTAGTGGATTTTTTCTCCTATGTGGCTTTATCAGATTTCTTGATTGGTCGGTTTTGTAAAATTGATAACTAATTACCTGTTTGGCCAAAAATTATGAATAAATACTCATTGGAATCAGAAAAACAATATCTAACTAATGGTACATGTTTTGATAACTAAATCTAAAGATTCAAAATAGTTGTTTTTCAATGGATGTAATTAATGATGAATTAACTTGTATAATTCATAACTAATAATTTATAAGTCAGAAAAATACAATAAAATATGTTTCGAACTTAGGAAAATATAACCTAAAATATGGAATAGTTTTGATAACCTAAATCACTCATAATAAAAAGGTGTTTTTTAGGGTTTTGAATAATCAATATAAATCTAACATTAATCCCACATATATGCTAATAGGTGCTTTGGAAGCCTAGGCATGGACCTAGAAGTGGCTTTGGAATGTTCAAATATGAAGTTGAGGTATGTTTGCATCCCTGATTATTCTTTTTGAGCAATTAGCCTATTTTTGTCTTACTTTTCATCCTATGGACATTGTCCTACACATTATCTTATTCTCTTGAAATCATGCTTCATGTGAAGTATCTTAATTGTTATTGATCTTATGATCATATATATTCTCTTGACTCTATTTCTTATGTCTTGGTGCAAGTTGGACTTTTGATGATATATACCCACTGTGATGTGGATTTTACTTGTTGATATATGCCCACTATGATGTGGATGTTTATATGTATGTGTTGTCCATTGTGTGATGGCAACATTGTACAATTCTGACTATACTTTTTACTTGCCTCTATATTTACATGCAATGTGAATCAGTAGCACTAGATTAATGTAAATTACAATGGTTTTGGGTGTGTGCCCTTTTTGTTTATGGGATGGTGGTGGTGGTGCCCCATACTCGAGTTTCAAGGATGTGAAGCCTTGGCTCAACTTTTATATATATTGGGAGTTTGACGGTGAGTCATTCTCTATTAGGTTTTCAAGGATGTGAAGCCTTGGCCGCCTTTGTATTTTATATTGTTCTAGGACTATGTTTATCTCACATGCATGCAGGTTGATGATTGGTTGTGGGGTGTGTGCCCTACTACCTATCTATGTGCTTTTATTGCACAAATTTTATTGTTTATGGCAAGTATTCTCTTTTATCATGTTATGATGATTCTTTTCTTTTATGCCCGTGTGGGTAGTCCTTTTCTCTTGCATGGGAAGCCTTTTATTTTGATGTCCCTTATTCTTTATAAATTGCTCGATTTGCTTTTTAGTATGCACATACCAGCTTTTGTTGATGTCTCCTATTATTTCTCTTTTGTCGGGGTATGCTTCCAACCCTAAGTGGAGGACTGGATGACATGGCATGTTGACCCGGGCTTAGTTTGTGAAGTTAAAGCTTGGAGACAATCTTAAGGTGGTATAGATTTCCTCTACATGGATCCTTATGATGTAAGTTTGTAACCCTTTGTTTTATAATTGAATATAGTCATATTTTTGTTCCGCTGCTATACTTTGGTCTTTTTTTCCATTATATAAAGATTTGAGAATTTTACACCCATTCCATCATACCTTCTGAGTGTGTTTGGACTGGAGGTTTTGTTATTCAAATTTTTAGTAGAGAAGTGGGTTCACTTCTTTACAGCATGGTATCAGAGCCCGTGGTAGTCAGAATCTGACTATTTCAATTTTGTCTCCCTATAGAACCCTTGACTTAGTTAGTTACCTCTAAGAGATATGTTGACCCTAGACTTGATCAATGATGATCTTCTTATGCAAAAAGGTTTTGTTTGAGGATAAGATTAGGTTAGGAGGAAGTATTCATATGGAAATATTGTGACTTGGTTTTCGTATTGATTTTTAATGCACATGTTGGATTTACATCACAAAATATTTCATCAACAAAAATTATTTTCATTATACTACTATATGTACAAAAAAAATTCTAGATTTCATCGAAGTTTTCTAAGCTAAGTCACAATGAAAGTGATGTGAGAAGTTTTGGTAGTAAAACCCTAAACCTAGCCCTAATCCTAGTTTTGACTTAGGAAGTTGTGACTCGAAATGATATAAAGGTGTAGTTGACCTACCCTATGACTTTTTGGATGATCATGTAGGATTGATAGGTTAGATACACGAGGACCTAAAGCTCAACCCTAGATGGTGACTTGATAGTTGGATACATGAGAAACATAAATCTCTAAATCATTCACAACTAAATAATATGTGGGTAGTCTTAATACCTTGATGATGATTAGTTTGACTTGTTAGGTTGAATCCCTTTAAGGGGTGGAGAGTAGCTAGTTGTTGATGTTTGATCTATAGATTTCGAGGACGAAATCCTTTTTAAGGGGTGGAGTGTTGTAACATACCGGATCTTGAACCCTACCCTGGAAGTTTGATCTTTTTGGTTTTGACCAAACAAGGTTGAGGTTAGAGTGATCCTAAATATCTAATGCATGAATAATGTAATATAATACGTCATATAATTTATTTGGTGATCGTAAGATGAAAATAACTTAATTGGATGCATAATGATGTTAATGGGCCTCTAATGGGCCTAATGGCATAACCCATGTAAGAAAGTCTCAAATTAAATAATAGATTTCAAATTTGTAATCTACACATCAAAATAAGCCTACATGTCAATTTTCATTTAATTTGGACAACCTTGAAATAATATGGTAAGTTAGGAGAGAGAAATTGCTTAAAAGGTGTAATTAATAAATAAATATAATAGTTAACTCCAAAAGAGGAAAATAATATTAGATTCGTGATCTACATAATAAATATAGCCTTTGGGTGAATTTTCATCCAATTTGGAGAAAGTTTGCTTAAAAGGTAAAATCAGGAGAGAGAAAGTGTGTAGAACCTTCAAAATATTAATTAAATACTCAAACAACTCCAATATGTAAAATTGATGGAAAATTCGTATCCAACACATTAAATATGACTTGTGGGTCAAGTTTCATAAAATTTGGATAATCCTAAAGCCATTAATGAAAGAGGAAAGAGAAAATATGATTTGATTTGTTTAACACATTAAAAATTTCCAAAAGGCAAAAATAATTACAAAATCGGAATCTAGATGCCTAATTTAACCTATATGCAAAATTTGATTTAATTTAGATAATGTTTGAACCCCCAAATCAAGGGAGAGAGAAAAAGGAAATAATGCATTCACACTTTATTAATATCATATTCGAAATTAGTATTTTGTCACGTTGGTTTCCTGATTTATGAATTTCACTTATACGCGCTTCTTTCTCTACCGTCGGATTTTGATCTAGCAGATGACAGATCATCTCCTACCTTGGGTAGGAGACCGATTTTTCTGTGAACAACATCATTGATTTCCATCGCCTATATCATCCGCGATTCTCGATTATTTCTCAAAATTTCTTCAATGTTGCCTTTTTCATTTGACTCTGATTGTTTTGATCCCAAGTTTTATGGGGTATATATACCCCGTGTTCTCTAACCTTGAGCACCACCTGTCGTTCCCCTGTTTTCTCTCTGTTCCCTCTGCTTCCCTTCTTCTCACCTATCTAGGCCTTCGGACCAAGTGGGGTTGGTCCCCTGGCCTCCGATGAGGTCCCGTATGCATCTTTCTCACCTCAATTTTGTACTTGTCAGTCTATGGGATGTCTCCCCTACTCCGATCACCTCACCACAGGTATTCCAGTTGGAGGTCGGCACCTTGGCCATCGAGAGGCTTGGACAGGTTTTGGAGATCGTCTGTGCAATTTCGACATGGATATGTGGAGCTCTATGCTCCTCTGCGACTTACAATTCGAGGTATACCATGTTTCCCCAAATCTGGGTGTGCACAGCTCTCTACCCATCTGTGGCCATGGCAAGGCTTGGGTAGAAGAAGGCTCGTAGGTCATATACTCGTTTGCCCCTCTATTCGTCTTTCGTTTTGTTTTTCCACATAGGGCAAAACTGTCTTTTCACCTCCTTCTCCTTTGCTTGGGCAAGTCAAGGCCGAGGGTTGACGCGGTGACTTGTCCAGCCCTGATTGGGCCAATTCATATGGGCCCGGCCTGCTCTTCCCTTTCTTTTAGTGGATTTTTTTCACCTATGTGGCTTTATCGGATTTCTTGATTGGTCGGTTTTGTAAAATTGATAACTAATTACTTGTTTGTTTAAAAATTATGAATAAATACTCATTGGAATCACAAAAACAATATCTAACAAATGGTACAAGTTTTGATAACTAAATCTAAAGATTAAAAATAGGTGTTTTTCAATGCATGTAATTAATGATGAATTAACTTGTATAATTCATAACTAATAATTTATAAGTCAGAAAAATACAATAAAATATGTTTCGAACTCAGGAAAATATAACCTAAAATATGGATAGTTTTGATAACCTAAATCACTCATAATAAAAAGATGGTTTTTAGGGTTTTGAATCATCAATATAAATCTAACCCTAATCCCACATATATGTTAATAGGTGCTTTGGAAGCCTAGGTTTGGACCTAGAAGTGACTTTGGAATGTTCGACTCTGAATTTGAGGTATGTTTGCATCCCTGATTATTCTTGTTGAGCAATTAGCCTATTTTTGTCTTACTTTTCGTCCTATGGACATTGGCCTACACATTATCTTGTTCTCTTGAAATCATGCTTCATGTGAAGTATCTTAATTGTTATTGATCTTATGATCATATATATTCTCATGACTCTATTTCTTATTCCTTGGTGCAAGTTGGACTTTTGATGGTATATACCCACTATTATGTGGATTTTACTTGTTGATATATGCCCACTATGATGTGGATGTTTATATGTATGTGTTGTCCATTATGTGATAGCAACATCGTACAATTCTGACTATACTTTTTACTTGCCTCTATATTTACATGCAATGTGAATCAGTAGCACTAGAGTAATGTAAATTACAATGGTTTTGGGTGTGTGCCCTTTTTGTTTATGGGATGGTGGTGGTGGTGCCCCATACTCGAGTTTCAAGGATGTGAAGCCTTGGCTCAACTTTTATATATATTGGGAGTTTGACGGTGAGTCATTCTCTATCAGGTTTTCAAGGATGTGAAGCCTTGGCCGCCTTTGTATTTTATATTGTTCTAGGACTATGTTTATCTCACATGCATGCAGGTTGATGATTGGTTGTGGGGTGTGTGCCCTACTACCTATCTATGTGCTTTTGTTGCACAAATTTTATTGTTTATGGCAAGTATTATCTTTTATCATGTTATGATGATTCTTTTCTTTTATGCCAGTGTGGGTAGTCCTTTTCTCTTGCATGGGAAGCCTTTTATTTTGATGTCCCTTATTCTTTATAAATTTCTCAATTTGCTTTTTAGTATGCACATACCAGCTTTTGCTGATGTCTCCTATTATTTCTCTTTTGCTGGGGTATGCTTCCAACCCTAGGTGGAGGACCGGATGACATGGCATGTTGACTCGGGCTTAGTTTGTGAAGTTAAAGCTTGGAGACAATCTTAAGGTGGTTTAGATTTCCTCTACATGGATCTTTATGATGTAAGTTTGTAACCCTTTGTTTTATAATTGAATATAGTCATATTTTTGTTCCGCTGCTATACTTTGGTCTTTTTTTACCATTATATAAAGATTTGAAAATTTTACACCCACTCCATCATACCTTCTGAGTGTGTTTGGACTGGAGGTTTTGTTATTCAAATTTTTAGTAGAGAAGTAGGTTCACTTCTTTATAGCATGGTATCAGAGCCCATGGTAGTCGGAATCTGACTATTTCAATTTTGTCTCCCTATAGAACCCTTGACTTAGTTAGTTACCTCTAAGAGATATGTTGACCCTAGACTTGATCAATGATGATCTTCTTATGCAAAAAGGTTTTGTTTGAGGATAAGATTAGGTTATGATGAAGTATTCATATGGAAATATTGTGATTTGGTTCTCATATTGATTTTTAGTGCACATGTTGGATTTACATCGCTAAATATTTCATCAACAAAAATTATTTTCATTATACTACTATATGTACAAAAAAAATCTGGATTTCATCGAAGTTTTCTGAGCTAAGTCACAATGAAAGTGATGTGAGAAGTTTTGGTAGTAAAACCCTAAACCTAGCTCAAAACCTAGTTTTGACTTTGGAAGTTGTGACTAGAAATGATATAAAGGTGTAGTTGACCTACCCTATGACTTTTTGGATGATCATGTAGGGTTGATAGCTTAGAGACACGAGGACCTAAAGCTCAACCCTAGATGGTAACTTGATAGTTGGATACATGAGAAACATAAATCTCTAAATCATTCACAACTAAATAATATGTGAGTAGTCTTAATACCTTGATGATGATTAGTTTGACTTGTTAGGTTGAATCCCTTTAAGGGGTGGAGAGTAGCTAGTTGTTGATGTTTGATCTATAAATTTCGAGGACGAAATCCTTTTTAAGGGGTGGAGTGTTGTAACATACCGGATCTTGAACCCTACCCTGGAAGTTTGATCTTTTTGGTTTTGACAAAACAAGGTTGAGGTTAGACTGATCCTAAATATCTAATGCATGAATAAGGTAATATAATATGTCATATAATTTATTTGGTGATAATAAGATGATAAATAACTTAATTGGATGCATAATGATGTTAATGGGCCTCTAATGGGTCTAATGGAATAACCCATGTAAGAAAGCCTCAAATTAAATAATAGACGTCAAATTCGTAATCTACACATCAAAATAAGCCTACATGTCAATTTTCATTTAATTTGGACAACCTTGAAATAATATGGTAAGTTAGGAGAGAGAAATTGCCTAAAAGGTGTAATTAATAAATAAATATAATAAATAACTCCAAAATAGGAAAATAATATTAGATTCGTGATCTACATAATAAATATAGCCTTTGGGTGAATTTTCATCCAAATTGGAGAAAGTTTGCTTAAAAGGTAAAATCAGGAGAGAGAAAGTGTGTAGAACCTTCAAAATATTAATTAAATACTCAAACAACTCCAATATGTAAAATTGATGGCAAATTCGTATCCAACACATTAAATATGACTTGTGGGTCAAGTTTCATAAAATTTGGATAATCCTAAAGCCATTAATGAAAGAGGAAAGAGAAAATATGATTTGATTTGTTTAACCCATTAAAATTTTCCAAAAGGCAAAAATAATTGCAAAATAGGAATCTAGATGCCTAATTTAACCTATGTGCAAAATTTGATTTAATTTAGATAATGTTTGAACCCCCAAATCAAGGGAGAGAGAAAAAGGAAATAATGCATTCACACTTTATTAATATCATATTCGAAATTAGTATTTTGTCACGCTGGTTTCCTAATTTCCAAATTTCACTTATACGTGCTTCTTTCTCTACCGTCGGATTTTGATCTAGCAGATGACATATCGTCTCCTACCTTGGGTAGGATACCAATTTTTCTGTGAACAACATCATTGATTTCCATCGCCTATATCATCCGCGATTCTCGATTATTTTTCAAAATTTCCTCATTGTTGCCTTTTTTGTTTGACTCTGATTATTTTGATCCCAAGTTTTATGGGGTATATATTCCCCATGTTCTCTAACCTTGAGCACCACCTGTCGTTCCCCTGTTTTCTCTCTGTTCCCTCTACTTCCCTTCTTCTCGCCTATCCAGGCCTTCAGACCAAGTGGGGTTGGTCCCCTGACCTCCGACGAGGTCCCGTATGCATCTTTCTCGCCTTAGTTTTGGACTTGTCAGTCTCTGGGATGTCGCCCCTACTCTGATCACCTCTCCGCAGGTATTCCGATTGGAGGTCAGCACCTTGGCCATCGAGAGGCCTGGACAGGTTTTGGAGATCGTCTGTGCAAATTCGCCATGGATATGTGGAGCTCTATGCTCCTCCGTGACTTACAATTCAAGGTATACCATGTTTCCCCAAATCTGGGTGTGTGCAGCTCTCTACCCAGTCGTGGCCATGGCACGGCTTGGGTAGAAGAAGGCTCGTAGGTCATATACTCAGTTGCCCCTTTGTTCGTCTTTCGTTTTGTTTTTCCACTGAGGGCAAAACTATCTTTTCACCTCCTTCTCCTTTGCTTGGGCGAGTCAAGGTCGAGAGTTGACGCGGTGACTTGTCCAGCCCTAATTGGGCCAAGTCATGCGGGACCGGCCTGCTCTTCCCTTTCTTTTAGTGGATTTTTTTCGCCTATGTGGCTTTATCAGATTTCTTGATTGGTCGGTTTTGTAAAATTGATAACTAATTACCTATTTGGCCAAAAATTATGAATAAATACTCGTTGGAATCTGAAAAACAATATCTAACTAATGGTATATGTTTTGATAACTAAATATAAATATTAAAAATAGGTGTTTTTCAATGGATGTAATTAATGATGAATTAACTTGTATAATTCATAAATAATAATTTATAAGTCAGAAAAATAAAATAAAATATGTTTCAAACTCAGGAAAATATAACCTAAAATATGGAATAGTTTTGATAACCTAAATCACTCATAATAAAAAGGTGGTTTTTAGGGTTTTGAATCATCAATATAAATCTAACCCAAATCCCACATATATGCTAATAGGTTCTTTGGAAGCCTAGGCTTGGACCTAGAAGTGACTTTGGAATGTTCGACTCTGAAGTTAAGGTATGTTTGCATCCCTGATTTTTCTTGTTGAGCAATTAGCCTATTTTTGTCTTACTTTTTGTCTAATGGACATTGGCCTACACATTATCTTGTTCTCTTGAAATCATGCTTCATGTGAAGTATCTTAATTGTTATTGATCTTGTGATCATATGTATTCTCTTGACTCTATTTCTTATGCCTTGGTGCAAGTTGTACTTTTGATGATATATACCCACTGTGATGTGGATTTTACTTGTTGATATATTCCCACTATGATGTGGATGTTTATATGTATGTGTTGTCCATTGTGTGATGGCAACATTGTATAATTCTGATTATACTTTTTACTTGCCTCTATGTTTACATGCAATGTGAATCAGTAGCACGAGAGTAATGTAAATTACAATGGTTTTGGGTGTGTGCCCTTTTTGTTTATGGGATGGTGGTGGTGGTGCCCCATACCCGAGTTTCAAGGATGTGAAGCCTTGGCTCAACTTTTATATATATTGGGAGTTTGACGGTGAAGTCATTCTCTATCATGTTTTCAAGGATGTGAAGCCTTGGCTGCCTTTGTATTTTATATTGTTCTAGGACTATGTTTATCTCACATGCATGCAGGTTGATGATTGGTTGTGGGATGTGTGCCCTACTACCTATCTATGTGCTTTTGTTGCACAAATTTTATTGTTTATGGAAAGTATCATCTTTTATCATGTTATGATGATTCTTTTCTTTTATACCCGTGTGGGTAGTCCTTTTCTCTTGCATGGGAAGCCTTTTATTTTGATGTCCCTTATTCTTTATAAATTGCTCAATTTGCTTTTTAGTATGCACATACCAGTTTTGTTGATGTCTCCTATTATTTGTCTTTTGCTGGGGTATGCTTCCAACCCTTGGTGGAGGACCGGATGACATGACATGTTGACCCGGGCTTAGTTTGTGAAGTTAAATCTTGGAGACAATCTTGAGGTGGTTTAGATTTCCTCTACATGGATCCTTATGATGTAAGTTTGTAACCCTTTGTTTTATAATTGAATATAGTCATATTTTTGTTCCGCTGCTATACTTTGGTCTTTTGTTACCACTATATAAAGATTTGAAAATTTTACACCCACTCCATCATACCTTCTGAGTGTGTTTGGACTGGAGGTTTTGTTATTCAAATTTTTAGTAGAGAAGTGGGTTCACTTCTTTACAGGTGCCATGGGTGTTCTTTTCTGAGTCAAAGCAAGTCATATGGTGGAGATTGTATCTTGCCCACTTTACTCATATGTTCTTTAAGAGACAAAACATAATTACCATAGTGTTTTCTACAATTTTAGTTTGATTTTTCTTGGGATGAATATTACAGTTAACAACTAAGGCAATTACGCGGTTCTTGAGGTCTAAGGCGGAGGAGGGAAGGGTACACTTCTTCCTATATGAGAATTGGGGCTTCTTCAAGAATTTATGAATATCAGGGAGAGTAAGATCATACTACTTGTAGAAGGCCTAAGGCTCGACTAGGTCAAAATACTCGAGATAGTCCTTCTTCCAAGTGTTAGTCACCCCAGTACCTAAGAAAAAGATGTTCAGGGTATCCTTAGAGACTTAGAATTTCTTCTTGATGATCATGGAAGTGAGGACTACTTGAGTATTGGGTGGTGGTGCGATTGTATAATTCCATTGCAAATTAGCATAGAATTAATGAATAGCTTTTGTGCGAGTTATGGAATTGTTGTAGCACAGCGTTTGACACATAAGGCGGAGAGATGGTGATTGTATAGCAACTTGGCCACTTGATCAATGAACCTTTGTCTATGAGGGGATGGCTCAAAAGGGGTATGGAATGGAAAAGGATTCCTAGAAAGGAGCTCCTTGTACCTATTGAGAGTCTCATTGGAGACAAGGAAGGTGTCATCAAAGGGCATGGGATGTGAGTTAGAAGACGAAGATGGTGCTCCAATTGGGGCCGCCCTCTTTCTCCTGTTGGATGCCATAGAGATGAAAAGGAGGGGATGGAGAGAGCAAAAGCAAGATAAACACCATGAAAACCCATACATACACCTAGGGTTGATAGGAAGGAGGTCAAGGGAGGTCGATCTGGGTCAAACTAGGGCTAGGGATAGGAAGGTCGGGGCTAGGTTGAGAGCTTGAGGGAGCTAGAGGTTGGATCGGTCAATTTTCTCTAATTGAGAGGGAGCAAAGTCGGTCGAACCTAACTTATGTTTGCTCTAGCCCGGCCATCGGTTGAGTTATTTGACTCAGAAACTCGACTGATAGGCTCTTTAAAAAATCTCTCAGCCTCTGATCGGTCGAGTTGGCAACTAGATCAATGGTCCAACTGAACCAACATTAGAAATTCTAATGTCTAGCCATTACAGTGCTAATTAAATCTATTTTTCAAGTCCATTTTGCATTTTAAACATACTTAGGCACATACCACTCATCATTGGGTACTATTTTGTGATAAAACAAGCATTTACAAAAAATACACAAAAACAAGGCAAAGAGAACATGTAAAATTTTGATTTTTCACGTATTAGCAAGAAATGGTGATCAAAAACAGAGGCAAAGCATATAGGATAGATGACAGCTGGCTAGAAGGCATATCAGATTCATTCAAAGTAGTTATCAGCAGTTTAGATCTAATAAAGTTAAATTGCTCTCTAGCTAGAGGTTTAGTGAAAATGTTCGCCAACTGATTTTTCGTGTCCACATGCGTGATTTAGATATCCTTTTTGGCAATGTGATCACTAAGAAAATGATGGCAAACATCTATATGCTTAGATCTATTATGCAAGACAGGATTATATGACAAGGTAATTGCACTAGTATTATCACAATAGATAGGAGAAGCATCAAAATGAATGTTAAAGTCTTGAAGCATTTACTTCATTCATAGGACCTGGGCACAACAACTCCCAGCTGCAATGTATTAATCCTTAGTAGTTGATAATGCCACTGTGCTCTGTTTCTTGGAAAACCAAGACACCAAGCATGGTCCTAGAAGAAAGCAAGTTCCACTTGTACACTTTCTATCAATCAAGCATCATGTGTAATCCGCATCACTATAAGCTATAAGAGTAAAGTACCTTGACTTGGGATACCATAGACCAAAATTTGGAGTTTTGGCTAAGTACCTTAAAATCCTCATAACAGCTATAAGATGTGATTTCTTAGGATTTGATTGAAAGTGAGCACACGACCCAACACTAAACATTATATTAGGTCTAGAGGCAGTTAAGTAAGGTAAACTTCCAATCATACCTCTATAGAGCTTATCATCTACCTTTTCTCCTTCTTCATCTTTGTCAAGTTTGGCGGTGTTTGACATGGGTGTGTCCATCGGATTGGTGTTCTCCTTCCCAAAGTGCTTGAGTAACTCACTTGTATACTTTCCTTGGTTGATGAAGTTCCCATCTTTAGTTTTCTTGATTTGAAAGCCAAGGAAGAATGTGAGCTCACCCATCATACTCATCTCAAATTCACTTTGCATAATATCACTAAATTCTTTACAAAGATCAAGGTTAGTTTTGCCAAAAATGATATCATCAACATATATTTGAATGATAAGAAAATTGTTAGAAGTGTGTTTTAGAAATAGATTAGAATCTACTTTGTCCATGATTTACCCATGATATAACAAAAAGTTCTTTAATTTCTCATACCAAGCTCAAGGTGCTTGTTTGAGTCCATATAGAGCTTTTAGAAACACATAAACATGGTTAGGTAAGCTATCATGTTCAAAGCTCCGGGGTTGTGCAACATACATTTCCACCTCAATTGTACCATTCAAAAATGCACTTTTAACATCCATTTGATAAAGAAGAAAGTTTTTATAACTAGAAAAGGCACGTGATATACAAATGGACTCAAGTCTAGCTACATGTGCATATGTTTCATCAAAATCTATACCTTTCTACTTATTGTAGCCTTGAGTCACTAACCTTGCTTTGTTCCTTCCCACTTTGCCACTTTCATCTAGCTTGTTGCGGTAGACCCACTTGGTGCCAATGATCTTTCTATCACTTAGTTTGGGCACTAGAGTGCATACTTTGTTCTTTTCAAATTGCTCCAACTCTTCTTACATGGCTAGTATCCATTCATCATCCCCAAGAGCTTCTTTGACGTTCTTTAGCTCAAGTTGTGAGATGAAGGAGTTGTTGGCTTGTTCTTTGTTGAATGTAGCCCGCATCCTCACTCTTTCAAATGGATCACCTAAAATCAGCTATTTTGTATGATTCCTTGCAAATCAGGGAGTTGGATCCTTCTTCTCTTCATTTTTCTCTTCTTCTTGAGTGACCACCTCTTTTCCCTTTTGGGTGATGTTGAGTTCTTTTATAATAGGAATTATCTCACCTACAACATCATCATTTGGAACAATATCTTTGGGAATAGAGGGGTTAGTCTCAATAAACTTCACACTTATAGATTCTTCTACTTTAGCAAGATCAACATTAAACACTCTATAAGCCTTGCTAGTAGTTCTATAGACAAGAAAGAAAGCATTGTAAGATTTTGGATCAAACTTTTTGAGTGAATCTTTCTTATTCAAAACAAAACAAGGACATTCAAACATGGAAATACTCTATGGAAGGCCTCCTACCACGCCATAGCTCATAGGGGATTTTCTTTAAATAAGGATGTGTAAGAACTCAGTTTTGCATAAAACATGAGGTACTGATGGCTTCGGCCCAAAACTTCTTTAAAGTGTCATACTCTAAAAGCATGGTCCTAGCCATCTCCTATAGTGATCTATTCTTCCTCTCTACAGTCCCATTTTGTTGAGGCATTTGAGGTGAAGAGAAGTTATGTGCATATCCAGATTCTTGACAAAAACATTCAAAAAGATCATTTTCAAATTCTCCCCCATGATCACTATGGATGGAGACGATCTGAAAAGAAGCTTCATTCTCAACACGTTTACAATAACTTGAGAAAACATCAAGTGTGACACTCTTAAAAATGAGAAAGAAGGTCCAAGTATATCTAGAGAAGTCATCGACAATAACAAGGCAATACTTGGAACCATGAAAAGATTGAGCTGTCATTGGTCCAAATAGATCAATGTGAAGATGTTCAAGAGCTCTCTTGGTGCTAAGGACTCCTTTGAATTTGAAGGAAGACTTGGTTTGCTTTCCTTGGGTACAAGGTTGGAATTCCTCATCCTTTTTATAAATCCAATTTGGGAAGTCCCTTGACCAAGTACTTTTTACTCAACTTCTTCAACTGATGCATATTTACATGACCAAGCTGATGAATCCAAAGAGAAATATCATTTGAGTTGACTGCTAGGCATCTACCAACAACAGGCTAAAAAGAGTCAAGCACAATTACATAAATATTACCACTTCTAGTTCCCTTATATATGACTTGATAGGTGTGGGAATCTAGAGTCAAGCATTCAAAGGAAGTAAATAGCACAAGGTAACCATTATCACATAATTGACTTACACTAATTAAATTGTGATGTAGGCCAACCACAAAAAGAACATTCTTGATATGCAAGGATTCGCCTACATCACTGTCACCTTTGACCTTACCTTTCTTGTTGTCCCCAAAGGTAACCGAACCTCCTTTCTTTTTGGTGAAGTTGTTGAAATGGCTTATATCACCTGTCATATGCTTAGTGCAGACACTATCAACAATCCATCTACCTTTTTCCTATAAGAAATGAGAGTGTTGGTTCCCAACTCAAACTTTGGCATCTGGAGTTAGCTTGGGAACCCATTTCAACTTTGGGTTGGTCCCCTTAGGCTTGTAAGGACAATAAGTAGAGTAATGATCATCACACTAGCAATGAGAAAAAATCATAGGGTTCTTAGTGTCACAGGACTCTCCAATGAAAAAGTAGGTCTCCTTACTCTTTTTCTTACCTTTGTCTTTATTCTTGCCCTTAGGTGCTCCCCCTACAAATCCCAAACCACTAATACCACTTTGTTTAGTAAAATGGTCAAGGATTTCATTAAGGGAGTTTTTCCCTTTGAGGAATTTCTATAGAGAGGCCCTAAGTCTATGATTATCATCATTAAGAGATATGATAGTAGAATACAAACTAGCAATATCATCTCCAGCATGAATGTGGTCGGCTTCTAAGCAGAGGGCTTTAGTTAAATAAGAATCTTTCTCAAGAGAAATAGAAGAAATATCATTACTAGGCAAGATAGGTCTAGAAGATAAATCATTAACTTGACCAAGTAACCTAGCATTTTCATATTTAATCACTTGAATTTCCTTAAGATAGACGTCCCTCTCATCCCTACGAGCATCAACAATAAGCTTAAATTTTGCATTTTTAGTTTAAGAGTTTCAAGCTCATTTAGGCACTTTTGGTTATCTTCCTTAAGAGCTTCAATATTTTAAGGTAAACACCATTCTCTACTTCAACTCCATTGTATTGGAGCTCAAGATAAAGATATTGGCCTTGCAAGTTATCAATGCTCTGAAGATGAGTTTTCTCATTAAGCTCAAGAATTTCAAGTTTAGCATACAAATTATCAATAATTTTTCCTAACATTTACCTTTTATATTTACATTTAGAAAAAGAAGAACGAGTAGAAACAAGCATGTCAATAAGAGTTTCCATATATAACTCATGCAAACTTACCTCACTTACTTCAGCAATTTCTTCACTAGTAGTGGCCATGAGTGCAAGGTGGCACTCTCCATCTTCTTCAGAGCTAGAGCCACTTGAGGATGATTCCTCCCAAGCTGCATGAGCTGCATTTTTTTGTTTTTTCTCCTTCTTTCCTTCCTCTTGTACTTTATCTCATTCTTGTACTCTTGCTCCTTCTTTGAGCTTCCCTTGTGGTGTGACTTTCTTGACTTGGGACATTCACTCTTATAGTGTCCCTTTTGTCCACACTTGTAGCATCTAGGAGTAGAGGAGGAGGATTGCTTTTCCTTGGTTACTCTTGGTGTAGTTGGCTTCATGCTCACTAGGGTCATCATATTAACTTGAGGAGGAGGGAGATGTCAAGAAAGTAAGTTGTTGTTGAAGGATGACTGCCTCCACTTGTGCTTTGAAAGCACTATCTTTGATCTTCTTGGATTCCTTCTCTTCTTGCTTGGCTTCTTCTTCTTACTTGTCAAGCCTTAGCTCATGAGCTTGGAGGTTTCTAATGAGTTCTTCGGTTGATATGTCACCAAGGCTCCTCACTTGTTCAATGGAGGTCACCTTTGACTACCATCTCTTTGGTATAGTCTTCAAGATCTTGGAGTTGATTACACCTCTATCCAAAGTGTTGCCTAAAGCAGCTAGGACATTGATGATCCCATTGAGCCTAGAGTACATCTCTACAATATCTTCTTTCTTGCCCATCTTGAAGTTCTCTAGAAGGATGTTCAACATGTATATCTTAGCCTCCTTGACTTGCTTTGTGCCCTCATAGGTAATGCACAATTTATCCCAAATCTCATAGGTGGTATCCCAGGATGAGATGTGGTTGAACTTTGTTGGGGTAAGGATTGCATAGAGAATGCTTATGTCTTTGGCATTGAGCTGGGCTTCTTTTAGTGCAGCTTCATTCCATGTTGAAATACCTCTGGTTGGCTCCTTATATGGTGTGAACATCACCTTCCACATATCAAAGTTCGTCCATTGAATGTAGAACTGCATACGTTTCTTCCAATAGAGGAAGTTGGTGTCATCTAAGATAGGGGGACGCATGGAGTAGCCTCCCTCTAGGTTGAGTAAACCAATTAGGTTGTCACCCATCTTCTCATCTCATAGGAAATCATTGGAGAATATTTTGGCTCTGATACCAATTGTTAGATCTAGGGCTCTAGAGGGTGAATGAATAGAGCTTCAAAATTCTCACAAGATAAGTTAGACCTTCAAAGTATATCAATCAAATCAATAGCTTAATATAACTTTGAATTCCTAACTAAACAAGTATAGAAAGGATGAGAAAAATTGAAACAAGAACTTAGACAAGGTGGTTTAGAGTGGTTCCACTCTCCAAATTAGGAGATAGTTAATACACTACCTAGAGAAGTCAACCTCTAGGACTTTGTAATCCGTGTATACTTATATTCCATTCATAAGAGATATAAGGAGACCACCATACATCCAAGGACTTACCTATTCAAGACAAGAGTCTTCCACCTACACAAAGACTTACCCACTTGATCAAGATGTCTTCAGCCTTCAATAAGCACTTACCCACACTTGCATCAAGTATTTGGCCTTGAAAGAATTTGCCCACTCTTCTTGAATCTTGGTCTTTGCCTTCTCCTTCACCTGGAGGAGATCTTCACCTCTTCTTCAACTTTGAAGAAGAACAGCAACGAGTTCGCCTTCACTCAGAGCAGCTTGCTTCACATTTGCTTCTTTGAGAAAAGGGGTAGGGAAGATGGAATGGAATGAGAGAATTATAAGCACAAGGAAGTAGATCTCTTACAACTTGCCTAACTCCCTCATAATCATGAAATTCTATGTAAATGAGAGAGAGAAAGGGGCTCAAGGAGTTGTAACACACTCAACTATAGTAAGGACTTAGAATAGCATGAATGAGAAAACTTGGAATGAACTCTAAGGGGTCATGTTTATAGTTGGGGGTGTTCCCTTGAGTGTGGGATCACTTAAGGGAAAAATAAAGTCTTCACTCAAAACAACTCACCAATGGTTATAATCACTTTTTCTACATTCTCCATATAGTACATTCAATCGAGTTTCAATAAAGATAACTTGACGGACCCACTAAGTGACAGAGCCAATTTTCAAATTATCGGTCGACTTTGTTCTGGAAAACTCAACCGATGAGTCAAAATCAGTTTTGCTTATTTGATGGATTGGTCGAGTTCTGTGAGTGTGCAACTCGACTGATTGGTCTCTCCAGAAAATCCATCACTGTATCAGATGAGTTTCCAACTCGACCGATAAACAGCCTATGACAAATTTTCTAAATTGACATTTGAGTGATCAAAGTTTGGAATTAAGTGTCCCTGGTTTTTTTCTCATCTTAGTTACAAGTCATGTCATCAATACAAGTGATTACAAAAATCATATAAGGTCATTTGGAGTGATTTCCCAAATTACACACTTGCATTGCTTTTGACTTGAACTTGAGCAAGCTAGGGCTTGTGCAATTTGGTTTTTTTTTGTATCTAAAGCCTAAAATCAATCTTGAATAAATTAGATACATAGGAATGGAATGGTTAAGTCATTATCAAAATATGGGCAATATGTAACTCTCGATTCAACAATATTGGGATTAAAGATTTAGGAACCCAGGCATGCTTCTAAATCTTGTACGGTGAGATGGTAGATTATTGTGATGCTTCATGTTTTGGTACACCTCATGTGGGTCTAGGGCATAATGAATGGATTACAATATTATTAAATAAATTTCATTTATTTATTTATTATAGTTATTATCAAATTAATTACTTTGTTGGGTGATTTACAATGTTAAAATGTCAAGCTTGTATTGAACTACTATCATGTTGGACGGCTATAGTCTTATAGTACGAAGCTTGTATCCTTCTGTGTTTAATTCTAATAGCTATATTATCTGAAACATCTTTGTTAATTTTTTATTTCTACACACTGAGCTAGTAACTCATCAACCTACTGAAAATTTCTTTTGGAAAAGGGCTAGCTCTACCATAAAAGGTAGAAGTTAAATTTTATCAAGAATAAAGTAGAGGTCTCAAGAAGAGTAATTAGTTAGTTAGAGGTTTTTATCCAGTATTTAAATCATGAGATGAGGGGAGAATGAGATGAGAGAAGTTTGTAATTGGTTGTACTTGATGTATATTAAATATTGAACTATTTCTTTATGTAAAAGTTGAACTTTGTTGTATTAGTTAGTGTTTCTTGTTGTCTGATGTTGTTAGTTGAAATAAATTCATGCTTCTATAGGTTTATTTATGCCTAATGAAGGAAAAAGTTAAGGTGGTTTATATTATATGATAAAAATAGGTGGTTAGTTGTAACCCCTCCTTGGCGATCCCTAACCCTGGTTAGTGGGTTCAGGTCGTGTCAGTTAATATATTAACTCAAGGTTTGTTGATATCCTTTTACGATGATGTTCAAAAAAATAGATATGTCTTATTTTTATGAGGTTATGTAATTATTACAGTTGTTGGATTCTAATTATGTTTTTGTTTTAAGTAATCTCGACCTTGTGTTTGTGAGACGTCACACTTGTTGTCCTAGAATTTTCTATTTTGAAAATAATAATTGATATTTCATTTATTATGCCAAAACTAAATTTCAACGGGTACCAATCTAAGAAAACTCTAGGCTTATAAAAACTCTAGGAATGCACATTATTATAGAAACCAAAATCCCCTAGGCATACACAAAGTGATAGAAACTAGAATTATGTGGCATTTACTGATGTAGTAGTGAGTCAATGTTGGGTCTACAAGTAGGAAAGGTACTTAGAAGGAAATGAAATTTGGCATTCAAATCAACTAATTAGCCTTGACATTATACTATACTATTAGGCATCTATCTAGGTTCCATGTATCGCTATTTTTAGTTTCAACTAGATACGCTAAAGAAAAGCATGCAAAACTCAAAAAAGTGGTGCAAAATGCGTACTTAGAAAATGAGGAAACAGCTAGCTCTGCGTATCAAGATGGAACTTATGGAACTCAATTTTATCCACCATAGGTCATTCAATTAAGTATATAAAGCATCTGGAAAAGGTTTTGGTCTCCTACAAGGTAAACTAGGTCCTTTAGTTATCATGTAACATACCTGAATCCAACACAATAGCTTAATATTCCCTTATTCTAGGCCATTTCTAATTATGATATAATTAAATCCCCTTTTTCTTATTCTTGAATTAAGTTTATTAGGAGTGACTAAAACCAAGAAATTTAATGTTTTAAATATATATATATATTGATAAATCAATTAAATAAATATCTTGTGAGATTAATCAATAAACTTTATGGATAAAATTTTGATCTAATTTGTATTGTAGAATAATTGTAAGTCTAGTTGATGAAGGACATGAATAAAATGAATAAATGTACGAAATTTGTTAAGAGGGGAGAATAAAGGCAATAAGTGGATACTTATCAAGCAAATAGAATGCTATACATACTCTAAAAAGTGAAATTGATTTTATAATATGACTTGTTACCTCTTACTTAGTTAATATGCAAAATTTCAGACCGATCTGAGTTTATTTTCTCATTCATTTGATTAATTGAATTCCTAACTTCCATATACATGCTGATTACATTTAATACCATTACCTTCCTAATTAACCCCCTTGTAACATCTTCTACGTGGATGCAAGCCTTCCCAACATGTATGATGCTCATGTTGAATGTTGAAGCCACATTGACCAGGAACAGTCATCCTTTCGGCTCATCCTCCCTTCCCTTCCCTTCCCTTCCCTTCCCTTCATTGGTTCCTCTTCTCCATCACTTCATTTTCTTACCCACTTCTTGTATATCTTCTCCTCCACTTATCCCTCTCATCTCCACCTCCATATTTGCTTCCCCCTCTAACTTGGCACCCAACCATCTAGAATAGCTTATAATACATCAACGCCTCCTACCTTCTCGCCCTCACCCTCTCTCTACTTCTTCCTCCCCTTACTTTTCCTCACCATCATAGGTCCTCTCTCTATGTACCATACTCTGTGACAGAGCAACTACTGATGGATCGGTCTGCCTCCTATCTTCATGGTGACCATGGCGCCACCACTTGCAATGACGCCCCAGATACCCTCGTCTACCTATCGGTGGAGATCAACTAAGGTTTCCACCACCCAAGGACTTGATCCAACCACCAAGACAACATGGACATTGCCAATTTTGTTGCATACTACCATAGCAACAAAGAACTACCAATGTGTGCAACAACACCATCAAGCCAGGTTACCAAGTCTTCAATCAACTCACCACCTGTCTAGACCTCGACCTAAGTGGTGCTTTCACTATGGACTAAAAATCTGCTTCCATAAGACCTCGAAATCACAACCACATAGAACCACCACCACTACCATGATCACCACCACCATAGAGAATAATCACATATTCACCTATCCTGATTGTGCCCTTCTGTTTATCCCAGATTGAAATAGAGGGTGTTTTTAGTGAGAAAGCTTAATCTATAACAAAACTCTGGTGACCTATAATAAACCAGTGAGAATCTCTCCTCCTCTTTAGGGGGTGCATAATCAAACCCCACCTTCAACCAAGATATGGGTCGACCTTGGTCAAGCTTGAAGATGTCAGATGGCATAGGATGACAGACTGACCTGTCAGTTGATGTACTTGAACTAGTACATAACCGGCCTTTGGTGTCAGTTATTTAAGGCCTTTAGTGTCGGTTTTTAAGCGACACCTATGTGAGCGCCGTTAAATGCCCAACCATTACGCGTCAGTTCTCAAATTGACGCCACAACCCTTCGCGTGCCACCGAAAATGCACCAGTAGGGGGGTATAGGCGTCGGTTATTAGCTTTGAAACTGACGTCATATACCTTCACGCCACAGAAAGGGTGCCATCTGAGGCACTATCGGTGTCAGTTTATTAGTGATAACTGACGCCATCTCACCCGTTGCCACAGCCGTGCTGGTCAGCACGACCGTGGTGTCTGGTCCGCGACCACGGACGTGCTGGCCAACACGGCTGTGGTGTCTAGCCCGCTGCCATGACTGTGCTGGCCAGCACGGTTGTGGTGTTTGGCCTCATTAGGGAAATTGATGTAGGTTACTAGTAGGACAACTGACACTGTAACCATATGTCATCGGTTTTATACAAATAATCGATGCCTTTTTTTCTATCAGTCTGCAGACCTGCTATGGCTGGTCATAGGATGAGAAACCTACAGTTCAGTTATGAACTGCAGATTTTACGACATCCATTGATATCAGCCAACAACAGGCCACAAACCTACAAAATTAAAAACATAAATGTTCACACATTTATCAACCTGCAGTTCCATTTGATTTTCACACATGTAAAAATATTCATGTAGCAATCTATAGTTCCATTCATTTTCACATTCACACATGTAACAACATTCATATAGCAACCAACAATTTCATTCATTTTCACTCAGACACATGTAGAAACATTCATACATGTAGAAACATTCACATATATTATATTTCAAAAATTCATTTACAAAATATTATTCTTTAGTCATTATTCGCTATCAACATCCCAATTATATGTTAAAACCCCCACTACTTGTATGGTTGTTTCCCATTCTTCTCTTACATCATTTAATTCTTCAGTCGTATAGGGAGCATGTACATCTGGTAAGGCCTTTCCTGTATTGTGGTTAGTTTTAAACACCTGCAAAGAGAATGATGTATGTATATAATTAATAATATATAAATAAGAGTGATATATTTCATATTATCTAATGAGACTATATATAATACCTCAGGATGGTATCGATGTCCACTACGGCATATTTGATAGTCATGTGCATAAATTGCATCACATAGTATGCACATGCCCATCCGTTGTCTTGTGTAGCACAGTATAAATTGAAACATACAAAATATTAAAAAATACATCTAATTAAGCATTGTTCACATAAATAATATATACATTGCAGTCGGGAACTTACTTCCACGTTTGTCCAAATTATTTGCTGGTTCTTTTTCCTGGAGACCTTTCCTCCAGCCTTTTTTAACTCATCTAAACCCCTACATGTTAATGTAACACAGTACATTGTATAATTAAATGGTAATGTAATAACATATGTTAACGGATATGAAAATGAAATATTTCTCACCGAAATAATGCCATTTTCATTTTGTGTCCATATTTTGAATTCAATTTAGTCCCCTTAGGATCTAGATAATAGACAGTGAATGTCTCGGGGACAATAACTAGTAACTCCAAATGCATACCACTAGAGGTAAAAAAGTTAAAAATTAATAACTCAAAATCCACACAAAAATTTTAATTTTCTTAAGTCCAAACTATAAGCAAAGTAAACTTACTCCACATTGAATGGAGCTATTATCACCATCTTCTTATTTTGAGCAAAATTTGCAAAAGCATCACAGCAGTATTGTTGAACTGATGGAGGGTCTTTAGCTACTAGATTAATCAAAGATGGAATCAAAAATCCTATATGTTCGAATGAAAAATCTACACATATCTTGTCTAAGTAGCTGCAAAACATGTATTACGTATGCATTAATAAATAAGAAACCAGATCACCAGATCCTACATAAGGTATATGGATGCATAAAGAAGATCTCACCTTATCCATAGCTCTATCACATATGTATTCAGCCAATCATATCGAAACAACTCTAAAATATCTTGTATAAATAGGTCGCTTTTGTATGATTGACTTGTAGCATCTACATCTATAGAAACAGTTATAGTGCAATTTATATCATGTTCGCCTAACCATATTGCCATACCCCTACAATCAGGACCTAACGGGACAGGTAGGTCCTGTGGAACCCAACTTGGTAATGTAGGAGGTGGAGGTGGAGGCCTAGATGTTGTGGGTGTCTTCTTTTTAACCTGTAAATATATAATTTCATATCAACTGACATCATATACACACACTAATAATTTAACGTAATATAAATTTACCATACAGTTTCAGTATAGAGGACAGTCGCTTTTGGCCACAATATCACTCCGCCTTCTGCCTCACCAAGTGTTTCACAATCTGGGTGGGCATATGGCAATGGAAGATCCATCCAGTTGGGAAATATATGTAGCGGGCTCACACAAACCCAACCAGCTGGTAATGGAGACCCATGAAACATTTCTCCTGGTAGGGATGGGTAAGACGACACCTCTGCAATGACAAATTCTTTACTTTTTAGACGGCATAGCTTTAACCCCTACAAATTTTTGTGTAAAGAATGTTATATACATATCATCTTGAAAATATATAATCTTGAAAAGATTAGTTATTATGTCATAAAAATACTTACATTGGATATGCTAGGTGGTTGGTCTACAGGATTACTCCCAACCTCTGCAGTAGGAGTAGAGCAGGACACTATAGGTACTGTCTGTTGAATGGCAGTCTGAGATGCCTGCCACTTGCTCTGTGCTTCTTCGAGTTTCCTATCAACTAGTTTATCTACCTATACATGGATAAAAGAAACCTTAGCTTCTGATTATTGAATTCTCTTTTACAGTAACATTATAAAGAAAGAATAGGTTACCTCTTCTTGTGAAAGTCCCTCTTTTGGGACATGTTTGCACTAGGATGGCCCAAAGAACGCTTTGATGCCCACACCAGTGTCTGTATCCCTAACATGTCCAGGATGCTCTGGGTTACCCAGAGCAACTGTCAATTCATCCCTTGTGCCCTCAGGGATGAACTTTTCTTGTTTCCTCAGCTCGTGCAGCTCCCGCTAATCGCCAAAACAAAAATTTGTAATTAAGTAAACACCACAAATAATCAATATTCAAACAATTGATGTAAGAGTTGTATTTTACCATTTTTGCAGTCGCCTCAGCAGTTGTGGGCTTCCTTATTTCTCTCTTCTTATTTTTCCTCCCAGCTATCCAGATATCATGGCGAGGCAGAGGTGTGCTACCTATAGTAGAGGACTCCTGAGTAGCAGCAGACTGCGCAGTAGCCTCAAACTGTAGTCTTTGGCGAATGTCTGCATACCCCTTTGGACCCATTGTGTGGTCATGCACATTCAGTGCACGCCTTGCTTTTTGTGCCTCACTGAGGGCCTAGTTAGTATGCACATTAATGATTTGGTTAGTAACACTAAATGTTAATCTTGAATAGGTGAATACAACGTATATTAATTAAATTGGGGGTGACGCCTAATACCTTGAATTCATCAGTTTGTCTTGAAGCAACAAATGCGTCCCATTCTTCTTGGTCCAGGAAGTTCCACTATTTTGTGGTTGTATTCTTCCTATTGTCACCTTCTTTTATGTATTCTCGGGTGGGATTTGTCCTATAGTTCCTTAGAACTCTCCCACAGCGTTGCATCACACATTTATGATGCAGCTTTTTATCCAATTCAAATATACTCTACAAAATAGAATTTTTATTAACTAGTATCCAAAAAATTAGTAATCTAACAAATAGAATTGCAAATTAATAATGACTCATGCATAAATCCTTCCATATTATGTTTTTCTTCCCATTAGGAACTTTATGCCAAGAATCTATCTTACAACTGCAATGGCTATGAGTAACATACCCAAGCTATGAAACAAACGAGAATCTATCTTACAACTGCAATGGCTATGAGTAACATACCCAAGATATGAAACAAACGAATTGTGATTCACTCCAATTGCAGTTCCTACATTATCAAAATCCACAACAAGTTTGGGTACATTGCCCCTTTGCGCTATTAACTTCTTCATCATAGTGATGCCCCTTCTCTTGTTAACTTTTTGGTGTTGCTCATCAAGTGTCTCAAGTGCTTCAGAGGGTACATTTGCATCATCAACCTAAAATTTGACAAAATAAACACACTTACAGGATATAACTAGAAATGGACATATAGATATAAATATATGATATATATTTTTAAAAATTATATTTTTAGGTGGTGCATTGATGTCCTCACCCTCACGGTAAGCATCAGCACGGTCATCAGGAGAATGCTCAGCCATCTGAAAGTTCACATTCACATTGTAAAGTTCACATTGTAAAGTAAATCATATTGCAAAGCTCACATTGTAAAGTTCACATTCACATTGTAAAGTAATTCATATTGTAAAATTCACATTGTAAAGTTCACATTCACATTGTAAAATAATTAACATTGTAAAGTTCACATTGTAAAGTAATTCACATTGTAAAGCTCACATTGTAAAGTTCACATCCACATTGTAAAGTAATTCACATTGTAAACTTCCTATCTCCATGTTGTTTCCTATGTCCAGTAGAACCTATCTCCAGGTTGTTTTCTATGTTCCTCGGCAAATCTAATAAACTGGTCAAGACCAGATATAAACTTTGGGATGCATCAATTGTGAATGGACATCCATGATCTATCCATTCTATGATCAAAGAGAAAACAAGTGTATATTACAACAAGATTAGGGTCTAGGGTTAACATATTAGAGTTTTTGCATGGTTAAAACTTTAGGCCAACAAATACATGTGTTGTCATTCTTATATATAATTAATGTGTACCACCTATCCCATTCTTGAACACCTAATCTCACTAGTAAGTGTATAATGTGTATTGGGTTTTCAAGAAAATTTCGGCAGCATTTCCCCACTGTTCTCCAAGTACATATGTACTTAGAGAACAAACGGGGAAATGTTACCGAAATTTTCTTGAAAACCCAATACACATTATACACTTACATCCTAAGTGAGATTAGGTGTTCAAGAACAGTCCCAAACCGGGGACTATCCAAGATTTACTCCTAATGAGTAAATCTTGGACGGGTTTCTAGGCCAACAAATACATGTGATGTCATTCTTATATATAATAAATGTGTACCACCTATCCCATTCTTGAACACCTAATCTCACTAGTAAGTGTATAATGTGTATTGGGTTTTCAAGAAAATTTCAGCAGCATTTCCCTGCTGTTCTCCAAGTACAGATGTACTTAGAGAACAAATGGGGAAATGCTACCGGAATTTTCTTGAAAACCAAATACACATTATACACTTACATCCTAAGTGAGATTAGGTGTTCAAGAACAATCCCAAATCGGGGACTATCCAAGATTTACTCCTAATGAGTAAATCTTGGATGGGTTTCTAGGCCAACAAATACATGTGTTGTCCTTCTATAACATTGATTTCAACATTTCGAGTGTCCATGCATGTTCATCATCAAGATAAAGATTACACATAAATTAGTATGACCTAGGGATGGAGAGATTCATAATTGATTTCAAAATTTCAAACTAGCTCATGCATTATCATCAATCTACATCATATGATAGGGATTCATGTATATGTTAGGGTGACACATCACTACAAAATCATAGATTTAACATTAGGGTTTTAATATCTTACATAGATTGATCACAAGATTTTAGCAATATAGTTAATTCAAGATTATGGTGAAATGTGTATTAGAGTTTTAATATCTTAATTCAGCATGCATCAAAATTTACAGAATTAGGTCAAGCATTAGTATTCAATTGCAAATGTATCTTCTTCTTCCTCCTCCCTCTCCTTACCAAATGGAAAGCAAGGCCACGACCGTGTGGACTGGCCACGACCGTGGTAGGCCAACACAGCCACGGCCGTGGCCAGCCCACATGGTCGTGGCCTTGCTTTCCATTTGGTAAGGAGAGGGAGAAGGAGGAAGAAGAAGAGGTGGAGGACCAGCCCACACGGTCGCTAGCACCGGTTGCATGTTGTGAAATACCACGTGGAGTAGGGTACCTGCTTGAGGGCGGAGGAAGAAGAGTGGCGAGGAGAGCAAGGCAACAGAGGCATCGGTGGTAGGAGGAGCAGGAGACCGTTGGTGAGGAGAGCAGCAGCAGTTGAGGTGCCGACGGAGAGCGGAGAAGGAGAGGCAGGCGGCGGCGGTGGCGAGCAGCTACAGCAGCAGCAAGCGGCGGCGGGGAGGCAGGCGGAAGGTGACGTGGTAGCAGTAGGGAACCGGAGCTAAATCGATCGATGAAACAGAAGAAAGGGGAAGAGTTCGTTGTGCATTGGGCTATTAAGTTACTAAATGGCATCGGTTATCTATAACAACCGACACATTTATTATTAAGTGTCGGTTATCCAAAGACAACCGACGTCAATTGGACATTCCTTTACCCTAATTTTTTTTGCGGGGACGGCGCGCGCACCCTTATTACGTCAGTTATGCTAAGAAAATTGACGCCCATATTGGAACTTTTGGCACAAATTTTATCTTCATTCAGCGTCGGTTATTAGGTAAAATACCGACGTTGTATCTAATATTTTGGCGCAATTTGTTTTGCTCGAAAAAATTGGATTTCGCGGGTTACTTTAGGTGTTAGTTTCGTTTCTTCAACCGATACCAAATGAAAAGTGATACCTGTGTCTGGCTTGTCTTCAATTATAGATGTCATATGTCCTTATTAACCGACATTTAATGTTAACAGCGTCAGTTTTACTAAAAAATCGACGCCTCTAAAAGCGACGTTGAATGATGTTTCTGTAGTAGTGTTGATTGGTCATCAATTTTAGGAGACATTGACCAACACATGCCAGTGAATTATCTCTTACATTTGAATTTTAGAAATTAAATAATGAGGATAAACTAAATGACATATTATATGATAATTATGATTAGAGTACACTATCTTAATATTTTTCACAAGGGGGTTAGAAAGTTAGATTTCTACATATATATACACACTAGTATAGGTAATGGTATACAAAATTGATTTAGAGAGTATGTTCATATAGATCGACCTATTTTGAACATGTTGGATTCAATTATATTTATTTATATCTTTCCATGGAGACATACTCATATTAAAATCATATTCAATAATTTGACAGTTAGTTGTGCAACATACACTAATATGCATATATGATGTGAGGAATAGTATGGAACCTATGGCATTAGAGAGAATATAACATTTTGAGACCAATATTGGAGGAATGTATATTATTACCAAGATAGATATGTACCATTGACATATTTAGACCTATGTGACATAAGATGAATCTTTAGAATTAATAGATATTGAATGGATCATATGTACACTTAATATGATAAAAAGCCCTAATATCCCTTTAAATTATCACAACTAGGATGGGTACAAGATGTATAGCTATACTAGGAATGCATATACATGTTCACCTCAATTTGACCATCTTGTATTATGTTTCTATAGAATGAAAACATGAATTAGTGGACCAAAATATATCAATACAGTTAACCCTTAGTCATGAAGATCAAGTATGTGTTTCTTCCCCTATTTTGATTGGGCATTATATAATGACTAATTCCTAATTTTTATACTAAGGCGTAATCTTGTTTGATACTCGTCTTGTTGAATCTCTTGAAATCCTTTGGGTATGTCAAATTGTCATCTCCTATGTTGATTTATTAGTTCTTGTTCCACTTTAACATGAGTCATGTGAATCCAATTTCTATATGTGATGGTATCATCCCTTTTTGTACTTGGATATTGATCGCAAGTGTACATATAACCTTGCCTACTCTATCATGCATGTCATATTTGGACTAGTAATAACTATAGTAGTATAACCGTGTTATAGGCATTGAGATCTTAGTCCTCCTACCACGGCATAGAAGTTTTACTCCTCCTATTAGGCACTAGGGTTTTATTCCCCCTGACACATGATATATTTATAGACATTGAGGTTTCAGTCCTCCTGCCAGGTTTTGGGGTTTTTCTTCCCTATCATGTTTTATATATGGGCACTGAGGTTTAGTTACTCCTATCATGGCTAGTGGTTTGTGGTTTCCTAACCCTAATTTAGTTTATTCTAGGCTTGTTTAATATCCATGCACTTTGATATATTGTTATTTGTGATTAAAAGGCAAGAAATTCTTAGTTTCATAAGATTATTTCTCCAAGTTGATAATGTCTCAATTTTTATTGCTCACTCCATCGTTATTCTTTATCTTGATATATTCTCTTGAATTTACCTACATTTCATAGCCCCTCTTTGTACGGAAACACCCTTCTTATGCTTATGGTCTTTTTTGTAATGCCCTTAATTATTATATAAAAATGCATATATTTAGTGTTGACTAACACATGCTCTTTTGTCTCCTATTTTCTGGGTGTTGTTCCCAAAATCACCCAGGTGTAGGTACCTTAGAAGTTTGTGATTCAAGAAGATATTGTATGTTATTGTTCATCTTGAGGATTGCTTAGAATGGCCTAGTTGTCCTCTACTAAGGGTCTTCAATGTAAATATATGTAAGACTTTTACTATGTATTACCACCTTTTTAACTTGAAGAACAATGTGTTTGGGATATTTGTGAAAAAATAAGAGAGTTATATTTTTCCACTCTTTTATTATTACATGGCTCTTTGTATCATACCATTTGAGTGAATCCTCTATCAGGTCCCACACTTTACATATCCAGAGAACCATGTAATAAGTGAACCACTAGAGCACTCTTAGTAAGTCTAGCATACATAGGCATAAGCAATCTAAAATGGTGGTGAGATACATAGCATAAATGGCTATGTGAGAATATTCATACCAACTGTTAGAGGCGTAAACACCATGGGGTTGCGTACAAAGGGTGAAGGTGTTGGCGTTCATTTGCTTTCTGGAGGAGGAAGAAAAAGCATTAGTAAAATTAAGAAAAAATATTTCTAGAGAATAAAGAAATAAAAGAAAGAATATATTGACCAAAAAAGAAATGAAATAAATAATACAATGAGGAAAAAATGATGTAGAGATGTTTATGGAGAGGAGTGGAGCTAGAAAGAAAGTATATGGTAAAAGGGGTTAAGAATTAAGGAAAGAGTGAGAAGGGGTGAATAGTGTGTTGTGAAAAGCTTAACTTAAGTGAAATCAACCAAATTGGGAGGAAGTATTAGTGTAGAGAAGTTATGGAGAGAGATGGAGTCAGAAAGAAAGAATATGGAGAGGGTCAAAATCAAAGGAAGAAAGAAAAGAGATTTGATTTCTTTGTGTTAAAATTTTTGTTAACATTTTGTTAGGAAGAATTTGTTAGAGGAAAGAGGCAGAACTAACGAAGAGAAAAGATAAAATAAAAATAAGAAAAATAAGAGGAGAAAAATGTAAGAAGAGAGGGAGTCAAAAAGGTTGTAAAATTTTCAAATTTTTGCAACCTTTGTTGGTATATTTTAAAAAAAAATAGCATAGTTATAAGTATAAAATATAAAATCCATATTGGTATGGATTCAAAATATAGATGTATCCTAATCAATTGAGTTTCCTCACTATAGAACAAAATAGATAAACAAATTTGGGGCATTATTTTTTTGCAGAAGGGGTTTTTGAAGATAAAAGGGAAGAGAAATCAAAAAATTGCAAGGAAAATAGAGATGAAGAGGAGATTAGGATGGGATGAGTTAGGGAGGGTGAGCAACGGCTTAAGAAAGGGGGATAATGTACATGGGGGGGAAGGAGAGGGATGGATAATGGGGTAATATAATTGCCTAATGACAATATCTGTAATGTATACAACAAATTCTTCTTTTATAATTCGATATGGGTTTTTAAACGATTTTATCAAAACAAGTGCCAGACGCTTTGGTTTGAGGGTAGGGTTGTTAAATGTTGTCCGAATTTGTGAATGCAAATCCTTCATCTGACCCAGAAAAAAAAATAGATCTGGATTTTAACATTTAAATTTTGAGTCGCTTCTAGATTTAAGACTACATGTCCGGATTTAAATTGAGTTTGGATTTATAAACTAGATCCATTTTTTTGACACTCCTAGCTAACTTAAAGCAATGGTTGCATTGGACTCATAAAGACAACTATCGCGTGTAATGACAAGTAAAAACTCACGGTGAATACGTGACTTTGATATTTTTGTGATATTATATATTTGTCCCAAAAAAGAAAAAGAAAGATAATATTGAATTGCGTAATTGATTAGCTTAATAATAAAGGAGTTTGGTCATATTGTTAAATTGGTTCCAAGGTAATTCTGTCATAAAATTAATATCTAAGAAAGGACTGGGCTTAATACCAAGTTCACAAATTTTCAAACATGATCGGTTGAGAGGTCGCTAGACTTTTTAGTTTGCATCAAGACCCAAATTTGACAGTCAAAATAAAATTGACTTTGTTAAATCCGGAACCAACCCGAAATATATTTCTTTTACACCCATATGTGAGGGCCACTACCGACATATTCTGCAGCTAGACTCCCAATTTTCTTTTGTAGTTAACATTTTCATTAATTTATCCGTACTTGAACAGTGAAGCGAGGTACTGTTTGAAAACGTCAACTTGTCTGTATTCTGGACAATTTAATACGCGCTGGCGGTAGTTCCTACCAGTGGCTTGTACTAGATTTAGATTTATGGGACCATATTTTAATAAGATAAGGTTACTAAATCAACGAACCCTTTAGCAATATACGCTAGTGCATCAAAACACGGCTATACTTTAAAGTAATGTAAAGCGTTTGTGGGTTAACAAACCAAAAATCCAAATAAAAGCTCGCAAGTCTATTTAAATAAATTTTGGGATCACAAAAATTTAACCCTAAAAGAAATATAACAAGAAAGGCTAAAAGAGATCGAACCAAGTACAGCCATCCTACTACCTTAAGGCCTTATTTGGGTGTGATGATTTGAAATCCCGGAAATTTGTGCATGTTGGGTTAGGTGGAATTTCAAAATTTTTGTATTTATTTCTTGCTATGGTTAAATTTTGTTTGATTTAATGGAATTGATACGAGCAGGATATACATTTTAGCTTGGTCTGCTATGTAGCCCAAATTGGGATTTTGCGTCAGAGGGAAATTTGACGGACGCTGAAATGCAGGATTCTGCTATGTCAAAAATTTCCGAATTAGTTTCATTTTTCCAATCCTTCGAAACCAACATAATTTTTTTTCATATGGATTCTAAATATAATTCAATATGGCAATATCTAGGTTAACAAACATAGCCATAATGTAATACTCATGAAACCCGTCAAAAAAGACAGGTGTTAAACTCGGTACAATTATTGTTTTTGTGCGCAGACACCTTGTCCACCGACCGGTATGCTACAACTCTACTCATTTATAGCACGTGTTACACAATTGAGTTAACAACAAATTACACAATTATTTAAACCTACCCAAAGAGAATAATTTGACTAATTTTTAGGAAACATCCTCTAATTTGCATCGTGTTAACAAAATTACACGTGCTCCCCTGGTTTAGCATATCTCGATTGATGATTAACTTCTAGGTGACTTCCTCCAGTTATAGCATGTGATATAGAATTACTTATACTCACATTATAAGAGAAAAACTTGATTAATTGTTCACCTGACTCCCTCCAACATGTATGTGTGACTACCAAGATTGTCGATGTTCCAAACATTATGTAACTAATACTCACAACTCACTGAAAGTGAATAACTTGATTCATATGTTGCTAGAGTTACTTATATTCTGCAAAATTATATGTATGATACTCACAATAATTTGAATATAACACACTAAAATAGAAGAACACGATGAATTGCCAGACTCCCTCCTACATGTATGTGTCATTACCAGATTGTCTCTGCTCTAAAAAATTATGTAACTAGTACTCACAACTCAGTGAAAGAAATAACTTGATTGATGTGATTACTGCAATTACTTGTGCTCTAAAAATTATATATATTTTACTCACAATAATTTAAATAGTTATATCCCTATAATAAAACAAGGTCTTCTTAAAATAACTGAAATATAACACACGAAAACAGAAGAACTCGACTAACTATCCGGCTGACTCCCTCCAATATGTATATGTGATAATCAAAATTTGCCTCAACTCAATGAAAGTCTCGATTCATATGATTGTTGGGATTACTTGTCTCTAGGAAATTATGTATAAAGTATGCACAATAGCATAATTATATCACACTAAAAGTAAAGAACTCGATCGATTGTCTAGTTGACTCCCTCGAACATGTATCTATGATGATTAAAATTACTTCTACTCTAAAAATAATGTAACTAACACTCACAACTCACTGAAAGATGATAACTTGACCAATTAGGAATGACTCCATCCATCATGTGATTTGTCATTATCAAAGTTACAGGTGCCCTCCTTTTAATATATATGTCTACTGACGACAAATATATAATAAATATTTACATACAATTTGTTGAAAGAGAACAATTCAACAAATTGTTGTCTGACTCCCTCCAACTTAAAACGTTAAGTTCACAAACAGACTATTGAAGTATGTAGACAAAATGATAAAGCACGCATACATGCGACTAAACATGCAGAAAAAACGCACATACATATTGAAAAAGCATGCAAACACGCAGATAAGATGATCAAGCACAATACCATTGGAACTTAGATAATGATGAAAAATTAAAAAACAAAAAGTAAGAAGCCAAGCAGCCTGGTTGATGAGTTAGGACAATAAATATAACACACTAAAAGGGAAGAAATCGATTGACAATCTGACTAACTCCCTCCAATGGGTATGTGTGATAACCAGAATTGCCTCTACTCAAAAAAATTATGTATCTAATACTCACAACTCACTGAAAGATAATAACTTGATTAATTACCATTTGACTTCCTCCAATTTTGATTGTCATTATCAAAGTTACATGCACTCTACTTTTTAAGCATATGCCTATTGACGGGTAATATACCATAAACAATTCACATACATTCCGTTAAAAGAGAACAACTCAATCAATTCTTTTTTTACTCTCAGCAACATGCAGCGCTAAAACATGCAAAGATTACCCGGTCAGCGTTAGCGCAGCTGGTAAGGCACGGTGTCCCCCTCCGGGGGGAGCCGGGTTCAAACTACGCTGTGGAGCGCTGAATTTATCACCCGCCAGTTATCCGGGCTATGGCTGGAAAAAGGATGCGGGCTCTGCCTAAGGTAGTGAAAAAATCCTTTTTTTTTTACATGCAGAGATGTGAATAAGGTGACCAAGCTCAAAAATGTTGGAACTTGAAATAATGATGGAAGTTTTTAAAAAAACAACCAGGCAAGCAACCTGGTCTGATGAGCTAGCACTACTGATAGAAAATCGACTATTGGTATTTGTAACCATCTGTTCCAAGTTAGGCCTATAACCCCTCACTTGATGTTGCATCGAGGGGAAACTCAAACAGATAGCATTTAAGAGTATATGGGACGATTAGAAGTTTTTGGACTTGAAAGAACGAGGCTAACTGGGCATCTGAAGACAAGCATAGATAGTAGCATTGTGGCGTCAAAAAGGAGTGATCAAACCAAAAAATAACCATGTCACTGATGAAAAAGGAGTTATTATCAACACTTCTATTCCCCGGTTTCCATGTGCTAAAAGCACGCTATAGAAATTGAGCACAAGTTATAAGACCCGGAAATCTAGCATATGCATAGACTGTCCTTTCATTAGAGGTGACAGATAAAAGGACTGTCAAAGCCCCTTCCGGAAAAATTGTGACCGAGGATAAGCTTATCCGTGAGGAACTTGTAACCTAATTAATTGAGATTTTAGAACTCCGTCCAAATAACAGATACCAGAGTTTGAGTTAGGGCAAATAAGTTGGAAAACAACCTATATAATGGTATCTTCTGATAAACATGAAGGAATTGTACTCAAGAAAGTTCAGAAGCCAGACAAGAAGTTTAGAAAACTGTTTAGACAGATATGGTGGTTTTAATTCATGCCAAATATGAATACCTTTACATAAAGACTTGCATATCCTGAATTTTATACTTTTTAAAATTGTAGCAAAAGAATAGTATCTTTAAGCACGGGATTATGATTTATCATCTAAAGCTAATAAGGTTAGTAGTCCTCTTTTTTGATAGGTTTGCACCATGGTTTTCTATTAAGTGATATCCCAACCACCTGCCGCCTTAGGCTAAAAAATTAGACCCCACTTAATGAGATGAATTTTTTATTGAGGAAGAACCCTAAAGAAAACTGTGTAAACGTCAATTTGCTGATGGATGGTTTGTGGTCAATGGATACGACTCAAAGCACAACAATAAGTCTTCAGCAAGGGATGAAGCAGCTTTTTTCCAATCAGCCAGCTACGAAGTAATTTTAATCCTGAGTCTCGGTGTGAACTGCCACAATTTATAGTGGCTGCAATAGCAAATTGTGACATTCTATAATCATAGTTAACTGGATAAACTAGTTGCTCAAATATGCATCACTAATGAGTAAAAAGGGGTCTAGAAGTTTCGCAGGTTCCTGATTCCATTCTCTTCTCGTATATCTCAATACTCTCTGTTTCGAATCAGCACATCAAAAGTAATGAGAAGTCATGGTTATAGGAACCACTTATTACAAAAGAAACGGAACGCAAGAAGAAATGGTTGAATTCATTCGAAGCTACAGAACTGATGATTAGATGCCTACAAAATGGATGGGGAAATCGAGGAAAACTCTCCAGCAGAAAGACATTCAAACTCCTCAATATATATTTCAGTTTAAGACCTACAACATTTCCCTCAACTGTGACAATTGGAAAATCGAAATGACTAGTTTGCCCCCCTACAACGTTAGGCTTTCTGGGTTCTCGATGATTTTCGCAAACGTCTGAAGAAAAGCTGCTAGATCAGCACCATAAACAATCCTATGATCAGCGGTGACATTTACCTGCAAAAAGAAAATAGCCAACATTAAGCCATATAAATAACAGTTTAGACAATCTTAGTGATCTATCTTAATAATTGTTTGAAAATGAAATAAGTCAGATGCTAAAAAAGACGAAGGAATAGCTGGCGATCAAAGGAGTGGCAACAATTTGACCTTTTAGACCTAATATGCAAGTGGGATAGTTAAAATTCTAAATAACGGGGTTAACATACAAATAAGCAAACGAAACACCACATGGACCTCATAGACATATATAGCATGTCTGAAGCATTACTGATGTAGCAGTATCTGCTAGAAGCTTTATAGCTAGCATAGTAACCATGGTACTTTCATATCAGCATCTCCACCTTTGTTCCCTCTGGTTCTACCCCCCAACCCTCTCCAGCAGTCCATAGTGAACAGTGGCCCGCAACCTAACCACCCTCCCCTTTCCTCTTAACCCTCAAACTCTGCTTGCCCACTCTATTGATCAACAGGATGCCACACTGTTGGTGCTAGCAGCAGGGCCACACGGCAGCCAGAGTAGGAGGGCATGGGGTCTTAAGAGGAGAAAGAAGGGGAAGGCGTACAAAGTGGAGATGGAATCTGAGGGGCGAAAGGAGGGAAGGGGTGACAAAAGAGGGAGGAAGGGATTTGTCAGGTTAGCAAAGGCTGACAGCTATGGCCATGGCGGTAGCAGCGATGAGAAAAATAGAGCATGAACAAGGGGGGCAATCCGGGAGAAGGGGAGAGTGTCGAGATCGGGAAATACCAAAAATGCCTGTTGGCTGTGTAAATCAAACTGTGTTAGACCAGTAGTTTTAAAGACTCAATACCATAGGGGTCAAACATCGTTTTATCTCATGAGAGTCAACATGAACATGGTCACAGTCCAAAAGTGATGCGACTCTCGACTAAGAACAGCATATGCACCACTTATATACTGTGGCCTTCGTGTCTTCACGGGCCGACAATGCCTAAATTGAGCTTTTCTGGCCAACTGTGTACTATGTAAAGAGCACATCTCGGCTTTATGTATTAGACACTGTCACAAGATCCAACTCCATAGCTGTTTGACGGCACAACTATGTTGTTTCCAAAAACATGGATATAGGGGATATGCTAACTCACATGATTTTTTATTATCTGCAACTATCAATATATGAGAAACAAAAAAGTTCTGCTAGAACAATGCTGTGTAAAGGAAATAAGAACCGAAAAGAAGCATGTATCAGACGAGAACATGCGACTGGAAAGAAGCATATGTTAAGAGAAGAAAGTATGTGACATCTGCCTTTTCAAAGAGTACATATACATAGGATGTCATGCTGATAAAGGTAGAATGGCACCACACAGGTGAAGCATGAATACAGGGGATATATTACCCGAAATTCCAATGAATACAGGGGATACACAAACATGCACAGTTACTTATACAAATATCACAATCCAATTGAAGCAGGATAAGTCCCACTCCCTGAACCAAATACCTAATTGCACATCCATTTAGACTTCATTTATTATTTTTACTATTTTATTGTGTTTTAGAATTCATTATGCACTTGTTTCAGTTCTAGGAACTAAGTGCAATTTAAGGGATTTATTTGTAAGTTCCGACTTTTTTTATTTAATAGCTCTTAATTAGGTGTTCAATCAAAATTCTTGTGACAATATGGATTTTAGTGTTTTCTAATAAATACCAGCTGTTGGGTGTGTCTGGGACTCCGGGCAGATAGATGATCATTATTCAATTTTGGCCTTAAGGGAATTGGCTCCCTATCACTAAACATATAAAAAAATGAGAATAAAAAAAATCACTATATTGCTAAAGACAAGGACCCGAAAATATGACGTGCTACAGAAGAGAACGTAATTTACTTCTGCTTTATTCAGATATGATGACGGATGAGGAACCTTATTTATCAAAGAGTATAAATACATATTTATCCAATAATGTCAAGAGGTCACTATGGATACAAACATTGTTGTAGACCTGTAAGTATCCCATGTGATATGAGCCATTTGCCAAAGCTTTAATTATGTCAGCACCAACCTTGTATATGAACTAAAAATTAACAAATATGATGAAATCAATGCTGTTTCAAGAAAGAATAATGTGTGTTCTATTTAAGCAGATAATAAAATTGAAATTAGGATTTCCAGCATCAAGATCATACAGAAAAGAGTCAAATCAATGATCTTAAAGAAAATACAAATTAGGTGTTATTATAATTACTAGGCTTGACTAAGAGCTGAAAGAATATTTTCATCTACTTAAAAACGCAGTACTTAATATTAGTTAGCAGTTAGCACCATGGAACGGGACTTAGACAGGTGTGGATGTGGAAGTCTGTGGAAACATTGAAGAAACTTCAAGGACTTTTACAACCAAACTTCGACGCATCTTTGACAAAAATTAAGCTCAAAATAGTGATTTCATGATGAAAATTGATAGATTTTATCAAAAATCTATCTTCAAAAGTAAATATATGTTTAGATATAGCAATCCATACATGTTTACATATGTAGAAAAACAGCCACGTGCAAATGTACAAGACGTCGTCTCAATGTCAACTTCGAAAGGCATGGAAGTGGAAGTTTATGGAAATATAAGGAAACTTTTAGGAAGTTTTCGACTAACACTTCGATGCAAATAAGCTAAAAGATGGAGAGCTTATGAAGGAATTTGGCATAAAACATCAATTTTTTGGTAAACACATACTTTGTTTATAATCTTCTATACGAAATGTTTAGAACCTTTTTTTTTTTTGAAACCACACTCATCCATTAATTACCAACAGCATTACACGAACGTCTGTTACAAAGTGGAGGAAAATCCTGCCACCAACAACACTTTTGTGATATGTCCCTTCCTAATTTAGCAAGTTCGTGGGCACAACAATTGCCCTCTCTACGCACATGACAGAAATCCAGCTTAACAAAGCTCGGCTTAAGATTAAGGATGTTCTTATAAATCTGTATTATAGGACCCCAGCCCGCCACTTCGCCTTTAATGGTTTGAATGACCCCCAAAGCGTCCGACTCCACCAGCAGGTTCTTCAGCTCCATATCAGCCGCCATCTCCAGACAGCAGAGAATGGCATACGCTTCAGCTACCTGCGATGTCCATCTGCCCTCCATCATCCAAACAGCCATAGTCAGCCGATTACCTTTCCAGTCCCTGAAGATAGCGCTGCAGCTGGTTCTGTTGTTGTTACGCACAGCTGCGTCAGTGTTTACTTTTATAATACCTTCATTTGGTGGAAGCCAAGTCGTATGGACTCTGCTGGACTAAGGCCCCGCCTCTGAAGTATTAGCTTGGTTACTGTAATGAAGGTCTGACCATTTCAGCAGGCCGGCTGCCATAATTTTGATGTTAGGATGCCTTTGTTCATAAATGTGTTCATTCCTGGCTTTCCAGATGGCTAGGCAATTAATAGAAAAGCAATTAAAATCTTTTTCCGTAAGGATGTCTTTGAGCCGCATGAGGTCAGCAAGCAACGAAGATCGATGAAGACTAGAAATGTTGTTCTGAAGGTAGTGGTTTGTCCACAGCTCCTTAGCAATAGTACATTCAAACAAGCAGTGAAAAGAGTCTTCATTCTGAATGTTACAGACCCCGCATAAATTGCTATCAACAATATGCCTGTAATTCAGATTGTGCATGGTCGGAAGATGGTTACAACACAACCTCCATAGAAAGAGAAGAAGTTTTGGAGGAAGTTTTAAATTCCATAGCTTCTCCCAGTCATTCGTATTGGATTCTCTTTGCTCCAACCAGCTGGGGGCTGTGTGATTAAGACCCAGCCAATAAGCTGATCTCACCGAGAAAACCCCATTTCTGGACGGGTACCAGAACCATTCATCAGTATTGTTTCTGCATAGGGGGATACTCTTAATGGTGTTAACATCCTCCTCTGTAAGAAAAGCACCCAACAGATGGAATTTCCATGACTGATTAACCTCATCGATCAGCTCATTTACTTTCATTTCTCTGGTACTCAGTGTATTAGAGTTCTCCCAGATTTTTGTACACCACCCTTTGGTATTTGGCAGCCAAGGATCATTCCAGATGCTGATATCTTTACCGCTTCCCACCTTCCATCTCAGTCCCTCTTTAAGCAGAGATTTGGCGTCCCATATGCTACGCCAGGTATAGCTGGGATCGAAACCCCTATAAGCATCTAAGACATCGCTATTTCTGTAGTACTTGGCTTTTAGAACCTGGCTAATCAGATTATCAGGTTTAGTGAGTAGCCTCCATGCTTGTTTGGCAAGCATAGCTTTGTTGACCACTTTGAGGTCTCTGAAACCCATACCACCTTCCCTCTTAGGTAAGCACAAATATGACCAAGAGGCCCAATGTATTTTCCTCTTGCTATCCGAACTTCCCCACCTGTAGTTAGCCATCATTCTATAAATGTCATCTATGATATTCCCAGGTATATGGAAGACACTCATCATATAGGAAGGGATAGATTGAATAACTGATTTCAACAAAACCTCTTTGCCAGCCTGACTTAACAGCTTTTCTTTCCAGCCTTTAATTTTATTCCAGACCCTGTCTTTAAGAGCAGCAAAAACCTCCTTTTTTGATCTGCCGATCACAGTTGGGAGCCCCAAATATTTGTCATGCTTTTCCACTTGCTTCATTTTCATAGTCTCCAGGATAGGGACAATGGTTGTCGTCTTAGTGTTCTTACCAAAGACAATATCCGATTTTGAGTAGTTAATTTTCTGCCCGGAAGCACTCTCATAGAAACTGAGAATATCAGTTATCGTGGTAGCCTCCTGTGGTGTTGCCCTAGTGAACAGAACACTGTCATCCGCAAAAAATAGATGTGATATAGGTGGTCCCTTTCTGCATGCCTTGAACCCATGAATACTTCCATCATCCACTGCTTTGGTTAAAAGGTTTGAAAGAACGTCCGCACAAAGGAGAAATAGATAGGGTGAAAGGGGGTCACCCTGTCTAATGCCCCTTTGAGGGGTAACATTACCGACCTTCCTGCCGTTGATAACAAAGGAGAAAGACACTGATTTATAGCATTCCCCAACCTTCTTGCACCATATGTCCCCAAACCCCATCTTCTTCATCACCATGTCGAGGAAATTCCATTCCACACGGTCGTAAGCTTTACTCATGTCCAATTTGATCCCCATACAACCGTTTTTGCCTTTAGTCTTGCGTTTCATTCCATGGAACATCTCAAAGGCAACCAACGTGTTATTTGTGATGAGCCGACCAGGGATAAACGCACTTTGGTTGATGGAAATAGCCTTGTCCAAATAGATCTTTAATCTATTTGCCAACAACTTGGATATGATTTTATACAAAGTATTACACAAACTTATGGGTCTATAGTCGTTCATGTCTTCAGCATTTCTTTTCTTCGGTATCAGCACTATATTTGTTTTGTTAATGTCCTCCAAAGAGCGAGAACCTCTCCACCACTTACTGATAAAGTTGCAAATGTCGTTGCCCACTGTGCTCCAGCAAGTTTGGAAAAAAGTAGCGTGATACCCATCCGGCCCTGGTGCTTTAGTTGGATGAAGGTTCTTGAGTGTCTCCTCAATCTCCTCCTTGTTTGGTTCTTTTTGCAAGTAGTAGTTCATGTTCTCATTGATACCTCTTTTGATATTTGAGGTAGCCTCCTCTATTCGTCCTTCTCCCTGCGATGTGAAAACAGAAGTATAGAAGTTAGTTATGATTCCTTCAATTTCCTCCGTCTCTGTTTTGATATTCCCATCTTCATCCTTGAGCTTCCTGATTTCATTCTTTTTGCGACGTTGGTTAGCCTTCTTATGAAAAAAGGTTGTATTTCTGTCTCCGTTTTTCATCTCGTTCGCCTTGGCTCTTAAAAACCAGAAACTCTCATTTAGCTTTTGTAGTTTCTCTATCTCCTCACTGATCGATACCCCTCTCCAAATTGTAGTTTGTCATAGGTTTTTTTTGTATTCTGATCAGCTCTTCCTCCTCCCGTCTAAGCTTCTTTTGAATGTTGCCAAATTTAAGGTTGGCCCAAGCACTCAGTTTGTTTGCACAGTAGCAGAATTTATAGGCAATATCTTGCTCTTCAGCTCCTTTCCACGCCACATCAATGATCCCCCTGCACTCAGCGTCTTCGAGCCAGTAAGTCTCAAACTTGAAGTCTCTCGCTCTTCTTCTATTTGTTCTTTTTTTCTCCATGTTCAACACAATAGGGGTATGGTCCGACTTTAAAAAAGGAAGATGCCTAATCCAAGCATTTGGGAAAACAGCACCCCATTCGAAAGAAGCAAGACCTCTGTCTAATCTTTCTCTGATAGCATTAATTTCATCAAGGCCCTTCCTCCATGTAAATTTGCTTCCCTCATAACCAATATCATACAGAGAACACACTTCCAAAATTTCCCTGAAATCATCAATGTGTCTCGGGGTGTTGGTAGCCCCCCCTTCTTTCTCCGAAACGCATAGGATCTCATTGAAATCCCCTAAGAAAATAATCGAGAGAGAGCTTGTCTCCTTAATATTTTTCATCATAGTCCACGTTTTGTGTTTGTTTTGGTTTTCCGCCCATCCATAAATGCCAGCAAACAGCCAATTATTGCCTTCCCCGTCAGTGATCTCAGCCAGAATGTGATGTCTTGAGTAGGATTTAATTGAAACAGCGATATCCCTCCACCAGAGCCCCATACCTCCCGATCTGCCCGTACTGCTAAGACACAGACCTTCCACGTATCCACACTTTCTGTGTTTTTTCTAAATCTGAAGCTTTTATCATCGTTTCCATCACAAAAACCAAAGCGGGCCGCTCTCTCCAACAATATTTTTGGAGAGTTTGAATTGTGCCAAGGTTGCCCGCTCCTCGGCAATTCCACGCTAAGGTTTTCATTGTCCTTCACGGTGTTGGCTTGAGCCTGACACCGTTACTTGAGAATAGGCTTCCCATACCATCCTTGACCCTTCCTCCCTGCTCATCTTCTCTTTTCTGTTGCCAGATACGTACTCCTCAGGGGACGTCCCTTCTGCAGTCTGCCTTTTCCTTCTCTTTGGCTTTTCATTAATATCAGGTGGTATTTTGTTTAATATTCTGTCACTTTTCCTGTTAGCTCTCTGTTTTTTTAACCCTTTTTGTTTCTTATTTATCACCCCTAGTGTGCTCAGCTCCGTTTCCCCATTTTTCTCTGCTCCCTTTTGGTTACTGTTGTGTAGCTCCTGTTGTTCTTTCTCTGGTTCACCACCTCTTAGTTCTGTGTGCCATAAAGTGGTGTTGGTGGACTCTTTTAATGTGCTCACATTCTTTACTGTCTGCTTCTCGGGCTCAATAGCACCATTACTTTCTTTAGCATTGATATCTGAGTTAGGTATTTCCCCGAACACCTCGTCAGCATCGCTCTCTGCTTCTATCTGGACGACCAGTCTTGTTCCACTACTACTTCCCTCTCCCCCTGTGACCCCTCTCTTCATTAGCTTAACTTTTCTTTCTTTTGAACTATTTGTGTTCGCCTTTTGTTGTGTCTGTGTTTCTTTGTTTGGCTCTTTGTCGAACACCTGCTGTGCGTTATCAGTCTTGTATTTGTTTATTTCTGACAGCTTTGAATGGGGGGTAGTTGCCTGGTTCCTGCTGCCCTCGAGGGAGTTAAGAAGAGAATTGAAGATAGGGGCGGTGGGTAGGCTGTTATGTAAAGGCTTTGATGTTTGTGTTGTGAGACCGGATATAACATTGGGGTTATCATCAAACCTCGTGGTCCCATTCAGCTTTCCAGGGCACTCTCCCTCTTCATCCGCAGGAGTAGAATCTTCTGCTTCTGCTGTAAGCTGCTTTACATTTTTGTCTTCTTTATTCGCTTTTGTATTTTTTTCCTGTTGTCCTTCTCCTCCTTGTCGGCCCGTGATGTTGCTACTTTTTATCTCCTTGTTGTTTGTCTCACCCACCTCGGCCGTGTTGGTGTGCCTCACTGGTGGTACATCTTTGCTTCCCCAGTTCAGCTCCCTTTTGCAGCTTTCATAGGCAGTCTCTTGGATTTGTTTTCTCTGTCTCCGCGGAGACGCTCGATTCCAACTTCCCCATTTGCCAACATTTTCCCCTCCTTTATTTTTGCATTCTTGTTGGATGTGTCCGATCCGTCCACACTCGTAGCAGAAATTTGGAAGCCGCTCATATCTGATGTCTATCTCCATAACAGTTCCTTTGGTGTCCCTCATCTTCTGTTTTGTTTTGAGGGGTTGCTCGACATTGATAGTCACCCTTGCTCTTCTGGCCCGGTCCCATATTTGTTCTTGTGAGTCTACTTCAATGAAACTTCCGACTTTTCCGGCTACATTTGCCACTGCTCTGTCCGACCGATAGCCCACTGGCAGGTTGTATAATCTGATCCAGATGGGTGTCTCATTCAGGACTAGATCTGAGGGTTGTATCGATCTATTTATCTCTTTGAGAAGAAGGAAGTTGTTATCAAAACTCCACGGAGCCCCCTCCAGGACCTTGTCGAGGTCTTGTTTTTCGTCAAACTTGATAATGATAACCCCGTGCTCGATCTGTTTGAATATGGGGTTCTTTTTCAGACCCCATATCATGCTCATCGTTCTTTGAAAAGCATTAAAGTTGAACGGACGGTTTGTATACAGGCGGGCTGCAAGGGCGAGCTAAGTCTGGTCGTCCTCCCGCGCTTCCTCTTCATCCGAGAAATTAGCTATGTCTTCCTCTTCTATGGTTAGAGCTTCACATTGTCTTGCTATTTCATCCGCCATACTCCCCGCAGCTGAAAGGCGCCCCTCACAAGGGTAACAAAGACTGGATTAGGAACCAGGATGAAGAAACCTCAGCCGCCAGCGACGAGGTAGAGAAACCTAGACCTCAGAAACACCGCCGAGCGGGCACGGGCTAGGAAGAATGCGATACGAAATGTTTAGAACCTAAATATGTTCTATATATGTGGTGTTCTGTTTCTACAGACATCCAATTGGATCACATTCTAGATCTAAAAAACATGAGCTTATTTCCAATAATACTTCAATTTGTATAGAGGAGAAAAAGTAAGAGAGGTAAAATGGTATTAGGTCTACACCAAATTTTACAAAACTTGTGGAAATCTAGTAGAGGAATAAACTTATCATTACTATATAGTTAGAAACCAAGGAATTGGTCATCTCAATGTCAAAAATGGTTTTTTTATGCCTTCACTATGTGTGCAACAATAATAACTACAAAGATCATCAAGAAGATGGGAGGTTTTGAGCTAGCTGAGTTGATTTCATCACTAACTAGGCTGAAGTCATTGACACATGTCAACAAGTAAGCACCCAAAGGGGCATGGAAGTTTACTAGGTTTCAACATCGACAGGCGTAGACATATGGAACATCGAGGAAATATCGCCAAAAGTCAAGGATGTTTCGTACCATGTTTAGCACCATAAATGTACTATATTGTCCTATAATTTTCTCCATGGAGGAGTTTAGCCTGACAACAATTGACGGATATGTGAAACCCACTTGACTTCATTTTACCTTAGTTCACAACTTTCAACACAGTATTTCTTATTATTAAGTAGTTTAGCTTGTAGACTGTAACATCAGAGCTAAAAAGTGATCACCAATCCATTCACAAACTCAAGCTGGTAGCATTGCTCACTTTTATGCATGGCATGTATGTTCTTCCTCCCTGTACATGGCTTACACCATTTCACCCAATTAAGGAACCCTAATCTGCCTTCATCCTTCCAAAGCATAAGCCATATTTGGCTCATAACTTGTCTTATCCCTCCCCTGCTTCCTCTTGTCTGTCCTAGAATGCAAAACTCATTGGGAGATCAGAAGGGCCAGGAGAAAAAAGAGTCTTGAGTCGCCCTTTCCATGTAATCGATACAGGACCCTAGATGGCGGTCAACCACCTACCTCTGTTGAATTACCACCCTCGGACCTGTTGCCGCCAATTATATTGGCAACCGGAGACAAATCCACTGCTATCCGCCCAGGCTACCTCTGCTTAAACTGTTCAGAGTGATGAACAATAACAAGTAGGTATCGAGCTACTTAATCACTTGCTATAATCAAGTGGGTAATGGGCCACTTTATCTGGAAGGCCTAAGCGACAGCAATGACCCACTAATAGGCCCTAGAAGGAATAGTCACAATTCATTCCCAATAATCTGAAGGCGGCGAGCCCAATTCGACCAGGCCCCTGCTCGCCTCTTTCCCTCTCTAGGTTTCCGCTCTAACTTCTCTCTAGTCTCCCTGGCGGCGCCGCTGGGGGGAGGGAGCGCTTTCTCGGTGTCTTCCTCCCCCTGGCCCCCAAATGGAAGATCTCCCTCGTGAGGACAGTAGCGATTCCCTGGAGAAGGTTCGATGCTAGTCGTAAGAGGGACTCCCCTTCTTGGCGGCGCTGGATGAAGAGGCGAGTGGAGCAGCGTGGGAGCTAGGATGGGGCTACGAGGTTCGCGCAGTCGACCTGGTCGACCTCCTATCCTGTCCAAGAGAGACGGATGGAGAAGGGCGTTCCCGCCCAGTCCGAAGCGTCTTTCCACTCTGCTCGGCCTCGTCGCAGGCGGAGAAAGGGGGTTTTCTCGCCCGCCTCTCCTCCTTGCACCTCTAACTCCGGTTAACCAGGTTGATGACGGATCTCCGATTTCGTCTTCGACGCTAAGCTTCCTCCTAGCTGCTTGGCGGAATGGTTGTCCTGGGTCCGATCCCAGTTCCCTGGCGGCGGCCCTACAAGCATTCGTGCTCTGGCGTTGCCCCCCTGGATCTACTGCCTCGGGTGGAGGCCTTAGCGGCAGCTGGTTATCTCTTACCACTGTCTGTGATGCGGCGACGCTCCTTTCCTTGGTGGTGCTTCATATCTGGGGTCAGTTGTCCATCTTCCGCCTGAGAGGGATGTGCAGGTGAAGTTGGGTAAACCAACTGTTCGAGTTCGTAGACATGATCCTCAATGGACTCATGCAAGAGCTTGAAGATCATCAATGCCAACCTGTCGCTTCCAGTTATCAGCAGACTGAGCCCGGCTTGCTCTGGTCTACTCCAGACTGTTACGCAGGGTTTGGGGAAGCTCCGGCCTTTCAGCAAAAGGTCTCAACCCCGACACAGTAGAGGAATGCCTTCCAGGTGTTCGGCGAATTGCTGATGTGCAAACAGAAGCTCTGGCAGGGCCCTGCTGCTCTAGTGTCCATGTTAGTTCATTGCTGGATGTAGGAACACCTCCAAGGTGTTGGCGAGCAGCCTCTTCGCAAGATGTTGGTTGCTGTTTTCTATTGCAGGACATCAACAGTTGGTTGTGTGGCTTCGGAGTGAGTTGAATCCTCTGTTTTTTTTGGCATAGGGCCACACCTTATGGGTGTTTCTATTAGACAGTTGGTACAGTGCCAAGAAGGATAGGACTGTTTCGAATCTCTTAGGCTCGCAGCTCTCTGTTGGTGGCTTGCGATGGTTCTGCGATCTGAGAAGATCTGATGCTAGTGATGTTGTTACAGGCAGGGTTACCAGGTGGTTCTTTTTATAATCTGTAGGTACTATTTGTGGGTGGGCTTATTGCATGTATCTGCAGGTTGTACATCGTTCTCCTGGTAGGATTGCCTGGTAGTTAGTCTTGTTAGTTTTGATGTTCTTCTCAGTGATTGTTATCTTTAGTTGTAGTGTTATACCCCCTACGTGGGGTATATGTTCCTGGTCGAGCTTATTAGCTCCTTGTGATGTAATGGGGTACTCTGTGCCTAAAGTTTTTGGTTTTATAGTAACATGCTTTTTGACCGACCAAAAAAAAAATCTGAAGACGCTTCTATCTTGATTCTTGACATCACCAGTAAGCAGCAATTTTCCCCTGATTATTTTACATAGAAAGATCTGTGAAAATATGGAAAGTAGAATACACATTTCTAGAATTCCAAAAATTTGCTCCAGTGAAGTTTTTGAGGCCAACTCAAACTCATGTTTCCTAGAACTCCTATTGGATTATTGTGTGTGAGAGGCACACCTAGGGGTTTTTCTACCTGGTTGTCCAATTTACTCTACTAAATTGGCATATTGGGTACATTTGCAAATGGGCCCATAGGATTTTTAGAAATCCAGCAGCTTCATTTTTCACCTGACTACTTGTGACAAATTTTACCATTGCACCCATAGAGATCCATTGGCTCACTCACTTTATTTTCTTGCATTGTTGTCTACTTCTAGAACATCATAAGTTAATTGGCACCCTTCTTTGTGGATATTTGATTATGCTCTACGACGGCTGGTGATTTCATCCTGCCAATGCACTTATCTCACCCTTCACTGCACTCCCATCACATGCATCCAACCACTATCGTGATATTCAACTCTCAATATGGCTGAGTCCTAATATTACTACTCTAAAATAATAAGAGACGACTACTTGATGTATTGATAAGAGGAAACCATGTTCCTATAAATAAGAGATCAGGGGAGTATACAGACACAGCCTAACCCTAATGGACCAAGACATACTTGGGCCCATATTACAAAGACAATTACTTACATAATTAAGCAGACTCTAACACTCCCCCTCAAGCCATAGAATTAAATGTCCGATTTCGATGTCGTGTCTGATGGCCCAGAAATAGAAATTTTTTAAAATTTCGCACAAAATTTCGATATTTACGGCCATAACGATTTTGATGACCAAATAAGCGAATTAAATCATGAAAATTTACCAGGATGGTCTAAACGCCAAGATTTACTCAAATATGCAATAATATTTCATATTGGATATGTGGGGTGGGGGTCTCCCACATTTCTAAGTGAAGGAAGCTGAACAATTTCGACAGAATTTCGATGGCAAAATGAAGGAATTAACTTATGGAATTTTACAAACACAATGTTGAGACATAAACACACTATATAATGCATTTATATGTTTAGAGGTTAGGGTGGGATACATGTCTTGATGAGTGAGTGCACAAATGAACAGATATGTCAAGTCTGCTAGACAGTTAGTCTATTAAAAGCTTCAAGTTACAGCTTAGAATTTAAAATTTACAGTTACAAGTTCCAAACTTACCAACTACACTTGTATAAGTTTAGTATTAGCATTTAACTAGGTTACATGACACATTTATGCATAGATTCAAGAAAGAACTTTGTTATTTTCAGAGTATTTCTCCATATCTCTATAGAAGAGTGTAGAAATTGATGAAGATAATGTATATGGTCTAGGGATAGAGGAAACATACCTTAGAATTAAGAAAGATAGCCTTTAGAATTCAAAAAAAAATGCCAAAATACCCAAGATGTAGCATTATCAGTTTTTGGAACAAATATCTCGAAATCTAATTTGTTTTTCTGTACCATTTTGCAAAATTACGGCCTAAACTGGGCTTTTTGCTGCAAAATTTCACCCTTTTTGTCAAAATTTTGCACCTAGGGTCGAAATTTTCGCGAAATTACGTCCCATTCCCTGCATTTGTGTGTTTTGCATGTCCGATCATAGGTAGGTTTCGATGTCCGGTTGCAAAAGAAATGAGATTTCGATTGAAATTTTGTTCCATGCCTCAAGCTGAAGTTGGAAGAATCTCAAATCAGCTTGCAAATAGAGAGTTGGATTAAAAACAAAGAAATAGAATAAAAAGATAAACCAAGCCAAACAGAATAAAAAGATAAACCAAGCCCATACAAGAATTTTCTCCCCCTCAATATTACAATTAAGCACTCAAACACTCCAATACTCCCCCTCAAGTAGGTAGTCCAAGCAAGCAGGTCACAGTCGCAGAAGCTTCCTGATCATCTGGAGGGTAAATAAGCAGAAACAATAGCAATTCATGGTCTTCATCATGGTCGCTATCATCACGGCCCAGAGAGTGTTGGGTCACAGTAGCAGTAGTAGTCAATGTACAAATAAAGTACGGACGAGTCAACGTGCGAAATAGAGCACGAACGAGCCAGAGAGTGTTGGCACACAGAAGCAGAAAGTCGGCGTGCAAACAAGGCACGGACAAGTAAAAAGGTCAACATGTGCAAAGCAAGGACAGTGTCAACGTGCAAACAAAGCACAGACAAACCAAAGGGTGTTGGCACAGCAATAAAGTGGACGTAGTCGGATAGAAGACCCTCAACACAAACAAGTAGGCAGCAGAAACAAATCTCTAAAAACCAGTCTCTGCAAGAAGCATGTAGTAATAGCAGCAGACATAGACTTCCTCTTCTCTCCTCATCTCTCTCCTCCACTCATCTTCTCTTCCTCCTATGCTCCCCTTCACACCAAGCACGAAGGAGTCAAAAGAGTGGTTGGCGTGGAAAGTCAGAAAAAGTGGTAGGTGTACCAAATTTGTAGGTAGATATATGGAGGATAACGGATAGCTCGAGTCAAGGTAGAAAATGACCCGATTACATAGATCCGGATAGAAAAATAAATGGAACTTTCTCTGACCCAAAATGGGTATATGTTTAGCATGTATGGCAACAAATCCAGGGGTGTGGGGGTGGAGCCCCCGCAAAAAACTAATTAGGCTAAAAAATAGATCCGTATAGCAATACGCACGATGTATGTGGGGGTAGTAAAAAATATTGAGGTACTCAAAAAGATATGTAGGGTTGCTTGGTAGCGGTGATGAGTGTGGTGAGCAGACAGACAACAGTGTGTGACCTTGAGTGCTATTGTAGGTAGCATAGGTGAAGGGACGTAAGGCGTGATGCCGACACTAGGGTGGTGTAGTTGTTGCAATAGTCAAGGCAGTAGGGAGTTGGCAGCGGCGTGACTCGGAAATGGCAGGGAGACAGGAAGCGACGGACACTAGTAGGTGTGCGGTTGTTGGGGACAGTGGTAGTGGTAGAAGTAGGAAAGAGGACAGTGTGTCGTAGCCGGGGGAGGGGGGCAGAACAGAAGCAACAACGTAGGCGTGGGGCGCTGACTGCACAAGACAGGTTGGCGGCGGCGGGCTGGTGGGGTGTAGGGCGCAGCAGACGAATCAAGCAGGCAATAGCGGCAACCAAGTAAGGCATGGACAACAGCATCAATGGTGACCGCGGAGGTTAGGTGGCAACATCAATGAGTCAGCGGATGATAGCAGCAAGTAGGCGGCGGGAACGGGACGATGCAGAAGCAGGCAGAGTTGCAAACAGTGGCGCAAGGGCAGGTAGCAGCGAGCACAGGGGGCAGGCAGCAAGGACTTGTGGCACCGATTGAGGAAAGTTGGCGCTAACGTGGAGATGGTTGCAGCGAGGCTGGAAACCAGAGCGGTGGCAACGGTCATACGAACGCTGGCAGTATGGCTAGAAGTAGTGGCGGTAATAGGAAGGCAGAGGGGGAGGGACGACCATAGGAAATCCATGCGGGCAGCCAAGCATCACCAAGGGTGGTGACCGCCCGCAAGGGGCGCTCCTCCTTTTCTTGCTCTCTCTCTCACATAGGGCTTGGTCCCTAGGATTGTTGCTCCGATACCATCTAAAATAATAAGAGACGGCTACTTGTTGTATTGATAAGAGGAAATCATGTTCCTATAAATAGGAGATCAGGGAAGCATACAGACACAACCTAGCCCTAATGGACCAAGACATACTTGGGCCCATATTACAAAGACACTTACTAACATAATTAAAACAGACTCTCTAACAACTATCGATCTCCTTCTCTGGGCTCCAACACTCTCCATTGTTGTTATTGACCTATGCAAAATTATAGTCTGTTTTCATCAAGAGAACGAGATGCGTCCTTCGGAACTATTATCAGGACCTAATTCTCAACCCTACTGTAAAAAGTCCCTAAAAATTATTTGTGGTGATAATCCTGAAATCAAAATTGAAAATATTATCAAGACTTGATCCATTTATCATGAACCATATTTGAATCAGAGTTGTAACTTCTGAAATTGTTATCCCGAACTGGAATATATGAACTTGTACCTTGATATGGATTTGAAGGGTCCTTTGATGTTCCAAAAAATATGTGACCTAATGGCCCATTCATCCACTTGCGCCTACTTGATAATTGAAATTGATGACAAATCTTAATAACTTGCTAGTTTGATTATTTGAGGATGAATGATCGTCATAGGGTCAAGAAGGAACAAAGTACCCTAGATCTTGTTATTTGGAAACCCTAGTTCTTGAACACCAAGTCTAATTATGTGATCTTCTCAACCCATGACTAGGACCTGACCCAAGCCTCTGAACTACTACACTTTTGGATCTTGTGACTCAGAAATCTAGTAAATGTATGTGTATTATCCTCTTGACTTGTTTGATGTAATGTATTATACCTTTATGTACTCTTGTTGAAAAAGTTGGTTGTTTATTTGAATGAGCTACTCCATTCTCTGCATATTAATGTTTTGATTTTCTATACAAGATTGATTGTTTTATTCTCCCTAAATGTAATCAAGATGGTCAACGTATTCCTTGTTTCTCGTTATCGCTCGTTTGAGTCTTTCCTTTTCTTTGATATGGGTCAAGTGGCAACTTTGTTAATTGCATTTCCCTTTGGGTTATGTGGCACTTCGGTCTTTCCCTTGGGTTATGTGGCAACTTGTTTGATGTAATGTATTATACCTTTATGTACTCTTGTTGAAAAAGTTGGTTGTTTATTTGAATGAGCTACTCCATTCTCTGCATATTAATGTTTTGATTTTCTATACAAGATTCATTGTTTTATTCTCCCTAAATGTAATCAAGATGGTCAACGTATTCCTTGTTTCTCGTTATCGCTCGTTTGAGTCTTTCCTTTTTCTTTGATATGGGTCGAGTGGCAACTTTGTTAATTGCATTTCCCTTTGGGTTATGTGGCACTTCGGTCTTTCCCGTAGGTTAAGTGGCACCCTTTGGTCTCATCACTCACTCTCATAAAATGAGGTGAATGATCGACCCTAATTCGGAGTACACTGTAAATTGAATTGAAATGTTAACTTGTTGAACCATTGAAGTTTTGAATTGTTGTTATTAAAGTCCTACCAAGTTGTTACTCCTTTTGCAATATATATATAATTGTTTCATGTTTTATTTAAACCGTACACAATGTGTGTGCATTGATCATGGGTCTTGATTTTTTATTTAATGGAATACATTAAAGGACGCTACTCATGCTCACTCTGACATCTCCACAATATCATCTGTCGGACTCAAGTAAAAGCTACACCAAATGAGTCATCATCATGGGAAATATTTATCTAATTGGGTTGTAGCCGTTATTTAGATAGTTTTAGGTAGTTTCCTTTCCTGTTAAGTTTCTTTCTTGTTACCCTATGGTCCCTCATGTAAACTCTTGGTTCAAATCTATGAAATGAGATGTTATTTTTTTATGCATATGCTTGTGTGTGATTCCTTCGGGGCGCCCAAGGATGGACGCTCCAATCCTTTTATCATTGCCCATTAGGATTGGTTAGAAACGGATTTGTGAGGTTGATATTATCTGCATGATGGGGAGTGCTTAAGTGTTGAACTATGAGATTTAGGACGAGAGAAAACTGTGTTATGGGGTTTTGTTATCCTATATGGTTTTCTTTTGAGTCTGTCTTGGCAATTTAGACATGTGTTTCACCCGTGCTCCAGTTTGAGGGGGAGTGTTAAGATTTATTTAGTGAATGGTTTTATAATTTATTTAGTAATTGGGCCTAAACATGTTGGCCCATTAGGGTTTGTGTACAAGTCTATGGTTGTGTCCCTCTCTGATATAAAGGAGTAGGGTTTCTCTAATGCAAGACATCTCATTGCTATTTACCATGTGATAATACCACACCCTTTTGCATGTAGCAAATAGGCACCTCAACTACTTCCCTCTACTTTTCAAATCAAAAAAAGAAACTGAAAGGAGACAAGTCAACCTTCTTTGTGAATTCCTTCACTGGTTCATACATGCTTTCACCAGCAAAGGCTCAAAGCCAATCATATTGTTTCACAATGCCATACTGAGTCATGTTTGTCATTAATGATGCTTTTATTGACATGAAAAACATTGATATTGGAGAAGTAGAGGGTGTTCATCCAGCCTACGAGCCCTCACATAAAGGTTTCTCATAAATCGATAATATAGCACATTCCACATCTAATGGATGAAGATGCATAACCCTTGTATGACTCACTTTAGACTCAATGAAGAAGTTTCCCTTATTGATAATGGTAACTCTTATAATGTCACCTCCATACACCTCAAGTTCATATCCCAGATGTGCCCCTTTCATATCCATCAGGGTCAACCATTGCATTATCAAGTATCAGTTTCTTTTGTTGAGTATTGTCATCACACCTAAGAAGCACGGATACGTATCGGATACGGGGATACGGCAATTTTCAAAAATATAGGATACGGGTACGTCATGGATACGGCAATTTTTTTAATATTTATTTTAATATTTTTAAAATAACCAATATATTTATTTTAAAAATAGATAAAGACAATCAAATTTCATTCAAAAATCACAATATTTCTAAAGAAAATGGAAACCAATACTTTAATATCAAACAATGATTTAAAAAGGGGTCTTTCATTCATATTAATGTGAGACAAGTTACAAAAAGACATGATAATATCATATTCTAGACCTTTCACATTTCATGTATCATGTAATGTTGTGTTGTAAAGTGAGTTGCGTCATTTGTGATACCAAACTATCTTCTCTCATGTATAGCTAGCTACTATGAAGCACGGATATAGATACAGAATTGGATACGGGTACGGTGTGGTACGGGGATACAACAATTTTCGAAAATATAAGATACGGGTACAGCATGGATGCAACATTTTTTTTAATGTTTATTTTGAAATTTTGACAGAAAATACCAATTTCATTTTCAAATCACAATACAATAGGGGGAGTCTACAGTTGGAAGTCACATGGTTTTAGGATTTTGAGGGATCACGCGGGTGGGGCACTCTCTTGGTTGATAAATGTGTTGGTTGTATCCTAGCTGCATTGAGGTCATTTCTTGCTAATAAAAAAAGGAATACGACTTAAGAAGTATTTGGTATGTATTAGAGAGTATCTAGGGAGTATTAGTATCAAATATGTATTCAATACTGGTAGGACACCTATTTTGGAGTATCGGTGCTTCATAGGGGGAGACATAAGGATGGGGATGCAATAATTATTTTCAAAGGAGATGAAATAGATATTGTCTAGATAGAAATCCTGAATAAATCACAATGGATTTAGTCACCAAAACAAGAGGCATGTTAACCCAACAATACTAACTTGAAGCCTTTCATAGAATATGGAGAACATCAACGTGAATAAAACTTGCACCTTAGCAGGGAAAGCATCCGGAAGTACCATGTAAAGGTGAATGAATTGGTTTGCAATAAAGAACAAACAAAAATCCAGATTACATATTGAAGCTCTTTAAAAAGTGAAATCCCAAAAAACATAGGAGGTAGAAACAATAAAGAGAAGAAGGAAGATTGGCATTTAGCAAGAGGAATGGTGACTAACCTTGAACTCCTTCAAGGAAGCAATTATGACAGCCTTGCTGCAAGCTACTACTTAGCGGAGAGGGTTGAGACATGAGCTGGTGTCAAATGCTAATCAAGCAATGTCATGCCCAGATTTTTTTCTCTAGTTTTTACTGACGGGATACGACCTGGATACGGCAGGATACGAATTAGGAGTATCTGATACGTATCCAAGAGTATCCACGGAGTATTGGTATCCAATACGTATCGGATACAGGTACGGAACCTGTTTTGGAGTATCCGTGCTTCATAGCATCACACATAGTATGGGCTAGGAAGCATGGACACTTCAAAACAAGTGCCTTACGCGTACTCGATACGCATTGGACACGCCTAAATACGTATTGGACACTTGTCCAGCCGCGTCTAACATTTTGTTGTCTGTTTTGAAGTTGGACACGTCCTAGACACACCTTGGACGCTTTGGACACGAATCAGCCCATTTAAACCCCACACCAAAGATAAGCACGCCAATTTTAATACCTTTATTTCAATCTCTTGGCTTTTGCATCCACTCTTGAACTTGGTACCTTCATCTATAGAACTGGTCAACTGCATTAAAAGTAAATGACCAACCTTTAATCCTTCTTTATTATGACAATTGTGTTTAGTACAGCCTCATGTCTTAATTCTTAAAAGCGAACGCCTTCACTTTGTTCTTCTAATGTTTCTCTATATCTCTCTTTCTTCATTGTTTAGTGGCGAATTTATCGTAATTGTTGCTACCTAAATAAATCATTCTGAAATTGTATCAAAATTAATCTGAATGTTCATTTTTATTAATGTGTACACAGTTTAATATTCAATTGGACCTGCTAGTTAATTAAACTTCCATGTAATGGATCTTGAGGTCATGTATGAGACTAGGATAAAGCTTGATGATATTGTCTACTCTATATTTTACATGACAAAGGGTAGCATCCGTACTTAACAGTGTTATTACATGACAAAGGGTAATACATGGAATATGGATGGACATCAATGTCTTCTTGTAACTTATATTGGACACATGAAATGACCTCCTCTGTGGATATTATTGTTCGGTGTTGTAGTTATACTACTGCCAATTGTTTTTGAGTTATTCTTAAGTGAAATGAGTGTCTTATTTTGCATTTCTTATGTATATATATATATATATAGAATCAGGCTAGAATACACTCGAGTGTACGGATCGCACGAATACACTCAAGTGTGTTTGCATATCAAGACTATTTTTTGCAAAATGTAAACCGTTGATCTTCACTGTCATACTATAACTAGGCTACATACAAATTTTGAGCCCATTTGGATGAGTGTAAGTCACTCATCCAAGGGCAACAAAATCGACGCGCGAAACTAATTTGAAATGCATAATTTTTGCGGTCTTCATAACATGAGTTATACATATCCAAATGTGCTCAAATTTTGCGTATGAGTTGTTCATGATATTTTTAAGAAGATCAACGGTTTAGATTTTCAAAAAAAAATATTACATCATGAAAAACTACTTGAGTGTATTCTGCTCCGGATACACTCGAGTGTATTCTAGCCTGACTCTCTCTCTCTCTCTCTCTCTCTCTCTCTCTATATATATATATATATATATATATATATATATATATATATTGCTTATCAATTGTTTAAAGAAGAAAAATCAGTGTGTCTGCCGACTGTCGTCGTGTTTTTATCCTATATTCTCTAAAACCGTTGTAGCTCGTGTCCCTACCTGTGTCCATATTTGTGTTTATGTTCGCGTATGTGCTTCCTAGAGTATGTCTGTAATATCCTCTTTATGGACGTCAAATATATCACTCTAAGCAGTCCTTGGATATATGATGTTGGTGCACACCATAAAGGTTTTCTAATCTCTACGTCTTCAAACACATTGGAAAGACCAACCACATCTTCCCGTCTAAAGTATCTCTCTAATATGTGCCTCAATATTCATCGAGATACTTATCACCAAAGAATTATGCTTTTGTATTTGAAGTTGATCCAGCATTGAGAACAAAGCGACCAATGCTCTTAGTTGTTTTTTGCCCTACTTGCAAGTCATAGGATTTGATCTGATATACAATGAGTACCTTTCTATCTCAATTATGGTATAGTCCGTTAGGATTACTTGCTGGAATTCCCTAACTTAAGCCAATTTATGCTCTACGATAGTACTTATAACACACAACCTTGTTTCTATGCTTCCATATGAGATTTTTTGGTTACATGATGGTGGGTGGCATTGAGGGTCAATTTGGCAGTAAAATAAGACAAATGCACTTGTTTCTAACAGCTTCAGCTAGTCTTCACTATTGCAATGCCATTGCTCATATCGTTTCTCAACGTCTCACTTTCCAAGTGACTAAGGCAAAAGGCGAATCACGTGTTCATATTCTCACGTACCTACTTTGCACAGGCCTTATGAGATTGATGCAGAACCAATTTCCAAATTAATCGAATTCAATATTCAATCTTATCTCCCTAGATAATACCCCAAGATCGGTATTTATGAAAACCAATCGAAACCCTTATTGGCAAACAAATCATGTAGAATTGCCTAATTGATAAACAAATAAAAAGACTTAAATAACTAATAAAAGTGGAGACACACAACAAAGTCTCTGAAATAACTGATAAGTCCCTAGAATCGATGATAAACCCCTACAAACAATACAAAATACCGAATAGCTAAAACATAGCTTATTGGACTGAATTTGTCTTTCTTGAGAATCATGGTGCAGGACTTCGACTTCGCCAGGTGTGGAAGTGGAAGTTTGTGGAAACTTCTAGGAAGTTTAGACGCAAACTTCGACAAACTTCGATGGGTTTTTTTTAGCAAAATGATGCATAACTTCGATTGGAAACTTTAAAATTATGCTCTAACTCTAATTCCCATGTATTAATTCAACACAAAACACAATTCATGACTCTCTAGCGCTAGGTAGGTTGAAAATACAAAGTAGTAAATGATGCCCAATTCATGACTTCCATATATTACATACGAAATATAAATTACAATTGTAAGTTTGTAACAATTCACTAAAATGAAGTGCATACCCAATAAATGTCTTCACTCTTCACTTCACTCTTCAGTAAAAAGTTGAATGCCTTCCAAAATCGTAGCCTGAATGTTGAGCAGCTTGAGTCTGCCTAAGTAGTGACATTTGGTTATCAATTCTCATAGCATATTGCATCTAAGGTGTGTGTTGAGAGTGGTTGAGCTCATAATCATGCACATATGCAGCAAAATCTTCATGGGATATTTCTGACAAATATCCAAATCTTGTATACAATGCAAGCTGTGTTGGATATCTGGAGGTAAGAGATCCTGGTGTGAAGTTGTGAAATTCCGGTATGCATCAGAATCATAAGGGGGTACATATATGTTAGGTTGTGGTGGGGGCTCGGGTTGTGCCATTTGTGGATAGTATTGACTTTGAACGCTTGATGTAGTATCAGTTGTAGCTGCATAAGGATCAGGGACATATCCAGGGCCTAAGTAACTATATGATTCATTATCACTTCTATGGGAAACCCGACTTCCATAAGTTCCTTCTGAATCACCACCATAATATCCAGGAACAGGTTCTTGTTGATAAAATCCTCCAGAAGTAGGCCCAGTAAACCCCAATAAATCATCCACAAAGGTGCTTGTTGTTGTTCCCGATTGACCTCCCAATGACAAGCTTCCAATTGATTCTGTGATATTGTCAATGTTGTAGTGAGGTGCCTGATAAACAGGTTGAGGCACATGTTCTTGGCCCTGTGGATACCAAGTCTCATAGCATGTTGGCAATGGATTTAGTTGTTGTGTTGGAGTTGAAGCTTTACCCTTTCCCTTTCTTTGGTAGGTTCGACTTCGATCTGTTGGTCTTTGAGTACCACTACCACTCTCATATTGTTGTTGATGTTGAGGTTGAGGGCGAGGGCGAGGAGATGGTGTTCTATGTGGCGGTGTATCTCCTCTTATATAGCTATCAGGAGTGTTGCCCCCATCATCACCACCTGAGGGCTCTGGAGTGGTGGAACCTGATGAGGCATCTGGTTCATCCTCTGGTAGACCCTGCCAAAAATCATTTTTATCAATACATGTGGTGTCTTCTTCCACTCCAAGAGTGGTCTGATCTGCTTGAGCTCCCTCACTTTGTTGATATTCATCTACATCAACCCCCATTGCCCCTGCAATTGTGGCATTAGGCCCCCCACCTGGACGCCCTTCATCAAGTAGAGGTTCATTACTGTTGTTCAATCATGCTTGTAACGGACCTTCATCGTCACCCCTGTCAGTGTAGACATACGCCCAATCAAGAGGATCAATCTCGACATTGCTTGTTGGGTTCCTCAATGATTCTTGTATGTGTCTCTGCTTCAACTTCATATTATAGTGTACAAACACCAAGTCATGAAGGTGTGATGCAGACAACCTATTCCTTCTTTTTGTGTGAATCAAGTTGAAGGTTGACCAATTTCTTTCACATCCACCTGCTGCTGCTGTTTGGGACAAAACTTTTACTGCTACAGATCTCAATTCCTCACATTCACAGCCATAATTCATCCACCAATCAGCTGTAAAAAATAAAGAATGTTTAATGATCAATCAGTGGACAAGTCAACCATTCATTATTATGGTATCAAAATAAACCAATCATGTAATTATTTACCAGGAGAAAGTTTTTCCCTTGAATAGATAGCCGCCGGTAGCCCAAACAGACTAGATGCTTCTCTGAATGGTTTTATCTAGTAATTGGTTGTAGTTGGACAATGAAAGAATTAGATTAACATTTTATAATAATTTATAATAAAGAATTATGTACTATGACTATCCATACTTGTGCAACAGCTCGAATAGCGTCATCTTTGTTATCAAAGAGCTTCTCTATCGCTTCTTGGAGACCCATTACCAAGTCTCCTCTTCTCCCAATGTCATTTTTGTATTGAAACCTTGGGTTTAAAAAATAAGTTGCACATATAAGGACACAAAAGTTAGAAAATATTAGATGACTAACAAACACTAAGACCTAAATGCAATGGCACATCCTTACCCGCTTTATGCAATGGGTGTAGAAGCATACCATCCCATCGTTCATCCACAACTTTTAGGAATTGTGCCTTGGCATTAGTTGCAGCTTCTTCAACTTTATCTCTCATAAGGCACATTGCCTCATAGATGTAGGGCATGGTGGCATTCTTATCATCATCCACCATGCGCAAGACATGTACTATGGGATCCATTATCTTTACAGCCTTGGTCACTCTAGTCCAGAAGTAGTAGTCATTCAAAATTTTCACCACTTCTTTGGCTCTGTCAGATTTACTATCAGGGTGTTTGGCCCACTCTTCAGAAACAAAAATCCTTTTTAAACCTTGTCGTCTTTGCTTTAAGCTTTGCAAAGCGATATAGTTGCTTGCAAATCTTGTAATGCCCGGTCTTACTATGTCTCCTCCACAATACTCTTTGCTTCGCATCATTGCAAGTAGGTAACAGCGATTATATATAAATTTTGTAATTCTTGTTGCCCTAGGCATTACATATTTAAAAAGATCTAATTTTCCAAAATCTTTCAAAATTAGATCAATGCAGTGTGCAGCACATGGCGTCCAAAATAAGTTGTAATTTGAAGACTCTTCAAATGTTTTTCCAGCTTTTTTGAAATTTGGCCCATTGTCAGTGCAAATTTGTAACACATTCTCTTTTCCAACATATTTTATCGCACCTTTAATCAATTTTGCAAGGTACCTTTGATCTTTGATGTGGCGAGATGCATCAACTGATTTTATGAAAAATGTATCACCGTCACAATATGCCATGAAGTTGATAATCTGTGTCTTTGTACCACTTGTCCAGCCATCACACATGAGTGTCAACCCAAAAATTGACCACTTTTTTTTCATCTCCTCAATCCACTGCTCTAGCTGAAGTTTATCATGCGGAAGATATTTGTTCATTAAGTCATGTGCAGTTGGTGATTTGACTCCTCGTCCATGTTCAGCGACAACATCTATCATATGTTGCATGTAAGGGCCTTATGCCACATTCGGAGCAATACCACTAGCAAATATAAATTTTCCTATCACATGTCCCACAACATCTTTTGCATTCTTTCACGTACCTGTCAAACTTTTTTGCTTATGACTTTGTTTACGAAACCCTGGTTCAGAAGAAGTATATCTCATGATGTTGGTCCTCAAACCCTGCATTTCTATGCTTTCTAAATTGACAACATTTGTTGGACGCCTTCCACTGCCACCACCAACATTGAAATCAGATGGGCCAAAACCACGTCGGGTTTCATAAAATTGTCTTTCTTCTTCTTGTCTAATTACCTCCTCCATTCTCGATCTTTTCAGTGCATGTCTCATTGCATCATCATCATCTTCTAATTCAACTACATTTCGTGGTATCGATGCACCGAACATCAGCTCTTTGAACCTTGCATCTCTAGTCTTGTCTTCCTTGTGTTTTAGATCTTTTTATTGAGTTGCTTGGAAACAAATTTTCTTATTTGATCTGGGCAATCTCTACACTTTGCAACATTTTTATCCCCTCCCACCAAGTGCTTTTTGAACCTAGAAATTCCACCACTCATTATAGTTTTCTTGCAGAAATTGCACTTGGTTTTTTGCCTAGTTCCATTAACTATTTCACAATACATCCATGCAGGGTCAACTTTCCCCCCTGACGCACCACCTTCACCTTCACCTCCTCCACCATCACCTCCTCCACCATCATGACCTGAACCAACCATTAAAACAAGTAGCACCCACAAAATACCCATATCTTCAGTCACAAAAAAACTGCACACAATAAATTAAAAGAAACAAATATTAGATAAATAGTGGGATTAACTCATTATTAGATATTAGGCAAATAAGTGGGAGTGTGGGACTAAGTTAACTAACTGAGTACTACTAACTTGGTAGAAAATCATGCATTTTTAGAACTGAATTTTTTTAATTAAGTAATAAATAATTACTAATAATTCCTGAAATTATTAAATATATTGTAAATTGATAGTATGGCGAGTTATTAAGTGGGATTAACTAGCTAAGTAGCTAACAAACTAAGTTAACTAACTAACTAGTGAACAATCTAGGTTGAAATTTGAAAATTATAATTTATTTATATCTGAAAATTGATAAATAATATTAATATTTACTGAAATTATTATATATGTTGCAAATATTGTAGTTAAAGTCAGCAAATTACTCATTAACTAACTATAATACAATATTACGAATTTTCTAACTCTAAATCTAATTAATGCAAAATTAAAGTATATAATATTTATGTAAAACGAAATTCATAAAAACATTATTTTTCATATTTGTTTTATGATATTTTGTTTTAATAATACAAGATCTAAGTAAATATTAGCTAGATCTATGCTAGATCTAAGTAGATCTAAGCTAGATCTAAGTAGATCTAAGCTAGATCTAAGCAAGATCTAAGCTAGATCTAAGCTAGATGTAGTTAGATTTAGGCTAGATCTTAGTAGATTAAGGTAAGATCTAGGCTATATTCACCTAAATATTACTAATTAACAGTTTGTGCATGTAAAAATACTAATTTCGGATCATTAGATCTACATATTATGTATATATGTATAGGGAAAGTAGTAGAGAATGGAGTATTTAAGAGTTAGTAGTAGTTATTTTTATTTAGAAGTGAAAAAACAAAGAAAAAGGAGGAGATTTGGGACTTACCTTCTCAACAGCAGCAAAGAAGCTCTCCAGCAGACACAGCAGCTCGTCCAAGACTTGCAAAGAGCAAATGTGAGGCTCCTCGTGCAAGTCATCAACTTAAAATAGCCAACTTGAGGCTTTTGTGCTAACTGGGCCTGACCGTCTAAACTTCGGCCCAACATCGGCCACTTCGCCGAAACTTCGCTGACATCGACGAATTTTGGACCATTTTGTACAGAAAAAAAAAAACAACTTCGTCGAAGTTCATGAAATGTCGTCTCGAAGTTGAGACGGACCCGAAGTATTAGAGCTTCGACTTCGCCAACCTTCGAAGCTCGAAGTTTCACCGAAGTTTCGGTCAACTTCGCCGAAGTTGCGTTCAATGCTTGAGATATTCAGCCCTACGCCAACACCCGTGCCCCTGCGCATCATCAAAAGAAAAGCCTCCAACAAATTTTGTGGCAATCTGGGGCATTTGTCTAAGTTTCCGACTTTCTGCAATACATCTCAGACACAATATATGGGAGGTTGAAGCTAAAATCGTCGGCTTGATGTGTTTCCATGATTACGACCAAGGCTATGGTGTGTCATCGTAAGTCACCACGATTTCGCTTCTTGGTTAGGAGAAATACCTTAGAATTTGCATCATCAGTGTAGCTATGACAATTGGCACCTAATAGGGTTCTACATAATGTTCTGGTTTTGGAAGTGTCATGTAGACACTAGAGACTCACAGAATAGAGTAGATGCAGCACACAGTGGCCAATGTAGAGTTATTGAAATAGCAACTATTGACTAGAAGTGGTCTCACATGGTGTATTTCGCTCTTGGTTAGGAGAAATACCTTCGAATTTGCATCATCAGTGTAGCTATGACAATTGGCACCTAATAGGGTTCTACATAATGTTCTGGTTTGGGAAGTGTCATGTAGACACTAGAGACTCACTGAATAGAGTAGATGCAGCACATTGTGGCCAATGTAGAGTTATTGAAATAGCAACTATTGACTAGAAGTGGTCTCACATGGTGTATCATAAAATGGCATAGATGTAGATGTGCCCACTTGTGGTAAGCAACACGGCATAGTCCATTTAGCTAGGATATGGTGAAGCTGGTTGTGTGTCTCCCGCAATGTAGACCAATTCGAGGTTGTCATCGTGCATTGCAACTCGGCCACTGAAGCCCCATGATGTATTTTTATTGTGCATCATGGTGCATTTTTCAATGTGGCACGAGGCAAAAATCAACACCCACGAGTTGCATAATTTGTCTAGGAGTGTAGTGGGATCCACGTTAATGTCAATTATGCATTATCTGGAATAAGATAGTTTATAAATGATTTGGAATCCATGAGAGAGAGGAACGCGGTAGTAGCTAAGTTAGGATGTAAACATTGTGGAACCTCCTCCCACCTAGGCCTAGCAGAGCCACCATAGTCGTTGCAAAAGAAGGACAACAATCTGGCGACCCTATAACTATTGATATGGTTATGACTTATGTGGGGTCGCAAACCCCCCTCCACGGTCGTGCGGTAGCGGACTAAGAACAGCCTTACCAGATGCCGCTAGAATGGGAAAAGGGAATTAGCATCCGACTAGGCAGTGTCGTAATATTAAGGCGACTTGAAATGATCGTGTTTTAAATGTGCATTTTCCCAATTGTATGTGACTGAATAACTCCTAATTCCAATGTCATATCTTTGATTCCCATACGATTTGCAAAATTTTTGCAGTTTACATATTTACTCGATATTGTTATCCATTTTTTTCATATGTTTGCCCTTTTAGTTGGTTAAGTCACCGACTTAGCTTGGGTATGTGTCTTCCAATGTGTGTGTGTGTATATATATATATATAGAGAGAGAGAGATCTTTAAATCATTTTATACATCCCAGTTGCAAAATTCAATATTACAAGATAATGCAACTACTTAGATGCAAAGACAGATTTTCTTTCTAAGAAGGAAACGCAAGTGACCAGTTGTTTTTGCCATTAGCAACAAATGGTAAATACATAACTGACATCAATGGATCATGGCACAATGCCCATAAGCACACCTTCCATCATAGATTTCAATATCTTCAATCTCTTATGTCTAGTAGAAGGCATAAATGATAACTTATAGGTGATGTAGCCATGCTACTGAGAAGAAGAATAAGGGAACGTAAATTTGCAACAGGCAAACCAAGGAAGAAAATGTCCAGTTTCAAAGTCGGTTTGTTGGTCACAGAAACAAAAATTAATTGAAATTTCGACAGAAAATCCGGTAAATGCATTTTTGACATTTCAACAGCAAAATTAAGGAATTAATTAATGAAATTGTACCAGAATGATCTACTAGTGTAGATCTACTCAAATATGCAATTATATTTCATATTGGATATGTGGGGGTGGGGTCTCCTCATTTTTTAGTGAAGGACCCTAAATTGTTTCGATGAGAATTTCAATGGGGAATTTTGATGTCAATTTTCAATGATGAAATCAACAGATCAAGTCATTATAGTTTGCAAGCACAATTATAAACTTAAAGACGTAAAACTAGGTAAAAAATATGCTCTAGGTAGTACATAGTACATTTAGAAGAAGAAGAAGAAAAATTTGATGGTTAGTGCATTTCGATGTTCGATTGCCATCAGTATGGAAAAAATTGGCGAAATTTCGACCATTTCATTGAAATCTTGAACAATGAAGCAAACTAAATTTCAATACATATTCAACTGCTTGGACATAAGCCCCAAGGCTAGCCTACATAGGACTCAATGAATTGACTCGCATTAACTAAAAGAGGAAACTAAAATCCTAACTTATAGAAATTCAGAATCAAATAAAGCATAATTTTTTTAAGTAAACAAATAACTAAATAAAAGTCCAACAACCTCTAATTAGGGTTGTCTTGAATCCTGACTTGTTTTCTATGCAAATCTGCCTGTATGGATTGCATCAATCTCCTCCCCTTAGAAATGTGAACCTCTGGTGAAGCGGGGACAGGACCAATTACTCCTTGCCATGAGTTGGCTGGAGGCATCTCTTGAAGAACACGACATGGCTGATTGGAATGATAGGATGTCCGTCTGGAATGATAGGACAGTCAAGCAATATGTGGGAACTGGTAGTGTTTAGAATGTTGCTAGGACATTATCTTTGTAGACATCATGAAATGAAAATGGAACTTTGCAGTGTTGGGTGACATTCTAGGAAGTATCGTCAATCCACCATATGTGGTATTGCTTGGGGTAGGGCTCTAATTGTATTCCCAACTTCTGAACAACAGAAGAAGAAACTACATTGGTTGAAGACCCTCCAACTACCAAAACGCACATGCGATCTGGAACCTCCACAACTGAATACAACAATGAGGTACCTCGCTGGTCATCAGAAGGTGGACTCTGTATAGCCGCGGTGACCCGATTTTGCTGAGCGGGATCACCAAATGTTTCTTCACCTACTTCATCGTCACTAGGTTCTAAAGCCAAAAACACATTGACTGACTTTGTGTTTGTCATCATCACACAGCATGGACACTGGTTGAAGCGATTTCCATGTGTTGCATGAGAAGCACTAAATGGGTTTAGTGACGACCAGCTTGGGGGTTCGCCTTCAGTAGAGGGTGTTGTCGTAGTAGTTGACGGTGGTTTCCACCCAATTGCCCACAATTGAGGACGGTGTTGAATCTCCTCCTTAATCTGTACTACACTTTGGATAGCATCTCTAGAGAAGTGAAGTGCATAACATCCAAGATAATTTATATTGTCACGAATACCTCGTCAAAAAATTAGCAATGGCGACAATGTCGTCCATCCTAACTTCTAAATGGTTACACAACTCTTGGGACTTGAAAGCTTAGTTCACAACAGTATCATCTCTCTGTTTCAGATTTTGATATGCAAGGTAAGCTTGTTGCTTGTAATCCTGAGGTAGGAATCATTGCACGATCAATAAACGTAGTGCAGTCCATGTGTCTATGGGCTTATCTTGCGGTTAGGTCCACCAAGCTAATGCAGCACCACAAAACCTGGAGGTGGCGATTAGGACTTTGGTGGCTTCATCAAAGGTTCATATAGCTGGAAATACTTGTTGGCACAATACAACCAGTGAAGCGTGATCTTGGCGTCACACTCTCCATGGAATTCTGATAGCTTCATTTTTATGATTCGCTCTGCTTGTATTGGTTGGGGGCGTGTTGATGGTCGTTGTTGTCGTGGTTTGTCTCTAGTGTAAGCAAGCGTTGTTTGAACATTGTGACGCGGCCGCAAAGAATTTGGAAAGCTTCATCGTGTTAGGCATGATGTTGCATAATGTTGTCATGTTCCATAGTGTTATCTAGATTCGTTGAGTATCCTCTAGAGTTGTAGCAATCACGTTCACTCTTTCGTTGGCTTGTTGAGTGGCCACCATGATTATCTAAACAAAAAACTCATTGGAGGTGTCGTTGGATGTTGTAGGCATCGTTGGGTTGGCTGGGGCTGAAGGCGGACAGGCAGAGAGCAGTCTGACAGAGAGAGAAATGTATGTTGTGTCAGGGGAAAAGAGCAAGAGAACGATTGGATTGATGTACGGAAAAAGAGTAGGGTTGAGAGTCAGCTATTGCAGAGGAGAGAGCGGGAGAGCGAATAGGCTTGCTGAAATTATGGGCGGCACAGTTGATGTAGGGAGCGGTGGGTTGTTGGTTGAGCAGAAGGGGGAAAAAAGAGGGGATGTGCGGGTGCCACTCAAGCTTGTAGTTGGCTGGTGGGAGTTTGGTTGGGCAGTGGGCCACAGTGACTGGGAGGTGGGTTGTTGTTGTGTCGTGCACTGGAAAAAAAGAAGTAAAGTAGGCGGAAGCAGGTGTTCTAGTGGTTGGTTGTCAGCGGCTACTCCGTGTTGGTGGGGTTAACCGACGGGAGAGGGTGGCGAAAAAGTCGCACGAGAGAACGTGAACAGAGGGATGTACGGCAAGAGCCTAGGTGAAGGAGTCACATGGGGTGATAAACTAGAGGTGGATGGAAATCTGAGACATGGAGTGGGGATGGCGCAAGGAATGGTTGAGGTTTTGCATTGGGGTTTTAAGTTACATAACATTAAAGAGAGGATCGAGTTTGCGGGCATTGACATGTAACAGGGGTTTAAGAGGGAGGGGTTCATTGTCGATGAGAAAACAAAAGACAAGGGAAGAAGACAACGATGATAGTGATGGGGGAAAAAGTGAAGATAAGAGGAACCCTACCCTAAAAGATTAGGGTTTTGGCTCTAATACAACTTGATGTAGCCATGTTACAAAGAATAAGAATAAGGGAATATAAATTTGCAACATGCAAACTAGATTTCTATTCATATTCAATTTCTAAGCCTCAATGCTAGCTTATATAGGACTCCATGACTTGACTTGCAAGTTGCAAGTAACTCAAATAGGAAACTACAATCCTAACTTAAAGAGATTCAAAATTAAATAAAGAATAAATTTTCTAAGTAAAATGATAACTAAATAAAAGCCCAATTTGAGCCCAATAAGCTCTAATCGAGGTTGTCTAGGATCATGACTTGTTTTCTATGCAAATTTGCCTTTACATATTGCATCCATAGGGACAGGCAACTACTATTTACTATTGTAGTAAAATGGCTCAGTTGATGTAAACAGTGTGTTACTCAGCATTATGGAGCAACATTGGTTGAAAGCGTGTTAGCGTTATGGAGCATCATGTGTTCTAAAAATCATTTTTAAATTTTGGAATGGAAGAATATCCATTGTTGAAAAGGGTTTAAACAAAAATAATAGAAGTTTCTACAGATGGGAGAAAAAACACATGTTTCTTTATCTGAATGAGAAAGAATGTGCTTTTTTGCCCCAAAAATAATACCACAGAAGTTTGTAGTGAGTAGTCCCATCAGATTAATACACATGGGTATAATGAAATCTTACCAGCATCTTATTCTTGACACCAAGGAAACCATCAGAACCAGCAACTACAGTAGGCTTTGATGCACCAACAGCCATGATAGCTCCCTGAATGTATTCAAAATTCAGTGAGAAACGGACTGCACACAGGTAAAAAAATATACAACAGTTTACTCAAAATCACTTCGTGTTTCACCTGGCCTGGAGGAAGGATGGCATCAAACCGATCCACGCCGAACATACCCAAGTTGGAAAGTGTAAATGTACCTTCAAAGAGTTTGACAGCATTATAAGCTTTGCAGCAAGTATACATTAGCTAATAAGGAGATGGAACAGAGGATTTAGCATCTTATGTAACATGAAATTCAACCTGAATTGTATTCATTGGGTTGAAGTGTCTTAGAGCGGGCTTTGCCTACCAGCTCCTTCCATTTTTGAGACAGCAGGTAAATGTCGGACTGCATTGTCAAAAGGAACACATCAGATATCACAAATAGCGGTAAAACAAGAAAAGGGGTTCTAGAGAAATCAAGTCATATTCGAAGACCTTATCAGCATCCGGAAGAACAGGCGTTATCAATCCACCATCAATGGCAACTGCAACAGCAATATTGACATTGCTATTGTAAGCAAAAGTCTTCCCATCCCTGCAGCCAGCATTGACAACAGGGTGCTGAGCAAGCGCCATAGCAGCAGCCTTTGCCAAGAGAACGGTCATAGTCACGCCCTTTGGTTTGACCTGCGTAGTAATCATTCAGAATACAGTGTTATAATCGAATGGGCATAGTATCACTTTTGCGACAATAATTTAATTGATTTTCAGTTTTGGATTACTTCATCATCATCATACACAGGAAGTGTATGAGTCAATCGTTAGGTCTCGTTTGCCTAATATAGTGATCTACATTCATGAAAAACTAACTACAAGGGGGCAAGTAATAGCATAAAAGCATTCACTATAATTCAACGAAAAGGTGGCTTTTGGAATGTGCTGAGAAGCAGGGAAGAGAACCATATTCACCTTCTCATATAGCGCATCTAACGCATCCGTCAATATAGGGTAGCCTACACGGAAAGTGGGTACTGAGAGGCTCTCAACCATATTTCTGGCAACGGCAGATTGCATTGTGGTAAAGGGCACAACTGTCGCGCCGGGAATCTCTGGCAAAGGAGCAGCCTTTGGAGGAGGAGGAGCTGCGACGGCAGCAGGTGTTGGAGTTGTGGGAGGCGTCGCAGCTGGTTTGGGAGCGATTCCAGCGGCCTTCTCCACATCTTCGGCAGTAATCCTGCCGAAGGGGCCAGTGCCCACTATGGACTCAATATTGACCTTGTGCTGCTTCGCTAGCTTCTTGGCATACGGTGTGGCAACGGTCTTCCTCGGCCCCTCAGGTGCAGCAACTGCCGGGGCAGGTATGGGCGGAGGCGACGGGGACGCTGAAGGGGGAGGAGGCGGGGCAGCAGCAACGGCGCCGTCTGCTGGGGTCGGAGGCTGGGCCTGGGACTTGGCAGCAGCCTGAGACTTGGCCTCAGCAATCTCATCCTCAGTCTCAGCAAGCAGCCCAATAGGCGCGCCGACGGGTGCGCTCTCACCCTCCGGGACGACGATGGCGGCGAGGATACCGTCGTAGAACGTCTCGACGTCCATATCAGCCTTGTCGGACTCGACGACGACGACGCTGTCGCCCTTGGAAAGGCGGTCACCCTCGGACTTGATCCAAGACACGATCTTTCCTTCAGTCATGGTGGAGCTGAGCGCCGGCATGAAGATCTCTCGGATCTTGGCCCGCACCCCAGCAGGGCGAGAGCGGCGGGGCGGAGGGACCGAGGCGCGGCGTAGGAGCAGGAGACGCGAGGAGGCGGGCGAGAAGGAGGAGGAGAAGGAGAGGAGCGGGATGCTGCTGGGACGGGCATTACTGCCACTGGCAACGGCGGTGACAGAGGTGGATGCCATCACGCTCGCTCTCTGGTGTTGGCTCGCCCAGTCTGCCTCTCCTAAACGCGCACTGCTAGTGTTCTGAGACGCCGGATCGAATTAGATGTGCAGCTCGAGCGCCAAAATGTGGTCGGAGAATTCGAGGGGGGGAATGACGGGATTCGGGGCGGAGTGTTCAAAGCTTGCCAAGTCGACCCTTGGGCGAGTGTGACAAAGACAATGCGAAGGGTTTAGTTCGTGCCTCGTGGGACGACGATAGGAAGCTTTTCTCGAAACCTGGATGATGAGCGGAGTGGCAACCGAGTGGATCTTGTGAGGTGGGGTCTACTACGGGCAATCGGAAAATACAAACTAATTTTGTTCCAAAGGTTTTTCTATCTTAGGGATCCTACAACTCAAATAAACAAAAAGATGAAAATGCAAATGAAAGATTTCTTTTCTTTTGACAAGCTCTTCGTGCAAACTGACCAAGCCAGGTAATATTTTCAATTTTTGGCACGAAAATGCAACGTCATTCTGGTAGATATTAAAACCCTAATTATCCATATATTTTAGCTCGTGGGCATAGGGTAATCGAGGAAGTTGTGATGCCTTGTAGTCAAGCGCCAAAATATGGTTTAAATGTACAATATTGATGTCAAATCCTACCTCACATTATTTGATCACATATCTAATACAAATCATGCTACATTAACCTCAATCTTTAGTAAAATTTTATGTACATTGTGTGGGAATTTTCTTGGATTTTCTCACTAGTAAAAAAAGTATATATATAACATCACATTTGACGGCATTGATTAAACATAAAAAACTGACGTCGTAATCCAACAACGTCGGCTAAATAGTGCAATCGTCACCAATATGTGAAGTTCGGCCGATTTACAAAAGACACGGGTACTGCTTTCACTGTAAGGTCGGTTTATTTGCCAAAAAAACGACATCTAAAATTACCCGCAAAATACAATTTTTCAGGGAAAAAATTTGCCTTCAAAATTTTTTAATATGGCGTCGGTTGTACCAAAACTGACGACGCATGTTTCATGCCATGCCCCCGCAAAAAAATTATCCCTTATTAGTCGTCGGTTTTAGCTGAAAACGGACTATTAATCACCCTTCGCGAGACAAAATTTATCCCCTCATTAGTCGTCGATTTTTGACAAAGAACCGACAACAACGTGTTTTCACGCTTTGTCCCCGTAAAAATATCTTCCCCCCAATTTACTTCTTTGGTGTCAGTTTTTATTGGGCAACCGACAACTATGGTAACAAAATTGTTTACGACATGTGAATAGACGTCGGTTGTATACCTAGTAACTGACAACTAAAACCCTAGCCGGGTGCAAAAATTTTTGTTTAAAATTACACTTAGTTGTCAGTTTTTCAAGTGTGATCGACGCCTATTGGTATTAGGCGTAGGTTTTGGCAAACAACCGACCACTAAAGGTAACTTAATACCACCTGTGCGAAATAGACTCTTCCTCTTCTCTGCTTCATCGTGATTTTATTAGGGCGATTCTGGCAATTCCATTTTCGTTGTCGCCGATCATCTTCCTCCACTTTGTTGGGATTCCTCGCCGTCGCCGCTGCTGAGGAGTTGTTGATGCGTTGTCACTGAGGAGCTGTTGTGGAGCTGCTGAGGAGCCATCGTCGTTGTTGCATTGCCCCTGCCGCCGATGAGGAGTTGTTGGTGTTGCGCCACTGTGAGAACTCATTACACTAAATGAGATTACTCAAAAACATAAAACACAATCAATCTCTAATTAATCACATATCCAAAAAGTGGGTAAATTAAAACCGATTTCAACATTAACACCCACTCAAAAACATTTGTATAAGAGCTCAACATCTTTCTTGTATCCATACTATGTCAAGAATTTGATACAAATTGTTCTATCATCTTAGCCACAACATATATGTAGGAGAACAATAATCGTACATGCCACACAAACAAGCATTAATATGCTAACAAAAGTCTGATTTATTTGAAACACCATATACAAACTTTTCCTGCCCGGACCTGAGACTATAAGGACGACTCTAGGACACACTAGACATCTAATCAACTTGATCAAAGATTCATTACTATAGCTCCTCTTTGCTGCCACATATTTGTTTTCGTCACTTCCGATTACCTAAAAAAATGTGGCGAACCACAAGGGTGAGACTCATGTCCCAGCAAGAGATATAACCTCCAACAACGTTTATTGATTACAACATTTTTAAGTAATTAAATAGTTAAGAAGTTTAATCATATATAACAAATAAGATCAGCAGTACTGATGATTAACAAGATACATAAAGGAGCAGATAATAACTATCATCATTAGCCAGACTATCATCCTTTATCTTGTTGACAATATAAGCAATTCAGTAGCATATGTATATCTAGAATCATGAGCAAGTCTAGTAACATAGCATAGCTAACAACATGAGCATGTCTAATTGGTTGAACATCTCAACATCATAAGAAGAGCAAACAACATAATCACAACTATTTGGATAAGCATGATTAGCAGTATATGCATCTCTAGTTACAAAGGCATGGCTAGCATGCTAAACGTAACTAACAACATGAGATAGCTAGCATCATGATTATAATCAACAGTAGCTGTACAGTTATCAACATAATCATGGATATTGTATGTACGCATCTACAATCTTAAGTATATCCATAACATAAGTATATCTACTATCTCTTAATTGCACTAAGCATCATCTTTATGTAAAGATAACAAATAAGGGTTATTGTGATGTCTCGATCCCCGTGCCATCTCTAATGACCCCGGAGATCAGGGAGTCACCCTCGGTAAACCACCCTTAACCTTTTCTTTACTTAGTGACTTATAATTAACTTAAAGGAAAAACATAATAGCTTGAATAACATTGGATCGTAATAAAACTGCGGAAGCAACTTACCATTAACCTTACTTGTAAGAAAAACAAACTTACACGACATATTACATTGTTCATGTAGAAAGTAAAACACAACAGATAACTAAAATCTAAACTACATATTACATTACATTTTCTCTCTCTACCACACCACATGCCCAAGGACGGAGGGAAAAGGACTAAGAGACCTCTATCTAATTACGAACTACCTTCTAAGAACTTGAGTGGTACGATCCTTCAGCTTCCTCATGTTGACACTGACATGAAAAATGTTTCAGTAGGTTGGTGAGCTACTGGCTCAGTGAATAGAATTTCACCCAACCATTGCAGATACCTCATTTTATGTTTATTAATTAGAATAAAATTCAAGATAATACTATACTGAGTAGATCTAAGCAATATAATTTAAATGACATGAGATGTCAACATTTCATTAAGATAACAACTACTACAAAGTTGTAGATATGATTAAATAATAGAGAATACTAAAATTTCATTTAAAGGACAACTGTTGTGAAACTAACTCAAATCTTTCTTAACTCTTTAACTTATAAGAAACTTTGTGATCCTATATGAATATATTTTATATTATGCCCTGATCATATGCAGTGTACTCTATATATGAAGACTCGTAGAGAACTACGATCCCACCGTACAAGACGTAGCCGACACCCCGGGATAGCTAAGTCTGACTACTCTCCTGGTCTGTAACAGGGAAACTGGCTCTCTGGCCTCGGCACTCCTATTGTGTCGTAAACTGGACTCCTCCTCTAACCTAAGCACACAGGCAGAGAGTCAAGCCACCTATTGGATTTTCTATACTCTCGTGCCACCGAGACTTCTAGTTGATGTTAGACATGCTTTTCTGTACTCTAGTGCCACCAGAACTTCTGGTTGATGTTGGACACTGCAAACTATAATTTAAGGAGACTTCCACTAGGACTTCATCTCCTGTGCCACCTGATAGCACGTTCTGGCCCCCGTATACTAGACTCTACCAGGGTTAGGCCGTTTCACCCTAAGGCGCAGACCTCACATAGGGGTTCTGCAATGTTCAAGGCCCTTAAGTCTATTATTTTATTATTCTTGGAAAGCTATTACTATATTGTACCTTTCTCTTACTTATACTTGACTTTGGTATCTCTAGGGTACCGCGTCTATTTAATTAAAGTTTATAATGCAACATGTACATCATTCTAAACTTGGCAGAGCAGTATGTTTTAAACATTGTAATTTATTAATAAATCAACAATATTATACTTGCAGACAGACTGACATTCTTAAATAAATAGATTACATGTCCACTTGACATTTATACAATAATTTCATGCAATTGAACTTCTTAAAACACTGATAAAAGTAAATTGCTTGACATATGAGCAATCATCATTAACATATGTAAATTAATTGTATTTTCTTGGAAAATGTGCACATCAACCCAAATCCTGAGCTGTGCATCACATAACTCAATTAAGAGTTAATTACTTATCATGGCACGAATTATTAATAAAAAATGGAAAATTCCTAATGATGTCCTTAAGAAACGCGCCAATCCGTATTAATACTAAATCACACACATTAAATATAATAGGGAGCGTGCAACTAGGTTTCCATTGGCATTTTCATGTCATCATCATTTCTTTGAAATTGTGCATCTAGTAAACTACTAGAATCGTACAAACTGGATTTATTCCCAAACTGTACAACTATTGTAAACCCTAGGTTCATGTGTTGTTGTATTCCACTCTTAATCTGAGCAATTTAGGGTTTAATCAATCATATGGTTCCAGTAACCCAAATCTTACAAATCAGTTAATAAACTAAATCACACAAAATGTGAAGAAGTGAAACATGACATAACAGTCAAGCGACGCAAATACTGCTCGGCACTTGGGTAACCGTTGTTACCCGCGAATAACATAAATCGAACTGAAATCATCCATTTCATGGAGTTAATACTTGCTTTGGGGAGTGAGATTCTACTCACCATGGGTTGATGTGACCAAATTTCAACTGAAAATTCATCCAGAGCCTAAATCCGGGCATCAACAGGTTGTCTTCAACCTCGGTTCATCCTGGTTTGAACTAGTTGTAAACAGGCTGTTGCTTTTCTCATGCACCAGTAGGAGAGGGCTCAGTTAATCGTCACTTCTCGTGGCTTGGAGACGGCGAATTTGTGTTTAGGCCTCAAGGCCAGACTCAAAGGCAGTGATTTAGGGTGCTGCTCGTTCCCAGCTGCTCCTGGTGCGGACCTGCTGTAAGCAGTAGGTGCTTTCTCACACTCAGGTGGAGGAAAGGCTAGGGGAAGCTTGAAACTCAGCTAGGTGGCTACGGATTTGAGCATGGACCACCAAGTCAGAGTCGAGGCAACGTTGTTGAGGTGCTGGTTGTGCCCAAAAGGGCCCCTGGCCGATGCCCTACTACTGGCCGGCGCTGCTACTGGCCGGCCTTCTCTGGTTGGTCGGGGCACTACTAGGGTAAGGTAGAGGAGGAAGGGAGGGAAGAGGAAGAAGAAGGGAGGACGACGCCAAGCTAAATCGGAGCTAAGGCTCGAAAATCGCCCCTCCTCTCTCCCTCTCTGCTGGCCAATCGGGCTCTGCTTGGGCACTGCTCAAGCCATTCTGGAAAACGATCGGGTGAAAGAGATAAGGAAGGAAGGGGAAAGGGGGTTAATAAGTTGTTATTATTGGAAAAAATACAGCCAAGTCCAAAGAACTAGAAAATGATCTAACTTTTGCCTCGAATGTCTGAATCAAGTGATTCTTTTTGCAAAGTTTCAAGCACGATATCCACTACAACCTCAAGGCATAAAAACACAACAACTAGACCATCTTATCTAGGTTAATCATTTTAGGTATTTAACTTAACGATTAACACTGTAATTATCATTAATTATATTAGATGAATCAATCTCAACTATTGATTCACATCTTAGATTATCTTGATTAACCATGATGTTTAACAAGGTACTTAGCTCTAATCAAGGTACTTCATGCTAATCAAGGTACTTACTGACTAACCTCAATGTGGGTTGTAACAATCTCCCTCCCTTATAAAAATTTCATCCCGAAATTCCTAAAAGAGAAAAGGAAAATTGTTACGCATCTCTAACTCAAGCTCCCACGTAGCTTCCTCTAGGTTGTGGTTCCTCCACAAAACTTTCACTAACGGTATCTCACGATTCTTGAGTTTCTTGATCCTCTGATCAACTATTTGTACTGGTCCTTCAACATAGGACACATCTGATCTGAGTTGTGCAGGTTCTGGGTCCACTATCTTCTTTGTACCAGGGTAACACTTCTTCAACACCGATACATGAAACACATAATGTAAATTAGCCAACTCGGATGGCAAATCCAACCTATAGGCTACAGGTCCAATCCTCTCAATGACAGGATATGGGCCCATAAACCTAGGAGTCAGTTTGCCTCTCTTGCCAAACCTCAACACTCCTTTCCATGGTGAAGCTTTCAAATACACTTCATCACCAACCTCAAACTCAATAGGTCTACGTCTCTTCTCAGTGTAACTCTTCTGCCTGTCCTGAGTAGCTTTCAATTGTTATCTGATCATTGTAATCTTTTCTATAGTCAAATCCACTATCTCTAGTCCAAGAATATCTTTTTCACCCACCTCATACCAACACACGGGTGATCTACACTTTTTGCCATATAGAGCTTCATATGGGGCCATACCAAGACTGGAATGATGACTATTGTTGTATGAAAACTCTATAAGGCTCAAGTGTTCTTCCCAACTTCCACTGAAATGCAAGACACATGCTCTCAGTACGTCCTTAAGAGTCTGAATGGTCCTCTCTGACTGACCATCCGTCTGCGGGTGAAAAGTTGTATTGAACCTCAACTTTGTGCCCAAAGCACGATGCAGCTGATTCCAAAACCTGGATGTGAACTTAGGATCTCTATATGATATAATTGAAACTGGGATACCATGCAACCTTACTATCTCATCCATGTATATCTTAGCCAATTTTGGGACATCAAAGATTGACTTAACATGAAGAAAGTGAGAAGACTTAGTCAGTCTATACACAATCACCCATATCGAGTCATAACCTTTAGATGTCCTGGGCAACCCTACCACAAAATCCATTGTGATATGTTCCCACTTCCACTCTGGTATAGGAAGAGATTGTAAGGTACCTGCAGGTTTCTGATGCTCATCCTTAACCTGTTGGCACACACTACATCTAGCCACGTACTCAACTACATCCTTATTCATACCTGACCACCAGTACAACTCCTTGAGATTCATGTACATCTTAGTGTTGTCTGGATGCATAGCGTAGATCGATGCACGTGCTTCCTCAATAATCTTTTCTTTCAACTCACTGTCTTCAGGTACACACAACATGTCATGTTGATACAACAAACCATCATTTAAAAATCTAAACTCTGGTCTCTTTCCCTTTTTCATATCATGCATGATCTGTTGTAACTCACTGTCACTCTACTGAAGTTCCTTGATCTGATCATAAAAAGTAGGCTTGACTTGCATCTATACAATCAAACCGCTCTGCTCTGTCACCCCTAAGTCTAAGTTCAACTTCTGCATCTCTACTAGCAGGTCTCTCTTGAAACATGCCATAGAGAATACATCAGTTGTTAAACTTGACTTTCTGCTCAGGGCATTTGCTACCACATTCACCTTACCAGGATGATAATCTATCATCACATCATAATCCTTGATCAATTCTAACCATCTCTGCTATCTTAGATTCAGATCCTTCTGGGTGAAGATATATTTCAAACTCTTATGATCCGTAAACACCTAACATGCCTCACCATAAAGATAGTGACGCCATGTCTTAAGAGCATGAACTACTGCAACTAACTCCAGATCATGTGTCGAGTAATTCTCCTCCATATTCTTAAGTTGTCTAGATGCATAAGCTACTACTTTGCCTTCCTACATCAACACACAACCTAAACCTCTCTTGGAAGCATCACAAAACACTGTGTAGCCTTTATCTTCCTCGGGCAGGATCAACACTGGTGTTGTAGCCAACTTTTTCTTCAAGATCTGAAAACTCTTCTCATAGTTGTCTGACCAGACAAACGATGCATTCTTTCTCGTTAAGTGTGTCAGAGGTGACGCTACAACATTGAAGTTCTGGATGAACCTCATGTAGTAACCTGCCAATCCTAAGAAGCTTCTGATCTGAGTAGGAGTCTTAGGCTGCTCCCACTATAGAACAGATTCGACTTTCTTAGGGTCAACACTTACTCCATCTCCTGAGATGACATGTCCAAGAAAAGACACCTCAGCTAACCAGAACTCACACTTACTAAACTTAGCATATAACTGGTGTTGTCTCAACAACTGTAATGCTATCCTCAGATGCTGCTCATGTTGCTCATCATCTCTAGAATAGATCAGAATGTCATCTATGAAAACCATAATGAACTGATCCAAGAATGGTTTGAAAATCCAGTTCATCATATCCATGAAAGTTTTTGGGGCATTAGTCAGTCCAAACGACATGACCAGAAACTCATAATGCATGTATCTTATTCTGAAAAACAACTTAGGAATATATGAAGCCTTTATCCTCAATTGATGATACCCAGATCTCAAGTCTACCTTAGAAAAGATCATCGCTCCACACAACTGATCAAACAGATCATCTATCCTTGGCATCGAGTACTTATTCTTGATGGTGATCTTATTCAACTGTCTATAGTCTATACATAACCTCATAGTACCATCTTTCTTCTTTACAAACAAGACTGGAGCTCGAAGAACTAGGTTGAATGAAACCATTATCTAGTAATTCCTGTAACTGAATCTTGAGTTCCTTCAACTCTGTAGGTGCCATTCTATAGGCTGGTAGTGATATACGTTGACTACTTGGAAACATCTAGATCTCAAAGTCTATCTCTCTTTCAGGAGGTAGACCTGGCAACTCTTCTGGGAAAACATCTGGGAACTCACAGACCAATGGCACATCCCATAGATTGATTGTGCTCTTCTCTGCTCTGGTATCTACTACATGTGCCAAGAATGCCTCACAACCTTTCTGCAACATCTTATTAGATACAACGGCTGATATGATACACGTAGGCAAAACTTTCCTGTCTCCAAAAAAGACACAAGAAAATCCACCTTGTTGAAAGACAACTTCCTTCTTCCAATAGTCAAGTTGAACTCGATACGTCTCTAGGCAATCCATACCCAAGATAATTTGAAAAGAGTTAACATCTAGGGGTATAAGATTAACCACGATGGTGTAACCACCAAAGGTCAACAAACATCCAAGACAAAACTCTGTCAACACTATCAGTTCACCTAACAGAACCCTCAACAACAACTCAACCGGTAACTCTTGGGTTAACATGTTAAGCTCACAAGGTAAAAAACTCTGTATAAACAAGTGAGTAGCACTCAGATCTATCAAAACCGTAACTGGAATGTTGTTAAAGAAAAGAATTATTCTTATAATCACTTAGGAAGAAATAATATTATAAGGACCCTGATCTCCGTTTTGGGCTTACCCTATTTGCTTTGCCTAAACCTTGTGTTGAGATGCTTGCTAATCACCTAAAGTTGTGATTTGGGTTTGTTTGTGCTTTGTTGAGAGGTTGAGGTGCAACTTGCAATATACCCAAGTTTTAGGGTTGGTGTGCAAGTTTGTCACCTTGAGAGATGTATTTCTCTCTCCTTGCATCCTCTAGGGTTGAGAGGATGGGTTGGCCTCTTTGCTTGAGTAGCTTTAGGCTTTATTGAGCCTTGTTTGAGTTGTGTTGAGCCTTGTTGGAGCTTGTATCGGGCTGGGCCTTAGTGTATCGGCCAGGAGTGCTGGTTGTGATGGGCAAGGGGCTGTATTGACCATGATGTATTGGCCAAGGAGGTGTATCAGCCAAGATGGTGGTGGGTGTGTCGGGTAACCATGATGGGCGACACACACCCCACTTGACCTAGCCTCATTTGTATCACCTTTCCTTGGACAAGTGGTCATTGCTTTGCTAGTAAGTGGCAACTCATGGACATGTGGTTTGGAGTGCTAGCAAGGTGGCATAAGCTTGGACAAGTGGTGGCTTGGGGACACATGTGGAGCAAGCCCCTAGTGGTCTCCCACTTAACCCTCTTGCATATATACCCCCTTCTTTGCTAGCTTGGAATCCCTTTAGCTCCTTAGTTGCTTTCCTTCTTCCTCAGTGGCCGATACCTCCCCTTGGTAGAGTTTGGTGGCTGATCTCCTTGGTGGAGACTTCTTCTTCCTCTAGTGGTGACCGAAACCCTAGAGTGTGTTGTTCTCTTGTGGTGAGTATCTCTCCCTATCCTTGGAACCTTCTTCTTCTTCTCTCTTTCTTTTTGGCCATGGTGGTTATGGAGTTCTCTTCTCTCCTAGCGTTGGATGAAGGTGGTGCCTTGGATCTTGAAGCTTGGTGCTTGGAGCTTTGGAGCTTGAGGAGTGTGCTTAAGGCGGGTTACATAACTCCTACCCTAGCTATATTACCTTCTCCTTATGTTGCTTGTTTATGTGCTATCTTGATCAGCCATGTTTATCTCGTTGGAAATATCTTTTCTCTAGTATGTACCCTTGACATTGTGGGATATGTTGTCATGGTTATGTTGTGTAGAGGTGTTCTTGGATCTTGTTGGCCGAACCATCTCTCTTGGTTGTTGAGAGGTGAGCCTAGGGTTTCCTTATTCCATGGTGTGTGTTGTGTGTTCTTGGGGAAAAACCCCTTTCTTTCCTTGGTCTTGAGAAGTGAGCTCAAGATTTAGTTGTGTGGGCAAAACCCCTCTCTCACTTAGTTGTTGAGAGGTGAGTCTACACTCTAGTTTCTTGGGCAATACCCCTCTCTTACCATGGACTTGAGAGGTGAGCCTTTAGTTGGTCTTGACCTAGTTGAGGTTGGTGGGTTGGCTGTTATGGTGATGACCCACCTTACTGCCCGATATGTGATGGAAGTTGTGCAAAACCCCTCTCACTTGGTTGTTGAGAGGTAACCCAACTCTCTTGACCGTTAGGGTTTCTTGGTGGCAGTCTTGAGGTTGATGATGACCAACCCGATATGGTACCTTGCCCGATAGGATATGTGGTTCTTGGTCATCATGGTTACAAGGTTATCTAACCCGATATGGAGTGAAGTGTGTTAGATGCTTGGGTTGCCTGATATCCCTCTACTAGGGTTGAGCTTGGACGATATGTTGGATGGGTGTCTTGTTGACCCCTTTGATCGTTACAAGTATTTACCCCTAGATGTCTTATTGCTCGATATGATGGGCTGACTGATATGTCTGATGGCCATTATCGGGATAGTTAGGTGACGTTGTGTTTGGGATGGGCATCAGGTGTTGATGTTGCCTTGCACGATATGATGGTTGGGCATCACAGGTTGAGCATTTCTTGATATCAGTGGGTAGGTGTTGCCCAGTACGATGTTGTCCGTTATGTGGAGTTGTACGCTGCCTGGTATGGCACCGCCTGACACGGCATTGCACGTTATGGTTCTGCCCGATATGATGATGCACGCTTGGGCATTGGAGATGGTGAAGTGTTGCTCGACAGGGGTGCTGCTCATTATCAGCCTTGTGGTGTTGCCTGATATAGTGCCTTAGTGGCTTGGGCGATACGAATTGGACGATAGGGTTTGCTTCCTTGGGCGTCACGGGTTGTGTACTACCCGATACCAAGGTGGCAGTGGTTGGCCGATATGGTCGTAGCCCTAGATGGGTGTTGGCCGATACAGTAGATGGTGAAGAGTTGCATGCTTAACCGATATAGTGTTGGGCGTCACACTCTTTGGTGAGAGATGTTGTTCCTTTGGTGAAGGCTATTCCTTACCTGAGATGCTTTTGGTGAGGGTTGTCCCTTACCCGATACACCTATAGTGAGGGTTGTGCCTTGTGTTCAGTTGGTAACCCTAATGCTTGTTATGCTTTGGTATATGAGGCTATTATGCTTTGATATATATATATATATATATATATATATATATATATAAGAATGCTATGCTTTGATACACTCATCTATGTTGCATGGTTGACTCTCATAATAAAGTAAAGAGTTGTAAATGTTCCTTGTACAAGTATCATTGCTCCCTTGTGATTTCACTAACCTTGCAGGAGACAATTGTACGAGGAGGCCATGGTAGTGGTATAATAGTGATATGATGTTGAGCATCAAGGGTTATGATGAAACTAGTGATATATGATGGGTGTTACCCATGGAATGGCAATGTGTGCCTTGATGATGGGATTGAGTCCCAGTGATGTTGATCCTTGAGATGGATCTTGATGATTGGCAAGAGGCCAAGTGGTAACATGTAATGTTGGCTTTGAGAATGAGAGTGACAATGTAACACCTGATAATGAGATCTATGTTGTTTACTGGTGATTTAGTTTACATGTTACATAACTTGGTTGAATCTTGCAATCCGCTTAAAATGTATTAATTAATCATAGAGGAACCTTTCATGTAGTTTGCCCTGGCCATATATCCATCATCGTCAGTAGTGGGTGATGGTGAAACAAGTTTCTCCTGCGGGATTACCTAGAGCGCATATTGTTGAATATGTAGGGTTTCTCCTAGCTGAAAATAGAAGGATTAGAGTGTAACTACGGTTGTGGACTCAAGATGTGTATAAGAGCATGGTGAACATGCCCATGACTCAGTGTGATGGAGCATGAATGTGTTCATGGCTCAGGAGCATGGTAAATAGGCATGTGGCTCATGATATACTAGCGTCGTGACCTGTACCAAGACGGGCTAGAGGAAAAGGGTAGTATGCAGAGATGACCCTGTGGCTAAGGCCACTTAAGAAAGAGACTGCGGTCCTACTTTGGATATCGTGCACTGACCACGAGGAGGTGAGGTCATGGAGTCTGACTCTCCCTTTGACCTTGTATGGCACCAATTTTGGGCTTCGTAACCGAAGGTTGGATTTGAACGGGATGGCTCACTTCCTCAGGGCATAATAAAATTGTAATCTAGCCGTATAGTATGTATTGCTTAAGGAAAAACACGGAACATTGGTTGAGGCCTTGCTTGTATAGTTTCTCTAGTTATATCTTGCAGTTAGTTGTACATTCCTCATATTTTGTGATAAGTTCTTATAAAGCTTATCTTGTCAATCATGTTCCATAAAGAAATATCTGGTTATATGCCTCCTAGATATCTTGGTAAGTTGTTAATAAAGTTAAGCTCTGTTTGGTATGATGCTTATATCAATTACCTACTTTATCTGAAGTTTTATAGTTCGGTGGGAAGTTATGTTTCTCGCTGGGACTGTGTGTCTCACCCCACTGGTTTACAACTTTTTTAGGTGATCATGCTAGACGTGGTGGTGGTCATGAGGTTGTGGCTGAGCAGCGAGAAGAACAGTAGGAGGCAAGAGATGGATATGTTGTTGTTGTTTTGTAGTAGAGTCCTAGAGTCATCCCTGTACTCTCAGGTCCTTGGAGGTTTTTTGACGAAATTTCATGATGTATGGCTGATGTAGCCTTATTTATCCTGTTGTTATCTTGGTATGGCCCGTTATGTATATAAACATGTGGTGAAATCTTTGTGCCTATGTAAAAACTGGTTCCTATAAGTTGTGGACACGTATAAAGCTTCATGTATGTTTATATGACATGTTTCCTTACAGGATAAGGATCTGGATGCAATAGTTTCGTTATTATCTGCTTTTTGCAATCAATTTTAATTAACCTGTATTTTTGGTAATATGTGGTTTATGGAAGTTCCACACGTTTTTGCGTGGCATTTCATTGTCTGTGTGATAGCGGGATGTCACAAATACATTCTTGTAGTGTCAAAGAGAAGAAGCGTCTTGAAGCTCTTCCTCTCCCACGATGTCCTCGTTGTCCTTCCCTAGCACTCGGTGTTGCACCACCTCAGGAACCTGAAGCTATAGAGGAACCAGGTCCTCCAGCTGGAGCCTATCTCATGACATTCTTGTACTGTGACTGGGAACTCTATGTTGCCACTTGTTGTAACTAGGGACATTGCCTTCTAAAGTGTCAAACATGTCCACAATTGTGACAACCCTAAACATCTGCACCCCAACATTGACCAGAGTGTGGCTTCCCACAGATATCACACCTCAGTACCTCTCTCCTTGGTGGACCTGTCACTAAAGCTGATGATCCATATGACCTTGTTGGAGGTGTCCATGTAGACTATGTACTCCCTATTCCATAATTGGGTCTTCCTCCACTTGATGAAAAACTAGATCCTTGTCTACCAAAACAACCAAGTCCTCGTCCTATCTTTGAAAAGAAACCACCATCTCCTCTGTATCCACCACTACTTTGTCCCCTTCTAATAAAGTCTCCAGATCTTTTCTTACTCTCAGACTACTTATCAACATTAACTGGCTCTTCTACATGTCTCACTACTTCCACAAATTCCCCAAAGTTTTCTCTATATCTTCTACCAATGGCTGAAACAGTGTGTCTAATCTCTGATCTTAATCCTTCTTGAAATCTTTTGCACTTTTCTACATCATTAGGAATGAGTTGCAGATAGAAATTTACCAACCTTGTGAAATGTGCCTCATATTCACCAATTGTCATACTTCCTTGTCTGATATTTGCAGCTGTCTTATCTTCTCACTCAGAAAGGTAGGTGGGTAGTACTTAAGATGGAATTCATCAACGAAATCCTTCCAATTCAGTATTGTGTTCCTCCTTTTATCTTCCACTCCATGCCACCAGAGCTATGCATCACCTTTAAGAAAATAAACTGCATGATTGATTTGTCTTTCCTCAGACAGCTCCATCAGACGGAACACTTTCTCTAACTATCTCAACCATTCATCTTCCACTGTAGGGTCCGTAGTTCTAGTGAACTTAGTACCTCCAAGCTTCTTAACCAGATCATATGATCTTGATGTAGCCCTATTTTAGGGCTCCATCATGTGCCATGTTGTACTTAAATCACATCTAAACATGTAGATTACAAGATTTTTGCCCCTAATATGTGTATCACTGTCAAATGCACTTATGGATGTTCTTTGCACTATTTTCAGGTACTTGGACCATGCATTAGATGGAAGATAGATAAAGAAGGAATTCTAGGGCTTCTCCACTCATGGAGGGGTCCAAGTAAGGCCCCAAAATCTCCCTCAACCTACCTCCAATGGCCAAGGGTTGTCATCAACCAAAGACATCCACAAATGATGAAGTTTGACAGACAATCAAATGAAGAAGACCACGACACGACTGTGGGAATACCGCCACGGGCGTGTGTTTATTGTGAGGAATCAACAGTGACAATATGGAATTTACACCCAACGGCCACGGCCGTGGCCATCAAACACAGTCGTGGCCAGAAGAGTCGAAGACGGTCGTGGCCACCCACCACGGTCATGGTTTTATTACGAAGATTCAACAGGTTGTCACCCCAAATCGCCACGACTGTGGCCTCTGAAGAACAAAACACCCATGTTGCTACGCCACGACCACAACACCATCCTCCAAAACGACCGTGTTATCCACCACGGCCGTGGTGCCTCTCACCCACCACGACTGTGGCACCCCGCCACGGCCGTGGCCACCACCATACTTAGATTTTCACCACTCCCTCCATACCACGACCGTTCTACCACCCCATGACCATTCCCTACTACCCTCACCACGACCATGGTGATCCACCAACCTTACCCTACTTTTACACTGTATTTCCTAAACTATCCCTACTTACCCTAGTGCCTCCCCACCACTTATATATACATAGGTGGCAGCTGGGGTACGAAGGCTAGTCTCTCCCACAGCTGCTCCAAGCTTCCACCTTCCTTCCTTGAGCTCCTAGTGCAATCCCTTTGCATTTTAGCTCATCATCCACCATCATCCCACCTTGGAAACCTAGTTTTCTAGGTTTTCATCCATAACACCCCATATTTTCATGCTCCCCTGCACCCTTGGAGGAGGGAGGTCATCCACAATAGCTTGGAGGTGAAGAAGAAGGCCACTTCATCAAGCTTCATGGTGTTTCTACCTCTTCTTCCCCTCTCTTTTGTAGTTTCTTTGATCATGTGTAGCTAAGCCCCTAGTGGTGGGCTGTTTGGGGTTAAAATGTGACTTTGATACCATGTCGGGGGAAAGTTGCTTGTATTGAACTCAATTTCTATCTATGATGATTGTCTCTTGCTTCTATCTCATTTCCTATTTTATTGCATGTGGTTTGTGCTTATAACATGGATTGCTTGCTTTGAGATGTTTGATGACACTTAGCTTCTAGGAGGAATTAGAGTGTGTAACATATTGAAATCTAGGGTCTTTTCTACAATTTACCCACTTTTGAGATTTTCTCTGCCTTCTAGTCCATTTGGACCTTTTTCATAAATTTCTCATCCTTTTGGATCATTTTTGGACTCAATGTGCAATTTGAGCATTAATGATGGTGAAATTCCATTTTTGCCCCCAATTATGTTAATAAAGGGGTGTTTGCACAAATAACCCACTTAAGGAAATAATTAAGGACTAATAATGCAAAATGGAGTTTTATGGGAGATAATAAGTGGATAATGTTAATTTGGAGCTTTTATATCTTTTTGGATAAGATATGTGCAAATATATGTAATAGAATTAATTATGAGTGTAATTAACCTAATTTCTTTCTCTCTCCTAAAAAATGATAATAATATATCAAAATATAATACAATGGTGATATTTTGCTCTTAAAGTTAATAATGGTTGGATATCTCAAATTTCACTCATATAATCCATTAAAAGAAGCCTTTTCATATAACTCATTCATTTTAATATGTTAATATACACTTTAATGAGCAATATATGCATTAAGGGCCAAATAATGGGTAAAATGAGAATCTAATTACATAGCATGATTCTACACATTAATTTGTGCATGTGGTTAAAATTTGGTGCCTTTTGGACTTCATTTGACCCTTCAAATCGATTTTATAAGCTTTCAATATAGTATAACTATAGTGCATGCATCGAATCAATGATATGAATGTGTAACGATATGGTTCTGCTGATTTTTCTAAGTCACACGTTACCGGTTATTTGCGAGATCTTTGGATCATCGATTCGTGATCCGACGGTCAGTGTGTTGTCTTCCACCTCCGGCCATCGGGCTGCTCCCGACCCCTCGACCTGCCCCGACCCGTTCTCTCTCCCTCCTTCACCGTTTTGCGTGATTTTTCTTGCGTTGGTTCCGTCTCTCAATGCTCATTCCAATGAGCCCTAGCTCATTACTTTTCATTCACTGTTGGCCAAATGCCTTTCTCAGCTTCTCTCCCCCTTCTCTGTCGTAAGGCACAGTAAGGCCAAGGGCCTCCCTCCGACCTATTTAAGGGGTCGTCGAGCACCCTTAGGCCTCGAGCCTTCCTCCTCTTCATCCAATTTCTTCTCTTATAGTCTAGAGCTCATCAACCTATTTGGTTTTCTCCTCCAATGATGGCGAGATCACTGGGACGATCAATGATGCCTTCCTCCAAATTGAGGCGACGGTGAGCATCTTCGACCTTCCCTTTTCCTTTTCCTTCTATTAGTTTGATCTATTTTGGCCTCTGTCGCCGTGTCCTATAGGCCGCAGTTGAGCTCCGTCGCCGCCATATAGTTTTTGGGGTTCCCTTGCTCCTACATCTGTGACAAGTCCCCCTTTCGAACCGCCTCACATCGGTGAATGTTTTGAAGACCTTAACGACAATTTTTCTCTTTGTTTCTAAGGTTTTTGATCGTAATGGTTCTTCCCCTGTTCCCGACCATGTCGATGATGGTTCCATGGATCCAGAGCACGCCAGGAGCTTCTATGTACCTCATCGTCACCGTGGGAACCTAGGTATCTTGTTCTCGGTCTTCGCTTACATTTTTGTACATTATTCGTGATTTGAGGCAAAGGAGTCGAGCTCCTGTGAGCCTGCTCGCGCCATGACCTTGGCTGGAAGAAGCCAGGTCATGGAATGACCAAGAGGGTCATGCGCGGGCAATGGAACGATTTACTTTGCTTGGGCATTATCATCTTTCCCCCCTTGTTCTTTCTTTCTGTCACAAACAATTGATAGTTGTAAATGACAGGACTACCCTCACAGCTTAATTATTTCGATTTGGCGACCAGGGGTATTTTGGTCATTTCCCCTTCTCACTCGCTGTTGACCTAAGTCAGCGAGAGTGGACCCACCGACGTGGCCAAATATGATTGGTCCGCGTCAGCGTGGGCCCGACCTCAGTGGCCCAATCTTGTTCGTCCATTTACTTTGCTGACATGAATTTTTCTTGCATTCTGATTGGTCTGATTTAAATAGTTCATAGTAAATCAATCATTGGTCAGAAAATGTGAATAAATAGTCGTTGGAAATGATTTTTCGAGTGGAATCCGAATTTCTAATTTTTGAGTCATGTTTCTAAATACTTTCTCGAAGTTTATCTTAAATATCATTTTAATCACCTTTTTTTGGTCGAGAAAGCGCGTGTTACTATAATATGAAACCAAACTTTAGATACACAGGGAGCACCTCTTAATCCAAGAGGATTACTAGAAAGAAGATCTATGATCTAGACATATAGATCATTACAAAGAATCCTAAGAGACAAGGAAGGGAAAAACAAACAAAGAGAATAAGCACAAGGCACTAGGGAATACTAGCAACGCCGCAAGCCAGACTAAGGAGCTGCACTATCCATGAAGCCTCCTCATAATGTGTGTAGACACAGTAAGAAAACGAACTCCCAGCTGCCTTTGTGTCTCGAGCTTAGAGCTTCAATGAAATGTAATCCCCGCCTGGTCATGACAACTTCAAAGAAGCAAAACTCTGAAATGTTGGGAGAAGCATGGTTGCCACATCCAAACTAGACTCCTACATACACCATGAAGGTGCACCTATCCACAACACTAATCTGAACAAGTAGATCATTACAACAGGAACTAAAAGACAGGGGGAGACCCAAGCCAGTGAAGGAAGCATCACAAATAGGGGATGGAAAGTCCACAATCAACTGATCTGAGGAGCTGCACTATCAAGACGTCCACCCACAAAGTGTGCAGGCACAGCCAGCGAGCGTAGACAATCATATCCACACTGAGTCTATTGCTTGGACTGCACTGAATTGAAGAACAATCTGACTCAACCATCTACAGAATAACAGAACTCCAATCTAGCTGCCATCATCCTATAGAGCACACCATAGACTTCCAAACACAGCAGTCAGTAACCACAATCCTACATCTTGCACCTCTCACACACATAGCATCAAAATCCATCACTGAAGGTAGTGGGTCGAGGAACAAGAAAGAAGGAAGCAGTCAACGAGCACCATATCAGATACTAGATGACTCCACGAGAAGATTCAGCAAAAAACCATAATCTCAGGAAGAAAACGAGGGTTAACCCCCCTTCTTTTTCTTCCTTGGAGATTTCTTCCTTCTATTAGTCTTACATAATCTAAAATCTGGAGGCTCATGCTCCCACAGCTCCGCTTCAGTTTCTGATGTAGATTCCTCCTTGGAGCACTCCTCTTCCGTAATCGAACAACTTTTCCTTAGTATTAGAATACTCAACCGAAAAGCCTGCACTCTCCCAAATCTTGTTTATCTTCCAAGATTCAGAACCAGAGTCATCCCTTCTATACCTATTCACTTCAAGTTCCCAATCGAGATTTAGGGTGCCAATATAGCTCTCTGGAGTAGACCCAAACATGTCAGGTTCCACCAGAAGAGCCTGGTCTCCCTTCGACTGAGTTTGAGGAGAAACAGAGGAGGAAACAACTAAGTCGACAATCTGTTGTGCTATGGAATCACGTAAACCCTCCTCTTCCTGAGTGGGACCGGAGATACCATCTTGAACTACAACCTATTCAATCACTACCTTAGCAGGTATGACTTCAACATTTTGTCGAACACTTTTTGGTTTACCAAATCTGAACTGGAGATCAGCCTTCAAGGCGGCCTTCCTAGCCTTCATTGGACAAGAGGACGCCCGATGACCAAAATGCTTGCAACTAGGACAGACTAGAGGCTTTGCCACCGTATCCACCTTCAGTTGCTTGACAACCCCGTCCACCTCCACCTTAATAGTCCTGGGCACGTTGGAGCTGCAACTGACTCGAACACAGGTAGTTGCGTCACCTAGGCATCCATCTGTGATGGAATGGTCGGAGAAGTCCAGCGGCCGAACCACCGTACTGGCAACACAAGCGATGCGTTGGCGAGTCCAAGGGACCCCTGCATTCCCGAGTCTTATCCACACAGGAGCCGTCTGAAGGGAGATAGGTTGTAGAGGAGCCCCCGGCTTCCAGGCATTAACTACCAACAGGGAACCGTCCATGAATTAATGGCCTTCATCGAGGATGCGTTCCCTTTCTCTATGGCCCTGGACTCTGATGATGAACCCTTCAGTCTCCTCTGTAACGGTAGCGATAGGGCCGCTTGGATGCCAGCGCCGCCTGATCCAGCCCTCGAGTTGACCTTTGTAGGGTTTTCTCCCGATGAAGCGGACAGATAGATGATCTTCCCAATCTGGTTCTGGGCAGTCCAAACTCGAAATTGATGCACATGGCTCCCCGTCTTTGATCGAAGGTTCGACAAATTCGAGCGCCGCAATCTCATCCAGGGTTCGGTCCGCTCGGCTACTCTGCAGCCAATCTGCGACTTGAGAAGAGGAGGAAAAGGCCTGAGAATCTTCCGCGGGTGGATTTTGAGTGGATGCCGACGCCTCCATCTCCCGTGGTATAGACGTACTAGCGCATTCAGGGTATGTCGAGGTCGACCCGCCTCCATCTCCATCAGCCCCTTGTTGGTTGATCGGAGAAGCCGCCAAAGGCGACTCTGTGGCCGGAGCTTTCCCCTTTCCATCCCTCCCGCTAGGGTTACGACCACCACCACCCCTTCTGCCTCTCCCTCTCCCTCTCCCTCTCGCCATATAAAATATTACCCTTCCATTTTAATCACCTTAAATGATCTAAAATGTGTATTTAATTCATTTTAACTCCAAATTGGGAAATAAAAGATGTTTTATTAATCAGGAGAATGTGATTATCGATTGGACTAGGTTTTGAGCCTAAAATCGTGGTTTTGAAAATAAGTTCCAAAATTAGGGGTTTTCCTATACTTTATGCCTTAATATATATTAATTCATGTGAAACATTTATACCTAGGGAAAATGGAATTGGATAACATGCTTTTTGTGAGAAATGATGATTAAGAATCTATAATAAGGTATGTGAATCCTATGTTAATGTATGTGAATCCTATGTTAATGTATGTGAATCCTATGTTAATGTATGTGAATCATATTTATGTATGTGAGCCCTATTTCAGTATGTGACTCCTATTTAAGTGTGTGGACCATATTAATGAATGTGATCCCTATTATAATTATGAAGAATGAATGTGGAATGATTAATGTGCAAATACACCTATTCCTCAGTTGGGATTTTCTTCCAACCCCACCATACTACTTTTCTAGACTTGGAATCCTTCTAATGTCTTTACTTGACTCTTTTCATTATGTAACTCTTCTAATGCCTATGTTGGCTTCTTATTGGAAATACTTCTTTAATGCTTGAAATGCTAATGTTGGCTTGCTTAATTGGAATGCTTGTTGGAAATTGTTCCCATTTGCTATGATGCAATTTTATTTATATTTCACTCTACTGGAAATTGACTTATTTATGCATGATGTATTTATTGGTCAAATGACAATGTAGTGTATATGAGTACAAACCACCCATAGGGCACTGGGGTTTTAGTCCCCCTGCCACTTTATACAGGGCACTGAGGTTTTAGTCCTCCTGCCAGGCACTGGGGTTTTAGTCCCCCTGCCATTTTATATATGGTGAGGTTTGGTAGGTGCCTCACCCTACATTGAGATGAGTTTGTGTCATAATATATTCATGCAATGTGTTAATTGTTGATGTTGAACTATGGCATATTTCCAATTCTTATTTGATCACTCACCTCATACTCTTGAAATCCCTTAGTATAGTGGATTCTTTTTAATATGCAATGCTTTAACTTTATAATTGTCCTTATCCTTTATTGACACATACATTTTTATCTATCTCTTACTGGGTGATCCCAACCACCCAGATTAGGATCAGAGTACACATGGAATCTTGGTGAACCTGCCTTAGGATTTGGAGATCTTGCTCATCTAGTTAGATTGGACTAGTTTCATATACTTTTGTTATGTTGTTTGTGGAGACAAGTTGTATTAGTTTTAGTCTACGTCTACCTAGATCCTTGTTCTTATATAAAGATGTACCCTATTTGGAAAAAAATTGTATAATACTCTTTATACATTTTGAATAAAGTCAAGTTTTAAATTCCGCTGCTTCCCATTGATTCTTTGTTTGCCATTTATAGTAGAGAGTTGATCTCAGCTCTTTACAGAGTGTATGTGGCAATCTTAGTATTGGCTCCTAGGTCCAATTAATGGATCCCTAGCTAGCCCCCTTTGTTCCTACATACACATCCCTCCTTCTACAAGTGAGTGTGAGATTTAAGTAGCTAGTATAAGTGAGAGTGATGTAATTGCCTAGGGCCTTCTAAAGGCTAGAGTGGCTGGTGGCATGAGGTCAAATACCCTCATCTCTACTCCCATCTCTACCCTCAACCCTCAATTGCTCACTATAACTTACTCTAAAAACCTAGATTTGGCTAATCCCATTAGAATTACACCTAACCCTAGTCTTCTATTAGTAGTGTAGGGTATATTCTAATGGCATTGACCTTATTGTTTGGTTTGGTAATCTAGATATAATTTGAGAACCTTGCATGTCTAATGATCTCCCCCAACTAATATTAAAGTTACATACCCCAAACGGCCCACCTACCCTAATCAACTTGTTAAAAGCCAAACTGCTCTATTTTCTTATTAATGTTAGTTTAGTTTAGTTGCTTTTGCTTAATCTAGTTAATTGCTTAGTTTTTCTCTTTAGTGTTAACTTGGGCTCTTGCTCTTGCTAGTGGTTAGTTTAATTTCTTAATTGCTCCTTGCCTTGCTAAAGTAGTATAGTTCATCTTTCTCGTGTTTGGTTAATTGTTTAGCCTAGTTGCTTAGTTTCATCTTGCTTAAGATAATCTAGCTTTTTGATAACCTAGTTTCCATTTTGCCTTTCTTACTTGTTCATCTAGAGTAATCAACAAACAACCCTTTTAAAACCCTCAAACCCTAATCTCCGCACTAGGAACATAGCTCACACAAATCTAACTCTAGTGCCCCTTCTGTCCCTATGGACCTACCCCTTTCTTGCCAATCACCTATACTATAACAGTACCCCGTACGCTTGTGGGCGACCTATTTAGTTTTTGTGATCGACTTGGTTAGGGACAGTACAAATTTCGAAAACATAATCTCATCCTGTGTGTTCTGACCTCATGGAGTGCACTGAGCCACCCTAGTTGGCTAGTGTGTATGTCTCTAGCGAAATCCACACCAAGCTTTCTGGCACTGTTACCGGGGACAGAGGCGCTCAACCTAGTTAGATAGTGTAGCTTAGCCTTTCCTTTTGCCCTCACCATTGCTATTATTTATTCTTTGTGTTCCTTTTGCATATTGGTTTGCTAACTTGGTTTCTTATTGTTTGTTTGTGCCTTGTGCATATGACAGTTGTGCATGCGTAGCACGTGTTCTACTTGCACCGACTTGGTGGTATACGATCCCGAGATTGGTAGAAGGAGGTGTCAAGCTCGCCGCAACCTACACTGAGAGGCCAAGATGGCTAAAAACAACCAGCATGCAGATGCTCAACCACCTCCATCGCCACATCGCCCACTCCATGAGTACTTCACGCCGGAGAATTACAACTCCCCCATCGCCACCTTGGTTGACCAGATGTCCGGTCAACAATTCTCAATTTCGCCTGCACTCCTTGGACTCCTCCCTACCTACTATGGGATGGAGAATGAGAACCCTTATCACCACATCGACGCATTCCTTGAGACGTGCTCAACCTTTCGCACCCCTGCCGCCACTGATGACTCCATCAGGAGGACACTCTTTCCTTTCTCCCTTAAAGAGAAAGCTAAAGAGTGGTACGTGTTAAAGCCAGAGCTGGTCTCATGGAAAGAAGTTAAAAACAAATTCCTCAAGAAGTTCTTTCCTATTGTAAAGCTGTCCTACATGAGGAGGTGCATCACTTTGTTTGCTCAGAAGGAAAACGAACCCTTCCACGAGGTATGGGAGAGGTTCCAAAAGCTGCTCTGAGACTGTCCTCATCATGAAGTACCCTTATGGCAGCTCGTTCAAGTGTTCTACACTAGGCTTGAAGAGCAAATCCAGAACAATGTGGATTCTTCCTACGGGGGCACTTTCATGGCAAAGCCGCCCAAAGAATCATGGCCATTGTTTGAACACCTTGCTGAAAATTCTCGCCACCGCGCTTCTACTAAAGGGGGCATTGCAGCCGAAGCTACGTTCCTCCATCTTCCTCCGCAGCTCTGACTCACAATACTACCGACCCAGACATGATGAAGATGATGGCCGACATGATGAAAATGATGAAAAATCAAGCTGGTGGCTCTTCTAGCCAACCCACAATGGCAGTTGACACTGTAGATGAGGAAGTAAATGCTCTACACTCCTTTGGTGGTTGCAACAACCAAGGCTCCATGTCCAACTCTTACACTCCCGAGTGGAGGAACCATCTGAAATTTTATTGGAAACAAAAAAATGAGGATGGACTAGGACAAAGGCAGTAAAAGCCACGTTACAGTTTAAAGTTTGAAGAGGAAGTGTTGGGAAGGCTAAGAAGTCTGGATGAAGTGAAAAAGGATGTGAACTCACATGGGCAATCCATCCACCATCTTGAACAAAGGTTGGATCAGATTTCTCTCTCCCTTGTAAGGATGGAGGAAGGAAGACTACCCTCTCAACCGATGCCCAATCTGAACAATGACGGTGCCCTCCTTGGGAGCACTTCAAGTGCATATGCTCTGCCACAATACCAAGCACCACCGAACCTCTATGCTCCACCACCTCCTCAAGCACCTCTCAACTATCAATATGCCCCGCCTCCTCCTCATACATACCAACAACCACCTCCACAATATCACCCCCATCCACAACAACAACAACCACCACCACAACCACAACCCCAATTCATTCTTCAAAATCCAAATTCCAAAACAAAGTTGTGATTTATACAGATCATGTTGTGCTCAAGTATCTCATGTCTAAGAAGGATTCGAAGCTGAGGTTGATAAGATGGATTCTATTGCTGCAAGAGTTCGACATCGAGATAGTGGACAAGAAGGGAGTAGAAAATGGTGCAGCCGATCATCTCTCCCGGATTGGTCACCCCTTTGATAAGACAAGGCTAATCAAGGAAACCATGCCGCATGAACATCTCTTCCTCCTTTCATCTTCTCAAGGGCCATGGTACCAACACATAACCAATTTCTTGGCTAGTGGGAGGATGCCTAGCACATGGAAAAGGGAGGAGAGCAAAAGATTGTTTGCCATGGTGAAGAATTATGCATGGGATGACCCTCACCTTTTCAAGTATTGCCCCGATCAGCTTGTAAGAAGATGTGTGTCGGAAGTGGAACAACAAGACATCCTCTCCATGTGCCATTCCGGGATATGTGGAGGACACTTTGGAGGAAAGCGCACAGCTGCCAAGGTTCTTCATTGTGGTTTTTATTGGCCATCATTGTTCAAAGATCACACAAATTCTGCAAAAGTTGCTTGAAATGCTAAAAGGTGGGAAATATCTCCAAAAGAGACATGATGCCTCTATCACCCATTCTTGTAGTAGAGGTATTTGATGTATGGGAAATTGATTTCATGGGTCCTTTCCCTCCTTCATTTGGGTATATCTACATCTTAGTTGCCGTTGACTATGTGTCAAAATGGATAGAAGCTATTTCGACTCAAACGAATGACCACAAGGTGGTTTGTGATTTTGTGAGATCAAACATCTTCAATCATTTTGGCCTTCCAAGAGCCATGATAAGTGACGGGGGAAGTCACTTCATCCACCGCACCTTTGAGGGATTTCTCAAGAAACATGGAGTGAAACATAGAGTAGCCACTCGGTATCACCCTCAAACAAGTGGCCAAGTCGAGTTGGTCAATCGGGAAATAAAGCTCATTTTAGAGAAAACAATAAAACTGGACCGCAAGGATTGGTCTCTCTATCTAAATGAGACTTTATGGGCATATCAGGCTGCATTCAAAACCCCGATTGGCACCACACCATTCAAGCTAGTCTACGGGAAAAGCTGCCACTTACCAGTAGAGATGCAACATAAGGCATTATGGGCCTTGAAGAATATGGACTTTGATGGTGACAACGCCGCAATGAAGAGAAAAATTCAACTCAATGGGCTAGAGGAAATGTGCCATGAGGCGTATGAGATGTCAAAAAGTTACAAGGAGAGAACCAAATTCCTTCACGACAAGATGATTAGGAAGAAGGAGTTTGAGCCCGGGAAGTGGGTGTGGCTCTACAATTCAAGAATGAAGTTCTTTCCTGGAAAACTCTGGTCTAGATGGGAAGGACCTTATATTGTCAAGAAAGTATACCCATTCGGAGCTGTTGTCATATGTGAAAAAGAAGGGGCAAAGGAATTTGCCATCAATGGACAAAGATTGAAAACAGTTGTTCAAATCGGTTTGATATTGTTATGCTTGTAGAGGAACAATCTGATGAATAAGAGTGCTTGGATGAGGATGAGAAAGGAATCTATTACAAGGATGCAATAAGGATTCCAAATAACTTATAGAGATCTGGAATCAATAAGCCCGGCTGAAGGCGTAAAATTTAGCGCTAGTGGGAGGCAACCCACGTGGTTTGAGATTCTCGAACCTTGCTTTTTGATACTTTTACTTTGCTTTACACAAACACACACACACTTGTGCTTGATAGTTTTCTTTTGAGTTTTGATGCTATGGCAGGTGATAGACATTAGAGAGGGAGGTTATAGAAGCAAGTCATGGTCAGTAAAGCAAATATGTGGCCAATTGACAAATAAAAATGAAGTTCAAGTTTTTGAAGTAAAAGAACCGAAGGAACACCTCCAACACGACTGTAGAGCTCGACCACGGCCGTGATAAAAGTGGCCAAACACGGCCGTGGCCCCATGCCATGGTTGTATTTTTATTGCATCAGTTTGGCCAAAGTTACAGAGTTTTTCGAAGAATGGCCATGACCGTGGCCACCTGCCACAACCATGTTGAAGAGGAATGACCACGAATGTGGCACCCTGCCACGACCATGGGTTTATTCCACCAAAGTTATAGGTTTCTTGCAAGAACTGCCACGACCGTGGCACCCTGCCATGACCTTGGTGAGGTTAGATTGAGGTTTTTTACATCGACAACACGACTGTGGCGCCCGCCACGACCGTGCTACCCAACCCTTTCCATGACCATGGCCACCCGCCACGACCGTGGCCGAGCCTGGTTCAAAAAAAAAATATAAGTTTTAAACATCCAAACCCGACCCCCACACTCATTTGCTCGTCTTCAACCTTCTAACCACAGCCACAGAGGCATAGGGCGACCCCGAGCTCCCCCAATCTCCATCATCCACCCCCAAAAACACCTCCTTTTGGCCTCCAATCAATCCCAAATCGATCCCCATCCCTCCCTCCACTATTTCCACCACCTATTCTCTACCAATCACCCCTCCATCTCCACAACTGCCCAATATCACCCCTCCACAAATCATCCACCTAAACCCTTCAATTTTCGCCCAAATCCACCACAAACCACATTTCCACCATCCATATACAACTATCCTTCCATTCCACAACCAAATTCACATCCACGTCAACTTCTCCATCAAAATCCAAAAATCACCTCCACCTCCGCAACCCATCATGAAAAAGATTGGAAAAGCCATCACAAAGGGGACGAATATCCTCACAGAAGGGAAGCGACGTTCCAAAAATGCCTCCTCCAATACTTACATACCCTCCCAAACCCATTTGCCAACCACTTCCGCCTACCAATCCCTCCGCCATTCACAATCGGTGAGCAGATCACAGTCCCACTCATCTGATAGCCACCATATCACGGACGCTACGTACGAGGGGGAAGAAGAAGAAGAAGGGGAGGAGTCTGTGGGAGCCGATTTGGACGACCTAATCGATGAGATCGAGCCGGTAGCTACAAAAAGAAATCAAAGATCTAAGACAACACCGTCCTCATCCAAGCTACCACCGAAGCCCACACCAGCCCACCATTCGACATCACATGCAGCGACGGGGCGTAGTGTGTAGCCGCAGCCCTCGCGGAAACTGCAACAAGATGAAGAGCAATCGGCTCATTGGTACAACCTCGACACTAGTTCGGGGTCTCAATCATACAGGATGGAAGAAGATGGTGATGCCAGCGAGGAGGATGAGGTAGAGCTTGAGCCCGAAGGAGATGATGTGCTGGAACAACTGGAGGCGGATAGAGTAAAGACCCTAGGCAAAGCACCAACAGGGGTGTCCTATGGTAGAGGAAACAGGCAGAGAAAAGTCGATCTCATCTACATGGAATGCATGACAAGGCGAGTCGTCGCTTCTAGGTATTGTAGTGAGAAGACTATTGATGATCTTGGGATCAAAGAAGCAGTGGAAAGACACTTGAGGAGAATTCGAATGTGGGATATTCTTTTCACACCCCAACCTAGATACCTTGCTTTGACCTGAGAGTTCTTTACCATAGTTGAAAGGACAAAAGCGAGAGGGTGTGATGCAATCAAATTCGCCATGATGGGCAACATGCACACCCTCACCTCTACTGACCTGAACGATATCTTTGCCGCTAGCCCTGAACAAGCCATGAAGATGGATGATAGCTTGTTAGAGAGAGAGGTGAGTTTTGACTATGCACATTATTGGAAGATCTTTACGGGCAGTGATGATTACTATGCAGGTATATCAAAAACTGCCGCCATAAGCAACCCCATGATACGCTATGTGCAGAAGCTCCTGGCAAATATGATTGTGGGGAGATATGACAATCAAGGTACCATTTCCCAAAAGGACATGTTTGTCTTGATAGCGATGAACCACAATAGGTATATTGACCTGGGAGTGCTACTTATCGATCATATGAAGTCCGTACCCTACAAGAGCATAAAGCCATTTGTTATGGGAGGGTTTGTGACTTCGATTGTACTAGCTTTAGGTTATGATCTCTCTGGGTTTCAAGACGCATGTGAGACAGATTTGGTTGACCTCAACTACCTGATGCGCTCACACACTATTAAAATAAAGAACAAAAGAATGATCTATCTTACAAGTAGTGTGCCAGATATGGAACTCGAGCTGCCATACCATGCGGTTCCTCTGCTATCTGTGTTGGGAGTTTTCTACAATTTGAAGAAGAAATTATTGAAATGGCAGTAAGAACACTCGAGGGAGACATATACAAGGGCAGCCACTACCGCACAGGAATACGTAACTGAATCTAATGTACAAGGGCAGGGACAAGAAAATGAAGAGCAAAGGTAGCCCCGCAGGACAAGAAGGAGGAATGAAGGGACATCCCAGCTACAGCAGCCCTCAGGGAACGCCTATGACATGGCAACCATACAGGCACACCTTGAGGGTATTCAGAAGACCCAAAGTGATATGCAGCTTATCCAGAAGTACATGTGACAAGATCAACAATAGATGCACCATCAAATCAACCACTTGTATCACTACAACCACGCCCAGACAGCATGAAACCCCGAATGGGGTGGATATTTTTGGGGTGGCTTAGATGGATATCTCGAGACGTACCCTCCACCCCAGGATGACTACTGGGGGCATTACTACCGGAATCCTCCACCAGGCTCAACTCCATCCTCAGCTCCTCCTCCAGATCCTCCACAGATGCCAGATCAGCCACCACAGCCATGACACTTCCCCTATCTACCCTAAGCTATAGTTTCATGCTGAGGACGACATGATTCTAAAGTTTGGGGTGGGTAGGGCGGTATGCACCACCCTATCTATCTCTTATTGTCATTTTGTTCCACCTTTGCCATTTAGTTTAGTTTTCTTGTTATTGCTCTGTTCATTGCATCTTTGCATGGCATGTAGTTGACTTCTTGCATTTTTGTGTAATTTTCCAAAAAAATTGAACTTTTTGCTCTTCCATACCATGCATTGCATTCTCATGTAGTTTTTTGTAGTTTCTTGTGCATCTTAAGTAGGATTTGCTGCTTTATGCTTTAAATTCCCCTAAAGTAGGTTTAGATGTGATTTAGTGCAAATTGGCACCATTTTGGCCAATTTTGCCCAAACTTGAACGTTCTTGCTCTAAAAGTTTGTTTTGACTTAATCTCCATTATTTGAAATGAAATGTTTTGATCTTGTGACAAATGCATGCTACTTTCTTAGATCTTATTGCTTTATGGTCTTGTTTGTTGACTTTTTACATGTGTAACACATCTCTTAAGTTTGTGAATGTTTTGGTTGAATCATGAATCGAGCAAGCTACAAGTGCTTAAAGCCAATGTAATCACTTGGTAGAAACATGAATGTTATGTTGATTCTATCATGTGGTGTGATATCACTTGGTGAAGTGTTGAATTAGCTTTCATGTAGGGAATCTTATGTTGGAAACTACACTGTTGACCCCTCTTTGATTCGACTATTCTTTCACCACCTTCATACCTCTCCGCCTCATGAAAAGATGCCAAAAGTGCACATATCAGCCGTGGCCACCCACAAAAATTTGGGGTGACCACATCTCAACCTCTTTGGTTCACTCTATCCACCGTGTGCCCTAGATACACCAAGGGCAAAGAAAAAAAAACAAAATAAAAGGATGCTCCTATTTAAGAGCATTCAAATAAAGAAAAGATGAGTGTGTAAAATCACTCACTACTACAGAAATAGCATTCAATGTCACTTTTCTGGGCGTCGGTTATTAAGGAAAACCGACGCCTTATATGTTAGGCATTGGTTGTTTAAGCAAACCGACGTCTATATTCAAAGACCAGCCAGACACGGGTACCGCTTTGTATTCAGCGTCGGTTGTTTATAACAAACTGACGCTGAAAGTCGGCCGCGAAATCCAAATTTTGATCAAAAAAAAATAGTGTCATTTTCAGCGTCGGTCATGTAGGTATAAACCGACGCCTATGTGCGATGAAAATTTGCGCAAAAAGTGTCACTTTCAGCGTCGGTTATCCTTTTATAACCGACGCTGAAGGTGGTTCCCGCCAAACAATTTCATGAAAATATCGTCCAATTGGACGTCGGTTGTTGCAAACAACCGACGCTAAAGATTTTAGGCGTCGGTTGTAAAAACAACCGACGCTATTTGGGAACTTATACTCCGCGATCGCCCGACTCTTCCCCTTTCTTCTGTTTCATTGCGAGCAATTACCCTATTTCTCTGCTGCCGGCGATTTCTCTCCGGCGATTTCTTCTCCAGTGCCATTTCTCCGGCTATTTCTTCTCCGGCGCCCCCTTCTCTGGCGCCCCCTTCTCCACCACCACTCCTCCTTCTCCGCGCCCCCTTCTCCGCCGCCCCTACTGCCCGCCCCTGCTGCCTGCCCCTGCTGCTCCAAGCGCCTGAGGCCGCCGCCACGCCTGACTCTTCGGCGCCGCCTGGTGCTTTTCCACCATCGTCGTGCCGCCGCAACCACTGCCAGAGCCACCGGAGCTGCTAGCTGCTCCTCCACCGCCGTCGCTGCTAGCTACTTCTCCAGCCAGAGCCACCGGAGCCTCTGCCTTCTTCCCTCTGACAAGGTTGGTCTTCCCGCTGCTAGCTGCTCTGCTTTTTTATGCATCGATCAAATTGTTGTGATAAAAATGCATGTAATGTATTTGATTAGAGTTAATCTAATCTGGATGTTCATAACAATGGTATGTTAAATATGATGATTAGGGATAAATATAATGTCTAGTACACAAATATTAGATGATATTCAAGAAAACCCTAGTTTGATGAGCATGTTGTTAATCATGTTAATTATGATTCTTCTATATATTCTGATGTCATTATATAATTATGTGATCCCAACATATTAAATTGAATTAGAATGATTTCATGAATTATAGGGTTTTAAAGTTGATAAACATGTACATGCAGAAATAGGGTTATTAAACCAATGGTTATAACATAGTATGATCTTAATCTGATCTGGATGTTCATAATAATGTAGTATGTTAAATATGATGATTATGGATACATATAATGTCTAGTAAAGATTCCTAGACCTTTTGTTTGAAACTATTGATTTCTTGATTTATTATTTAATAATGCTCTATTGATTAGGATTAACCATGTTGCCTGTACTTTATAGACATTTATTATATATAAGAATGACAACACATGTATTTGTTGGCCTAGAAACCCGTCCAAGATTGGCTCATTAGGAGTAAATCTTGGATAGTCCCCGGTTTGGGACTGTTCTTGAACACCTAATCTCACTTAGGATGTAAGTGTATAATGTGTATTGGGTTTTCGAGAAAATTTCAGTAGCATTTCCCCGTTTGTTCTCTAAGTACATATGTACTTAGAGAACAACGGGGAAATGCTGCCGAAATTTTCTTGAAAACCCAATACACATTATACACTTACTAGTGAGATTAGGTGTTCAAGGATGGGATAGGTGGTACACATTTATTATATATAAGAATGACATCAAATGTGTTTGTTGGCCTAGAAACCCGTCCAATATTTACTCATTAGGAGTAAATCTTAGATAGTCCCCGGTTTGGGACTGTTCTTGAATACCTAATCTCACTTAGGATGTAAGTGTATAATGTGTATTGGGTTTTCGAGAAAATTTTGGTAGCATTTCCCCGTTTGTTCTCTAAGTACATATGTACTTAGAGAACAGCGGGGAAATGCTGCCGAAATTTTCTTGAAAACCCAATACACATTATACACTTACTAGTGAGATTAGGTGTTCAAGGATGGGATAGGTGGTACACATTTATTATATATAAGAATGACATCACATGTGTTTGTTGGCCTAGAATGTGAACAATCATTGTTTTTTATATTACTTGTACATTGAAGGATTGCTAATTGATAAAAGATCACAATTTTAGAGACATGTATGTTTATACAAATGCTAAATGTTTTCCTTATTCTAGTTGATACAAATGCTAAATGTTTTCCTTTTTAATGAAATTTTCAGATGGCTCACCATGATGAGAATGATGTCCATGATGAGCATGAAGTCCATGATGAGCATGCTGTCCATGACGAGCATGACGAGGATACCAACGTAAGTTCTAAAAACATATCCCGTATTTCTATAAAATTCATTATCTTCTAGTTATGTCATATATCCTGTATTTCTATATTGGCTTAATTCGGTGTGTTTATTTTTGTCAAATTTTAGGTTGATGATGCACAGCTACCCACTGAAGCAATTGAGCAACTTGATGCGCAGCAACAAAAACTTAACAAGAAAAGGGGTATCACTCTGTTGAAAAAGTTACTTGCGCTGAGTGGCAGTGGATCCAAATTGGTTGTGGAGTTTGATAATGGAGGGAATGCAATTGGAGTGAACCGCAATAATTTTATAAACTATCTTGGGGTTGTCACTCGAAGCCATTGTGGTGTTAAATATGATAATTGGCATAAAGTTCCTCAGGCGAAGAAAGACTTGATATGGAAAGATTTATGCGTGAGTTATTATTATTTGCAATTCTATTTTGTAGATTACAAATTCTATTATTTGCAATTATATTTTTGGTACTAGTTAATAACATTTCTATTTTACAGAATCTGTTTGCATTGGATGAGATGTTGCATCGTAAAAGTGTGATGCAACGCGCTGGAAAGATGCTTAGGAATTACAGGACAAATCTGAACAGAGAATACATAAGACAGGGTGATAAGAAGAAGAAGTCAGCCCTTGAACAATGGAACTTCTTGGACAAAGAAGATTGGGACAATTTTGTTGCTTCAAGAAAATCTGAAGAATTCAAGGTATTAGGCGTCACTCCCATTTTAATTAATATACATTGTATTCACCTATTCAAGATTAACATTTAGTGCTACTAACCTAATTATAAATGTGCATACTAACTAGGCCCTCAGTGACGCACAAAAAGCAAGGCGTGCACTGAATGTACATGACCATACTATGGGTCCAAAAGGCTATGCAAGCGTTCGCCAAAGACTACAGGCGGAGTCTGCGGCTACTCAGGAGTCTGCGACTACTCAGGAGTCTGCGGCCACACCCTTCCCTCGCCATGATATCTGGATAGCTGGCAGGAAAAACAAGAAGGGTGAAATAAAGAAGCCCGAAACTACTGAGGCGGCTGCAAAAATGGTAAAATACAACTCTTAGAGCAATCATTTGAATATTGATTATTTGTGGTGTTAACTTACCAATTTTTGTTTATGGTGATTAGCGGGAGCTGCACGAGCAGAGAAAACAAGGCACGTTCATCCCTCAGGGCACAAGGGATGAATTGACAGTTGCTCTGGGTAACCCAGAGCATCCTGGACGTGTTAGAGGTGCCGGCGCTGGTGTGGGCATCAAAGCATTCTTTGGGCCATCCCAGCGCAAACCCAGAGCGGGACTTTCTCAAGAAGAGGTAACATATATATTCTATTTTTATAATGTTACTGCAAAAGGAAATTCATTAATAAAAAGCTAATATTTGTTTTATCCATGTATAGGAGAATAAGAGAGTCGAGGATATAGTTGCTAAGAAGCTCAACGATGTGGTTGCTGAGAAGGTCAAGGAAGAATTGCTGCGGTGGCAGACATCTCAGGCTTCCAATCAGCCTATGCCGACCCACTCTTCTCCTGGTGCACAGACTGCAAGTAATCCTGGAGACCCATCGCCTAACACGTCTGCTGTAAGTATTGTTTATGACATTGTAGCTAGTCTTTTCAAGATGATATGTTTTCAAGATGATATGTATATATGTATAACATTCTTTACGTAAATTTGTAGGCATTGAAGCCATGCCGCTTAAGAATGGAAAACTATGTTGTTGCAGAGGCGCAAGCTTACCAGTCCCTTCCTGGGGCAACGTTTCATGGGACTCCAATGCCGCAGGGGCTACATTCGTGTGAGCCCGATACATGTATTACCCGATTGGAGGGAAGTTGCGTTGCCATATGCCCACCCAGATATTGATACACTTGGTGAGGCAGAAAGCGGGGTCATATTGTGGCCCAAAGCAGATGTCCTCTACACGACTGAAATTGTAAGATAAATTTACATTGATTTAGACTGTTAATGTGTATATATGATGTCAGCTGATCTGAAATTATATATACAGGTTAAAAAGAAGACACCAGGAGCACCTAGGCCTCCACCTCCAATTCCCGCATTACCAACTTGGGTTCCAACTGACCTACAATACCCGTTAGGTCCTGCTTGTAGGGGAATGGCATGTTGGCTACGGGCACATAATATACTTTGCCCTATAATTGTTTCTTTAGATGCAGATTATGCAGGTCAATCATACGACAGCTCTTTATTTATACAAGATATTATTGAGCTGTTTATGTATGATTGGTTGAATACATCAATGATAGAGACATGGATAAGGTGAGATCTTGTTTATACATCCATATACCTTGTGTAAGATCCGGTGATCTAGTTTCTTATATATTAATGCATACGTCTATATGTTTTGCAGCTACTTAATCAAAGATCATTGCAAACAATTTGCATATGATCATGTGGGATTTTTGATTCCATCATTGATTAGTATGGTAGCTAAAGACCCTGATAGTGTTCAACAATACTGTATAGATGCTTTTACAATTTTTGGTCATCAAATGAAGACGATAATAATAGCTCCATTCAATGTCAAGTAAGTTTGCTTTATTTATAATTTGGACTTAAGAAAATTCCATTATTATTTTGCATTTTGAGTTATTAATTGTTAACTTTTTACCTCTAGTGGTAGACATTGGGAGTTACTAGTTATTGTCCCCGGGACGTTCACTGTTTATTATCTAGATCCCGCAGGAAGTACATTAAACACTAAAATTGGACACGTAACCAGAATGGCATTATTCTGGTGAGAAATATTTCATTTTTTATATCCGTTAACATCTTTTATTACATTACTATTTACTTATGCAACTTAGTGTGTTATATTAACATGTAGGGGTTTAGATGCATTCAAAAATGCTGGAGGAAAGGTCCCAAGGAAAAAGAACCAGCCATTGTCTTGGGAGAACGTAAAAGTAAGTTCCCGACTCCCCGACTCCAATGTATATATTATTGATGTGAATTGTGCTTAGTTGTATTAATTTGTATGTTTCAATTTATAGTGCGCTACACAAGACAATGGCTGGGCATGCGCATACTATGTGATGCGATTTATGCAGATGATTATCAAACATGCCGCATTGGACATCGATACCATACATGAGGTATTATATATAGTCTCATTAGTTAGTATGAAATATATCAATCTTATTTTTATATTATTACTTATATATATACATCATTCTCTTTGCAGGTGTTTAAAACTGACCACACTATAGGCAAACGCTTAAAAAATGTACATGCTCCATATACGAGGGAATCATTAAATGAAGTAAGAGAAGAATGGGCAATAGCTGTACAAACAGTGGCAACTGTAAGATATAATTGGGATGTTGATAGTGATGATGAATGATACTTTGTAAATGAATGTTTCTGAATGTTAAAACATGTATTTGAATGATTCTATATGTGTGAACGTGACAATTGAATTGATGTCTGAATGTATCTACTTGTGTGAATCTTTTTATGTTAATTTTGCAGGTTTGTGGCCTGTTTGTAGGCTGATATCAATGGATGTCGTAAACCTGCAGTTCAGAAAACTGAACTGCAGGTTCTCATCCTGCTGACCAGCCACAGCAGGCCTGCAAATAGATTTATAAAAAAAAAATAGAAATAGGCGTCGGTTATTTACCGATAACCGTCAGCACAGACTTACAGCGTCGGTTTTTTGTTGAACACCGACGCCAAAAGTGTTCGCGCTACAGGAAATGGGAGTCATCTAGGACACTTTTTTGCGTCGGTGTTTTAGTATATAACCGACACAGAAAGCGTCCTAGATGACGCCGTTTTCTGTGGCGCGGACCCTTTTGGCGTCGGTGTTTTATAATAAACCGACGCCTTTATGTTAAATAGGCGTCGGTTTTTTAACCGACGCTGAAGTGTCCAACCTTTTAGCGGCGCCCACATAGGCGTCGTTCAGAAACCGACGCCAAAGGGGGTTAAACAACCGACACTAAAAGGCACTTCTGTAGTAGTGACTCCAAATCTTTCCGCAATCCTTTCTTCCTCTTTCATACCCATTGAGCTAGAAAACATCAAATCTAACTCACTTTACCCTTTCTACAGCCAAGTGGGTCATCTAGTATGGTTTGAAGCATAAGAGTGAATGCATGAAAGTGAAATAACACTCCTAGTCACCTTTGATTAACACCAACATGAAACAGTTTACTCAGAATGACATGAAGGACATATGGACAACTTGTGTTTCTATGCTTTATATCTGAAGTTTGTATGCTCAGTGCTCAGTTCATGAATGGTTTGTGAAAGAGGAGAGAAGAGATGTGAAACACATGCACTTAGTCACTCCCAAGACCATGTATTCAATAATTATCTGTTGCTTCGCATTTGTCATTGGTTTTTTTGAAAAGGATTTGAAAAGAGAGATTGAGTTGGAGCATACTTGAGGACAAGTATGTTTTAAGTTTGGGGGTGGTGATGTAGCCCTATTTTAGGGCTCCATCCTATGCCATGTTGTACTTAAATCACATCTAAACATGTAGATTACAAGCTTTTTTCCCCTAATATGTTTATCACTGTCAAATGCACTTATGGATGTTCTTTGCACTATTTTCAGGTACTTGGACCATGCATTAGATGGAAGACAGAGAAAGAAGGAATTCTAGGGCTTCTCCACTCATGGAGGGGTCCAAGGAAGGCCCCAAAATCTCCCTCAACCTACCTTCAATGGCCAAGGGCTGTCATCAAGCAAAGACATCCACAAATGATGAAGTTTGAAAGACAATCAACTGAAGAAGACCACAACATGGCCGTGGGAATACCCCCATGGTTGTGCATTTATTGTGAGGAATCAACAGTGACAACATGGAATTTGCACCCAACGGCCACGGCCGTGGGCATCAAACACGGTCGTGGCCAAAAGAGTCAAAGACGCCTGTGGCCACCCATCACGGTCGTGGTTTTATTGTGAAGATTCAACAGGTTGTCACCCCAAATTTCCACGACCATGGCCTCTGAAGAACAAAATGCCCATGTTGCTGTGCCACGACCACATCGCCCTCCTCTAAAATGGTCGTGTTATCCAACACGGCCATGGTGCCTCTCACCCACCACGATCGTGGCACCCCGCCACGGTTGTGGCCACCACCATACTTTAGCTTTTCACCACTCCCTCCATACCATGACCGTTCGACCACCCCACAACTGTTCCCTACTACCCTCACCATGGTCGTGGCACACCAACACGGCCGTGGTGATCCACCAACCTTACCCTACTTTTACACTGTATTTCCTAAACTACCCCTACTTACCCTAGTGCCTCCCCAACACCTATATATACATAGGTGGCGGCTGGGGCATGAAGGCTAGCCTCTCCCACAACTACTCCAAGCTTCCACCTTCCTTTCTTGATCTCCTAGTGCAATCCATTTGCATTTTAGCTCATCATCCACCATTTCCACCCTCATCCCACCTTGGAAACATAGTTTTCTAGGTTTTCATCCATAACCCCCCATATTTTCATGCTCCCTTGCACCCTTGGAGGAGGGAGGTCGTCCACAGTAGCTTGGAGGTGAAGAAGAAGGCCACTTCATCAAGCTTCATGGCATTTCTATCTCTTCTTCCCCTCTCTTTTGTAGTTTCTTTGATCATGTGTAGCTAAGCCCCTAGTGGTTGGTTGTTTGGGGTTAAAATGTGACTTTGATACCATGTTGGGGGAAAGTTGCTTGTAATGAACTCAATTTCTATATATGATGATTGCCTCTTGCTTCTATCTCATTTCCTATTTTATTGCATGTGGTTTGTGCTTATAACATGGATTGCTTGCTTTGAGATGTTTGATGACACTTAGCTTCTAGGAGGAATTGAAGTGTATGTGGCAATCTTAGGATTGGCTCCTAGGTCCAATTAGTGGATCCCTAGCTAGCCCCCTTTGTTCCTAGATACACATCCCTCCTTCTACAAGTGAGTGTGAGATTTAAGTAGCTAGTATAAGTGAGAGTGATGTAATTTCCTAGGGCCTTCTAAAGGCTAGAGTGGCTAGTGGAATGAGGTCAAATACCCTCATCTCTACTCCCATCTCTACCCTCAACCCTCAATTGTTCACTATCACTTACTCTAGAAACCTAGATTTGGCTAATCCCATTAGAATTACACCTAACCCTAGTCTTCTATTAGTAGTGTAGGGTATATTCTAATGGCATTGACCTTATTGTTTGGTTTGGTAATCTAGATATAATTTGAGAACCTTGCATGTCTAATGATCTCCCCCAACTAATATCAAAGTTACATCCCCCAAACGGCCCACATACCCTAATCAACTTGTTAAAACCCAAACTGCTCTATTTTCTTGTTCATGCTAGTTTAGTTTAGTTGCTTTTACTTAATCTAATTAATTACTTAGTTTTGCTCTTTAGTGTTAACTTGGGATCTTGCTCTTGCTAGTGGTTAGTTTAATTTCTTAATTGCTCCTTGCCTTTCTAGAGTAGTATAGTTCATCTTGCTCGTGTTTGGTTAATTGTTTAGCCTAGTTGCTTAGTTTTGTCTTGCTTAAGATAATTTAGCTTTTTGATAACCTAATTTCCATTTTGCCTTTCTTACTTGTTCATCTAGAGTAATCAACAAACAACTCTTTTAAAACCCTCAAACCCTAATCTCCACACTAGGAACATAGCTCACACGAACCTAACTCTAGTGCCCCTTCTATCCATGTGGACCGACCCCTTTCTTGCCAATCACCTATACTACAACAGTACCATGTACGCTTGCGGGTGACCTGTTTAGTTTTTTTGATCGACTTGGTTAGGGACAGTACAAATTTCAAAAGCATAATCTCATCCCGTGCATTCCGACCTCATGGAGTGCACCTAGCTACCCTAATTGGCTAGTGTGTACGCCTCTAGCGGAATCCTCACCAGATCTCATCAGCTCCTTGCTATTCGAGGTAGAAGCTCACCTCTCCATCTTATACTTTTCCCTGGTCTCAAGAAACATCCTGTACATCCTTGATGCCTCATCCACATCATCTCCACCACCTGGACCCATCACCTGAGGGTCAGGTCCAATGTGGCTCTCAGCTTGGTCCTCATGACCACATCCTCTTCCTGCCATCTACAATAGTATAATAGAACACTTCATGTTAGAAAATTGCAGTTGGAAGGAAAACACCTAAGTCCTAATCCTATTGGTCTCTTATCATCCCCTGACCTTGACTTAGAGTAACTACGTACTCAACCTATGCTCTGATACCAAAAAAAACTTGTGACGCCCCGATCCCCATGCCATCTCTAATGACCCTGAAGACCGGGGAGTCACCCTAGGTAAACCATCCTTAACCTTTTCTTTACTTAGTGATTTAGAATTAACTTAAAGGAAAAACGCCGACAAGGAGTGACTCAAGTGGTCAAGCACAGTGTCTCCTCACGAAGGGACCCATGTTAGAATCCCAGTTTCCGCCTTGGTTTACCACCCTCCCAGACGTTCGGCCTCCATCACGGACATGGGAGAGGGGGAGTGAATGCCTCTCTTTATCCCAACTTAAAGGAAAAACCTAATAGCTTGAATAACATCAGATCATAATAAAACTGCGGAAGCAACTTTCCATTAACCTTACTTGGAAGAAAAACAAACTTACACGACATATTACATTGTTCATACAGAAAGTAAAATACAACAGATAACTAAAATCTAAACTACATATTACATTACATTCTCTCTCTACCACACCACATGCCCAAGGACCGATGGGAAAGGACTAAGAGACCTCTATCTAATTATGAACTAACTTCTAAGAACTTGGGTGGTACGATCCTTCAGCTTCCTCATGCTGACGCTGAACTGAAAAATGTTTTAGTAGGTTGGTGAGCTACTGGCTCAGTGAATAGAATTTCACCCAACCATCACAAGTAACTCATTTTATGTTTATTAATTGGAATAAAATTCAAGATAATACTATACTGAGTATATCTAAACAATATAATTTAAACAACAGAAGATGTCAACATTTCATTAAGATAACAACTGCTGCAAAGCTGTAGATTCGATTAAATAACAGAGAATACTAAAATTTCATTTAAAGGACAACTGTTGTGAAACTAACTCAAATCTTTCTTAACTCTTTAACTTATAAGAAACTCTGTGAACCTATATGGACATATTTTATCTTATGCCCAAATCATATGAAGTATACTCTACATATGAAGACTCATAGTGAACTACGATCCCACCGTACAAGACTTAGCAGACACCCCGGGATAGCTAAGTCTGACTACTCTCCTAGTCTGCAACAGGGAAACTGGTTCTCTGGCCTCAACACTCCTATTGTACCATAAACTAGACTCTTCCTCTAACCTGAGCACACAGACAGAGAGTCAAGCCACCTATTGGCTTTTTTGTACTCTCGTGCCACCAGGACTTCTGGTTGATGTTGGACACACTTTTTTGTACTCTAGTTCCACCAGGACTTTTGGTTGATGTTGGACACTACAAACTATAATTTAAGGAGACTTCCACTAGGGCTTCGTCCCCCATTCCACCTGATAGCACGTTCCTACCCCCGTATACTGGACGCTGCCAGGGTTAGGTCGTTTCACTCCTAAGGCGCATACCTCACATAGGGGTTCTGCGGTGTTCAGGGCCCTTAAGTCTATTATTTTATTATTCTTAGAAAGCTCTTACTATATTGTACCTTTCTCTTACTTATACTTGACCCTGGTATCTCTATGGTACCACGTCTATTTAATTAAAGTTTATAATGAAACATGTACATCATTCTAAACTTGGCAGAGCGGTATATTTTAAACATTGTAATTTATTGATAAATCAACATTATTATACTTGCATGCAGATTGACATTCTTAAATAAATAGATTACATGTCCACTTGACATTTATACACTAATTTCATGCAATTGAACTTCTTAACACACTAATAAAATTAAATTGCTTGACATATGAGCAATCATCATTAACATATGAAAATTAATTGTACTTTCTTGGAAAACGTGCACATCAACCCAAATCCTGAGTTGTGCATCACATAACTCAATTAAGAGTTAATTACTTATCATGGCATGAATTATTAATAAAAAAATTGAGAATTCCTAATGATGTCCTTAAGAAATGTGCTAATCTGTATTAATACTAAATCACACACATTAAATATAATAGGGAGCGTGCAACTAGGTTTCCATTGACATTTTCATGTCATCATCATTTCTTTGAAATTGTGCATCTAGTAAACTACTAGAATCATACAAACTAGATTTATTCCCAAACTCTACAACTATTGTAAACCCTAGGTTTGTGTGCTACTGTATTCCACTCTTAATCTGAGCAATTTAGGGTTTAATCAATCACATGGTTCCAATAACCCAAATCTTACAAATAAGTTAATAAACTAAATCACACAAAACATGAAGAAGCAAAACATGACATAACAGTCAGGTGACGCAAATACCGCTCGAAACCTGGGTAACCATTGTTACCCGCGAATAACGCAGATCGAACCAAAATCATCTATTTCATGGAGTTAATACTTGCTTTGGGGAGTGAGATTCTACTCACCGTGGGTTGAGGTGACTGAATTTCAACTGAAAATTTGTCCAGAGCCTAAATCCAGGCATCAACATGTTGTCTTCAACCTCGGTTCAACCTGGTTTGAACCTACTATAAACAGGCTATTGTTTTTCTCATGCACTGGTAGGAGAGGGCTCAGCTAATCATTGATGCTCGTGGCTTGGAGATGGAGGATTCGTGTTTAGGCCTCAAGACCGGACTCAAAGGTGGCGATTTGGGGTGCTTCTTGCACCCAGTTGATCCTAGTCCGGACCTACTGCAAGCAGCAGGTGCTTTCTCACGCTCAGGTGGAGGAAAGGCTAGGGGAAGCTTGAAACTCGGCTAGGTGGCTGCGGATTTGAGCATGGACCACCAAGTCGAACTCGAGGCGACATTTTTGAGGTGCTGGCTGTGCCCAAAAGGGCCCTTGACTGGTGCCTTGCAGCTGGACGGCTTTCTCTAGCTGGTCAGGGCACTGCTAGGGCAAGGTAGAGGAGGAAGGAAGGAAAGAGGGAGAAGAAGGGAGGACGGGGCCAAGCTGAATCGGAGCTAAGGGCTCGAAAATCACCCCTCATCTCTCCCTCTCTGCTGGCCGATCGGACTCTGCTTGGGAGCCACTCAAGCCGTTCTGGAAAACGATTGGGTGAAAGAGATAAGAAAGGGGAAAGGGGGTTAATAAGTTGTTATTATTGGAAAAATTACAGCCAAGTCCAAAGAACTAGAAAATGTTGTGTCTTTTGCCTCGGATGTCCGAATCGAGTGATTCTTTTTGTAAAGTTTCAAGCATGAGATCCACTACAACCTCAAGGCATAAAAACACAACAACTAGACCATCTTAGCTAGGTTAATCATTTTAGGTATTTAACTTAATGATTAACACTGCAATTATCATTAATTATATTAGATGAATCAATCTCGACTATTGATTCACATCTTAGCTTATCTTGATTAACCATGATGTTTAACAAGGTACTTAGCTCTAATCAAGGTACTTCATGCTAATCGAGGTACTTACTGACAAACCTCAATGTGGGTTGCAACAGTTATCACCCAATGTGAAACGTTGTGTATAACCCTAAATAAATATGCTACACGGCTGTATTACATCTTTTATTATGCCCTGGGGAATTTGAATCGTACCATTCAAAGTCCAACCAACCCCTGTGAAGGGCTATTCAGTTTCGTACAAGATCTAGGAGTGCCAGTATCCTAAGATCTCTTCCCCTCAGTCAGTACGAGTAAAAAGTGTTGGTATGTATGCCCTGAGAGCCAATCATGGGATGTTTGGTGGGATACATTAAGATTGATTTGATAAACATCAACGGCAAGCTTCCAATTCTTTCTGGTTCAGTCATATGAGATAGTGATAGAACAGATTGAATGTCTAGAGAATGACAGTACTCAATGACGTATGCTTTCAGGTTAAGGACCTGAACGATGAGATCATACTGATGCTAAGAGTTTGTACATTCTTGTTATGTCCCTAGTCGGATGTCATTGTGGAAGGTAGATAGATAGCAATGACACACAAGACTATATTGTGGTGTTGGTTGATGATAGAATCTCATTAGTCATGATATAGATATATCAAACCAAACACATAGGTACTTGTTGGAGAACAAGTGTACCAGACAGACCCACCGTGAGTTTGACACATGGAACCATAACATGGTAGTCACAGTCAGTACTCACAGTGATGGTGGTGAGTGTGATTCTTTGACCTGAAATCACTACACTCAACACATGTCGTTGGGCACACTTTAACATCATCAAACACAGTCCTGAAACATGGGTTGTTATAAAGGTGATGATTGGGTGGCTTTGACACATGGGGCTTTTGAGGGGTGAGTGATAGATATGGGATTTGTCCCTCCTGAGGGAGTTTGATATCCAAGGCCACTTGATGAGTAGGATTGAGATAGGCGTGCACACGCATGTGTGAATCGGTATGTGATATTGATGTCATACATATCTCGTTCAATCTGCTCTGAGATCAAGAAAGTGAATGAACGTTGACAGGATGACTGTTCCATGCCTCGAGTTCATTCGGGATATCAGTGACAAAGGAATTATACATTCACTATAACACCATTCACGGATTGTAGGATTGAAAGTTGTTCTCCAACTTTCTACTTTCACTTGGGTAGCACTGATGTGTGACTAGGCACCACTCTTTGCTTGTGAAGTCATAAGTGTTATGGACTTTCACTTCCAACGTGAAATGGACCTGCAGGGTCACACACATAGGATTTAACCTGGAAGAGGAGTTTTGTCCACAAACAATGTTTAGATTGATTAATAAAGGAGTTTAGTAGTTCAATTAAACACTCAATTAATTGATAGATCAAAATCATAGTGTTCAAGGTGTTGGACAGATTGATTAGAGTATTGGATTGATTGAAATCTCAATTGACTAATTCTGCACAATCTGCACTCCCAACCGATCGACTCATGTGATGAACCGATCAGCTGAGCTTGGTGAACCAGTCGGCTCAAGTGTTGAGTCGATTGGCTAATGGTCAGGGTGAACGATTGCTTCAAGTGTTGAAACGATCGGTTCAACTGTTGCAACCGAGCAAGTTGGGAAAGTCAGATTGGTGAGAATTTTCCTTTCGTTTCATTTGCCCAATTTGATTGGGAAAAGGATTGGTATTTGATACCAATTAGAAACAAAAGAGGGAAAGTCGACCGGGAACTGATCAGGACCACGAACTGATCGGTTCAGAAAGTGAACTGACTGTTTCATGGGTCCCAACCGATCAGTTGTGTCAACCAACTGGTTCAGATCCCCAACCGACCGTTTCAGTTGTGAAACGATTGGTTCAGGTTGCGAGTTGGTTGCTTTTGTGGAAAATCTCGAACCCTTCTACTCCTGCTTTTAGTCCCGCATAGCCTGAGATAGAGAACCCTGTCCCATGACCCTCCTATATATATAGGGGTATTGGGGGCTTCTCAAAGTACAACTCAGTGCAACCAGTTACTCTGGAAAGTTGTCGTTCTCTCTGGTTTTGGTAACCGAGAGAGAGCCCGAGCAAGTGCTACCCGCAAAGGGAGGCGCAGCAAGGGAAAGACAACTGCAATTGCAATTGGAGGCAGGAGAGTGTGTTGGCGACTAGTACATCAACAGGAGGGTACGAATCCTTCCAACTCCTTGTGGGACAAGGAGTGTGGAGTTCCAGGTGGTCCGTGTGGACTACTTCAGAGGCGGGAGGTTACTGCCACTCAGGAGGACAATTGTCAACCCGACAGTTCGGTAAGACCAGGAGTCGTCATTCCCGGTGCAACCAGGAGCTGCACAGACACCGTCGAAGACCGGAGTTGAAGACTGCACTAAGCACGAGGTATTCTCGCCGAGCAAGCCTTGGGACAAGGTATGATTCCACAAACCATACTTTCCTATTATATAAACGTTGACGCGTTTCCTTGTTCCGGGTTTGGGGGAGAAATTTTTTATTTCCGCTGCCTTCTCTGCCTCCCCTAAAACCCAACAAAAAGACAGTGACATATCAGTCAAATCTGCCACTATAGTGGCATATAGTCAAGATGCTAACCACTAGTCCGCCCTTGGTATAGGTCACGACACTAGAAACCAAGGAATTCAAACCCAATCACTGAGGTACAACCACAGTTGTCCTCTAATCACATCATATTATAATCACCAAGACACGACCGCAACTGTTCTCAATCACATCAAATGTATGAGGCATGACCATAGCCAACCTCAACATTATGCATTGTGGATGACAAGGATATATCCTCAACCTACCACCCCCACATACTCAACAGTGTGCACTCTGAGTTTCCCTTAGGAATACTAATTTCACCATCTAGTAAGTTCTGACACTGAAGATGGATCTACAACATAGGGCACTACATGATTAGAGTTGCACTTGATTAGTTATGCCAATTGGGTGAATTAAGTCTGCATCAAACATGTGGACATACAAACCCTAATTCACTTCTAGCAAGCATATAAATATCAAAACTTTGAAAATATATAAAACGTGTGAAACATAATTTCTCATCTCATCATCACATGGTACTATTCACTTGCCATTCTTGAGACCACACTAGTCATCATACGATCACAAGATATAAATCCTTTTCATAATATCACAGGGTATCAACCCTTATCAAAATAATAGGATTACACCTCATTCAGGGCTCATCCATGCCCAAAGGTCATTAAGACCATCATACTATCACATGATATAAATCCTTTTCACAATATCACAGGGTATCAACCCTTATCAACATAAGAGGATTACACCTCATTTAGGACTCAAACATGCCCAAAGGTCATTAACACCATCATACTATTCCCTACAAGATCATCATTATCTTTTCATGCCTTATACCAAGGCTCAACAACATCACTTACATATAAGACACCAGATCAACACAATATTGCATTAATGAGCTAGGAGATATTCATAAACAATCATAGCAGGGTTATATTAACATTAAGGGTATTTTTGATTTGTAGAATTTGACCGGATTTTGGAGATCTTGCACTAATCAAATCCTTGATCAGAGTTGTATTGGGAATAAAAAATCGAGCAACTGTCAGTGTTTATGTTTGGTTTTCATGTATTAAAAATGTTGCAAACTGCTTGAAGAATACCAGCAACTGCCGGAAGAATAGGCACGTTCGCTGCACAATGACAATAGCAGAACGCGTGAAATGGCCCTACGCGGAGCTGGATTTCAGCGTCCCACCTTTTTGAAATGGGATCCATAATCCTGTAGTTCCACTATCAATAAAAATCATGTATTCACTACTTTTTCTAGCTCCAATTAAGGGTAACCCTCCATTTGTCACATCATCAACCCATATCACTATACCACAATGTCACCCAGAACCATTGGATGTTTAAAAGGTAAGACCATTGGTTGTTTACATAAGTAAACACCTTGGATAAACCACCTATGCAGTCCTTGAGTTGTGCTCTAGAAAGAATCACCATTTAACCCTAGACATCCCTTAATTAACAACACAAAAGTTCCATTGAGAGTAGGGTAAAACCCACAATCGATTGTTCATTTACAACAAACATCCATTGTCAACAAGTAAGCTCCTTAATTTGATCCTATAAAGGAAACCATCTAAATCACATTATTAGGACCAACATATTACATTAGCCATAATTCCACTTTCTTAGAGGAATAAACATTATATATTGACCATTGGGTCAAGTTCATATATTAAAACCATCAATTACAGTTAGGTCCGACCATTGCATCAAGTTACCCAAGAAACCATTGGTATAAGGCTTAATTGATGCTACAACTATATGATTAACTCACCATAGGTTTTGGAGACCAGATACACCATCATTAGTGACCATTAAGTCACCATAGGTTGTTAGATCAACACTATATTCATTAATCAACATCAAATATAAAACTAATATCACCATTGATTGATAACATCATTAGGGTACTTAGTTGTTAATCACTAGGCTTATAATTAGGCAAAAACATGACCTAAGGGGTTAACGTCAGTTGACACCCTTGGTTACCACCATCAATTGTCATGAAGACAACACCATAGGGTTGTTTCAATGGTACCATCATCGGGTCATGGGTTTATAGAAGAAATCAGCTTAAAACCCTAAAATTGACCATTGGTTGATAGGTGCTTAGCACCATAGGTTGTCAAACCAACCTGATAAAAATCATATTATACCTTAGGAATAACGTACACATGATCACAAGTTCATCTATAACTGAAATCAGAACATGGAACATTATAAAAATCAAAATCCAAGTCAAGCATAGCTTTTTAGTGCATGGATCATCATTTTTAAGCAAGAACATGATCTAGAAAGCTTATGGTAAGCAATAAATGTGGAGAAAGTTATAAAACTTGCATCTAATGAGAATATGAAACACCACACAGAAGAAATCTCGAGCAGGTAGGGTATAAAATCCAAGCATAAGCTATGAACTCGTCCATCTAGCACCTTTCTTCATCAAATGAGCAAGCCCTAAGCATAAGGAGCAAGAAAGGTAGGGTTTAGAGCTTTAGAGCAATTTCTACCATGGAACAACAAGGTTCTGACCTGGAGGAAGGTCTAAGGAAGGATAAGAGCAAGAGAAATGGAGAAGGAAGGAAGAAAATAACTTGCCTTGGTCAAAATCCCTAGAAGATGACCTTGGAAACCTTAGGTAGGGCTAAATGGAGCTCCAGGAGACCTTCTTCTCCAAAAAGAGGTTATATTCTACCTTAGAGCACTTGGTTCCATAAAAATAAAACAAAGTGGAGTCGTTGTTATAGGTTATAGGAAAGAGAAAGCAAGAAAGGTTTCGTACTTGGGCAAGGAAGAGGTAAATATAGCCCATGGATAAGGATGGGAGCAAGCATGAGGTGTAAAAGTAGCTTCCCCATGTGTCTATGGCCTTAAAATATAGACAAGAACACACACAAGAATCTCCCCCACAATCCATAGATACATTATTATCCCTTATTTCTTGAATTTCCAAGCAAAACAAATAATTTATTGGTTGATAGCTAGTAAAGGTAGCTCATCCATGAAGGGGTAAACCCTAAAATACCCTTGGAGAAAACACCTTCAAACCAAGGTTTAAATAGGTTCCATATGGATAAAAAAGCTTAAGAATGATGAGATAATATCCAAGAAACATAATTCAAGTGATAAATTCCAAAGAAAACCTCTCAATTGGGTAAATTGCAGAAAAGCCCAAAATGTACATAAAATTGCATAACTTGCTCAAACATTGTCCAAATTGTACCAAATTTGAAACTTAAGCTTGTATTATGATTTAAAAGCATATTAAAAGGTTATATTAGGATTATAAGAATTCAATTATGATAATTAAGCTTGTTCAACTCATGAAACAAGTTTAGGGGCCTTACAACTATAAACGCCTAACAAGGATTTTGCCCCCAAAATCCAAGGTAAACAAAGATGTGTACTTCCTTTACACCTCATCCTATTCACTTCACATGGTTACTTGAATATAATGGTAGTGTCACATCATTCATACATATCTCATCTTGGGTCATCACAAACCCCCCCACATAAGAAGACGTTTGCAAATATGGAACATAGAAACTTGTTGTGCCACCTATACAAATCTAATAGTAACTTTCAACTTTAAATTCTAGCTATCATCCTGAAATTATATCTATTGTATCAACACATTACTCAAAATTCATACTTTTCTAGCTTTTTAATAATCATGGCACGTGTCCCACACCATTCCTTGAAGCATAAAAAAAGCAGTGTATCCATCTTTTTTTTATACACTGACACTAGAACTCTTGTCAGTTCTTTTTCAGCATCAAAAGAAATGCTGACACTGGCAGTTGTCATTCCATACAAGGAAACATAATTCCTAGTCAACCTTGTTAGGGGTGAAACAACAACACTATCTTCACCTTACTAGAATTTACACAACCTACTTAGAAGACATATCATGATCCCATAAAGAAATTTAATCAACCCCATCTCACTCTTGTTCAACTTGTTCTCATAGTTATTGCTGCTTCGGCAACCCTAAGGTCCTTGAAGAAATATTCATCATATTTTTGACCATATTTGAGATACTTTGACATGTCATCATTTAAAGCTTGATATAACTTGTATGACATGACTGGAACACTCTGTTCCTCCTATTTATAAATTCTATTTGTACATTGGTTAGTCTAAAGGACATAACTCTAAACTTATCATGGTCATGTGAATTATGTCATCCAATCTAAATCTTATGCATTGATATTTGATCATAGGTTAATCTTAAAGGAACATGTATGACATATCTATTGACCAACAAACCATCTATCCTTGATAGTGGTCTTGCCCAGCTATCACTGAACCATACACAACATTATAGAATCACTTTTGTTTTTCCTTCAAAACAACATTTATAAGATCATCATCAGCTCTCTCTCTCTATCTCTCTACGGCAGAGGAATACTTGGAATGTTCATTTAATAAACATCTCCAACCTTCACACATTTCTCATACTGTTGATACATCTTGGATACTAGGATTCATTACCTTGGTATCCACCTCATGTGCTATAAGGAACTCACATCCTTATCTCATCTACTCTTACTAGCATAACAAATATCAAGAAATATAAAAGGAGTCTTCCTAATTATTGGAAGGCTAAAAAACAAACTCATCACAAACTTTATGATCTTGGAACCGTAGTCCAAACAACCTTATGCTATAATAAGCTATCCACCCTCATGTTTACAATGAATCCAAACATACCAAGTGGCAATGATCCACTTTAAAGATGTGCCCTGGAAAGGAAAGATACAAAGGGAAACACACTTCCCACATCATAGCAACATTTTTCAAGGGTCACTAGCAAAAAGGTAATCAATTCTATTTCCATTATGCAGGTTACAACTTCTTATGTATCATTTTATCCTTTTCATTTTGGGTTCCTTGCCATTAACATAGGAATCATCATGATTAACATATCTCATCACTCCTTCCTTGATGACTATTTATCACACTTGGGTATGTTCTCTTATTTTATTATGTTTTTAAACCACTTATCAACAAGTAAATTATCATATTCCACATTTTCTTCATTAAACATGGATCATCTCCCTTAATTTCTTTCACATGCCATGCTGATTTTTCATTAAAATTTTCTTACATACATAGGTTGGTCTGAGATTAACTCAGGTTCCACCTTATTCCTTTGTCATTGTTCCCATTCATCTTCTCACTTTGTACTTGTTATAGGAGTTCTCTCCATCTTATGTGGATTTCATCTGGATATGCTGGAAAGCCAAGGAATGCAGAGTTGAGATAATCAACTCATAGATAGTTTGTGACGTGCAAGGTTGAGGGAGGAACATATATAACCGTTGTCTATGCCAATCCTCACATTAGTGTCTGCCGTCTCATCTGGAAGCACATTGTAGAAATGGGACACAAGTTTAACGGACCATGGGTGGTCGTGGGAGATTTTAATACCACCATTAACCCATATGAGAAAAGTGGAGGGAAACATTATAACTTTGTGGAAGCCTAGTTATTTAACAACACTCTAATGGAAGTTGGTCTCTCCGATTTAGGGTTCTTTGGTCTAAATTTCACATACAAGCACAGAGGTCTTCACGAATGGTTAGATAGAGCTGTGGCTAACATTGATTTCATCTAGGAGAGAGCCAACTTTTCTATGACTCACCTCCCTCAGATTTTCTCGGATCACTGCCCTATTATCATCAAAGATACTAGAACACAAGTGTGGAAGGGACGGTTCAGTACAAGGACCTACTGGGAAGGCAATGAGGAGTTCAAGGACATGCTTATGCACACTTGGTAAGGGGAGCATGACTTCTATATGGTGATGGGTAATGCAAAGAAGAATATAACAACCTGGGATAGAAAGTACAGAAAACAAAAGAGAGCAGAAAGATAGGCTGATCAGAATTATAAATAAGCTACAAAGTATGCAGGAGAGAAGGTATGACCCCTGGACTGACGAGCTTTATCTAACCACGCAAGAAGAACTAGTAAAGATCCTCAAATAGGAGGAAGAGGAATGGATAAGGAAGACCCACATTAGTTCACTGAAACATGGGGATGACAACTCTAAATTCTGTCAGGCATATGTGAAACAGAGGAAAAGAGGCAATTGTATCAAAGCATTAAAGGATAACAATAACAACAGGACCACCACAGAGGAGGAGGTTAAATATCTAGTTCAAAATCATTTCAAAACCATCTTTACTGCTCCTGAGATGGAGAGGTCACTGAATAGCAGCTGTATTCCGGGGAACTTTCGACAACTTACTCACAACGAAAAGTGGATGATGGCAGCTGAGCCAACAGAGGAGGAGGTTCTACAAGTACTCAAGAAAACTGATCCCAACAAAGCTACGGGTCCAGACGGGGTCACCGGGAATTTTATGAGGAAGTACTGGAATATTATCGACAACTCTGTCATGTTGAAAATCACTAAGGCGCTCAGGGGGGTAGCTCTACCGACAGAGATTTATAATTAGACCATTGTCTTGATACCAAAGGTTCATCATCTGGAAAGGTGCGATCAACTGAGGCCCATATCTTTGAACAACCTATGTCTGAAAATTTGATCAAAGATCGCGGTGGAACATCTGAAACGATGCATGCCAGACTAGATTTCTCATGAATAATCGAGCTTTGTGTCTAGGTGAAGAATCACTGATAACATCGCAGTAGTTCAGGAGGTCATCCATAGAATGAGGAGGAATAAGGGGTCTAATACTATGGCTATGAAAGTGGACCTCTCAAAGGCCTACGACATGATGTCCTAGGATTTCGTTGAAGACACTCTTAACCACACAGATATCCCTGAGAATCTAAAAGGATACATAATGAACACGATCAAAGCTGGGAAAACTTCAATTGTATGGAAGAATACCACACTACCAGAGTTTAAGGTGACAAGAGGGTTAAGGCAAGGAGACCCAATGTCTCCTTACTTGTTCGTTCTATGCATAGATAGATTGAGTTAGATGATCAGAGAAAGAGTAAGGAAGGGCGTTTGGAACCCAGTGAAATTATCAGCTAAGGGACCTGAGCTAGCACATATGTGCTTCACTGATGATATAATCTTGTTCGCAAAAGCAACAATAGACAACATCAAAACTATTACAGAGTGCTTCAAAGAGTTCAGTGCTGCCTCAGGCCAAAGGATATCGGTTGAAAAAAATGAGAATACACTTTTCCAGAGGAGTTAAGAAGAGAATGCGTCGAGCCATTTGCAGGTCCAGTGGTTTCATTGAGACATCTGACCTGGGAAAACACCTCGGGGTGCCGCTGTTGCATAAGAGGGTAAATAAGGAAACCTATGGCAAAGTGCTCACCGATGTGAATAATAAGGTGACATCCTGGGCAGCCCACTACCTATCCCATGCAGGGAGGGTCTGTCTAGCGAAGGCGACGCCTACCTACTTGATGCAAACGACCCTTTTGCCGGTAGGTCTATGTGATTGGATCAACGACACAATCAAGAAGTTCATTTGGGGGAGGAAGGAAGAAACGACCCCTATATCTCATAGCCTAGAGGAAGGTTATTAGTAGTAGAGTTAATGGAGGTTTAGGCATTAAGACCATGAGAGACTAGAACAAGGCTCTCATGGTGAATAATTCATGGGAAGTGGCAACAAATAGATCCACGATATGGTGTCAGCTAATGAGCAGTAGATACAAAGCTCATAAGGAAGGAAATAGACCGAATCTCTCTAGGCTGGTGAGGGATACCTTGGAGGGCAAAGAGTTCATCAATAAAAATTCTCATATACAGTTGGTGACGGGCATGGACACTAACTTTTAGAATGAGGTTTGGGTGAGGAACTGAGGGAAGCTGAGAGATAACGCCACCAAGGCCATACTAGAGGATCTCCAGGATCTGAAGGTGTAGAGTGTTGTGCTCGACAATGATGTATGGGATGTGAATTTCCTGAGGGAGTGGCTTCCGACGAACTATGTGAAGGAGATTCTACATATTCAGCCACCTAAGAAGCATGTTGGGAAAGATAGTAGAGTTTGGAATCATACTAGCACATACAAATTCACGACAAACTCAGCTTATAAATCCTATCGAGAGGAAGCAGATCTCGTGGTTCAGGGTGAATGGTGGACAATTTGGGAAGCCCACACCTCAACTCGGGTAAAGATGTTTATGTGGACATTGTCGCATAATGCCATCCTCATGAACAAGAGGAGAAAGGAGAGGCAGATGCCAGAGGATAGCAAGTACAACATCTGTAAGACACATGAGGAAGATAACCTTCATGCTATTTGAGATTGTAACCATGCTACTGACTGCTGGATGAATCCTAAAGAAAGGGAGCAATTGTGCCCTTGTTGCGAGGGAATGGAGAGGGAGGTGGTTGATAGGGAAGGGAACCAAAGTTATCGCCAAGGATGCTCTGGAAGCTGAAGTGAAAGCCATTATCATCGCCATGGAGGAGGCAAAGAAGGTAGGGTTGGATAAGGTAATCGTGGAATCGGACTGCAAGCTTGTTGTTCAACTACTCCAAGGGGAATAGGCTGAAGCACCACGATTTATAGAAGCTCAAACTGACTGCAAGAGGATGATGAGGCCAAATTGGATGCTTGTCCATGTGAGGAGAGATCGAAATCAGCTGGCTAATCAGTTAGCCAGCTACCATAAAAAACAAAACCAAGGATGGAGGTATTACACCCGTCCACCTGAATGCCTATATGACAGGCTAATTAGACATTGTAATGGCAATAGTAATGCCAAGTTTAATGCAGTTCATAACCTAGTATGTAGTAGTATCATTGATGTGCTCATAAGAGGAGGACGGGGTGAATAAAACACCTCCTGACTTACCCAAAAAAAGCACGTATGTAAATATTGGTTGACTTTAAAATAAATGTAAACTAAAGGCCTAGAAATTTATACACACTAAAAGTAAAAATGTAACATGATATGAACAACTACTTAAAGAAAATTAACAAAAAAATCAGGGATCACAACAACAATATAGCTATGTAGTCAGTGGGGATAGGTGGAGGGTAAAAAATAGTTCTGTTACACCCTATCCAATAGGGTGATTGGACCTAGGCTAGTCGACCAATTGCCTTGGTCCAGTTTGGCAAATGGACACAGTTCACTCAGACAACTAGACACCATCTCATGCCTCAAGATTTTACCATATTGGCTTCATTCGGAATGGGTTCTCTTGGTCATCAAAAAACTAGTCACCATCTAGACAGTCGATTGTCCTAGTCCAATTAGGTTGTTATAATCAGTCCAATCGAATGGCTAGACTCAGTCAAATTAATCGATTGGCCTACCAATAAGCCCAAAAATTATTTAGTTAGTTCCCTAAACCTTTTAGTAACCAACTAATAATATGCTCACAATTATACTTATCTTCCCTATGCATCATGTGTGTGATCCAACATGATCCAGATTTTTTTATAATATTATAATTCAAAAGCCAATGATTGGTATGTAGCAAGACTTCCTCTCCACCTAAATAGCTAGAGAAGTTGGAGAACAACTTTTACCTAGTATCATGATCAGTGTTACAGTAACCACAAAATGCCTTTTTCATAGATATCCCAATTGAAATTGGGGCATAGAATTTTCATTCTCCTAGCATTTAATCTAGGTTCTTTGAACTTGATTAGCTATTCAAGATGTTGTGAGATCAATATCATATAATGACTCACATGAGCATGGCCATGCATTTCCATAGTGTCGCTTATCATGTGTCCAGGATATCACTTTGAATGCGGGACAAATTTATTATAGATCACTTAAATAATCTAGAAGTATTACAATGCATCTAGTTACTACCTTTTTGACAACCCTTATTCGAGTTACATTGTCCCAGTCTCGAAGTACACATAACAAAATGTGACTACTATAGTGACTTCAGGTCTAAGGATCACAATCACCACTATCACTTTGAGATATTACTCTAACATGTCATTACATAACTTTTGTGTGAAATTCTCAGTGTCATTTTGTCAATACACTTTTTCTATAACAAGTACATATGTTTCTGAGTTGATATCCAATATCATGATTAAGGATACATAGGCATCACTCAAAATACATAATATTCTTATGTATTATTGTTGTACCATAACATTCATAATAATAATTGACTAGAAACATAACAAGAATATAGACTATTTAATATGCATATGATCTCATGGTTAGGTCCTCAACACAAACATATATCATCAAGGCATAACATTCTAAGGACATTATTAGGTTTATTGATTATTTCAATACTAAAACAAACACAACAAGTGGAATTTCCTTTTATTAGTAATCTAGTAAAATACAAATATCCTTTTTACAAACATCACATGATGTCTCTAAGGGCATATAACCAACATTTATATGGGTATTTGTAAACCTACTGACAAATTTGTCACAAGAGAGTCCACTGCAGGACCAAACCCTAAAGATAGGGTACCCCACAAAGAATGACCTAACGAGAGGGTATGCCATAGAGAGTTAAAAAATATCAGTCAAGAATTTATAATTGAAAATTCAATTTTGATTGTTTAATGATAGTTTCTTTCTATGTTTGTTTACATTGTTATACCTATATGGACACATTTTGCTTGCACCACATACCATTCTAGAGATATACTGATCGTGTCTTGTTTGTCGGCATTTTAGATTAATATAGAAATTAACTGAAGAAATGGAATTCCCAAGAAAATGACACAAAAAGAAAAGGTGACTAAAGTCTACTGGAGGATTATAGCTAGATTTCCTTTACATTGCAAACTGGAGTTTTCCCCTTTATATGTAACTCCCTAGAGGAGTTGTATCTTCATATTGCTATCAAAGTTGTTTCTATTAAGTGAAATTTCTAATCATTATTGGTTATTTACAAAACCTGGATCCTAGAAAAATGGATAATGGCTCTTTCCCTCTCAGTCCACCTTAATTGGGGATAATAGGGGGAGGGGGTCATTACATGAGGGTTTAGAATTGATTTGGATTTGATATGATTAATTCTTTTGGAGTTTCTTCATGTTTTATAGCCTCCCAATCAATTGTGGTTTCCTAAATGGAATCCCAACCAACTCCTTCAGAGGAAGTGTGGCCCGGTTAATATTAAAAAAATGAAGAAACTAAAATGACACATTTTTTCAATGACACCAATTGTATAGAGATCCTAAAATACTTAATACAGGTAATTTCATTAGTTTAATTTTTTAGAACTTGATATTAGAATGAGAATGTGAAATTTGGATTTTGGGGAAGAATCCATCCTAGTTTTATCTATAAGAATTTGTCTTCTTCATTACCTAAGGACAACCCATGTAACCTATATTGACATTGTATGTGTATGTTTTCTATTCAATATGCTGACACCATGGGCCAATTTTTGGGTTTTGAATCATGGATGACATATTCTTATTTTTTCCTTAACTTTTCCTTTTAGTTGTCTAGCTAGAACCCTTGGAAGCTAGAAGTGAAGAAGTTACTGGATAAACTAGATTAATTAGTGATTTGGATAGAGAGAATCTTGACCACAAGGATGGTTTAATATAGGTGATTGGGTACATGTTCTATTTTGTGGTAATTCATGTAATTTAGATGATATTCAATTTGTTACAAGAGCTTAAGGAACAAGTATTTGTTTAGTTTGATGTCTTACATGTTCCATTTTTTTGTAGTCATAATCTTAACAATAAATTTATAAAGAATTAGAAAAGAAAATAATTGGTTGTATGATAAGTAAGAACATGATATTTGTATTGAACTAAAAGTGATTTGATAAATTATCTCTTTAAATTTCATTTGATACATTTTGTCTTATCATTAGGGTACTAGAATCTTTATGATAAATAGTTAAGCATATTAGTAAACTATTCGTATGGAAGTAACATTCTTTATAGCCTCCTTCTAGAAATGTATAGTGTGCATGTTGCTAACCGTTATTGAGACCAATTCAAAGACAATAAACTTGCTAATGAACTAGGCAAACTCCACCCATGACCCTCTAGTAGGAGATGTTTTTTCTCACAATAGAAACACATTAAGTTCATCAAATTAGAGTTAGGGAAGATTGTGGTGGATCTCCTTGTAGTTAAGTAGCTTAATAAAGACTTTTCTTGAGTTACTTTCATTTGAGGAACCACTATCTCTACTTAATGCATGAAAATAATGAATTAACTTTTAATTGAAATAAATTTTAATAATGAAACATATGAAATACCTTTTCTATGAAATGATAATGGATATACAAATACATATACATTATCTATAACTATGGTATGATTTTGTTTCTTACATCAATCAAAATTTATCTTACAAATACTCTTATTATCAAACTATATTAATGTTTCTCACAGATTTACATTTGATCAAAAATAAAAGAACATATGTAAATATTGGTTGACTTTAAAAGAAATGTCAACTAAAGGCCTAGAAAGTTATACACATAAAAGTAAAAATTTAACATGATATGGACAATGATGCGATGATTTTGAGTCACATTTATAGACTTATGTTATTTGTGTTTTATGCATTTATTAGTCATTTTGGTGGTTAATATTGCATAATTCATATGCTTTGGTCTATGACCCTTCTCTATGTCAATCTCCCTTATTTTAGTATTTTGAGCATAAATTATTACAAGAATATGTTTTGTTTCGGCTTATGTGGTTTCATGTTGAAATTTCAGGAAAAACAAGTATCTGCTGCTGTCGATACCATCGACAATGGTCGATACCATCGACCGGACCACAAGCATCCAGCAGTAAGGAGCAGAAAAATCTCGATACTATCGACAGGAGAGTCGATGGTATCGAGATACCATCAGGTTGCTTCAGAAAAGAGAGTCGATACTATCGACACAAATGTCGATACCATCGACTAGTGGAGCTACAGTGACGGTAAAAGGACAAAACCGACGCCTATGAATGTCGATACCATCGACACTCATCGATGGTATCGAGATGGCATCAGTTGTGACAAAGAAAAGAAAAGAAATCCAGCCGATACAGTGCAGGGTCGATACCATCGACACGCGTCGATGGTATCGACACCGTCAGATACATGTTTGCTTCAGATTGATCTAAATCCGACGGCTGTGGTAATTTGGTGACCCAATTCAGAGATTATACCTAATGACGGTGGCCAAGAGCAATCTATCACGTCATTAGCTGCTGCACACATCCCGAGAAGGTGTGGAGAGAAGAACGGAGCCCAGAAGCACACCCCAGCCGATCCGGACGCTGAAGAAGACGATTTCCACCACCGAAAGGCGGGAGAACGCGTATTCTATGCCAAGGAGCGCTTGGATCTTCTCCGTTCAGGGGTTTCACCACTCAATCACATTTTTCTCCATGTTTCCCTTTTTCTACTCCACATTTTGCTCTGAGATGAACATGCGGGGCTAATTCCCTTTGTCTTTAGGACCGGGAGTAGCCCGGGAATTCATTGTATGACAATTTTATCATAGTAATTCATATTTTATCTCTTAAATCCGTGGTATAATTTCATTTTCTCAATTATATTGTTATGCTTGATCACCATAATAATAATTTAATGCCCTTAATTACTTTGAAAGAAGAATTAACGGTTGAAAAGAGACGAAATTCACATTAATTGACAAATCCCTTGAACAAGGTGGTGTAAGGTTAATGGTGGATACTGAGAGATCAATTTTAATGCACCTAGTTTAGGGTATAGGTTACTACGACGGTGGAACCGACCTAGACATATGTAGTGAATTGTACCACGACAGTGGGAAATTCTGATTTCAGGCCACTACTCGGATAGAGAGATAAATTTGAATTACTGAATAGAATTTAATACAATGAAAACCCGCGGTGAAACTGCAATCCTAAAGATCTCATCTTGAATTGATTAAACCAAACATTTAATCGATTGCTCTATTTTGTTTTATTTCATTTTCTTTTAATTTTAACATCAACTTCCAACTTTTAATCGGTCTAGCTGATTGTGAGTAGTTAGTAGTAGTCCCCGATAATTCACGTGTCCCTGAGTTCGACTCGGGCTTCACAAAGGCCTATATTACATTGACGCGTACACTTGCGTTTCTACGCACGTAAAAAGCATGTCAAGTTTTTGGCGCCGTTACCGGGGACACGGCAGTTGTCAGCACTACGAGTGCTGCAAGCGGCCACTCTAGGCCACTTTTTATTATTTTTATTATTTTGAAATCATTTAAAAAAAAAGATTATATCTTATCTTCGCATCTTGTAGTTGTCTAGCACGGTAATGAACTTAAATTTTCACTTTGCAGGTACTGTGCATGGTGCAGACGCGTAGCACTGACTACACACAACAAGCACTAGAGGTTCCATTGCAGGGAACGGAAGACAAAGAGGATTTCAATCAAGACCATCTGGAAGAAATAGACTCAGAATCCGAACAGGAAGAGATGGCAGAGCCACAGACAATATGGGAGAAGATCAAGGCTTCTTCTTCATCCGCTTCGAAGGGGCTGATCAAGAGGCAGGCGGTTGATATTCCAGCATACAAGATTGATCCTGCATTAATCAACTTGGTGAAGTCAAATACATTCCATGGGCTTAAGAATGAAGACCCAGTCGCACATATAAGTCAGTTTGTGGAGAATTGTGATATGATAAAAATAGACAGTTTTCCACAAGATGTTCTCTACTTGAAGCTCTTCCCGAGTTCTCTAGCGGGAAATGCACGAGAGTGGTTGCACAACCTGGACCATGAATATGTGGAATCCTGAGACCACATGGTGGAGGTTTTCTTCGAAAGGTTCTTCCCATCCGAGAAGACCAATGACATGATCAGGAAGATCCACAACTTCACCCAGAAAGTAGGAGAGACCTACTCTGAGACCTGGGAAAGGTTTCAGATCATGCTTAGACGGTGCCCGCATCACGGGCTTGACAAGGAGACACATGTCAAGATCTTCTATTTTGCTCTCTCCGAGCACGATAAAAGTAACCTCGATTCAGCAGGCTCAGGATTCTTCTTAAACAACACAGACACTAGGTGTTGGGAAATCCTTAAGAACATGGCCAAGAAGTAATCATGGGGCGAGAGGGACGATGTGGAGCATGTTCGAGTAGCAGGGGAATCTAAATCAATCAATGAGCTGAATGAGAAGATGGATCTTCTCGCGAAGAAACTACTTGCAAAGGAGGATACTGAGTCGGAGGATGAGGCTCAAGTTAAATTCATGAGGCAGCCACAAGGCTAAAGAAATAATGATTATTCATGGAGGAAGGACAAGAAGTTCTCCTGGAAGGATCCAAACAACTTCTTGTAGGATCCAGATGCAAAACCCCAGCCAGTAGCGGAGGATAAGAGCACAGAGTTGCTCAATCAAGTGATAAAGCAAAATCAAGAATTAATGACTACTTTTGGCCAGCAGATAAAACAACAAAGGGAGTTTATGAACCAGTTCGGGCAGACATTGCAGAGCCATGGGGCTCAAATGAGGACAATAGAGACGTCCATGGCGCAAATGGTAGCAGAGATAGCAAATTTGAAGAAGTCGGCGCACCAAGGTTTTCCGGGTAACACTAATATTCCAGGAGGAAACCAACAGGTGAAGGCCATCTTGCTAAGGAGTGGTAAGAAACTGTTAAACCCCAGAGCCGATGAACCAAGCAAACCCCAAGCAAAAATTGAAGGTGAGGCCACTGAGGAGCTGCCCATACCAGTCACAGAACCAGTTGCGGATATAGCAGTGGATGCTACTGAAGATCCTATTGCAGAGGAGGAGGAGACGCAGAAAAGGACACCTTATGTGCCACCGCATCAAAGGGCACAGGCTGTCCCGGTCCCATATCCGAACAGTGCAAAGGCAAGGAAAGTGGATGCCCAATTTAAAAAGTTTCTAGATAGTTTCAGAAAGCTTTCAGTTAACATCCCATTATTGGAAGCAATTAAGCAAATCCCTTCTTACGGAAAATTTCTGAAAGACATCATTACCAAGAAGAGAAAAATCCCAGACACAGAGGTTGTTGTGCTTAAGGAGAAGGTGAGTGCCTTCATCATGGGCACATTGCCACCAAAGAGGCAGGATCCAGGCTGTTTCAACATCTCATGTTACATTAGGAAAGTTAAGTTTGGAGAAGCGCTATGTGACTCAGGAGCGAGCATTAACTTGATGCCCCTCTCTACATTCAAGAAGTTGGGATTAAAAGAGTCACGACTGAGCAACATGACAATCCAATTGGCGGACAATTCAGTGGTAAAGCCATACAATATTTGTGAAGACGTGCTAGTAAAAGTAGATCGATTTGTATTTCCAGTAGATTTTGTCGTCATGGAGATGCAAGATGAACAAGGCAATGAGCTACTACTCGGACGACCCTTCCAAGCTACAGCTGACATGATACTTGAGATGGGGAGAGGTCGTTTGACCTTAGGTATAGCCGATGATCGATTTGAGATGGTCATGCCTTCTAGCGCCACTTCACCTAAAGCCAAGGAGCAATGCCACATGTTAAAGCATTTTGATCACAATATCTCACTTTGTCTAGGGAAACCATTTTTAGATATGGCTCATGTAATGGCCAAGGTGGAAAAAGGGACTTTGGCTGTGGACATCATGGAGCAGACCAAGGTGGCATCCCTTAGCAAGGATGTAGGTTTTCCGAACGATGAGCAGGAGGACATTCCTCCCTCTGTTGAAGATGAGGCTATAGCAAATTCAGTTTTTGATGCATATCCAGAATTACCACTTGAGGCCTGCTTAGTTAATATCACTCATGATTGGATGAGAAGCAAATCACTGCAGGAGTGTGCCAAGATGCTTCATATGTTGCCGTGCTTCTATGTGAGGTACTATGAAGATTTAGGCAAACTCCCACCACCGCTTCAATCATCCTTAATCAGCCCGCCAGAATTGGAGTTGAAGCTGTTGCCACCGCACCTCAAGTATGCATTTCTAGCTGAGAAAGAAAAAATGGCCTTTGATTATATCTGCTTATCTGAGTGCTGAGGAGGAGTACCAGTTGCTGATAGTGCTAAAGAACCACCGGGGAGCATTTGGGTGGTCTGTTGCAGATATCAAGGGGATCTCCCCTACTTTATGCCAGCACAAGATTCGACTCGAGGAGGGAGCCAAACCGGTGATTCAACCGCAACGTCGACTAAATACGAGCATGATGGAGGTTGTTAAGAAGGAGGTGATTAAACTTCTTTCTGCAGGTATCATCTATGCTATTTCTGATTCTACATGGGTGAGTCCTACGCAAGTAGTCCCTAAAAGGGGGGAATCACTGTTACCCATAATATTTTAAATGCACCTGTCACCACCCGCTTGGTAACCGGGTGACGTGTTTGCATAGATTACCAACGATTGAATGCCGCTACACTAAAGGATCACTTTCCTCTTCCATTTATCGATCAAATTTTAGAGCGCTTAGCCAGCCGATCACATTTTTGTTTTCTGGATGGTTATTCGGGGTACAATCAGATTTCGATAGATCCTAAGGACCAAGAGAAGTCCACATTCACTTGTCGTTATGGAACGTTTGCGTAGTGCCGTATGCCTTTTGGGTTATGTAATGCACCGACGACCTTTCAACGTTGTATGCTCACCATTTTTTCTGATATGGTAGAACACTGTCTAGAGGTTTTTATGGATGATTTCTCTGTCTATGGTGCATCTTTTGATGAATGCCTTTACAATCTGGATAAGGTTTTGCAACGCTGTGAGGACACACATTTGGTCCTCAATTGGGAGAAATGCCACATGATGGTGAGTGAAGGAATAGTGCTAGGACATAAAGTGTCTAGCAAGGGTTTGGAGGTAGACCCGGTGAAAATCGAAGTGATTTCCAAGTTGCCCCCACCAAATTCTGTAAAAGGGGTACAGAGTTTCTTAGGTCACGCCGGTTTCTATCGTCATTTTATAACAGATTTTTCTAAGATCGCCAAACCGTTATCTGAGCTTTTAGAAAAGGATGTTGTTTTTGACTTCAATGAAAAATGTCTACATGCGTTCAACGTGCTTAAGGAAAAATTGATTTCCGCACCGGTTGTGCAAACACCGGATTGGACCAAGCCGTTTGAACTAATGTGTGACACATCCGATTTCACAGTTGGGGCTGTGTTGGGACAACGGGTGGACAATAAACCCGCTGTGATTTTTTATGCATCTAAAACTTTGAATGACACCCAACTCAATTACACGACCACCGAGAAAGAATTGCTTGCCGTTGTTTTCGCTTTTGAAAAATTTCGGCAATATCTAGTTGGATCGAAAGTCGTGGTATGGACAGACCACGCCGCCATTAAGTATTTGATGGAGAAAAAGGATGCCAAACCTAGATTGATTAGGTGGATCTTGCTTTTACAGGAATTTGATATCAAAATCAAAGACAAGGCGGGGATTGAAAATGTGGTCGTGGACCATTTGTCTAGGTTAGAGAGGGTAGATGAAAAGGATTTACACATACCCATTACCGAGACATTTCCGGACGAACAACTTTTGAAAGTGAAATCAAAAGACCCGTGGTTTTCTTATATTGTGAACTATCTTGCTTGCAAAATCATCCCGGATGATTGGACGTACCAAGAGAAGAAGAGATTTTTCCATTCTTTATGTTATTATTTCTAGGATGATCCTATTCTCTTGAAGCAATGCAGGGATGGTGTTTTACGCAGGTGTGGGCCGGAGGAGGAATACGAAAGTGTTCTTAGTCATTGTCACACACTACCGACGGGCGGCCACCATGCAAGCTCTCGCACTGCAGCTAAAGTACTGGAAAGTGGCCTATACTGGCCTACCTTGTTTAGGGATGCTTATGAGTTTGTGCGTCAATGTGATTCCTGCCAAAGGGCGGGCAACATTTCGAAGAGACAAGAGATGCCCCTTAATATATTCCAGGAGGTTGAGGTATTTGACTTATGGGGTATAGATTTTATGGGACCCTTTGTGTCCTCAAATTCTAATTTGTATATCCTTTTGGCTGTTGATTACATGTCGAAATGGGTAGAGGCAATACCCACAAGGACTAATGATTCCACTGTAGTGTGCATGTTTGTCAAAGAATATATTTTCTACAGGTTTGGTGTACCAAGGATGATCATAAGTGATGGAGGTACACACTTCCGGAATCAAAAGTTCACGGCACTGTTGAGAAAGTATGGGGTCAAACACAACATTGGTACCCCTACCACCCGCAAACTCAAGGACAAGTGGAGGTCTCCAATAGGGAGATTAAGAAGATATTGGAGCGTATTGTGGCTTCCACAAGGAAGAATTGGAGTACCCTACTACCGGATGCGTTGTGGGCATACATGACGGCGTTCAAGACACCCATCGACACTATGCCTTTTAGGTTGGCTTATGGTCGGGCATGTCACTTACCGGTGGAACTGGAGCATAAGGCGCATTGGGCGCTGAGGAAGCTAAATCTGAGTTATGATGAAGCGGGAAAGAAGAGGTTACTTGAACTCAATGAACTTGACGAGCTGCGAATGAATGCATATGAAAGCTCGCAGATCTACAAGGAGCGCACAAAGTTGATTCACGATCACCATATTCAAAGGCACATTTTCAAGAAAGGAGACCGTGTCTTATTGTTCAACTCCAGGCAGAAGATGCACCTCGGGAAGTTGAAATGCCGATGGAGTGGACCATTCACAGTAGAGGAGGTCAAACCACATGGCGCGATCCTGGTGCGTGATGGCGAGACCACATTCTTGGTCAATGGACAAAGGTTGAAATTGCATTTTGGTGAAGATCACACAAGGAAAGTGAATGAGGTCAATCTCATTACACTTCCAGATGCATGAGAAGCTTAATGTCATCTAGCCTAAGACGTTAAATAAGGGCGCTTGTTGGGAGGCAACCCAACCATCGGTAATGTAGTTTACTTTCTTTTACATTCGTACTTTGGTTTGTTTTGACTTTGTTTTTAGTGTAAAAAAGATACTGTGATCGTTTGGGTAATGTGCAGGACTGAGGCCGAGTCGATACCATCGACCCTTATGTCAATGGTATCGACCGGGGTACAGGTTGGTGACTGCAGAAATTGCACTACATCAATACTATCGACGACCTCATCGATAGTATCGACACACCAACAGGTTGATCGCAAAGACAAAGTCAATAGTATCGACATGCCAGTCGATACCATCGAGATATCTAGAGATATTCAGAACAAATCGTCTAAGTGAAGTCGATACCATCGATGGGCCTGTTGATGGTATCAACACAGTTACAGGCAGAAGGCAGTGGCCGGGCCTCGCGAGGGTGTTGCCCTAACCAGAAGTCGATACCATCGACTTGCGTCGATAGTATCGATACGACCCGTCACCGATCCGTGAGAGGAGATCAACGGCGATCGCTGCAACTAGAAAGTCAATCCGGGGGACGGGTCGATACCATCGACACATGTCGATAGTATCGACAGGTCAGCGATCCGGGCCCCGCAAATCTAGCCATCGACGACCATCGATACCAGTGGCAGTACAGATTGTGCTACCCGTGTCGATACCATCGACCCGTGTCGATACCATCGACCCGTGTCTATGGTATCGACGGGCGTACAACAGCTCCGGCCACAGCTATATATGAGAAGGATTGTCGTCATATGACGTCACAACTCCAGAGCAATTCTTCTCCACCTGTGCCGAGCGTATTCAAGAGCAATCCGAGCCCGGCGACGAGCATCCAGGAGCACGTTCTTCATTGAGCGGAGATTTCCTTCTCCGATCTTCACTGAGCTCTTTCTCTACTTCTCCTTCTTCCGCAACCATGGTGCATGTTGCCGGTGCGTCTTCTTCACACGCCAACCCGATGGACATTCCGGAGTTTGTGCCTCCACCGACTACATCAATCCCACGCCCGCGGATTGTCCATCCATCCGCGGAGGTCAAGAAGATCTATGAGGAGATCATGAAGAGGAAAATTGAGCCGACCCGCTATGTTGAGCGGGAGACGATCCACAACTTGGGGTTCGACGCTAATCTCGCCTACGTCTTGAAAGGGCAGGCGAGACACACAAGCATGATGCCCGACGAGATGGAGTATCATGCCGATGGCCAGCAGTTCTTTGGTGACTGGCCGACATACAAGGAGCTGGTGGCTGAATTCATGGCATCGCTGGACATCTGTGTCGTGCCAAACGACATCATTGCCACGGACCGCGAGTGGATCAAGGGCCGGGTGTCTTTCCGGCTGTACAACAATGACTACAATCTTACACTTCGTTAGTTCAATGAGATTTACAACTAGAATCATTCGCGAAGTGACTACCGGCGGCCGGACAACCGTACCGACTACGACGCGATCTTCACCGAGCTTGTGACGGTGCCGCCAGGTAAATCTGTGAGCTACCACAACGCAGCGGTAGCAGACTTTGAGCATCTATTCGTGCGGATTTTTCATCGGATGCTACGTTCCACCCTATTTGCTAGGGGTGATCTGTCCCTTAGCAAATTCCATGAGACGGACCTATTCTTCTTGTACAAACTACTCAAGCGCCAAGAATGCAACTGGGGAGCTTTCTTTCTGCAGCGAGTGTTGGCAGTCAAGCGAAGTACGCGGAAGGCTCCAATTCACTTTGGAGGACTCATCATTCCACTGGCACACTACCTTGGGCTGATCTTTGCAACCTTGAATCTGCTCTCCAACAGAAGCAAGGTTAATTTGCAACATCTTCACCGATCAAACCTCATCTTGCTTCAAGGTGGTTTACCTTATGCTCATTGCCATGTAAACCACGCATACCAAGAATGTTCGCTTCCCGATCCTGTCTTCAATATCGAGGGTGCTCAACATTTCCGATGGCCCATCATAGCCATTGCTGACTCCGATGAAGACGGCGGCAATGACGATGAAAACAATGACGACGAGGCTGAAGAGGAAGAGGAGACCTACACTCCTCTTCGGGCATGAGTGGCACCTAGGAAGCGTCCTCGCATGCATCCGGGTGCATCTTCATCTTCGCAGCCTCCGCCACCACCACCGCCCTCGCAGCCAAGCGAGGATGTCTATTCCATGCAAGGAATGTATGCCATGCTGTAGGATATACATCAAACGCAGCAGCGCCATACAACAGTGTACACTGGTGTTCATGAGACGACAAACAAGTTTCTTGATAATCAGAGGGCAATCTTTGAGAATGAGCGCCTCCTCCTCGACAACCAACAACAGATTCATGACATGTTGCATAGGATGGAGATGCAGCAGCAACCCTTTTATGATCATTACTGGAGCCAAAACTACTTTGGGGGGTATCCACAACCTCCATCCATGCCCCAATATGATCCTAGCTTTCAGGGGCAGTACCCATCCTGGGACCCCACGGCCCCACAGTACCCGCCTCCGCCAGAGGAGTAAATCGGTATCTCTGTTCCAACCTTTCAGATTGTTTTTGACTATGAGGCCATAGTCGAATTCAAGCTTAGGGAGGATTTTGGAACGACTCTATCCTTTAATTTTCTCACTTTTTAGTTTTTATTGTTTTACTTCTTGTCATTTAGTTTTTGCAATCTTAGTTTGTTTGTAGGATCCACACCCTATCTAGTGTAATTGTGGATGTCTTAAGTCATGTGTCATCTCATTTGCTTGTACATGGGAATTAAGGGAAAATTTAAAAAAAATTGAGTGATTCGCAAGCTTGTGTTGTTCAACTTTGAGCACATAACTTAAGAAAATGATTGGTTTTGTCAACTCTAGAACAGAAAATCACAACTGTACATTCCTAATGATTCATGAAAAGTGGACGGAATTGGTTGTTTGAGCCTAAACTGACCAAATGATAATGAGACTCTAATTTGAAGTAAGAGGGAGAAACCTCTTTACTACTACATAGGTCAGTAAGGAGGGACACATAATACTTTTCAAAGGTTCAGTCAATTAGTCTTGTGATCTTTCCACCTCATTGTTTTTCACAATCCACCATAAGAAATTGGAAGTACTTTACGATTTTAACCTTTTTGATTGCATATCATATAGATAGGTTTTGCATTGCAACCACTTTCATATGTTTTGCATAAAAAATAAAAAATTAGAATAGTTATACATGCACATTATCCTTAGGTGCGTGTCATTTAGCTGCATTCATAATTTCTATGCATAGAGCACATCATGTAACTTATTTCTTCTCTAAGGGTGATTAGCTGTTCCATACCTTCATAAATGCTTCAAATATTTAAGCTATGCAGAAAAAGTGAGCCCAACAAATAATTCATTGTCAATTATGGATATAAGGGCTTAAGAAAAAAAGAGTGAAAAGAAAAAAAAATGAAAAAGAAAAAGAAAGTATTGAGAAGTAGAATAAAAAGGAGAAAGGAACATAGTCTCATTCACATTTTAAGATGAGTAAGTACATGGTGTAGCTTAGTTAGATATCCATCTCATCTTGAGATGGGATGTTAGTGCATGCATCATTCCACCCAATCTTAGGCATTAGGGCAATTTTCATGTGCAAGTGCATCATTTAGGGCATTGTTGTTTTATGCATGTTGAAACCATATTATACTTCCGTTTCTTCCATGAGCCACCCATTCCATCCAGCCGTTGCTCGAATTGGTAGGCCACCGTGATTTTCTCCTCACTTGTGAATATCAGGAGAGCTTCTTCCATGTAGATGGTAGTTAGGGCGAGCAACGTAGTATAGGAGATCACAAGATGCACTGAGTCTGGACCAGCGAGTTTTATTATGTTAACTGCCTTATGTGATAGTGTTCATCAGTTTTGAGGTAGATATCTTTTATGGATGATTACTGTCGCCTTTAAGGTAATTATCATTCTGTGGTTAGTGAGGGCCGAAATGTGAATGTCCAGTGGGGATCATATGGGATGTCTGTTGTGATGATTTGTTCTTTAGTTGACTCTGGAAATTCTATTCTAAGGTTTAGTTTCTCGAGGGCGAGCAATGTTCAAGCTTAGGGGAGTTTGATGCGATGATTTTGAGTCACATTTATAGACTTGTTTTATTTGTGTTTTATGCATTTATTAGTCATTTTGGTGGTTAATATTGCATAATTCATCTGCTTTGGTTTATGACCCTTCTCTATGTCAAATCTCCCTTATTTCAATATTTTGAGCATAAATTATTACAAGAATATGTTTTGTTTCGGCTTATGTGGTTTCATGTTGAAATTTCAGGAAAAACAAGTATCTACTGTTGTCGATACCATCGACAGTGGTCGATACCATCGATCGGACCACAGGCAGCCAGCAGCAAGGAGTAGAAAAATCTCGATACTATCGACAGGAGAGTCGATGGTATCGAGATACCATCAGGTTGCTTCAGAAAAGTGAGTCGATACTATCGACACAAATATTGATACCATCGACTAGTGGAGCTACAACGACGGTAAAAGGACAAAACCGACGCCTATGAATGTCGATACCATCGACACTCGTCGATGGTATCGAGATGGCATCAGTTGCGACAAAGAAAAGAAAAGAAATCCAGCCGATACATTGCAGGGTCGATACCATCGACACGCGTCGATGGTATCAACACCGTCAGATACATGTTTGCTTCAGATTGATCTAAATCCGACGGCTGTGGTAATTTGGCGACCCAATTTGGAGATTATACCTAATGACGGCGGCCAAGAGCAATCTATCACGTCATTAGCCGCTGCACACATCCTGAGAAGGTCTGGAGAGAAGAACGGAGCCCAGAAGCACGCCCTAGCCGATCCGGATGCCGAAGAAGACGATTTCCACCAACGAAAGGCGGGAGAACGCGTATTCTACGCCATGAAGCACTTGGATCTTCTCCGTTCAGGGGTTTCACCACTCAATCACGTTTTTCTCCATGTTTCCCTTTTTTCTACTCCACGTTTTGCTCTGAGATGAACATGCAGGGCTAATTCCCTTTGTCTTTAGGACCGGGAGTAGCCCGGGAATTCATTGTATGCCAATTTTATCATAGTAATTCATATTTTATCTCTTAAAGCTGTGGTATAATTTCGTTTTCTCAATTATATTGTTATGCTTGATCACCATAATAATAATCTAATGCCGTTAATTACTTTGAAAGAAGAATTAACAGTTGAAAAGAGACAAAATTCACATTAATTGACAAATCCCTTGAACAAGGTGGTGTAAGGTTAATGGTGGATACCGAGAGATCGATTTTAATGCACCTAGTTTAGGGTATAGGTTACTACGACGGTGGAACCGACCTAGACATAGGTAGTGAATTGTACCACGACAGTGGGCAATTATGATTTCAGGCCACTACCCGGATAGAGAGATAAATTTGAATGACTAAATATAATTTAATACAATGAAAACCCGCGGTGAAACCACAATCCTAAAGATCTCATCTTGAATTGATTAAACCAAACATTTAATCGATTGCTCTGTTTTGTTTTATTTCATTTTCTTTTAATTTTAACAACAACTTCCAACTTTTAATCGGTCTAGCTGATTGTGAGTAGTTAGTAGTAGTCTCTGATAATTCACGTGTCCCTGAGTTCGACTCGGGCTTCACAAAGGCCTATATTACATTGACGCGTACACTTGCATTTCTACGCACGTAAAAAGCGTGTCAGACAACCACTTTAAGAAAATTAACATAAAAATTAGGGATCACAACAAAAATATAGCTATGTAGTCAGTGGGGATAGGAGGTGGGTAAAACATAGTTTTGTGACACCCAATCCAATAGGGTGATTGGACCTAGGCTAGTCATCCAATTGGCTTGGACCAGTTTGGAAGATGGACACAGTTCACTCAGGCAACTAGACACCATCTAGTCAGTCGATTGTCGTAGTCCAATTTGGTTGTTGGAATCAGTCCAATCGAGTGAGTAGACTCAATCCAATTGACCGATTGGCCTACCAATAAGCCCATAAATTATTTAGTTAGCTCCCTAAACCTTTTAATAACCAACTAATAATATAGTTACAATTATACTTACTTCCCTATGCATCCTATGCGTGTGATCCAACATGATCCAGATTTTTTGGGTAGTGATTTTAATAATCATATTATAATTTGATAGCCAATGATTGATATGTAGAAAGACTTCCTCTCCACCTAAATCATTGGAGAAGTTGGAGAACAATTCCAACCTAGTATCATGATCAGTGTTACAATAACCATAAAATGCCTTTTTCATAGATATCCCAATTGAAATTAGGGCATAGAATTTTCATTCTCCTAGCATTTAGTCTATGTTCCTTGAACTTGATTAGCTATTTAAGATATTGTGAGATCAATATCATATAATGACTCACATGAGCATGGCCATGCATTTCCATAGTCTCGCTTATCATGTGTCCACGATATCACTCTGAAGGCAGGACAAATTTATTCTACATCACTTAGATAATCAATACGTATTACAGTGCATCTAGTTACTACCTTTTTGGAAACCCTTATTCAGATTTACATTGTCCCAGTCTCCGAGTACACATAACAAAATGTGACTACTACAGTGACTTCAGGTCTAAGGATCACAATCACCACTATCACTTTGTGATATTGCTCTAACATGTGATTACATAACTTTTGTGTGAAATTCTCAGTGTCTATTTTTTCAATACACTTTTTCTCTAACAAGTACATATGTATCCGAGTTGATATCCAATATCATGACTAAGGATACATAAGCATCACTCAGCATACATACTATTCTTATGTATTATTGTTATCCCATAACATTCATAATAATAATTACTAGGAAGATAACAAGATTATAGACTATTTAATATGCATATGATCTCATGTTTTGGTCCTCAACACAAACCATATATCATCAAGGCATAACATTATAAGGACATTATTAGGATTATTGATTATTTCAATACTAAAATAAACATAACAAGTGGAATTTCCTTTTATTAATAATCAAGTAAAATACAAATATCCCTTATACAAACATCACATGATGTATCTAAGGGCGTATAAAGAGCATTTATATGGGTATTTGTTAACCTACAAACAAATTTGGCACAAGAGAGTCCACTGTAGGGACCAAACCCTAAAGAGAGGGTACACCGCAAAGAATGACCGAAAGAGAGGGTATACCGTAGGGAGTTAGAAAATATTGGTCAAGAAGTTGTAACCAAAAAAAATATGAAGATCCAACTCCCTAGAGGAGTTGTATCTTCATATTGCAACCAAACTTGTTTCCATTCAGTGAAATTTCTAATCATTATTGGTTATTTACAAAACCTGGATCCTGGAAATATGGGTAATGGCCCGTCCCCTCTCGGTCTGCCTTAATTTGGGATAACAGGGGGAGGGGGTCATTACATAAGGGGTGAGATTGATTTGGATTTGATATGATTAATTCTTTTGGAGTTTCTCCATGTTTTATAGCCTTCCAGTCAATTCGGGTTTTCTGAATGGAATCCCAACCAACTCCTTCAGAGGAACTGTGTTCCAATTAATATTAAAAAAAAATGAAGAAACTGAAATGACACATTTTTTCAAAGACACCAATTATATAGATCCTAAAATACTTAATACACTTAATTTCATTAATTCATTTTTCTAGAACTTGATATTAGCATGAGAATGTGAAATTTGGATTTTGAGGAAGAATCCATCCTAGTTTTATCTATAAGAAATTTTCTTCTTCATTACCTAAGGATAACACATGTAACCTATATTGACATTGTATGCATATGTTTTCTATTCAATATGCTGACACCATGGGCCAATTTCTGGGTTTTTAATCATGGATGATAAATTCTTCTTTTTTCCTTATCCTCTCCTTTTAGTTGTCTATCTAGAACCCTTACAAGATAGAAGTGAAGAAGTTACTGGATGAAGTAGATTTATTAGTAATTTGGATACAGGGAATCTTGACCATAAGGATGGTTTACTAGAGGTGATTGGGTACATGTTCTATTATGTAGTAATTCATGTAATATAGATGATATTCAATTTGTTACAAGAGCTTAAGGTACAAGTATTTTTTTAGGTTGAGGTATTACATGTTCCTTTTTCTTGTAGTCATAATCTTAACAATAAATTGAAAAAGAATTAGGAAAAAAACAATTGGTCGTATGATAATGAGAACATGATATTTGTATTGAACTAAAATTGATTTGATAAATTATCTCTTTAAATTTCTTTTAATATATTTTGTCTTATCATTAGGGTACTAAAATCTTTATGATAAATAGTGTAGTGTATCAGTAAACTATTTGTATGGAAGTAACATTCTTTATAGCCTCCTTCTAGAAATGTACAATGTGCATTTTGCTAACCCCTATTGAGACCAATTCAAAGGCAATACACTTGCTAATGAACTAGGCAAACTTCCACCATGACCCTCTAGTGGGAGATGTTTTTTCTCACAACAGAAATACATTAAGTTCATCAAAAAAGAGTTAGGGAAGATTGTGGCAGATCTCCTTGTAGTTAAGTAGCTTAATAAAGACTTTTCTTGAGTTACTTTCATTTGAGGAACCACTATCTCTACTTAATGCATGAAAATTATGAATCAATTTTGAATTGAAATAAATTTTAATAATAAAACTTGTGAAATACCCTTTTCAATGAAATGCTCATGGATATAAAATTATGTATACAATATCGATAACTATGGTATGATTTTGTTTCTTACATCAATCGAAATTTATCTTACAAATACTCTTATTATCAAACTATATTAATGTTTATCACAGATTTACATTTGATCAAGAATAAAATCATGTATGTAAATATTGTTTGACTTTAAAATAAATGTCAACTAAAGGCCTAGAAATTTATACACACCAAACATAAAAATGTAACATGATATGTACAACTACTTTAAGAAAGTTCACATAAAAATAAGGGATCATAAAAGCAATATAGCTATGTAGTCAGTGGGGATAGGATGAGGGTAAAAAGTAGTTCCGTGACACCCAATCCAATAGGGTGATTGGACCTAGGCTAGTCGGCCAATTGGCTTGGTCCAATTTGGCAGATGGACATAGTTCACTCAAAAAACTAGAGACCATCTAGTTAGTTGATTGTCGTAGTCCAATTAGGTTGTTGGAATCAGTCCAATCGAGTGAGTAGACTCAATCCAATTGACCGATTGACCTGCCAATAAGCCCATAAATTATTTAGTTAGTTCCCTAAACCATTTAGCAACCAACTAATAATACACTCACAATTATACTTACCTTCCCTATGCATCCTATGTGTGTGATCCAACATGATCTAGATTTTTTGGTTGTGATTTTTATAATCATATTATAATTTCACAGCCAATGATTGGTATGTAGAAAGACTTCCTCTCCACCTAAATAGTTGGAGAAGTTGTAGAATAACATTTACCTAGTATCATGATCAGTGTTACAGTAACCACAAAATGCCTTTTTCATAGATATCCCATATGAAATTGGGGCATATAATTTTCATTCTCCTAGCATTTAATCTATATTCCTTGAACTTGATTAGATATTTAAGATATTGTGAGATCAATATCATATAATGACTCACATAAGCATGGCCATGCATTTCCATAGTCTCGCTTATCATGTGTCCATGATATCACTCTGAATGCGGGATAATTTTTTTATAGATCACTTAGATAATCTAGAAGTATTACAATGCATCTAGTTACTACCTTTTTGGCAATCTTTATTCAGAGTTACATTGTCCTAGTCTCAAAGACACATAAAAAAATGTGACTACTATAGTGACTTCAGGTCTAAGGATCACAATCACCACTATCACTTTGAGATATTACTCTAACACGTCATTACATAACTTTGTGTGAAATTCTCAGTGTCATTTTTTCAATACACTTTTTCTCTAATAAGTACATATGTTTCTTAGTTGTTATCCAATATCATGATTAAGGATACATAGGCATCACTCAGAATACATACTATTCTTACGTAGTTGTCCCATAACATTCATAATAGTAATTGACTATAAACATAACAAGAATATAGACTATTTAATATGCATATGATCTCATGTTTAGGTCCTCAACACAAACCATATATCATCAAGGCATAACATTCTAAGGACATTATTAGGTTTATTGATTTTTTCAATACTAAAACAAACATAACAAGTGGAATTTCCTATTATTAGTAATCTAGTAAAATACAAATATCCTTTTTACAAACATCACTTGATGTCTCTAAGGGCATATAACCAACATTTATATGTGTATTTGTAAACTTACTGACAAATTTTTCACAAGAGAGTCCACTGCAGGACTAATCACTAAAAATAGGGTACCCCACAAATAATGACCTAAAGAGAGGGTATACTACAGAGAGTTAGAAAATATTGATCGAGAAGTTATAATTGAAAATTTATGTTTGATTGTTCAATGATAATTTCTTGCTATGTTTGTTTACATTGTTACACCTGTATTTGACAACCATCTGCTCGTGGTCAGGGATATCAAACTGGAGGACACCCCGACGGAGATGGTCCTCAACCTATGTCAGTTCTGGATTCGCTTATATAATTTTCCGCTAGGGTATCGATCGGATGAAGCCATAAGGGTGGTGGCAGGGAAGATTGGCAAGGTTTGCATTGTTGATTGACATGATCTGGGCTGGGGAACTTCATGCCGAGCAAGAGTAGAGATTGACGTCCCCAGGCCAATATGGCAGAAGCAAAAAATCTGAGACAGAGAAGGAAGGATCATCGAGGTCTAGGTGAGGTATGAGCGACTTCCGACTTTCTGCTACTTATGTGGGGGTGATCAGACATCTTGAGAAGGACTGTAGGGACGAGGACGAGGATGAGGGCTAGGCTCCTAGGATGTGGGGGCCATGGATCAAGGCGTCCCCAACAAAATGATGGCAAATACCAATCAAAGAGGACCTATTCGGGAGAGAAAGCTCTAGTAAAGAGCTCAGGTTTGTCTCCAAGCCGGAAGGGTCGAAATCCAACTCGGGCAGGCAGTGGTCCGGTGGCGGCGCTGACGGTGGAGGTCACAACGTCCTTGGACGTGGCCATGAGGGGTCAGAAGAGGTAGGGGAAATGGGGAACTCCACATCAATGGTGGTAGTGGAGGAGATCTTCGTACGACAGAAGGATGGAGAGGTTACATGGTGAGGTGAGGAAGGATCAGTGAGATAGGAGGGGGGCGACAACCACGTCCATGAATGCAGGAGCATCAACCAACATGGGGAAGTTGGGAACCCTAACGGAGATGAGAGAGTTGGTGCTGTCGTAGCCAAGGGGGGCCCTAGTCATGCCCGTTGTGGAGATGGAATACCTGAGCGTGTTGCTGAGTAGAAGGATGATCATGTCACAACCAATGAGGGTTATCGTCGGGCTTGTAATGATCATGTTCTTCCTATGCATGGTTATGAGCAGAGAGATGGTCTTGTCGCAGCCAAGGAGGGTTATTAGGTTCATGGTGAACAAGAACTTCCTGGGCACGGTAATGAACAGGTGCTTGAGGGTGAGAGCAAGGGAGACGAAGTCATGCCTATCCATGGAAAGACAGGGACATGCTTGGGGAGTGCACAAGGAAGAAGGCAGAGGAGTGGAGGGGGGAAGGGAAGAAGGGTGAGAAGGCCGACGAGGTCTGGGTTTCGTCAGGGGACAAGGGAGGATGAGGGGAAAGTGAGTTCTATGAAGTATGCTGGGGGGAAACGAGGAAGGTTGGGGGTGGAAGAGATTCAGGTGGAGATAGAAGGAGAAGGGGTGCTAGGGGGAAAGCGTATGAGAATGGAGGTCTAGAGGGATCCTTTACACACTACAGTAGCAGGCACTGGGGAGGTCCAGGCCCGTGAAGGGCAATGAAAACCTTATGTTGGAACGTCCAGGGTCTTGGCAGCCCTGGGACGGTAGACTCTCTCAGGAGGCGGTGTCGGAGAGAGATGTCTGACTTAGTCTTCGTTATGGAGACTATGTGTAAAGGAGGCGATTAGGAGGCAGTGAGGAGGAAGTGTGGTTTTTACTCGGGCTTCAGTGTTGACAATAGATGAAGGGTGGGGGGTTTGGGGCTATGGTGGAGAGGGGATGATGTCACGATGAAGTCGTTCTCAGATCATCATATTAGTGTGTTGGTGGGAGTGGAGGGCAGTCCAGAGTGTTTCTATTTTGTTAGAATCTATGGGTGGGTGGCCACACATGAACGGTATCACACTTGGAAGTTGATGGAGGACATTTGTGTTCAAGCCAGGTGGCCTATTGTGCTAGGTGGGGACTTCAACGAGATTCTTTCTCATGTTGAAAAAAGGGTGGACAACCGCGGAATGTATGAAAGATGCACAACTTCAGGGAGGAAACTGATTGATTTGGGATCTACGGGGAACAAGTTCACTTGGAAGAGAGGGTTGCAGGCGAACAATTTGATTCTAGAAAAATTGGACCAGTTCTTGGCGGATAGGAGATGGTGTGACATCTTCAACATTAGAAAGGTGAAAAACTTTCCTATTCTCAATTCTGATCATGTGCATATTCTTTTGTGGACGGAACGTAGAAGATAAGAGGAAGGTCAGCTTGGGAAAAGGTTTAGGTTTGAAACCTTTTGGCTTTCTTCCCCAGAGTGCAATGAGGTTGTCACACAGGCCTGGGACAACAACTACGCTTTGGGTCTCGCAGGGCATACAAAGATTTGTGCAAAAAAGTTGGAAGGGTGGGCGGCGGATAAATTTGGAAACATCAAAAAGAAAATTCTAAGGATAGAGAAGAGGCTTGGCAAAGCTCAGAACCGGCCACCTTCTAATGACATGTTGCAGGAATGCAAGACATTAGCCAAAGAGTTGCATGAACTTCAACGAATGGAAGAAAGTTATTGGTTAGCCAGGGCTAGAACCAATGAGATGAAAGATGGGGACATGAACACAAAGTACTTCCACCATAAATCCAGCCAAAGGAAGAGATGTAACACTATAGACAGATCCTTTAACGATGATGGCAGTTGGCACGCGGAGCCAGATTCTATTGCTGAAATTATTTCAACATATTTCAATTCTCTCTTCTCCAGTTCTAATCCTTCAGGAATGGATGAGTTTCTAGAAGGATTTACACGGGTGGTCTCAGAAGATGTATTTTCAGATCTAGATCAATTCCCCATGGAGGCAAAGGTATGGAAAGCTCTACAACAAATGCACCCTAATAAGGCTTTGGGTCTAGACGAGATGAAATCAATTTTTTACCAGAAGTTTTGGGGGGTCATTAAAAGTAGCTTACTGTCCTTTATCTCTAAATGGTGGAAATGGGAAGTGGGTATAGAAGATATCAATGATACAGATATTGTGCTAATTCCCAAGACAAACAACCCGGTCCAGTTGTTGGAATATTGCCCAATCAGCCTTTGCAATGTCTCCTACAAAATTATTACCAAGATCCTGGCGAACAGAATTAAACCGTGGATGAATGATATGATCTCTGAGAATCAAAGTACTTTTATAGGAGGAAGGATGATCACAGATAACACTCTAGTTTCCTATGAAACTTTTAATACTATGAAGCACCGTAAGAAGGAGAAAGAAGGTTTGATGCCCCTCAAGTTAGATATGAGTAAGGCTTATGATAGGGTGGAATGACCATTCTTGGAGAAGGTCATGCGGAGGATGGGTTTGCTAGACACTTGGAGGATTAAAGTGATGGAGTGTGTGACTAGTGTTTCTCACAAGTTCATCGTCAATGGAAATAAGAGGGGATCTTCAAATCCATCTAGAGGTCTTCGCCAAGGTGATCCTATCTCCCCCTACCTCTTTCTTTTTTGCACTGAAGCACTTTCCTTTTCTCTGTCCAAAGTTGCGCAGGATAATAAAATTCATGGGACAAAGATTTGCAGACGGGAACCACGTGTTACTCACCTCTTTTTTGTAGATGATAGCATTGTGTTCACAAGGGTCACCTCAGAAGAATGCTCCGCTTTAGCTGAAATTTTCAGCCAATACGAGAGGGCATCTGGACAGAAAATTAATTATGAGAAGACAGAGGTTTCCTTTAGTGTGAACGTCACAGGAGAAAGGCGTGAGTTGATCAAGAACCGACTGCAAGTTAGGGAGGTGGACAGGCACGAGAAGTATCTTGGACCCCCTACGGTGGTGGGGAGATCTAAGAAGCTAGTGTTTGCTACGATAAAAGACAGAGTGTGGAAAAAGTTGCAGGGATGGAAAGAACAGTTTCTCTCTAGGCCAGGTAAGGAGGTGTTGATCAAGGTGGTTATCCAAGCTATCCCGATGTATCTTATGAGCATCTTCAAGCTTCCAGAAGGTCTTATCGACGAAATCCACGCAATGATGGCAAGGTTTTGGTGGGGTTCAAAAGAGGGGGAGAGGAAGATTCATTGGATGGGTTGGGAGAGGCTATGTAGACCCAAAGACTGTAGGGGGATGGGGTTCCGGGACTTGAAAACTTTCAACCAAGCACTTCTAGCTAAACAAGGATGAAGGCTGGCTGTATACGGTGAGACTCTTGCTGCCCGGATCTTAAAGGCAAAATATTTTAGGTCCTCGTCCATCTTGCATGTGGAGTTAGGGGGGAATCCCAACTACACTTGGAGGAGCATATGGGGGGCCATGCAGCAGGTGAAGAATGGCTTTCTTTGGAGGGTGGGTGATGGGAAAAGTATCCATATATACAAGGATAGGTGGATACCACAGCTGGCGACACTGTACACTGGTATTTGATGAATGGACCTGTGGAGTACAGGACGATGAGTGATTTGATATGCAGGGGGCCAAAGAGTTGGAATACGGAAGTAGTGGAGTCCTGTTTTCCCAGATTGCCAGGAGAGTTCTCAACATTCCACTATCACAACGGAATGAGGAGGAAAACCTTTTTTGGGATAAGGAGAGTAGCGGTATGTTCTCAGTCCGAAGTGCTTATTTCCTTATTCGTGCGAGTGCATATTTAGTGGATGGCGTGGACATGGAGATATAGAAAAGACTATGGAAACAGGAATGGCCGCCTAAGATGAAATATTTTGTCTGGAGAGCTTTAAGGAACATTCTTTCCACCAAGGCAGAGCTTATGAGAAAGCAGGTGATGCAGGATGATGGATGCCACTACTGCAAACAGAGGGAGGATACTTCTCATGCACTGTTACACTGTGATCGAGCAAGGAAGATATGGGCTATGGGAGAGTTTGCATGGACGGGACAGCTAGGAGCACATGATGTAGGGAGCTTTGTGAGGAGCTTACTTGAGGATGGGGACAACCGATACAAGGATGAGGGAGCAACTCTTTTGTGGGTGGCATGGACAACTAGGAATAAAGCTCTTTTCGACGATCACCCACCTTATCTTCTAGGTCTTGCGGTTAGCTTCATCAACCTCGTGGTGGATCATGCACAATATCACAGGACGTGGTTCATTCAGCTACAACGCCCTGACTGGTTACATGGCGGCGCCCACCACCGGGCAGCGTGAAGATCAACACGGATGCGTATCTCACCATGGCGGAGGACAGTGGCTGCGGTGCAGCCATTAGGGACGAGCACATACAACTTTTGTGGACTTTATGGTGTCGCCTCGATCAGCCGTACTAGTGCTTAGTGCGGAGGGTACGGCTGTTTTGCACGACATGCAACTTGCTCACAGGGAAGGCTACATGTATGCCGTGGTGGAGACAGATTGTTTGCTTCTGGTGGAGGCAGTGAAGAAGGGACATGGTGGACGAGGATATGAAGAGTTTATCATTCGTGACATTGTCGATCTCTATCATAGTTTCCTTTCTTTCAATTTCTATTTTGTTAGAAGGTAAGGCAATAGAGTAGCACATGCCTTGGCCTCTTCAACCTGTCATTTTGTCAACCCCCACTTCGTCAGTGAGGGGTTTGAGGGTCGAATCCTTGTACTTGTTGCAAACGATTTGACTACTTAATAAAATGGTGGGCGCCCTTTATAAAAAAAAAATCGAAATACTACTAACGCAAGAAGTGGATTGTAACATTAACTTTTCTCTGTACAATTTACAATACGGCAAGCCCTGCCACATTTAGTGGCGGAGCCAAAATATTTTGCCAAAAGGGACACCATACAAGCTATAAGAAGTTTGGGTAAAATGTAAAATAATTATACTAAATGTAATAGGAAAACCGGATAATGAACATATTCTGATATAATATAACATAGGAAAATGATTTCTTATTACCTGAGTTTTTACCTTGAAGGATGCTTACATATTTGAGATTTCTTTTGACACCAAATGTATATTTCTCTCCAAGTCCATGAACTCATTTATGCCATACCCATAACAGAAAGTTCTCTTGTACCGAACCAATTTATTGCCCATCAAAACAACCCAGAAAATGTTACTTCGGTCACCACGACATCATTGGTGTTCAGGTTACCACCCCAATGTCCATAGCTATGAAGTGACTATCACACAATAATTGATACCAATAATAAGGATAAGAGTGATATTAGAAAGTTTTTACCTTCCTTTGCAAATAAATAAAGCGTAATCTTAGTGAGGTAGTTTCACATAAAAGGGTGAGTGACACATGAGAACACCCATACTACAGAGAAAAGGACAAACCACAGGCAACCAAGTACATATTTTAGAAAACAATATAAGATGGATGACACGAGGAGAGGCATGCCGAAACAATGATTGCAGGATGTCTATTTATCTTCGTTGCATCGCTCTGCATTAGCATGAAGTCCACGGCAGCAGTGAGTGGTGGAGTTCGTGCGTTGTCATACTTTGGAAATTTTTCAACGAATTGACAATAAAGTCTCTAACCGGAGAAATCGGAATTGAGAAACCAGTGCAGAAAAAGTATTATCTGCGGAAACTATCTACCGAGATAGTAAGGAATAGAAGGCCGTGCTGCTTCCAAGATGGGGCACGCTTCCGCTTATTGCTCATGTTTCAGTGATTAAATGTCATATATCACTAACTATTTATCAAATTTGAGTACAATGGGTAGGGCATTTGTCCACCCGTGCCCTTATGTAGCTCCACCACTGGTCCCATTCATCACAAAAGGATCTATTACAAATCTTGAGCATGTAACTTATAACTTGTATAACTAGTGCCATAAAGGCTAGACACACATGTCAAAATATCAAGTCAGGTGTATAACTAATTACGAAACTTTTTCATTTAAACATGTGTATACATGGATGACGCTAGGCCAGTATTCCTATATATACAGTTAACTTAGTCTCACGAGAAAGATCACACAAACATCACCTACTTCGGTGACCTCTTCACACAGACATTGCCTATCTCCAAACTAGGACCAGCCTCTACTGTTGTCTGGAAAACTCAATTGTCACCTAAAATATGTTGAAGATTACGTAGTAATACCCCAAGTCCAAATGATATGGTATAGAGACTAAACATTTATTTTCTAGGAATAATATAATTCAAACGAAATGATATATATTTAGATAATCAAACCAAAAATGTAATTAACATTACATTCTTACTATAAATGTACATGTTCCAACTTGGATACATGAGAAAGATATACATCATATATATAAATTGTTTTTAATACTCGCGCGGGTACTGTAGAAACGCTACCCATCACTAAGGGTGCGGTGGTAATTTAGTAAATAATGGAAAATGACACAGACGACTTTGTAATATCTTCAGCGTACTGAAGCAAAACGAAAGAGCGGGGGAGAGCAACGATTTCCCCGCCCAAAAAATCCCCAAGCCGGCTTCCTGCATTCTTCACCTCCACTGTTGCGCCGCTGCCGCTGCTGCAAAGCTTCGATTTCAGCTGCTTGCGCTGCTGCTGGTGGTCTCCATTGCATGCTTGTCTCCATTGCCTTCTGGTGTTTGCCATTGAGATCAAATGGGGAGAACAAAACCGGGAAAAGTACCTGCAAGGAAGGTAACGAATAAGGGTAGAAAAAACGTGAGAGGAGTTGACGATTTGATAACAAGACACTACGATGTTGTCGACAATGCTATAGAAGAAGAATTTGTAGGTATTATGCAACGAGATGATGTAATGTACATGGGTCTTGAAGAAGACAATGTACTAGGTGCGATGAAAAATGTAAAGAAAACTAAGAAGAATAGGCAAAGTAGGAAGACGACTACTGCTATTGACGGAGATGAGGCTACTGGATATGAGAATCATTCGGTTGCGACCGATGCAGCTGAAGCTGCTGAAGAAGAATTTGTTGTTGTGAATGAGAAAAAGGAACATGAACCTATTGTGCGTGAAGATACTGAAAAGGATCTAATTGCTGAACGTGAGAACGAGGAACCAGAAGCAGACAATGTAGAAGAAGAAAGGGTTGTTGAGCATGAAGCTTTTGAAGAAGAATTTCTTACTGTGCGTCAGAGTGAAGAACTAGAAGGAGCTGAAGAAGGATCTATTTCAAGATCAATAGAACAAAAACATCAGAAAAGAAAGAAAGGGCAGACTTTGAAGCAGAAAATGAAACTAAAAGGTAAAGAAAAGCTTGTAGAAGGTAATGTAGACTATGAACTATCATTCTGATAATGCAAGTTACACTTGTGTTTAGGGAAATGTAACATCGTGAACTAAAATGTATCCGTGTAAATGAGAATGTAACTAGGCTAAGAAAAAGGTAATGCATAGATTGTAAAGGTAGCTATGTAAACTGGAAAGTAAGTTGGATGGAAAGAAAATATCTGTGTAAATGAAAATGTAACTAGGCGAAGCAAAAGGTAATTCATAGTCTGTAAAGGTAACTATGTAAACTAGTAAGTACGTTGGATAGCAACAAAGTAACATTGTAAAATAAAAAGTAACTGTTAGATAGGTAAGTAAATAATGTTAACAAAAAAGTATCTGTATAAACTAAAAAGTAACAATATGAAAGGAAAATTATATATTTGAACTGAAAGTAATATTGTGGACTGATAATAAAATATTATAATCTGATACTTGAATTTGTGTACGTTTAAGTTAGAATAACCACATTAATGTGTTATACACACACCTTCTCTACAATGACAAAAGAAAAGTCACATTGTTAATTTTAGAGTAACTATGTAAAACAAATAGTAAATTTGTAAACCAAAAAGTAATTATTCAGATATGGAATGTAACTAGTTAAAATGGAAAGTAATGTTATAAATTGAAAAGTAACACTATAACATGGTAAGTAAGTAGAAAAGCAAATTAACAGGAACATTTTGATATTTTTGTAGGTACACAAAAACTTTTCCAAAGATGTTACATTAAAAGTTATAACATCATCCAAAACAGCTTGTCCCTTAGCAAAAATCAAATGGAAGTGATGAGGTCAACTGCTTTTGTCAATTTGATAGCCATGCCTAATCTTACTGTAGATGTGGCCTTTTAGAAGATCTAGTTGAAATATATATTGAGGAAGATAGATTTATGATAGCACCAGGGGTTGAGGCTAGGATGAGAGTGGAGTATGTTGTAGTGATACTAGATTTTACCTAGTAGTGGAATAGATATTGTACCAAGAAAAAAAGCACAAATTGTAGTGAAGGTTTGGGAGTGACTATTATGAAAAAGGTAGAAGATAAAAGTGGTGAAGGAGTTAAGAGAACAAGGGAGAAGGATGTGTCACATAAGGACAACTTGGGGAAGTTGTGGTAAGAATTTGTGAAGAATGATGCAAAAGAAAACTACCAAAACATGTGTAGAGCATGGATGTTGTACTTATTGGCAACATTTCTATTGCCAGATACAAGCTATTGTGCCCCACTTTTCCTTCTACACTACTTGGGTGATGTAACTGTAACATGGTAGTTAAATTGGCTAAGTTAGTCCATAGTCACATCTTCAAGAGGATGAAGGAATTAAGAGAGAATCTATAAATGAGGAAAAGAGGGGAAAGTAGTAGAAGCACATTGTATACGACATGATGTGTCATGTGCCTATGTGTAAGTAACTTGTTTAATTTTTTTTTATTTCATTGATCTGATCTATATGAACATCGAAATTCTAAATTGTACTTTTCAATCCATGCAGATCTGGGCTTATGAAATTATAGGAGTATCATAGCCAACACTGAATGAAGCAAAGCCAAGGATAGAAAAATGGGCTGCTCCTGTTAAGAAGATAAATGATCTAAACAATTTCAAGGCTGGAAATGTAAGATTGAATGTTATTGAAGACAATCACTATATAAAGTATATAAGATATATAAGATACACATGATACATTATTGATTTTATAATGTTTGGCGAGCACATGTTTTGACAAAGTTAAAGAAAGATAACATGGATAACTGAGAAGCTGCAAAGAGAGTAAAAGAATCGTCATTTTACCTTGTAGCAAATTGTGTAAAGAGTAAACAAGTGACTACTAGGGTAATTACATCAGTTCATAGGAGCAGAGAAGTGACAAATAGCTTGGATAAGAGAGTACAAGTTCTGGAGGATGAACTAAGAATGCAGAAAGAAGTCTACAATCAAATAACCGTTGAAGCTTTTTCTTCTTTAAGAGAGGAAAATGACAGATTGAGGAAAAGACTGTTAGAAATAGAAGCTAAAAATAGAAGGTTGAGGAATGGGAATGAAAATGAAAGGCATATTGAAGCTGGAGATATATCACCTCCCAGATTCATTGCAAATGATAGGTCAGATTTGATACGAAATGAACTTATAAATAGAATGCAAGAACTAAGAAAGAAGTTGCTGGATAAAGACCAAGGAGAATGCATTTTGAAGAGGTTGTAGATGGAAATTGGAGGATCAATCACTAAATCAACAAGCACGAATGAAGAAAGGGAAGAAGATCCAAGATCAAGAAAACTACATCTGAAGAGAAAAGTGGTTGATAAACAACATAACCAAGATTCAATTACAATGCAAGAAACTTCATGTACTTTGTTCAAAGATGCTTAGACTAGATTAGAAATTTAAATAGAGAAAGATGAAGATGAGATAGAAAAGATAACAATGAATGTAGAAATTGAAGCTGAACAAACAGAATTAGAGACAACTTAAAAAGAAAGAGAAGTTGGGATAACTTCAGAAGAAATTGAGATAGAAAATATAACAATGAATGTAGAAATTGAAGCTGAACAAATAGAATTAGAGACAAATGAAAAAGAAAAAGAAGCGAAAATAACTTCAGAAGAAGCTGAGAAGAAAACACCAAACGTAATGAGAAAGAGGAAGAGGAGTATGAAGACGGACATTGGTAGCATAGAGGAAAACATCAAAATCAGAAGACATGCACATGTCATGGTAAACAATGGAAGAAAACATCTAAACTTGTATGTATCTTATAGATAAGTAACTAACATACGTTACACTTTAAAAACAACAAAAGAGTTCAACATTCATAGGATTTGAGCACTTCAAAACAAAAGAACTGAAAGAGGATGTAGATGAATTCATTCATAATATAGATGGTGTAAGGAGTTACCCTTTTTTTACTCATAGACTAAAAATTTGTTACACAATAGCCATTATAATTACTTTTTAGATGTGTACAAATAACTTAGTCATCGATTATAATAGCTACTTGTTAGATACAATAGATACATTCCTTGTGTAGAATAATTTCTCAGTTTATAAATTGTATGACACATCTTTAAAATAAAACTTTTGAAAAAAAAATGTGCCGGTCTAGAAGAGAATGGAGATTTGGAGAAGATACATGGTGCATGGGGAAGGATCTATCAACACTACTATTCAAATACAAAATGATGCAATCACCTGTAAGAAATAAAGTCGTAAGTATTTATGACTATATTATGGATTGCTAACTTAAGAGTGTGGATTTTCATTTTATGGATTGCTTTGTTCAAATGCTGAAAGAAACAACAAGCAAAAAGAGGAAGAAGGCATTTTCGTGGCCTTGTTTGAGCACTTATGCACTGGTAAGAGAAACCACTATCAAACTAGATTGCATGAAGTTATCAAAATACAATAAAGGTTACAACAATGTAATTTGGAATGTTGTTTTTATAGAAAAAACTGAACATGATGGTGGTTGACATTACAATATAGGAGATCGAAATGCTATCACATGTATTCAATGTACCAACCCCAGATTTTTCACAATGGATTCAGTGTTTACAATACTAAACAACGACAATCACTGGCACTTGCTTGATGCAAGTTTCAGAGATGGGGTGCATAGATCTTACAATTCAATGTTCGGGAAGTCCAGTTCTAACAAAGAAGTCTTTAGATGGGTAAGAAAAGATGAACATTATATTATTCACTTTTGAAAGAAAACGATGTTTGTTACATTGTAATTAAACAATATTTCATTTTGCATGCAAGTGAGATTTGTTCATGAGTTCTTCAGGGGTGTGCCAGAGCATGGAAGTCAAATGTCTCAACGGAAAATAGAGTAACCTGAATGGCCCCAACAAGAAGATGATGGTGTTGACTGTGAAGTATATGTTATGAAGTATCTTGAATTCTTGGTGAATGGAAAAGAAATGAACTTTACAAGTAAAGACATACCTACAATTAGGGTAGAGATCTTCCAAGGAATGATGAAGAGGGGAAGATTGCATCCAGAAATAGAATTTGCTCGAGATCATGAAGAGTCAAAAGGAGTAGGTGACAAGAAGAATGAAGACAAGTCCAATGATGTTATGCCAAGCCTGAATACATGGCTTGTGTCAGATTAAGTACAACTTTTACAAAAATAATGTAGTAAAACAATGTGATTTTGAAATGATGCTTGAGAAAATGCGCATGTAAACTCTAGAAAATACTGTTGGGTTTTACATGGTCGGAGTAGGCAGTGAAAACAAAAATTTAACTTGATCATAAACCCATAACCAACAGATCGCATCAACATATATGTAATGGGAAGGATGGTTTTAGCGAGTTATACTTACTCTGGAGGCTAGCTCAGTGACTATACCTCACAGCAAGTGCGGTCTTCAACCACTTGTCTTCGACGACGTCTATGTAGCTCCTGGTCTTGACTCGGATTGTGGTTGACTGTCATCCTCATGAGTGGCAGAAGTCTCCTACCTCTATACATAGTCCACACAGACTACTAGAAACTCTATTCATCCTAAAGAATGGACTGGAAGGAGTTGTCCCCTTATGTCAGCATAATAGTCACTGACACACTCTCCCACAACCAATTGCTTTTCTATAGTTGTCTTTCCCTCACTGTTCCTCCCTGGACGGGTAGAACTTGCTTGGGCTCTCTCGGTTACCACAACCAGAGAGGACAATAACTTTGTAGAGCAACTGATGTTCTGAGTTGTGTCTCTGGAGAAGCCCACTATACCTCTCTATTTATAGTAGAGGGTAGGGTCGGGGTTCCCAGTCTGTAGGTCTGGAATTTCCATGAACAATTTGCACTTCGGCAGGCGAACCCAGTTGTTTCATAACTGAAATGGTCATTTGGCAAGGTGAGTTGATTGGTTCACTTATGAACCGGTCGATTGGGAGTGTGAACTGGTCGCTTCACTTAGTGAACCAGTCGTTTCACTTTCTAGACTTTCCCACAATTGACTTTCCTTATTCATTTCTAATTAACACAAATATTAATTCTTGTCCCAATCGAATTGAATAAGTGAAATGGAAAACTTTTCTCACAAACTGGGACAACCCAACACTAATCGTTTGGACAAGTGAATTGATCGATTCACTGGAGTGAACCGATCATCTCACTGACCATGAGTCGATCGGTTCACCCAGTGAACCGGTCGGTTGGTGGTCCATATTGTGCAGAATACAATCAATTCAGTTCTCAATCAATCTAACACTCGAATCACTTGCTTCAACACTTGAACTTGATGATTCTAAGTCAAATATATTGATTGAATGTTTGGTTGAGTACCTAAACACTTTAGTAATCAATCCAAACATCATTCATGGATAAACTCCTCTTCCAGGTTAATCCTTTGTGTGTGACCTTATAGGTCCCATTTCACGTTGGCAGTGAATGTCCATAACTAGCTTATGACATCACAAGCAAAGAGCGGCACCTAGTCGCACATCAGTTCTACCTAAGTGAAAAGGAAAGTTGGAGAACAACTTTCAATCCTACAATCTATGATTGGTGTTCCAGTGAATGTATAATTCTTTTGTCTTTGATATCTTGAATGAACTGAAGGCATGGAGATGTCATCCTTTCAATGTTAATTCATATTTCTTGAACTAGAGCAGACTATCTGAGATATGTGTGACATTAGTATCATATATTGATTCACATGTGCATGCACATGCCTTTCTCAATCTCGCTTATCAAGTGGCCTGGACATCATACTCCCTTAGGAGGGACAAATCCCATATCTATCACTCACAGTCTATCACATGTGTCAAAGCCACCCAATCATCACCGTTATAACAACCCATGTTTTAGGACTGCGTTTGATGATGTCAAAGTGTGCCCAATCACATTCGACAAGTGCATCGATTTTAGGTCTAAGAATCACAATCACCACCATCACTATGAGAGATGAATCTGACTACCATGTCATGGTTCCATGTGTCACTCTCATGGTGGGTCTGTCTGATACATTGTTCTCTAACATGTATCTATGTGTTTGGTTTGATATCATATATCATGACTACTGAGACAATGCCATCAACCAACACACTCTCTAGTATTGATGTGTCATTGTTGTCTATCAACCTTCCATAATGACATCTGACTAGGGAAATAACAAGAATGTACATACTCTTAGCATCTGTATGATCTCATTGTTTAGGTTCTCAACCTGAAGACATACGTCATTGAGTATTGTCATTCTTTAGACATTCATTCTGCTCCATCATTTATCTCATAATCGATTGAGCTAGAATAAAATGGAAGCTTGCCTTTGATATTTATCAAATCAATCAGAACATATGCCAATCCAATCATCATATGATTGGCTCTCTAGGCATACATACCAACAAATACAGTTCGTGTTTGAAGTATGTTTTGAGTTGAACAAAAAATTACAGTTGGAGTCAGGAGAGAACATAAGTTCTATGGGTTTTTATTTATGCAGATATTATGGTTCTAATTAACATTAATATGTATGGGTTTTATGCTTTTTGTATGAAATTTAAACCTATTAGTTTGATGTTCATTTAATGGTCTACTAACTTTATCTAGCTGGTGTTCATATGGAAGAGAAATACTGTGTATGACATGTTGTATCACAAGTGATATATATGTAGATAATAATTGTGATAAGCTTTAAAAGGTGCTCATTCCATCAAATAAATAACTCCCTAAAATGAAGTGTAAATATGTGGAACTTAAAGTAAGTACCTGAACTAAAAAGTAACTGTGAGAACGATAGAGTAACAATATGAAATGGAAATTAATTCTATGTACTATAGAATCATTAACTAATATATAAAGTAACAATTCATTAAAATAGTAACAAAATATTTCGAAATGTATATACTAAGGAATTATTAATAAGTATACAACTATATAAACATAAGGTTTAACATTTTTTGTGATATTGAGGCTAAAATAACAAAGTATGATCGTTCAAGATATAAATTTACTATCGGAACTGAAAAGTAACTCTGTCAACTTAAAAGTAACAACATTATGTACCAAGTAACTATATAAAATCAAACGTAACATTTTGGATAAAAATGTAATTGTTGGAAATTATTAAGCAACATTGGGTACATAAGAGTAACTTAGAGTTTCACAATGTAACAAAAAAGTGATTCTTTCTCTTTTTAGAATGACCATGTTCAATTAAAACGGTCCTATTATATGTTTGAACTAAATATTTGAGAATGACAACTTTCATTATGATCAACATGTGGATAAGGTTCAACACATTCTTGTGACTGCTTCCGAACAACAAAGTGTGATTATTCTAGCTATAAAGTAACAATGTGAACAAAAACATAAATATGGTAACTAAAAAGTAACACTTTGAAAACCAAAGTAAATTTATCATGTAAAACGTAACTCATTGAACTAGAAGGTAACTCATCAATCCAAATGGTAACTGTATAAATTACAATATAACTATCAGATGTATTTGTTAAGTTTGGGTCCATAGATATATGAAATAGTTATAGAAAGTAACAACAAGCCATTCTTGATAAAAATGTAACTATATGAAGATAGCGTTACACAATTATTGTGTTGTAGCTGCTAAATAACTCATCAATCCAAATGGTAACTGTATAAATTACAATATAACTATCAGATGTGTTTGTTAAGTTTGGGTCCATAGATATATGAAATAGTTATAGAAAGTAACAACAAGCCATTCTTGATAAAAATGTAACTATATGAAGATAGCGTTACACAATTATTGTGTTGTAGCTGCTAAATAACAAATTGTCATATTTCTATTTATAAAGTAAATCTTTGAATATTTAAGTAACTATATGAACTAAAAAGTAACATGAACAACATCAAGTGTAACAGGTGCACCCATAACGTATCATATTGACCGAAAGAGTAACTACAGGGTACAAAAAGTAACCTTTTGTCATAAAACAAAGTTTATGATTGAACTATAAGAGAATGAGTCTGATCTTGAGTAAGGACTAATTTGTAATAAAAAGAATTTCTCAAATCTAATACTAAATAATGGAAATAGGAGAAAAGAATTCACAAATGTGATATGTAACATAAAATGAAAGAACATATCACATGCCCACAAAACATTGAAGAATCTTGAACATATATTTGAATTCGATACAAATGCAACTCCATGGAAGGAAAGTAATAATAAACCTGAAGTGTAATAAAATGTGAATTACAACTTTCACACAATACATCTAAACCATTACATTTACATCTACTTTTGACATGACTCACTGGTTCGATTCTTCTCAAGGCCACACACTAGCCAACTAAAGGTGGCTAGATGCAACCCTAAGGGAAAACACACATATCTCTAGAAATTTGTTTATGTGGACCTAGTCCAACTCACATGCTTAATTAATCACACATTCCTACAAGCACACATGGTCGTGCTGTAGTAGAGGCTAGTAGTAAGATTAGGGTCAATCCTCAAGGATAGAGGGGACACTAGAGCTAAGTTAGCATTTGCTATGTTCCTAGAGTGGAGATTAGGGTTTGAATATTTAAAATTGTGTTTGGTTTGATCACACTACAGTTTCAAGCAAGAAGGAATGAGAAATAAACTAAGTTAACAAAACCCTAGATTACTCTCAGCAAGTTAGAACTAAGAGACTAAGCAAGGCAAGCAATTAGGCAAACAAGAGTCTAAGTTATCACTAATTAGCCAAATTAACATAAGCAAGATCAAAGGAGCCATAACTACTTGAGCAAGAACTAACTATCTAGAACTAAGCAATTAGCTAAGAATTAACAAAGGCAATTGACTACACTAGCATTAACATGCTAAGAAGGTGAAAGTGGGTTTTAAGAAGTATGATGGGTAGGTGGGCCGTTTGGGAATATAACTTGATATTAGTTGGGGGAAGGTCAACATAGAATGCAAATCTCACATTTCAATCTAGATTACCAAACCAAACAACAACGCAAGTGCTATTAGAATATACCTATACTACTAGTTAGAGAACTAGGGTTAGGTGTATTCTAGAAGGACTTGGAAATTCTAGGTTTCTAGGGTAAGTGGTATTAGGAAAATTGAGAGCCAAGGGTAGGAATGGGAGTAGAGATGAGGGTGTTTCACCTCATGTTACTTGCCATCTAGCCTTTAGGAAACTCTAGGCAATTGCACTAATCACACTTACACTAGCTACTTAGATCTCACACTCACTTGTAGAAGAAGGGAGATGTATGTAGGAACAAAGGGGGATAGCTAGGGACCCACTAATTGGACCTAGGATCCATTCCTAAGATTGCCACATACATTCCATTTTCTCCTAGAAGCTAAGTGTCATCAAGCATCACAAAACAAGCAAATTATGATTCAAAGCACAAATACATGCAAGATAATGAGAAATGAGATAGAAGTAAGAGGTAAACATCATAGAATGAAATTATGTTCATTACAAGTTATTTTCCCCCAACATGGTATCAAAGTCAAATTTTAACCCCAAACAACCCACCACTAGGGGCTTAGCTAAACATAATCATGCAAAAGAGAAAATAAAAGAGAAGGAAGAGGAAGAAATCCATGGAACTGAAGTAGATCCTCCTCCTTCACCTTCTAAATGTTGTAGGGTTACCTCCCTCTTCCAAGGTGGATTATGGGCATGAAAAAGAAGGGTATGGTAGAAAACCTAGAAAACTAGGTTTCTATGGTGGAAATGAGGTGGAAATGGTGGGTGGAGAGCATAAATGCAAGGGGAGTGCAATGAGGGCTCTAGAGTGGGTGGAGAGGAGTAATGGAAGCTAACCTAGTGTTGTGGCCGCCACCCATGTATATATAGGTGGTGGTGGAAGCACTAGGGTAAGTAGGGGCATTGTTGGAAAAATAGTGGCGAAATAGATAGGTTTAGGTGGTCACCACAACTGTGTTGAGGTACCATGGCCATGGTGGGGGTTGCATGGTATGGTCATGGGTAGTGGTTCGGGCAAGGTGAAAAGTGGAGTTCAAGTGATGTGTATGGTGGCCACGGACGTGGCGGGGTGCCATGGTCGTGGTGGGTAGAGGGTACCACGGTCGTGTTGGAGGAGGTGTCCATGGGATAGGCCGCTTTAAGGATGTTATGTCTTCAACCTACCATGGGTGTGGTGAGAACCACGAGTGAGGTAGTCTTCATGGGCCACGATCATGCTGATGGCCATGACTGTGGTCATTCATGTGTAAATTGGACCAAGTGTAACATCCCTGACCTGGGTTATGGATTAACCCTAGAAGTTTTGCTTAATTAAGTTGTTAATAAACTTTTTTTAATATTTTGAAAAGTAATTAAGACTCTTGTACAGTTTAAATTTCAAGTTTGAGCTTATTTGCAAAATGTTTGTGCATTATATGATAGTTTGAGCATAAAGTGCAATTTACCCAAGATGAGGGGCTATATTGCAAAATGTCACATGTTGAACATGCCTTAAGTGTTTTAGAATCATAAGAGAGAGAATGATGCTAAGTGGTGGCTTTTGGAGAGCCTAACTTCCAAGATTGAACTTGTTTGTATAATGTTAGTGCATTGTGCACCAATTTTGGTACAAATTGTAATTTACCCAAAATGTAGGGCTAATATGCAAATTACCACGTCTAGAGTGTCCATACTCCCTCCTAGTATCATGTAGAGGAGAGAGAAATAAGGAGACACCATGTTTGAATCAATTATGAATGAAGGTACTCTTGGTAATGAAATGACCAAGAAAGGAGGTTGAATATGAAACCTTAACTTGAGATGTATCAAGTTGAAAAGCTTATATATGAGTGCCTATCATCCAAGGAGCCATATGAAAAGCCTCATATTGTTTTTTGGACTCTTGTTAAAGGCCATGTCGTGAAAAGTACCTCAAGGAGGTGAGGTGTGTCGGGTTACAACTTTCTTAGAAAAGTTGTATCGGGCTGTGAATAAAGTGGTGATTTAGTTGATATATTTTATTCTAAGGGATAAGTAATGGACGAATTTTCATCCCTAGATTATCCTCAATAGTTTTTCATGTCAAGATAAATGTTTATTCATGCATGTACACATGTCATCCATGCATGGACACATGGCACCTACTAGCTCAAATTGATGACACCTCATTTTTTACACTCCTTCATGAACAACAAGTGTATATACCCCTAGTTTCACCCCTTAGTGAATTGTTTTGACTCTAACCACCCTCCTTCCCTAGTTTATCATGCATAAAGTTCTTGTATCGTGAAAGAGTGAAAAGATATCATGCATAGATCCTTGGGTATCGCCCATAGAAAGAGCATATCGGCCAACTAGGGTGATATCAGTCATAGTGAAGAGTTTTTGATCCCAAGTGAGTGGCATATCATGAAAGTGAGTGGAATATCGTGCATGAGTGGTGGCATATCGTGCAAGAGCACTAGTGCATCGTGTAAAGGTGTTAAGGAGCAAGACGGATCTCATACTTAGCCCTAAGGTGAGGACATGATCATCTTCAACCTTGGATTGAAGCATGATTTTAGGGTTTTGATCTTCTTTTCTTTTCTTCTTCACCAATTGCTTATCCATGGTGATTCTTTGCATATAGAGGAGTTGTGAAGTTCATCTACAACCTTAGGAACGTGAATATTTGGATCTTGGAGCTTTGAAGTTGTTCTTAAGGTGGGTTATATAACTTGAACCCAATTATATTATTATGCACCTTCAATTTTGTCATACTCGTTGATCTACTTGCAATTTCAATTTGTATTGAATAATTGCTGATCCTTTGAGTTCTAAAAGCTTCATGGGATTATTGTCCATGACTTAGAATAGTAACAACAAGGGTTTAGAGGTTGATGATGATGACATCATCAATATCGGGTGGAAGCACACAAATAAGCACCCACAACCCGATATGGTAAAGTAACCCTAGATGACTTGGAAACCGATAGGGATGTTCATTGGTTTGTACAATGGGTTGACAAAGGTTCAACCAGTTGTCTATCCCGTCACTTAACCCATGGTGAAGGGAAGGTCAAAGACATGAAGGTTTGAAGAGGTTTGAGCATAAAGGGCTAACCCGATATAGAGTGAAGCACACATACACCTCCAAACCGATATGGTGGAAGCAAGCACACATACACCTCCAAACCGATATGGTGGAAGCAAGCACACATACACCTCCAAACCGATATGGTGGAAGCAAGCATACATACACCTCCAAACTGATATGGTGGACGCAAGCATACATACACCTCCAAACCGATATGGTGGAAGCAAGCATACATACACCTCCAAACTGATATGGTGGAAGCAAGCATACATACACCTCCAAACCGATATGGTGGAAGCAAGCATACATAAACCTCCAAACCGATATGGTGGGAGCAAGCACACATACATCTCAAAATCAATATGGTGTGGAAGCACCTTAAATGCAATGTACTTGATGGAGTAACACATGGAGTGTTTTATATCAAGTCATACATTAAGAGGTATGTAGTTTAATGAATAATGATTAAGTAGGCTAATGTACCTTGAAGGAAAGGTTGAGCCAACTTCATAAAGTATGGAGTAATCAACATCCTAGGGTGGATGATAGAGAAACTCATACTTGTGTAATAAACACGTAATGTGCATACATTAATGCTTCTAAAATGTGTAGGGTATGAATTAGAGTTTGATCCTTGATAAGGTGATTTTGAAACCCTAATTGATAAGAAAGGGAAACCCTAACCCTAATATAGGGTAATGGTATGTGAAACCCTAATTGATAAGAAAGGGAAACCCTAACCCTAATAAGGGAATAGTGGTATTACCCTTGTATTGCATGGTATTGATATGTATTTGATATGACTGTTACCATGTATACTAACCATGCATGTATCATGAGATGATGAGCATAGCCAGGTATGAGCTATGATGTTTTATTTGATAAAGATACTTAATGGTCCATGTGAGCCATATGATAATTTGTTGCCTAGTGAGAGGTGACAAGATGTGCAATGGCCTTGTGAGCCATGTGAGATGCTTGTGCAACATGTATCATGTATACCTTGGTATGAGGACCTAGAGGTATTAGTTACCGGATAAGTGGTAACAGTGTTCAATGATGAACTAAGGGTTTGAATACCCAATACTAGTAATCATGATGATGATGATGTTATGGGATGAGAATTCCCAATAAAGAGATAAGGGATTGAGATCCTAAATGTTATATGTGTTCTGAAGATTTGAAAAATACTTGATAGATGTATTACACCTTTCTTTGTAGCATTTGTCATAATAATTCATGTTTGAAAACTTGACTGATGCTAAAAGAATATGGTAATGCACTTAATTAATCAAGTGGAATTTTATCATGTAGAGCTCTGACCATAGATCCATCAGCGTCAGTAAACTGCTGAATAGTGAAACAGGTTTTCCCACGGGATCTCCTGGAGACTGCATATTTTTGAATATGTGGGGGTGATGGGCGAAAATATCCGTATGCCCCGAATGAGGGATTGATGGTAGATAAACATGAAATATCTCAATACTTCATTATATTGTTGGGTTCGATGTAGATAAACACGAAATCTCTCGACCCTTCTCAGGATTGATGTGTAGATAAACACGAGATCTCAAAATCCTGATGAGAGTGCATGCTGCAGCTGTAGCTCTATAGCGAAGTTACCAGTATACCCGGGAAAGCTATCTAAGCAGTTGACATGGTCCTGCTTGTTTTCTCGCACTGACCGAGATGGGTGAGGTCATGGCAGCCGACTCTTCCATTGACCTTGTATGGTACCGATTTTTACTTCGTAGTGGTCGGATGGGGTATGAGCGGTATACCTCATCTCCTCAGGGCATAAGTGTAATTGTAAAATGTAATCAGTCGAGTAGCGTATTTGCTTAAGGATGGAATACTAAAATCATTGGTTGATGTTACATTTCTTAATACATCTTAAATGGATAGATGTTATACATGTTCTTCATATTCCTTATAAAATGAATAGATGAATTACTGCTTTATCATATATAGCTGCAATGTTTCATAAGATAATATTGCTTTATTCTGCTTAAACAGTGATTAAATCCTGCTTATTAATATAAAATAATCCTCTACTCAGTTTTATTACTATTTATCTACAATAATAATATTGTTGGCGGAGAGTTATATCTCTCACTAGGATATGTGTCTCACTCTGTTGGTCACCAACATTTTTAGGTGGACGCAGACGAGGAGGTAGGGACTATACAATAGAGGGAGGACAATAACATCAGGGGCAGCAGTAGCATTTCAAGTTGAGTGTGCTATCTGTCGTGTCTTGTAGATTTAAGTCCTATGTGTCGTCTCTGTACTCTCAGGTCCTTGGAGTCAGTACTTAGTGGTTTTATGATCGATCTGAGATTTTGGCTTGTATGCCTCAAGGTTTTATGTTGCTTATGTATAGTTTGGTAAAGCAACTGTTATATATTATCCTCGAGATGAGATGGTACATGGTATGTACAATGTGAACCATGATGTATGTAATATTTTGGTTCTTTTCTTAAGAGTTTCCTGGAAATGGATCTCTTTGCAAATGGTTTTAATTTTTAGTGATTTTGTTAATCCGCCGATTATGGTTATTCTGCAATTATTTACTGGTGTTGGTTTGATTTGTTGTCGGATCCTCACAAAGTTTTGGTATCAGAGCCTAAGGTTCGCTGAGTCTACAGAGATATAGGCTTAAGGTTTTTGAGTTTGTTCTCAGTGTTATCCAGTTATATGATAGTGACTTCTACTCATATAGGAGAAGAAGTAAAGCTTAAAGATGGCTGGATCACATGAAGAACATACTGCTGAAAGCAGTATTGCTGCACCAGGAGGAGGTGCAAGGGATCAGGCTAGAGAGGAACTAGCACCTGATAATCCCACACTTGACCAAGCTTCGATAGAAAACCCATCTTTTCATGCGCTGTTTGGACAGTTCATGAATACAATGACGCATATGGCAGATTGGATGCCAGCACCAGCACCTAGGGCACCTACTCCTAATGAGGGGCATGGATCTAGTAAGACCTTTGAGCGGTTATGCCAGGTAGGAGCCACTGAGTATGCCGATACAACTGACCTAGTAGACGCAGATTCATGGCTCACTGAGTTGGAGAAAGCCTTTGAAATCCTCAACATTCTCGAAATTGAGAAAGTTAAGCATACTGTGTACCTGTTGAAAGGAAGTGCTGGCCACTGGTGGGCCATTGAGGAAGAGAAATGACCAGGAGTTGAGGTCAAATGGAGAGAGTTTCAACGAGAGTTTGTCAGTAGATACTTTCCCAAGACTTACCTGGATGAGAAAATCTCTCAGTTTGAGAAGTTTAAGCACGGACCAATGAACATTAGAGAGTATGAAGCTAAGTTTATGGAGCTTCTATGATTTTTTCCACACATGGCTACTACAGATGAGGAGAGAATTTGGCATTTTGAGAAGGGTTTGAATGCTAATTTAACCACACTTGCATATGATCTAGAGAATAGCAAGAGGTTTGCCACCTTTGTGGAGTCAGTTAGGCAGATAGAAAGGTTCGTGATTGAGAAACGTGAAGCTAACAGTAGGAAAGTGCATGTACAATCCCAAGGACAGAGGTCCAAAAGTTTTAAGAAGCCAAAGTTTTCTGAACCAATAGCACCACAGAGGTTCAGTGCTCAGACACAATGGACATCCAACAAGGGTATAGGCTGTAGCTTATAGCAAAATAGAGCCCAAAGTTCAGCATCAATGTCAATAACATGACCATCTAGGCCAAAATGCGAAAACCTAAGTTGTTATAAGTGTGGGAAGCCAGGACATCTGATGAGGGATTGTCCATTTGGAGACAGGAATGTAACCCAACCACCAAGGCAAAGTCAACAAGGCTCTCAGAGGCGACAGTTTAGCAGTGGCACATGAGGACGTGGATAGGCATCCCAAGCCGGTTCATCTGCACCCAACAACAGGACGAGTGGTCGACAACCACCAACGACGAGATTCTATGCTATGAATCAGCCAGAGGCAATGGTCAACCTACGAGTCGTGACATGTCAGATGGAATTATTTCATTCTGATATGTCTTCATCCTACTTCATATCTGTTTTGATTGATCCAGGTGCTACACATTCCTTTATCACTCAAGAAGTGATTCATGACTGTAATATGACTGTCAGTCGTAGAACAGACAATCTGTTATTAGAAACTCTGTTAGTCAGATCTACAGTGTTGCAGGAGGTATGTTCTTCCTGTGTTCTTTCCTTTTCAGAACACAGTATTAAGGTGGATCTTATACCACTTGAGATGCACGAGTTTGACATAATTCTTAGGATGGACACCCTAGAAAAGTATAAGGTTGTCTTGGATTGTGGTTCCAAGCAAGCTATGTTCATAGACAATGGTGATACATGGGTCTTTCAGGGGGATCGAAAGATTCTTCCAACCTATCTCGTGTCAGCTATAGTAGTAGAAAAGTTGATGAGACAAGGATGCTTCACATTATTGGTACATGTGGTAGATACTAGAGCAGAGAGTCCTAGTCTTTTTGAAGTTCCAATTGTCAGGGAATTCAAGGATGTGTTTCCTGAAGAACTTCTAGACATTCCTCCACCTTGAGAGATTGATTTTGAGATTAATCTAATTCTAGGTATGCAACCTATAGCTCAAACACCTACAGGATGGCGCCAACTGAGATGGCATAACTGAATAAATAGTTATAGGAGTTTCTTGAGAAAGGTTTGATTCGACTGAGTACTTCCCCGTGGGGTGCTCTAGTTCTTTTTGTTAAAAACAATGATGGGTCTATGAGATTATGCATGGACTATAGACAGCTTAAGAAGGTGACTATTAAGAACAAATATCCTCTACCTAGGATAGATGATATGTTTGACCAGTTGCGTGGTGCAACCGTATTCTCTAAGATAGAGCTAAGGTCAAGATATCATCAATTACGTATCAAGGAGAGTGACATACCTAAGTCAGCCTTTAGGACAAGGTATGGTCATTATGAGTTTCTAGTTATGTCATTTGGACTAACTAATGCACCAGCTGCATTCATGGAGCTGATGAATAGAATCTTCCAGCCATTCCTTGATCAGTTTGTAGTGGTCTTCATAGATGACATGTTGATATACAATAGAGATGGTCAACAACATGAACAACACCTTCGTCAAGCCTTGACATTGTTGAGACAGCACAAGCTATATGCCAAGTTTAGCAAGTGTGAGTTTTGGTTGTCAGAAGTGTCTTTTCTTGGACACATTATATCTGCTGCAGGTATTCGTGTTGATCCACAGAAAGTGGAATCTGTGTTAGAGTGGGAACAACCCAAGACACTGACTGAGATTCATATTTTCTTAGTACTGGCAGATTATTACATGAGGTTTATTAAAGACTTCAATTCTATAGCCTTATGCCTAACCAAGTTTACCAGGAAAGAAGTTCCTTTTGTCTAGAATGACAAGTGTTAGCATTCTTTCCAGTTGTTGAAAGAAAAGTTGACTAGTGCACCTGTGTTAGCTTTACCTGAGCAAGGAAAGGGATACATTGTTTTCTGTGATGCCTCTAAGAATGGTCTAGGATGTGTGCTGATGCAGAGTGATCATGTAGTTTCTTTTGCTTCCCGACAACTTATGAAACACGAGGAGAATTATCCGACGCATGATCTAGAATTAGCTGCAATGGTTCACACGTTGAAAATCTAGAGACATTATCTCTATGGAGAAACATTTCAGATTTTCACAGACCATAAGAATTTATAGTACATCTTCTCACAACACGAGTTGAATATGAGACAACGCCGCTGGATGGAGTTAATTAATGACTACAATTGTACAATGGCTTATCATCCAGGAAAGGCTAATGTAGTGGTAGATGCACTAAGTAGAAAATCATCATCGCCAATCATAGATAAAGCATAGTTGAACTCTTTAGTGTGCTTTAAACGAGACATGCTTGTCTCTTTGAGGCAAAACAATGTACATCTTAAAGTATCTTTGTTAGTCGGACTGCTAGTTGAGATGCATGTGAAACCTACTCTGAAACAACAGATTAAAGATGCACAGTAGGCTGATACTGTGATTCAGCACATCAGGTCAGAGTATGGTAGTGAGAAACGACACAGTTTTCATGAGTCAGAGGATGTGGTAGTCTGTTACCATGGTAGGATGGTAGTACCTGATGCCAATGACTTAAGGAAGCTAGTCATGGAGGAAGCTCATTCATCCATGTATGCAATACATATAGGGAGTACCAAAATGTATCATAACTTACAAGATATGTATTGGTGGCCTAGTTTGAAGAAAGATGTCACTAGTACATAACCGGCCTTTAGTGTCGGTTATTTAAGGCCTTTAGTGTCAGTTTTTAAGCGACACCTATGTGGGTACCGCTAAAAGCCCAACCGTTACGTGTCGGTTCTCAAACCGACGCCACAACCCTTCGCGCGCCACCGAAAACGTGCCATCAGGGGGGTATAGGCGTCAATTATTAGCTTTGAAACCGACGCCATATACCTTCGCGCCACAGAAAGGGCGCCATCTGGGGCACTATCAATGTCAGTTTATTAGTGATAACCGATGCCATCTCACCCGCTGCCACAGCCGTGCTGGCCATCACGGCCATGGTGTCTGGTCTGCTACCACGGCCGTGCTGGCCAGCATGGCCGTGGTGCCTGGCCCACTGCCATGACCATGCTGGCCAGCACAGTCGTGGTGTTAGGCCTCATTAGGGAAATCGACGTCGGTTACTAGTAGGGAAACTGACACTGTAACCATTTGTCGTCGGTTTTATACAAATAACCGCCGCCTATTTTATGTTTTTTTTTCTATCAGTCTGCAGACCTGCTGTGGCTGGTCGTAGGATGAGAAACCTGCAGTTCAGTTATGAACTGTAGGTTTTACGACATCCATTGATATCAGCCAACAACAAGCCACAAACCTACAAAATTAACAACATAAATGCTCACACATTTAGCAACCTACAATTCCATTCGATTTTCACACATGTAGAAACATTCATGTAGCAATCTGTAGTTCCATTCATGTTCACATTCATACATGTAGAAACATTCATATAGAAACCAACAGTTTCATTCATTTTCACTTAGACACATGTAGAAACATTCAGACATGTAGAAACATTCACACATATTATAATTCAGAAATTCATTTACAAAATATCATTCTTTAGTCATTATTCGCTATCAACATCCCAATTATATGTTAAAACCCCCACTACTTGTATGGCTGTTGCCCATTCTTCTCTTACATCATTTAATTCTTCCGTCGTATAGGGAGCATGCACATCTGGTAATGCCTTTCCTGTATTGTGGTCAGTTTTAAACACCTACAAAGAGAATGATGTATATATAAAATTAATAATATATAAATAAGATTGATATATTTCATATTATCTAATGAGACTATATATAATACCTCAGGAATGGTATCGATATCCATTGCGGCATATTTGATAATAATGTGCAGAAATCGCATCACATAGTATGCACATGCCCATCCGTTGTCTTGTGTAGCACACTATAAATTGAAACATACAAAATATTAAAAAATACAACTAATTAAGCACTGTTCACATAAATAATATATACATTGCAGTCGGCAACTTACTTCCATGTTTTTCCAAATTATTTGCTGGTTATTTTTCCTGGGGACCTTTCCTCCAGCCTTTTTGAACTCATCTAAACCCCTATATGTTAATGTAACATAGTACATTGCATAAATAAATAGTAATGTAATAACATATGTTAACGGATATGAAAATGAAATATTTCTCACAGGAATAATGCCATTTTCATTTTGTATCCATATTTTGAATTCAATTTAGTCCCCTTAGGATCTAGATAATAGATAGTGAACATCTCGGAGATAATAACTAGTATCTCCCAATACGTACCACTAGAGGTAAAAAGGTTAAAAATTAATAAATCAAAATTCACAGTAAAAATGTAATTTTCTTAAGTCCAAATTATAAGCAAAGTAAACTTACTCCACATTGAATGGAGCTATTATCACCGTCTTCTTATTTTGAGCAAAATTTGTAAAAGTATCACAACAGTATTGTTGAACTAATGGAGGGTCTTTAGCTACTAGACTAATCAAAGATGGAATAAAAAAGCCTACATGTTCGAATGAAAAATCTGATCATATCTTGTCTAAGTAGATGCAAAACAGGTATTACGCATGCATTAATAAATAATAAACCAGATCACTAGATCCTACACAAGGTATACGGATGTATAAAGAAGATCTCACCTTATCCATAACTCTATCACAGATGTATTCAGCCAATCATATCGAAACAACTCCAAAATATCTTGTATAAATAGGTTGCTTTCCTATGATTGACCTGCAACATCCACATCTATAGAAATAGTTATAGGGCAATTTATATCATGTTCGCCTAACCATATTTCCATACCCCTACAGTTAGGACCTAACAGGACAGGTAGGTCCTGTGGAACCCAACTTGGTAATGTACGAGGTGGAGGTGGAGGCCTAGATGCTCTGGGTGTCCTCTTTTTAACCTGTATATATATAATTTCAGATAAACTGACATCATATACACACACTAACAATTTAACGTAATGTAAATTTATCATACAGTTTCAATATAGAGGATATCCGCTTTTGGCCACAATATCACTCCGCCTTCTGCCTCACCAAACATTTTATAATCTGGGTGGGCATATGGCAATGGAAGATCCATCCAGTTGGGGAATATACGTACCGGGCTCACACGAACCCAACCAGCTAGTAATGGAGACCCATGAAACATTTCCCCTGGTAGGGATGGGTAAGTCGACGCCTGTTCAATGACAAATTCTTTACTTTTTAGACGGCATGGCTTCAACCCCTACAAATTTTTGTGTAAAGAATGTTATATACATATATACATATCATCTTGAAAAGACTAGTTATTATGTCATAAAAATACTTACAGTGAATGTGCTAGGTGGTGGGTCTACAAAGTTACTCCCAACCTTTACAATAAGAGTAGAGCGGGATGCCATAAGTACTGTCTGCTGATTGGCAGTCTGAGATGCCTGCCACTTGCTCAGTGCTTCTTCGAGTTTCCTATCAACTAGCTTATCTACCTATACATGGATAAAAGAAATGTTAGCTTCTGATTATTGAATTCTCTTTTACAGTAATATTATAAAGAAAGAATAGGTTACCTCTTCTTGTGAAAGTCCCACTTTTGGGACATGTTTGCACTGGGATGGCCCAAAGAATGCTTTGATGCCCACACCAGTGCCTGCAGCCCTAACACATCCAGGATGATCTGGGTTACCCAGAGCAACTGTCAATTCATCCCTTGTGCCCTCAGGGATGAACTTTCCTTGTTTCCTCAGCTCGTGCAGCTCTCACTAATCGCCAAAACAAAAATTTGTAATTAAGTAAACACCACAAATAATAAATATTCGAACGATTGCTGTAAGAGTTGTATTTTACCAATTTTGTAGCTGCCTCAACAGTTGTGGGCTTCCTTATTTCTCCCTTTTTATTTTGCCTCCCAGCTATCCAAACATCATGGCAAGGCAGAGGTGTGCTACCTATAGTAGAGGACTCTTGAGTAGAAGCAGACTGAGAAGTATCCTCAGACTGTAGTCTTTGGCGAATGCCTGCATACCCCTTTGGACCCATTGTGTGGTCATGCACATTCAGTGCACGCCTTGCTTTTTGCGCCTCACTGACGGGCCTAGTTAGTATGCACATTAATGATTTGGTTAGTAACACTAAATGTTAATCTTGAATAGGTGAATATAATGTATATTAATTAAATTGGGGGTGACACATAATACCTTGAATTCATCAGTTTGTCTTGAAGCAACAAATGCGTCCCATTCTTCTTGGTCTAGGAAGTTCCATTGTTCTGTGGCTGTCTTCTTCCTCTTGTCACCTTCTTTTATGTATTCTCGGGTGAGATTTGTCCTATAGTTCCTTAGGACTCTCCCATAACATTGCATCACACGTTTACGATGCAACTTTTCATCCAATTCAAATATACTCTACAAAATAGAATTGCTATTAACTAGTATCCAAAAAATTAGTAATCTAACAATTAGAATTGCAAATTAATAATAACTCACGCATAAATCCTTCCATATTACGTCTTTCTTCCCCTTAGGAACTTTATGCCAAGAATCTATCTTACAACCGCAATGGCTATGAGTAACATACCCAAGATATGAAACAAACGAATTGTGATTCACTCCAATTGCATTTCCTGCATTATCAAAATCCACAACAAGTTTGGGTCCATTGCCCCTTTGTGCTATTAACTTCTTCATCATAGTGATGCCCCTTCTCTTGTCAACTTTTTGGTGCTGCTCATCAAGTGCCTCAAGTGCTTCAGAGGGTACATTTGCATCATCAACCTAAAATTTGACAAAATAAACACACTTACATGATATAACTTGAAGTGGACATATAGATATAAATATATGATATATATATTTAAAACTTACATTGTGAGGCGGCACATTGATGTCCTCACCCTCACGGTAATCATCAGCACGGTCATCAGGAGAATGCTCAGCCATCTAAAAGTTCACATTCACATTGTAAAGTTCACATTATAAAGTAATTCATATTGTAAAGCTCACATTGTAAAGTTCACATTCACATTGTAAAGTAATTCACATTGTAAAATTCACATTCACATTGTAAAGTAATTAACATTGTAAAGTAATTCACATTGTAAAGCTCACATTGTAAAGTTCACATTCACATTGTAAATTAATTCACATTATAAAATTCACATTGTAAAGTTCACATTCACATTGTAAAGTTCACGTTCAGAAAAATAAAACATATAAAAAAATATACACATGCCTCTAATATTGCAATTTTTTATCAATTAACAATCCTTCATTGTGATCTCCGCGCACATACAAGTCATCATTAGCTTCAATATTTGCTGGTGTTGGCAACCCAACTGAGAATGAACTGGAGTCATCATACTTATCATAGTACTCTTCTTCATCTATAGGATCTTCAATTAAATGTATTTTACCATGAAGAACCACCGACCATTTATCATTTGCAGGATCATCGATATAAAATACTTGTTTCGCCTGTGATGCCAATATGAATGGTTCACCCTTCTCGCCAATCTTTTCAAAGTTCACTAAAGTGAAACCCAATTCATCCACTATAACTCCTTTGGTGTTATCAACCCAATTACATTTGAAGAGCGGAATTCTGAAATCTATGTAGTCAAATTCCCATATGTCTTCAATGACACCATAATATGACATTTTAGCTTCACGTGGACTCTTATCCTTTGCACTTGCAAAAAACATAGTCGACGCTTGAAGGGTGACCCCACTGTTTTGGATGACACTCTTATCATCTTGGTGCTTTGTGTAATATGTGAATCCATTAATGTCATACCCTTCATAAGACATAACATTCATTTTTGGTTTAAAGGTGAGGCATTTGATAGTTTCAGTAATATCATCTGGTGTTTGAGATAGTTGATGTAAGACTTTATCTTCGAACCACTTAATAAATGTCTTGTTATGCTCTCTAGCAAGCCACATTGTATTGTCTTGAGGATATTGTATCTTGATGCAATTGGTATGTTCCTCGATATAAACACTCACTTCGTCCATGTTGTGTAAAATATACAAGTGACCTTGTTCCAACTACTCACGGCTGATTACTTTCACCCGTGATCCCAAAATTCCTTTGCCAAATTGCTCCTCAATATTCTTGTCATTACCACTGAAAAAGTCATTGCAAAAATCCATAACCTCTCTCGCCACATAACCCTCAATAATACTCCCTTCAGGCTGATAACGATTTCGAACATCACTTTTAAAAACGCTCATGTATCGTTCAAAGGGATACATCCAATGCAAGAAAACTAGTCCCAATATTTTCACTTTCCTAGTCAAGTGGACAACAAGATGTACCATGATATCAAAGAACGACATAGGAAAATACATCTCAAGCTAACATAGGGTAACAACCACTTCTCTTTGCAAATTATCGAGAGTATCAGGGTCAATAACTTTGCTGCACAGACTGTTAAAAAAGAAACAAAGTCTGGTGATTGCAAACCTTACATGCTTCAGCAATATAGATCGAATTGCCACATGCAATATTTGTTGCATTAGAGTGTGGCAATCATGAGATTTAAGACCTATCAACTTCAGATCTTTAATTGATACCAATCTACGGATGTTGGATGAGTAACCCTGTGGCACCTTAACATTTACCAAACATTCACAAAAAGCTTTCTTCTCCTTTCTAGACAATGTGTAACAAGTGGGAGGTAAGTATGTTCTCTAATTTCCCATTTCACAAAATTCTGTTAATTCTGACCTTATTTCCATTTCACGTAGGTCCAGTCTGGATTTTATCCCATCTTTAGTCTTACCTGGTATATTCAACAAAGTACCAATGACACTATCACAAACATTTTTCTCAACGTGCATGACATCGATACAATGTCTGACTGTCAAAGAACTCCAATAAGGAAGATCCCAAAATATTGACTTCTTCTTGAATAAAGATTTGTCACTCCGTGTGGCCATAGTACATTGTGATCTCTTACCAAATTCATTGACAATATTTTACTCTTTCATAAACAACCTCCCCTGATATAGGTTTAGGTACACTCCGTTCCTCATTCAATCCATTGAATGCTTTGAGCTTCCTACGATACATAAGGAATTTTGTAAGAAACCTTCGATGATCGAGATATATAGTCTTACCGCCATGTTTTAGTCTTGTTGAATCAGTGTTCTCTTCACATATAGGACACACTTTAGCTCCTTTGACACTATATCCAGACAAATTCCCATATGCTGGAAAGTCATTAATAGTGCAAAACAACATAGCATGCAAATGAAATGTCTTTCTTCATGAAGCATCATAGGTCATCACACCTTCACCCCAAAGTTTCTTTAAGTCACCAATCATAGGTTCAAGATAAACATCGATATCATTTCCAGGTTGTTTAGGGCCCGATATCAACAACGACATCATTACGTACTTATTTTTCATACATAGCCAGGAAGGAAGATTGTATATAACAAGCACGATTGGCCAAGTGCTATGTTGGCTGCTCAATGTCCCGTATGGATTCATCCCATATGTACAAAGCCCAAGTCTTAGATTCCTGACTTCACCAAATTTAGGGTACAATAGATCAATCTTCTTCCACTGTGGGAAATCAGACGCATGTCGTAGGATTCCATCATTATTTTTCTTAACATCTGCATGGCACCTCAAATTCTTCGCATCTATCAGATTGGCAAACAAGCGTTGAAACTGTGATATTATAGGTAGATACCACATCACCTTGGCAGGAGAACCAGTTTTGGACTCCCCCGAAGTCGTCAATTTATACCGTGACGCACCACATTTTGAACAATCTTTCAAATCCACATAGTCCTTTTGAAATAATACACAATCATTCGGGCATGCATGTATCTTCTTGGCATCCATTCCCATTGGTCACACCAATTTCTTTACCTGGTATGTTGAGATTGGCAGCTCATTTCCTTCAGGAAGCATTTCTTTCAACAAAGACAACAATGACGTGAAGCTTTTGTCGCTCCATCTATTGTTAGCTTTTAGCTTATACAATCTCAACACAGTGCTAAGCTTCGTAAACTTAGTACAACCCATGTATAATGATATCTCAGCATCATGCACAATGTTTCTAAAAATGGGAGGTGGATCAGTGTGCTCTACCCCACAACTGTCCAGCATTGCATCAACGATGTCTACTGGAACTGGTTCATTCACATCTACGTCATCGGAGGTAATATCTTCTTCCACACAAGCACTACTATCGACATCCACTGGTTTCGAGTTTGAAATCTCTCCATGCCAGTGCCATTCTATATAGCCTTGTATAATCCCGTTGCACATGACATGACTTTTGATTTTGTCACCAGTGCTGACTTTCAAGTTGTTACCGCAATGCCTACATGGACAGTAGAACCTATCTCTAGGTTGTTTCCTGTGTTCCTCGACAAATCTAATAAACTGGTCAAGACCAGATATAAACTCTGGGGTGCAGCGATTGCGAATGGACATCCATGATCTATCCATTCTATGATCAAAGAGAAAACAAGTATATATTACAACAAGATTAGGGTCTAGGGTTAACAGATTAGAGTTTTTGCATGGTTAAAACTTTAGGCCAACAAATACATGTGCTGTCATTCTTATATATAATAAATGTGTACCGCCTATCCCATTCTTGAACACCTAATCTTACTAGTAAGTGTATAATGTGTATTGGGTTTTCAAGAAAATTTCGACAACATTTCCCCGTTGTTCTCCAAGTACATATGTACTTAGAGAACAAACGGGGAAATGCTGCCGAAATTTTCTTGAAAACCCAATACACATTATACACTTACTAGGTGTTCAAAAATAGTCCCAAACCGGGGACTATCCAAGATTTACTCCTAATGAGTAAATCTTGGACGGGTTTCTAGGCCAACAAATACATGTGTTGTCATTCTTATATATAATAAATGTGTACCACCTATCCCATTCTTGAACACCTAATCTCACTAGTAAGTGTATAATGTGTATTGGGTTTTCAAGAAAATTTCGGCAGCATTTCCCCGCTGTTCTCCAAGTACATATGTACTTAGAGAACAAACGGGAAAATGCTACTGGAATTTTCTTGAAAACCAAATACACATTATACACTTACATCCTAAGTGAGATTAGGTGTTCAAAAACAGTCCCAAACTGGGAACTATCTAAAATTTACTCCTAATGAGTAAATCTTGGATGAGTTTCTAGGCCAACAAATACATGTGCTGTCATTCTATAACATTGATTTCAACATTTCGAGTGTCCATTCATGTTCATCATCAAGATAAAGATTACACATAAATTAGTATGACCTAGGGATGGAGAGATTCATAATTGATTTCAAAATTTCAAACTAGCTCATGCATTATCATCAATCTACATCATATAATAGGGATTCATGTAGATGTTAGGGTGACACATCACTACAAAATAAGATATTTAACATTAGGGTTTTAATATCTTACATAGATTGATCATAATATTTCAGCAATATAGTTAATTCAAGATTATGGTGAAATGTGTATTAGGGTTTTAATATGTTAATTCAAATGAATCAAAATTTACAGAATTAGGTCAAGCATTAGTATTCAATTGCAAATGTATCCTGCTCCCTCCTTACCAAATGGATAAAAGCAAGGCCACGACCGTGTGGGCTGGCCACGACCGTGGTTGTGTTGGCCTACCACGGCTATACTGTCCAGCACGACCGTGGTCGGCCAACACAGCCACAGCCGTGACTAGCCCACACGGTCGTGGCTTTGCTGTAATCCATTTGGTAAGAAGAGGGAGCAGGAAGAAGAAGAGGTGGAGGAAAAAGAAGGGCAGCGGCCTACCTGGGCAGGAAAGCAGCGGCTTAGAGAGTAGGGGCAGGCGCCGGAGCAACACGCGAACCACGACGAGTAGGAGAAGGAGCTGGAGCAAGAGCAGGCTCAGGCGGTCGGTGAGGAGCTCCAGAGAGCGGCGGCACTGACCAGCAAGTGTAGAGAAGGCGCGGCGAGCAGAGAGGGCGGGCGAGCAGCTGATCGAGCTAGGGCGGTGGCCGGCCTGAAGTGCAACGACCGAAGGACCAGCAAACGACGACGATGGAGGTGAGCGGTGGCACAGGAGTAGTGAGCATAGGAATCATCGCCAGAGCTTAAACCCTCAATCGAGATGAATGAAACAGATAAAGGGGAAGAGCCGGGCTCACGCATGTGCTATTAATTTAACATTAGGTGTCAGTTCTTTAATAAAACTGACACATGAAACTATAGGTGTCAGTTCTACAAATGCACCGACACCAATTCTCAATGATACTCGTCGGTTTTTACTAGAAAAAAACCGAAGTCTATCTACATATGCCGATTAAAAAAATTATTCTCGATTAATGACCATAGTCGTCGGTTTTGTTAGAAAATCGACTCTTAAAGGGTGTGAAAAATTTCTCGGGAACAGCGCGGGAAAACCCATAAGCGTCGGTCATTGTATTAAAACTGACGACCAAAATGTGCCCAATTTCTATCTCTTGAATAACCTTTCGTTATCGGTTTAATAGTTAATAATCGACGCCATATGTTAAATTTTGGAGGTAATCTTTTTCGCTGGAAATTTTGGATTTGGCGGTTAATTTTAGGTGTCAGTATATTTTTAGGGAACCGACACTGAATAAAAGTGATACCCGTGTCTGGTCACCCTTCACAGATAGATGTCGGTTTTTTTATTAAACCGACACTTAAGGTTTTAGGTGTCAGTGTATTTGTACAACTGACGCCTTTAAAAGTGACGTTATAAGCTATTTCTGTAGTAGTGTGTAGTTGAGTTTGTTATGCGGTGTCCAGTATGTCAGTAGGTTAAAGCTGAACATCAGAAGCCTGCAGGAACGTTGCAACCATTACCTATACCACAATGGAAATGGGATCACATGACCATGGACTTAGTGGTTGGTTTACCCAGAACATCCAAAGGTCATGATTCCATTTGGGTGATAGTTGATAGGTTGACTAAGTCAACACATTTTCTTCCTATCAAAACAACCTATACTGCTGAGAAACTTGCATAGATCTATATAGATGAGATATTGCAATTACACGGGGTTCCACCTACAATTGTATCTGATAGAGGTCCCCAGTTTATAAGTCGTTTTTGAGAATGACTACATAAAGCCTTGGGTACTCAGTTGAAGTTTAGCACAACTTTCCACCCTCAGACAGATGGGCAATCTGAGAGAACTATACAGATTTTGGAAGACTTGCTTAGAGCACATGTTCTTCAGTTTGTAGGAAGTTGGGACATACACTTGAGCTTAATAGAGTTTGCCTACAACAATAGTTACCAGATAAGTATTGATATGGCACCATATGAAGCCTTATATGATAGACAATGTAGATCTCCATTATGCTGGTATGAAAGAGGAGAATACCAACTTCTAGGTCCTGAGTTAGTGCAACAAACAACTGAGAAGATTAAAGTAATGCAACAACAGTTGAAAGCTGCCCAGTATAGATAGAAATCTTATGCTGATAAGCGTCGTAGACCCTTACAATTCCAAGTTGGAGATAGGGTGTATCTCAAAGTCTCTCCTTGGAAAGGTGTTCTCAGATTTGGGAAAAAGGGTAAGTTAGCTCCTAGATTTATGGGACCTTATCCAGTGACAACACATATTGGAAAGGTAGCTTATAAGTTGGAGTTGTCACCTGAGCTACATAGACTACATCCAGTGTTCCATGCTGAGAAAGTGTCATCCTAATACAGAGTTGATGTTGCAACATGTAGAGGTAGAATTAAACGACGATATATCCTATGTGGAAGGTCCAATGATGATTCTTGACAGAATATTCAAGAAGTTGAAAAAGAAAGACATAGTTCTTGTGAAAGTTCTATGGCATCACTGTGGCATTGAAGAATCCACATGGGATCTAGAGGAAGAGATGAGGAGGAAGTACCCTTCTCTTTTCTCTTGAGATTTTGGGGACGGAATTCCTATTAGGGGTTGATAATTGTAACATCCCTGACCTGGGTTATGGCTTAAACCTAGATGTTTTGCTTAAGTAACTTGTTCATAAACTTGTTCTAATCTTTTGAAAAGTAATTAAGACTCTTGTAGAGTTTAAATTTCAAGTTTGAGCTTATTTGCAAACTGTTTGCGCATTATATGATAGTTTGAGCATAAAGTGCAATTTACCCAAGATGAGGGGCTATATTGAAAAATGTCACATGTTGAACATGCCTTAAGTGTTTTAGCATCATAAGAGAGAGAATGATGCTAAGTGGTGGCTTTTGGAGAGCCTAAATTCCAAGATTGAACTTGTTTGTACAATGTTAGTGCACTGTGCACCAATTTTGGTACAAATTGTAATTTACCCAAAATGTAGGGTTAATATGCAAATTACCACCTCTAGAGTGTCCCTACTCCCTCCTAGTATCATGAGGAGAGAGAAATAAGGATACACCATGTTTGAATCAATTATGAATGATGGTACTCTTGGTAATGAAATGACCAAGAAAGGGGGTTGAATATGAAACCTTAACTTGAGATGTATCAAGTTGAAAAGCTTATATATGAGTGCCTATCGGACAATGAGCCATAGGAAAATCCACATATCGTTTTATTAACTCTTGGAAAAGGCCATTTCATGCAAATAACCTCAAGGAGGTGAGGTGTGTCAGGTTACAACTTCCTTAGAAACGTTGTATCGAGTTGTGAATAAAGTGGTGATTTAGTTGATATATTTTATTCTAAGGGATAAGTAATGGACGAATTTTCATCCCTATATTATCCTCAATAGTTTTTCATGTCAAGATAAATGTTTATGCATGCATGTACACGTGTCATCCATGCATGGACACATGGTACCTACTAGCTCAAATTGATGATACCTCATTTTTTACACTCCTTCATGAACAACAAATATAGATACCCCTAGTTTCACCCCTTAGTGAACATTTTTGACTCTTACCACCCTCCTTCCCTAGGATATCGTGCATAGAGTTCTTGTATCATACAGGAGTGAAAAGATATCGTGCATAGGTCCTTGGGTATCACCCATAGCAAGAGCATATTGGACAACTAGGGTGATATCAACCATATAGGGTGATATCAGCCATAGTGAAGAGTTTTTGATCCCAAGTGAGTGGCATATCGTGCATGAGTGGTGGCATATCGTGCAAGAGCACTAGTGTATCGTGAAAATGTGTTAAGAAGCAAGAAGGAGCTCATACTTAACCCTAAGGTGAGGACATGATCATCTTCAACCTTGGATCGAAGCATGATTTTAGGGTTTTGATCTTCTTTTCTTTTCTTCTTCACCAATTGCTTATACATGGTGATTCTTTGCATATAGAGGAGTTGTGAAGTTCATCTTCAACCTTGGAAACATGAAGCTTTGGAGCTTTAAAGTTGTTCTTAATGTGGGTTATATAACTTGAACCCAATTATATTATTATGCACCTTCAATTTTGTCATACTGGTTGATCTACTTGCAATTTCAATTGCTCTTGAATAATTGCGAATCCTTTGAGTTCTAAAAGCTTCATGGGATTATTGTCCATGACTTAGAATAGTAACAACAAGGGTTTAGAGGTTGATGATGATGACATCATCAATATCGGGTGGAAGCACACAAACAAGCACCTCCAACCCGATATGGTAAAGTAACCCTAGATGACTTGGAAACCGATAGGGGTGTTAATTGGTTTGTACAATGGGTTGACAAAGGTTCAACCAGTTGTCTAGCTTGTCACTTAACCCATGGTGAAGGGAAGGTCAAAGACATGAAGGTTTGAATAGGTTTGAGCATAAGGGGCTAACCCGATATAGAGTGAAGCACACATACACCTCCAGACCGATATGGTGGAAGCAAGCACACATACACCTCCAAACCGATATGGTGGAATCAAGAACACATACACCTCCAAACCGATATGGTGGAAGCAATCATACATACACCTCCAAACTGATATGGTGGAAGCAAGCATACATACACCTCCAAACCGATATGCGGGAAGCAAGCATACATACACCTCCAAATCGATATGGTGGAAGCAAGCATACATAAACCTCCAAACCGATATGGTGGGAGCAAGCACACATACATCTCAAAATCAATATGGTGCGGAAGCACCTTAAATGCAATGTACTTGATGGAGTAACACATGGAGTGTTTTATATCAAGTCATACATTAAGAGGTATGGAGGTCAATGAATAATGATTAAGTAGGCTAATGTACCTCGAAGGAAAGGTTGAGCCAACTTAATAAAGTATGGAGTAATAAACATCCTAGGGTGGATGAGAGAGAAACTCATACTTGTGTAATAAACATGTAATGTGCATACATTAATGCTTCTAAAATGTGTAGGGTATGAATTAGAGTTTGATTCTTGATAAGGTGATCTTGAAACCCTAATCGATAAGAAAGGGAAACCCTAACCCTAATATAGGGTAATGGTATGTGAAACCCTAATTGATAAGAAAGGGAAACCCTAACCCTAATAAGGGAATAGTGGTATTACCCTTGTATTGCATGGTATTGATATGTATTTGATATGACTGTTATCATGTATACTAACCATGTAGGTATCATGAGATGATGAGCATAGCCATGTATGAGCTATGATGTTTTATTTGATAAAGATACTTAATGGGCCATGTGAGCCATATGATAATTTGTTGCCTAGTGAGAGGTGACAAGATGTGCAATGGCCTTGTGAGCCATGTGAGATGCTTGTGCAACATGTATCATGTATACCTTGGTCTGAGGACCTAGAGGTATTAGTTACCTGATAAGTGGTAATAGTGCTTCGTGATGAACTAAGGGTTTGAATACCCAGTACTAGTAATCATGATGATGATGATGTTAAGGGATGAGAATTCCCAGTAAAGAGATAAGGGATTGAGATCCTAAATGTTATATGTGTTCTAAAGATTTGAAAAGTACTTGATAGATGTATTACACCTTTCTTTGTAGCATTTGTCATAATAATTCATGTTTGAAAACTTGACTGATGCTAAAAGAATATGGTAATGGACTTAATTAATCAAGTGGAATTTTATCATGTAGAGCCCTAACCATAGATCCATCAACGTCAGTAAACTACTGAATGGTGAAGCAGATTTTCCCATGGGATCTCCTGGAGACCGCATATTTTTGAATATGTGGGGGTGATGGGTGAAAATATCCGTATGCCCCGAATGAGGGATTGATGGTAAATAAACATGAAATCTCTCAATCCTTCATTATATTGTTGGGTTCGATGTAGATAAATACAAAATATCTCGACCCTTCTCAGGATTGATGTGTAGATAAACACGAGATCTCTCAATCCTGATGAGAGCGCATGTTGCGGATGTAGCTCTATAGCGAAGTTGCCAATATACCCTAGAAAACTATCTAAGTAGTTGACATGGTCCTGCTTATTTTCTCGCACTGACCGAGACAGGTGAGGTCATGGCAGCCGACTCTTCCATTCACCTTGTATGGTACCAATTTTGACTTCGTAGTGGTCGGTTGGAGTATGAGCGGTATACCTCATCTCCTCAGGGCATAAGTGTAATTGTAAAATGTAATCAGCCGTGTAGCGTATTTGCTTAAGGATGGAATACAAAAATCATTGGTTGATGTTACATTTCTTAATGCATCTTAAATGGATAGCTTTTATACATGTTCTTAATATTCCTTATAAAATGAATAGATGAATTATTGCTTTATCATATATAGTTGCAATATTTCATAAGATAATATTGCTCTATTCTGCTTAAACATTGATTAAATTCTACTTATTAATATAAAATAATCCTCTGATCAGTTTTATTACAGTTTATCTATAATAATAATATTGTTGGTGGAGAGTTATATCTCTCACTGGGACATGGCTATCACTCCGTTGGTCACCAACATTTTTAGGTGGACCCGGACGAGGAGGTAGGGACCATACAACAGAGGGAGGACAACAACATCAGGGGCAACAGTAGCATCTCAGGTTGAGTGTGCTATCTGTCGTGTCTTGTAGATATAAGTCCTATGTGTCGTCTCTGTACTCTCAGGTCCTTGGAGTCAGTACTTAGTGGTTTTATGATTGATCTGAGATTTTGGCTTGTATGCCTCGAGGTTTTATGTTGCTTATGTATAGTTTGGTAAAGCAACTGTTATATGTTATCCTTGAAATGAGATGGTACATGGTATGTACAATGTGAACCACGATGTATGTAATACTTTGGTTCTTTTCTTAAGAGTTCCTAGAAATGGATCTCTTTGCAAATGGTTTTAATTTTTAGTGATTTTTTTTAATCCGCTGATTATGGTTATTCTACAATTATTTACTGGTGTTGGTCTGATTTGTGGTCAGATCGTCACAAAGTTTTGGTATCAGAGCCTAAGGTTCGCTGAGTCTACAAAGACATAGGATTAAGGTTGTTGAGTCCGTTCTAAGTGTTATCCAGTTATCTGATAGGGACTTATGCTCATATAGGAGAAGAAGTAAAGCTTAAAGACGGCTGGATCACACGAAGAACATGCTGCTGAAAGTAGTGTTGCTGCACCAGGAGGAGGTGCAAGGGATTAGGCTAGAGAGGAACTAGCACCTGAGAATCCCACACTTGACCAAGCTTCGATAGAAAACCCAACTTTTCATGCGCTGTTTGGACAGTTCATGAATACAATGATGCATATGGCAGATCGGATGCCAGCATCAACACCTAGGGCACCAACTCCCAAAGAGAGGCATGCATCTGGTAAGACCTTTGAGCGGTTACGCTAGGTAGGAGCCGTTGAGTATGCTGGTATAGTTGACCCAACAGATGCAGATTCATGGCTCACTGAGTTGGAGAAAGCCTTTAGAATCCTCAACATTCCCGAAACTGAGAAAGTTAAGCATGCTGTGTACCTGTTGAAAGGAAGTGCTAGCCACTAGTGGGCCATTGAGGAAGAGAAACGACCAGGAGTTGAGGTCGAATGGAGAGAGTTTCAATGAGAGTTTGTCAGTAGATACTTTCCCAAGACTTACCTGGATGAGAAAATCTATCAGTTTGAGCGGATTAAGCAAGGACCATTGAACATTAGAGAGTATGAAGCAAAGTTTATGGAGCTTCTATGGTTTTTTCCACACATGTCTACTACAGATGAGGAGAGAATTTGACATTTTGAGAAGGGTTTGAATGCTGGTTTAACCACACTTGCATCTGATCTAGAGAATAGAGAGAGGTTTGCCACCTTTGTGGAGTCAGTTAGGCAGATAGAAAGGTCCATGACTGAGAAACGTGAAGCCAACAGTAGGAAAGTGCATGCACAATCCCAAGGATAGAGGTCCAAAAGTTTTAAGAAACCAAAGTTTTCTGAACCAATAGCATCACAGAGGTTCAATGCTCAGACACAGTGGACATCCAACAATGGTAGAGGCCGTAGCTTACCGCCAAATAGAGCCCAAAGTTCAGCATCAATGTCAATAACAGGACCATCTAAGCCAAAATGGGAAAACCTAAGCAGTTATAAGTGTGGGAAGCCAGGACATCTGATGAGGGATTTTCCATTTGGAGACAGGAATGTAACCCAACCACCAAGGCAAAGTCAACAAGGCTCTCATAGGTGACAGTTTAGCAGTGGCACACAAGGATGTGGACAGGCATCCCAAGCCGGTTCATCTGCACCCAACAATAGGACGAGTGGTCGACAACCACCAATGTCAAGATTCTATGCTATGAATCAGCCGGAGGCAGTGGTCAACCCACGAGTCGTGACATGTCAGATGGAATTATATCATTCTGATATGTCTTCATCCTGCTTCATATCTATTTTGATTGATCTGGGTGCTACACATTCCTTTATCACTCAAGAAGTGATTCATGACTGCAATATGACTGTCAGTCGTAGAGCAGACAATCTGTTCTTAGAAACTCCGGTAGTCGGATCTGTAGTGTTGCGGGAGGTATGTTCTTCCTGTGTTCTTTCCTGTTCGGAATACAATATTCAGGTGGATCTTATACCACTTGAGATGCACAAGTTTGACATAATTCTTGGGATGAACACCCTAGAAAAGTATAAGGTCGTCTTGGATTGTGGTTCCAAGCAAGCTATGTTCACAGACAATGGTGAGACATGGGTCTTTCAGGGGGACATAAAGATTCTTCCAACCTATCTGGTGTCATCTATGGTAGCAGAAAAGTTGATGAGACAATGATGCTTCACATTCTTGGCACATGTGGTAGATACCAGAGTAGAGAGTTCTAGTCTTTTTGAAGTTCCAATTGTCAGAGAATTTGAGGATGTATTTCCTGAAGAACTTCCAGACATTCCTCCATCTCGAGAGATTGATTTTGAGATTAATCTAATTCTGGGTACACAACCTATAGCTCAAACACCCTATAGGATGGTACCAATTGAGATGGCATAACTTAAGAAACAATTACAGGAGTTGCTTGAGAAAGGTTTGATTCGACCGAGTACTTCCCCGTGGGGTGCTCCAATTCTTTTTGTTAAAAAGAAGGATGGGTCTATGAGATTATGCATAGACTATATACAACTTAACAATGTGACTATTAAGAACAAATATCCTCTTCCAAGGATAGATGATCTGTTTGACCAGTTGCGTGGTGCAACCGTATTCTCTAAAATAGATCTAAGGTCATGATATCATCAATTACATATCAAGGAGTGTGACATACATAAGTCAGCCTTTAGCAAAAAGTATGGTCATTATGAGTTTCTAGTTATGTCATTAGGACTAACTAATGCACCCACTACATTCATGGAGCTGATGAATAGAATCTTCCGGCCATTCCTTGATCAGTTTGTAGTGGTCTTCATAGATGACATCCTAATATACAGTAGAGATGGACAACAACATGAACAACACCTTCGTCAATCCTTGACATTATTGAGATAGCACAAGCTATATGCCAAGTTCAGCAAGTGTGAGTTTTGGTTGTCAGAAGTGTCTTTTCTTGGACATGTTATATCTGCTTCAGGTATTTGTGTTGATCCACAAAAAGTGGGAACAACCCAAGACACCGACTGAGATTCACAGTTTCTTAGGCCTGGCAGGTTATTACAAGAGTTTTATTAAAGACATCAGTTCTATAGCCTTACGCCTAACCAAGTTTACCAAGAAAGAAGTTCCTTTTGTCTGGAATGACAAGTGTCAGCATTCTTTCCAGTTGTTGAAAGAAAAGTTGACCAATGCACCTATGTTAGCTTTACCTGAGCAAGGAAAGGGATACATTGTTTTCTGTGATGCCTCTAAGAATGGTCTAGGATGTGTACTGATGTAGAGTGATCATGTAGTTTCTTTTACTTCCTAAAAACTTAAGAAACACGAGGAGAATTATACGACACATGATCTAGAATTACCTACAGTGGTTCACACATTGAAAATCTGGAGACATTATCTCTATGGAGAAACAATTCAGATTTTCATAGACCATAAGAATTTAAAGTACATCTTCTCACAACACGAATTGAATACGAGACAATGCCGCTGGATGAAGTTAATCAAGGACTATGATTGTACAATTGATTATCATCTAGGAAAGGCTAATGTAGTGGCAGATGCACTAATTAGAAAATCATCATCGCCAATCATAGATAAATCACAATTGAACTCTTTAATGTGCTTTAAGTGAGACATGCTTGTCTCTTTGAGGCAAAACAATGTACATCTTAAAGTATCTTTGTTAGCTGGAATGTTAGCTGAGATGCATGTGAAACCTAATCTAAAACAACATATCAAAAAGGCACAACAGGCTGATACTATGATTCAGCAGATCAGGTCAGAGTATGGTAGTGAGAAACAGGACAGTTTTCATGAGTCAGAGGATGAGGTAGTCTGTTACCATGGTAGGATGGTAGTACCTGATGCCAATGACTTAAGGAAGCTAGTCATGGATGAAGCTCATTCATCCATGTATGCAATGCATCCAGGGAGTACCAAAATGTATCATAACTTAAAAGATATGTATTGGTGGTCTGGTTTGAAGAAAGATGTAGTTGAGTTTGTTATGCGGTGTCCAATATGTCAGTAGGTTAAAGCTAAACATCAGAAGCCTACAGGAATGTTGCAACCTTTACCTATACCACTGTGGAAATGGGATCACGTGACCATGGACTTTGTGGTTGGTTTACGCAGAACAGTCAAAGGTCATGATTCTATTTGGGTGATAGTTGATAAGTTGACTAAGTCATCACATTTTCTTCCTGTCAAAACAACCTATACTGCTGAGAAACTTGCACAGATCTATATAGATGAGATAGTGTGATTACACATGATTCCACCTACAATTGTATCTGATAGAGGTCCCCAGTTTACAAGTCATTTTTGGGAATGACTACATAAAGCCTTGGGTACTCAGTTGAAGTTTAGCACAACTTTCCACCCTCGGACAGATGGGAAATCTGAGATAACTAAATAGATTTTGGAAGACTTGCTTAGAGCATGTGTTCTTTAGTTTGTAGGAAGTTGGGACATACACTTAAGCTTAATAGAGTTTGCCTACAACAACAGTTACCAGACAAGTATTGATATGGCACCATATGAAGCCTTATATGATAGACATTGTAGATCTCCATTATACTGGTATGAAATAGGAGAATACCAACTTCTAAGTCCTGAGTTAATGCAACAAACAATTGAGAAGATTAAAGTAATGCAACAACAATTGAAAGCTGCCCAGGATAGACAGAAATCTTATGCTGATAATCATCATAGACCCTTAGAATTCCAAGTTGGAGACAGGGTGTATCTCAAAGTCTCTCCTTGGAAAGGTGTTCTCAGATTTGGAAAAAAGGGTAAGTTAGCTCCTAGATTTATGGGACCTTATCCAGTGACAACATGAATGGGAAAGGTAGCTTATAAGTTGGAGTTTCCACCTGATCCACATAGACTACATCCAGTGTTCCATGCTGAGAAAGTGTCATCTCGATACAAAGTTGATGTTGCAACCTATAGAGGTAGAATTAAACGGTGATATATCCTATGTGGAAGGTCCAATGATGATTCTTGACAGAAAATTCAATAAGTTGAAAAAGAAAGACATAGTTCTTGTGAAAGTTCTATTGCATCACCGTGGCATTGAATAATCCACATGGGATCTAGAGGAAGAGATGAGGAGGAAGTACCCTTCTCTTTTCTCTTGAGATTTTGGGGATGGAATCCCTATTGGGGGTTGATAATTGTAACATCCCTGACATGGGTTATTGCTTAACCCTAGAAGTTTTTCTTAGTTGTTCATAAACTTGTTTTCATCTTTTTAAAAGTAATTAAGACTCTTGTAGAGTTTAAATTTCAAGTTTGAGCTTATTTGCAAACTGTTTGTACATTATATGATAGTTTGAGCATAAAGTGCAATTTACCCAAGATGAGGGACTATATTGCAAAATGTCACATGTTTAACACGACTTAAGTGTTTTAGCATCATAAGAGAGATAATGATACCAAGTTATGGCTTTTGGAGAGCCTAAATTCCAAGATTGAACTTGTTTGTATAATGTTAGTGCATTGTGCACCAATTTTGGTACAAATTGTAATTTACCCAAAATGTAGGGCTAATATGAAAATTACCACCTCTAGAGTGTCCCTACTCCCTCCTAGTATCATGAGGAGAGAGAAATAAGGAGACACCATTTTTCAATCAATTATGAATCATGGTACTCTTGGTAATGAAATGACCAAGAAAGGGGGTAGAATATGAAACCTTAACTTGAGATGTATCAATTCGAAAATCTTATATATGAGTTCCTATCGACCAAGGAGCCATAGGAAAAGCCTCATATTGTTTTTTTCACTCTAGGAAAAGGCAATTTCATGCAAATAACCTCAAGGAGGTGAGGTGTGTCAGGTTACAACTTCCTTAGAAAAGTTGTATCGGGTTGTGAATAAAGTGGTGATTTAGTTGATATATTTTATTCTAAGGGATAAGTAATGGACGAATTTTCATCCCTAGATTATCCTCAATAGTTTTTCATGTCAAGATAAATGTTTATGCATGCATGTACATGTGGCACCTACTAGCTCAAATTGATGACACCTCATTTTTTACACTCCTTCATGAACAACAAGTATATATACCCCTAGTTTCACCCCTTAGTGAAATTTTTTGACTGTTACCACCCTCCTTCCCTAGGATATCATGCATAGAGTTCTTGTGTCATGTAGGAGTGAAATGATATCGTGCATAGGTCCTTGGGTATCACCCAAAGCAAGAGCATATTTGCCAACTAGGGTGATATCAGCCATATAGGGTGATATTAGCCATAGTGAAGAGTTTTTGATCCCAAGTGAGTGGCATATCATGCATGAGTGGTGGAATATCATGCAAGAGCACTAGTGTATCATGCAAAGGTGTTAAGGAGCAAGAAGGATCTCATACGTAACCCTAAGGTGAGGACATGATCATCTTCAACCTTGGATCAAAGCATGATTTTAGGGTTTTGATCTTCTTTTCTTTTCTTCTTCACCAATTGCTTATCCATGGTGATTCTTTGCATATAGAGGAATTGTGAAGTTAATCTTCAACCTTGGGAACGTGAAGCTTTGGAGCTTGGAGCTTTGAAGTTGTTCTGAAGGAGGGTTATATAACTTGAACCCAATTATATTATTATGCACCTTCAATTTTGTCATACTTGTTGATCTACTTGCAATTTTGATTTCTCTTGAATAATTGCTGATCCTTTGAGTTCTAAAAGCTTCATGGGATCATTTTCCATGACTTAGAATAGTAATAACAAGGGTTTAGAGGTTTATGATGACAACATCATCAATATCGGGTGGAAGCACACAAACAAGCACCTCCAACCCGATATGGTAAAGTAACCCTAGATGACTTGGAAATTGATAGGGGTGTGCATTGGTTTGTACAATGGGTTGACAAAGGTTCAACCACTTGTCTAGCCTGTCACTTAATGATGGAGCTTCCACTTATGTGGAATTGCATGTACCACTAAAAATCCTAAAGATGGTGAATCTTTAAGTTTATCCTTGCTTATACTAGATCGAGAACTCCACCCACGTATGCTAGGATACGTGGAAGTCTTGTCGTAGTATAGTTAAGGGTCGAATCCACGGGACAACGGTCTTGTTGGGAGCAACAAGATGGAAAATGTTGGAATTTCACTTAATCTTCTTAATAGTTGGTATTTAAATCAAAAGGGTGGTTTGGTTGTTTTTAGACTAAGAGCAAGTAAAGTAAAGCAAGCAAGTAAAATTAAGGATGTTAATCAATGATAAGAAGCCACTAGGGTGTGGTCGGTTTTCACCGCCACTACACATGGATCAAAACATGCAAAATAAAACATAACCTGCAACAAGAGTTTAGTCAGTTAGTATCTTCGTAGACTTAGTTTCCTTTCGGAGAACTAACTACGAGAAGTGCGGGAATGTTGCAAAGTCAGCCATCCCCGAACGAATGGTCAACTACTTTGCATCATTCCCTTCGCAAAGTGTGTTCCTCGACTTATCAAGGTTGTACTTTTATACGTCAACTGATTCCATTTCATAGTATGAAAGTACAACGATGGGAGTGAGTTTACTCCACTTCTTGAAAAACACTTCTAGATACCGAAATAGATGCATGGTGGATACATGCATAAGGAACCAACAATCAATCGAGTTTTGAATCTAGTAGTACAAACATAGACAATTCATACTAAGAGATAAAAGATAACACAAGTTGGTGATCAAGCAACAAGCATTCACTAAACGATTGATGTTGAACTGAAAAGAAAGCATCTCTATATTGCAAACTATGGATTACATTACATGAAATGAAAACATGGGTAGCGGGGCTACTCCCTGCACCCTAGTGAGAGAGACTACTCGCTCATAGCTAGGACAAGGAAGGAGACAAGAAGAGAGAGAGAGCGTCATCCCCACAAAGGAGAGAGGAAAGTCAACCCCTTGGAAAGAGAGAGAGAGAGACAATCTTCAAACTTCACAGGTTGCCTGATGACGAGGTCCCCTCTTCCAACCTTCTTTGGTGAAGAGAGATAAAGAAACTTCAAGATGGAGTGTGGATCTCAGACTGGCAGCCTTTGGGCGGAGGATGGAAGTTGGATTAGCTCTGGAGTGATAGAGGCAGCCTCTGGGCGTCTAAAACTTGATGTCTTTGGGAGGACCCCTTGGGTCTTATTTATAGGCCTTAAGTGAAGTCCAAACGGTTTGGACAGTGTTGGGTCCAAACGGTCTTGAAAACCGTTTGGACCCTGAAACCGTTTGGACCCTGAAACCGTTTGGACCCCAAGACCATTTGGGCTCTGAAACCATTTGGACCCCAAGACCATTTGGACCCCATGCGGTCTTGGGACCGGTTGGCTTCATGAGGTCTTGAGACCATGTAACTCCATGCGGTTTTGAGACCGGTTGGCTTCATGCGGTCTTGGGACCGGTTGGCTTCATGCGGTCTTGGGACCATGTGACTCCATGCGGTCTTGAGACCGGTTGGTTTCATGCGATCTTGGGACCGTGTGACTCTGTGCGGTCTTGAGACCGGTTGGTTTAATGCGGTCTTGGGACCGTGTGACTCCATGCGGTCTTGGGACCGGTTGGTTTCATGCGGTCTTGGGACCGTATGACTTCATGTGGTCTTGGGACTGTTTGGCTTCATGCGGTCTTGGGACCGATTGAGTCTTTTGTGATTTTTTTGTGTCTTTTTCTGTAGGTAAAAAGGAGAAAATTTAATCTAACAGTATAATTGCAATAAGAGAGGATAGTTAGGGATTCTATCTAATTTATCCAAAAAAAGAAAGTGGAGAACTGAAGAAAATTATTAAGATAACATCACAAAATTGGAGGTTATCACCCCCCTAACTTAGAGTCTAGCTTGCTGTCAAGTTAGATAGAGCTGAGGCATATAATGGCGAGGTGATTTTATTTAGTTAAGATTTCCATGCTCTTTCTTAAATTCTAAACCTGAGTTCTCCTAAGGTCGTATCGGGTCTTATTGCTTGCCTTGACTCTTTCAGGTTTTGAGAGTTGCTTGGGTCTCAAGTTCCTACTGTATCTCGAAGCCTGCATTGGGACCACTTTTTATCTTGTGCATGCTGTTGACTCTAATCAGCTTTATACCTCTTTGAAAAACCTACTGGAAGCTAGAGTGGGTACGAGGGTTGGCTAAAAGCTTGAAGTGTAACTCCCCCTTCAAGTGGGGGAGGGGTTGTCTATGCTTTTAGAATCTCACTACCGGGCACAACACATCTGCCTTCGTGAGGGCAGCTGAATGTACCGGCCGGGTGAGTCCTTTATAAGCCTTTCATATATTTAGATACCTTAGGGTTTCACTACCGGGTACGACACATCTGCCTTCGTGAGGGTAGCTGAATGTACCGGCCGGGTGAGACCTTCATTGGTTCTTTATATAGATCCTTATTTATGGCACAACTCTCATAATTTTATTCAACTCTCTGGCTTTTATTCGTAGACTCACAAGATTAGGACTTGGGGTTTTTTGGGTACTTGTTTTGGGCGGCCAAGCCTCTTTTATTTGAAGAGAGGAAATATGTTCTTAGAGTTTTTCAACATGCGCTTATTTGGTTTCTTTTTAATGGTCCACTTGCGGGACTTCTTGATTTGGAAGTCGCCCGATGCCCCTCTCATCCTTGAGAGCTTGGCTTATTTCGGCCTTGATAATGACCTGTGGAGAGTCAGATGTAGAAGTGAAACAAAAGCATGAAAATCAATAGTGGAAGGACATTATTAGGTCGCTATTATATGTATAAGAGCTATTTACTTTTGAGGGCTAACATGATTCTAAAGTTAGCTGAGGGTGACTTTATTCCAAAGATTTATTATCAGATGAATTATTTAAAATGAAAACTAAATATGAAGGGAAACTAAGAGAATTTTTTGCAAAATTGAAATAGAAGAATGGAGAAAGAGGGATATAGGAATGATACCTCACCCTTGTCTAATGTACTCCCCCCTGACTTATCACTCACTCTGTCCTCAGAGTGTCGAAAATGATAGGTTGAGAAGTACACGGACTAGGGCATCATGCTTCTATTAATCCTGAGTTTGCCCCTGGTGTTCTGAGTAGATTAGCTGCAAACTTTCCGCGTAGGGCGTGGTAATCTACGTCTATCATATCCTCTACTGGTCTTTGAAGTGCCATGATGGTGTACATCCAGTAGAGGACATGGAAGCCGCAGTCGTGGATTGCCGAATTTGTTGGGGACATTTGTGGTTGAAGGACGGGCATTGAAAGTGTTCTTTGTCGTATGCCCTTGTGTGCTGACTTAGAAGATTGATTAGTTTGTCTGCACATTCCTTCACCACCGCCTGTGTGGGTGTCTTTGGTGTCACTACATATTTCTTATGTTGTGGATTGAACTGGCTGTCGGAACTGTTGTAGATGGTAGTTGTTCCTTCGGGTAGGTTTGTTGCTAGAAGCATCCAGTGCTCATGGTAAAGGAAGGGTAGCATGATAAACTTCCGTGCTGTATGTTGTAGGAAGGAAATTAGTGCTTCAGTTGTTCCAAAGTTCTTTAGCTTTAGGAGGTCGTCCTTCATAAATGCGGATGCCATATAGGTTGTAGGGTGATTTTGTCTGATAAGAAATTGATAGGCAGCCATTAAGATCACAGATAGAGACCCTTTGAATTGTATAGTTTCTCATAATGCATCTGTCATTACTAAAATGTCACCGGACATGAAAATGAGGTCATCATTCTCAGCGTAAAGCCATGGCATGATGAGACGTAGTTCATTGTCAGAGAGACTTTTGCAAGCACTGAGGTCGAAATCTGGGAAAGTTGGTTCTATGGCAGATAGGGGCACCATTTGTGATTGCGATCTCCTAATGGGTAACAGAAGATCGATGTCCCCTTTATCTTGCGTCAGATCAAAGTTGGAAGGGTCCCATTTTCTTTGCTCGGGAAATATGTCTGGCTGTTTGTTTTTCTCTAGTTCTTTTAAAGTTTGTCTAAAAGGTCTCCGTTGCAGACGTTAGATTGTTGAAAAGAGGTAACGGGGGACGTCATATGGTGCCATTGTCGGGTCCTTGAAGAACCTTCTGTCACAAATAAGCTCCCTGACGTAACGCCCTCGTAGGGAGTGAAAATCTTCAGCAATTAGATCGGTAAAGGGGATTTCTTGGTTTAGCGCTTGAATGTGATGGATAGTGCAGAAAGTGCAATCCCCAGATCCTTCAGTAGCTTGGACTTGCAGGTTTATTATTTGGAACCAGGGTTGGCTCCAGTCTTGACGGAGGGACGGGCGTGCAACCCAAATTAGCTTAAGAAGCCAGAAAGGTATACATCTTGCCTCACCTGCTTCTTCTCCAACAAAATTTATTGTTCCGGCTGGTAGCTCAGCGGCGTAAAAATTGTACACCTTGGCGTCCTGAGCCTCGGTGTCCACAATCATAAACAACCAGTGATCGGAAACTTGAAATGGCACGGTAAGATATTGTGCCCTCCGTGCTAAACCAGCACACAACCACTCTATTGACTTTGCTCATATTTCTTTGTATAACAAGCCTATAGATAGAGCAGGTGAGGCGTTGAATACTGGCTGCTGCCTCTTGGAGCTTCTGTAAACTTCTATGCAGTTGGCAAGAAGGACACAGAAGATTGCCATTGACATCGTTGACCGTGGTCGCAGGATGTGACGGAAATCGTCGCGTGTCAACTTACGCTTAGTCTTTGTATTGTGGTAGATGATGTCTCCCCCTTCTTTAGCATCGTCGAAAATAGTATTCAGGATAAAGATGTCCTGATCATCTAGTGTTGAGATGGCCGCCATATCTAAATCATTCATCTTATGCGGTAGAGGTGGTGGCGGGGGAAGCTCCTACGGAGGGGGTGAAGAAGGTTGTTCCAAATATTCTGTATAGCCTTGTAGATCTTCATCTGAATCGGAAGCAGAATCTAGTTCTTCATCTGTATCTAAATGTACTCGTTCTGATTCGTCCAGTTCTGGGGGAAAGGGCACTGATTGGCCAGGTGCGGAAAAAGGGTGAGTGGATGTTGTTGGTGGGCTTGTGCTGGTTCCTAAAATACATTGGTGGAACTCAGCAAAGGCCGCATCTTTTGCAGACTCCCCTATAGATCCTAAGGCAGAGTAATCGAGGAATTGGTCCCCATATGATATATGTACATTTTCATTGTGGGTGGTGGACTTGGGATGATGTCCACCTTCTTGATATCCTTTATGAGAAGGGTCTGCTCCTTGGCTGGGGCCCTCCTCAACGTTGTCTGGGGCATCAGATTTGTCATCTGAGGAGGTGGTATCGTTGTTAGAATCTGCGGAGGAGTTAGAGTCATCTTTGTCTTCATCATCGTCTTCTTTGTCAGCTGGTGCTTTGTTTGTGAGTTTCTTGTGTGCTGTCTTTTTGCACTGCCGATGGATGGTTTGTAACTCGTCAAATGCCACTTGCACATGCTCGTGTGTTTCGAGCAGTGCGTTGTGTGTTTCCTTGAGATCTTTGTATCAGTCCTCGGCAGAGAGGAGTCGCGCTGTAAGATCTGTTACTGTAGCTCGTAATTGTTGGATTTCATTATTCGTCGACTCCTCTTGGCGATTGCTGAATTGTGTGAGAGCGTTGCTGATGTTATCCAAGCGCGTGCTAAGAGCTGTTTGGTGCTTCTTGAGCTCGTGGAGAGTCTCAGGTAGAGGTTGAGTCTGCGTGGAGATCTCATCGACTTGCTTGGCCATCGCTTCTTGCTGACTTTTTACCCCAAGGATCAGCTCGGGCAAATTGTTGAAGTGGCTGTCGACGTGATCAACTTGCCTGGCCATTACATCTTGTCGTTGCTGAAAAACTTGGAGGATGCTTGGTAAGGCGCGGTTCTGTTCGTCGATCTTTGATACCTGTTGAGATAGTCCTTGCACACAAGAAAAAATAGAGTTCATAATGTTAGAAGGGTCGGTAAGGAGGTTTCGGATGGTGTCGAATTGACGTACGAATTCCTCACCGACATTAGTGAAAGGGACCCCGATTATGGAAGGGTGGGATGGTTGGGGTCTGGATGGAAAGGGTGTAGTGTCCTGCGGAAGAGACAATGTTGATGGTTTGGCAAACTGCATGGTGACTATAGATGGTGTCACCAGCGGTGGTGGGGTGGTGGTGGATGGGAAAGGTGGTGATGTTGCTGGTGAAAATGGTGGGATTGATAGTGGTGGGGAAAAGACTGCGGGGATGGATGCGAAGGTGGTGAATTCGGGCGTAGTGGTATAGAAGGGGATTCCTGAGGAGAAAATGGGTGAAGTGGAGGATGTAGGTGGTGGTGTAGTTGTGGAGAAAGATGGAAGAGTGGTGGATTGTGGAAAGGTGGAGGGTGGTGAAGTGGTGGTGGTAAGCTCAGCGGTTAGACTCATAATGAAGGAGTCTAGAGATGAGGTGGTGATTTGTTCTTTGGGGAGGGTGGGTTCTGGCTCTGGATGTGGTTTTGATGTTGGTGTCCCCGACAGCTGTTGTTGCTGCGAAAGCCTTTTGGAAGGTCGTTTCACTGGAATTTTTGTTATACGATCTGCCGGGGCTGTGATACTGAGCTCGGTCTGCCCCCCTTGGGTTGTCTTAGCTTGTGCTTTAACCGGAGCTAGGAGTTTGGTAATCTCTTCATCAGTAAAGAGAAGTTTGGCTTTGTTGTAGTCCGCTAGCTCCGGAAGCGATAATAGTGTCCTGGAAGATTTGACAGTTGGGCAGAAGATGTAATGTAATTTGGCATCCTTTTCTTTGATAATGTAGGAATTCTTCAAAGTTTGTTCGTTGGTAAGGATGTCGCCCTTGATCTTCGTGCAGCGCGAAAGTAATCTGTCCATCCTGAGATATTTGATGATAGATGTGACATGACCCCCCATGCAAATTTCCTTTCCCAAGGCATAAGCGGATAGCTTCTGGATCATATGACGGCCAATGTTGACTGGCATCCTATGTAGAATTGACTAGAGAACAAAAACATCCGAAATTATGACATTCCCTCCTTTCCTGGAGAAGAGTGCGCCTGTAAGAATTTTATGTAAAGTACGCACTAGTCCAGACTGTATGTTTGAGGCCTTGCATGTCTTTGCCTCGTAGGTGGGGATCCCTGTCAGGGATTTCCAAAAGTTATGTCTGTTGAAACTAGTATTTTCTGTTCTAACAGCTTTGGCTTTCTTGAGCTTCTCCTGGTTGTCTATAAAGATTTCATTCAGCATATTTTCTATTATGACAACCTTGCTGCTGAAGAGTTTGGTGACCAGCCTACAGTCACCTCCATCCCTTGATCTATCCATAATGTCGACGGGTTCTTTATTGAGATAAGTGAAGAATTCAATTGTAGGTTTAGTGTAGGAGATCTCAGGTACAAAACACAGCCTTGAAAGATTGGTGTTGTCTAGCAAGGTGAGAATTCTGTCGTAGATCCCCATCTTGAGCAGTATGCTGGAGCAGACGTACTTTGTAGGTTTTAGGGTTTTATCAATGGAGGGAAGGGTGTGTATGTAGAGGTTTTCTGGTGGTGGTGCTGTAGTGGTGATGGAGGGGAAATAAGGAACAATGATGATGGCGGGAGCGGCAACGAAAGTGGTGGTTGGTGGAATGTTTCCTGCCAGGGTTTGCTCCCTTGTAGTGACAGGATGAACCTGCTTACTTGCCCGCTTTTTGGAGGGTTGTACGGTCGGAGCCTCTTGGACCTTTCGTTTCCCCTTGGATTTTTCGACTGGGGATTCTTCCTCGGAACGTGGCTCATATTCTGAGCCTTCATCATCACTGGAAGAAATTTCTTCCACTTCTTCTTCAAGTGCCTCAGCTAGGGATTTGTTGATGCGGTCGATTTCACACAGAATCGATAGGATGTTGAACTTTGGTGGGGCCTTTCCAGTTTTTTTGTAGTTGTCTATGATCTTTTGGAGCCTTGCTCAGTCCTGTGTCAGCTCTTCTATTGTCCAGTGAGGGTTGTCAGTAGTTCCAGTTGGTTGTTTTGCTGGAGAAGCCATTTCTGAAAAATAGAAAGTCATGTGTTAGCATAAAGACTGATTTTGTACGAGTTATGTAGTTTCAAGTTTTAACAAAAAGCAAGGGTTGTTTAAAAAGACCAAATGATTTTGAAGACTGTTTGGTTCCAAACGGTTTTAGGACCGTTTGGTCCCAAACAATTTCAGGACCATTTGGTTCCAAACGGTTTGAAGACCGTTTGGTTCCAAACGGTTTCAGGACCGTTTGGTCCCAAACGGTTTCAGGACCGTTTGGTCCCAAACGGTTTCAGGACCGTTTGGTCCCAAATGGTTTCAGGACCGTTTGGTCCCAAACGGTTTCACAACCGTTTGGTTCCAAACGGTTCGAAGACCGTTTGGTCCAAAACGGTTTGGAAACCGTTTGGAAGGTGAAATGGCGGGGAGCGACCGACGATAGTGGAGGTGGTGGCGACGATGAAGAAGGTAGGTACGAAAGAAAAGAGAATTGCGGCGATGCCGTAGACGTCAGAAAAGGTAAATGTGAAGGCGAAGGCGAAAAAGACAATGGTTTGATGGAATAGGGATTCACGGCAGTGCCGTGGACGTCGGCAATGGTGGTGCGCCTACCTTGTTGCTGTGGGTGGGAAATCGACATCGAGAGCATTGGTAACGGGGGTGCAACTACCGTGAGGACACGCAGAACTGGGAGGGACGGTCGGCAAAGGGGAGCGACGTTGCAGGTTGCGCGGGAATCGGGAGTAGAGAAGGAACAAGAAACTGAGGGTTTTAGAAGGCTCGAGAGTCGAAAGAAAGAAGAAGGAGGGGGTTATATTTATAGGATTCAGGGGGTGACGTTGCAAAACCCTTAGGTCAAAAAGTTTAGCGACCGTTTGGACTCCAAACGGTTTCGGGACCGTTTGGCTCCAAACGGTTTCGGGACCGTTTGGCTCCAAACGGTTTCAAGACCGTTTGGGAGGGTTAAGGTTATTTTGATTTTTTATATTTTTATGTTTGTTTTGGTTATATAAATTTTTATATTTTCAGAAGATAATCCTAAGGTAACTTAAAAGAATATAAGATAAAGGAAGAAACTCAGATCTTGGGTTGCCTCCCAAGTAGCGCCTGGGTTTTACGTCGCTGGCTCGATGAGGTTTTGATGTTGTTATGATGATGTTGTGGCGTCTCTGATCTCAATAGTTTGTCTCAGCATTTTATCTGCTAGCGTGTAATATTTTTTCAATCGATGGCCGTTGACTGTCCTTTCTCTGCCATTGTCGTCAACAATTATGACAACTCCAATTGGGTATATATGTTTGATTGTGAAAGGCCCAGACCACTTTGTACGGAGTTTTCTGGGGAACAATTTGAGCTTGGAATTGAAAAGGAGGTCTTTGTCACCCATGGCGATGTCTTTCCTTTTAATATGGCCATCATGCCACATTTTGGTTTGTTCTTTATAAATCCTGGCGCTTTGATAAGCGGTTATTCGGAGCTCCTCTAGCTCTTGTAATTGGAGTTGTATGTTTTCTCCGGCACTTTTGAAATCAAAATTCAGTTGTTTAATGGCCCACCAAGCCTTGTGTTCCAGTTCCACTGGAAGATGACATGACTTCCCGTATACCGAACGGAACGGGGTCGTCCCGATTGGTGTTTTATAAGCTATTCGGTAAGCCCAAAGGGAATCGGGAAGCTTGGTGGACCAGTCAGTGCGGTGTCTATTGACAGTTTTTTCTAGGATTGCCTTCAGTTGTCTATTTGAGACTTCAACCTGACCACTGGTCTGCGGATGGTAAGGCGTGGCAACTTTATGGTTAACTTCTTATTTCTTTAAAAGGGCTTCAAAGCTTCGTTCCAGAAAATGGGTCCCTCCGTCGGATATGACAGTTCGGGGGACTCCAAATCTGGGAAAAATGATATCTTTAAACATCTTAATAACATGTTTGGAATCACTGGACATTGTGGGTATAACTTCGACCCATTTTGAGACATAGTCTACTGCAACCAGAATGTAGGAGAAACCATATGAAGAAGGAAAGGGGCCCTTATAGTCTATCCCCCATACGTCGAAAAGTTCGATCTCTTGCCACATGGTAAGTGGCATTTCATTCCTTTTAGATATGCTGCCAGAAAATTGACATTTGTTGCAAGATTTGACAAAATCGTAGGAGCCTTTTTCTATGGTTGGCCAAAAGAAACCTTATTGCAAAACTTTCATAGCAGTTTTCTTCGCACTCATGTGCCCCCCAGTGGGGCCTGAATGGCAATGTTCTAGGATGGGGGTAATCTCTTCTTCAGGTAAACAGTAATGGAAAAGTCCGTCTACACAAAGGCAAAAAAGGCAGGGTTCATCCCAACAGAATTGCTTTGCATCGTGATGGAATTTCCTCTTGTCGTGATGGGAAGCGGAAGGATGAATGATTCCTGTAGCCAGATAATTAACAATGTTGGCATACCCGGGGAATCCATTGGTAATCTTCATTAGTTGGTCATCTGGAAGAGAGTCTCGGATAGGGACTTTATCTTCATCTTCGACTTCAATACGACTGAGATGGTCAGCTACGACGTTTTCCACTCTTCTTTTGTCTTGAATTTCCAAATCGAATTCCTGAAGCATCAATACCCAGCGGATAAGTCTGGGTTTTGCATCTTGCTTCTGAATTAGATATCGTATGGCGGAGTGGTCAGTGTAGACGATGACCTTGGATCTAATCAAGTAAGAGTAGAATTTCTCAAAAGCATAGATGACAGCTAAGAACTCCTTCTCTGTAGTTGTGTAGTTCTTCTGTGCTTCATCAAGCATTTTAGACGTGTAGTAGATTACATAAGGTTTCTTGTCGATTCTCTATCCTAATATGGCCCCTATGGCGTAATCGCTGGCGTCACACATGATTTCAAAAGGTTGTGACCAATCCAGGGCTCTTAGTATGGGTGCAGAGATTAAAGCATTTTTCAGAGTTGAGAAGCTTTGTAAGCATTCTTGATTAAAATTGAACTCGGTGTCTTTGGTCAGAAGTTGGGTCATGGGTTTTGCTATTTTTGAAAAATCTTTGATAAATCTTCTGTAAAACCCAGCATGACCTAAGAATGCTTGTACTCCTTTTATATCTTTTGGTGGTGACAACTTCGAGATAACATCTATCTTTGCCTTATCCACCTCAATCCCTCTGTCACTCACTCTATGTCCGAGGATGACACCTTCAGTTACCATAAAATGGCATTTTTCCCAATTCAGGATGAGGTTCGTTTCCTCAAAACATTGTAAAACTTGTCCAAGGTTGAGTAGACAGTTATCGAAGAATCTCCATAAACTAAAAAATCGTCCATGAATACCTCCATTATAGATTCTGTTAATCCTGCAAAAATGGCATACATACATCTTTGGAATGTAACAGGTGCGTTGCACAACCCGAATGGCATTCTTCTGAAAGCATAGGTTCCAAAGGGGTAGGTAAAGGTAGTTTTCTTTTGGTCTTCCGGGTGTATAGGGATTTGGTAGAACCCGGAATAACCATCTAGATAGCAGAAGTATTTCTGATGGGCTAAACGTTCTAGGACTTTGTCGAGAAAAGGCAGAGGGTAGTGATCTTTTCGCGTTGATTTGTTTAGTTTCCTGTAGTCGATGCACATCCTCCACCCCGTCACAGTTCTTTTCAGTACTAACTCGTTCTTGTCATTTAGCACGACAGTGGTTCCTCCCTTTTTAGGGACCACTTGGACGGGGCTGACCCATTGGGAGTCTGAAATTGGGTAAATTATGTCGGCTTTCAACAATTTGAGGACTTCAAGGCGAACCACTTCTTTAAGGTTAGGGTTCAGCTTCCTCTGGTGTTCTCTTGATGGCTTAAATTCTTCGACCATGGGCAGTCTATGCATGCATAAGGTTGGGTTTATACCCGTCAGGTCAGTTATTTTGTACCCAATGGCTTTCTTGTGCTTCTTCAGCTTATCAAGAAGCCTTTCTTCCTGGTTTTCCGTCAGGGTGGAACTGTTGATAACTGGACATAATTTTGCTTTGTCCAAAAAGACGTGTTTAAGTCTCATTGGTAGAGTCTTCATCTCAGGAGCTTTGGGTGTTTCTGTTGCTTCTAAAATAGTTACAGATTTAAGCTCCTCAAAGGTGGCTGTTGGTGCTTCTTCGACCTTTTCTAAGTGTTGCAAACATTGTTGGACCAATTCATTTGCTGAAAATTCGACTTCTGAGTTGGTTAGAACATTCTCTAACTCATCTGATGGCTCAGATATTTCTAATTGGGACATTTGATGTATTGCATCTAAGAGAAAGACCTCCTCTTGAATGTTGGGACCTTTCATGCTGTTAAGAACTCGGAATTGAATTGCCTCTTTTCCCAATCTTAGAATGATTGTGCCAGCTTCAACATCAATAAGCTCCCTAGCTATGGCAAGGAAAGGTCTGCCAAATATTATTGGGTATCTCAATCCTCCTTGATATCCATAACAATGAAATCGCATGGGACATAGGCATCTTTGCCTATTCTGACTGGAATATCTTCGATAATTCCTAGAGGTGCAGTGATAGTGGAATCAGCTAACTGAATTGTCATCGTTGTGGGCAGCAAGTCAGTGAAACCTAATCGTTTACACATCGAATATGGCATAATTGATATGCTAGCCCCTAAGTCGGATAATCCCTTTTTGCTCGAGGCATTTCCAATGCAGCATTGAATCCCGAAGGAACCTGGGTCCTTCTTTTTCTTTGGCATCTTATTAAGAATGATATCAGAGGTGGTCTGAGCTAGTTTAACTATCTCTTGCTTCTCAGTAATGTACTTCCGTGATAACAGAGTTTTTAGGTATTTATCCCAAGCCGACACTTCAGAGAGGGCATCGAGGAGTGGGATGTCGATATAGAGTTTCTTCATCGCCTCCTTAAATCATTGGAACCTAGTGTCCATTTTTGTCTCGCGTAATCTCCCCGGATATGGTATCCTTGGTTTATACTGCGGGATTTCTGGCTCTTTGGAAGTTTGTTCTTTTTCTTTGCCTTTCGAGTTCTCTACAGACTTCTCGGTTCCTAGGTTCGGGCTTGCATTTGGAATAAGGACAGGTGTATCATCATCGTCAAGAGTGATTCTCGTAGTTTCGTGAAGGGTGCGTCCAGATCTTATAGTAATGACATTCAACTGCTCAGGTCTATTCTGGTCATGTCTAGGGTTCGATTCAGGTTGTCCTGTAAAAGTGCCTGCTGGAGGCTTCAGTTGAGCCTCCACTGCCTTCTACTGAGCTTGCTAATTAGTGAGCATGGTTTGTTGGGACTGTAGCATCTGCCTTATCAAAGTCATCTCGTCTGCTGGCTGGGACGAGGTATTTTTCTGAGCAAGTTGTTGTTGTCCTTGTTTTGGTTGTTGCAGACCACATGACAGAGTTGGGTGATCGGATGCGTGGCAGGCTTCACAGGTCCCTGTGGCAGCTTTAACCTGTTGGACTTGAGGGTTTTTCTTCTTATCGAATTCTCCAAGCGAAGTTTCAAGAGCCTACTGTTTATGAGATATGGTCTTTAAGGCTTCAGCAATAGCCTTCATTTCCACTGATTCCTCAGCTTTATAGACCTTGAGGACTCCCTTGCCATATGATCATCCCCAATTAGATTGATTCTCAGCTCCAAGTGTGACGAAGGGGGGAAGAACTTCTCCAGGAACTTTTCTTCCAAGGGAGCCCATGTGGTGATGATTGGCTCCCTATCAAGCGAATTGTACCAGCTCAAAGCTCTTCCAGACAGAGTGAAGTGGAAAAGATGTAGCATTATCGCATCAAAAGCAACTCCGACCTGTGGGACCAGTCGACAAAGTGCCTTGAACCTCTTCAAGTGATCCATACCGTCATCTCCAGAACCTCCAGAGAATGAGATGCCCTGCATGATCTGAATCCATTATGTCCGAATCTCAAAGTTGGGTATGTTGATGATCGGAGGTCGGACTGGATGATTGTCTTCGTAGTTCTTAGGGACAACATAATCCCTCAATTGCTTGTTTCTTAGCTCTAACTGGGCAGTTTGATTATCTGCTTTGTTTTCAGCTCAGATGCGGGCCTGTTCTTCCGCTCGGATCTTCGCTTGAATCTGAGCATGGGTGTCAGCAATGAGTTGTGCTCTTTGAGCGGCTATGGCGGCATTGACCCTCTCCATCACTAGTGCAGCTTGGCGTTGATCTTCAGCCATTTGCCTAGCTTTTTGACGATTAAGTCTGATGCGGCGGTGGAAGCTTCTCTCTACCTTAGAGTCGTACTCTGGATCAGGGGAGAATCTGAGGTTATGCGATGATTGCATACACATCTTCTACCTGAGTAGAGAAAAGAATACACTTTTTAGATGATGTCAGAGATATGATGAACTTAAGAAGATATGAACTAATGATTAAAAGAAAGTGTAAAACCCTAACCAACTAGCAAGATACTAAATGAGATTAAAACGTTCCGTTGTCCCCGACAACGACGCCAATTTTTGAAGGAGCTTCCACTTATGTGGAATTGCGTGCACCACTAAAAATCCTAAATATGGTGAATCTTTAAGTTTAGCCTTGCTTATACTAGATCGAGAACTCCACCCACATATGCTAGGATACGTGGAAGTCTTATCGTAGTATAGTTAAGGGTCGAATCCACGGGACAACGGTCTTGTTGGGAGCAACAAGATGGAAAAAGTTGGAATTTCACTTAATCTTCTTAATAGTTGGTATTTAAATCAAAAGGGTGGTTTGGTTGTTTTTAGACTAAGAGCAAGTAAAGTAAAGCAAGCAAGTAAAATTAAGGATGTTAATCAATGATAAGAAGCCACTAGGGTGTGGTCGGTTTTCACCGCCACTACACATGGATCAAAACATGCAAAATAAAACATAACTTGCAACAAGAGTTTAGTCAATTAGTATCTTTGTAGACTTAGTTTCCTTTCGGAGAACTAACTACGAGAAGTGCGGGAATGTTGCAAAGTCAGCCATCCCCGAACGAATGGTCAACTACTTTGCATCATTCCCTTCGCAAAGTGTGTTCCTCGACTTATCAAGGTTGTACTTTCATACGTCAACTGATTCCATTTCATAGTATGAAAGTACAAAGATGGGAGTGAGTTTACTCCACTTCTTGAAAAACACTTATAGATACCGAAATAGATGCATGGTGGATACATGCATCAAGAACCAACAATCAATCGAGTTTCGAATCTAGTAGTACAAACATAGACAATTCATACTAAAAGATAAAAGATAACACAAGTTGGTGATCAAGCAACAAGCATTCACTAAACGATTGATGTTGAATTGAAAAGAAAGCATCTCTATATTGCAAACTATGGATTACATTATATGAAATGAAAACATGGGTAGTGGGGCTACTCCCCGCACCCCAGTGAGAGAAACTACTCGCTCATAGCTAGGACAAGGAAGAAGACAAGAAGAGAGAGAGAGCATCATCCCCACAAAGGAGAGAGGAAAGTCAACCCCTTGGAAAGAGAGAGAGAGAGAGAGAGAGAGACGATCTTCAAACTTCACAGGTTGCTTGATGATGAGGTCCCCTCTTCCCACCTTCTTTGGCGAAGAGAGAGAAAGCAGCTTCAAGATGGAGTGTGGATCTCAGACCGGCAGCCTTTGGGCGGAGGATGGAAGTTGGATTAGCTCTGGAGTGATAGAGGCAACCTCTAGGCGTCTGAAACTTGATGTCTTTGGGAGGACCCCTTGGGTCTTATTTATAGGCCTTAAGTGAAGTCCAAACGGTTTGGACAGTTTTGGGTCCAAACGGTCTTGAAAACCGTTTGGACTTTGAAATCGTTTGGACCCTGAAACCGTTTGGACCCCAAGACCGTTTGGACCCCAAGACTGTTTGGGCTCTAAAACCGTTTGGACCCCAAGACCGTTTGGACCCCATGCGGTCTTGGGACCGGTTGGCTTCATGCGGTCTTGAGACCGTGTGACTCCATGCTGTCTTGAGACCGGTTGGCTTCATGCGGTCTTGGGACCGGTTGGCTTCATGCGGTCTTGGGACTGTGTGAATCCATGCGGTCTTGAGACCGGTTGGTTTCATGCGGTCTTGGGACCGTGTGACTCCATGCAGTCTTGAGACCGGTTGGTTTCATGCGGTCTTGGGACCGTGTTACTCCATGCGGTCTTGGGACCGGTTGGTTTCATGCGGTCTTGGGACCATATGACTTCATGCGGTCTTGGGACCGTTTGGCTTCATGCGATCTTGAGACCGATTGAGTCTTTTGTGATTTTTTTGTGTCTTTTTCTATAGGTAAAAAGGAGAAAAGTTAATCATACAATATAATTTCAATAAGAGAGGATAGTTAGGGATTCTATCTAATTTATCCAAAAAAAGAAAGTGGAGAACTGAAGAAAATTACTAAGATAACATCACAAAATTGGAGGTTATCACTTAACCCATGGTGAAGGGCAGGTTTAAGCCATGAAGGTTTGAAGAGGTTTGAGCATAAGGGGCTAAGCCGATATAGAGTGAAGCACACATACACCTCCAAACTGATATGGTGGAAGCAAGCACACATACACCTCCAAACCGATATGGTGGAAGCAAGCATACATACACCTCCGAACTGATATGGTGGAAGAAAGCATACATAGAGTATGTAACAACCCTGGTAAAATTATTAAGACACTTTGATATGATCAATGTTGAAATATTTTAAACCAAGAGTTTGAGGACCTTCTAGAGAGACAGTGACAATGTATCATAACGAACTCTAATGATGTATTAGAAAGAAGGAATCACACCCTGATGGGTCATGGTGTGATTATCAATTAATCTAGCTAATCTTCCAATTTAATTTTGAGCACATGATTTACGCTAAAACAATGTACTATCTAAAATGGTTCAAAATACACCAAATAAGATATGGCATGTGTTACACCCTGATCTCACAATTTCCATTAATCATGAGATTAGGGAATAAATTGTGGATTTAATGCAATACAAAGATCACCCTTTACTTTTTTTCTTCTTCTTTTTCAAACTCTTTGTTTTCTCGCATTGAACCACATAAACTAACTTTACAAGGGAATCTGAACATTGATTTCTCTAATCTAATTTCAACAGTAAAAATGCATGTATGAACATTCATTATGTTTCTCATACTTTTAAGCACATAAGACTTGCTGATTCGCATATATTGCTAAAAGAGGAATAATGTTATACATCATCATTTACAACTCTCTCTTACTTCTTTACAATGACCTAGAGTGACAAGGACCGAATAAGCTTAACTATACTCAGACTTAACTCTTGTGGCAGATCTACATTGATGTAATGATATCTTAAATCCCCACGGTTTCCCTAAAAATTGTGAGTAGAGGGGTGAGCCTACTCACTCAGTGAATGAGTACTTCAAAGAAATAGTCTAAAGGATTGATATAATTATAGATATACTTTTGAGCAATTAGTATCAATTATAACAATAGTAAGCTTTAAAGAGATTGATAATTGACAATCATAAATATGACAGGATACTCTAGATATCAACATGAGCAAATCAATATATGAGCATGCTTGATTAATTTCAAAGAGAACTAATAATTCAGAAACATATAAAGAATAATTGCTAGAAAATTGTACTTGAATCTTTCTTAGCCTTTCTTACTTATGAGAAACTATTTAAACCTATATGAACATATTTTATCTTATGCCCTGATCATATGCAGTGTACTCTACATATGAAGACTCGTAGTGAACTATGATCTCACCTACAAGACTTTGCCGTCACCTCAGGACAACTAAGTCTGACTACTCTTCTAGTCTGCAATAGAGAAACTGCCTCTCTGGCCTCGGCACTCCTATTGTGCTGACAATTGGACTTCTCCTTTAACCTAAGCACACAGGCAGAGAGTCAAGCCACATATTGGATTTTTCTGTACTCTAGTGCCACCAGGACTTTTGGTTGATGTTGGACACACTTTTTTGTACTCTAGTGCAACCAGGACTTCTGGTTGATGTTGGACACTAAAACCTATAATTTAAGGAGACTTCCACTAGGGCTTCATCCCCCCGTGCCACCTGATAGCACCTTCTGACCCCCGTATACTAGACGTTGCCAGGGTTAGGTCATTTCACCCCTAAGGCGCAGACCTCACATAGGGGTTCTACGGTGTTCAGGGCTCTTAAGTCTATTATTTTATTATTCCTAGAAAGCTCTTTCTATATTGTACCTTTCTCTTACTTATAATTGAATCTGGTATCTCTATGGTGTCACGTCTATTTATTTGAAGTTGTAATACAACATGTATATCATCCTTAACTTGGCAGAGTATTATATTCAAAACATTATAATATACTGAGAAATCAACATACTATACATGCAGGCATACTAAAATACTTAAATAAACATAATGCATGTCCATTTGGCACTTATACACTAGAATCATGCAATTAAACATCTTAATATACTGATGAGAGCTAATTACTTGGCATACGAGTAATCATCATTTTCACCCATAAATTATTTGCACTTTCTTGGAAAACATGCACATCGACCCAAATCCTGGGTTGTGCATATCATACTGAGAACATGGTAATCAAAATTCTTATTTCATTGAACATCCTATCCTTAGGGTTTCATTTACCCCATTCACTTATCACATGACTCTCATAATGATTTCGTGCGACATAAACATTCACTGAATAATGACTACTATCAACAAATAATATAAAATCAATATATGTATGAAACCTTGGAACTGAGCTGAATTTGGGTTTCCATGCCATTCACTGAGATAACATGCATCAATAATAAAATTGAATAAATAAAGTCTATCATGCCAAGAAAATCCGTTCAAATGGATTTCACGATATCTATTCACAAATATCCAACTTTCCTCACATCTAGGGTTTCACCCTCTTTAATGAGATATCAAAAAAAATCTGTTCATCTTAAATGAAATCTAAGATAGTATCTGACATATATATACTATGAATTCAGATAAACAATCATTCATAACCAAGGGAATCTAGATAAACAAATTTCTCTATTTAATTATACAACAATTTCAGTCATAGACAAATTCCCTATATTTTAGTTTACTCTTATAACCTTTGTGAATACTTAGGGAATTCTCATTAGGATGTATTGTATACATTTCTAATATGAATTTATCATCTAAAATTCAAACAAATAGAAGAAGAATCCATTTCATATCATTTTGCAACAACTTAGATCAAATAGACAATTCAGGGTTTGTAGTCGCATACTAAGCAATTTGAGATTATGGATGATTTAACCAATTTTCGTGTAATATACTATTTAAAGGAAGTTCCCACTCACCCTAAGGTGTGAAAACACCTTAAAAACACATCTCATCCCTAAAAATCTTGATCTCATATCAAATCCCTAGAAATTCACCCGATTCTTCTTCCTTTCAACTCGGAAACCCTAAAAATGAGGGATTAGGAAGAAAGAGTGAGAAAAGGGGAAGTTTTGATACCATTTTGGATAAAATCAGAGGAGGGAAGGAATCTTGACATGTGAGAGAAGATTCACCATTAAAAGTCTATGCAAAGAAGCTAAACTTACATGATTTCATCATTGCTCAGACCGCAAAACCCTAAGTCAACATCTCCATCACTTTCTCCTCTCAAACCCTAACTCTCCCTCTCTCTATAGGATTTTGTTTATCTAGATTGAATCAAGAATTATGAGAGATCCTTGTGTGTTAGGTTGACCATATAGAGCAATTGAGCTGCTTGGGTCAATTGCACATTGACCCCTCACTATACTTTCTCTTATTTCAGCTGAATTTTTTGTCATAAAAATATTACTGTAATTCATCTACTGATAAGATCTAAACACATACAAAAATTATGAAATTTTTTCATTTTGTTTATGATTGAGTTTCATATTTCCAGTTAAAATTTCATATCATTTGGATTTACCAATAAATAACTAAAAAGAAAACACTACACTGCTGAATAGCACTCTGTTAGCATTTTGGTTGAAGTATAGTTCAACCGAGAACCACATTGAAAGAACACTCAAATATTCTAAATTTTTTCTCCAATATGAATGATTGAGTTGTCTATATCATATCCAAAATTAAATTAAATACAAAATTTGTAGAAAATATGAAAAATCATTTACCACACTGCTATCTTGATCAAATTCCATATTCATGTACTATCAAAACCCTAATTTTTGCCGATTAGGGTTTACATTTCTCAAACCGTAATTCTTGAAACTAAAATCATAGTTAGAGTTTCTTCTTAGGTTTGAAGCATCACAATTGATTTACCATCATTAATCAAGTCTAAATGAAGTTCAATCAAAATAAGCATGTAATCATTCAGGTAAACCCTAATTTACCAATTAAGCACAAATGTGGTCATTACAACATGAGAGGTATCCTGATATGTCTTAATATAGGATTAAGATTGAAATTTTATACCAGAAAATAGTTTCCTGGAAAGGATTTATGCTAAATGTTAGTTTTTTGAATACTACCTTTTATCCCAATCTGGCAACAAAAGTGTTTGTTACCATGATAGCTAAAGTCCAATGAGGAATTTAATTCTAAGGTCATCAGTGAGAGAAAAGTAGAACTCAAAAAGTTTGAGTTCAACAAGAAAACATTTGAACCTAAAGAGGTACATTAGGAACAAGGAGAATCACAAATAGTTATGGAATCTCAAGTTCCTAATGTAACACACAACTTCATAAATATAGCAGAACACACCTTGATACTAAAAGATTGTGAATCTTATAACTCAAATAGGTAGTGTGTTGGCCATAAGATGATGAGTCAACAACCTATCTAGAATCTATTAAGGAACCATAATATGAATTGGCTTGAGGCCATTGTATCCAAAATGGAGTCATACAACAATAAGGTATGACCTTGGTGGTACCACCTAAAGGGGTAAAACCCATAGGGTGCAAATGAGTTTTCAAGAAGAAGACTGACATGGATAACCTATAAGAGCAGATTGGTTGCAAAGGGTTTCAAACAAGTTCAAGGCATTGAACACGATGAAATCACTTTATCAATTAGCATGGTTAAGTCCATTAGGATAAACTTATCATTGTAGCTTATTAAAACTATGAGATTTGGCATATAGACATTAAAACCACATTACCTATTAGGAATAAATAAGAGGATGTGTACGTGACACAACCTGAAGGTTTTATAACTCCATTAATGCAAATAAAGTCTATAAGCTACAAAGGGATAATCAATGTGATTTAAGCAAGCATCACAGAGCTGGAATCTTTGATTTGACAAGATAATCAAAGTGTTTAACCCGTGTCAAAATGAATATGAAATATTTGATTAAAAAAGATTTAGTGGGAGCATATTTATATTCCAAATATTGATGGGGAATAACATCCCAATACTATAAGTATTGCAAACTGGCATGGAAAGTACCTTCTACATGAAGGGAATAAGTGAAGCATACTATGTGATAGGAATTGGGATATATAGAGATAGATCTGAAAGCTTCTTAACTTGAATAAGAGCACATACATTTGCAAGATGTTGAAGGAGTTCAACATACATGACTCAATAAGAGAAAATCTATCCATGATTCATGGGATTAGTCTCTCATGAACCATGTATTCCAATTCTTATGAAGAATGAAAAAACATGAGTAAGATGCTATATGCATTCACATTTGGATCGATCATGTATGCAATATAATGTACTCACCCCATAATGTTGCATGTATTGGACGTGACGAGATGATATTAGTCATATTCCAATGAAGGTCATTAGAATACCATAGAAAACATCCATAAGTACTTGAGAATCACTTAATATTGATTCCTAAATCATGGTCATAAGGAAGATTAGGGTGTAAAGGGTACACCGATGCCATCTTCCAAAATGACAAAGAAAATTAATGATCACAATCTAAAAAATGTGTTTGACCTTATAACTATAGTTGCAAGTTGGAAAAGTTCCAAACTACAAACCATTATTTAAATTATTTAATAGAAGATGAGTAACTTGGTGTTCTTACACATCAAAAGATATTGTATGGATCTAGAAGTTCATAAATATGAAATTATATAATGTCCCAACCATTGATGACACAGTATAAATATTATGACAATAATTGAACTACTGGTTAGGCAAGGAATATCATATAGCATACTATGGCAATTCCATCTCATATGAGAGGTCTTATAGGGAAGAGATGTGAAACATGAAATACATCAATTAAAGTCAAATGTTTCTAACCCATTGTATTACAACTTGCACACTAAAAATATGATGGACATGTTTAAGATCACTTAGAATAAGATTTGTGGGTGATTGGCACTAAGTTCAAGTGGGAGTCTATTGGTATGTATTCCCATAGATCCAATCATATGGTTATTGTGATGGCACATCCTATAAAGGGTTTGATTAATAATTATAAAGACAATATTCTAATTTATTCTATTTCATTTAGTTATGAGATAATGACAAAATATAATAAATGTCTAAAGAATGACATTACTCAATGACATATGTCTTCAGGTTGATGACCAAAATAATGACATCATGCAAATGCTAAGAGTACGTACATTCTTGTTATGTTCCTAGTCAGATGTAATTTTGGAAGGTTGATAGACAATAGTAACACATAGGACTAGAGTGTGTGTTGGTTGATGACAAAATCTCACCAGTCATGAGATATCAAACCAAACACATTGATACTTGTTGGTGAATAGTGTGTCAGACATACCCACCTTGAGAATGACACATGGAAACCATAAATGGTAATCAGAATCATCTCTCATAGTGATGGTGGTGATTGTGGTTCTTAGACCTAAAGTCACTACACTCATCACATGACGTTCAATGTGCTTTGACATCATCCACTGTGACTTTGAATAAGGGTTGCCATAAACATGGTGCTCGGGTACATTGTGACATATGGGGATGACTGTGAGTGATGTATATAGGATTTGTACCTCCTACACGAGTTTGATATCCAAGCCACTTGATAAGTGAGAGTGAGAAAAGCATGTGCACATGGATGTGAATCAATATATGATGTTGGATTCACATGTATCTCAGACAGTATGCTCCGGTTCAAGGAACATGGATTGAATATTGAGAGGATGACAATTCCATTCCCCAAGTTAAAATTTGATATCAGTTATAAAGGAATTGTACAATCATTGTAACACCAATCACATATTGTAGGTTGAAGTTGTTCTCAACATTCCATGTTTACTTTGTAGCAATGATGTGTTGTAGATACCACTCATTGCTTGTGATGTCATAAAATAGTTATGGATACTCACTTCCAACATAACTTGGAATTATTGGGTCACACACATAGGATACACTTGGAATAGGAGTTTATTCATGAACGTCTCCAAGAAGTTAGGTATTCAATTTAAAGAAAATTGGTTGAATATTGACTGGTTGGGCTATGAAGCGATCGGTTCAAGCATTGAACTGATCATTTCAGAGTGTTAGGTCAATTGAACCAACATTGGCAATTTGGTGACCAGTTCTAGAAGTGAACCGATTCATTCAGGTCCATGAACTGACCAGTTTAGGTTATGAATCGACAGTTTGGTTGATCAATTCAATTGGATCAAGGATTAGTGCTGATGTCATGTTGCAGATCGATTGGTTATTAATTGCCAATACAATTGCAATTTGGAAACATGATGAAATGACTGGTTCAATGTTTGAACCAATCATCTCACATGCCAACCAACCAGTTCACCTCTGAACTAGTCATTTTGTTGCTCACAGGATGTGAAAATTTGTGAAATTTCATCCCTTTTGACTCCCACTCAGACTGCCTGACCCTCCTATAAATAGTGGGGGACAAAATATAAATCGCTTTAAAAATTGTTGTCTTCTCTGGTTGTGGTAACAGAGAGAACCTAAGCAAGTCCTACCCAGTAAAGGGAGGGATAGCAAGGGAGAACAATTGTGGGAGAGCAAGTTGGTGCTAGTAAATCGACTAGCAGGGGCAACTCCTTCTTGTTTGTTCTTCTAGAACAACAAGAGTTCCTGGTGGTCTGTGTGGACTACTATAGAGGTGAGGAGGTTGTTGAGGAGGATAAGATCAACATTTGTCCATGGTGATCAACCAAGAGCTGCTACTGACTTTGTCCAGGTGTGACTTGAAGAAAGGTGCATACTGTCGTGAGGTAATTATCGTTGGACTTGCTCTAGGACCAGGTATGACCTCACAAACCATCCTTCCCATCACATATTTATTGATGTGATCATCTGTTAAAGGGTAATATGGGAGTTAATTTTTTTGTTTCCGCTGCATGTTGTGAGGCCATATTTCCATACAAAAACAACAATATAAGAATGAAAACGTTGTTTAGGGCTTGGTAACTTTATAAGATATAAAACATATGATTGTAAGAACCTAACTTCTCATGCAAGGTATAAAACAACACCTATCGGCCATATCAAGTCCCATCATGAAGAATCAGACACCAAAGAATTCTAAAGGTATCAAGACCATACCAAGGCCGAATCCCTTGCACAACATCATATTGTCACTAGAAGACCACCTCTCTCTTTACAAGTATAACAAAACACCATTTTTAAATTTTTTATAAGATAACACATCAATCCTACATAGTAGTTTTGTTTTCACATTAATTTAACCAGCATAAAAACTAGAGAAGGGTCTTAAAACATTCATATGGAAATTCAAGAACAATGACATATAGTTTGCACTCCATATACTCATTGGGCATCAACAAATATAGAAGTACCACCCTTAAGTTCATTCTTTCAACTTGAACTGATAAGCTCATAATGTTTCCAACATCAAGAAACTATTTGTGATGTCTAAATAGAACATGCAAGTATGTATCCTCAATAAACCAATTTGGAGTAGTACAAGGTTTCACCTTTTAGCATTATAATGGAGATCTGTGCAAAAATGTGCATGTATAAAGTAGGTAATAAATGCAAAAAAAGTTTATATCACTTTCCTTGCATACATTAGAAACAAGTCCAGTTGAAGAGGCCATTTAAAAAACCTTGAAATTTGTGCTTCAAGTTCCACAATGATCCCACCACAAGGAAGTTGTTGTCCCTCCAAAGATATAAGCTTTCTTCACCAAAACCTCCCTTTCATACTAGATCCACGATCAAAGAACACCTTAAATCAATGAAGAGAAGTGATATAACATACCAAAACCTAGGATATCATGTTCCGTTGATTAGGAGATTAGCATGCTTGATTCCTTAGATTTGACCAAATAAGGATAAAGTATAACTTAAAGAATATTGTTAATACATAAATAACTCAATGGTAACCCATTATATATTTAAGCTTGAAAACAAATATGATGTATTATGTGGAAAATGGTTCTATAATCAACATCACATATCATAATACACTCACATTAACATAATACCCTAATTATATGATAACATGTAAGTAACTTCATTAAGGAAGTCTCAAATGTTTACTTTGCTAACTAATACACATATAATGGCTAAAATACATTGAATAAGAAGTATAATATGCTTAATACACAATTAGAATAACAATTGGTGTTTCCATATCCATAAATATGAATAATGTACTATTATCTAAATAAATGTTGAATAAATGAAGTAATTTGATATACAAGTACAATATGGAAATCCATGTGTAATAATGTAAGGAAATTCTTTTGATAATAATCTGGTGATAATAAAATGCTATAAAATAAATAGTGATGGTAACGATGTAATGTTATAGTAATATAATGGTAATGAGACAAAAATATGAATTGAATTAGAACTCACAAAAAGAAATCTTAAATCTCAAATATAATGGTAATATCGTGTTCTATGGATCCCATTTAGCTTGGGCGCCACACAATATTAATTATGCCAATTTCATTTAGAAAGGAAAATATGAGAAAAGGCCAAAAATATTAAATGAATTATGGAATGGCTTCAAAATGAAAAAATACCAAGTACATACTCTACATTTAGTTAATGTGTGGATTTTTCACATTAATTGAACAAACTTATCTATCATTTTTTTTTATTTAGGAGAGAATATAACTTAGGGTCAAATCCCAAAAGGGAAAATTGATACCAAAATAGGATTCTAAATTCCTTAATTAGTCTAGTGGTGAAATTTGAGTTTGTTTAGAACTTACTTGATCCCTCAAACTGAATTGGAAAGACAACATATTTTAAATAATCATCCATCTTTCCTAAAGTCATGCTGTTTTTCCTTGTAACACAACTTATTTTTTGGATTTCATAAAATTCTGGTTTAATGCACTATCACACGAGGAATTCCATCTTTGTCTGGATCTTTGCATTTTGTGGGCTCATCCTAGACATTTCTTTTAGATCTTACTATCATCTGCTTGTCTTCTCCCTTGGTCCTAAATAGGTAAGAAGATTGGGTTGCACAGTTTCCAGAGTTCTTTCCATGCACAATTTTTTGGTCCTCTCTGGATGGACTTCCATGATTTATTATCAGATACATTCCTCTCACCTTTCCAAATCTTCTCATACAAAGTTTGTACAGTTTCAATCCTCATTTTTTCCCTCCCCTGTTTCACCCCAACCATCTTTATCCTTCCCATCCTCTTGCAATTACTAGTCATCATAACACTAGGAAGGTCTTCCTTAATCACCAACACAACCTTTACTTTGGTTTCCTAGTACTGGTTCTACCTTTTTGGTCTAGATATGCTCTCCAGCTCCACTGAGTGTTGCTGACCTCTCTGGGTCCACCACCGTATGAGTTTCTTCACAGGCCTTGTAGGGTGTTTGGATCCTCTCTGTGAAGCCATATGAAGCTTCATAGAAGATCAATTCCACCCATACTAGTGAGGTTTGCACATCCCCCTTTTTAACTACTTTGTTGCCAATCGTGGATCTTGATTCAATTGGCTTCCCTTTAACTCGCTTCTTACCTAGTTTATCCATCCCAACCATAAATTGAGATCATAAATCGAGTCTCATCTTCCAATTGGTGCTAAATTCTTTTTGTTCTTGTCTAGTCTTGGGTTTATCCCTCTTCACTATTAATGGAAGAAGAGTAGGTTTGAGATGTAGGTTATCACATGACTTGTGATCTAGCTCTTTAGTTTCGGAAGGAGTTAGATAATCTGAGTGCCATGTTCGTTCTCAATAAAGGTTTGTATTGTTGAAGTTTGAATCTTTGGCTCAGTAGCTCTAGTGCTTTGTGAACTTTGTGTTTCTCATATAAATACCAAAAGGAAGAAGAAGACCATCTATGATGTCATATCCTTACCTTTGGACTCCTTTAGAATTATGTCACACAGATTAGGGGCTTTTCAGCATTTTCTTTCCTTTTATTTTGGTTTGATCGTGCCAATCTGATCGCTTGCGAGGCACAATATGCCCCTATCATGCTATATGATTCTTAATCATAAGCGGGGGTAATTCATTCATTGCCTAATATATTTTGTTTAATAAATAAGAAAATAAAGTAATCTTAAAAAGATCATAGTAATTTCCCTATACATCAAAAAAACAAAAGACAATATGTTTTAAAATAAAAAAGATTATTATCTATCAAACACTATCAGTTTCATTTCCTAGTTCCCATCTAATAAATGTATGGTTTTTATTGTTTTATATAATTGGTTAGAATTTGTAAAATTCGTAACTAATAATCTATAAGTCATAAAATAAAATAATAATGATATGAACTCATAAAAGTATAACGTAAAATATGGTATCATTAACCTAACTCACTAGTAATAAAAATTGACTTTTAGAATTTATATAATTAGTGTAAGCAAAAACCTAATCTCATATACACCTTTAATAGGTTGCTTGTGGACTAAGATGGAATTTGGGTTTCAATATTGGACATATGTAGACTTCATGTGAGGTATGTTGCATCCATGCTCATCATATTGAGCAACACCTATGTTCCCTCTTTCTCTTGGTCCTATGGACAAAATAGCCTGCACAAATTCTATCTCTTTTGAGAATTTATTTCATGTGAAAGATTCTATGTTGATTATGATCTCGTGATCATCTTATTTTGTTGGATATTCTTACTGAACACTTATATATAACTTGTTCATTTTCTTGCATGTGGAATCCCTAATTTGAGTTTTTGATATCCTAACCTTCTTGAGGTGGACTTTTATGATCCTTAATGTATATTAATTGTGTTAATTTTTACATACATACTTATGGGTCCTCTGAAACCCACATGACAATTGTTGGATGTTCTTATCCTGTTATTTTAGTTGGACTAAATTTTAACTTTCCTTACTCTAGTTGTGTGCATGGCTTAGACTAATTTTATTTCTTGTAGTGGTACATGAGTAAAATCATACATAGGGTGCTTTTGCTGCCTCGAGTGTTCTTGTCCATTTGTTATATATATAAGGCATGCTATTTCCGCCCAAGGTATGCTTTTTCCACTCAATACTTTTAGGATGAGAGTCTATGGTGTCCCTTCCCTACTTGAAATAACCTTAGTCTATGTTCTTTACATGTAATACTTGTGAACTATGATATTATAATTGTGGCATTATTTTAAGGTGAGAAATCTCTTATTCTTGATTATCATTTTATTTGAAATTCATATTTTCTTTGATATCCACTAGGATAGTACTTTTCCTCTTCTATGGGAAGCTTTGTTATATTTCATGTCCTTTTTTTATTGTTTCTCAATCCCCAATTAATATGCTCATATTGTGACAACTTCCATTTTGTCTTCTCTTGTGGGGTATGCTTCCAACCCCAGGTGTAGGACATGGTGGACATGACAAGCAGACGTGGACCTAGCTTATGGAGCCAACTCTTAGAGATATGGACTTGGGATAGTTTACATATCCCTCTACTTAGATCCTAATGTTGTTTCTTTCTTGTAAACCCCAAGTGAGAGAATATTTTGGAATGTTTTATAAATTGAATATGGTCATTATTTATTACTCTATTGCTACACTTTGGTCTTTTTGTATACCATCATTTGAGAAATGAAGAATGTACACATAATCCAACATACCCTTCTAGGTTGTTTGGATTGGATGAATTTTTCTCTTGAATTTTAGTAGGGAGTGGATCCCCTCTCACATCCCTCGCTTTACAAGTGATACATTGGTAAAACTACTATAGGAAAAACCCTAAAGGAAAACTATCAAGAAAATGGCTCAAGGAGGAAGAAGATGATGGATCACCAAGATAAAAAAGGATAGGAACTCCACTTAGATGATCTAGATCAAAATACACAAGGAAGGGCGCCGATCCTCATGCATCAAAAGAACAGAAGAAAATGACAACCTTGATGGAGATGAATGAAGGTAGGATTTTCATCAGTTGGCATCAACTAATGGCATCACGTCACTCCACCATATCTTCAAGGACAACTCACACAAATGAGTTGAGGGAGGAGGATAAAGGGGGGCATGCATATCCTCCAAGGAGATATAAATATGGTCAAATTTGTCCAACCATCAATCATTGCATCTGTAGCTTCATCAAAAGGCAAACTGACTCCCCTTCGGTAGGTGAGGGTAGGAGCTCCATAGGTAGGTATCATTGGTCCAAGCACACATGGTTTCCAAGCACCCTATTTTCCACCGATATTCATCTTAGAACCAACATCACTTCATCAGTCAGACTCTTCATCAGTCTTGGTCTTTGGTGTAACTTCCATTAGTTCAAAACTTGTAAAAGGTCAACAACCAGCTCAACAACTTCTCCATCAGTTCTCAACTGATGAGGAGTTAGTTGCTACTAGATGGCTCTCATCAATCTTGAAGTGATGACGAGTCAGGTTCCATGCTCAACCACACATAAATGGTTGGCTTGGCTGGGGTCATCAGCCAATGATGAGACACTTTCCATCGATCTTCATCCAGCATCCCCAACAAGAAATGAAACTTTAAAAGAAAAACAAGGTAGGATATTTTCATCAATTCTCAACCAATGAGAAAGCAAGGTACTTCCATCAGGTTTCTACCAATGAAAAGGATAGATACCTTACTAGATATAAGTCCACCCAACCAAAACCAAGCAAGAGGGAGTGCATGCTAAGTGAAAACTACAAGAAAGCCCTCCAGTCATCGATAATTTGTGCACATGCACTCAAAAGAAACACATCAACCAACTAATTACATAAACAAAAAGCATGTAGGAATCCAAAAACATTGTTCAACTAAGAAAGCATGTTATAGAGGTTAATCTAGGTCATGCCTTACAACTATAAACCACTAATAGGTATTTCAACCCCAAAATCCAATGAAAACAATACTAGGTACTTCCTTTAAGTCTTTTCCTTGAGTTCCCATGTAACTTCTTCTACACCATGGTGATGCCACACCATTTTCACTAGAACTATATCCTTCTTCCTGAACATCTACACATGCTTGTACTCATAGGTATATATCATCATCAAGCTAAACTTCAACTGTGTAGACAATGTGCTCTATAACTAGATGACACTTCCTCAACATCAATATATGAAACACATTTTATAGTATGTGCACCTCATGTGCTAGATCCAACTTGTACGCCACCTTCCCAGCATGATCAATGACAAGTTAAGGACCCATAAACCTTGGTGCCGATTTACCCCTCTTACCTAACCTCATGACTCCTTTCCATAGTGAAACCTTTTGGAAGAATTTTTTTGTCACCTAAAACTCCAATGGTTGGTGTCTATATGTGTATGACTTCTTCCTATCCCGTGCAGCCATCAACTACTATCTGATCACTTTGATCTTTTCTATAGTTGGTTGAACTAGCTTAGTACCAAGCAACTGATATTCACTTACTTTGTACCAATAAAGAGGCAATCTGTAATGTCTCTCGTACAAAGCCTCATACAGTGTCATATCCAAACTCTAATGGTAATTGATGTTGTCAGAAAACTCAATCAATTTGAGATGAACATCCCAAATTTTGAGGAATTGGAGTAAATGAAACCTCAATAGATCTTCTAGAGTATGAATCATTCTTTTTGACTGGTCATCTATTTGGTGGATGAAATGTCATGCTGAACTTTAAATATTTGCCAGATGTTGTATGCAGACGATCCCAAGATCTGCTTGTAAACTGTGGTCCTCTACTGGATATTTTTGTTACAGGTTCCCCATTCGAGCATACTATATCGTCAATGTAGGTCTGTTCTAACTTCTCACCATGTAGGTAGTCTTGACTAGAAAAAAATGAGATAATTTTGTTAGTTAGTCAACTACTACACAAATAGAATCATGACCTTTAGCTGTCTGAGGAAGACCAACCACGAAGTCTATAGTCACATGGTCCCATCTTCATTCTGTAACTCACATGGCTTTAACGTTCCTATTGGCTTCTGTTGTTCTACTTTGACCTACTGACAAATATGACACTTGGTTAGGGGTAGTGGCAGATCCAAGAATTTACCATAGGAGGGGCTAAATTAGATTAATCATTACCATTTTTTTTCTCAAAAATAAGAGTCACAAAAAAATAATGTGATGGGGATTCTAACCTCATAACACAAGGTATTGGTAAAGGATATAGTACCAATGCAAAAACCTTTAGAATTTTTGTATATTATGTTCCACATTTATAAATGTTTAGTGATGCTAGGTCATCATTTTTTGATCCAAAAATAGTGATGCAAGGATTCAAACTTGTGCCCACTTAGGATTGGTAAGTAATTAATACCAAATGAGCTACATTTTTAACTAATTGAATAAAACATATATATATATGTATATATATGTGTGTGTGTGTGTATATGTATAGATATATGTATATATATCACTGTTATTCATTTTAAATGTATATATGTGTGTATTTATCATTTTGGTGGGGGGTGTTTGAAGCCCCAACAACCCCCCTTAGGTACACCCCTGGTTAGAAGTTCTTCTACGTCATGTTTTATTCATGGCCACCAATGTATGTACTTGAGATTGTGGTACATCTTTTTCCTTCCAAGATGTATTACAACATTGAAGTATGTGTCTCCAACAATACTCTAATCTATTGTATCAATGTCGATCTGACTGTAGCTGAGCAAGAAATCCACCAACCATGAAGTCTTCCATCTGAATGTTCATCTAACATAGTGATACTAACATATCACTTTTTATAGGTTAAATAATATAACTATGTCAAATTTGATGAAGGTGACTATGATTTTTTTGGATTAATGTGTATTCGACCACATTCACCTTTCTTGAGTGATAATCTATCGTGAACTCATAATATTTTATTAGCTCAATCATCATCTCTACCTGATATTTAATTACTTATTTGAGAAAATATATTGAAGATATAACATCCCAAAGTTTATTTAAAGTAACAATAGGGTGTTAACAACAATTTCTCTTAAATTAAATCCAAATTTCTAGATTTTGAGACAAATGAACCCTTATTGGCCTAACTTTTCCTATTAGACCTTAAGTAGTCACAAGTGGTAAACTGATTCCATTGGGGATCCTCAATAATGCTTTTAATGTACATATGCCATTATAAATACATTACAGCAATAATTCTTCCTTGTGACATCAACTTGGAAAGTGACTGTGTAAGAATTAGTTAGACACTATAAGTGTTCCTTGATTGAAATATAAGTACATTTTGACATTGTCTATGAATGTGCAAAGAAGGAGGGGAAATGTTGATGCATTTAATTTAGGAACAATATCTATATAGGCATAATGCTTTAACAACTATCCAAAACCCAACTGTAATGATCTAAGGCTGATTTAGAGTCAAATATTAGATTATGATCGGAATTTGGGATGAGTTTGACCTTGTTTGACCCCTATAATTTTTTTTGGAAATTTTAACGCTTAAAGTAGTTGATATTTGATTTATAGGAATCGATTTAATTAAGTTTATGATTAAATCATCTATCAGACTAATGAGTTATGTGAATAGGAGTCTGACTTGGACTCTCAGATCTCTGACACCCATGAGAGGGGGAGTCCTTCCTTCTTGCCTGACTCTCTCATTACACAAAACTCTGATAATATGCAAGACCATCTCCACACCCGGCCATGTCTCCCTCTCTGATGGGTCTCAACACCTAAAAACTTGTCAAAAACAACCTCCACTTGTTCCCATTTTGTTTCAACTCAAAATCCTTAGGGTCTGTCAATGTAAGTGGTCATTCCCAACCTAGGTTCCAAGGATTCTCTATTTCCATCTCTGGTCAGTACCCTAGTTGCTTTAGACATCTCCCTATATAACTATACTATCCTAGACCACCAAGATACCATCATATGTAGTTTTAGAGCACTAGTTTGCATCTGATCATCCCTAATCATAGCCTACTACCCTCCTCATGGTTCTTCAAGATTAGAGGCATCGACGGAGTGATTTAGATTATCAGGAACCATGATTTATAGCAAACTTGACTCTTAGTCCTTGTAGAGACTTTTTGTACTGCCAATTTGGCAGGACGATCGCTAAACCCCCTTTTACATTTTTTTGGTTATGCTAGAGTTAATTCACCCCATCAATATGGATTCCCTCACCTTTGATGCTTCCGACCTATGTTTTTCTTTGGTTCACTCCATGATGCCTTCCGTGAATATAGTTTTGTTTATATCAACCCAAGCTACATTCCTGTGTTGCTCTTCCAGCTATCATGGCCAGAGGGATGCATTTGATCTCGATTCACCGAAAGACCTTCTTTCTAGGGTCATCGAGTTTGACAGGAGGAGAGGGAGGCAGTTGTATTTGTTTTGATCCACATTTAATGATGATACAACCATTGTTTCTTTTCATAGATATAACCTCCATGAATTGCTTTTACGTGAGGTAGAAGAAGGATTCTCAGATATTTTGTCATGTTTGACCTTGGTTTTGATATATGTGGTCACACTCAATCATGGGAAATTTTAGTTTTTTCTGACGCCCTCTCTCTCTCTTTCTCTCTCTCTGACCGTGTGTTTGGTTTGAGGGAGCATGCTTCCATCAAGTCAGTCTTTGGTTGGGCCATCTAGGTAAGTCCCCATCAGTATTGTTTCTCCTTTTGAGTTTAATTATCAATTTCTCAACATTCTGATTGGATGATCTTTGAAAATCCACAGTAAATCACTTCCTAATTAATAAAATACCTAATAATAATTTTTGGAAAAGAATTTAAGGGAATCTAATTTCAATGTTTTCAAACCCTAATTCCATCATTTCAGGCCATGTTTTCTTAAAAGACCCAAATTAGGTTTAGGATGTTATTTATGACGATAATTAATGTAAACCGTGTAATTTTTGGAAATTTGGATTGGTTTGGATCAAAGGAAATAAATTATGATCTTCTTTTCTCTAGGTAAGTGTGTTATGCCACTATACATGTGTACATTGGTTGAATTGTATGCTATGTAATATTTATGAGTTATGCTTTCAATTTCAAGTTTATGAAATGAAATCAAGGTGGTAATGATGCTTCTTCTTATATTATTTCATGATAATTGTTATAGTATAAAGGCATATGATTGTCACCTTTACTCATTAATTTAAAACAATGACCAATTATTGTTTAAGAACTTGCACTGAGATCAATTTTAATCATGTAATTATTCAATAATAAGAGGGAGAAATCCCATCATGTTAAATATTTAGTTTTCAAGATTATGCTAATATTCATATTAAGAATCATGTTATAAGAACATAATTAAGTCTTATATGCTCTCACCATCATGGACCTCAAGGGGTCATTATGGGCTTTCATAGCCAATCATGGACCTCAAGTGGTCGTTATGGGATTTTTAGCCAAATCATGGACATTCATGCCAGTTGTGGGCTCTTAAGTGAGAAAATCATAGAGATTTCATATTTCACTTATTTAATTCTTATTTATGCCAAGAATGTATTTCAGGAATGCTTAAGTCAAATACATATCATGAGTTTCTTGCAAGCCAACTATATATATATATTCTTTTCTTATAATGTGTATAGTTCTTCTTATTGATGTATGTCTCTATTTTTGCATGGACGTGGGATGATATGATCCTATATCAAGGAGAAAAGGAGCACTGAAGTGGTCCCTTTAGCATAGATGACATCAAAGAAGACTTTATCTTGGTGATGTGCCATATATCACTCAATAGATTATCTAGTATACTTGTTATTTCATGTTTTAGATTTATTTATCCTACATGTGTTAGGTTTGAGGTCAAGATAGGATGGTTTATGTTTTCCTTTTTAGAACATTGTACGAATCTCTTTTAATGAGTGAATGGTGTTTCGTTTATCTTGTTGCTTTGTATATCATGATTTTGTGATGTTCCTCCAATTTGAGTGACCCTTGTTATGGAAAACATGGGGCTTTCTTTCACTGATATATATACATGTGCTTGGAGGGGCATTACAATGTGGTGTCAGAGAAAATAAATAGACGGCCACCAGGGAAAAAACAGATTCATATGTTCTAGACCTAGGTATAGAAGAAATAAGTGAAACATATTAGAAATCAAAGTAAAGATCTAGTCAAGAGACATAATTTTAGATAAGGATTAGGGTTATGTGCCTACATGTTTTGCACTTTTATGTTAAGTTTGGAATTGTATATAACATTCTCTCTCTTATTCCCACGTGTTTGTGGTATGGGACACATTCTTATGGGGTTTTGTAGAGAGAATGCTATGTACAATATCATGATTATCTTGTCCTTTTGAGTTCATGTGGTTTTGGACATGTGCACTAGGGAGGTGCTAAGATAAATGTGATAAACATGCCACCTCTGAATATATGACCAGTCAACATGTATCCAAAGGTGAAAAAGAAAACAAGAGTTAACATTAAAGTTTCAGACATATCCTCACCTAAACCTAAAAAGATACATAGTAAGAGCTTGCATGCATACAAAGGGTAGATAATTTGACATAGATAAGTGAGAAAAATCATGCATATGTTAATAGACAATATTTTTGTATTTTTTTATGATAGTTTGTTGATCACGAATCATTGCCATGCTAATGGATAATGGAATTATGGAAATCATGTTTAAGATTAAGAAATCATTTTATGACAATATAGTCCTATGAATCATATTATGTAAGCCTTAACCGGACGTATTAGCACTATGGGTTCATTGAGAAGAGTGATTATATCAACTCAAATAAAAAAATTAGTCCAATATGAAATCATTCCAAGTTAATCAAGGTCTCATGTAATTATAGTTAACCATGAGTAGGTCATATCTTAAGTATGCTAGTGAGACTTTAAGAAAATATGCAAAACTTGAAGGTGGGTAGTACATGAAAATTTTGAGGACAAAATTTATTTAAAGTGGGGAGAATTGTAACACCCCAAAATCTATTTTAAGTAACATTAGGGTGTTAACAACAATTCCTCACAAATTAAATCCAAATTTGTGGATTTAAGAAAAATGAACCCTTCTTGGCCTAACTTTTCCCATTAGACCTTAGTGGTCATAAATGGTGAGATAAAGCCATAGGGATCCTCAATAATTCTTTTTGTGTACATATGCCAACCTAAATACATTACATAATTATTCATTCTTGGGTCATCAAATTGGAAAGTGATTATGTAAGAATGATTTAGATATTACAAGTGTTTCTTGATCGAAATCTAAGTACATTTTGACCTTGTCCATGAATATGCAAAGAAGGAGGGGAAATATTGATGCATTTAAGTCAAGAACAATCTCTATATAGAAATAATGATTAGAAATTGTCCAAAACCCAAATATAATTATCTAAGTCTATTCTAGACTATAAGATCAGATTATGGTCAAAATTTGGGATGAGTTTGACCTTGTTTGACCCCTACAGAATTTTTTGGAATGTTTTATAAAGCTTTAAGCTTAAAGCAAATGATTTTTATTTGTGGGAATCGGTTTAGTTAAGTTTATGCTTTAATCATCTGCCACACTAATGAGTTATAAGAATAGGAGTCCGACTCAGACTCTCAAATCTCTAACACCCACAAGAGGGAGGAGTCCATCCTCCTTGCATGACTCTCTCTTTGTGTTGGACTATGAAAGTCTACAAGACCATCTCCACAAATGACCATGTATCCCTCTCTAATAAGTCTAGTGCCTAAACACCTATTAAAATCAACCTCCACTTGTTCCCATTTCTTTTCAACTTAAACTCCTTAGGGTTCAGTGACGTAAGGAGTCCTGTCCAAATGGGTGTCAAGTATGCTATGTTTCCATATCTAATTGATATCCTAAATGCTTTAGACATCTCCCTATATAACTATAATATCCTTGACCATTGAGATACCCTCATATGCATTTATCAAGCCCTGGTTTGCATCTGATCATCCCCGAGCATAGCCTTCTAGCCTTTCATGGTTCTACAAGCGTAAAGGCATCAGCCTAGTAATTCAGATTATCGGGCACCAAGATATGTAGTGAACTCGACTCTTAGCCCTTACAGGGAACAATATGTGCTTCCAATTTGGTAATTCGATTGATAAATCCCCTTTCACCTTTTGTTTTGGATTTTCTATTGTTAATTAACCTCGTTAATATGGACTCCCACACCTTTGATGCTTCCATCCTATGTTTATTCTTCGGTTCACCTCCACCAAGGATTGTGACGCCTTCTAGGAATATACTTTGGTTTGTATCGACCCGAGATATGTTTATGTGCCACTCTTTCGGCTATCATGGTGGGAGGTATGGGTTTCATCTCCAGTCACCACAAGAACTACTTTCTAGGGTCATCAAGTTTGGTAGGAGGAAGGGAGGCAATTATAATTGTTTTGATCCACATTTTATGATGATAGGTCATTTTCATTTTACATAGATCCAACCTCTACAAACTATTTCTAACATTAGGTTGAAGAAGGATTCTCATATATTTTGTTCTGTTTGACTTTGGTTTTGATATATGTGGTCTCACTAAATCATGAGAATTTTGTGGTTTTCACACACCCTCTCTCCTGACCACATGTTTGGTTTGAGGGAGTGCGCTTCCATCACAATAGTCTTTGGTTGGGCCAACTTGGTAGGGCCCGCCACTAATGTTTCTCCTTTTGAGTTTAATTATCGATTTCTCAACATTATAATTAGTTGAGATTTGAAAATCCATAATAAATCACTATCAAATTTCGAAAATACACAAAATACTTTTTGGAAAGGATTTTCTAAGTAGAATCTGATTTCAGTGTTTTCAAACCCTAATTACATTTATTTTGACCATGTTTTCTTCAAAGTCCCAAATTAGCGTTTATGATGTTATTTAAGGCAATATATAAAGTAAATCATGTAATTTCATGAACTTTGGATTGACTTGATATTAGAGGAAATGATTTAGGATCTTCTTTTCTCCAGGTAAGTGGGTCATGCAGCTATACATATATACATTGGTTGAATTATATTCTATATGTGGCCTCTGAATTATGATTTCAATTTCAAGTTCATGAAATGAAATCAGGATGGTAATGATGCTTCTACATATATTATTGTATGATGATTGTTATAGTATGAAGTCACATTGTTGTCACCTTTACTCATTGAATTAAAACTATGACCAATTATTGTTAAAGAACTTGCATCGAGATAAATGTTAGTCTTATAAAGATTCAACAATAATAGGGAGAAATCCCATCATGTTTAATGTTGAATATTCAAGATTATGCTAATGTTTATATAAAGAATCATGTTATCAAAATTTGAGTAGGTTTTATAGGCTCTCACCATCATGAACCTCAAGGGGTTGTTATGGGCTTTCATATCCAATCATGGACCTCAAGGGGTCATTTTTGGATTTTTAGCCAAATCATTGGCATTCATGCCAATTATGGGCTCTTAAGTGGGCAAATCATAGAGACTGCATATTTTACTTATTCAATTATAATTTATGCCAAGAATTTATTTAAAGAATACTTCATCAAATACATGTCATGATTTTCTCTCAAGTCAATTATATATATATATACTTTCTTTTCTGATAGTTTGTATAATGTTTCTTATTGATGTATGTCTCTATTTTCCCTTTAGGGTAGCTAACATCACATGAGACTTTATCTTGGTGGGGTGCCATCTTCCATTCAATAGATTATCTAGTGTACTTCTTATTTCATGTTTTAGATTTGCTTAGCCTACATGTATTAGGTTTGAGGTCAAGATAAGATGGTTTATGTTTTCCCTTTCAAAACATTGTATGAATATCTTTTAATGAATGCATGGTGTTTTTTTTATCTTGTTGCTATGTATATCATGTTTTTGTGATGTTCCTCCAAGATGAGTGACCCTTGTTATGGACAACATGGGGTTCACTTCCATTGATATATATATATATATATATATATATATATATATATATATATATATATATATATATATATATGTGTGTGTGTGTGTGCTTGGAGGGGCATTAAAGAAAATTTTTGTGGTCAGTGAATATTTGACACTTCTCCTCATTAAGGTAATGTCCCCAAATATTCAATGTCGAGACTACTACTAGATGCAAATCATGCATCAAGTAGTTCTCCTCATGCTTCTAAAGATGTGAGAAGAAAAGGAGATTACATTCTTGTCCTACATCAACACACATCCAAGTCCTTTTTTACGTGTTACAAAAGAAAATGTAGCCCTTTCTAGGCTCCAGAAACACTAGCATTGGATTTAATGTTAGCAATTCCTTAAACTATATTGATCTCAAAAATAATCTCTAGAGAGGGTGTAACACTGGGAGACTCATCAAGGAAGACATCTTTGAGTTCACACACTGTAAGTACATTTCCTCTATAAGGACTCATCAACTTAGTATCTACCACATTCGCCAAGAAAGCCTGGCAACCCCACCTCATCAACTTCTAGGTTCAGAAGACACAACAAAGGGTGTTGATCCTCAAAACCTTGATGGAAATTGATGAAGGCATGACTTTTCATCAGATGGTGTCTTGTTTCTACACTATCTCTTTGAGAACAACTCACAAAAATGGGACAAGGGAGGATGAGAAAGGGGGGTCTATATAGACCCCAATGAGAGAGAAATATAGTCAAAATTGTCCAACCATCATTTTTTGAATCTTTAGATTCATCAAATGGTAGTCCTAACTCCCCATTAGAAGCAAGGGTAGGAGCTCCATCAATATATATCATCAGTCCAAGCACACATGGGTTTCATAAGTGGGCGTACACTGAGATCTCATCAATTTCCAACCACCCTATGTTGCGTCAGTCTTCAATTCAGTACTCTCATCAGTAGGCACTTCACCAGTTGGACTCTTCATCATCATGGTCACTGGTGTTAACTCCCATTGGTCCTCAACCCATGAAATGTCAACAACCTACTTTCTAGCTCCTCCATCGGTTCTCCACCAATGAGGAGCCACTGACCACCATCTGATACTCATTGGTCCTCAACTGATGATGAGTCAGTTTCCATCTAGATCCAACACACATCAATGGGTGGCCTGGGTAGGGTTCATCAAATAGTTATGACTTTATATTAGTCTTCATCTAATACCCCCAACAACTGATGAAACTTCCTAAATGAAAACTATGTAGGCTGCTTCCATCGATTCTCAACCAATGGAAGGCAATCATATTCCATAGGTTTACAATCAATGAAAAGACAATATTACTAATTTGATGAACTAAGTTCAACTAAAACAAGCAAGAGAAGGAACATGCTAAGTACAAATTATAAGAAATTCCTTCATTCATGGAAAATTTGCATATAGGCCCTCACAAGCAAAACATCAATCAACTAGTTACATAAAAAGAACATGTAATTAATGCATCCAAGCACATATCTCAACTAAAAAAGCATGTTTAGGAGGTTAACCTAAGTCAGGAATCTTATAACAATGACATGAGAATAAGGAATAATCGATGTGGCGTGTTCCAAAAAGGATGATATGACTCATGTATGGTCATTCACAATCACTACAACCAAATTTCACATAGCCAGTGGAGGTTTCATCAACTCAAGGTATGAAATAGAAGAACTTAGACACTCTCATCCATCATCATTGCAATGTTTGGGTGAAAACCTTGCTACATGGTTCCTATGTACTTGCACAACCATAGAACTGTAATACTGGTGGTAAATTTTGTTGTAACTAAATTTGATATGAGGGAAAAATATTATTTGTTATCATTGTATACTTCCTAACTATAATAACATGTTCTCTTATTTGTCATAATATGTATTTGAAGATATACTTTCTATAAATAGTAATTGTAGATATTGTGTTTTTTGTGAATACATAGAGTATTAACTATTATTCACCATGCATTCCACATCAGGTCAAAGCTTAGAGAAACAAATGTCAATTTCCCATGGAGCCATGAATATTTAACAAAGGAGAAACCAAAGCTAGATACACACTACAGAGAATGCTTTGCGATACTATCTACAATGTCATTGTAGGAGCATGGTATGAAGGAGATATGGGGTTTCCCACTACATCACACAACCTCTGGAATTTTCTGTAGACACCGGAAATCTTTGTTTTTGCAAAAGATACCTCAACAAGGGTCTATATTGACAAAATAACACCTCATAGAATGGCAGGGAATTGCATCCATAAGTTTGTAGAGGTCTGGAGCACTGCTATTGCCCTATAGTTTTGCTTCCATTGCTAAAGTGGTGTGGCTGGGCAAACCATGTCCCATAACTATTTTACCAATAGATATGGTTTTCTTAAATATGAGCTACATATACTTTCAAGTATGGATGGAAAGACAATAATCAATATCTAGAGTTTGAGTTTTGTCCTGTGAAAGTTTATTGTTATTTCTACACATCTTGATGTTGGAACCATTTTCTACATTCATTGTATGTTTAATATAAGAATCTTCTATATAAATATTTTTACAGAAGTTTCATTTTAAAATATTTCACTAAAATGTTCAAATATGGGAATACCAATTTTCACTTGCATGAAGAATAGATTAAGACGTTAATCATTTTTCTTACTCTTACTAGAATTTCTATTCTAGTATATGTTATATTTTAACCAAAAATTATCTCATGAGGTATCAAATATTGATTTGCATTAACACTAAAATTAATTAGTTTGAAATCATAAAAAATTATTAACATACTAGGCTGGACCCATAGATACAAAGTAACCTATAATTATAAATGAAGAGATTGGAATGAGAAAACACTACATAATAGAGTTTGAAAAAAGGACACATGTGTCCCAAAAATGTGTTGGGTATTTTAATAGGATCGAACTTATTTAATTATTACTTTTATTTCAACATACTTTTTAATAATATAAATTGGTTGTGAAGGTCATAGGCCTTCATAATTGAAGATTTTTCATATATAAAGATAGCATTGAAGGGTCTATGGGAGGTAAGGAAACTTAAATTCTCCGTGGAGGAAAACTTTGTCATTTCTTTATATGAAGGTAGACAATTTGGTATTTCTCCATTATTTAGTGGAGGAGTAAATGTGCATCTAGAGGTTATATGGATAGGTTCCTCCCTTAATACACCATTTGTACTATTACATAACTTTTGTTTTCTATTTTTGTTTCTTAATTTTTCATATAGAAGTGTATTTTTTTATTGTCTAGATTTATCTCTATTAAAATGTAACAAAATTAACTAGAGAGGTTTTTCTAATTTGTCTACCTTTTGTAGGTGTAAAATTTCCATTTGAAAATCATTGATAACTTACCTACTTGCCTTCTATATTAGGATCTGATATTTTTTTGACATATCTTGGATAGTCAAGTTTATAACATACACTAATGGTGGACTTGGTTTTTAATTTTGTGCTATATCACCTTTTTAAATGTGATCGCAACATGAAAGTTAGAGTCAACGCCTCTTATCATGTTCTCATTGTTTTCCTGCCAAATATACTATAGCTTGTAATGTTAATGGATGAGATTAGAACTATTCATGATGTGAACTAAACCCACTAACCATGATTTAATTCTATCAAACTAAGATTAAACTAACCATCCACTTTCAACGACCAACTAGAAATTAGTTTTCTTTTTCTTTAATTACATAGAACTAATTTAACTTATTGTAGCCTTACTAGGAAACATTTGATTTAAGCATAGAAATTACATGTTGACAACTGAGTTTGACTTTTACAACATAAGCAAACTGAAAGAAACCAATCTATCTCTAATATAATCAAGTAAATTATATTATAAAACTTTTCTAAATCCTCTCTCTCACACATTTCAAGGACCATAGAAATGATAAGAGACAATCTAACTAGACTAGTTATTCCTATCAAGACCTCATTTGATCAACTCTTAATTAAAATTAGCTTATGAATCCTACTACTGGGTGGACATGTACTTGAAAAATATTTTAGTAGAGTGTGTGAGCTACCGAATTGGTGCATGGAAAGTCATAAAAAACCATGCTAATCTAGATATATATTGTTATTTAATTAAATACAAAATATATAAGCATGCCAACTGAAAACTATAAATCATACAAGATGATAGGAGATTTGCTAATAGAAATAAGAAGTAAATCTATTAAATCCATTAGATGATATATTAGTCCTTTTATCATGAATCGGACCCACATGAAGTGTACCACAATATGTGAAAGTATCACAACAAGATATGGTCTCATCGTATAAGACTTAGAGCAGCCTGAGACTCTAAATCTACTAAACTAGCTCCCTGGCCTACAATGAGGCTATCACATATGACCTTGTTGGCTAAATAGTTGGCCATATAAACTGGACTCCTCTAAACCTAGGTACTCAAGTGGGGAGTCAAAGCCCTTGGATTTGTTACCTACATCAGTGGTTCCATGTTGGCTGACTTCTGAGAAATATCTAAACTAATTAAACAATACTAGGTACCACTATAATCTATGGTTAATGTTGGGTACCTTACTATTTTTAATGACCTTCCACACTAAGATTAGTCCCCTTGCACCTCTTGTATAATCCGGATACCTAATTTTGAACTCGTCCAGTCGATATGAACATTTTCTGCTTCATGGTGCAAACCTCATTGAGGCATTGCATGATGTTTATGGCATCAAATGTTTGGTTGATTCTTCATTTCATAGACAAATGTTATATTGTATTGTTCATAACTTAACTCCATACTTAAGGCTTCTATTTTCATATTTTGAACATTAAGCTTAATCTAAATCACTACATCAATAAAGTAAACTACTTTAATTGAGAAATTGACCATAATAAATAATAGCAGAAATAACTACTCACTTAACTTCATAAGTATCTATCGAGAAAAAACCATTCATTAAATCATAGATTCATTAAAGTATCCATTGTTGTAGAAATTATGGCAAACCAAGGCTTCATGCCTCTTATCCTACTATTAAGAATCACCATAATCTCGTAGCTAATAATTTCTGAAGCTAAATGCATCTGTAAGACATCACAAATATACTAAAAATAATCAAATGCTCAACTAAAATCTTATGTTATGGCTCAATATATAAAAATTAGCGATAAACATACAAGACAAGACATGCTCTTCATGACATTTTGCTATGTTTATATAAAATCAAGGTTAGAGAATGAATTTCCACTCACCTATGTTAGATTTTATCTTACCGATCTAGATTCTAGGATGGAGAGCTTAGATTTGAGCTAAAATCTCCTAATACACCTTTTTACAATTTTTTGTTGAGCAACTACTTGAAGTGCCTATCTATTTGAGGAGGAGGAAGATGAGGGAAAATAAGAATGGAACCTCTATCATATTCACCTTAAGTTTTGATCAAGGAAAAGGAAGGGAGTTATATAGGAACTACTGATCTAAGGTTACCGATCAATCTATCTAGGTTTACTCTATTCTTCCCCTATTCATTATGTTCCTCAAGAGAACACACAAAAATTACCTTCAAGTTCACCTTTGGTGCGGTTTAGGGATATGGTTGTGTAGATACTAAAATATGAATATAAAAAAATGATTGATTTTGACATGCATATTAAGAGTTTTGGAATTTTTCTTGATTGTCTGTGTTGGGAGGTGACAATGCTTATTTTGATCGGATGCATTCCCATCGGCCTACACGACCATCAGTTGTTGTACATCCATCTATTGATGCATTCCCATCTATTATTGCATATCTACGCATCACCAATTTCTACATGTTTGTGCATCGTCACTTTTCTTCATGCATACACCATTGGCGGGCTATTTACGTGTTATGAGTGAGCATGGTTGATGGTTTTTTAACACATGATAATAAAAATGCACTTTCTTTCTCCTTTGAACTGTGATTTTATCCATTCTTTTTATTTTTTTATCTATGATTGAATTTATAAAACTATAGTAAAATTTTGATAAAATTCTCATATAATCATTTCTTTATTAACTAATTACTTAAATACCTTTAGTGCTCTTCCTATATACATGGGTGTGCTACTACTATCTCAACTAAAGCTCCAATCTTATATTATGTGCATCACATGTTTTTTACTTATCAAAGAAAAATTTCAAGTTGAAATCAAGCATTAATCAACCATAGAATAATGTAAGGTGAAAATGAAGATAAAATTATGACTGGTGTTATCTTTAACCTTAAAATTACCAGTAAAGCAAGATGCAAGTTGTAAAAATCTTCCTGTCCAATGAAATATCATGCTAAAATTATTTGAAGAGGAAAGGATACTTGTTACACATGTCAGACTCTAGATCCCACATAGATTCATCTACACCATGATTCCTCTAAAGGACCTTCGAAAGCGTTGTCTACCTCTTTTTTAGCTTCTGAATTCTATGATCTAGAATCTGTATATATAGGGCCTTCAACATAGGATATATCTTCTCTTAGATGTATTGATTCTGGGTATATGATCTTCTCTTTACCTAGATGACATTTGTCCAACATGGATACATGAAATGCATCATGTAAATTAGGTAGCTCAAGAGGCAACTCAAGTTTGTATGCTACTGGACCAATTCTTTGAATGATTGGATAGGGGCCAATATGTCTAGGAGTTAGCTTGACTCGCTTTCCAAACCTCAACACACCTCTACATGGAGAACATTTCAAATAAACCTCATTGAGATTTCAAACTAAAGGGGTATACATATTTTCTTAGCATAGATTTCTATCTTAACTGCACAACTTTCAATAGTATCTGGGTCACTTATATCTTTTCTGTCATTTCTTCCATCAACTTTGGACTGAGGATCTACCTCTCACCAAATTCATTCTAACAAATTGGAGATCTACACTTCCTCCCATACATATCTTTCATATGGGGACATGCCTATAGTGGAATGGTAATTGTCGTTATAGGCCAACTTCATTAAACTTAGGTGTTGGTCCCAACTAACAACAAACTCCAATACAGATGTTCTCAACATTTTGTCTAGGATTTAGATAGTATGCTCCATAAATCCACAAGTTTGGGTTTGAACTGTTGTACTAAACTTTAAACTTGTTCACTAGACATGATTTAACTGATTCTATAATCTATAAGTGAACTCAGGATCTCTGCTAGTTATAATGGTGATTGGTATCACATGCATCTTAATGATTTCATCTATGTAGACCTTGGCTTGTTTGAGTGCATCCCACATTGACTTAACATGGATAAGGTGAGTAGATTTAGTCAATCTATCCATAATCTCCCATACATAGTCAAAATACTGTGATTTTCTAGGCAATACTACCACAAAGTCCATGGTAATATATTACCACTTACTCATAGGAATAAGGAGTGGTTCTAGGGTGCATTCTAGCTTAAGATGCTCTACCTTGATTTGTTGGCACACACCATACTTGTCTACATCATCAATGAAACCTTTGTTCATACCTAAATACCTATACAACTCTTTGAGTTTCTTGTACGTCTTGGAACTTCTTAGATGCATTGTATACATGGAAGTGTGAGCTTATTCAAGAATCTACTTGTTTAAATCAATATCATATGGAACACACAATCTATCCTACTAATATAACAACTCATCATATGGATATGTAAAATATGTCCTCTTACATTCTGCCATCTCATGCATGATTTATGTCAATTCATTGTCTCTCTGCTAAAGCTCTTTGATCTGATCATAGAATGTAGGCATGACCTACATTTATACAATTAGAAACCTTATTTTGACACAGAATTCCAAATTTATCTCTATCATCTTAAAGAATTGGTATCTCTTTACACATGACAATGAAAACATGTCTATAGAAAATGTAGACTTTCTACTCAAAACATATGCCACAACACATGCCTTTCCAGGGTGGCAATCAATGGTGAGATCATAATCCTTAATAAGATCTAATGACCTACATTGTATTAGGTTTACATATTTTTGTATGAAAATTTACATTAAACTCTTATGGTCAGTAAAGACTTTACAAGACTTGCCGTAGAGATAATGATGCCACGTGTACTACTGCGAGCTCAAGATCATGTGTAGGATAATTTTTTTCATACTTCTTGAGATGTCTAGAAGCATAGGTCAACACATTTCCTTTGTGCATAATCACACTTCCTAAACCTCCCCTGGATGCATCACTAAACACCACATATCCCTTTACCAACCTCTAATAAAATCAAAATTGGTGTTATAGTTGACTTCTTCTTGAATGTTAGAAAACCTTTCCCACAGGTTTTAGACCAAACAAAAGGCATACACTTCCTTGTTAAACGTGTAAGAGGTGTTGCTAACACATTAAAGTTCCTCATGATTCTCCTTTAATATTTAGCTAACCCTAGAAATATTTTGATCTTAGTAGTATTTGTAGGTTTATCCCACTAAAGAAAAAATTCCACCTTTTAAGGGTCTACACTAACTCCTTCCACTGATTTGACATGTCTAGAAAAATAAAATTCGGCCAACCAGATTTCATATTTTTTGAACTTAGTAGAAAGATTATGTTGTCTCAACAACTGTAGGGCTATCCCCAGATGCATATCATGTTGTTCTACATTCTGGAGTATATTAATATATCATTGATAAGCACTACTATAAGATGATTTAAGTATGGCCAGAAAACTTTACTCGTCATATACATAAAAGATGTAGGGATATTTTTTAATCCAAAAGATGTGAACAAAATCATAATTCCCTTATATTGTTCTAAATGGTGACTTAGGTACGTATCATCTTTTCATCCACAACTTATGGTAATCCTACCTGAGATCTAGCTTTAAGAAGATTTTTGCTCGCACATAACTAATAAAATACATCATTGATTCTAGACAAAGTATATTTATTCTTGATGGTTGTCTTATTATATCGCATGTAGTCATAAACATGACATACATCATTCAAGAACAAGGTTAAATTCTAGAATCCATATAAATAAGTAGCATATGCAATGGAAATGGGGCTATCATTTCATCCATTCAATACTAACATAGAGACTTAGTGTAGAATTTCACCTAATAACAAATCAGCATTTCATATGCAAAAGATGATGGTTTCTAGCCTTTTACTAATGATATAGTTCCTATGTTGTTACATATCAAACAATATTCATTTCCATGAAAAATGCTTAACAGAGTGACATGCGAGAATATCTAGCTTTAATAATTCTCATACAAGCCTTGTATATGCAATTTATGTCTCCCCTATCATGGAAATCTAATCAAGAGAAGTATCCACTCACCTCAAGCACCCCAAAATAAGACAAGAAGTTATCCTAACACCACAAGGTAACCAAAATCATGCTTCTCCTCCAATCCTATCCATAAAATTAAAATGAATCATTATCCTCAAGGTCAACCCATGATCAACGAGACTCCAACAAGCATAAACTCTACTACACATTAAGAAAAAAATATATAAGGGGAAGAGGGATAAATGTTCTTAAGAAACATTTAAGAACATATGTTTCATGGAATGAATAGAATGATAAGAATAAAAGAAACAAAATGTGACACACCGATCACACCAAAGTGATATTACTCAAAATTAAAGCACAAAATTAACACTAAACATCCATATTGCCAAAAAACACAGTAAATTAAAATTGATCACATTTTATCATCTAAAGTGGAAATTGTGACACCCTTTCTCACACAAATTGAGATTACTCAAAACATAAACCACTATCAACGATACCAAAAATCATAGGAGATTAAAACTGATTTGCAACAAGCACGAAGAGTTGAGAATCATTACACAAGAGCCAACACCTACATTTCATAACATATATTCAAGGTGGTACATCATCATATTCCAAACAACCTATTACATAAGATAAGAGCTCCACATGTATATATATACTACCAGAGGCACACAAGCCAGAAATCACATATCGATCATCATGTCTACAAAACACATCGAGAACACCCCCAAGGATATGAGTGTACAAGGATGACACATAGGACTCTATTACTAGACACTATCCATATACCATGTTTCACCAGGTGTAGTTTCCTCCTCGCATTACCCTAAGTCACATGATCCATAACTCGGCATGCACATCCACCTAAAAAGATATATAACCAATGGGGTGAGACACACAGTCCCAACGACAGATATAACTCTTCACCAACTTTATTATTATTACAGATAACTAGGCAGATAGATCATCATATTGAGAAGATTGAAAAAAATTAACTAAATGACATACATCTCATGGATGAAGTAAATAGCGTAGTAATGTGCACTTGCCAATGAGAAATAGAACAATCAATAATCTAAAAAGGAATATGAAGAACGTGTATAACTGTTGTAAACTAAATTGTACAAAATCAAGGCAAGGCTTCATCCAATGTTTCCATGTTTGATCCTATGCATGTACTCTACATGACTGATTATGTATTTATTATGCACTGAAGATTTGAGTCGTACCACCCAAATCCAACCGACCACTACTAAGTCAAAATCAGTGCCATATAATGTCTAGTAGAAGAGACGGAATACATGACCTCATCACCTCGGTCAGTATGAGTGAACATGTAGTGACATCATGAGTCAACTACTTCCAATGACATATAGACTAGATGTGCAAACCTATTATGCATTGGTATAGGTCACGACGCTAGTGAAAATGAGCTACGGCATGCAGCCGCACTCTTCCCGTGTATGGCCCATAGCCAATCCTATGAAATCTCATAAACATAACATCACTGAGTCTACGACCTGAAGCCGCACTCTTCTAGGGTATGGCCCACAACCAATCTTGTATCACATATCCTGAGGCATGATCTGAGGCCCACACATGGCCACCGTCTCCCTTAAATGATTGATATTAGGGTACCAAGTTGTCCCCGCATACTCAACAATATGCACTCTGAGTTTCCTGTAGGAGTTACACGTTTCACCATCCAACAAATGCTGACACTAAATGGATCTATGGTGCAAGGCAAACTACATGATTAGATCCTATTTAATTAATTATACCAATTAAAGTGTCTTTTAGCAACAATAAAGTTACAAGGTACAAACCACAAAGAAATCCTTCAAAAGAAAGGACATATTATTACAACAACATGCATCATTGATTAAAGTACAAACTGATTCCCATCATCTCATAACACCATGTCACTGCCACCCACAAGGCTACTATTTCACTACCAGCCACAAGGCTACTATCATCAACATATTGTCATGGGATATCAATTCCTCATTTTAGTAGCATAGGATATCACCTCAACTAGGCATTAAGCCGTTACCAGGTCCTAAGAACCATCACATCACACTTTTAATTCATGGTTATCTCATCATACCTCATTGAGCATATAAGCATTACTCATGCCACATCACTCATGCTACAACACATGCACTTTCCATAGAAACCATTAGCAATTATGTTTAGATAGAGAATATCCTAAACATATTAAACACCTTTAGTTAAAGCAAGCAAAGCATCATTAGATCTTTAATCTAAGATTAGGCTTCATGATGATCTCACATAAGGTCCCCAAGCATTATTCTACCTCACATCTCTGACATGAACTACCTCCCATAAATTGGAGCGTGTAAGGCTAAGAATTAATTAGTGTAACCAAGTATGCACATTCACATATTCATACTTCATGTGTTCCCTTATCAAGGTTCATAACTAAAGCTTGATATTATTTAACCATCTTCATAGTTCTCACAAGTTATAACACTCAATTAATCCATTTAGTTATTGTCATGCATTTTAAGAGGGAGAATTAATATCATGCTTTTCATTCATACTCATTCAATATTATGACCTACCTTTATAATTAGGGTCAATGCTCTTCACATAGATTCGATTAGGGTTTTACTTCATGCTTACACCACCAAACCCTAATCACACCAATTCCCACTTTCTTAAAACTGATTAAGGTTTGAACATCATTAATTACATATGAGTCAATCATCATACCATTAGTACCAGCTATCACCTTTGCATAAATGCATATGTGTATCATCTTCATTAAGTTATGTGTGGGTTACAAAGTACATTATAACAACATATTGACCATTGCACCAATATGACGTTTCAACATTAGGTGACCCATATATTATTACTTATTACTAATCATTAACCACATATCATACTAAGGAGAGTCGAACCATAGGCTACATAACTAGAGGGTTTCACTTCAAACTATCCACAAGGCACCTATAAATCCATTGGACTTGTTTATACGATTGTCTAGCCAAAAGTTGTCACCATGTATTCCAACAAGGCCTATCATCACCATCACATATATCTTCACATAGTTGTGTCATTGACCTCACTCCACAAGTTAATATTATGAAAGCAAAATATAGTTGACACTTTCCATGGCTTATAATCTTTCATTAAGATAAGCACATTGTTCATATTATTCAATGATTAAGATTAACATATGGATACTCAACCATCGAATCCTACATCCATTACTTCCCACATTGTTGAAGAGCTTGGGGCTAAGATCTTTAGTTAAGGATGGACCACTCATATTAACATCATCATATGGTGTACTAACTTTAGGAGAAGCAATTAAGATTAATCATACATTATATAAAACTGCATCCTTCTATATCATTTACCGCTCATATGTGTAAGTCATTGAGTATCCAAGCGTACCCTTCAACCTTCATCAAGTGATATAGGTTTATCCTTATCCAGTTATGTTTGCTTGACTACATCATGGTGTGTCGGGTTAGCTCATCCAAGGTATCGATTTGGACCCTCTTGAGGTGTATCGGTTTAACCCATCTTATAGTGTATTAATTGACCCTTCTTGAAAGTGTGACATTCCTCACCTCTTGAAAGTGTGTCAGGCTTCAACTCTTGAAGGGGTGTCGGGCATTACCTCTTGAGGGTGTGATGGGCATCACCACCCTAAGGTGTGATGGGAAATGCATGGTGTATCGGACATACATTCTTGGAGGGGTGTCAGACATCAACTCTTGAAGGGTGTATCGGGCATCACATAGTGTGTTAGGAAGCACTAGGGTTAGGGTTAGTTTGTGATGACTTATGCACCATCAAGGCATCACGGTTAGCACTCAAAACAAATCAGTTCTCACAAATTCTCCTCATGGTCATGATGGGATAGCAAGGTGTATTGGTCTAGCCCCATATAGGGTATGATGAGTAACAATCATCAAAGCCTATTGGTTTGGTAACACATACATTTAAGCACCTCTAGGGCATAAAAGTTTAACTCTTCCTCAAGGCATGTCGGCCTAACCATTCATATCATTTTGGGCACCCTCTAGGGCGTGACAGTTTAGCACTTATCCAATCCTATCAATCTAAGTACTCCCAAGTCATAACGACTTGTGACATGTTGTGTCGGTTTAAGCATCATGAATCATGATGAACATTCACCACCTATGTGTTGACTTAGTCATCTTCAACCTTAGGAAACTTGGTCGCTAGTCCATCTACTTAACAATGCAAGAAAGAACAATGTATGGGAAGCAACTTAAATGGAGTTCCTTGATCAATCAGTCCTCAAAACCATCACTAGCTACTAACATATAAGAAGTACACAATCTAGATATGAAGAGAAACTTAAGGATATAAAGAGTGATAATAACAAAGAAGGTTAAGAGTTATATAACCCACCTCAAGAAGGTCTCCATAAAGAGTCCAAGCTTCCATGATCAAAGCTCCAAAGCACACCTCTCTCAATCTTGACAATGATCCATCAAGATTCCTAACTCAATTTCAACATCACCTCAATAAAGAAGATGTAATTGTTATGATAGCTTAAGAAGAAAGGAAAGAAGGAGAGAGAACCACATCCTAGTCAACCTTCATCAAAGGTATTATCCATGGTTTAGAGTATAATAAGTGGTGAAGAATAGAGCTAAAAGGAATGGACATCAAAGAAACATAACTCACCAAGATGGAAGTTGAACAAGAAATCACCATTAGCAGGGAACTCGACCTCCCAAGCTCCATGGGGCTTTCTATAGCTCCTTGAGCTTTTAAGTTCGTACATCTAAAAGAGAGGAAAAAGGATAGATGAAAGGGTTTACTTGTGTTAAGGAGGAGATGTCTATATACTTGAGGGAAGGAAGAGAGATCAAAGGAGAGGTGTCATCATCTTAGGAGCTTAGGTGACACTTGACCCCGAGAAAGGGACCACATGCAACAACATGCAAGACATGGTGTTAATATCTAGGTTAGATCTCATCCTCTTGGTATTCTACCAAGGTCATGGCTAATATGCCAGAGGTCTACAGCCTTCGCAAATCGATATGTCAAAGCCCAACATACTCACAAATCGATAGAGCATACTCCACACACTCACAAATCGATAGGGCACAACCCTACACACCCACAAACTGATAAGGCACAACCCTACACACTTTACAAACCAATAGGGCACAACCCTAGACATCCACAAATTGATATGCATCCTCTCTAAGGTTCTCAAACTTGATATAAACCATCAAAGAGTAAGGCACATCTCACACATGTGCTCCATATATCACCAAAGATGTCACCACACAAACAAGATTCAAACATGGCACCCATATATCTCTCTCTTTCTTCTCTAGTTGATGCTAAGATAGGGAAGGAATGCTCTAGATATGGTAAATTGCATGTTACCCTTTACTTTGGGTAAATTGCAATTTACACAAAACTAGCACATATAGCACAAACATCAACCATACAAGCTCATCATGATACTTAGGCTTTACACAAGGCACCCTGTTACAACCCACATTGAGGTTAGTCAGTAAGTACCTTGATTAGCATGAAGTACCTTGATTAGTGCTAAGTACCTTGTTAAACATCATTGTTAATCAAGATAAGCTAAGATGTGAATCATTAGTTGAGATTGATTCATCTGATGTAATTAATGTTAACTGCAGTGTTAATCGTTAAGTTAATTACCTAAGATGATTAACCTAGATAAGATGGTTTGTTATTGTGTTTTTATGCCTTGGGGTTGTAGTGGATCTCGTTCTTGAAAGTTTGCAAATGAATCATTTGATTTGTACCTTCGAGGCAAAAGTTATGGCATTTTTAAATTCTTTGGACCTATACAGCAATTTGCCCATAAGTTATAACCTTTTTTCCCTTATCCCCTACCTCCCGATCAGTGCAAGCACCGCTTGAGCAGCAGGTTGCCCGATCGGCCAGCAGAAGAGAGGGCAGGGTGGGTTATAGGGCTCCTTGAACCGAGCTAGTTGGTGCCACCATCCTCCCTTCTTCTTCTTCTTCCTTTCTCCTTCCTCTTCCTCACCCTAGTGGCACCCTACATGTAGCCCGACCAGCAAGGGCGGCACCCCCAGCAATAGCGGCAGTGTAGCAGCTATAGCAGCGGCCAAGGGTCCTTCAGGCGTGAGTAGCACCCCAATATGCTGCCCTTGAGTTCAGCCTTGAGGCCTAAGCATGAAACTGCGACCCCAATCACCAACGACCGACCTGCTTGAGCAAGCACCGGCCAGCAGCAACGCCGACTAGTCTTGTGGCGCTGGCCAGGGTGTTTTGGCACGGGAATTGCCATGAAAATGGCGCCTTTGAGTTTGGTCGTGAGTCTAGGGTTCGATTCCACAGCTCCCAGCTCGTGAACGGCGACCTACCCTAGTTTCCCTCTTCCACTTGTGCATGCGTAGAGGTTGCTTGCAGCAACAAGTTCTATTCTAGGGTGATCAAGGTAGAAGACGACCCCGCTGACACCCGGAAATAGGCTTTGGATGTGTTTCCAATCAAATTCGGCCATTCTGATCCACTGTGAGTAGAATTTCACTCAGTAAGCAGTACTAACTCCAAGAAATGGACAAATTTCGGATTAGATCTATGTTTTCACGGGTAACAATGACTACCCAAGTGTCGGGTAGTCTTGGCATCGCTTGACTTCTCATTGCATGTTTTTCTTTTTCACACTTTGCATGATCTAGTTTGCTCAGTTTAAGAGCTTGAAGACAGTGATATGACTTACTTTGTGCATGACCCTGTATTTACAGTAGTTGTACGGTTTGGGTATAAACCCAGGCTGTATGATTTTAGTAATTAACTAGTTGCACGATTTAAAGAAATAGATGATGACACATAATGTCTCAATATAAATCGGTTGCACGCTCTCTGTTATAGTTAATGTGTGATTTAGTATTTACACAAATTGGCACGTTTCTTAAGAATATTATTAGAAATTCTCAATTATTAACAATAATTCAAGCCATGATAAGAAATTAACTCTTAATTGATTTATGTGATGCGAAACTCAGGATTTGGGTTGATGTGCACATTTTCCAAGAAAGTACAATTAATTTACATGTGTTAATGATGATTTCTCATATGTCAAGCAATTAATTTTTATTAGTGTATTAAGAAGCTCAATTGCATGATTTCAGTGTATATGTTCCAAGTTGACATGAATTCAATTTATTTAAGAATTTTAGTCTACCTACATTTACAGTATGTTGATTTCTTAGTAAATTACAATGTTTTAAATATACTGCTCTGCTAAGTTTAGAATGATATACATGTTGTATTATAAGCTTCAAATAAATATACGCGGTACCATAGAGATACCAGAGTCAAGTAGAAGTTAGGAAAAGATACAATATAGTAAGAAATTTCTAAGAATAATAAAATAATAGACTTAAGGGCCCTGGACACCGTAGATTCCCTATGAGAGGTATGTGCCATATGGATGAAATGACCTAACCCTGGTAGTGTCTAGTATACGGGGGTCGGAACGTACTAACAGGTGGCACGGGGGATGAAGACCTAGTGGAAGTCTCCTTGAAATACAATATGTAGTGTCCAACATCAACTAGAGGTCCTGGTGGCACTAGAGTACAATAAAGACAATAGGTGGCTTGACTCTCTGTCTGTGTGCTCAGGTTAGAGGAGGAGTCTAATTTTTACGGCATAATAGGTGTGCCGAGGCTAGAGAGCCATTTTCCTATTGCAGACTAGTGACGTAGTCAGGCTTAGCATTTCCGGGTGTGTCAGCTAAGTCTTGTACAGTGAGATTGTAGTTTGCTACGAGTCTTCACATGTAGAGTGCACTGCATAAGATCAAGGCATAAGCTAAAATATGTCCATATAGGTTTAAAGAGTTTCTTATAAGTAAGAAAGGCTAAGAAAGATTCTAGTATAGTTTCACAGTAATTGTTCTTTAAATGTAAATTTTGGCATTCTATGTTATTTTAACTGTATTGTTTTAGATCTGCTAAGTGTAGAAATTTATGTGTTTTATTTGAGTTTAATAAACATAAAATGAGTTATCTATGATGGTTGGGTGAAATTCTATTCACTGAGCCAATAGCTCACCAACCTACTGAAACATTTTTCAGGTTAGCGTCACCATGAGGAAGCTAAAGGATCTTATCATCCAAGCTCTTAGAAGGTAGTTCATAGTTAGAATAGAGGTCTCATAGTCCTTTCCCCTCGGTCCTTGGGCATGTGGTGTGGTAGAGAGAGAATGTAATGTAATATGAAGTTTAGTATTAAGTTATATATTGTGTTTTATATTCCACATGAAAAATGTAATATGTCATGAAATTCTATTTTATCTTCCTAGTAAGGTAAATGGTAGGTTGCTTCCGTAGATAATACAATTCGGTGTTATCTAAGTTATAAGATTTTCCTTTAGGTTAATTCTAAGTGATTAAGAAAAGAAAAAGTTAAGGGTGATCTTTTTTTATGTTAAATCCTCAATTTATGCCCTAATCTCATGATTAGTGGAAATTGTGAGATCGGGGTGTAACAACTTTGGTATCAGAGCAAGGTCATGAGAGCCTAGGTTGAGTACGTAGTTACTCTAAGTCAAGGTCAGGGGACGATAAGAGACCAATAGGATTAGGACTTAGGTGTTTTCCTTTTTGAACTGTAATTTTCTAACAGATGTGTTCTGTTATGGACATGCAGATGGAAGGAAGAGGATGTGGACATGGTGAGGAGCAAGCTGAGAGCCATTATGGACCTGACCCTCAAGCAATGGCTCAAGGTGAAGAGGATAATGAGGCAACAAGGATGTATCATATTTTTCTGGAGACAAAAGAAAAATACAAGATGGACAAGAAGTCTTCATCTTCCAGTAAGGATCTAATGAGATCCTATGAGTTGGTGAAGAAGCTTGGTGGAACTGAATTTTCTAGAACAACATATCCAACGGTGGAGGAGGTGTGGCTTCGAGAACTGGAAGAGGTCTTTCGTTTAATGGAGTTATCAGAAAATAAGCAAATCAATCATGCAGTCTATTTACTCAAGGGAGATACTGAGTTGTGGTGGCGAGGAGTGGAAGATAAAAGGAGAAATGCAAAGATGACTTGGAAGGACTTTGTGGATGAGTTTCACCTTAAGTATTTTCCTCCTACCTTCCTAAGTGATAAGATTAATTTGTTGGAGAATATCAAACAAGGAAATATGATAATTGGTGAATACGAGGCCCATTTCACGAGGTTGACAAATTTCTGTCCGCAACTTGTGCCAGATGATGTAGAAAAGTGTAGAATATTTCAACAAGGATTAAGATCAGATATTAGACACACCATGTCAACCATTGGTTGAAGAGACAGAGAAAACTTTGGGGAATTTGTGGAAGAAGCGAGATGTGTAGAAGAGTCAGTTAATGCTGATAAGCAGACTGAGAGTAAGAAAAGATCTAGAGAAATTAGTAGAGGGGGACAAAGTAGTGGTGGATACAGAGGAGGTGGTGGTTTCTTTTATAATATAGGATGAGAACTTGGCTATTTTGGTAGACAAGGATCTAGGTTTTCACCAAGTGGACGAAGGCCCCATTTCGGTAGATGGAATACACAGTCTACATGGACACCTCCAACTAGGTCTTCGGGGTCTTCAGTGTCAGTGACTGGTCTACCAAAGAAAGAGATACCAATATGTGATATTTGTGGAAATCCATACTCCGGTCAGTGTTGGGGTGCAAATTTTCAGGGTTGTGACAACTGCGAACAGGTGGGACACTTCAGAAGGCAATGTCCCCAGCTTCAGCAAGTGGCAACACATGGTTCCCAATCACAATACTAGAATGTTCTGAGATAGGCTCCAGCTGGAGGAGTGAGTTCTTCAATAGCTTTAGGTTCCTGAGGAGGAGGAGCACCCAATGCAAGGGAAGGACAACAAGGACAACGTGGGAGAGGAAGAGCTTCAAGATGCTTCTTCTCTTTGAAACAACAAGAAGGTATTGTTTCTTCCCAAGTAATTACAGGAGAAATGATTTTCTTTAATAGCATTTTAGTTACAGTTTTGATAGATCCTGGTGCTACTCACTCATTTATACAGAGTTCTTTAGCTTGAGAACTTAACTTGTTAACCCAGGAGTTACTGTTTGAGTTGTTGTTGAGGGTTCCATTAGGTGAAATGACAGTGTTGATAGAGTTTTGCCCCAAATGTTTGTTGACCTTTGGTGGTTACACCATCGCGGTTAATCTTATACCCCTAGATATTAACTCTTTTCAAGTTATCTTGGGTATGGATTGCCTAGAGACGTATCGACTCGACTGTTGGAAGAAGGAGGTTGTCTTTCAACAGGGTGGACTTTCTTGTATCTTTTCTGGAGACTGGAAAATTTTGCCTACGTGTATCATAACAGCCGTTGTAGCTGATAAGATGTTGCAGAAAGGTTGTGAGGCATTCTTGGCACATGTAATAGATACTAGAGCAGAGAAGAGCACAATCAGTCTATGGGATGTGCCAATGGTCTGTGAGTTCCCAGATGTTTTCCTAGATGAGATGCCAGGTTTACCTGCTAAAAGAGAGATAGACTTTGAGATCCAGGTGTTGCCAGGTAGTCACCCTGTAGGGCTGCCAGCCTATAGAATGGCACCTGCAGAGTTGAAGGAACTGAAAATCCAATTATAGGAGTTACTGGATAAGGGTTTCATTCGACCTAGTTCTTCACCATGGGGAGCTGCAGTCTTGTTTGTGAAAAAGAAAGATGGTACTATGAGGTTATGTATAGACTACAAATAGTTGAATAAGATTACCATCAAGAATAAGTACCCATTGCCAAGGATAGATGATTTGTTTGATCAATTGCGTGGAGTGATGATATTTTCTAAGATAGATTTGAGATCTGGCTATCATCCGTTGAGGATAAAGGCTTTAGATATTCCTAGGTCGGCTTTCAGAACAAGATACATACATTATGAGTTTTTGGTCATGTTGTTTGGACTAACTAATGCCCCAACAGCTTTCATGGATATGATGAACCAGATTTTCAAGCCGTTCTTGGATCAGTTCATAGTGGTTTTCATAGATGACATTCTGATTTATTCCAGATATGATGAGCAGCATGAGCACCATCTGAGGATAGCGTTACAATTGTTGAGACAACACCAGTTATATGCTAAGTTCAGTAAGTGTGAGTTCTGGTTAGCTGAGGTGTCTTTTTTTGGACATGTCATCTCAGGAGATGGAGTAAGTGTTGACCCTAAGAATAGTCGAGTATGTACTATAGTGGGAGTAGCCTAAAACTCCTACTGAGATCAGAAGCTTCTTAGGATTGGAAGGTTACTACAGAAGGTTCATCCAAAACTTCAGTGTTATAGTGTCACCTCTGACACACTTAACAAGAAAGGGTGCACCGTTTGTCTGGTCAGACAACTGTGAGAAGAGTTTTCAGATCTTGAAGAAGAGGTTGACTAAAACACCAGTGTTGATCCTTCTCGAGGTAGATAAAGGTTACATAGTGTTTTGTGATGCTTCAAGGAGAGGTTTAGGTTGTGTGTTGATGCAGGAAGGAAAAGTAGTAGCTTATGCATCTAGAGAACTTAAGAAGAATGAGGAGAATTACTTGACATATGATCTGGAGTTAGCTGTAGTAGTTCATGCTCTTAAGACATGGTGTCACTATCTATATGGTGAGGCATGACATGTGTTTACTGATCATAAGAGCTTGAAATATATTTTCACCCAGAAGGATCTGAATCTTAAACAATGGAGATGGTTAGAATTGATCAAGGATTATGAAGTGACGATAGATTATCATCCTAGAAAAGTGAATGTGGTAGCAGATGCATTATGTAGGAAGTCAAGTTCAACAACTGATGTATTCTCTATGGCATGTTTTAGGAGAGACATGCTAGTAGAGATGTAGAAGTTGAACTTAGACTTATGAGTGACAGAACAGAGTGGTTTGATTGCTCAGATGCAAGTCAAACCTACCTTTTATGACCAGATCCAGGAACTACAACAGAGTGACAGTGAGTTATAGCAGATCATGTAGGACATGACAGGGGTAAAAAGACCAGAGTTTAGGTTTTCAAATGATTGTTTGTTGTATTAGCATGACATGTTGTGTGTACTTGGAGACAGTGATTTGAAAGAACAAATTCTTGAGGAAGAGCATGCATCGATGTATGCCATGCATCCAGGCAACACTAATATGTACAAGAATCTTAAGGAGTTATACTGGTGTTCAGGTATGAAAAAGGATGTAGTTGTGTACGTGGCTATGTGTAGTGTGTGCCAGTAGGTTAAGGTTGAGCATCAGAAACCTACAGGTACCTTGCAATCTCTCCCTATACCAGAGTAAAAATGGGAAATTATCACAATGGATTTTGTGGTAGGGTTGCCCAGGACATCTAGAGGTTCTGACTCGATATGGGTGATTATGGATAGACTAACTAAGTCTGCTCACTTTCTTCCTATTAAATCAACCTTTGATGTCCTGAAATTGGCTAAGATATATGCAGATGAGATAGTCAGGTTGCATGGTATCCTAGTTTCAATAATATCATATAGAGATCCTAAGTTCACATCCAGGTTTTGGAATCAGTTGCATCATGCTTTAGGCACAAAGTTGAGATTCAGTACAACTTTTCACCCATAGATGGATGGTCAGTCAGAGAGGACCATTCAGACTCTTGAGGACATGCTGAGAGCATGTGTCCTACATTTCAGTGGAAATTGGGAAGAACAATTGAGCCATATAGAGTTTGCATACAACAATAGTCACCATTCCAATCTTGGTATGGCCCCGTATGAAGCCATGTATGGCAGAAAGTGTAGATCACCCATATGTTGGTACGAGGTGGGTGAAAAAGAGATTCTTGGACCTGAGATAGTGGATTTGACTATGGAAAAGATTACAGTGATCAGAGAACAGTTAAAAGCTACACAAGACAAGTAGAAGAGTTATGCTGAGAAGAGATGTAGACCTCTTGAGTTTGAGGTTGGTGATGAAGTGTATCTGAAAGTTTCACCATGGAAAGGAGTGTTGAGGTTTGGTAAGAGAGGCAAATTGACTCCTAGGTTTATGGGCCCATATCCTGTCATTGAGAGGCTTGGACCTATACCTACATGTTGGATTTTCCATCTGAGTTGGCCAATTTACATAATGTGTTTCATGTATCGATGCTGAAGAGGTGTTACCCTGGAATAGAGAAGATAATGGACCCAGAACCTGCACAACTCAGAATAGATGTGTCATATGTTGAAGGACCAGTACAAATAGTTGATCAGAGGATCAAGAAGCTCAAGAATCGAGAGATACCATTAGTGAAAGTTTTGTGGAGAAACCACAACTTAGAGGAAGTCACGTGGGAACGTGGGAGCTTGAGTCTGAAATGTGTAACAAGTTTCCTTTTCTCTTTTAGAATTTTGGGATGAAATTCTTATAAGGGAGGGAGATTGTTACAACCCATATTGAGGTTCGTCAGTAAGTACCTCGATTAGCGTGAAGTACCTTTATTAGTGCTAAGTACCTTGTTAAACATCATGGTTAATCAAGATAAGCAAAGATGTGAATCATTAGTCAAGATTGATTCATCTAATGTAATTAATATTAACTATAGTGTTAATCATTATGTTAATTACCTAAGATTATTAACCTATCTAATATGGTTTATTTATTGTATTTTATGCCTTGAGGTTGTAGTGGATCTCGTGCTTGAAAGTTTGCAAAAATAATCACTTGATTTGGACCTACGAGGCAAAAGTTATGGCATTTTTAATTTCTTTGGACCTATACTGCAATTTGTCCATAAGTTATAGCCGCCTTTCCCTTATCCCCTACCTCCTGATCAGTGCAAGCACTACTTGAGCAGAAAGCTACCTGATCGGCCAGCAGAGGAGAGGTCAGGGTGTATTTTAGGGCTCCTTGAGCCTAGCTAGTTGGCGCCACCTTCCTCCCTTCTTCTTCTTCCTTTCTCCTTCCTCTTCCTCGCCCTAGCGGCGCCCTACCTGCAGCCCAACTAGCTACGGTAGTGCCCCCAGCAACAACGGTCGCAGAGTAGCCACAGTAGCAGCTAGGGGTCCTTCAGGCATGAACATCACCCCAATCTGCCACCCTTGAGTTTGGCCTTGAGGCCTAAGCACGAAACCGCGACCCCAACCACCAGAAACCAACTTGCTTGAGCAAGCACCAGCCAGCAGTAGCGTCGGCCAGTCTTGAGGTGCTAGCCAGTCTTGGGGCACTGACCAGGGGCATTTTGGCACGGGAATCACCACGAAAATGGTGCCTTTGAGTTCAGTCATGAGTCCAGGGTTTGATTTCGCAGCTCCCAGCTCGTGAACGACGACCTAGCTTAGATTCCCTCTTCCACCTGTGCATGCGTAGAAACTGCTTGTAGAAGTACATTTTAATCCAGGGTGCCCAAGGTAGAAGATGACCCCGCTGACGCCCAAAATTAGGCTTTGGACGCATTTCTAGTCGAATTCGGCCATTCCGATCCACTATGAGTAGAATTTCACTCACTAAGCAATACTAACTCCATGGAACAGACACATTTCAGATTAGATCTGTGTTTTCACGGGTAACAACTATTACCCAAGTGTCGGGCAGTCTTAGCGTTTCCCGACTTCTCATTGCATGTTTTTCTTTTTAACACTTTGCATGATCCTAGTTTTCTCAGTTTAAGAGATTGAAGATAGTGGTACGCCTTACTTTGTGCACGACCTCGTATTTACAATACCTGTACGGTTTGGGTATAAACCCAGGTTGTACGATTTTAGTAATTAACTAGTTGCACGATTTAAAGAAATAGACGATGACACACAATGTCTCAATATAAATCTATTGCACACTCTCTGTTATAGTTTATGTGTGTGATTTAGTATTTACGCAAATTGACACATTTCTTAAGAATATTATTAGAAATTCTCAATTATTAACAATAATTTAAGCCATGATAAGCAATTAACTCTTAATTGAGTTATGTGATGCACAACTCAGGATTTGGGCTGATGTGCATGTTTTCCAAGAAAGTATAATTAATTTACATGTGTTAATGATGATTTCTCATATATCAAGCAATTAATTTTTATCAGTGTATTAAGAAGCTCAATTGCATGATTTCAGTGTATATGTGCCAAGTTGACATGAATTCAATTTATTTAAGAATTTTAGTCTACCTGCATTTATAGTATGCTGATTTCTTAGTAAATTACAATGTTTTAAATATACTGTTCTGCCAAGTTTAGACAGATATACATGTTGTATTATAAACTTCAAATAAATATACACGGTACCATAGAGATACCAGAGTCAAGTATAAGTAAGGAAAAGATACAATGTAGTAAGAGCTTTCTAAGAATAATAAAATAATAGACTTTAGGGCCTTGAACACCATAGATTCCCTATGAGAGATCTGCGTCGTAGGGATGAAATGACCTAACCCTAGTAGTGTCTAGTATACGGGGGTTGGAATGTACTAACATGTGGTACGTGGGATGAAGCCCTAGTGGAAGCCTCCTTAAAATACAGTATGTAGTGTCCAACATCAACTAGAGGTCCTGGTGGCACTAGAGTATAGTAAATCCAATATTTGGCTTGACTCTCCGCCTTTGTGCTCAGGTTAGAGGAGTCCAGTTTGTATGGCATAATAGGTATGTCGAGGCCAGAGAGCCATTTTCTTGTTGCATACCAGTGACATAGTCAGGCTTAGCATTCCCGGGTGTGTCAGCTAAGTCTTGTACGGTGAGATTGTAGTTCGCTATGAGTCTTCATATATAGAGTACACTGCATATGATCAAGGCTTAAGCTAAAATATGTTCATATAGGTTTAAAGAGTTTCTTATAAGTAAAAAAGGCTAATAAAGATTCGAGTACAGTTTCCCAGTAGTTGTTCTTTAAATGTAAATTTTGGCATTCTATGTTATTTTAACTGTATTGTTTTAGATCTGCTCAGTGTAGAAATTTGTGTATTTTATTTCAGTTTAATAAACATAAAATGAGTTATCTGTGATGGTTGGGTGAAATTCTATTCACTGAGCCAGTAGCTCACCAACCTACTAAAACATTTTTCAGGTCAGCGTCAGCACGAGGAAGTTGAAGGATCTTATCATCCAAGCTCTTAGAAGGTAGTTCATAGTTAGAATAGAGGTCTCTTAGTCCTTTCCCCTCAGTCATTGGGCATGTGGTGTGGTAGAGAGAGAATGTAATGTAATATGAAGTTTAGTATTAAGTTATCTGTTTTGTTTTATATTCCGCATGAAAAATGTAATTTGTCATGAAATTCTATTTTATCTTCCTAGTAAGGTAAATGGTAGGTTGCTTCCGTAGTTAATACAATTCGGTGTTATCCAAGTTATAATATTTTACTTTAGGTTAATTCTAAGTAATTAAGAAAATAAAAAGTTAAGGGTGATCTTTGTTTTACATTAAATCCTCAATTTATGCCCTAATCTCATGATTAGTGGAAATTGTGAGATCGGGGTGTAACACACCCCATAGAATCATTCTCTCTCTTATGATGCTAAAGAACTAAGGGCACACTCATCATGTGACATATTTCAAGATAACCCCTCACCTTGGGTAAATTGCACATTGGTCCATAACAAGCAAACATTGCTCAGACAACATTCAAATAGGGCCAAACTTGAAACATAAGCATGTCACATGGTAGAAAAACACCTTAGAGGATTAGGTTAAAGTTATAAGAAACTTACTTAAGCAAAACAAATAGGGTTAGCCCAAAACCCAGGTCAGGGTCCTTACAAGTCATAAACCCCTAACAAGGATTTCACCCCTGAAATCCCAGGAAAAAGGAGGTGGATAATACTCCTACATCATACCTTCAAACTTCAAGATAGTTCCTTGATGTCAGGTTGATGTCACAAGACTTGACCAACATATTGTTCTTGCATCCATAATCAACACATGATTTGTTGCACATGACACATACTCAACTTATCCGTTTCCATTATTGGTTGCAGTGTCAACCCTATGCCAGGTGATACTTTCTTAGACATGTAAGCACTATACATACTTACCCAACTTAGGTGTCAACTCTTTCGTATGTCTCACCTCCTCATCTTATATCATTGTATGATAAGATTCTTGATTCTAAGAGTTTACCATACCCTCCCCAAACCTCAGCATGTCTCTTTGAAAGAAAGACTAGATATACATTCTGTCATCCACTTGGAACTACAAAACCTATCATGCTTCTGATGTGCTACTTTGATCTGCTAACTAAAAACTAGTCTTACTCTTACCAACTATCCTGCTGAAATACTCACTCTCAGCTGTACATTCTCCTATCATAATAATAGGCCACTTATTCAAGAAAACTATCTCAGAGATAACTCAAGATGTTATATGTCATCTTAACTGACCCAGATAGGTAGTGGAAACCCTACTTATTAATCTATAGCCAAGGCATAATTTTCTTGGAATCTTTCTTACTTGCAAATTCGATAGGAGTACTCCAAGAGATTATACTTAGTTTGATGAAATTTACCAAAGCAGATCTTGCAGTTATCTCTTCAACCTATGCATCCTTGTCTAATGGTATCTTTATGCGGAGCATAAACCCCTAACATGTGATATCCATACTATAGGTTGGGTACTTGTAACCAGATTGATCCAAAGTCAACTTCTCTAGGTATCCAAAACAACTAATCATCCTATCAAGCGACATGTTGTCACTCTCCCATATAGCTGGAACCACTTGGATACTAGGATTCCTTATCTTGATATTCATCACATGTGTCAGAAACACACCATATCTTCTTTACATCCATATTCTATTTTTTTTACCAACACCAATGCATGTAAAAAGGATCTTCCTTTCATCTCAAGACATCTCCTATCACTGATATCCCTATCTTGGAACAAAACCCCATGACCAACTAATTCTCACCAGAGTATCCATCATACGATCACTTCTAAACCATGCACATCAAAGGACATAAGACCCACTGGACTACCAAATCCTTGAAAGTACATAACACAAGGGAACATATTCCTCTGATCACTACATCATTACGAGGGTTTTCTTACCAAGGTGAAGAGATTATGAACTACCTTTGAATATTTCACAAGTTTTCAACTGTTCATGTGTCATTTTAACTTGTCTCATCTTGGTTTCCTTGCCTAAAAAGAAGAGATCAATGAACTTCTATGTCAAGGAACTGTAAAGATAATTACATGTCATTACTCCCTCTTTGACTATTGTTCTTCAAGTTTACGAACATTTCCTTGTTTTGCCACATTTTTCATCTTCACATCCTAAAAAGGATCATTATACTTTACATATTTTCTATTGAACAGGGATCATCTCCCTTGTTTCCTTTCACATATTATGAGGATTACACATTATACTTTCTTTTACTCAAGGGTTGGTCTGAGATTAACTGATGTTCCATCTTATTAATTCATTATTCATTCCAAGTTTGTCTTCTTACTTCATCCTTGTTTCAGGAATTTCCTCCATCTTATGCAAATTTTACATCTTGACTTACTTTATTAGCACATATTCACCTACCTTTTTCTTCATACATTTCTTGAAATTACAGCTTTAAGAACTTCTATTATCATACTCACACTTAGATTTAGTTTCATGGAGCTGTATCTTTCTCTTTTAATCACCAAACATTCAAGTTTTAGGGAATTATGGTGCCCTTCTTATCTCTTTTCATAGTATGATGGAGGTATTAGCACCATAATCTCTGACTGTTATGCCCATTAGATTGTTCCAAAATGATTACTTGATCAGGGTAACCAAAGATAAATCAATCTAAGAGTTTCGTACTTACCTTTTCTTCAACATTTGAAAACTTGGTTAGGGTACTCAAGTACCGATATTAGGCAGTATGCACCATATTTTATATCATGTTCTTACCTTAGACACCATCGTAATCCTAGTCCCAGTGTCCCCATAGACTCAGTGAACCTAGATCTCTGATACCACCAAATGTGACACCCTTTGTCACACAAAGCGAGATTACTCAAAACTTAAACCACAATCAGCCATAACAATGGATTACCAAAAATCACAAGAAATTAAAAATAATTTGCAACAAACACCAAGAGCTGAGAATCATTACACAAGAACGAACACTTGCATTTCATAACATATATTAAAGGTTCTACACCATCATATTCCAAGCAACCTGCTACATAAGATAACAGTTCCACATGTATATACATACTACCAGAGGCACACAAGACAAAAATCACATATCGATCATAATGTCTACAAAACACATGGAGAACACCCCCAAGGACCTGAGTGTACATGGATGACACATAGGACTCTATTACTAGACACTATCCATATACCATGTTTAACCAAGTGTAGTTTCCTCCTCGTATTATCCTCAGTCACATGATCCTGAATTCGGCATGCACGTCCACCTAAAAAGACATTTAACCAATGGGGTGAGACACACAGTCCCAACGACGGATATAACTCTTCACCAACTTTGTTATTATTACAGATAACTAAGTAGATAGACCATCATATTGAGCAGATTGAACAAAATTAACTAAATGACAGACATCTCATGGATGAAGTAAATAGAGCAGTAATGTGCACTTTCCAATGAGCAATAGAACAATTAATAATCTAAAAAGGAATATGAAGAACATTGATAATCTATAATCTATGCACATTCTCCAACCAGTAACGGTCCTTGTAGGTACTAGTTTATTCTTATCATAAGACAATGGTGGTTCCCCCCTTTATAGGGACCACTTGGACAGGACTAACCCACTGAGAGTCAGAAATTGAATAGATAATACTCGCTTTCAAGAGTTTAAGAACTTCGAGGCGAACTACCTCTTTCAGATTTGGGTTCAATTTTCTCTGGTGCTCCCTCGAGGGTTTGAACTCTTCTATCATAGGTAGTTTATGCATGCACAGAGCTGGGTTAATGCCTGTTAGGTCAGTCATCTTGTACCCAATTGCTTTCTTGTGCTTCCTTAATTCAGTGAGAAGCTTCTCTTCCTGATCGTCATCCAAAGAGGAGCTAATGATAACTGGGCATAATTTTCCCTCATCTAGGAAGACATGTTTGAGCCCAGTTGGTAGAGTTTTCATTTCTGGGGCTTTGGGTACTTCTGTCATCTCTAATATGGTGACAGATTTTAGTTCTTCAAAAATAGCTTCAGGGGATTTTTCAGTCTGCTCTAAGTATTACAGGCATTGCTGAACTAACTCGTTGGTTGAAAATTCAGCTTCCAAATTTATTAGAGTGTCTTCTAGGGCATCTGTTGGTTCTGTATTTGCTTGCTTGAGTTGAGACATTTTATCAATTGCTTCAAGTAGAAAGACCTCTTCATGGATACTAGGGCTCTTCATGCTGTTGCAAACCCTAAATTGAACAGTTTCTTTACCCAACCTCAAGGTAATTGTGCCAGCCTCGACATCAATTAATGCTTTAGCTGTGGCGAGGAAGGGTCTACCAAAAATTATCGGGTACCTTAGGTTTTCTTTTATATCCATAATGAAAAAATCACAAGGGACATAAGAGTCCCTCCCCACTCTTATTGGAATGTCCTCAATGATCCCCAGGGGAGCAGTGATGGTGGAATCAGCGAGTTAGATGGTCATTGTTGTAGGCAACAAGTCTGTAAACCCCAATCTTTTGCACATGGAAAATGGCATAATTGATATGCTGGATCCTAATTCAGCCAATCCCTTTTTACAAGAAGTGTTCCCAATAGAGAATTGTATGCCAAAGGAGCCGAGGTCCTTCTATTTTTTTCGGCATTTTATTCAAAATGATATCAGAAGTGGTTTGGGCTAGCTTGACAACTTCATGCTCCTCTGTCATATATTTCTTTGACAGTAGGGTCTTTAGATATTTGGACCAGGCTGGGATTTCAGATAAGTCATCGAGAAAAGGAATATCAACATAAAGTTTCTTCATTACCTCTTTGAATTTCTAGAATCTAGAGTCTAGTCCGGTTTCCTTTAGCCTGCCAGGATAGGGTATCCTTGGATTGTATTATGGAACCTCTGGTTCTTTGGGACCTTGTTCCTTTTCCTTCCTTTCTTCAGCTTCTTGATCTGATTCTTCTGTTGGGATGATTTCAGTTACATCCCTATCTTCTTAATTAACCGAGATGGATTCAGTAAGAGCATGACCAGACCTTGTTGTAACAGCATTTAATTATTCTGGTCTATGTTGATCGTGTCTTGGATTTGCTTCTGGTTGGCCAACGAAAGTGCCTACTGGAGGTTTTGGCTGAGGTGCTATCTGTGCTAACTAAGTTTCCACAGCTTTTTGCTGGGCTTGTTGGTTAGCCAGCATGGTTTGCTATGATTGCATCATTTGCCTTATCAAGGACAGTTCATCAGTCTGCTATGGTGGGGCATTCTTCTGTTGAAATTGTGTGAGTTGTTGTTGCCCTTGAAGTGGTTGTTGTTGAGGTGCTGGCAACTGAGGTGGCTGAGGCTGTTGTAGCTGAGTTTGTTGTAATTGCGACTGTAGAGGAGGGTGAGTATATTGGTAGTATGCAGAGGAATTTCTTTGGTAGTTGGATCTCTAGAAATTGTTTCTAAGATTCCCTTGATTTTGGTTGTAGTTTCTTTGAAATCCAGGGGTAGTCTGTTGGAGGATCCACCTTATGTGTGATGTTGTGGGTTAGCAGTCCCTACAGGATTTCCATATTGAAAACCAGGATGATTTCTCGATTGATTTGGGTTGTAGTAAGCTTGTCTTAGTATGGAATGAATGGAATTTACTTGTTCTGGCATCTGATCCTCAGGTTATTCAATGATCGGCTCATACTGTGGTTGAGTTGGTTGCAAATCCATCATTACATTGTAAAGGAGACCACATGACAATGTGGGATGATCTGATGCATGACAGGCCTCGCAAGTTCCTGTGGTTGCTTTAGCTTGTTGGGGGTTTTCGTTCTATCATACTCCCCAAATGATGCTTCGAGGGCTTGTTGTTTGTTAGCTATGGTTTTCAAAGCTTTGGATATAGCTTTCATTTCCGTAGATTCTTCAGCTTTACAAACCTTTAGAACTCCTCCTATGGTCTCTCTCCCCCAATCAGATTGATTTTTCGCTCCGAGAGTGACGATTCTCCAGGCGTCTTCGTAGTTCTATCTCATAAAGTTTCCTCTAGATGAGGAATCTACATTTTTTTTAATTTCATCACTTAATCCCCTATAAAAAGTTTTTATGAGTTGATTTTGTGAGATTCCATGGTGAGGGCACTTCCTCAAGAGTTCCTTGAACCTTTCCCATGAGTCAGTCAGTGACTCTCCCAGTAGTTGAAGGAATTGGTTGATTTTCCCTCTGATTTGGTATGTTAGTGAAGGTGGGGAGAATTTCTCCAAGAACTTCTCTTCTAAGGGATCCCAGGTGGTGATTGGCTCCCCGTACAAAGAATTGTACCAGCTTAGTGCTCTTCCAGACAAGGTGAAATTGAAGATTCTAAGCATGACTGCATCCATGGTTGTTCCAGCTTGTGGTACCAGCCTGCAAAGAGCTTTGAACCTCTTCAAATGGTCCATGTAGTCATCTCCGACACTTCCAGAGAATGAGATGCCTTGCGTTATTTGGATCGATTGTGTCCAAATCTCAAAATTAGGAGTGTCGATGAGTGGTGGTTGGACTGGATGGTTGTCTTCATAGTTCTTGGGAATAGCATAGTCTCTTAGTTGCTTGCTTCTTATCAATAGTTGAGTAGCAGCCTTAGCTGCTTCATTCTCAGCATGGATGCGGGCTTGCTCTTCAGCCCGTACTTCAGCCTGAACTTGGGCGCATGTGTCGGCGATGAGTTGCGCTCACTGGGCTGCTATGGCATCGTTGACCCTTTCCATCACTAGTGCATCTTGGCATTGATCTTCAGTCATTTGTCTGGCTCTTTGACGATTAAGTCTAATGCGGCAGTGGAAACTTCTCTCTACCTCCGAGTCATACTCTCGATCAGGGGAGAATTTGAGATTATGCGATGTTGCATACACGTCTTCTACCTGAGTAGAGGAAGAAACACACTTTTCAGATGATGCGGGAGATATGATGAAATCAAGAGAATATGGAGTAATATTTAAAGAAAAAGTGTAAAACCCTAACCAACTAGCAAGATGATAAATGAAATTAAAATGTTCCGTTGACCCCGGCAACGACGCCAATTTTTGATGGAGCTTCCACTTGTGTGGAGTTGCGTGCACCACTAAAAATCCTAAAGATAGTAAGTCTTTTAGGTTTAGCCTTTCTTATACTAGATTAAAAAATCCACCCACATATGCTAGGATATGTGGAAGTCTTATCATAGTATAGTTAAGGGTCGAATCCACATGACAACGGTCTTGTCAAGATCAACAAGATAGAAAATGTTAGAATTTCATTTAACTCCTTAACATTTGGTATTTAGATGAAAAAGTAGGTTTGATTGTTTAAACTAAGTGCAAGTGAAGTAAAAGCAGGAAAGTAAGTAGGAAGGTAAATTTGAGATTGTAAACAATATTAAGAAACCACTAGGGTGTGATCGGATTTTGCCACCACTACTCATGGATCAAAACATACATCACAATAACTTGGCTTGCAAAGAAAAGAGTCTAAACAGTTAGTATCTTTGTAGGCTTAGCCTCCTTTCGGATAACTAACTATGAGAAACGTGAAAGTGTTGCAATGTCAGCCATCCCCAGACGAATGGTCACTTACTTTGCATCACTCCCCTCGCAAAGTGTGTTCCTTGGCCTATCATCGTTGTACTTTCATACTATGAAATGGAATCCATTGACGTATGAAAGTACAACCTTGATGGGTCAAGGAACACACTTTGCTAGGGGAGTGATGCAAAGTAAGTGACCATTCATCTGGGGATGGTTGACATTGCAACACTTCCACATTTCACGTAGTTAGTTATCCGAAAGGAGGCTAAGCCTACAAAGATACTAACTGTTTAGACTCTTTTCCTTGCAAGCCAAGTTATTATGATGTATGTTTTGATCCACGAGTAGTAGTGGCGAAAGCCGATCACACCCTAGTGGTTTCTTAATATTGTTTACAATCTCAATTTTACCATCCTGCTTACTTTCCTGCTTTTACTTCACTTGCACTTAGTTTAAACAATCAAACCAACTTTTTGATCTAAATACCAACTGTTAAGGAGTTAAATGAAATTCTAACATTTTCTATCTTATTGATCTTGACAAGACCGTTGTCCTGTGGATTCGACCCTTAACTATACTACGATAAGACTTCCACATATCCTAGCATACGTGGGTGGAGTTTTTAATCTAGTATAAGCAAGGCTAAACCTAAAAGACTTACTATCTTTAGGATTTTTAGTGGTGCACACAACTCCACGCAAGTGGAAGCTCCATCAAACATGTATAACTGTTGTAAACTAAATAGTACAAAATCAAGGTAAGGCTTCATCCAATATTTCTGTGTTTGATCCTATGCATGTACTCTACTTGGATGATTATGTATTTATTATGCCCTGAGGATTTGAGTCATACCACCCAAATCTAACTGACCACTGCTAAGTCAAAATTGATGCCATACAAGGTCTAGTGGAAGAGCCAGAATCCATGACCTCACCCCCTCAGTCAGTGCGAGTGAACATGCAGTGACATCACGAGTCAACTGCTTCCAGCAACATATAGTCCAGATGTGCAAACCTAGCCCGCCTTGGTACAGGTCATGACGCTAGTGAAATTGAGCTACGACACACAGTCACACTCTTCCAAGGTATGGCCCACTATCAATCCTGTGAAATCTCATAAACATAACATCACTGAGTCTATGGCCTGAAGCCGCACTCTTCCAGGGTATGTACCACAGCCAATCCTATGTCAAATATCCTAATGCATGATTTGAGGCTCACGCATGGCCACAGTCACCCTCAAATACTTGATATTAGGGCACCAAGTTGTTCCCGCATACTTGACAGTTTGTACTCTGAGTTTCCCTTAGGAGTTACTTGTTTCACCATCTAGAAAATGCTAACACTGAATGGATCTATGGCACAGGGTAAACTACATGATTAGATACCACTTGATTAGTTATACCAATTAAAGTGTCTTTTAGAAGCAAACAAGTTACAAGGTACAAACCACAAACAAATCCTTTAAAAGAAAGGACATAGTATTATAACAACAAGTATCATTGTTTAAAGAAAAAAATGATTCCCATCATCTCATAACACTGTGTCACTGTCTGCCACAAGGCTACCATCATCAACATATTGTCATGGGATATCAAACCCTCTTTTCAATACTGAAGGATATCACCTCAACCAGGCATTAAGCCTTTACCAGGTCCTAAGACCCATCACATCACACTTGTAATTCATGGTTATCTCATCATGCCTCATTGAGCATATCAATATTACTCATGTCACATCACTCATGATACAACACATGTACTTACCATAGCAACCATTAGCCATTATGTTCAAAGAGAGAATATGCTAAACATATTAAACACCTTTAGTTATAGAAAGCAAAGCATAATATGATCTTTAATCTAAGATTAGGCTTCATGTTGATCTCACATAAGGTCCCCAAGCATCATTCTACCTCACATCTATGACATGCACTACCTCCCATAAACTGGAGTGTGTAAGGCTAAGAATTAATTAGTGTAACCAAGTATGCACATTCACATATTCATACTTCCCGTGTTCCTTATCAAGGTTCATAACCAAAGTTTGATATTGTTTAACCATATTCATATCTCTCACAAGTTATAACACTCAATTAATCCATTAGGTTATAGTCATGCATTTTAAGAGGGAGAATCAATATCATGCTTTCCATTCATACTCATTCAATATTATGACCTGCCTTTAGAATTAGGGTCAATGCTCTTAACATAGAGCCGAATAAGGTTTACTTCATGGTTACACCACCAAACCCTAATCACACCAATTCCCACTTTCTTGAAACTAATTTAGGTTTGAAAATCATTAATTAGATATGAGTCAATCATCATACCATCAGTACCAGGTATCACCTTTTCATAAATGCATATGTGTATCATCTTCATTAAATTATGTGTGGGTTAAAAAGTACATTATAACAACATATTGACCACTGCACCAATATGATGTTTCAACATTAGGTGACCCATATATTATTACTTCTTACAAATCATTAACCCCATATCATACTAGGGATATTCGAACCATAGGCTACATAACTAGAGGGTTTCACTTCAAACTATCCACAAGGCACCTATAAAGCCATTAGACTTGTTTATATGATTGTCTGGCCAAAATTTATCACCATGTATTCCAACAAGGCCTATCATCACCATCGCATATATCTTCACAAAGTTGTGTCATTAAACTCACTTCACAAGTTAAGATTATGATAGGGAAATATAGTTGACACTTGCCATGGGTTATAATCTTTCATCAAGATAAGCACATTGGTCATATTATTCCATGATTAAGATTAGCATATGGATACTCAACCATTGAATCCTATGTCCATTACTTCCCATATTGTTGAAGAGTTTTGGGCTAAGCTCTTTAGTTAAGGATGAACCACTCATATTAACATCATCTTATGATGTACTAACTTTACTAGAAGTCAATAAGATTAATCATACTTTATCCAAAAACAACATCCTTCTATATCATGTGTTGCTCATATGTGTACATCATTGAGTATCCAAGCGTACCCTTCAACCTTCATCAAGTGATATAGGTTTCTCCTCATCCACTTGTGTTGGCTTGACTACAACATGGTGTTCTGGGTTAGCTCATCCAAGGTACCATTTTGGACCCTCTTGTGGTGTATCAGCTTAACCAACCTTATAGTGTATTAATTGACCCTTCTTGAAAGTTTGACGGTCGTCACCTCTTGAAGGTGTGTCAGGCATTAACTCTTGAAGGGGTGTCAAGCATCAACTATTGAGGGTGTGACAGGTATCACCACCCTAAGGTGTGACGGGCAACACATGGTGTGTCGAGCATCCATTCTTAGAGGGGTGTCGGGCATCAACTCTTGATGGGATGCACTAGGGTTAGGGTTAGTTCATGCTGACTTTTACACCATCAAGACATCAAGATTAGCACTCAAAACAAATCAGTTCACACAAATTCTTCTCATGGTCATGATGGGCTAGTAAGGTGTATCGATCTAGCCCCATCTAGGGTATGACGAGTAGCAATCATCAAAGCCTATTGGTTTGGAAACACATAGATTTAAGTACCTCTAGGGCATAATGGGTTATTTTTTTTTTATTAAGTCAGGAGGTCGTCTATTCATCTCACCCTCCTCGTGTGAGCATTTAAAGAAACCAATACAACTCCTGCTTATAAAATGCAGGTCGAACCCCCACAAGGACATCAACAACAAAACACCACAACACAACTCCACAGCACAGACCCCGACCACACAGAAAACCAAACAAGACAGACTCCAAACAAAACCCCAACCAGAACATTAAGGATGCTTAAACTTCAAAACCATGTAAGGAGTGTGATTCTTCTCAAGAAAAGCCATACCACGAACTCTAGCCGGCAATCTGCTAGGATCGGAGATCACGATCGGATCCTGACTGAGAACACCCCACTTACCAATCTCTCTGGGAATGGAATTGATGGCCCTGTGTACAAGCGATCCTACAATGCCTTCTACCTCCATGTAGCTCTTCAACTCCCTGACGATACGAGATAACCTCCAAGGAATACAAGCAGTGCCCCATAACATGTGATATGTATTGTCATCGTCTAACTCCACCACTGTGATCCGCAAAGATTGATTCTCCGCCAACTTCAACCCTACAACACAAGCTTGAAGGGACGCAGATATATGATCTGTCGCAGTTAACCATGCTCTAGCAATCTGAAAAATTGCAGCCCGGTGATTTCTGATGATACTAGCCATCCACCACCTGTTATGACCAGAAGAATCTTTGCTTCTACCTATCGTGACGTTCATCTTCAAAGAATTGATGTCAGGGGTCATCCATCTCATAAGGTTAACTTCTCTAAGAGCATAGTTTGGGTCATCAATACTGTAATGATTAAGACGTCTGTGATCCTCCGGCTGTGCAAGGACACAGAACCACCTCTTTTTCAACATAAAGTTGAGCTGTGCGATCATGCAGTTCATATCTCGGGCGATAGGGGCCTTACAGCCGTCATATCTAGCACGACATCTCCATCTCCAAATATAGAAAGGGGTAAGTGTAGCAAGGCAAGCCGTGATCCAATCCATAACAATGGACGATCTCCCATGCGAACAGAAAGACAACAGCTCGGTTGTGTTATTTGGATGGGCTCTAGCAGTAAGAAGAGAGAACTTGTTCCAGTAAGTAACAGCAAGGTCACCGTGAAAGAAAAGGTGATCCATATCTTCAGTATTGGGTTCATCGCAGCACTCGCATCTAGAAGGCATAGCAATATGGCACCTTATAATGTTGTCATCGGTCGGAAGGGCTCTATGGATGAGCTTCCAAATGAGCGTGCAGGCCTTGGGCGCGTCAAGGTACCAAATCTTCTGAGCGGCGGTAGGAACGCCACTGTGGTCCATAGTCAAAAGCTTCTTCACTGATTTTATTGTAAACTGACCCATCAACTCCGGACACCATACAAGCTTATCATCATCATCATTTATCTGCTGGTCTGCCTTCTTGATCAGATTGATACCTTCCTCATCGAGAAGCTGCCTCAAGGACATCCAGTCCCATCCTTCGTTATGGATCCAGAAGTCACAAACAAGGAATTGATGATTACGATCACTGGTATGCAAGGCATGATCAAAGAGCCTCTCATCACACCATAAGGAGTCCCAGAAAAGGATATGCCCCTTCCCAATTCGCCATCTGCAGTAAGGAAGAATCAGAGGGAACAGATTCCAAATATGTTTCCAGTATGGAGATGCCGAATCTCTGTATCTAACATTGTGTGGATACAACGCTGATCTACTAAGCGCCCTGCTTGAATATTTCTCTCTACAGAATCTAGCCCAAATCATGTCCTTTGCTAATATTTCCCAACAGGCTTTAGCCATGAAAGCTTTATCAACTATTCTCGTATTATGAAGGCCCAAACCACCATACTCCACAGGCTTTGCAACCTTGTTCCAGCAGATCCACGCCTTACGATGGTGGTTTTCTCTATCTGCCCAAAGAAACCGAGCAAGGATAGCGTCAATACGATCAGAGACACCACATGGGATACCAATGGCAGCAGCAGTATGGACGGTCGTCGACGAGAGAACGTGTGCAATAAGTAGCCTCCGACCAGCAAAGGAAAGGAGCCTAGATTTCCAGGATGCCATCTTCTGTTTGATCTTCTGAAACAGGCCCTCAAAATCATTAAGAGTGTATCTACCCATTCTGATGTTAACTCCCAGATACTGAAACGAATCCGCAGTAGTGTCAATCTCAAGAGTGTGCGCAATGTTGGAGATGATCACGTTACTCTTGCTGCCCACCGTGCATATGGACTTGGCACGATTGATCTTCTACGCTGATGCTGCTTCATAAGCCTTCATAATTTGCTGTACTCGCTGCAAAGTGTCTGGTTGGGCATTTAGGAACATCACAACATCATCCACATAAAGAAGGAAGAGAGGGGCAGAACCGTTTCCACGAGTGCAGAATCTGTCCAGCTTGTGAATATGGTCAATGTGGTGGATGTATCTACTAAGAAGCTCTTCATAGATAATAAACAAGAAGGGGGAAATCGCATTTCCTTATTTGAGGCCCCTGAGCATGGGAAAGAAACCATCATACTCACCCCCGATGGAGACCGTAGCCCACGCATTCGAGAAGAAGCTAAGGCACAACATGCAGAAATCTTCCGAGAAACCAAATCGCATCATGATCTTCTTGAGAATAGGCCATTCAACCCTGTCAAAAGCCTTCGACATATCTAACTTGATCATCACATTTGGCTGCTCTCCGCCCTGATGAATATCGTGCATTAACTCTTTGGTCATCCTGATGTGGTGAGTGATCTCCCTACCATGAATGAAAGCTGCCTGCTCCTCAGAAATAATGGAAGGCATCAACTGCGCCATTCTGTTACTAACAACTCTGGCAAGAATTCTCAAGGAAACGTTTTCAATGGATATAGGACGGAAGTCTTTCTCAATCTTTTTAGGATTATCGACCTTCGGAATGAGAAGGATTCTATAGATAAAGAGGCTCCGGTGAAAGACAAGGCCTTCAAAGAACATCTCAGTCATCTTCATGAAGTCCTTCTTATTGGTATCCCACATAGCAATGTAGAAGGGGACAGTGAAGCCATCTGGTCCTGGGGCGGTGTGCGTATCCATCTGTAACAGAGCAACACGGACCTCATCCTCCATAGGAATAGCGGTGAGGGAGCTTTTATCATCCATAGAAACCATCTCAGGAATAGACTGCAACATCTCATCAAGGGCATCTTCATCATATGTGGAACAATCTTTATAGAAACCACTGTAGTGCTCAGCTGCGAGCTTTGCGATCTCACAAGGGTCTACCAAACTTGAACCATCTTCCAGCAACAAACTTCGGATGCTATTGTGCTTCCTCTTGGCTTTGACAATAGCATGATAGAATCTAGTGTTCCTTTCACCTTCATTAAGCCAGCTTATACGAGATTTCTCTCTCCAGATGCATTCTTCTGTATCTAGGACCTCCTGAAGCTCATACTCCGCTTTTCTGAGATTTGTTTCATTTTCAATCGAAGGATTATCATCAAAAGCTATCTGGGTAGTGTAAACAATATCTTCCAGATCTTTTTTCCTCTGATCAATGTCACCAAAGGTCTGCTTATTCTAAGTCTTAAGGGCTTTTCAGACCATCTTAAGCTTGAAGTAGAAAGACTCGGACGGGTTCCCCCACGAAACCAAATCCCAAGTATCATTGATAAGATTGCGACAACCCTCATGGCTTAACCACATCTGCATAAAAGAAAAGGTTCTTCTGCCCTTGAAGTTCCTCATGGTCCCAGGCTGATAAAGAATAGGACAATGGTCTGAAACCCTGTATCGGGTAAGATGAGAAGACATCGCATTAGGATACTTTGTACACCAGGCATCGTTAAGAAAAGTTTTGTCCAGTCTCTCCCAGATGGTAGGGGTACCGTACTGCTTGTTAACCCAAGTGAACTTGCTACCTTCGAAAGGGACCTCTCTCATATTCACATCATGAATGAAAGAGTTGAACTCCATAATCTCTTGGAAACTTCTGTCAAGACCCCCTCTCTTTTCCACATTGTCTCTAATGATGTTAAAATCTCCCGTAATCTGCCAACCTGCATCCCCAATCATTGTAGATAGATCAATGATATCCTCCCAGAGATTTCTTCTATTCACATGATTACAACTTGCGTAAATCATAGTAACAAAGAACTCAGAATTAGGCTCCACATTAAGCTTTAACGTTAAATGTTGTCTATGCATTCAGACCACAGTAGGGTTTAGCTCCTTGTCTACGTAAAGCCATAGCTTTCCTCCTTCCACCTCATTGTTGGCCGTCCAGTCTAATCTAACAATATCAAGCAAGTCCTCCGCAACTAATGCGTGGAGGAAAGGTTCAACAATACAAACAATCTTCGGAGAGTGTCTTCTACAAAGCCTGCCCAGGACTTTTCTAGTTTTATTATTCGCCGCTCCTCTGATGTTCCAGAATAGGATTTTAGAGTCCATATATTTAGATCTAAGATCACACTACTGCTAGCAGCCGATTCAGCAATCTTCCCTTACTCTATCCTCCCAATCATCATCTGAGAAAGGAGCCTCACCTTCAGATAATCGTCTTCTGTGTCCATGCGAACGATGTCCATGTAACCGGCTATCAAACTGAGAAGAAGATCCCTCTTCACAAGGCGGTCTTGGTCGACGTCTGCTTCCACTATAACTTGTTCTAAAACTCCCATCGCCTAAGTGAATGAAGTCTTTGACACTGTTCAGCTGTAGACGGACCCTATTGCCTTCACCATCAAGCACGATTCTACTGTGTTGTGTCGCACGCTGCGGCTGTCTATCTTCTTCCCTTACTGGCTCATCCTCAACAGTAAGCAAAGGCTGCTCGTCCTTCTTCTCATATTCTGTAATCACTGCTGCTTTCACAGGAGCCTCCGGCTGTATTGCTGCATTGACATAAGCAGTTCTATGGATAGAAAACGCTTCCATTGGGATGCCTAGCTCCTCCCCAATCTCATTTCTCGAGAAAAGGGTTGATCTAGGGCTCCCTCTTGCCACCATCTGCAACATCACGTCCGTTCTTCGATCCCCATAAGTAAGGGCCACATATTGAGGCACATCCTCACTAAAGGCTTCAACGAGGACCAAGATACCGGATATGTCGTCATGGTTTCTCATCCAGTCCGATACAAGAATCAATCTGCCAAAGTTGTTAACAATACTATCAATGGCATCGTCATCTCGGCATACAATAGGAAGATTTGCAATCCAGAACCATAGGGCTTCCTTCTTAGAACAAAGCTCTCCGTCTTCCAAAGATTTGAGGGTAACTTTGTTGTTACGAAACTGAAACCATCCGTCCTTGCATTCATCCATCGCTACCTCCTTAGATTCAAAAAAGGCCACCGCTTTACTACGAGCATGGCGATAGATGTCAGTCGCATGCGGCCACTTCTTCTGCAACATAGGACCTAGGTCCTCCCAAGAAATATGGGTCTGCCAAGCTATCTCCACTGCTCAACCAAGAGCCATCACTCTATTCTTTCTCTCTTCTGTATTGGGTCCAAGATTTACCGCGACCCTCTTAGGAACATGTTTAGGTCCACCACGAGCCGGTATACCTGATCTCATCGCCGGGAATTCTTCCATGGAGAATATGTTGGGAGGTTCAGGACGAGGAATGAAGGAGCATCTCCTAGCAACATGGCCCGGTCTTCTGCATTTGTAGCAAACAATGGCATTGTGACATTGGGATTGCCAATGTCCTTTTCCCAAGCATCTGTAACACGTGTCCTTTGGCACCCCAATCTCCCATTGGACACGAGATGAATTTCTAGAATCACGATCCATAGCTGCTGGCTTAGGGTTCAGACTCTGCACGTCTTCTCTGCTTTGGATATTCTTTGGATCTGCCCTTGGACGCTGTTCTCCTTCATCTTCCAGTCGAGAGTTTTGAACTTGCACCTGGTTAGGGTTTCCCACTGGTGGGTCCGTCGTCTCTCCTGTCACTGCTGAGGACTCAGCACCGACTAAAGCAACGTACGTAGCCCTCGTAGTGACTCCATCCACCGGAGGATTAACAGCAACATCCGGTCTGTCTTCACCATGGACCTCAACAACAGCCCCGACATCACGGCTACCGTCGGGCTCCTTCTGGCCGATCACCAGACTGGGCGATCGAAGGACATTCCTAATGTCCTGGATAACAGTATCCGATGGGATAGAGAGCGCAGCGAATCCTTCTCTTCTTTCTTGCACATCCTGCCGTGCCTTGATGGCCTGGACGCTCTAACGAGTGACTCTTCTTGAGAGCGTGGAGGGCAACATCCTAGATCTCCGCCTGATCTGGACACGGAAAAACCAATGAGGTGGATCTCGGTAGGCAGAGTGCCTAGCGGAGAAAGGGTTGGCGGCACCACCGCCGAAGGTGCGCCCACTACAGATCTAGGACGTCGCCACCGCCGAAGGTGCACTCCTGTTAACTTGCAGAGAGAGGACCTGGGCATAATGGGTTAACTCCTCCTTAAGGTGTGTCAGACTAACCATTCATCCTCTAGGGTGTGACGGTTTATCACTTATCTAAACCTATCGACCTAAGTACTCCCAAGTCATGACGGCTTGTGACATCTTGTGTCGGTTTAAGAACCATGAGTCATGACGGCCATTCACCACCTATGTGTCAACTTAGTCATCTTCAACCTTAGGAAACTTGATCACTAGTTCATATACTTAACAATGCATGAAAGTACAAGATATGGGCAACAACTTAAATGGAGTTTCTTCATCAATCAGTCCTCAAAACCATCACTGGCTACTAACATATAAGAAGTACACGATCTAAAGATGAAGAGCAACTTAAGCGTATAAAGAGTGATAATAACTAAGGAGGTTAAGAGTTAAATAACCTGCCTCAAGAAGGTCTCCATCAAGAGTCCAAGCTTCCATGATCAAAGCTCCAAAGCACACATCCCTCAATCTAGAAGATGATCCATCAAGAGTCCTAACTCAATTTCAACATCACCTCAATAAATAAGAAGAAGGTGCCATGGTTATGATATCTCAAGAAGAAAGTATAGAAGGAGAGAGAACCACATCCTAGTCAATCTTCATCCAATGTATGATCCATGTCCTAGAGTAGAAGAAGAAGGTGAAGAAGAGAGATTAAAGGAATGGCCATCAAAGAAACATAACTCACCACGATGGAAGTTGAATAAGAAATCACCATGAGCAAGGAACTCGACCTCCCAAGCTCCATGGGGCTTCCTATAGCTCCTTAAGATTCCAAGTTCGTCCATCAAGAAGAGAGGAACAAGGATGGATGAAAGGGTTTACTTGTGTGAAGGAGGAGAGGGTTATATACTTGAGGGAAGGAAGAGAGATCAAAGGAGAGGTGGCATCATCTTAGGAGCTTAGGTGACACTTGTCCCCAAGAAAGGGATCACATGCAACAACATGCAAGACATGGTGATAAGATCTAGACTAGATCTCATCCTCTTGGTCTTCTAGCAAGTTCATGGCCTATATGCCAAAGCTCTACACCCTTCAAAAATCGATATGGAAAAACCCAACATACTCACAAACTGATAGAGCATACTCCACGCACTCACAAATAGATAGGGCACAAACCTACACACCCACAAACCGATACAGAACAACCCTACACACTTCACAAATTGATAGGGCACAACCCTACACACCCACAAACCGATAGGCAGCCTCTCCAAGGTTCTCAAACCTGAGATAGCCCATCAAAGAGCAAGGCACATATCACACATGTACTCCATACATCACCAAAGATGTCACCACACAACCAAGATCCAAACAAGGTTCCCATCTCTCTCTGTTCTCTAGGTGATGCTAAGAGAGGGAAGGAACATACTAGAGATGGTAAATTGCATGTTACTCTTTACTTTGGGTAAATTGTAATTTACACCAAACTAGCACATATAGCACAAGCATCAACCATACAAGCTCATCTTGATACTTAGGCTTTCTACAAGGTGCCCCATAGATTCATTCTCTCTCTTATGATGCTAAAGAACTAAGGGAACACTCATCATGTGACATATTCAAGATAACCCCTCATCTTGGGTAAAATGTACATTGGTACATAATAGGCAAACATTGCTCAAACAACATTCAAACGGGGCCAAACTTGAAACATAAGCATGTCAAATGGTAGAAAAACACCTCAAAGGATTAGGTTACAGTTCTAAGAAACTTAATTAAGCAAAAGAAATATGGTTAGCCCCAAACCCAAGTCAAGGTCCTTACAAAAACATTTACATCAGGGTCCATAAAACTATGCCATTTGTATCACATATCATACCATAAAGGTATATACATCACTATACAGTGACCATTCTGCCACAAGCCTATTAAAAAAGATAACTTGTTCATGTATACAAGCCATACATGTTCAACACTACAAAACACCCCCAAGGACCTATGAGTACAAAGATGACACATAGAACTCTACTACAAAACATAAGCAGCATATCCAACCTTCAACAACTATTGATCTTCTTGATGCTCTTCCTCAACCGCATGACCTCTACCACATCATGTATGACTACCTAAAAGATGTGGAGACCCACAAGGTGAGACCAACATCCCAGCGAGAGATATAACTCTCTGGCAACAACTATTTTTAATAAAGATAGATAATAATAGATTAAGCATTATGAGTAGATTTAGCTAAATGAATAAATAAAACTGATAGTAAAAATTAAGTAATTTAAGCAACTACAATTAATCAACATAATATCATAAATATTAGAAGGAATATGAAGAACATGTATAAAAGATAACAGCTAAGCAATATAAGAAACAATGGGTCATCCAATGTGAGTTGTGTTTAACCCTAAGAAAATATAATACATGAGTGTATTACATCTTTTGTTATGCCCTGTGGAGATGAGGTATACCACTCATACTCAAACTAACCATGTCTTAGTCAAAATTAGTGTCATACAAGATCTAGGAGAGCCAGACTCCTATGATCTCCCACACCCTTGGTCAGTCTGAGTCCGCTGGAGTGACATATAGAGTCAAATTGCAAATCAGCCTAGTCCGCCTTGGTATATAGGCATGACACTAGAAAATAGGTTAAACCTAATCATCTAAGGTACAACTACAATGTACGGAAATACAGGCAGATAGTAGACAACAGAAACAAAAAAAATATCTATATGTATTCTCCAAAATAGCAAAATCACATCAACTACTATGAAATAGGAAAGATGGTTTAGTGAGCTTATACCTGGTCTTGGAGCAAGTCCAATGACTACAACTCATTGCAACACAACTATCTTCTAGTTACTCTTGAATGGTGTTTGTGCAGCTCCTGGTCTTCACCACAGACAATAGACTAGAAAAGTGTCTTCAGCGGCTCTTGTGGTCTCGCCACAGACTACAAGTAGATGTTTCCCTCCTAGCAATGGGAAAAGGCCTCCTCACCTCTAGAGAAGTCCACATAGACCATCTAGAACTCCTTTCATTCTGGTAGAACAGACATGAAGGAGTTTTCCCTCCCATTTGTGTACTAGTTACCAACTTGCTCTCCCACAATTGTTTCTCCCTTGCTATCCCTCCCTTTAGTGGGTAGGACTTGCTCGAGCTCTCTATTCGTTACCAAAACCAGAGAGGACAACAATTGTCAGGGGCAATTGAGTTGTGTTCTGGGAAGCCCCCAATACCCCTCTATTTATAGGATGGATTAGGGTTTGGGTTCCCGATCTATGTGAGAGTGAAAGGGACTAGAAGAGCATGAATTTTCATAATATACAAATCATGAACCGGTCGGTTGGCAACCTAACCGATCAGTTCACATGCGAGTCAATCAGTTCACAGCTTGAACTGGTCATTTTTCCATGTTTTCCAATTGCATATGAAATAGAAAACTCGAATCTAATAAATGCACAACATATCATCAACACTAATCCTTGATGCAATTGAATTTTTCCACAAACTGGGTGACTCGCCCATGTGAATTGGTCATATCACGACCCCAGTAGGTCAATTCACTATGTGAAATGGTTAGTTTTCTCTCTAGATTGGGAAGAACTCAACCAATTCAATATCCAATCAAACACTCCAAATGGTCGTATCAACACTTGAGGCAATCGTCGGGCAATCCAATCAACTGATTTGTCGCTTGAATTGAAAACCTAAACACTTTAGTAATCAATCCAATCATCATTCATGATTAAACTCCTATTCTAGATGAGTTCCTATGTGTGTGACCCTATAGGTCTCATATCATGTTGGTAGTGAATGTCCATAACTAGCTTATGGCATCAAAAGCAAAGAGTGGTTCCTAGTCACACGTAAGTTCTACTGCAGTGAATGGAAAGTTGGAAAACAACTTCAACCTACAATTTGTGTAAGGTGTTGTAGTGATTGTATATTTAACATACTGAAACTCAGGGTCTTCCCTGCAATTTACCCATTCTTGAGCTTTTCTTTGACTTTTAGTCCATTTGGAGCTTTTCCATAAATTTCACATCCTTCTGGATCATTTTTGGACTCCTTGTGCAATTTGAGCACAACTGGATGTTGAAATCACTATTTACCCTCTTTGATGTAAATTGAGGGGTGTTTGTACAAATAACCCACATTAAGTGATAAGTTAGGGTTAATGTTGTAATTTGGTCATTAATGAGGTTATATAGTAGATTATATTTATTTGGAGCTTTTTGGATAAATATATTATTAATAATGTGTATTTGAGTTCATATATGTGTATATTAACCTTAATTGTTTCTCTCTCCTCGAAATATGATTTTAGTTCATAATAATATGTTATTTTGTTAAGTAATGAGTATTTGTATCCTAATATGTTTTATATGTCGAATTTACTCACATGTTTCTCATTAATAGCTTTTTCATATAATTCCTTGATTTTAATATATTATTATGCTCTTTTATGAGCCATGTATTTATTAATGGCCATGTTATGCATTAAACGAGATTTTAATTATATAGCATCGTTCTATATGTTATTATGAGCCTATGGTTAAATTTTGGTGATTTTTGGAATTCATTTGACCCCTCAAAATGATTTTATATACTTTTAATAAAGTGTAAATTAAAATGGTGAATAAATAACCCACCTTCACACCTCACTCATATTATGGACTAATTAAGATTGAAAATACATGTAATAAGTGAGGAGGACTCTTGGACTCCAAATCTCGAATTTGGGAACCAAGGGTTGCTTATAAAAGCAACACATAATTTATTTCTCTAGCATTATATTAAAATATGCTTTAATGATAAAAATAATTATTTGGATGCCAAAGGTTGGGTAAAACGCAAATCTAAGACTATAGCATGAATCTAGACGTCATTATAAACCTAGGGTTAAAATTTGGGGTCATTTGGAGTTCATTTGACCTTCCAAATGCAATAAACAAGTTTTCATTAAAATGTGACATTATAGCCATCGATTTAATAGCTATGCACGTCATTTAAACCAAAGTTTGGCTTAAATGCATGTCACGCGCACTGTAGACACGCCCGGCCCATGGTGGACTCAGATCCATCGGCTCTTGTTAATTCCGACCCCGATCTAACGGCCTAGAGCTTGTCTTCCACCTCCAGCCGTTACATGGGTAACGAGCTCGACTCCTCAGCTCCGTTCTCCGTCGTTTCGCGACCATTTTACGAGATCTCTTCGCCTACAGGTTCGTAGCGATCCCCCGAATCGTTTGAGCTCTCACTTGACTAGTGAGACACACCGTAGCCGGAACGACAACAGCCGCCGGTCGGGCTCTCTCACGGCCACCTCCGAAACGCCTCCATACCTGACCTCGACTATAAAGAACCCCTACACGCCTTCTTCGGACCCTTAGAAACTCGCCTAAACCACCGATTTCATCCGAGGACGCACGTTTGGCCGCCGACGTAGAGCTTTTGCAGCAGACCTTGCGGAGCTCCTCCCATCTTCTAGGATGCTTGTGCATCGAAATCAACTGTATAGGTGAGTTCCTCGTTCGAATACCTTCGTTTCGAGTACCTGCACGACGATTTTGGTTAAGAAACGTGGAAACGCCCAAATGGGCAAGTTGCTCTCTCACGGCCATGGCTGGCTCGTGAGGAAGAAGAAGACGCTCAGGCTTTTTATGGTTTTACCCTCGCGCGCCCCCTCCTTGCTGCTTTAACGCTAGGGGCATATCGATCATCTGTTTCCCAATGGTATTTTAATTATTCTGATTGGTCCATTTTGTTTAATTCATAGTAAATCACTCGGTTGTCAGAAAATTACAAATAAATACTCGTTGGAAAGCTAAAAACATGTAGAATCCGAATTTTTAAGTTTTGAACGCTGTTTTCCATCATAAGCCTGATAATTAATTCAAACCTTAATTTAAATGTATAAAGTGATGTAAAATGATAATAATAGTGTTTTAACTCCGTTTTTGACAATAAAATATGTTTTCTTGAGTAGAAAATTATTAGGGATCGTTTGGACCTATTTCCAAAACCAAAATCCAAAACCTTTACCTATGGTTTATAAATATGGATATTTTACACTTAAAGTACCTTTAAGTAACCTAATACATGTGTAATGTTTGCAACTAGGGAAAAATGGAATGGTGATACAATCAACTTGGTGAAAGTAATGGTAATGAATCTAGAACAGGTATGTGAGCCCTATTTTGTATGTGCATCCTATTCTAGTATGTGCACTCTATTCATATATGTGATGATAAATGTGCAATACACCTACTCTCAGTTGGGCTTTTATCCAACCCCACTCATTATTGTGCTAGCCTTTTTATCCTTCTATTTATATTTATTGGCACTTTACTTAGTTTATGCCATTGTGGCTTAATCATTTGAATCATGTGAATCATTCTTCTACATATGTTGCCTCCTTTACTTGGAAATGTTGAATCTTATTATTGACTATGTGGCTCATCCTTTTGAGATATTTGGAACATTGTATAATGTTGGTGCTTGTTGACTCTCTTAATTCTTGGAACTCTTGGATATGGTTGTGACCTATGATGGTCTTACTATTTGTTTATTTTTGGGTTTTATTCCCAATGCTATCTTGTTACTTTTCACTATATTGCCAAGTGACTATTTAAGCATGATGTATTTTAGGCCAAATGACAATGTAGTGTACATGAGTACAAACCACCCACAGGGCACTGGGGTTTTAGTCCCCCTGCCAGGCACTGGGGTTTTAGTCCCCCTGCCAATTTATATATATTTTTGAGGTTTGGGATGTTATTTCCCCTCTCCTCCTGGTTGAGGTCCGGTAGGTGCCTCACCCTACATTGAGATGACTTTGTGTCTTAATATATTCATGCTATGTGATTTGTTATTGTGGTGATTGTATATGGCAGTTCTCTTATTCTCATTTGATTATTCTCTTAAACTCTTGTAACATGGAGAATCCTTTATTATGCAATGTTATTTATTATTCCTTGTCCAATACTTTGTTTTTAACACATACCTTTTATCTCTCTCTTGCTGGATGACCCCAACCATCCAGGATAGGAATCAGAGTGCGCATGGAAGCTTGGTGAACCCAAAGCTAAGGATAGGATAAGAAGAAAGGAATATATAGCTTGAGTGATCATGCTTGCTTTTGTGTTGTATAGTTGTTTAGTTTGGAGACAATGTTGCATTAGTCTAAGTCTTCCTCTACCTAGATCCTTGTAGTTGCTTGTATAAAGTTGTACTCCCATTTGGGAAAATTTTATAATGTACTCTTTATACATTTTGAATAATGTCAAGATTTAATTTATTCCGCTGCCATACTTTTGATGATTTTGTTTATCATGTTTTTAGTAGAGACTTTGTTTGGGTCTTTACAGCATGGTATCAGAGCATCAAGGTAGTCGGATTCTTGACTAGTTCAAAATTGTCTCCTAGATATAACCCTTATCTTATATAGTTTCTCTTTAGTTAGTTTTTCACCTTAGAGTTGACCTATAAAGAATATTTGATTTAGGATCATAATAATTATTTATTAGAAATAAAATTTGTCAACTTTTTGGTGAAATGCCTATTGAGTAACTATTAGAGCAAGAAGTTGAAAGTGATGGTGTCTAGAAAGGGTCAGAGCTTGGGGGCTGGCAATATTTTCCTCCGCCCCACTAGCTTGGTCACGAGGACTCCTGAGCTCATATGACCTGGCCTGGCCTGATCTGAAACGGACAGCTCGAAATAGTCTACCTTTAGACATATTGCCTTATGGTTGAATAACCCTAGAAACCCTTATATGATGATTTGATTTCTTTTCTCAAAACAAAAATTATCTAGTAATCCCTAAGTATCTTATATGAGCCTTAGATTTCCATGTTAGGGTTTAGTGTGCCCTATGTTACACCTTGAGTTGGAAGATAGAGTTTAGTAAGGCTTTTATGTTGGATCTTATACCCTTAGAATAGTTTGACTTAGTCCACCCTTTGAGTGGAAAGGTAGTACCTAATAGATTTTGGGGTTTTTGATTTCGAGGACGAAATCCTCTTTAGGGGGGTTGGAGTCCCTCAATGCCTTGAAATCAAGTAACCTTAACTCCTTAGACATGGGAATAGAAAGCTTATGTGTTTAGAGTTTAATAAACCTAATATGTTTGTAATTCATCTTGTTTGTTTATAACTAATGAATAAGTCATGTAATTCTTATGCTTGAACCTTAATATATTCTTGATGCACCTAATCATTAATTGTTCATATGTGGATACACATAGCTTGGGTTTGGTCACCCTAATGATAAAATATGTAATGGTAGAATGCACCCTAAGGATGCTATAACATGTAATGGTCATGTTGACCTAAACCCTAAGATGTAATCATCTAGCCTTGGCAACATATGTACATATATACCCTTCATGCCTTTCTTGACACATTAGTGACATTAGGTGTCATCACATGCTATACCTTAATGCATGTAAATCACTTAATCATATTTGTGACCTAATTATCAACACATGTTAGGCATAGCACCTTGTTGACTAAAATACATCTCATTGATCATCTTATTGGTTTATGAACCAAATCAGTAATAAGATGATGAGTAATTAGATTCATATAATGTGAGGTTAATTCATAGTAATTAGTGTTGTGAGAGATAATGTTTAGTGATGTCATGGATATGAGTATGTTAGATGTGGTGCCAATATGTTCCTTGGAGATAAGCCATATACCCTTAGACCTGTTATTAGGGTAATAATTGGTTGGATGATATTATAGGTCATGATCCCACATGATGTAGTTATTGGGTAATAATGTTGAGTTATTTAGGTTTTGACCTAATACATTAGTGTGGTTAGGAATGGTTTAGTATATGTTGTAATGGCTTAGTAAACCCTAATTGTGCTTAAAACCCTTAATGAGGGAGATACCCATAATACACATATTCAGATGTTAAGATGTAATAAAATATGGCACAAGTGTTAGTATAATAGATATGCTGCCTTTTTATGATAGAGTTTATGCATCAAGATGTTGGTTATGTTGAGTTTGATATAAGGCTATAGGTTTTGTGGAAACATTAGTAATACCTGACTTATGTAGATTTTGTGATGTGCCCTAGATTAAGGGTTATAACCTAGTTGTTTATGGTTGTGATGTTACACAATCACCCTCTCTTATCTCTTGTTGTGATTTCGGGGACGAAATCCTCTTTAAGGGGTGGTGTGCTTTAACATACTGAAACTCAGGGTCTTCCCTGCAATTTACCCATTCTTGAGCTTTTCTTTGACTTTTAGTCCATTTGGAGCTTTTCCATAAATTTCACATCCTTCTGGATCATTTTTGGACTCCTTGTGCAATTTGAGCACAACTGGATGTTGAAATCACTATTTACCCTCTTTGATGTAAATTGAGGGGTGTTTGTACAAATAACCCACATTAAGTGATAAGTTAGGGTTAATGTTGTAATTTGGTCATTAATGAGGTTATATAGTAGATTATATTTATTTGGAGCTTTTTGGATAAATATATTATTAATAATGTGTATTTGAGTTCATATATGTGTATATTAACCTTAATTGTTTCTCTCTCCTCGAAATATGATTTTAGTTCATAATAATATGTTATTTTGTTAAGTAATGAGTATTTGTATCCTAATATGTTTTATATGTCGAATTTACTCACATGTTTCTCATTAATAGCTTTTTCATATAATTCCTTGATTTTAATATATTATTATGCTCTTTTATGAGCCATGTATTTATTAATGGCCATGTTATGCATTAAACGAGATTTTAATTATATAGCATCGTTCTATATGTTATTATGAGCCTATGGTTAAATTTTGGTGATTTTTGGAATTCATTTGACCCCTCAAAATGATTTTATATACTTTTAATAAAGTGTAAATTAAAATGGTGAATAAATAACCCACCTTCACACCTCACTCATATTATGGACTAATTAAGATTGAAAATATATGTAATAAGTGAGGAGGACTCTTGGACTCCAAATCTCGAATTTGGGAACCAAGGGTTGCTTATAAAAGCAACATATAATTTATTTCTCTAGCATTATATTAAAATATGCTTTAATGATAAAAATAATTATTTGGATGCCAAAGGTTGGGTAAAACGCAAATCTAAGACTATAGCATGAATCTAGACGTCATTATAAACCTAGGGTTAAAATTTGGGGTCATTTGGAGTTCATTTGACCTTCCAAATGCAATAAACAAGTTTTCATTAAAATGTGACATTATAGCCATCGATTTAATAGCTATGCACGTCATTTAAACCAAAGTTTGGCTTAAATGCATGTCACGCGCACTGTAGACACGCCCGGCCCATGGTGGACTCAGATCCATCGGCTCTTGTTAATTCCGACCCCGATCTAACGGCCTAGAGCTTGTCTTCCACCTCCAGCCGTTACATGGGTAACGAGCTCGACTCCTCAGCTCCGTTCTCCGTCGTTTCGCGACCATTTTACGAGATCTCTTCGCCTACAGGTTCGTAGCGATCCCCCGAATCGTTTGAGCTCTCACTTGACTAGTGAGACACACCGTAGCCGGAACGACAACAGCCGCCGGTCGGGCTCTCTCACGGCCACCTCCGAAACGCCTCCATACCTGACCTCGACTATAAAGAACCCCTACACGCCTTCTTCGGACCCTTAGAAACTCGCCTAAACCACCGATTTCATCCGAGGACGCACGTTTGGCCGCCGACGTGGAGCTTTTGCAGCAGACCTTGCGGAGCTCCTCCCATCTTCTAGGATGCTTGTGCATCGAAATCAACTGTATAGGTGAGTTCCTCGTTCGAATACCTTCGTTTCGAGTACCTGCACGACGATTTTGGTTAAGAAATGTGGAAACGCCCAAATGGGCAAGTTGCTCTCTCACGGCCATGGCTGGCTCGTGAGGAAGAAGAAGACGCTCAGGCTTTTTATGGTTTTACCCTCGCGCGCCCCCTCCTTGCTGCTTTAACGCTAGGGGCATATCGATCATCTGTTTCCCAATGGTATTTTAATTATTCTGATTGGTCCATTTTGTTTAATTCATAGTAAATCACTCGGTTGTCAGAAAATTACAAATAAATACTCGTTGGAAAGCTAAAAACATGTAGAATCCGAATTTTTAAGTTTTGAACGCTGTTTTCCATCATAAGCCTGATAATTAATTCAAACCTTAATTTAAATGTATAAAGTGATGTAAAATGATAATAATAGTGTTTTAACTCCGTTTTTGACAATAAAATATGTTTTCTTGAGTAGAAAATTATTAGGGATCGTTTGGACCTATTTCCAAAACCAAAATCCAAAACCTTTACCTATGGTTTATAAATATGGATATTTTACACTTAAAGTACCTTTAAGTAACCTAATACATGTGTAATGTTTGCAACTAGGGAAAAATGGAATGGTGATACAATCAACTTGGTGAAAGTAATGGTAATGAATCTAGAACAGGTATGTGAGCCCTATTTTGTATGTGCATCCTATTCTAGTATGTGCACTCTATTCATATATGTGATGATAAATGTGCAATACACCTACTCTCAGTTGGGCTTTTATCCAACCCCACTCATTATTGTGCTAGCCTTTTTATCCTTCTATTTATATTTATTGGCACTTTACTTAGTTTATGCCATTGTGGCTTAATCATTTGAATCATGTGAATCATTCTTCTACATATGTTGCCTCCTTTACTTGGAAATGTTGAATCTTATTATTGACTATGTGGCTCATCCTTTTGAGATATTTGGAACATTGTATAATGTTGGTGCTTGTTGACTCTCTTAATTCTTGGAACTCTTGGATATGGTTGTGACCTATGATGGTCTTACTATTTGTTTATTTTTGGGTTTTATTCCCAATGCTATCTTGTTACTTTTCACTATATTGCCAAGTGACTATTTAAGCATGATGTATTTTAGGCCAAATGACAATGTAGTGTACATGAGTACAAACCACCCACAGGGCACTGGGGTTTTAGTCCCCCTGCCAGGCACTGGGGTTTTAGTCCCCCTGCCAATTTATATATATTTTTGAGGTTTGGGATGTTATTTCCCCTCTCCTCCTGGTTGAGGTCCGGTAGGTGCCTCACCCTACATTGAGATGACTTTGTGTCTTAATATATTCATGCTATGTGATTTGTTATTGTGGTGATTGTATATGGCAGTTCTCTTATTCTCATTTGATTATTCTCTTAAACTCTTGTAACATGGAGAATCCTTTATTATGCAATGTTATTTATTATTCCTTGTCCAATACTTTGTTTTTAACACATACCTTTTATCTCTCTCTTGCTGGATGACCCCAACCATCCAGGATAGGAATCAGAGTGCGCATGGAAGCTTGGTGAACCCAAAGCTAAGGATAGGATAAGAAGAAAGGAATATATAGCTTGAGTGATCATGCTTGCTTTTGTGTTGTATAGTTGTTTAGTTTGGAGACAATGTTGCATTAGTCTAAGTCTTCCTCTACCTAGATCCTTGTAGTTGCTTGTATAAAGTTGTACTCCCATTTGGGAAAATTTTATAATGTACTCTTTATACATTTTGAATAATGTCAAGATTTAATTTATTCCGCTGCCATACTTTTGATGATTTTGTTTATCATGTTTTTAGTAGAGACTTTGTTTGGGTCTTTACAGTATAATTCCTTTATCTCTGATATTTAGAATGAACTCGAGGCATGGAATCATCATCCTATGAATGCTCAATCCATGTTACTTGAACAAAGAGCAGACTGTCTGAGATATATATGATCTCAATATTATATATTGATTATATGTGCATGTACATTCATTTTTTTACCGCAATTGAGGTCAATCTTATTCATCCTGCACCTCACGTAGGCTAAAACTATCATCTGAGATTACATCAGATCATCCTCACCATCACGCCCAAAGACAAAGAGAATCCCCATCAAAACTTACCTCAACATCTAGACCTCTCAAAACCAAGAAACCTCTAAAAAATCTCCTCAAAAAAACCATCTTCCCCTCTACTTAGATCCAAAGATGGCATAGCAGCTACCCTGATCACCATCATACTCAATCCCATCCACAAAGGAATCATCATCGGAGCAGGACTACGAAGCCGATCTCCAGTCATCAAACCCAAGCAGAGCATTTGGGGCACCATCATCAAGCCCAAACTGTAAGATGTCCTTCAGGCGTCTTCGTGGTAGATGTTTGCTGACTCCGTTTGAATCGCGGACCCGTCGAGTACCCTGTCCATCACCTGGATCCCCCTTTTCACAAGGCATCCCCGAGTCGCGGACTATCACAGAGGAGACAGCTTGCTGTGGCACACCTGCCATTTGTAAGCCCTTCATAGAAAGTCGCCTAGCATCGCAGGCGCGAGCTATGTGTCCTGATGCCTTGCAGTGGTAGCAAACCATCGGGAGAGCATTGGCTCCTCCAATGCCCATGTTGTAGGCATCGGAAGCACCTACTCCTACCCATGTAAGCACGGTGTTATGCCGCCTCCCCTCCTTCCTCGCCTTGCAATCACGTGCCAGATGCTTTGGGGACTTGCAAAGAAAACACACTCATCGGGCAGAGCATTGGTGTTGCTAATATCCCCGTTGTAGGCAGCACAATCAGGTGTCTCTTGGGACATGGAAGCCCCACCATATCTATTTGGAGGGAACCACCTCTGCAGACTAGAAGCCCACCACTCCTTGGTCTCCTACAGCAAGTCGCACCCCATTTCCATCTGACGCAGCCTCCGGGCAGGTGGCCAGCAAGGGAACACATAGAGTCCCAACCCAGAAGGAAATGTCGAGTAGGCTACAAACATCATCGTCAAGACCCTGTGTCTCGCACCCATCAGCAAGATTTGTGCCAGGTGTTTGAGGCATAACCTCGAGCACCTCACCGACACCATCCATCATCGGCATAACTGTGGCACACCTCACACTACTGCTCCTACGACCTGCAATAGAAGATGATGGGGAGCGGGGAAAATTTCCAACTCTAAGATTACTCCACCCGACAGGCCCTCCCTAACCACCACTGTCCCTAGGAACCACTGCAACATGTTCCCCTGAATCACCATCCTTGAGTAGGTCAAGGGAACCCTGCCCCTCGTTGGAAACTTCCATCAGCAAGTTCTCCCCCTCGTTGGGCTTCTCCAAGCCCACAACTTTATCCTGTCCCTCCGATCGAGTCGCCTCCAGATCGATGACTACCTCACTGCCCCGATCCCCTCCTACAGGAGAATAGGGGGGCTCGCGCATCGCAGACACCTCAGGCGTTGGCCCGCCATCGGTAGGTAGCCCGACCATCCCACCCTCGCTGCAGGCGCTACTATCCCCGGGCAGCTCACGACCATGTGCACCCTCCTCACGCTCAGCAACCACTACAATGGTAGAGATGCTTTTGTCCACGGCCTGCACCAGTGGTCGCGACGTGGACAGAGGCCCTGAATGCTCCCAGGCTGCCTGAGCCACTTTGAGTCGTGCTCTGAAATCTGATAAGGATTCTTGCGAAGGGGGTGGAGAGAGCAGCCGGAGAAGCACAGAAGGCATGATGGAGAGTTGTCACAGGGCCTCCTCACACCACTATCACAAGTGTGCGGTGAGGGGGGGAGGCCCCCCTCACCGGCCGCCGGCCCTAGGGCAGGATTGCCCTCGCAATCGCCTCAGAGGAGCGATGCCTCAGCCCCGTTCCCTATATACATCTATGTATACAAATCACATTCATGTACATTCATTTCTCAATCTCGCTTATCAAGTGCCCAGGATATCAAACTCCAATAGGAGGGACAAATCTCATCTACATCACTCACAGTCAATCCACATGTATCACAACTACCCAATCATCACCTTTATGGCAATCCTTATTTAGGGTTACGTTTGATGATGTCAAAGTATACCGAATGACATGTGACGAGTGTAGTGAATTCAGGTCTAAGAATCACAATCACCACCTTCATTATGAGAGGTGACTATGCCCACCAATGATGGTTTTCATGTGTCACTCTCAAGGTGGGTCTATCTGATACTCTATTCCCTAACAAGTATATGTGTGCTTGGTTTGATATACCATATCATGACTAACAAGATTCAGTCATCAACCAACCCACACTCTAGTATTGTGTGTTACTATTGTCTATCTGTCTTCCATAGTAACAACTGACTAGGGACATAATAGGAATGTATATACTCTAATCATATGTATGATCACATTATTCAAGTCACGTACTTGAAGACATACGTCATTGAATATTGTCATTTTCTAGACATTCATTATGTTTTCTCATTATCGCATAATTGAGTGAATCAGGATGAAGTGGAAGCTTGCCTTTATTATTATTAATCAAATACTTTATGTTATATGCCATTTTGATCATCATATGATTACCTCTCTAGGCATACCTTACCAGTAGAATCCCACTTGCACTTAGAGCCAATCACTATTGAATCTCATTCTCAATGATCTAAACATGTCCATCATGTTTTTTCTATGCAAGTGCTAATCTAGAGGGGTAGCAACATTTTGGTATTAGTCAGTATATATTACATGTCTCTTATCCCCTCTATGAGATGAAAATGCCATAATATTGTATCTGATATTCCTTTCCTAACCGATAGCTCCATTGTTGTCATAGTATCTCTACTATATAATCAATGGTTGGAACATCTTTAAGTTCATCATATGAACTTCTAGATCCATATAATATCCACTCTTGTATTCATAACACCAAGATACTCAGTTTCTATTGTAGAATTGAATGAATGGCTTGTGGCTCGGAACCTTTCTAATTGAAAACTCTTTTCTTAGTGTCAAAAACATTTTATTGTGATCACCTTTATCTTTCTAGAAGATTGCATCGATATAACCCGTTACACCCAACTCTTCCTTGCTGCTATTACCTAGCAACTTATCCTTAAGCACTTTACAAGTATTAATGGATGACTTTAAATGACATTCTAGCAACCCTTATTGGAAATTAATATCATCTTGTCATGTCCAATACATACAAGATTATGGGATAAATACATTATAAAGCATACGTGATAGATCCATTGCTTGTGCATATGGTATCTCACTCATATTTTTCCATTCTTCCTAAGAATCAAAACATAAGATTCATGAGAGACTAATTTGGATTCTCTCTCAATGAGTCCTTCCTATTGAACTCTTCAACATATTTCTACCATATGTTTTCACACTTAGGTCATAAAACTTTCCAAAGCTATCTCATAGATCTCACTTCCTATCACATAGGATGTTTCACTTAATCCTTCATTGTTGAAGATATTTTTAATGCCATCTCTCAATACTCACAATATTGAGATGTTATTCCCTATCACATGTGGAATATTTATATATTCTCCCACTAAATATTTTATAATCACAAATTTCATCTTTTATCTTGATTCAAGCCAAACACTTTGACTATTTTATCAAGTCAAAAGATCCCATCTCTGAGATGCTCGTTTCAATCCCATATTGAACTTTGTAGCTTATAAACCTTGTTTTCATTAATGATGTTAAAAACCTTTAGGTTGTGTCATGTACACATCCTTTCACATATTCCTTTTAAAGAATCCAGTTTTAAACTCTGTATGTCAAATCCCATGGCCTATTCTAGCTACAACATCAAGCATGACAATTGGTGAAGAAGGTCTTTCTTCTTGTTCAACAATGTAAAATGATTTGAAAACCTTTGCAACCAATCTGCCTTTTTATGTCATCCATGTGGGTCTTCAAATGAAAACCCAAATTCGTCTTTTGGGTTTTACCCCCTTCAGGTGGTACTAGTAAGGTCATACCTTGTTAGTGTACACAGACTCCATAATGGCTTTGAGCCATTTCTCATATTATGGTTCTCAATGATTTCTAGTTGATTCATTGGCTCATTATCTTATAACCAACCCATATGAGCTTTTGGATTCACAATTTTTCAATCTGAGTTGTGTTCTACTAGAACTATGAGGTTCTGTGTTATATGATGAACTTGAGATTCCACAACAACTTGTGATACTCTTTTGTTCTCATTATACCTCTCTGTTGACCTCAAACATTTTGAGTTCTACTTTTACTCCCACTGATTCTTTTGAAACTCAGTAATCCTAGAAACAAACACTTTGTTGTCAGATTGGGATTAATAGTAGTGTTCAACAATCATGATTTGTGGATACATCTTTGCAAGAAACTACTTTATTTATGTAGGTTTCTATCCTTAAGACATATTGGAACATTCCCATTTTGTATCATATATGATGTCTTTTAAACCATTTTCATGGTACATTGTTTTAGTGTAAAGTATATATTTATGAGGAAACTAGAAGAATGGATTATTATGGCAATCATATCATAACCCATCATGTTGTAATTCCTTCATCCTAAAACATCATCATGTTCAGATGGATTTGACTTTGTGATATATTATCACAGTCCTTTCTAGAAGGTCCTCCAACTTTTGATGTAAAGTATTTCAACATTTAATCATATCAAAGTTTCTTAATGTTTTTATCAAAGTTATACTTTATTCATAATCTTCTTGAACACTTTAAGAGATTTATGTTCGTATTTCACCAAATGCAAACCCACATATCAACTGAGATTATCAGTTAATATAATGAAGTATTACCAGTCACCTTTAGCATTTCTTCCATAAGATCTTCATATATCAATATGTATAAGCTCAAATAGAATGCCAATCCTCCCACTACCTTTAGTGAAGGGTGTTGTGTCACATTGCTCATATTTAAGATTTGTATGTCTCTTGTTGGTTTGATAACCAAGAAGAGTTCAGATAACCATCAATATGGATTCTCGTAATGCACTTCTTACATAAGTGTCTTAGATGATTATGCTAAAGATTGTTTGAGTTACCTATTATAATCCTTTGATATTTTCATTATAACTGTTCATCTTAAGATTGTTTCATATAAAGATCATTTAGATGGTTGGCTATTTTTTTGGTTGGTAAAAACTTCGTGTTACTAATAATTTTGATGCCCAAAAATTTGGGTACAAGACAGATTGTGCCCCATTATAAGCCTGGATGAAGCATCCAAAACACTGAACAAAAGCAAACTGAAACAAAGCTACTAATAAGTAGCCAAAAACCTAAAAAACAGGAGAGGACAGTCTAGAAATACAAACTCAAGGGAGACCAGAGATACAAAACAAGAACTATCCCGAACAACTCATGCTGACAATAGCAATTGATCCATCTTATGAAAGTATGGCAACATGCGCAGGCAAAATCGTCAGTTTAATATCCAGGAAATCTCAAGAGCAGCACAGCAGGAGGGCCCACTACCATTATCTAGAACATCGAGTTTTTGGCAAACAAATAAAACCACCACAATGGCCTACAAATATTAGACCTTTAGTGCAGATTGATTCAGCCGGCTGATCATTCACACACTGGCATTATCCTCATCCTCCTAAAAATGTGTGGACTAAAACAGCCAACATAGATAGACTGAACACAAAGGAATAAACATCCATAGATCATCTGATCATATCATTTGTGAAACCAGAAACTAGCTGCAGGCTCCGGTAGACCAAGCACTCATCAAGAGGACACAACACAGGATACAGAAGACCATAGAGCCTCTGTTAACTAAATACTCACCCACTAACAATAAGCTCACTTCTAAAATTGTGAGGACTGGTCAGCTAGACAGAGGACGGTGTGACCTTCAAATCCGACACCAAGTTTACAATTGATCAGTCCTTAAGCACATCCCGAGACCTGCAACACAAGAGAGGCATGGAACAAAGCAGACACTCAGCCCCCATCTCTCTTCGTCTTTGTTGTTTTCTTTTTTCTGTTGTCCCATGACTCCTCGAACTCCAGGGATTCAACCACCAAACGGTCAGATTCAATACATGAACAAGATTCATCCATGGAACCATCAGCTTCCTTAAAGAGTTTCTCTTTTCTAATTTGGTAGTCGGCAGAGAAGCCGCCACTTTCCCAGATTTTATCAACCCTCCAAGACTCAGAGCAGCTGCGAGCAAACTCCAATTCCCATTCTAAATTGGGACTATCTAGATTGCATATTGGGGAAGACCCAATCATGTTTGGTTCCATAGTCCCATCTCGAACAACTTCGGGGAGAAGATCGTGAGCCGAGGTACTACACATGAGGACGACATCTTGAACCTGCCGAGCAATCAACTTCTGCAAGCGATCATCTTCATCAGTAGTGCCACCCAGCAACGACGATGATCCCCCTTGCTCTTTTGCAACTAGATTCACCTTATCTGAAGAGGAATTTCACCAAATACCTTTCTGCTTCCCATACCTAACATGCAGGTCATTGTCCAGAGGAGGTTTCCTGGCCTTCGACGGGCACGATGTAGCTTTGTGACCGAACAACTTGCAACTAGGATAGGAAAATGGCTTCAAAATGATCTCGACCTTCAGCTGCTTGACGGTGGAATCCACTTCAGCCTTCGTCGTATTGGGCATGGCAGAATCACTGCATACTTCGACACAAGCTATAGCAGCACCAAGGCATCCGGTAGTCGTTGAGCTGTCGTCGTAGTCCACTGGCCTCCCTAAAGTGCTAGCAACTCTTGTGATATTGTTGCGGGTCCAAGGAACACCAGCATTCTCAATTTTGATCCAGATCGGGACCTGAGAAAAAGACAGAGGAAGAAGAGGCATACCAGGCTTCCATGAATGGGCAATAACCAGAGACCCATCCATGAACCATGGCGCCTCATCCAAAATCCGGTCTCTCTCAGTTTTGGAAGGCAACTTGTTGATGAAACCCTCCCTCTCTTCAGCGAAGATTTCGATTGATCCACTTGGGCGCCATTGCCTTCTGATCCACCCTGCCAGTTGCTCGCGGTTGGGTTTCCTTCCTACAAACTGAATGGAAATGAATCCACCCCAATCCGGTACAGGACACTCCAGACTAGAGATGGAGGCACACTTCACCCCATCCCTAAGAACCGGCTCAACATAGTCGATGGTAGCTACCCCTTCAACCTCCCGATCTTGTCTACTGGTGATTAACCAGTCAGCGATCCGGTGAGGAGTGGTTGCTTCACTTTTGGGGTGAGGTGGTGGGGAAGCATAGGAGGAATTTGTCGCTGCCTCCTTTCCTTTTGGTTGAGCGGGCGAACTAGACAGACCAGAGTCGATTTTCTTGCCTCCATCCCCAGTGTTCGTAGATGGACTAACTAGAGGAGTCATCGCAGACAGATCTGTAGTAGCATTGATCTTCTCCCCACGGCCACTAGGGATTCGCCCCCTACCTCTCCCACGCCCTCCACGCCCCCGAGCCATCCTTAGAGTGTTGAAGGGGTTTACCATCCTTGTCATACTAGATGCGTAAAGTAAATGTATCTATTTATTGGCATAGAAGTTCAACTAACTCTATTACATTCCTATTGGTCTAAGATTAATTTAAATATAGACTAAATCTTCAGCAACTCTGGCTCTGCCTTGTCCATCTTTGTACTTTTATAAAGGCCTTACTTCTTGTTACATCCTACACATAATGTATGTCAAATCCCTATTTGTTTATCACATAACGAGAAGAATAAGTAGTTAAATTTATCTTATAACATTTATACCTGAAGTGGAGGCCTCAACGCCTTCCTTCTTCTTCATTAACTCCTCTATCTAGAGTGGGAGATTTCTTTTCCAATGTCTAGACTAGTTACAATGGTGACAATCACCTCTTTTCTTTACTCCTCCCTTTGCCTTGAGATCTGGAAAACTTGGGCTTATGGCTAGCTTTAGAACTTTGTTAACTTTGCCTTTGCCTTTAGACTTTTCCTTTGTCTTGTTGATCACCATCACAGATTTGGGTTTGTTATTCTTCATTTGTGCCTCAACTATTCTCAATATGCCCAACAACTCTATCAACGACTTGTCAAAGTTGTTCATGTTGTAGTTCATGACAAACTGACTGTATGATTCTAGAACGGACTGCAAAATCACGTCCGTGGCCAACTTTTTACCTAAGGGGAATCCTAGTCTTGTCAGGTTCTCTACATACCCAATGAGCATGAGTACATGAGGACCTATTGGATCTCCTTCTATCATGTTACATTTGAACAATGCCTTGGAGACATCGTATCTCTCTTGTCTTGCCTAATCTTGGAACATATTCTTGAGATATGTGATTATCTCAATCACATCCATGTTCTCACGCTGCCTCTGCAACTCATAGTTCATGGAGCATAGCATCAGACACTTGACATCACAAAATCTTCAACATGCTTCTTGTAAGAACCCCTGTCATCCCTTGGTGCATTGGGATGGGATTCATCTGGCTCTGGTATTTCTAGGACTTAGAGATTGTGCTCCTGTCTGAGAATGGTTCTCAACGTCCTGAACTAGTTGTGGAAGTTGTTCCCATTTAATTTATCCTTCTCAAGGACCAATCACAGATAAAAGTGATTGTTTTTTGTTGCCATTTGACTCTACAAAAGAGTTTGCAATTTTTTCAAAAACTCAAAATTTGATTTAATTTGATTTGATTAAAATTTTGGTGATTTTTATTAGCTCTTTAATTAACTACCGCTCTCATTATTTTGATCGAATTGACAACCCACAATTATCAATTCAGAAAATTACAGCAAAAATTTTCTAATGAGCCAAGATCCAAAATAATTCATCTTTCACCCAACTAATACTCCAACATCTATATCCAATCATTAAGGTAGATAATGTTTGTCAATTGAATCTTATGCAATTCTTAGATAGATAATACGTGCAACTCTTTGCAATAATTATTTGGATTCTTCTGGTGCTTAATATCATTAATACCACACAGTTTAGTCTGACCCAAAGGATGACATGATAAAGATGCACCCTGCTTGGCGGGCCCACACTATTACCATCACACTTCCACGAGATAGACGAAGCACCATCCTTGGGATGCCCACACCCAGTCGATCAAGCTTCTCATGTGTGTTGCTAAGTGAAAGCATCTTAGACTTAAAATGCTTAATGGAGGGATTTCATATACTTCATATAAATATATATATATATATATATATATATATTCTATCCAATCACTGCATATATAGTACATATCATATACATGATATATCCCACAACATAAACATGCAATATAAAACAAAAGGCAATGGTTATGTCCATGTCTATTGTAATTTCTTTGAGCCACAAGGAATGACTACCACCTTCGTCAACATCACATCACATGTATGAATATGTTGGTGTATATCTATGGTTGCCAATCCAGGTTGATTGGTTCAACCCTTGAACTGGTCATCTTGTCTCTTGGCCAGTCGGTTGGACCTCTAAAATGGTCGGTTGGCTCCTGTCTAATACATATTCGGACTCCTTCCAAATGGTCGGTTGGACCCATCATCCAGTCGGTTCACTCATGTGGTTTTTCCTTCTTAGTCCACCAGTCGATCGACTCATCACATAAAATAGTTAGCTCGCATGACATTGATCGTTGTCTTTGTCGTTGTAAGAAAACAAACTATCATATTGATATTAATCTTATTACATGGTAGAGAGAAACCTTGAGTTACAATCGAGGTGAGCAAATGTAGGAAAGAATTAACTTTACATTGAGAATAAGGAGGTAGAGGCTCAGTATGTAAATGGAGATATAACAGGAATAGAACATCCATCCAACCACACATAGATATTGAGTTATTAGCCATAACCACACTACACATCCACCATCAAAACTACTTTTTAGGGTGATGTGTGTAAATTGCATATATATATATATATATATATATATATATATATATAGAGAGAGAGAGAGAGAGAGAGAGAGTCAGGCTAGTGTACCGGAGACACCATAATATATATATATATATATATATATATATATATATATAGAGAGAGAGAGAGAGAGAGAGAGAGTCAAGCTAGTATACCAGAGACACCGTACACCTCAGTCATTTTTAAAGATGCAGTAACTTTTTGAAAAATCTAATCTGTTGATCTTCTTAAATATCTTAAGAACATACTATATAATAAATTTTAACTCATTTGGATACTTATAGTTCGTGCATCTAAAGGAGGCAAGAATCATACATTTTAAATTAGTTTTGTGCTTCGATTTTGTTGTTCTTGGATGAGTGACTTACACTCATCCAAATGAGCTCAAATTTTGTATGTGGCCTATTATTATTGTAACCATGAAGATCAATGGATTGGATTTTGGAAAGACAAGGTCTAGATAGGAAAACACCATTGAGGTGTATGGCGTAATCTATACACTCGAGTGTATTCTAGCCTGACTATATATATATATGGTGTTTGATCAGATATGCATATGAATCAGTTTAAATATTTGCATGGTATGTCATAATTAAATGATGAAAACAAAAAAATCTGATGATATCAATTTTTCTAAAACATAGTAAATTGACGTGGCTCTGATACCGCTATAGGGGAATACAGGAACATATAGGAAACGAAAACAAAAAAATTTATCTATATGTATTCCCCAAAACAACAAGATCACATAAACTACTATGAAATAGGAAAGACAGTTTAACGAGTTTATACATGGTCCTGGAGCAAGTCCAACGACTACAACTCATTGCAACACAAATATCTTCTAGTTTCTCTTGGACGGTGTATGTGCAGCTTCTGGTCTTCACCATGGACAACAGATTGGAACAATATTTGTCGCGGCTCCTACGGTCCTTCCACATACTACAATCTGATATTTCCCTCATAGAGACGGGCAAAGGCCACCTCGCCTCTAGAGAAGTCCACACGGACCAAGTAGAACTCATGTCATTATGGTAGAATGGATAGGAAGGATTTGTCCCTTCCATTGGTTTATTAGTCACCAACTTCCTCTCCTTCAATTGTTTCTCCCTTGCTATCCCTCCCTTTAGCGGGTAGGACTTGCTCGGGCTCTCCATTGGTTGCCACAACCAGAGAGGACAACAATTGTTAGAGGGAATTGAGTTGTGTTCTGGGAAGCCCCCAATACGCCTCTATTTATATGAGGGGTTAGGGTCTGTGTTCCTAATCTATGCGGCAGTGGAAGAGACTGGAAGATCATGAATTTTTGCAACCTACAAATCACGAATCGGTCAATTGGAAACTGAACAGGTCTATTCACATGCGAGCCGATCAGTTCACAACCCCAATTAGTCATTTCACCATGTTTTCCAATCACATATGAATTAGAAAATTTGAATCTAATTAATGCACAAAATGACATCAACATTAATCCTTAATGCAATCGAATTTCTCCACAAATAGGGTGACTCTTCCATGTGATCCAGTCAGTGAGTTGAGCCATTTGGTTCACTAAGTGAACCGGTCAGGTCACTCTCCAATTCTGGAAAAACTCATCTAATTCAATATCCAATCAACCTGACACTCCAAACAACCATCTCAACACCTGAGCCGGTCATCTAGAAATCTAGTCAGCTGATTTTTTGCTTGAATTGAATTCCTGAACACTTTAGAAATAAATCCAATCAGCATTCATGATTAAACTCCTCTTCTAGATGAGTTCCTTTGTGTGTGACCCTATAGGTTCCATATCATGTTGGCAGTGAATGTCCATAACTAGCTTATGACATCACTAGCAAAGAGTGGTGCCTAGTCACACATCAGGGCTACCAAAGTGAATGGAAAGTTGGAGAACAACTTCAACCTACAATTTGTGTAAGGTGTTGTTGTGTTTGTATAATTCCTTTGTCTCTGATATCTGGAATGAAATCGAGGCATGGAATTATCATCCTCTCAATATTCGATCTATGTTCCTTGAACCAAGAGCAGACTGTTTGAGATATGTATTACATCAATATCATATATTGATTCATATGTGCATGCACATGAATTTATCAGTTTCTCTTATCAAGTGGAAAGGATATCAAAATCCAATTGGAGGGAAAAAATCCCATCCACATAATTCACATTCAGTCCCCATTTGGTGCAGCTACCCAATCATCACCTTTATAGCAATCCTTATTCAGGGTTACATTTGATGATGTCAAAGTATATTGAATGACATGTGATGAGTGTAGTGACTTCATACCTAAGAATCATAATCACCACCTTCACTATGATAGATGACTATGACCACAAAGTGATGGTTTCCATGTGTCACTCTCATGGTGGTTCTGTCTGATACTATGTTCCTTAAAAAGTATATGTGTTCTTTGTTTGATATACCATATCATGACTAATGAGATTCTTTCATCATCCAACCCACACTATATTCTTGTGTGTTACTACTATCTATCTCCCTTCTATAGTGACAACTGAGTGGGGACATAATAAGAATGTACATACTTTTAGAATTTGTATGATCTCATTGTTCAAGTCACGTACTTGAAGACATACAACATTCAATATTGTCATTCTGTAGACATTCATAATGTTTACTCATTATCTCATAACTGAACAAAATAGGATGAATTGGAAGCTTGCCTTTATGATTGTTAATCAAATCCTTTATGTTATATGCCATGTCGATCATCATATGACTGGATCTCTGGGCATACCTTACCAACACACATTTGTCCTCTATCACATTACATATTGAGATTCGACCACAGACATTCTTCTATTGGGGCATGAACGCAATCATCCTCCAATCCTATAATTGCAGCTTACACCCCCACATATTCAATAATATGCTCTCAGAGTTTCCCTTAGGAATTACTCATTTCACCATACAGCAAGTATTGACACTAAAGATGTATCTATGGCTAGGGAAACTACATGATTAGGGTTTCACTTGATTAATTAAGCCAATTGGGTATCTTTTATTGCATAAATCAAGTAACAACATAAAAGCCATAGACAAATTCTACAAATATAGGGGTAGATTACAACGTCAGAATATATAAAATGTATTAAGAATAAAGATGATCATATCATCACATTATATTGTCTCGCTTCCTTATACCATGTCATCACCATTATCATATCATCCTGAGATAACCATCATTCATCACATCACTAGAGGATATCACCTTAAACTAGGCATAAAGCCTCTGCAAGGTCATAAGACTCGATCACATAGTTCCTACATAACATCATTATCTCATCATGCCTCATAAAGGCTCATAATCATCACCTTGTTTCAAATTAGAGATACCATAGCAACCACAAGCTATGATGTTCATTCAACCTACAACATTAGGGTTACACAAATAGGAAAGAGAATACATCATTACATGTTAATCACTTCAAGTAAGATAAGTTTACATCATGTACTCATAATTAGGGTGAGGACTTCTCCTACAACACTTACCTTCATACCCTATAGTACACTATTCCCACATTCTTGGAAGCCATAAGATTAGCCATCATTAACTTAACCCATGAAAATTAGGAAAAGCATATCAACCATGTAGGTTAAGACCATCTGTAGTGACCATGAAGATGGGGTACTATAGCGACCATTAGGGTTAGGACATGCATTGACCACTAGGGTTAGTACATATAGCAACACTAGGATCAGCTCATGTGTAGTAACCTCATCATATGTAATCATTGTGACCTATTAGGGTTAGATTTCCCTTGTGACCACTAGGCTTAGACTTCCCTAGCGACCATGGGACTTAGACCCTTGTAGCGACCAACAAAATTAAACCATATGTAGAGACTGCAAGAGAAACTATGTTTCAAGTTTGTTGCGACCAAACTATCATAGTCTAGAGACCATCCATCAACCAAAACCATTTCAACCACAACAAGTGAACCAACTCAATCAGAACGCCCAAAATAGGTTAGGGTTAGGGTTTACAATGACCAAACCTCCATAGAGACCATAGACCACAAGGTCATTGCAACCAAACAAGCCAACTTGTGTAGCAACCATCACAAGGGACTCATATCACTAGTACATAACCATCCTTTAGTGTCGGTTATTTAAGGCCTTTAGTGTCAGTTTTGATGCGACACCTATGTGGGTGTCGCTAAAAGGACAACCGTTAGGTGTCGGTTTCCAAACCAACGCCACAACCCTTCACACGCCACTGAAAATGTGCCAGCATGGGGGTATAGGCATCAGTTATTAGTTTTGAAACCGACGCCATAAACCTTCGCGCCACAAAAAGGGCACCATCTGGGGCACTATCAGCATCAGTTTATTAGTGATAAATGAAACCATCTCACCCGCTGCCATGGTCGTGCTGGCCAGCACGGCCGTGTTGTCTGGCCCACTGTCATGGTCGTGCTAGCCAGCATGGCCATGGTGTCTGGCCCGCTTCCATGACCGTGCTGGCCAGTACGGCCGTGGTGTCTGGCCTCATTAGGGAAATCGACATCGGTCACTAGTAGGGAAACCGATGCCAAAACCATAAGTGTCAGTTGATTATTGATAACTAACACCACATCACATGCATTAGGCGTCAGTTATAATTATTTATCCGACGTCGTATTCATTTGTCATCGGTTTTAAACAAATAACCGCCACCTATTTCATGTTTTTTTTTCTTATCAGTCCGCAGGCCTGCTGTGGCTGGTCGTAGGATGAGAAACATGTAGTTTAGTTATGAACTGCAGGTTTTATGACATCCATTGATATCAGCCAACAACAGGCCACAAACCTGCAAAATTAAAAACATTAATTTTCACACATTTAGCAACCTATAGTTCCATTCAATTTTCACACATGTAGAAACATTCATGTAGCAATTTGCAGTTCCATTCATTTTCACATTCACACATGTAGAAACATTCATATAGCATCCAGCAATTTCATTCATTTTCACATTCACACATGTATAAACATTCAGACACATGTATAAACATTCAGACATGTAGAAACATACACACATATTATAATTCAGAAATTCATTTACAAAATATCATTCTTTAGTCATTATTCGCTATCAACATCTCAATTATATGTTAAAAACCCCACTACATGTATGGTTGTTGCCCATTCTTCTCTTACATCATTTAATTTTGTCGTCGTATAGGGAGCATGTACATCTAGTAAGGCCTTTCTTGTAGTGTGGTCAATTTTAAACACATGCAAAGAGAATGATGTATATATATAATTAATAATATATAAATAAGATTGATATATTTTATATTATCTAATGAGACTATATATAATACCTCAGGAATGGTATCGATGTCCACTACGGCATATTTGATAATCATGTGCATAAATCGCATCACATAGTATGCACATGCCCATCCGTTGTCTTTTGTAGCACACTATAAATTGAAACATACAAAATATTAAAAAATACAACTAATTAAGCATTGTTCACATAAATAATATATACATTGCAGTCAGGAACTTACTTCCACATTCTTCCAAATTATTGGTTGGTTCTTTTTCCTAGGGACCTTTCCTCCAGCCTTTTTGAACTCATCTAAACCCCTACATGTTAATGTAACACAGTAAATTGCATAACTAAATAGTAATGTAATAACATATGTTAACAGATATGAAAATGAAATATTTCTCACCGGAATAATGCCATTTCCGTTGTGTGCCCATATTTTGAATTTAGTTTAGTCCCCTTAGGATCTAGATAATAGACAGTGAACATCTCGAGGACATAAATAGTTTGCTTTTGTATGATTGACCTGCATCATCCGCATCTATAGAAACAGTTATAGGGAAATTTATATCATGTTCGCCTAAACATATTTCCATACCCCTACAATTAGGACCTAACAGGATAGGTAGGTCCTGTGGAACCCAACTTGGTAATGTAGGAGGTGGAGGTGGAGGCCTAGATGCTCTGGGTTTCTTCTTTTTAACATGTATATATATATATATATATATATATATATATATATATATATATAAAATTTCAGATCAATTGACATCATATACACACACTAACAATTTAACGTAATGTAAATTTACCATATAGTTTCAGTATAGAGGACATCCACTTTTGGCCACAATATCACTCCTCCTTCTGCCTCACCAAGCGTTTCACAATCTGGGTGGGCATATGGCAATGGAAGATCCATCCAATTGGGTAATATATGTATCGGGCTCACACGAACCCAACCAGCTGGTAATGGAGACCCATGAAACATTTCCCCTGGTAGGGATGGGTAAGCTGACGCCTCTGCAATGACAAATCTTTACTTTTTAGACGGCATGGCTTCAACCCCTACAAATTTTTGTGTGAAGAATGTTATATACATATATACATATCATCTTGAAAACATATCATCTTGAAAAGACTAGTTACTATGTCATAAAAATACTTACAGCGGATGTGCTAGGTGTTGGGTCTATAGGATTACTCCCAACCTCTGCAGTAGGAGTAGAGAGGGATGCCAAATGTACTGTCTACTGAGTGGCAGTCAGAGATGTCTGCCACTTGCTCATTGCTTATTTGATTTTCCTATCAACTATCTTATCTACCTATACATGGGTAAAAGAAATGTTAGCTTCTGATTATTGAATTCTCTTTTACAATAACATTATAAAGAAAGAATAGGTTACCTCTTCTTGTGAAATTCCCACTTTTGGGACATGTTTGTGCTGGGATGGCCCAAAGAATGCTTTGATGCCCACACCAGCGCCTGTAGCCCTAACACATCCAGGATGCTCTGGGTTACCCAGAGCAACTGTTAATTCATCCCATGTACCCTCAGGGATGAACTTTCCTTGTTTCCTCAGCTCATGCAGCTCTCGCTAATCGCCAAAACAAAAATTTGTAATTAATTAAACACCACAAATAATCAATATTTGAACGATTGCTCTAAGAGTTGTATTTTACCATTTTTGCAGCCGCCTCAGCAGTTGCGGGCTTCCTTATTTCTCCCTTCTTATTTTGCCTACCAGCTATCCAGACATCATGGCGAGGCAGAGGTGTGGTACCTATAGTAGAGGACTCTTGAGTAGCAGCAGACTAAGCAGTAGACTCAGCCTGTAGTCTTTGGCGAATGCCTGCATACCCCTTTGGACACATTATGTGGTCATGCACATTCAGTGCACACCTTGCTCTTTGCGTCTCACTAAGGGCCTAGTTAGTATGCACATTAATGATTTGGTTAGTAACACTAAATGTTAATCTTGAATAGGTGAATACAACGTATATTAATTAAATTGGGAGTGACGCCTAATACCTTAAATTTATCATTGTTTCTTGAAGCAACAAACGCGTCCCATTCTTCTTGGTCCAGGAAGTTCCACTGTTCAGTGGTTGTCTTCTTCCTCTTGTCACCTTCTTTTATGTATTCTTGGGTGAGATTTATCCTATAGTTCCTTAGGACTCTCCCACAGCATTGCATCACGCATTTACGATGCAGCTTTTCATCCAATTCAAATATACTCTGCAAAATAGAATTGCTATTAACTAGTATCCAAAAAATTTATCTACAAAATAGAATTGCAAATTAATAATAACTCACACATAAATCCTTCCATATTACGTCTTTCTTCCCCTTAGGAACTTTATGTCAAGAATCTATCTTACAACCGCAATGTCTACGAGTAACATACCCAAGATATGAAACAAATGAATTGTGATTCACTCCAATTGCATTTCCTGCATTATCAAAATCCACAACAAGTTTGGGTCCATTACCCCTTTGTGCTATTAACTTCTTCATCATAGTGATGCCCCTTCTCTTGTCAACTTTTTGGTGTTGCTCATCAAGTGCATCAAGTGCTTCAAAGGGTACATGTGCATCATCAACCTAAAATTTGACAAAATAAACACACTTACAGGATATAACTATAAATGGACATGTAGATATAAATATATGATATATTTTAAAAACTTACATTGTGAGGCGGCGCATTGATGTCCTCACCCTCACGGTAATCATCAACACGGTCATCAGGAGAATGCTCAGCCATCTGAAAATTCACATTCACATTGTAAAGTAATTCACATTGTAAAGCTCACATTGTAAAGTTCACATTCACATTGTAAAGTAATTCACATTGTAAAAGTCATGTTGTAAAGTTCACATTCACATTGTAAAGTAATTCACATTGTAAAGTTCACATTCATAAAAATAAAACATATAAAAAAATATAAACATGCCTCTAATATTGCGATTTTTATCAATTAACAATCCTTCATTGTGATCTCCGCACACATACAAGTCATCATTAGCTTCAATATTTGTTGGTGTTGGCAACCCAACTGAGAATGGACTGGAGTCATCATACTTATCATGGTACTCTTCTTCATCTATAATATCTTCAATGAACTGTCTTTTACCATGAAGAACAACCAACCATTTATCATTTGCAGGATCATCGATATAAAATACTTGTTTCGCCTGTGATGCCAATATGAATGGTTCAACCTTCTCACCAATCTTTTCAAAGTTCACTAAAGTGAAACCCAATTCATCCACTATAACTCCTTTGGTGTTATCAACCCAATTACATTTGAAGAGCAGAATTCTAAAATCTATGTAGTCAAACTCCCATATGTCTTCAATGACACTGTAATATGACATTTTAGCTTCACGCGGACTCTTATCCTTTGCACTTGTAAAAAACATAGTTGACGCTTGAAGGGTGACCCCACTGTTTTGTACGACACTCTTATCATCTTGGCGCTTTGTGTAATATGTGAATCCATTAATGTCATACCCTTCATAAGACATAACATTCAATTTTGGTTTAAAGGCGAGGCATTTGATAGTTTCAGTAATATCATCTGGTGTTTGATATAGTTGATGTAAGACTTTATCTTCAAACCACTTTATAAATGTCTTGTTATGCTCTCTAGCAAGCCACATTGTACTGGGTCGAGGATATTGTCTCTTGATGAAATTGGTATGTTCCTTGATATAAACACTCACTTCGTCCATGTTGTGTAAAATATACAAGTGACATTGTTCCAACTGCTCACGGCTGATTACTTTCACCCACGATCCCAAAATTCCTTTGCCAAATTGCTCCTCAATATTCTTGTCATTACCAGGAGTGTCATTACCACTGAGAAAGTCATTACAAAAATCCATAACCTCTCTCGCCACATAACCCTCAATAATACTCCCTTCAGGCTGATAACGGTTTTGAACATCACTTTTAAAAATGCTCATGTATCGTTCAAAGGGATACATCCAACGCAAGAAAACTGGTCCCAACATTTTCACTTCCCTAGTCAAGTGGACAACAAGATGTACCATGATATCAAAGAATGACGGAGGAAAATACATCTCAAGCTGACATAGGGTAACAACCACTTCTCTTTGCAAATTATCAAGAGTATCAGGGTCAATAACTTTGCTTCACAGACTGTTGAAAAAGAAACAAATTATGGTGATTGCAAACCTTACATGCTTCAGCAATATAGATCGAATTGCCATATGCAATTTTTGTTGCATTAGAGTGTGACAATCATGAGATTTAAGACCTATCAACTTCAGATCTTTCATTGATACCAATCTATGGATGTTGGATGAGTAACCCTGTGGCACCTTAACATTTACCAAACATTCACAAAAAGCTTTCTTCTCCTTTCTATACAATGTGTAACAAGCGGGAGGTAAGTATGTTCTCTGATTTCCCATTTCATGTAATTCTGTTAATTCTGACCTTATTCCCATTTCATGTAGGACCAGACTGGATTTTATCCCATCTTCAGTCTTACCTGGTATATTCAACAAAGTACCAATGACACTATCAGAGACATTTTTCTCAACGTGCATGACATCGATACAATGCCTGACTGTCAAAGAACTCCAACAAGGAAGATCCCAAAATATTGACTTCTTCTTGGATAAAGATTTGTCACTCCGTGTGGCCATAGTACATTGTGATCTCTTACCATATTCATTGACAAAGTCTTTTACTCTTTCATAAACAACCTCCCCTGGTATAGGTTTAGGTGCACTCCGTTCATGCATTCAATCCATTGAATGCTTTGTGCTTCCTACGATACGGATGGAATTTTGTAAGAAACCTTCGATGAATGAGATATACAGTCTTACCGCCATGTTTTAGTCTTGTTGAATCAATGTTCTTTTCTCATATAGGACATGCTTTAGCTCCTTTGACACTATATCCAGACAAATTCCCATATGCTGGAAATTCATTAATAGTGCAAAACAACATAGCACGCAAACGAAATGTCTCTCTTCGTGAAGAATCATAGGTCATCACACCTTCACCCCAGAGTTTCTTTAAGTCATCAATCAGAGGTTCAAGATAAACATCGATATCATTTCCAGGTTGTTTAGGGCCCCATATCAACAATGACCTCATTACGTACTTATTTTTCATACACAGTTAGGGAGGAAGATTGTATATAACAAGCATGATTGGCCAATTGCTATGTTGGCTGCTCAATGTCCCGTAGGGATTCATCCCATCTGTACAAAGCCCAAGTCTTAGACTCCTGACTTCTTCACCAAATTTAGGGTACAATAGATCAATCTTCTTCCACTATGGGGAATCAGACGCATGTCGTAGGATCCCATCATTATTTTTCTTAACATTTGCATGCCACCTCAAATTCTTCGCATCTATCGGATTGACAAACAAGCATTGAAACGGTGATATTATATGTAGAAACCACATCACCTTGGCAGGAGAACCAGTTTTGGACTCCCCCGAAGTCGTCAATTTATACCGTGACACACCACATTTTGGACAATCTTTCAAATCCACATAGTCCTTTTGAAATAATACACAATCATTCGGGCATGTGTGTATCTTCTTGGCATCCATTCCCATTGGGCACAACAATTTCTTTACCTGGTATGTTGAGATTGGCAGCTCGTTTCCTTCAGGAAGCATTTCTTTCAACAAAGACAACAATGACGTGAAGATTTTATCGCTCCATCTATTGTTAGCTTTCAGCTTATACAATCTCAACACAGCGCTAAGCTTCGTAAACTTAGTACAACCTGTGTATAATGATATCTCAGCATCATGCACAATGTTTCTAGAAATGGGAAGTGGATCGGTGTGCTCTACCCCACAACTATCCAGCATCACATCAATGATGTCTACTGGAACTGGTTCATTCACATCTACGTCATCGGAGACAATTTCTTCTTCCACACAAGAACTGCTATCGACATCCACTGGTTTCGGGTTTGAAATCTCTCCATGCCAGTGCCATTCTGTATAGCCTTGTATAATCCCGTTGTACATGACATGACTTTTGATTTTGTCATCAGTGCTGACTTTCAAGTTGTTACGACAATGCCTACATGGACAGTAGAACCTATCTCCAGGTTATTTCCTATGTTCCTCAGCAAATCTAATAAACTGGTCAAGACCAGAAATATACTCTGGGGTGCAGCGATTGTGAATGGACATCCATGATCTATCCATTCTATGATCAAAGAGAAAACAAGTATATATTACAATAAGATTAGGGTCTAGGGTTAGAGTTTTTACATGGTTAAAACTTTAGGCCAACAAATACATGTGTTTTCATTCTTATATATAATAAATGTGTACCACCTATCCCATTCTTGAACACCTAATCTCACTATTAAGTGTATAATGTGTATTGGGTTTTCAAGAAAATTTCGGCAGCATTTCCCCGATATTCTCTAAGTACATATGTACTTCGAGAACAAATGGGGAAATGCTGCCGAAATTTTCTTGAAAACCAAATACACATTATACACTTACATCCTAAGTGAGATTAGGTGTTCAAGAACAGTCCCAAACCGGGGACTATCCAAGATTTACTCCTAATGAGTAAATCTTAGATGGGTTTCTAGACCAACAAATACATGTGTTGTCATTCTTATATATAATAAATGTGTACCACCTATCCCATTCTTGAACACCTAATCTCACTAGTAAGTGTATAATGTGTATTGGGTTTTCAAGAAAATTTCGGCAGCATTTCCCTGGTGTTCTCTAAGTACATATGTACTTAGAGAACAGCGGGGAAATGCTGCCGAAATTTTCTTGAAAACCCAATACACATTATACACTTACATCCTAAGTGAGATTAGGTGTTCAAGAACAATCCCAAACTGGGGACTATCCAAGATTTACTCCTAATGAGTAAATCTTGGACGGGTTTCTAGGCCAACAAATACATATGTGCTATCATTCTATAACATTGATTTCAACATTTCGAGTGTCCATGCATGTTCATCATCAAGATAAAGATTACACATAAATTAGTATGGCCTAGGGATGGAGAGATTCATAATTGATTTCAAAATTTCAAACTAGCTCATGCATTATCATCTATCTACACCATACAATAGGGATTCATGTAGATGTTAGGGTGACACATCACTACAAAATCAGAGATTTAACATTAGGGTTTTAATATCTTACATAGATTGATCACAAGATTTCAGCAATATAGTTAATTCAAGATTATGGTGAAATGTGTATTAGGGTTTTAATATCTTAATTCAACATGCATCAAAATTTACAGAATTAGGTCAAGTATTAGTATTCAATTGCAAATGTATCATGCTCCCCCCTTACCAAATGAATAAAAGCAAGGCCATGACCCTGTGGGCTAGCCACGACTGTGGCTGTGTTGGCCTACCACGGCTGTGTTGGCCAGCACGGCCGTGGTCGGCCAACATAGCCACGGCCGTGACCAGCCCACATGGTCGTGGCCTTGCTTTAATCCATTTGGTAAGGAGAGGGAGAAGGAAGAAGAAGAGGGGCATGGAGGAAGAAGAAGAGGGCTACCTATGGAGCAGCTAGCAGTGTGGAGAAGAGCAGTGGCGGTGTGAGGAGAAGCAGCGGTGGTGTGAGGAGCAGTAGCGGCGGTGAGAATCGAGCAGCGAGCTGGCAGCCGGAGCAGCTAGGTGCGCATCCCACAGCCGGAGCAGTTAGGCATGTGTCGTCCTTGGGAGGCAGAGGGCAGCAGTAGGTGTCCGGGCGGCGGAGGGCAGGGAGCCAGTGAGCACAGAGGGAAGGGAGTGCCAGCGGCGACGAGTAGGGAGAGGGTGGCGGCGGCGAGCAGGGAGAGGGTGGCAATAGAATCGTAGAATCATCAGACCTATTCTTAATCGCAATGAAACAGAGGAAGGGGAAGAGTCTACTTCGTGGCGGTGCTATTTAGTTACAAATAGGCATCAGTTAATTAAAAAAATGATGCTTATAACAAAAGGTGTCAGTTATGAATAAAAAACCGACACCTATACTCAATTATAGTCGTCGGTTTTTATACCAAAACTGACGACTATCCTCATATGCCGAAAAAAACAAAATGTTCTCAAATTATGACCATAGTCGTCAGTTTCCGTAGGGAACCGACGCCAAATAGGGGTGAAAATTTTTGTGGGTACAACACGCGCACCCTTATCCGCATCGGTTATTCTAAGAAAACTGATGCCCATATTGGAACTTTTGGCACAAATTTTATCTTCATTCAGCATTGGTTATTAGGTAAAATACCGACGTTGTATCTGATACTTTGGCGTAATTTTTTTTGCTCGAAAAAATTGGATTTCATGGGCTACTTTAGGCTTCGGTTTCTTTTCTTCAACCGACACTGAATGAAAAGTGATACCTATGTCTGGATGGTCTTCAAATATAGACGTCGGATGTCCTTATTATCTGACATTGAATGTTAACAACATCGGTTTTACTAAAAAACTGACGCCTCTAAAAGCGACGTTGAACGTTGTTTCTATAGTAGTGTATATAGCGACCAAGGTAACTAGGGCTAAGGTTGTGGTGACCAAACATGCTTAATGAGTTGAACAAGCTTAATTATCATAAATGAATTCTTATAACCCTAATATAACCTTGTGATATGCTTTGAAATCATAATACAAGCTTAAGTTTCAAATTTGGACCAATTTAGACACTATTTGAGCAAGTTATGCAATTTTATGCACATTTTGGACTTTTCTGCAATTTAAACAATTGAGAGTTTTTTTTGCAATTTATCAATTTCATTATGTTCCTTGGATATTCTCTCATCATTCTTGAGCTTGTTGAGCCATGGGGTACCTATTTAAACCTTTGTTTGAAGGTGTTTTCTCCAAGGGTGTTTTAGGGTTTTCCCCTTCACGAATGAGATACCTTTAGTAGCTATCAACTAATGAATTATTTGATTGGCTGGGAAATTTGACAAAGGAAAGATAAGCAGGTCTATACACATGATGGGGGAGCTACTTGTGTGTGTGCTTGTATATTCTTAATAAATTAAGGCCATGGATACTTGGATAGATACTAGGATTTCAACTTTTTCTTTTTCTTAATCTTAAGTGTCATATACTTATCCCCAAGCACCAAAACGAGCCATTTTCTCTCCACCACTTCCCTCCTTCTCCAAACCACATTCTTCCTCTGTTCATCTACGAATTTTTCTTCCCAAGGAAGAAGAAAGTGGGGATCTTCTTGGAGAAAGGCTTTAAGGTTGAAATTGACTTCATTTTAGGGTTGAAAAAGCTTCCTTCTAGTGATCTTGACCTAAAAGTGTAAGAATTCCATTCTTCCCTTCGTTTATTCCTTTGTTAGCCTTCCTCTTAGCTTTCTCTAAGTCAAAACTTTGCTGTTTCATGGTATAAATTGCTCTAAAGCTATAAAATCCTACCTTTCTTGCTCCTTATGCTTAGGGTTTGCTCATTTGATGAAGAAAGGTGCTAGATGGACGAATTCATAGTTTACTCTTGGATTTTCTACCCTACCTGCTCGATATTTCTTCTGTGTGGGGTTTCATCTTCTCATTAGGGGCAAGTTTTATAACTTGCTCCACGTTTCATGCTTACTATAATCCTTCCAGATCATGTTCTTGCTTGAAAATGATGATTCATGCACTAAAAAGTTATGCTTGACTTGGATTTCGATTTTTATAATGTTCCCTATTCTTATTTGATGCTACAAATACAATGCTTGACTCAACATAGGTTTTAATATATGAACTTGACCCAATGGTCAAGATATAATGTTTATTCCTCCAATAAAGTGGAATGATGGCTAATGTAATATGTTGGTACTAATAATGTGATTTAGATGGTTTCCTTTATATGATCAACTTAGGAGCTTACTTGTTGACAATGGATGGCTTGTTTTAAATGAACAGTCGATTGTGGGTTTTACCCTACTTTCAATGGAACTTTTTTTGTTGTTAATCAAGGGATGTGTAGGGTTAGAAGGTGACTCTTTCTAGAGAACAAATCAAGGACTTCATAGATGGCATTTTAAGGTGTTTACTTATGTAAACAACCCATGGCCTTACCTTTTAAACATCCAATGGTTTTGGGTGACATTGAGGTATGGTGATATGGGTTGAATGATGATGGAACAAATGGAGGGTTACCCTTAATAAGGTAGTCTTACCTGTTCACTCATATGAATAGGAGGGATGATAACCATATTGTTTTGATATGTAACCCTAAAGAGGTATAGCTTGTTATACCTTTAATATAACTAAATGATGGTAATTGGGTAAGAATAGTCCCTGAATGATTAATATAATCATGGAATACTCTCTTATTCTTGTTGAAGCCCTAGTATGCTATAACCTGATTGTTATACCTTAATTTATGTGTTGGTTCATACTTGAGAATGGTATGGAACGTGATGGTGATGCTTCACCTTATGCATCCATGATCCAATGGGGATGTCGTGAGTTAGAGTTTGGGTATGAGTGTTGATTAGTAACATTAATATAATTTATCTTGTAAACCTAACTCTAATGCAAATAGATAAAGATGAGTATTCGTGTTTAACATTCTTATATGATGGAATGATGGTGGAATAACCTCCTTAATATGATCATAACCTTGATATGTTAATCGATGGTTATCATAGCCACATGGTTGATACTTTCTTATGCTAAATATGTGCATTAAGAATATGATGAGAGTTAATCATATCTAGATTCCTTTCATGTTGATGTAATAAAGGAATGCTCTTAATGTTAATATAACCCTGCTATGATTGTTTATGAATATATCCTATCTCATTAATGTGATATTGTGTTGATCTGGTGTATTGTATGTAAGTGATGTTGCTGAGCCTTGTTATAGGGCATGCAAAGATAATGATGATCTTGTAGGGAATAATATGATGGTCTTAATGACCTTTGGGCATGTTTGAGCCCTAAATGAGGTGTAATACTGTTATGTTGACAAGGGTTGATACCCGCTGGTATTGTGAAAATGATTTATATCTTGTGATAGTATGATGACTAGTGTGGTCTCATGAGTGGCAAGTGAATACTACCATGTGATGATGAGATGAGAAATTATGTTTCACACGTTTTATATCTTTTCAAAGTTGTGATATTTATATTCTTGCTAAAAGTGAATTAGGGTTTGTATGTCCACTTGTTTGATGCAGCCTTAATTCACCCAATTGGCATAACTAATCAAGTGCAACTCTAATCATGTAGTTCCCTGTGTCGTAGAGCCATGTTCAGTGTCAGAACTTACTGGATGGTGAAATGATTATTCCTAAGGGAAACTCGGAGCACATACTGTTGAGTATGTGGGGGTGGCAAGTTGAGGATAAATCCTTGTCATCCACAATGCAGATTGTGGAAGTTGGCTATGGTCATGCCTCATACATCTGATGTCATTGAGAACGGTTGTGGCCGTGTCTTGGTGATTATAACATGATGTGATTAGAGAACAACTGTGGTTGTACCTCAATGATTGGATTTGAATACCCTGGTTTCTAGTGTCGTGACCTATACCAAGGTCAGACTAGTGGTTATCAACTTGACTATATGTCGATGTGGTGGTAGCTTTGACTGATATGTCACTGCATTTTTACTCATACTGACTGAGAGGATGATATCTTAGGATACCGGCACTCCTAAATCTTGTACGGAACTGAATAGCCCTTCGCAAGGGTCAGTTGTATATTGAATGGTATGATTCAAATTCCCCAGGGCATAATAAAAGGTGTAAGATAGTCGTGTAGCATTTCTATTTAGGGTTATACACAATGCTTCATATTGGATAATAACCCTTGTTTGCTTTCTTTTCACTGAGATCATGTGTAGTACAATAAGAGATAGTAGATATGCTTATGTTGTAGTTATGCTCATATTGTAAACATGGTTATGTTGTCAAATATATTGACATTAATGGTAAAGATGCTACTGCTAGTTATGTTTAATATTGCTAGCTTTGTAATTAGAGATGCATATACTACTAATCATGCTTATCCAGATAGTTGTGCTTATGTTTTTAGCTCTTCTTATGATGTTGATATGTTCAACCAAGTAGACATGCTCATGTTGTTGGCTATGCTATGTTACTAGACTTGCTCATGATGCTAGATATGCATATGCTACTGAATTGCTTATATTGTCAACAAGATAAAGGATGACAGTCTGGCTAATGATGATAGTTATTATCTGCTCCTTATGTATTTTGTTAATCATCAGTATTGTTGATATTATTTTTTATATCTAATTAAACTAATTAACTATTTAATTAATTAAAAATGTTGTAATCAATAAATGTTGTTGGAGGTTATATCTCTTACTAGGACATGGGTCTCACTCTTATGGTTCATCACATATTTTTAGGTAATCGGAAGTGATGAAAACAAACTTGTGGTAGCAAAGAGGAACTATAGTAATGAATCTTTGATAAAGTTGATTAGATGTCTAGTGTGTTCTAGAGTCATCCATGTACTCTCAGGGTCAGGAAGGAAAAGTTTGTATATGGTGTTTCAAATGAATTGCATTTTTGTTAGCATATTAATGCTTGCTTGTGTGGCATATATGAATATTGTTCTCATGTGTGTATATGTTGTGGCTAAGGCAATAGAACAGTTTGTGTCAAATTCTTGGCATAGTATGGATACAAGAAAGATGGGATCTTATTCAAATGTTTCTGAGCGGGTGTTGATGTTGAAATCGGTTTTAATTTAACCATATTTTTGGGTATGTGATTAATTAGTGATTGATTGTGTTTTATGTTTTGATTAATCTCGTTTAGTGTAACGGGTTCTTGCAAAACAAAAAGTTGATCTCACTACCAACATGGTCTTAGAAACCATAAGGAACCAAGAATGCATGTCAACTGAAACATATGTATAACATCAAGAAACTCAAGTGACACCAAGGTGAAAACTTCATGAAAGGATGAATCATCAAAACCCTAAAATAACCATCACCAAGATCAGCAAAGAAACCTTGCCATGAGAGATGAAACCAAGCGTCATGCTCATGCATGCGAGAAACAAAACCTTCTTCTAACATATTATATTTGAACCATAAACATGGTGATAAAACCAACATTCAAGATGCATGTAAGAACCATCAATTCCATCACCTACTAGGTTTCAGGTACATGAATTAGAGTTTAGGAGTAGAAATAACTAATCTATACAAGATTACTACATAATCATTAACCCTAAATCAAGATAACATCATCAAGAATCCTATAATCACATTTTAGAGATAATATAACATGCATGTAAGATCAAGTGCAACAATAGAAAAGGGGAGAGTTATATAACCCACCTTGAGGTGAAGACCAACTTCAAAAGCCAAGAAGCTCCAAGAGAGAGAAGAAATGCTAAGACTGGATCAACTCCAGCTCTAAGCAAGATCACCTCAAGAGAATAAGAGCAAACCAAGGTCAAAGAAAACCCAAAGAGAAGAGGGTACAAACCCTAGGTAGAAAAAGAAAGAGAAAGAGGAGATATTCATCTCAATCAAGTACTACCATGGAAAACATGGATTTGGCCTCTGTTGGAGAGAAGCTCCTTAAGAAAGCCACCATCGAGAACCATTATCTTGGCCAAGAGAAGAATAAGGAGGGTAGGATTTAAGAAAAATGGTATTAAGGAGATAAACCACTAACCAAGCTCAAGGATCACCAAAGGATCGAACAAAGGGAGATGATCAAACCCTAGATCACCACACGCAAGAGTTTGACCTCCTTCTTCAAGCTCTAGAACCTCCACTTGCACCACCAAGATCAAGGTTCGACACCAACCAAGAAGAGAGAGCTAAAGGGGTCACTTGCATGCAAAACAAGGGGTATAAGTACCCGAGGGTAGGAGAGAGATAAAGGGATATGAGGTGTAAAGATACTAGGACCACTCATGACACTTGTCCCTCAAACACCTCAGCCATGCAAGCACTCAAGATGTACATGAAAGAAATGTCATTAAAACCTAAGTATTGTAGCGACCACTTAGGTTCTCACCACTCAAATGGTAAAACCAAACCAAGGTTCAACATGGTAGCGACCGCTACCCATGTCAACCAAAACAACTGGTCGCTACAATATCAACACAAGCAAAACCTAGCAACCAAGATCAAGAGAAAGCATATGGGTCATGAAAAACTTAGCCAAGATAATCACTTTGGTTGAAATACTCTCAAAGGAACAAAGCACATCAGTTGCTACTCAAAAAGGATCATCAACTTGGTCGACACTCCCCGTCAACTCATGCATCCATGCAAACCATCCAAACCCTAACATCAACACACATGATGCCACCTTATCAACCAAGGTCCAACAAGGCACTCCTATGCATCATTCTCTCTCTAATGATACTAAGACACAAAAGGCACATCCAACATGTGAAAAATTGCAAGATAAACGCTTAACATGGGTAAAATTCAACTTGGTCCAAATAAGCACACATAAAGCATAAGAAGCTCAAACATCATGCAAACTAGACTGAACTAAAAGCACAAGCATGTCACATATTATTAAGGTGCATCACATGATTAGATTCAGGTTTAAGAATCTTATTATGCAAAGAAAGCAAGGTCAAGCACTAAGCTGGGCTAGGGGTCTTTCACAAAGGACGAAGGAATAACCAACCACAAAGCATGTTATTCCACCAAGATCCACCAAAGAATATGCCTCTCAAAGTCAAGGGAGGCTTGATCCCCCTAGGTGGTCTTCCCAAAATCCTCTCTAAGATTCAACATGTTGACAACAACACCATTTATGAGAGAAATATCTTATATAACCTAACAAAATGACAAACTGACCACCTTACATAGATTGCAAAAGAAATGGAAAATAAAAAATGTTAGGGGAACTTGACCAGACTTCCTAAAATTATGTGTATGCATTGGTTACTTGAAAATATAAGTAATTGAAACCATGCCTGGGTCGTGGGGAAGTATCAACAATTTTTTGAGTAAACAACAAATTTCTTCATCCTAGTTTTAGGGAAGTCAATCAGTTTCCCGAAAACTGATCTGCCACTTGATCAAGTCATCATTGACTAATGACCAGGCTTCTAGATCTAAAATTATCATGCCTTAACTTAAAATCAGTTCATTTCATGTCCAACCTTTGGAACACAAACTCTAACACGACCAAATCCATCTTCTCACACACATAACCCTATTATACTCATATATACATGCACTAAGCCCCCAAAACCATAAATTATCATCTATGGACATACACAACAAGATCAACAACGTTAATTTTTTATCTATTAGGATTATCACATAACTACAACATACTTCTTGTTCATCAAGTTTGGGTTTCACCCTCTTATCTCAAGAGTTATTCTAACTTAGGGCTTACTCAACCCATACTTTATTACACTTCCAGAGAATGATCACAATCAGTTTCATGTAGACATTTTTCATTTTTCACTCAAGTTTTAACCATTCAATCATTATTTCATGACAAGCATAAACTTAAGTCATTGATCAACATATCAAAACATCATATTATCTTATAAAAAAAGGGATCAAAATCGTAAATAATACAAATAATATGTAAAATTGAACAAGGGTGTTATAGTCATACTGTCTCTTTTCTAATTATACTTTGCATCTCGACCTTGTATGTTATTATCATAATTTCACATTGTCTTCATTCAAATGCCTGATTATATGATTTTAGTTGAATGAATTTGATGTCATATGATACACATGAAATTATAATTGATGATCTTAAGTTATAATAGGGTTCATTATAAATATGACATTTGTAGTGTTTCCTATAGATGCATTAAATAAATATAAATTTTCATCAACTTAATGGTAAGTGATTGTTAAATCCTATATACGACTCAGATAATCGGTTAATTAGTAAAGTCAAACAATCACCTATTTAGATGTCGTGAATATCATGTTCTCTTATAGACACAATATTTGGGAAATGAAATAGGTCCCATTTTAGTACTTCTTATAAAGATCATGAGATACATATCACATCTCTATGTCTATAAGACAAGGCCACAAGAATTTATGCAAGATTCATATGGGTGAGTAACTTGCCTAAATCCTTATGCTAATATGAAAGTCTATATCTTTAATGGTGCCTCATATGCTATATCCTCTTGCTGTGCCCATCCTTAGTACTTGGGTTGATAACATGTTGGTAAGGAAGCCAAGTTTGCTAACCTAGCATGTCAAAGAAACACTAAAATGTGGGAGGTCTATTTTTTATCATCATAAGGTTGTTGGCTAAACCCTAACATATGGATGATGATTCACTGGAATAAGTTGATGTGGAATCTTATATCTATCTGTGTACAAGTCAAGTAGTATGTTGGGAATTATGTGAAAACGAAAAAGCTATATACAAGTTCACATTTATTGATATTACATGTTTTTGTTGATTTATGACTTAACTAATGACAAATATGCCATAATATTGTAATCATCTTTGAAACTCTAACTAATTGAGTTTGATTATTAGTGTGAAATAAGTTAACTCAATTTACTAATAATTGCATTTAATGATATTTCACACTCGCACGTGGTTTCTCACTAAGACATTGTATGGAACCCACTATTTGTTGTTTTTAGGTTCTACATTCATTTATGATCATTCTGAGATGAATCATCTTAGTAGATCATTTTCATCACTTTATGGGTAAATACTTATAGTGTTATATTTTTTGTTAGGTTTCATCCCTATACTAGGAGGTCATGGGGGTGAATCATGGTTTTTTTATATTTTTTTGATTCGATACATAAGAATTGTGTATGCGTAGACTCTCGTTTAATACTTATTGTATCTTGTACATGACATCATCATTTTTTTCATCACCATCATCATCTAAGCCTCTGTTCCAACCATGTTGGTCGGCTACATGAATCCTTGTTTGTCAATTAGGTCTGTTATTGGTCATATTTTGATGAAGTAAAGATTCAAAATCTCTCTTTATAAGCAATTCCCAGTTTAATTTGTGTATGACTTTTAATCTATTTTTTTTTCTTGACCTAATAGCATTGCTTAGAGTAGGCACGTTAGTTGATGTGTTAGGATTGGAAAAATTAATATGGGAAATCTACTAGCACGATGCTTAATTGAAGTACACAGTGTTGAGTGTGTAAGCGGTTGTTTAGAGGGTTGTGTCTAGCCTTACTCAATGGAATGAATCTAATACCATATCAAATGACCCTTATGTAACTTTTCCTCCATGCCCACCACCTCCACGTTATTCCTAATATAGTCATTTCTCAAGTGATCTTTTCTTATCTCCCGAACATCCATCTCATGATACACATTTCAACCATATTCATCTTGTTGAGACCATGTTTCTTCTCTACACAACATTCACTCCCAGACTGTAACGACCGGGCCCACTACCCAAGGCTCTAGTAGAGTTTCAGAAATGACGACTAGCCCTACAGACCACCACTAGCCTTAACTGCGCGCTTTGTCCTCACTCACGCGCATGCCAGGATCAACTTCCCGACAGGTCACCCATCCCAGTACTACTCCAAGTTGAGCACGCTTAACTATGGAGTTCTTAGTGATGGGCTCCTGGAAAAGGAGGTGCACCTTGGTGATATGGGTAGTCCAAACATTCCTTTTAAGATCATGTTATCCGAGGCCTGAAATCCTAGGATGTTACAATCTCCCCCACTTGGACTCTTGACGTCGTCATCAAGGCTCAACTATATGGCCTCATAATATGTCCTCATTTCAATGTTGACCCAACATGACCCATGGACACCCAGCTCCCGATCACGGAACACCAGCGTAAGGGTGGTTATATCACCATGGATAGCTCTTTCCTACATGCCTGGACCCATGCGGGCCCCACCTACTGGAGGGGTTATGGCTCTGATACTATTTGTAACGACTGGGCCCACTGTCCAAGGCTCTAGAAGAGTTTCAGGAATGACGACTGGCCCCACATACCACCACTAGCCTTAGCTGCGCGCTTTGTCCTCACTCACACGCATGTCAGGATCAACTTCCCGACAGGTCACCCATCCCAGTACTACTCCAAGCTGAGCATGCTTAACTATGGAGTTCTTAGTGATGGTATCCCGGAAAAGGAGGTGCACCTTGGTGATATAGGTAGTCCAATCATTCCTTTTAAGATCATGTTATCCGAGGCCTGAAATCCTAAGACGTTACACAGACAACACGGTAGTCCAATAGATGATCTATATAACTTAGTTTTCAATCTAAGACGCATCTTATAGTCATGTATCACTCTAGTTACACTCCTCCATCTCAACCATCCTACAATGTCTCCAAAAACATGCATCGTCTTGAACATCACCATCTATTTGAATAATAGAATCCAAGTAACAAACCATATCATATTGGTACATCTGCTCTTTTCAACTTGGCCCCACAACTTATAATTCTTAATTGGCTGAAAATGCAATGTATGTACTCATCTTTTCTCCTACGTACCATTAATCTTTTTGGTTCCAATACATTTCTCCAAAGTTCAAATTTATCGTTCAATCTATCTTTCATTTCATCAATACATGATATCATCAACAAATAGCATCCACCAAAGAATATCATCATGAACATACTTTGTCAACTCATCTATAACAAGAAAAGTGTTGAACCTTCATGTATCCCAATAAGATAGGAAATGTTGGTGTCTCTCCTTAAGGAACCCTAACACTTAGATTGGAGCTATCATATATGTCTTTATTCAAGTCAATGTATTGTATTGGCCCACATTTTTTTTCCAGAACCCTCCACATCGCTTCTCATGGTACGCAGTCATAAACCTTTTCCAATTTAATAAAAACCATATAAATATCTCTTTTGCTATCTGGTAATTCACTATAAGCATTCTTAAATGAAAAATAGCATATGTGGTTTATCTTCTATTGATGAAAATAAATTAGTTGTTTTCTATCTGCATTGTAGATCTCTAATAAATCATAAGCAAGTGTATGGACGAGTAGATAATGCTTACAATCATGTTTTGGAAGAACAAAAGATTTTATTGTGATGATTATTGTAGATTTAGCTAGTGGGTCTCACCTGATGTGTTGTTAGGGAGATCTCCCCAAATTGAAGGGGTTTAAATCTTCTGTGCCCATCCATTGTGTCCACTTCTATGCTCAGAACATCTAATCCCTTAACTTATTGGGTCCATGGTAGAGTGTACAGACGGCGTGTGTTGAGCACATTATCCCGGCACAGAGGATTTCAACTCGAAGTGAAGATCGAACGCCACAAGATCTAAACTTACCCTTAATACTTCCATCATCACCGTTTATTCTACTCGAATTTGAAGGAAGTAATGAAAGATCTTTCCTTGCATATCAATGAAACACAATCACCATCACTTCTGTAGCTCAGACACCGAAAACAAAAAAGATCATAATGGAATATCGGAAACAAAATGTTGTGAGTTCACCTTGTCATTCCAGTTGCTTTGGAATACAGCGTAAAATAAATTGAAATGCAGCTCATCCTCTAACTGGTCCTAATGGAATATCGGAAACAAAATGTCGTGGAGGACAACAGAACCCAGCCGGGAAATTCGAACGTCACAAAAGGGACAGGAGTTTTGGAAAGGTAGAAAAAATGATTAAATTAGTGAAGGAAAGGGTCCGGGGCACACCGCACACCCGTGCTGAAAATTCATTGCCAATCCAAGGACGCGTTGAAACTTCTGCAGTGACGCACAGACCACACGCAAGCTCGCAGACCTTTTCAGGATTATTCGGTTTAGATAAAGGGGAGAGAGAGCTTACCATACTAACAAATGGAAAACTATTTCGTCTTTGTTTCAGTCCAACTTGCGCCTCCTTAATTGCAAATTATCAAGATAGCTGATTGAGTTAGAAAGGTCGGAATTCCGATACCATCCCCCAGTTCCAGAGAGATGGCCCGAGGCACCAGACCATGGGAAGGGCGAGAGTAGAGAATCAGTAAGTGCGGAGAATGGAAGTGAAGCGCATCCCGGCGGAGCAGGAAGCAACGGCGAAGACAAGTCAATAATTGGTAGGGAGAAGATCAGGTGGTTGGGAACAGGTAGTAGAAACTGTAAAGTAGTTCGTCCGGGCAAATCATGGAAGCACGGAAGGCAGTGATTCTGTCGTCGGCGGCGATCCTATCGTTCGTCATCTTGATTATCATTCTGCGGCTTCGCCTTGGGAATACCACCACCTTCTTCGGTCTCGCCGCAGCTTGCCTCCTCGGCATCATCGGCATGTTCGTGTGGCTGCTACGGCAGTACACGGACCTGGACAACCGGCGCCAGCTGTCTATAATACGCCGCGCCGCGCAGGACAGGGAAGGGGAGCAGATTCAGTACGAGTACAGCTTCCTCCGCCGCGTCGCGGGCCTGCCGGCCAGATTCAAGTACGAGACCCTCCTTGCCGCGACGGACGGGTTCAGCGCGGCAATAGGGCGGGGGTCATCGGCGATGGTTTACAAAGGGATCCTGGATGACGGGACAGCGGTTGCGGTGAAGAGGATCGAGATCGCGGAGGAGCAAGGGGAGCGCGCGTTCCGTGCGGAGGTCTCCGTCATCGCCAGCGTGCAGCACCTCAACCTCGTCAGACTCCTCGGGTACTGCATCCTCCCCAACCACCCTCGATACCTGGTCTACGAGTTCGTGGCGAACGGGTCTCTCGACAAGTGGATCTTCCCACGGGCATCCAAAAAGGCCAACCGGAAGGCGCGGCAGCCTGTGAACCACTACGGCGTCAACGGCCACGGCGACCAGAGAGGGGGGTGGGATCCGGATATGGATACGCTGAAGCAACAGCAGATAGAGCGGTGCCTGCCTTGGGCGCTGCGGTGCCGAATCGCGGCCGACGTGGCACGGGCACTGGCGTACCTGCACAGCGACTGCCGGAACAAGATCCTGCACATGGACGTGAAGCCGGAGAACATACTCCTCGATGAAGGGTTCCGTGGACTCGTCGCCGACTTCGGGCTGTCGAAGCTGATGGGCAGGGACCAGAGCAGGATCGTCACGACAGTGCGCGGGACTAGAGGGTACCTAGCTCCTGAGTGGCTCCTCGGCCGCGGAGTCACGGAGAAGTCTGATGTGTACAGCTACGGGTTAGTACTGCTTGAGATCGTCGGCGGCCGCAGAAGCGTCATGGTGGAGGAAGAAGAGCAGAACCAGCAAGACGACTCAACAAGGGCACCGGTCAGAAAGACCAAGTGGTCCTTCTTCCCGAAGATCGTCATGGACAAGGTCAACCAAGGGCGGGTCATGGACATTGTCGACCGGAGGCTGCTAGAATCGGAGGCGACTAATGGCGTTGTCATCGAAGAGAAGGATGTGATCAATCTGGTGCACGTGGCAATGTGGTGTATCCAGGAGGATTGCAAGCTTCGGCCCAGCATGGCCAGAGTTGTAGACATGCTTGAAGGGAGGCTTCCCGCTGAGAAGCCGCCGGACACTAACATGGTCATTATCGATCTCCTTGGCATCAACGACGGCTCGGACGCTTCCGGCACTACGGCCGCGGCCGTCCAGAATGAAAGGCCAGCGAGCCAGTCCAGGCTGTCCATCTGCTTCTCCGGTTTTTCCACGATGTCGCCTCGGTAGCCGGAAAATTCGTTGGTAGGTACACAGACCTATCAGCACGCCATTAATGTAACAGCAAGTAGACAGGATGATTTTTTTTTAATTAGATGGGAAAAATACAACACAAGCCCCCATGGTTTTTCAGTTCGCCAATTGGCGTGTACATGCTGTGTGTGAATCCTGGAAGTCGTCCGCCCTCAGCTTTTCACGAGCATGTGCATATGCAATGCCTTTTTTTCTCTTTTGATGGCTTTTTTTATGTTGAAATTGCAAGGAGAAACGAGATATAAGAAAGTTTCAATAGAGAACTTTTTGAATTTATAGTTCGGCCACTTGCTGTACAATATTCGATACTAACAGCATGGTTCACCTTTAGTAATTACTAATCTTATATCTTAAGTCATTTTATAGCGCGAAGTTATGGATGGCATTGCATGTTAATGATCCCCTAAAAGAAGTTATTATTTGGACAAAACATTATACTCCAACATAGGGCTGTCAATGAGGAGGATATTACCCATTTGTCCATTACCCATAACCTTGTAGGTCTTTTTATCCACATTTATTTAACAAAAATATATAATTATATAGAATGTTCTAGTTAACATTTTACCCTACTTTGTGGATTGTGGTTTGTCTCCCACACCCACTCACACTCAAATGTTTGTATTATACTAGTGAACGCACACGTGCACATGCACGTGACATATAAAATTTGTTGGAAATGTGTGGAGAGAAGACTCGTCCGTGAAATGGTCCATACGGTAAAAATAATTTGTGTTGGTTGTTTGAAAGGAGAGAATCAATGAACCGTTTCCGTGGGTTGGAGAGAGATATATAGAATTAAAGATAATAAAAGTTAATAGGAGATTGTGGGAATAAATATTTATAGGAGCAAAATTCCTTGAAAAAATGAGAGAAGAGAGTGAATTAAGGAGAGCGCAACATCAAACTCGCTCTTTTATAGTAGTATAGATTAATATTAAACGTTGAACCAGTTAAAAGAGACACTGAAAAATTAAAAAGGATGACTGCTCGCTCCCTAAGCCTCTTCTCTACTTGCTTAATAATATGGATTTTTCTTTTTTTTTCTTATCTATGTTTTGAAATTGTCTAGACTTCCCTTTTGTGGTCACATTTCTCATCGTTGTAGCGTGAGAAGTGAGTGGTTGATATTGTGAAGATCATTAGTGTGGAGAAATTTCCCTACGGAAGTCGACCCGACAAAATAGTCAAACTCTTTTCACTTTTTTTTTTACTTGACCCTCATCGGAGAGTGAAATCAATAAGAGAGTTTTCTCAAAAAAATATAACCACATTGACTTGAATAGAAAGAGATATTTTATTTTTATCCTTGAACGAATGTCTAGACATATTACACAAGTATAAACATTTGTATGCTTATATTCACATTTGTGAAAATACAGGTTAGCAAGATGTGACTTAATCTTCATCACCCTAGACACCATCTTAAAATAAGTTAACATTTTTATAAAATTATTTTTATATCAAAATTGCTCATGTACTCTTTAACCTCCTGATTTATCCTATGAGGAATAATGTATGGACAAAGAGAGGATAAAGGAATTGCTGAGAATGGTAGTTATCCTTATCCTTACCCGCTACCCTCTGGGAGATAAGGATAGAGGCTTACCCTCCCATATCCTCTACATTGACGGTCCTACTCCAGCGGATAGAGGAAAAGTATGCCATAATGGTATGACTAAAAGAGAAGAAGGTTGGTGGACAGAAAAGTAGAGGTGAGCAAATATCGGTCTTGACCATAAGGCCTCACTTTGTCGAGTTTGGCTCATTATGCGGTCCTCACTTGTATCTTCCGTCCGATCCATCTAGGTATTGAAAATGATACCCCAAAAGGAAAAGAATAGATAAAAGATAGCATAGTAAAATTGATAAGTTCATTTTGAATTACATGTTTCGGGCAACATTTTAGGAAAGATATAAAGGATAGCAAAAGAAAAAAAAATGCTATAACTTCCCATCAAGATAGAAAAATAAGGTGTTTTGAAATAATGTGACTTCAAAAAGGGTTCACTAGTCATAAAACAATAATGCATGTACTGAAAGAACAATATAAGATTATTTCTTTAAATCAACTTTACGAATAGATGGGTACACCCATCAACACATAACATGGTGATCGCATTGTAATATAATTTTCTTAATAAAATGCACATAGCATGGTGATCGCATTGTAATATATTTTTCTTAATAAAATGCACATAACATGGTGATCGCATTGTAATATATTTTTCTTAATAGAATGGTAGGGAAATGACACCACTACCCCCAATCCAAAGGAGTATGCACCGCCACCTACTACTCAGGTATGTAACAAGATAAATGGGGACCACCACCCAAGCATCAGGAAAAGACATCACCACCTGATCCCAATATTTATACCAGAATTCAATAGGCACCACCACCTAAAGAACAGATACATTTTACATTATGCTAGTAACCACAATTGTCCTAAAGAACAAATATTTCACAGAATGAATCAAATATTTTACATTATACCAGAATGCAATAGGCACCACCACCTAAAGAATAGATACATTTTACATTATGCTAGTAACCACATTATCCTAAAGAACAAATATTTCACATGTAAAGTCCATTCACAGAATGAATCAAATATACAAACATAGATGCAAGCATGAGAAAATGGTCTAAGTTGCAACATGAAAATCATTATAGAATATCTAAAATCAAGAGAGAGAGAAAAATCAAACAGGAAATGGTTCGTTGAATTAAATAAATATAAGAGGTGATTGGAAAAAAATAAAACTACTTGTGCATTCCTTAACTGGAGCAATCTTAGTTTCCTCTCACCAAGTAAGAGCTATCCCAAACGTAAAATCAAACTCAACATTAAAATAACTAACGAAGTTTATTATTAAACACCAACTTCCACTAGATGATTCCACTACAATTAGGATATACTATTAGTTATAAATGATATGTTGTTGTTATTTCATTAAGTTACTATTCACCCATAAATTTTCTAAAAACGAAAGAATTGCTTATGAATTTATCAATAATAATGTATTAGTTATGCTTATAAATAGATAAATACCATGAGGCAATATTCTGATATGCTCCTATATCAAGCGTAATTCATAGGAATGTGTATGTTCATTGCTTATACTCACAATTCATGGTGTGGCAGAGACTTAAAATGTGGAAATGACCTAATTACCCATGTGAGGTGTTACCAAATCTAATAATCATGAGGGTACAAATGGAAATTAACCCAAAACAATGTTCTAACTAATATATGCATTGCATAGAAACTGATGCTTAGTTTGTGAAGGATCAAATTCATGACCCACTAAAAATAATTATCAACCGAGGTGATCATCAATATCCTCACCTCATGTCAAACTCAACAAGCCCAATGAAGGGTAGTAAGGTGATCTTAAACTTTGTACTAGATTTCTACTATGGCATGCTAGGTGTTGGGGCTCAACGACCCTATAAAATTAAATCACATCAAATACAAGGTCTTGAATTAAGGTGAATCTAACCATGGAAAAACTAGGGTAAAAAGAAGATAGGTGGCATGTTAATCCTACAAAAACATAAATAGACTTGAAAGTGGGAAAACAATTATAATACCTCAATTGGTTGAAAATGATCTACAAAAATCCTCACTAAACTATGGAAGCAACTCCAATTCCTTGGCGTGTCCATCGTGGAAAACTTGTGACTTTACACACAACACGATAGGGTTGTGGAACAAGTCTCTTGAGAAAATAAGGTATCGAAAAGGGTTTAGGAAAATTTTGAAAGGTGTGTGTGGTGTTGGTGATAGGGTTATCTCTATATTAGGAAGTTGGGGAAGTATAGGATATTGTTTGGATAGATGAAGAGAGAAAATTGTATACTAAAGCATGGGAAACTCCCTAGTATATCAAATATTGATGAATTTGGGTTTATCATATATGTAATAATATCAAGATTATAAATGAAAAGAAATCCAAGGAAAATCATAAGGAGGGAGGGACATAGAGTTGAATGGTGAAAGTTTTGAGGACTATAAAGTCCCAATTCAATGGGTAATCGAGCAAGGGAGATGAGTCCAAAGGCCTTATTTTCACCCAAATCTAGTGTCTAGCCCAAATTGTGAAGACAAATCAAAGAAGGAAAATATAAAAAATAACTAGTGATTATAATAAATTTGTGAAAGACATTTTTCCATTTAAATATTAAAAATTCCTAATAAAATGCAAGAAATTTATAGTTTTAGTGTTTTCTAGGGTTTTATCTAGGAGTATCTTCTTAAATGCATTCAAGGCCATCAAATGTATCCAAAAAAAGTATAAGACAATGTTTTTTAGCTAATGTGTGGCTTAGGAATCCAAATCTGACCTCACTTGTTTATTTTGAGATTAAAGATTGGGTGATTTATGATTCTAATTATTTAATATTATCCACATATTATTTAGTTTTGGTATATATTTGGTATTTTGTAAGACAATATTGGATTTTATCTAAGAATGGGGAAATTTATTAAAAAAAATTCTTGAACCATTACATGATTTTTTTTTTTCAAGTTTCACATTTTTTATCTATTTGGGTTAATAGAATTCAGGTAATTATAAATTCATTATCCAAATTTGTATTTAATTTCATTAATGACCAATAATATCTTTTAGGCAAGTTTTGTATATTGTTATTTAGTTTTTAGCATTGTTAAAAATATACATAAAAAAATAATTCACATCCTAACATATGTAACCAACTAAGTTAAGAATGTACACTAATAAGGTGTGATGTATTAGTGTGTACATGTGCATTATTCACTATATTGAAATTAGTGTTTTGGTTCACTAGTTCACGTGATTCACTATATGAGATCATTTCTTCTACTAGTTTGATTGATGTATTAAATGTAATGGATTATGTAAATTGAAATCTATGAGTTATGTCACACATTTAAGGTTAGGGTTAGATACTAAATAATTATTATTGAGACATGCATCGTATGACTATATATCCTTAATATTATTATAGTTTTTATTTGCATATTATTTTTGTATACTACTGACACACAACCCTGAGATCAAAAAATAAGAAAGCCACAAAGTCAAGTATATCATGCAAAAAAATCTCAAAACCAGCAAGTTGAATTCAATCTCAACTAACTTTGAAAAATAATTAAAGAAAGGAAATGTTTAAACAAAAATCCCAACAACATTCGCATAAGAGATCACATAAAGGCCTATTATATCCATTGATAAGTTGGTAAGTGTTGGAGTTCTTCATATGTGACCTAATTCATCACATGTTTGTACATAAGATCTGTGACAACCTCGATTTTCTCTCTCCTATATTGTACTACTACTCTCTCATCAATTATCTCTTACTCAATTTATATTAGTTTCATAATTGGATAGTTGTGTTGTTCCAATTTTGGCCACTATGAGGATCAATTTCACAATGTGGGGTGCTATTTTGCACTTTTGAACTAAAGAATCATGCTATAGCATCACCGTAAATTGAAACATTTATATATGATCTTCATACTCTATAATGTATTTCATGTTATCAAGGATTCAATTGTGTTTCCAACAACGCAAGAATCACCACAATCAGACCTCCCTAGCTCTAGTTATGATGTTTTGAAGATTGGGTGTTTCAACCCTTTTGCTTTTCCGGTTCTATTTCTCCAGGTCGGCCTACATGGGCCCAATTAGACTTTGGGGCCCAGCTTCTTGCCTACTCTCTCCCATCCCCCCTTCCTCTTTGGGAACCAATCGGGGGTACAGGAACACTTCTTGACGCCACCAGTTGGGTGATGAAAGGGAACGGAAGACAGCAACCGAACCCTAGCCGCCTTGTCCAAGTTATAAGCCCCCCCTTCGAGTTCTAACCCTAGTTCCCCTTGTCTTCATTTCCCTCCCATTGTTTGCTCGATACGCCAGCCATCTTCCCCCTTTCTTCTTCGTGGTTACGTCTGTAAGATGGATAATGCACATCATGCTTAGGCTGGTGGAATCTTTCTGTGATTCTTTCCCACATGCTCCCCTCGGCTCCAAGCCTTCTTCCCATCGCCCCCTCACCTTTTATGTTGCTCAGATGCAGCAGCCATGGACACGGTTTGCCCCCGCCTTGGTGTTGCCATGTGAGACTGGAAAAGCAGCCAGGATGGTGCCCTGACCAGAAGGAACCCTTCGGTGCTTTGGGGTTGTGGCAGCACCGCCCAGCACCGATGTTTGCCCCGACGCCACACTCCCCTCGCGTGGAGTTTCTGTGCTATGATGGATTGGAGACGGGGAAGAAGTTCCCCTGTTCGTGCCTTGTTCCACACAGGGAACAGAGACATCGTGCAAATGGGATGAAACCCCAGCGATCCGGCTGGGCTGGGTTGTCACTGGATAAGGAAAGATGTGTCCAAGGCCCAGTGCGTGGGAGGCCCAACCATGAGGTAAATTCCTCTATCCCCAACAATTATGGTTAAAACTTCCAAAACATGTAACATCTTGCTCCTTTAGTCAAAACCCACATATAATATATGAAAATATATGAGAAGAAAAAGATCTACAACTTAGGCATGGTTTGAGGACCTGAATATGATCCTAGCTCTCATGTTTTCCAAAAACGTCTACCTTTTGATCTTCTTAACATATTTAATGCAATATTATGATCAAGCTTGGAACTTTGATGAACTTTCACCCTCCTAATCATGAGATCAATATTTTATGCCATTGGAACCCTTGGAAAACCTTATAATATTCCTTGTACCCTTGATGGCATAAGCATGGTAATTTGATAATTGTATTGAATATTGGTACCCCATGTTGGTGATTTGATGCCCAGATCCTAGTGGACAGCACCCTACTTTAAATGTATTTCCTATGTTCTTTTCTTGCTGATCTTGACCATCCTTGATGCTTGGTTCCCTTTAATTGATAATATTTGACCTTGATTACTCTTTTGTGAGTCCTTCGACCCTATAATGCATGTAAATGCCTTAAACCTTGATATGATCATAGAAAGTGCATGGAACGTCGTAATGGCATGAAACTCGACCCACACCATCACCATGCCCTCTAAATTAGTATAAGATCACCTAACATACCAATAAGCAACTTGTAATCCACTTTGACCAAAACCCTAAAATGCATCTAATAGGGTTAATGATGAGAATCTAATGTATATATGCAATCTTGTTCTTAATCAGGTTTGGCATGTGGCTAGATGGTAATGGATGTGTTAGGTTATGAAATCTCTGAATTGGGTATGGGCCTTATCTAGTTATATGACTATCGCTTTGTTGCTTGAAAAGACATATATTGTATGCTTGTTTGTCTATTTGCTCAAATATTTCCATGTAGTATTTCTATGTCTTACTTGATGTTTGCCTCATCTATTTTATAACTTGAACACATATATAGATGGAACTCCATTATAATATTGTTGATTAAGGGTTAACTCTTGGTTACGTCCTTGAGTTCCCTCTCGTATAAAAGTGTTAGATAAGCTTGAGCACCCTTACAGACCCTTCCGACGGGAAGATGGTCAAAGACCTTAAACATGCTTGATATTGTTGGTATAATGGAGTGAAATGACATAAAATATGGTTTCGCATTTGTTAAAAAATTAACATGTTTATTCTTGTTTGTTTAGTCTTGAAATCTTTTCAAAATTATGCAATGCTTATACATATATGTATCTTTCTGCCCCATACTCAACACCTCATGTGTTGACCCATTTCTCGTATGTTGTTTTTAGGTTCAGAGATGGCTAGAAGGTTGATGGGCTTGGTGAGCTATGCTAGGTGTACTTGTTGTAAGATCCAGATATAGTATACAAGAGCAGACTTGTACAAAGTGACTCTTGAATATGTAATTCAAATCATGTAATATAATAATGTTGCTTAATATATCTTGTTGATTGTTGAGATTATGTTGGTGCTTGTATCTTGTTATTTGTTCATGTGTGCTAAGATTTACGCTTCCGCATGTCGCCTTTGGTATACGTTTGGTTCATGGGACTGGGATTCCGGTTCCGTGACAGATCTCTTTGTTCATATGTATAGCACAAGAATCATATGCACAGCTTGCAAGCCAAAAATGGAGTCGTAGATACATCAATGTATAAAACATCCTACATGGACCTGAGTGTACAGGGATGACTCCAGGACTACACCAAGACAAGAAGCCCACCTTCATATCATTGTTGATTGGATGATGAAGATTCCTCACTACAAAACCCCTGGAGTAGGTGTTGAGAACCTAAAATGGGTGAAGCGCCATGAAAGTGAGACAAAGTCCTAATGAAAGAAAAAAAACATATGTTTGGAATCTTAAGTAGGGCTGGAAATTTTCGACCCGACAGGACCCAAAAATGTGCAATTTATTCCAAACCTAATTTCTTTCATTTGTGAACATTTTTGGTTGTATGCGACCTGAATAATCCAGACCCGACCCGAAATGACCCAAATTTGTTTTTAAAAATTTCATTTTAACATCCAATTTCAAGACTTATGAACATATGACCCAAAATTGACCTGATTGCCGGCCCTAATCTTAAGTATGAAAGTTCAACTATATGTATTGAACTAAGTAATTCTATGATAAGCAGAAACACATACCAAATATCTCTGAGTGGTAAAGGTGGTACAAGGCAAGTAAAGTGTAGAAGGTATTTGAGAGTAGCCAAAACGAACAAAGTAAAAGAGATTACATAGGTATACAAATAAAGCTACAGAACCTAATTACTTATTTTTTTATTAAGCCATCGGTAGTTGGTATGAACTTCCCAAACTACTAGATAGTGAATGTAAAGTCCACTAGAATGTTGTAGGTGGTCTTAAAATTGTCTTATCTCTATAAGAGATTGCCATGTCTCAATTAGTGTGAGCATAAGAAGTACGGCCCATAGCTATAAGACCTTATTAACATCAGGCCATATTGGGTACTTAGCTCATGGAAACTATCATGTCTTATAGAGAGTAGTACAATTCAATCATTATATCACATATCTCAATCATATTGGGAGCACTAACATTCACACAAGAGATATGGCATTAATTGCCTCCACATAAACAGGGGAATTTTAGGGAACTGAGGGGATTATACTCATATGTTTTCTCCTTAACCCATATATATTCAAATATATATAACTTTAAGTACCTTGTCACAATCACAAGATTTCCACAAGGATAACCACTTCTCTACACCAACTTTTTAAAATGGATAATTATATAGTCACATAACACTAAACTTATTATGGTTTCAATGACTAATTAAGCCAAGAAATTATATCAATATATTAATAAGGTATAATTTATATATTCCTACAAAGTATAGCATAATTATATAACGAGAATCAACAAAACCCTAGTTCATGCACAATATGGTTATACATAATCGAATCTTCACTAGTTTTGCCAAACAAATGCCTTACAATCATGGGGATCAAAAGCCACATTTAACTGTTGAAATCTCTTCATATAACATTAAGAAATTACCATGAAATTTCCTTTTGAAAAATTTATTATATGAGTTCAACATGAAAAAGGTAGTAAGAAGGCATAAATCGGCCATTGTAAGGTAGGATACAAGTAGAATTCAAAATTTCAGAAACATTGAAGTAAAAAGATTCATCCTTTTCATTTAAGAAAAATAACTAACAAATCAAAGAGAGTAATAAACTTGAATTTCCCCAAATTATAGCCAAAAATCCTATAGAATGCCATTTAACATGAAATTAGGTATACTTAGCGGTTGTATGCAGGAATTTCATCTAAAAGAATGCAAAGATAGGCTAAATCCTTTGCCTTATGTGAATCTCATGTCCACTGAGAAGTTCATGCATGAACTCTATATCCAAGGAACCTTCTAACATCTTAAACATGTTCACTCTTACTAGTTTTATCTTCAACTAGGTTAAAGAAGGTGTGTTAGGAGAAATTTCTAATTTTCACCATGGATAGCTAATAACCTTAGCCGAGAGGGTAAAAAGTATATAGATAATAATAGAAATATAAGAAGAAAATGAATAGCTTACATTGATTTGTGCTAAGAAATGTTAAGAAGAAGATTCTAGGATTTGATATTCAAGAATCTAGACAAAATACCAACATACATGAGATTCTCTAGCAATGTTGCCCTCTTCTAGATCCAAGAGTGCTACAACAATATAAAAATGCACTAACACAGACTAGATTTGAAGTGATCATATTTTATATGCTCAGTGGAGAGAAGAGTACATTATAGATTGTAAAAACTTACTTAGGGTTCCTCCATAAACTAAAGTGGTCCAAAACACATCTTAAGAACATGCATCAGGATCCTAAAAACACACATTGGGCACCACTAGCACACATCATTCGGTAGATGCCTTAAAGTGTTCATCTTAGTTCAGATTATGGCCCAATGTAACCACATCACTTGGCTAGAGTTATTGCATCACCCAAGCCCAAAGTGTTTGCACCTGCCAACAGGGCATCCAAAGCGGGGCCCCAAAGGACATGTCTACACTCATCAACTAAAACTCTCGACTGATGCAAGAACACATGTACAATTTTCTCTACAAAATTCCAAAATTATACTTAACCATTTTTTGAATATTAAGATTTTCTCATCATTTAGAACATACAGATGCATTATTGCATAAATTTTTTACTATAACATTAAGCCAAATAACTATAAAATAAGTCTAGTAAGTAATGCAAATTAAGGAAAACAATGCTAGGTTAAGGAAAAGCAATGTTTGAGGTCTTAAAACTCTCCCTCCCAATAGGATTTTTCCTATGAAATCCAAAAATAGAGTTAAATACATCAAAAAATCTCCTCTTCCAACTCCCAAGTTGCCTCCTCAATAATGGGGTGATGCCATAATCTTCACTAACTATGTGTCCCTTTCCCTCAAATTTTTTACATGTTTATCCAAAATCTAAATCAATCCATATTCATTAGATACATCCTTTTCTAAATATATATCCAGTATATGTATTGTTATTCTATATCAAGAAGCATAGAATGTGAAAATGTTGTGTAGTTTGTTCATCTCAAGTGATAAATATAATCTCTATCCTACTCTACCAACGTGCTATAAGATAGGATAAGACCCCATACAATGTGGAGAAATATTACCCTTCTTCCCAAACCTAAAACATGCTTCCAAGGTGTGACCTTCAAGTAAACTTCATCTCCAACCTAGAACTCAAGTGACCTCCTATTATTATAAGCATAGACTTTTATCTACCCTATGCTTCTTTCAATTGATGCTAGGTAATATATATCTTTCCAGTCATCTAGTGCAATAACTTTAGACCCAGAATATGATATTTGCTAATCTCATGTAACATATAGGAGATATACAATGCCTACCTTATAATACTTCATATGATGTCATGTCTATACTCATATAATAGATGATATTTTTGGCAAACTCTATCAGACTTAAGTGTATATCCTCGCTACCAAGGAACTAAATCATAGAAGAACTCAAAAGATCTTTAAGAGTCTAAATAGTCTTATTTATATGACATTTGTTTATGGATGAAAATAGGTGCTAAAGTTCAACTATGTACCAGAAGCTTCATCATGTGAGCTCATAACACTACTTGTAAATTGATGATTTCTATATAACATGTTAGTTGATGGTATACCATGCAGACATACTATCTCATCCATGTAGGTCTATGCCAACTTCTCCATTGAGTAGGTATTTTTAATACTTATACTATATGGGATGACTTAATTTTATGCTCAACAACTATCAAAATAGAATCGTATCCTTTGGTTGTCTTTTGAACACCAACCATAAAATCATTTGTGACGTGATCTGACATCCACTCAAGGATAGGAAATACCTGAAAACCCTATATGTTTTTGATGTTTGATTCACTTCATGAAAATTCAGGCACTTCACGGCAAAGTCAACTTCACATCACTTCACCCCTAGCCACCAATAGATATCTTTAAGATTTTTGTACATCTTAATACTTCTAGGATGGATAGAGTACATCAAGAAATGTGACTCTTCCAACATCATATCCCTCAAACATCTTGTCTCATTAGCACACTACCTTCCATGGAAGAAAATGTATCCATCATCAGACTCATGAAAACCATATTATATCATTTCACCAAACTACGATTGTATATTTTGAAGCATTGCATCTAACCTTTAAGCATCTATGGTCTTCTATGATAAACTCAGCTTGATATGAAGTTGTGCCAACAAGCCACACAAAAATATAACTTCATCTAGATATTCATCTAACACAAGGATATATACATATCTATCTTGTTGCAAGACATGGAGTATAATTGTACATTTTCTGCTTTTTACCAAGACAAGGATGAATTCTTATTCAATGCATTGACTACTACATTTGTCTTACTAGAGTGGTAATCTATGGTACAGTCATAGTCCTTGATCAACTTCTATAATCTCATATGCCTCATGTTCTACTCCTTATGTGTGATGATACTTGAGCCTTATGACCCACTTGCCACACAAAAGTGAGATTACTCAAAACAAAGTGTGGAACTGAAACTAACATCCATGATTACCATGAAACATGGTAAATTAAAACCAATCTAAAATAACCACAAAAGTGGAAACAAATCACATCTAAGTCCACACACTGAGCCACATGTATTATACTGCATGCCAAAAGGTGTTACATATCAATGTTCAACGGCTAACGTGTCGTAAACCTATTACATATGATAACTTGTTCACATATGCAAGCCATATTGTACAACCATGGCATACTACCCAAGACCTTGTATCGATGTACAATGTCTACAAAACAACCCCAAGGACCTAAGAGTACATGGATGACACATAGGACTCTACTACAAAACACTAAAAGCATATCTTACCATTAACAGCTACTGCTCCTCTTGTTGCTCAGCCTCAACCACACGACCTCTACCTCATTGTGCACGACCACATAAAATATGTAGAAACCATGGCATGAGACCAAAGTCCCAGTGAGAGATATAACTCTCTGCCAACAATTATGATAAGCACAGATAAATTAAAGTAGGAAGATAGCATTATTATCAGGATGAGCAGATTGAGTAGATGATATAAGCAAAGCATTTAACACAGTTTAAGCAATTTAGGCATTTACAACTGAGCAGTAAAACATCATATACTTTTAGAAGGAATATGAAGAACATGTATAACTGTTATCAACTAAACAGTATAAGAAATCAGGCATCGGATCATCCATTGTTATTTGCATTTTGACCCTAAGAAAATATATCACAAGGTAGTATTACATCTTTTATTTTCCCTGAGGATTTGAGCTGTACAACCCAAATCCAACTAACCACTGCTAAGTTAAAATTAGTGCCATATAAGATCTATGGAAGAGACAGACTCCATGATCTCCCCACACTACTCGGTCAATTCGACTCTATACCATAGTGACATATCTGTCAAACTGCAAAACAACAACTTATAATCAAAGCTATAGTCATGTGAACACCTAGCCTGCCATGGTACAAGTCATGGCGTTAGAAACTAGGGTATAATACCCAATCACTGAGGTATAACCGCACTTGTCCTCTATCACATCATATCACATTCTCATCATCAACGAGACCCAACGACATTCATTCTCAAAACACTTGAGATGTCAAGGACATACAGTCGCTTGCACCTTGCATACTGAATAGTATATGCTCTGAGTTTCTCTTGGGAATACTCATTTCACCATCCAACAAAGTTATGACTTAGGAATGAATCTATGGAACATGGAACTACATGATTAGGGTTTCACTTGATTAGTTATGCCAATTGGATATCATTTAATGCATCAATCAAGTTATAACGTATAAAGCCTAAACAAACTCTACACGTATGAGAGTAGGATAGAACTCTAGAAGATATAAAACATATGAGGTATAAACTTGTCACGTCATCACTTGATATCACTGCCATACAAGGCCATAAACATTATCACATGACTAGGGGATAACAATCTTGCATTGCACCACTAGAGGATATCACTTCACATTAGGTCTAAAGCCTCTACCAAATCACATCATCACTTATCTCAATATGCTACATCAAGGCTCATAATCATCATCGGGTACCATAGTAAGGGATACCATAGCATTCACAAGATATGATGTGCATTCAACCTGCACATTAGGGTTACACAAGTAGGAGAGACAAATATCATCACATGATAAACAATTCAAGCAAGATAAACATCACATCATGTATTCTTGATTAGGGTTAGGGTTCTCAAGTAGCACTTATCATAACACACCATGGTACATCATTCCCACATTCTTGGAGCACAATTGATCATGCATTACCAACGTGTAAAGATCCACATGTGTCGACCATGGAGATCAGGCATTGTAGCGACAATTAGGGTTACACCCTAAATGTAGCAACCACAAAGGAAACATGAGTGTTGACCAACCAAACTAGGCCATGTGTAGCGATCGTCTCAAAGACATAGCACTTCAGTTGCAACAAGAACCAACATGGGTAGCAACCAAAACATAGATACCTCTAGCGACCACTCACCTAGTCATGGGTAGTGACCATTACCATCTCTAGGTGTAGAGACCATTAGGGTTATCTCACATTTGCGACCAACTAGGTATGTGATGTGTAGCAACCAAGAAAACCACATGTAGTGACCACCTAACTAGGGTTATGATTTGTTTCACCCGCAACACAACAACAAACATGTTGCTACCACTATAACCAAGATGAGTGTAGTGACCTCAAGATCAAGCTACTCCAAACAGCAGATAACCGACCTCAAAGTAGAGTTGAACCATGATCAAAATAGATGATAAACATCCTAAAAACTAAGCATCATGAAAGGGGAAAACTCCATGCAAAGATGGACATCAAAACTTAGATGAAGCCCCACAAGAATCAATCATGAAACCCATGATATGAGCAATGAAACTAGACTTCAAATGCATGCAAACATGAACCTAAAGCCTCCATCCAATATAGAATAACCAAACCTTAGGCATGGTAATAAAACCAATATTCAAGATACATAAAAGAACCATCATCTCCACCATCACCATATCTTCGGGTACAAGATATTAGGGTTTAGGAAAAATAGTAATCATGTGTAAGAATACTTCAAAATCATAAACCCTAGATCATGATAACATCATCTAGCATCTTAGTATCACATTATAGAGATGAAACAGTAACATGCAAGCAAAAATATGATGAAATAATAGTAGAGGGGAAAGTTATATAACCCGCCTTAAGATAAAGATAAAGCTCCAAATCCACAAGCTCCAAGAAAAAGAAGAGGAACTCCAACCTTGGATCAAATCCACAGCCAACAAGGTCACCTCAAGAAGAAGAAAACATAGCAAGGTCAAAGGAAAGCTCAAGAAGAAGAAAACACAAACCCTAGTCTGGACAAGAGAGAAGAAAGGAGCAAGGAGAAAGCTTCATCTCACTTAGGTACTACCATGGTCAAACCATGGTCTCGACCTCAACAGAGAGAATTTCCTCAAGATAGCCACCATGGAAGAATCATAGTCCACAACCAAAAAAGGAAAAAGGAAGGTAGGGTTCTCAAGAGAAACAAGTTCAAGGGTAAGAAACCACGTACCAAGGAAGAAGATAACCAAGGATCATCACAAAGAAGATGATCAAGCTCTAAGATCAACACCTTCTTTTACTCCTCCAAGGTGAAGGCCAAACACAAGGAAGAAGAGAGGAAGAAGAGAGCCAAATGGGGTAGTTGCATGTGAAAGAAGGAGCTTATATACTCAAGGGTAGGAAGTAGGTAAAGATATGAGGTGTCCAGATATTAAAGCACCAAAAGGACACATTCCCACAAAGCCACAGCCATGCAAACACACATGCAAGAGGATCGTCAAAAACTATGTGGTGTAGTGACCACTTAGGTTCTCACCTCATCTTGGTCGAAGCAAAACAACCAACCAAGGTTGCAACACCACCAACCAAGGTCACAACACATCTCCACATGAGAAAACCCTAGCAACAAAAACCAATGGTAAGATACCTATGTCCCAAAAACATCATCCGGGGGAGTGTTGCGGTTGCAACACTTCAAAAACCCACATATAAGGTCAAAACATCCATCCACTCAAGCATGTAAGCAAAACCATGCAAACCCTAACTCAAAACACATGGTTTCACCTCATCAACCAAGGTCTAACAAAGTGCACCTAAGCATCATTCTCTCTCTCATGATGCTAAGGCAAAAAAGGCACAACCTACATGTGACAAATTACAAGATAGACCCTCAACATGGGTAAATTGCAACTTGGTTTGAAACAAGCATAACTAGCTCAAACCTAAACCAAACAGGAACAAACTAAAAACATAAACTTGTGACATGTTATTAAGGTGCACCATATGATCGTATTAAGGTTTAAGAATCTTATTAAGCAAAGTAGACACAATCAAGCACTAATATAGGTCAGGGGTCTTACAACCATAAATCCCTAATAAGGATTTTGCCCCCAAAATCCTACGTGAAAAGATACAGATACTTCCTACACATCTCATCATCCAACTATCATGTGGCTTCCTCTACACCACATGGTGATGCTATAAAACCTTAACCAAAATGATATCCTTCTTCTTCTTCAACTTCTTGGTCCTCCTATTCAGGTCAACGCAGGACCATCAACATACGGCACATAATCATCCAGCTCAACCTCTACAAGTTGAAAAACCAAATCAGTATCGGGGTGACACTTCCTCAACATTAAAACATCAAACACCGGATGCAACATGTGCAACATAGGTGGAAACTCTAACTTATAAGCCACTCTTCCAACATGTGCCACCACAGGGTAAGGTCCCATATAAATGGGAGCCAACTTACCCTTCTTCCCAAACCTCAGCATGCCTTTCCAAGGAGAGACCTTAAGATACACCTTGTCTCCCACTTGGAACTAAAAGGGCCTTTGACGATTATCAGTGTAAGATTTCTGCCTATCCTTAGCTGCCTTCAACTGATGTTGGATCACTTTGATCTTTTCTATTGTCTGTTGTACAAGCTCAGGATCCAAAAGTTGATATTTGTCATCCTCATACCAACATAATGGAGACCTACAATGTCTCCCATACAAAGCCTCATATGGTGAAATATCAATGCTCCTCTGATAACTGTTATCGTAGGAAAACACTATCAAACTGAGGTGCACATCCCAACTACCCAAAAACTGCAAGCCACAAGCTCTCAACAGATCCTCCAAGATCTGTATAGTCCTTTCAGATTGTCCATCTATCTGCAGGTGAAACATTGTACTAAACCCCAACTGCATACCCATGGTTATATGCAGACATTCCCAAAAGTGACTGGTAAACCAAGGACCTCTATCTGACACGATGGTAGCTGAGATACCATACAAATGAATGACCTCGTCAACATAAACATGTGCCAACCTTTTAGTTGTATATGTTGTCTGCACAAGAAGGAAATGTGTTGAATGGACATCCTATCAACAACCACCCAAATGGAATCATGGCCTTTCGTTGTCTTAGGAAGTCCAACCACAAAGTCCATCATGACATGAACCCATTTCCACTGTGATATAGGCAACAGTTCTAAAGTTCCAGTAAGCTTTTGATGCTTGCCTTAGCCTGTTGATACACTACACACTTAGCTACAAACTCATTCACATCTCGCTTCAAACCAGGCCACCAATATGAGTCTTTCAGGTAGTCATACATCTTGGTGCTACCTAGATGCATGGCGTACAACAAAGAGTGAGCCTCTTCCAAAACCAACTTCCTCATATCATCAACATCAGGTACCAATTCTCTACTGTCGTAACATACTATCCCATCCCCTGACTCATGGAAACCATCACGCTTCTCGCTACTAGACTCTACTCGGATCTGTTGAATCACATATCATCATGTTGTGCATCTTTAATTTGTTGCCTTAACATAGGATTCACATGTAACTGGGCCAACAAGCCTATCAACAAGGAGACTTCCAACTTCACATTCATCTAACTCAAGGAGACTAACATGTCTCTCTTATGGAACACCAATGAGCATAATTGCTCCTTGTCAACAGATAATGCAAAAGAAGACTTCCTGCTCAAAGCATCTGCCACCACATTTGTCATACCTAGATGGTAGTCTATGGTGTAATCATAATCTTTTATTAACTCCATCCAACATCTCTATCTCATATTCAACTCCTACTTTGAGAAGATATAATGTAGGTTCTTGTGGTTGGTGAAGATCTAACACTTCTCACCATAAAGGTAGTGTCTTCATATCTTGAAGGCATGGGCCATCGCTGCAAGCTCTACATCATGCATCAGGTAGATCTCCTCGTGTTTCTTAATATGTCATGAAGTAAAAGATAACATGTTCTTATCTTACATTAGCACAGAACTCAAGCCATTCTTTGACGAATCACAGAAGACAATGTAACCTTTCCCTTTCTCTGGAAGAACCAACATTGGTGCACTGGTCAGCTTCTCCTTCAAAATCTGAAAAGAACGCCGACACTTGTCATCCCAGACAAACAGCACGTATTTCCTCATCAACTTCATTAGGGGTAACGCCACTTCATTGAAGTTCTTGATAAACCTCTTGTAGTAGCTTGCTAACCCAAGGAAACTATGAACTTTTATCAGTGTCTTCATCTGCTCCCATTCTAACACAGATTGAACCTTCTTGGTATCCACACAAACACCTTCAATGGTACCACATGTCCAAGGAAAGACACCTCCTTCTGCCAAAACTCACACTTGTTGAACTTTTCATACAACTTATGTTGTCTTACCAAGGTCAACACCTGTCATAAATGTTGCTCATGTTGTTGGTTATCTCGGGAGTAGATTAGGATGTCGTCGATAAACACCACCACAAAATGATCAAGATATGGCTTGAACACCCTATTCATCAGGTCCATGAACGCTTCTAGTGCATTGGTTAGCCCAAACGGCATAACCACAAACTCATAGTGACCATACCTAGTCCTGAAAGCTGACTTGGGGTATGTCATTTGCCGTGATCTACAATTGATGATATCCCAACCGTAGATCTATCTTAGAGAACATTGTAGCACCTCGCAACTGGTCAAGAAGATCATCTATCCACAGAAAAGGATACTTCTTCTTGATTGTCACCTTGTTCAACTACCGATAATCAATGCATAACCTCGTGGATCCATCTTTCTTCTTGACAAACAACATTGAAGCACCCCAAGGGGAAGCTCTTAGTCTGATAAATCCCTTCTTAAGCAACTCCTACAACTGCTTATTCAGCTCTGCATCTCAGCTGGTGCTATCTTGTACGGTGTATGTGCTATAAGATGCGTACTAGGAACCAGATTGATCTCAAAATCAATCTCTCTAGGAGGGGGAACACATGGGAACTCATCGGGAAACATGTCCTCAATCTCACAAACAACTGGCACTTCCTGGATACTAGGAATCCTCACCTTAATATCTACCACATGCACCAAAACCACTTCACAACCTTGCCTCATCAGCCTCTTTGTTGTCATTGTACATACCAAATATGTTGGGAGAATCTTCCTATATCCTTGTAAGATCCATGAAGCATCACTGTAAATAAACATTGCCATCTTGGCAATACAGTCCAAGACCACCTGATACTTCTCCAAAGTGTCCATTCCAAGGATCACATCGAATTTGTGTATATCAAGTGGTATGAGATCCACTTGAATGTTGCATTGTGAGAAAGAAAGAACACAAGATGCACACACCTCCCGCAACTCGACAAAACCAACTAAAGGGGTATCTATGCAAAGTCTATCACATCTAAGACTAACAGGCAAAGAACATCTAGATATCACTTCTCTAGTGATAAAAGCACCCCGTTCAACCAAAACAGATATAAAGTAGGAAGAAGATGAATTAGAATGAAATAACTTCATCTGTCTTGTCACAATCTGAGGGTTGACTACTCCTTCTGGTTGAATCATAGCATAGATTAAAGTTGTTGCATGTTGTCACCCATATCCTCTATTGGCTTGCCCAGACGAACCAACCTATGATGTCTGACTACGTCCTCTGCCACCACCACTACTGAATTGTCACTGCTATGACCCTTGTTGACTCTGTCTTAGATGTTGCATCACCTCTTCATCCTTTATAGGGTAGAGCCACTTTGTATTCCCAACATTCCCACACTTCTAGCAGGTCTTGCTCTCATACCATGGTCAATATGGTCCTATCACTAAAACTGATGCATCACTGTGAGCTCCTACTGGTGGAAAGGTACGACCTCTGCCCTTGCTTGGCGGCCACTGGGACTAAAATGTTGACCTCTTCTATGACTTAGGTGACAAGAACCTAGGCTTCTTGAATCCTCCAGATGATTATCCTTGATATTGTGCCTATATCTTCTTGACATTCACCTCTTGTTTCTCCATAGATGATCTCTCTATCCTCCTTACCAATTCCACAAACATGGCAAACTACTCCCGGTTCTCTAAGTCTAACATCATAGTCATCAACTTTGGTATCAAACCCTTCTCAAAATGTCGGGTTATCTCCTTATCCATTGCATCCATGTGTAGACAAAACCTTAGAAGTTTCATGAACTTTGCCTCGTACTCGTTGACCATCATAGATCTTCTCAAACTATGTAATCTTCTCATCTAGATAGGTCTTCAGGAAATATCAACTCACAAACTCTCACCAAAAATCTTCCCAACTAATCACAACACTAGGTCTTTTCCCCTCCTCGATGGCCCACCAGTGGCCAACACTCCCCTTCAACTGCAACATCGTGTGCTTCACCTTATCTACTTTAGGGATATTGAGAATCTTGAAGGCCTTTTCCAACATGGTGAACCACATGTCAATATCTGTCGGATCCACCATACTAACATACTCCAATTCCCCCACATGCATCAACCTCTCAAAGTTCTTCTCAGAACCCTAGGATTCCGCATTGGGGATTGTTGACCTTGCTTGGGTTACGGGCATTCTATCTGCCATATGTGTCATCGTGGTCATGAATTGTCCAAAAAGTGGGATTTTCCATGACCACAGGGTCAAACTAAGGCACTTCAGGCACTCCATCAATCCTTGCCTGCCTCCTAGCACCACCACCTAGCGCAGCAACACTACTCTCTACATGTTCTTTGTGTTCTCCAGATATATCTTTTCTTCTCTTCTTCATCTTATGCATATGTAGAAGTTACCTATCAATTATGTTGGATGACATTAGAACAAATATAAACCCTAGTCCTATGTCCCTATACACTCAGTGAACCTAAACCTATGATACCAACCAAATTATGACACACTTGCCACACAAAAGCGAGATTACTCAAAACAAAGTGTGGAACTAACACTAACATCCAGGATTACCACGAGATAGGGTAAATTAAAACCAATATTATATAACCACAAAAGTTGAAACGTATCACATATGAGTCCACACACTGAGCCACTTGTATTGTACCACAAGCCAAAAGTTGTTGCATATTACTATTAAGTGGCTAATGTGCCATAAACCTATAACATATGATAACATATTTACATATGCAAGCCATACTTTACAATCATGGCATACTGCCATATACCTCTTATCGATGTACAACATCTACAAAACACCCCCAAGGACCTGAGAGTACATGGACAACACATAGGACTCTACTAAAAACACTAGTAGCATATTCAACCTTTAAGATCTACTACTTTGCTTCTCATTCAGCCTCAACTGCACAATCTCTACCTCATCTGGCACGGCCACCTAAAACATGTGGAAACCCACAGGGTGAGACCAACTTCCTAGAGAGATATAAAACTCTCCTCCAAAAACTATTATGAACACAGATAAATTAAATCAGGAAGATAGCATTATTATCATGATGAGTAGATTCAGTTAAATGATATAAGCAAAGCAGTTAACACAGTTTAATAAATTTAGGCATGTACAACTGAGCAGTATATCATCTTATACTTTTAGAAGGAATATGAAGCACATATATAACCGTTATCAACTAAATATTATAAGAAACCAGACATGGGGATATCCATTGTGATTTGCATTTTGACCCTAAGAAAATATACTAGACGGTTGTATTATGACTTGTATTTACCCTGAGAATTTGAGTCGTACCACCCAAATCCAGCTTATCACTGCTAAGTCAAAATTAGTGACATACAAGATCTATGGAGGAGACAGACTCCATGATCTTTCCACATTACTCAGTCAGTCTGAGTCTACACCACAGACATTTCAATCAAACTGCAAAATAGCAACTTATAGTCAAAGCTATAGTCCTGTAAACACCTAGCCTGCCTTGGTACAGGTCAAGGTGCTAGAAACTAGGGTATATAACCCAATCATTGAGGTAAAACCACAGTTGTCCTCTATCACATCATTACTGAGACCCGTCCGGAGTTGTTCTCGAAACACTTGAGATCAAGATGTCAAGTACATACAGTCACTTGCACCTCGCATACTCAATAGAATGTGCTTCGGGTTTCCCTTGGGAATACCCGTTTCACCTTCCAACAAATTTCTTACTCTAGAATGGATCTATGACACAGGGCACTACATGATTAGGGTTTCACTTTATTAGTTATTCCAATTGGGTATCTTTTAATGCGTCAATCAAGTCACAACATATAAACCCTAAACAAACTCTACGCAGATGAGAGTAGGATACAACTCCAGAAGATATAAAACATATGAGGTATAAACTTGTCACATAATCACTTGATATCATTTCCATACAAGGCCATCAATATTATCACATCACTAGGGGATAACAATCCAGTATCGCACCACTAGAGGATATCACCTCACATTAAGCATAAAGCCTTTTCCAGGTCATAAGACCGAAATCACACCATCACTTATCTTAGTATGCCAAATCAAGGCTCATAATCATCACTTGGTACCATGTAAGGGATACCATACCATTCACAAGCTATGATGTGTATTCATCTGTACATTATGGTTACACAAGTAGGAGCGAGAAACATCATCACATGCTAAACAATTCAAGCAAGATAAATGTCACATCATGTATTTTTTATAAGGGTTAGGTTTCTCATATAGCACTTATCATAACACATCATGGTACATCATTCCCACATTCTTGGAGCACAGCTGATCATACATTACCAACATGTAAACATCTTGACTGTTGAGATAAGGAACTGTAGTGATAATTAGGGTTACATCCTAAATGTAGCAACCACACAAGGAAACATGAGACATTACCAACATGTAAACATCCACATGTGTCGACTGTGGAGATAAGGAATTGTAGTGACAATTATGGTTACATCCTAAATGTAGCAAACACACAAGGAAACATGAGTGTAGACCAACCAAACTAGGACATGTGTAGTGATCATCTCAAAGACATAGCACTTCAAACGCAACAAGAACCAACATGGGTAGCGACCAAAACATAGCTACCTCTAGCGACCACTCACCTAGTCATGGGAAGTGACCAAAACATAGCTACCTTTGGCAACCACTCACCTAGTCATGGGTAGCAACCATCACCACCTCTAGATGTAGCAACCATTAGGGTTATCTCACACTTGCGACAAACTAGGTATGTGATGTATAGCGACCAATAAAACCAGATGTAGCGACCACCCAACAAGGGTTAGGGTTTGTTGTGCCTGCAATACAACAACAAACATGTTGCGACCACTATAACCAAGATGAGTGTAGCGACCTCAAGATCAAGATACTTAGAACATCACATAAATGACCTCAAAGGAGAGTTGAATGACGATCAAAATAGATGATAAACATAAAGAAAACTAAGCATCATCAAAGGGAAAACTCCATGTAAAGATGGACATCAAACCCTAGATGAAGTGCCACAAGAATCAGTCATGAAACCCATGATATGAGTGATGAAACCAGACTTCAAACACATGTAAACAAGAACCTAAAGCCTCCATCCAATATAGAATAACTGAAACATAGGCATGGTGATAAAACCAACATTCAAGATACATAAAAGAGCCATCACCTCCACCATCACCATATCTTCGGGTACAAGAAATTAGGGTTTAGGAAAAAGAGTAATTCTATGCAAGTATAATTCTAAATCATAAACCCTAGATCATGATAACGTCATCTAGCATCTTAGTATCACATTTTAGAGATGAAAAAGTAACATTCAAGCAAAAATATGATGCAATAATAGTAGGGGAAAGTTATATAACCCCCCTTAAGATGACGATCAAGATCCAAAGCCACAAGCTCTAAGAAAGAGAAGATGACCTCAAAACTTGGATTAACGCCATGGTCAACAAGGTTACCTAAAGAAGAAGAAAACATACCAAGGTCAAGGAAAGCTCAAGAATAAGAAAGCACAAACCCTAGGCCGAACAAGAGAGAATAAAGGAGAAAGAACAAAGCTTCATGTCACTTAGGTACTACCATGTTCAAACGATGGTCTCGACCTCTATGGAGAGAAGTTCCTCAAGATAGCCACCATGGAAGAACCATGTTCCATGGCCAAGAAAGGAAGAAGAAAGGTAAGGTTCTCAAGAGAAATGATATCAAGGGTAAGAAAACACTTACCAAGGAAGAAGATCACAAAGGATCACCACTAAGAAGATGATCAAGCTCAAGATCACCACATGCAAAGGTGATCGGCCACCAAAGCTCCAAAATCAGCACCTTCTCTTGCTCCTCCAAGCTTAAGGCCGAACACAAGGAAGAAGAGAAGAAGAAGACAGATAAAGGGGGTAGTTGCATGTGAAAAAAGGAGCTTATATACTCAAGGGTATGAGGGAGGTAAAGATATGAGGTGTCAAGATATTGAAGCACCAAAAGGACACATGTCCCACAAATCCATGGCCATGCAAATACACATTCAAGAGTATTGTTGAAAACTATGTGGTGTAACGACCACTTTGGTCCTCACCTCATCTTGGTTGAAGCAAAAGAACCAACCAAGGTCGCAACACCACCAACTAAGGTCGCAACAAATCTCCACATGAGCAAACCCTAGAAACCAAAACCAAGGGTAAGACACCTAGGTCACAAAAAACATCAAACACGGGAGTTTTGAGGTCACAACACTTCAAAAACCAACATATAAGGTCAAAACATCCATCAACTCAAGCATGTAAGTTGTAAGGCCCATGAACTTGCTTAATGAGTTGAATAAGCTTAATTACCAAATTTAATGCTTAAAATCCTAATATAACCTTGTGATATGCTTTGAAATCATAATACAATCTTAATTTTCAAATTTGGCCCAATTTGGACATTGTTTGAGCAAGTTATGCAATTTTATGTACATTTTGGACTTTTCTGCAATTTACTCCAATTGAGAGGTTATATTTGCAATTTGTCACTTGCATTATGTTCCTTATATATTCTCTAATCATTATTGAGCTTTTTGAGTCATGGTCACCTATTTAACCCTTGGTTTGAAGGTGTTTTCTCTAAGGGTATTTTGGGGTTCACCCCTTCACGGATGAGCTACCTTTAGTAGCTATCAACTAATGAATTATGTGATTGGCTGGGAAATTCAAAAAAGGAAAGCTAATAAGGTCTATAAGGACATTGGGGGAGAAGTTTTTGTGTGTCCTTGTATATTCTTAATAGATAAGACCATAGAAACATGGGGAAGCTACTTTTACACCTCATGCTTGCTTCCATCCTTATCCATGGGCTATATTTACCTCTTCCTTGCCCAAGTATGAAACTTTGCTTGATTTATCTTTCCTATAACCTGGAGAAACGAATCCACTCTGTTTTTCTACATAACCAAGTGCTCTAAGGTAGAATACAATCTCTTTTTGGAGAAGAAGGTCTCCCAGAGCTCCATTTAGCCCTACCTAGGATTTCCAAGGTCATCTTCTAGGGACATTTTGACCAAGGCAAGTTATTTACTTCCTTCCTTCTCAGTTTCTCTTCCTCTTCTCATTCCTTAGACCTTCCTCCAGGTCAGAACCTTGCTGTTCCATGGTAGAAATTGCTCTAAAGCTCTAAAACCCTACCCTTCTTGCCCCCCATGCTTAGGGTTTGTTCATTTGATGAAGAAAGGTGCTAGATGGACGAGTTCATAGATTATGCTTGGATTTTATACCCTACCTGCTCGAGATTTCTTCTGTGTGGGGTTTCATATTCTCATTAGAGGCAATTTTTATAACTTGTTACACGTTTATTTCTTACCATAAGCTTTCTAGATCATATTCTTGCTTGAAAATGATGATCCATGCACTAAAAAGATATGCTTGACTTGGATTTCGATTTTTATATGTTTCCTGTTCTGATTTCAGTTATAGAGGAACATGTGATCATGTGTACATTATTCCTAAGTTATAATATGACTTGGATCAGGTTGTTTTGACAACTTATGGTTCTAAGCACCTATCAACCAATGGTCAATTTTAGGGTTTTAAGCTGATTTCTTCTATAAACCCATGACCCGATGATGGTATCATTGCAACAACCCTATGATGTTGTCTTCATGACAATTGATGGTGGTAACCAAGTGTGTCAACTTACCTTCACCCCTTAGGTCATGTTTTTTCCTAATTAGAAGCCTAGTGATTAACACATAAGTACCCTAATGATGTTATCAATCAATGGTGATATTAGTTTGATATTTGATGTTGATTAATGAATATAGTGTTGATCTAACAACCTATGGTGAATTAATGGTCACTAATGATGGTGGATCAGGTCTCCAAAACCTATGGTGAGTTAATCATATAGTTGTATCATTAATTAATCCTTAGACCAATGGTTTCTTGGGTAACTTGATGCAATGGTTGGACCTATATTGTAATTGATGGTTTTAATATATGAACTTGACCTAATGGTCAAGATATAATGTTTATTCCTCCAATAAAGTGCAATGATGGATAATGTAATATGTTGGTCCTAATAATGTGATTTATATGGTTTACTTTATATGATCAACTTAAGGAACTTACTTGTTGACAATGGACTTATTTTAAATGAACAGTCAATTGTGGGTTTTACCCTACTTTCAATGGAACTTTTTGTATTGTTAATTAAGGGAAGTCTAGGATTATATGGTGACTCTTTATATAGAACAAATAAATAACTTCATAGATGGTTTATCCAAGGTGTTTACTTATGTAAACAACCAATGGTCTTACCTTTTAAACATCCAATGGTTCTGGGTGACATTGTGGTATGATGATATGGGTTGAATGATGATGGAACAAATGGAGGGTTACCCTTAATAAGGTAGTCTTACCTATTCACTCATATGAATAGAAGGGATGATAATCATATTGGGTTGATATGTAACCCTAATGAGGTATAGCTTGTTATACCTAGCTTTAATATAACTAAATGATGGTAATTGGGTATGAATAGTCCTTGAATGACTAATACAATCATGAAGTCTTGTGTTAATGTTGTTGAAACCCTAGTATGCTATAACCCAATGGTTACACCTTGATTTATGTGTGGGTTCATACTTGAGAATAGTATGGAATGTGGTGGTGATGCTTCACCTTATGCATCCATGATCCAATGGGGATGCCATGAGTTAGGGTTTGGGTATAAGTGTTGATTAGTAACATTAATATAATTTATCTTGTTGAACCTAACTCTAATGAAAATAGATAAAGATGAGTATTCATGTTTAACATTCTGATATGATGGCATGATGGTGAAATAACCTCCTTAACATGATCATAACCTTAATGTGTTAATTGGTGGTTGTCATAGCCACATGATTTATACTTGCTTATGTGAAACATGTGCATTATGAATATGATGAGGGTTAATCATATCTAGATTCCTTGGATGTTGATGTAATAAAGGAATGTTCTTAATGTTAATATAACCCTTCTATGATTGTTTATGAATATCTCCTAGCTCATTAATGCAATATTGTGCTGATCTGGTGTAATATATGTAAGTGATGTTGTTGATCCTTGTTATAACGCATGCAAAGATAATGATGATCTTGTAGGGAATAGTATGATGGTCTTAATGACCTTTGGGCATGGTTGAGCCCTAAATGAGGTGTAATCCTCTTATGTTGATAAGGGTTGATACCATGTGATATTGTGAAAAGGGTTTATATCTTGTGATAGTATGATGACTAGTGTGGTCTCATGAATGGCAAGTGAATAGTACCATGTGATGATGAGATGAGAAATTATGTTTCACACATTTTATATCATTTCAAAGTTGTGATATTTATATGCTTTCTAGAAGTGAATTAGGGTTTGTATGTCCACTTGTTTGATACAGCCTTAATTCACCCAATTGGTATAATTAATCAAGTGCAACTCTAATCATGTAGTGCCTTGTGCCGTAGAACCATCTTCAGTGTCAGAACTTGATGGATGGTGAAACGGATATTCCTAAGGGAAACTCGGTGTGCATACTGTTGAGTATGTGGGGGTGGTAGGTTGAGGATATATCCTTGGCATCCATAATGCAGATTGTGGAGGTTGGCTATGGTCATGCCTCATACATCTGATGTGATTGAGAACGGTTGCGGTCGTGTCTCGGTGATTATAACATGATGTGATTAGAGGAAAACTATGGGTGTACCTCAGTGATTGGGTTTGAATACCCTAGATTCTAGCGTCGTGACCTGTACTAAGGTGGGCTAGTTACAGGACTATATGTTATGTGGTGGCAACTTTGAGTGATATGTCACTATCTTTACTCGTACTGACAGAGGGGAAGAGATCTTAGGATACCGGGACTCCTAGATCTTGTACGGAACCAAATAGCCCTTCGCAGGGGTTGGTTGGACTTTGAATGATACGATTCAAATTCCCCAGGGCATAATAAAAGATGTAATACAGTCGTGTAGCATGTTTGTTTAGGGTTATACACAACGGTTCACATTGGATGATAACCCTTGTTTGTTATCTTTACAAAAAGATGATGCTTAGTGCAATTAAGAGATAGTAGATACACTTAGGTTGTGGGTATTCTTAAGATTGTAGATGTGTACATATAGTAGCTATGCTTGTGTTGATAATTATACTGCTACTGCTGATTATAATCATAATGCTAGCTATCTCATGTTGCTAGTTATGTTTAGCATGCTAGCCATGCCTTTGTAACTAGAGATGCATATACTTCTAATCATACTTATCCAAATAGTTGTGCTTATGTTTTTAGCTCTTCTTATGATGTTGATATGTTCAATCAATTAGGCATGCTCATGTTGCTAGCTATGCTATGTTACTAGACTTGGTCATGATGCTAGATATGCGTATGCTACTAAATTGCTTATATTGTCAACAAAATAAAGGATGATAGTCTCGCTAATGATGATAGTTATTATCTGCTCCTTTATGTATTTTGATAATCATCAGTACTTTTGATCTTATTGGTTATATCTGATTAAATTTCTTAACTATTTACTCACTTAAAAATGTTGTAATCAATAAATGTTGTTGGAGGTTATATCTCTTGCTGGGACATGGGTCTCACCCTTGTGGTTCGCCATAATTTTTTAGGTAATCGAAAGTGATGAAAACAAACATGTGGCAGCAAAGAGGAGCTATAGTAATGAATCTTTGATAAAGTTGATTAGATGTCTAGTGTGTCCTAGTGTCATCATTGTACTCTCAGGTCCAGGCAGGAAAAGTTTGTATATGGTGCTTCAAATAAATCCGACTTTTGTTAGCATATTAATGCATGTTTGTGTGACATATATGACTATTGTTCTCCTATATATATATGTTGTGGCTAAGACGATAGAACAATTTGTATCAATTTCTTGGCATAGTATGGATACAAGAAAGATGTTGGGCTCTTATGCAAATGTTTTTTAGTGGGTGTTGATGTTGAAATCAGTTTTAATTTACCCATATTTTTGGGTATGTGATTAATTAGTAATTGATTGTGTTTTATGTTTTGAGTAATCTCGTTTAGTGTAACGGGTTCTCACATAAGCAATATCATGCAAACCCTAACTCAGCACACATGGTGTCACTTCATCATCCAAGGTCTAACAAGGCACCCCTAAGAATCATTCTCTCTATCATGATGCAAATGCACAAAAGTCACAACCTACATGTGACAAATTTCAAGATAGACCCTCAACATGGGTAAATTGCAACTTGGTCCAAAACAAGCACAACTAGATCAAACATCAACCAAATAGGACCAGACTGAAAACGTAAACTTGTCACATGTTATTAAAGTGTATCATATGATCATATTAAGGTTTACGCATCTTATCAAGCAAATTAGACACAATCAAGGACTAAGCTAAGTCAAGGGTCTTACAACCATAAACCCCTAACAAGGATTTTGAAACACAAACCCAAATATTTTTCTAACCCAACATGACTAAATTTTTATACTATTTTATAATAGTTTAGGTCAATTGTAAATAAAACATATATACAAAAAGCTAAAAGTAATTAACTAATAAATAAATTAAATCATGTGGTTTAGAAAGGATATTTAATATATAGAAATAATAAATCATTAAGCTTTATGGGTGGGTGACAGTGGACACATGTAGATAGATATATTTTAGATTTTTGATATATGGGTTTTTTATATTCTCTCAAAACTGAGGGGGTCTCTTGGAAAAAGAACTCGTTATATTAATACTTTAGAAATGAAATACACATTGTTGTCATTTGACTAACTATGATATAATTAGGATGATTTCTATGAGCATAGGTGGATTTATTTGGAATTTTAAGATATATATATCCATGACAATGGTTAATTTCCTAGATTTAATAGTTTTCTACTACTCTTTTGTCCAATGTCTTTCCAGCTAATTGATTTACAGGCATCCCTACAAGAAATAAAGCATTTACTTGTTTTGAATTCTTTGTTCATTTTAATATCTAGTTTAATACCATATATGTTGGATTTATTCGGGTGTATGTACATGATGAAAAAGAGATGGTGTTCCCAATGAAGACTTTTGGGTACTAACCTACTTGGGATGTAGGTGTGATGATCAAGGATGTGGTTGTCATGTTGTAATGTGTTTTTATTCATTAGTGAAAAATAATCTACGATGGTGACAAAGTTTGTGTTATGTATATTTTTGTTAATATAAATAAAGGCACATGTATAAGATTGTAATTTATGGGACTTATAATATATTTTTCAGAATCTAGAAACCTCATGTATTTATATTCAATTACCATTGAATATATAGGATAGAAATAATAAAAAGTTTAATGGTCTTCAAAATAAGGAAAGGAATGAGAGAAAAAGAGGAAAGGAACGAGAGAAATAATAGCTTTTACATTTGAACCATATGAATGATGACTCATGCATAAGAAAACCCTAGTCACATTGTTCTCTATCATAAAGTTTTTCATGCAATTTATTGTGAGTCCTCCTTTGTTAACTTCTCTGATATGTTCCTTGCCTATGTGAATAATTTGGATGTTTCATAGTTAATATATAGTGTTGAATGGCCTGATCATTATGGAACCATGTCACTTAATGTGGAATATGAATATCTATTTGACATAATATAAGATGAAAAATAGAGTGGTAAAGATTTAGAAGACGCTAAGAGAAAGAAATAGGTTCATTCTTAGTAAAAAGGATTCAAAAGAAGGTGAAACAAGTGACAAAAAGAAGAGAAACGAGATAAGCATATCTCATAAACAAGTAATAATGTTGAATGTATGATATCTAGAATGTAAAAATCGCATTAATTTTTCTCTAATGAGGAGAAATTTATGTCATAAACCTAAATTGCAATAAGTAACTATATGTGAGAAATGAAACATGGACGAATCATTAAAACCATGAAGCAATGTATTAGATACTAATATGATGTTAGTTGAGTAGTGAGAGATACAAAAAATAAATAAAATATAAATTACTAAAATTGAAAAATTATAAATTGGAGTTGTAAAGAATAATAAATTAACAAAAGGTAGGGACTTCATAAGAATATTTCATATAAATCTTCATAGAAGTACAAATAGCTTGATGATATCCCTTAAGTATGAAATGTTGAAGTGGATCAAATGTATGATCTTTTAATATAAGCACCATACATGTGATAATAAATAAGGATGATATGTAAAGATAAACATATTAATATAGTCAAGACATAAGAAGATATTGTTGGGAAATATGGAGAAAGATGGTGGCACAAATTAAGAATTTCTATCCATATACCCTAACTAGGAGATCACATTGAAAATGATGTATCTAGGAAGAGGGTCCAAGATGTACCTTATCATGTAGCAAGTCTAGTGACTATTTTTGCACTATGATCTACTCCCTTCTTAAGAAGCACATTGACGGTAGCCGATGACATCCTTTTGGTACAACCAGGATGGCGGTTGATAACATCCTCCTAGAGTGGCAAGAACGACTTCCACACCTCTACGTAATGATGGAGGTTTCCCATTATGAAGCTTGGGGAACCTAGGTAGGATGTGTCCATGTTCATTGCAGTAATGACATGTCGGTATTCTATCCTTTCCTCAAGCAGCGGAGTCCTTAGATCGACGATCACCTTTAGGCTGCTTCCTTTTATGATTGTTCTCCTTATGTGACTGGAAATTGGGGTATTATTCCACATCTTAGGTCATATCCACCATATGTTGAAAGGCCAAGGGTAGTTGCAGAATAAGAGCATGACCCATGTTGTAGTTAAGTCCTTGAAGGAATAGGTCAGCCCTACGTTCTTCACTCAAACCAACTACATAACGTTCCAACAGCAGGAACTTTTGTACAAAAGCAGAAACATATAGGGAACCTTGCTTCAAACTGTAGATCTCAATTTCCTTCTTCTTTAGAGCAGCAATGTAGATGTACTTTCCACATAAAAGTGCTGAAAACTGCTCCTGGGTCAAGATTGAGATGTCATGAGTCTGTGCAATTCCATTCCACCAAACTCTAGCTGGTCCATCAAGAACATAAGTAGAAAATCTGACCTTCTGGTTAGGAGTACATGCTATAACATCAAAATTCCTCTCTAGAGATAACACCCAATCATCTGCTTTATCCACCATCTCTAGCTCTCCTTCACCCTTGAAGTAGGGTGGTTGCATCTTCATGAACTCCATCATTGAGTACTCCTTAGGTTTGTTTGACACATGTGGGTTGTTTAACTTTCCTGCCATGGTTGTGGATAGAAGTTGCCTCAGCATGGTCAACACTTATTTAGGAGTGATGACTATTCCCGTATTAGCAGCAGTAGAGGTTGGGGTTTCCTATCCTACTAATGATCCACTTCTGGTTGGAGGAGTTCCCTGCGTCACTGGAGTGGTAAAGGGTGGATCCATCTTTGGCATCCCAAACCTAGGGTTATGGGATGTCTCATATCCGTACTATTTGTCAACATTTGAGTTATCTCCTACCATGGGATTTTGCCTGTACAAGGCGGATACTAGGTATAAGAAACCTAAGATAAAGGTAAACATCCTAAGGGAGATACGATTGAAATAGTTAGATAGCCGACAGCCACTGGCTCTGATACCATGATGTAAGGAGTGGGATCTCAGAAGGGAACCACTCCCTAATAGAAATAAAAAGGCAACATCCCTTGAATCAAACACCACATAAAAAATTTCATCAAAGTAATGGTAACCAATTCATTAAACATGTATGTATCATTAAACCAAAAGTAGTAGTGGAATATAAAAGTTCTAACTATTACAAATCTTGATAAATTTATACAACTCTTCACCGCACATGGGTTAGTTCAAAGGGAAAATTATCTAATCGGATAAGGATCTAGATGAGGATCATCTAACCACCTCTTCAAGTCTCCCAAATCTCAACTACAAAGTTGTTTTCCAAGTTCACCTTGATATCCTCTCCTTGCACTAAACCTGGGGATGGAAGCATACCCTCACAAAAGGAAAAGGAAAGAGAACATCAGAAAAAGTGGGTATGGCTTACTAACAATGAAATTGAGAAATATATGGAATAAGGACAACAAATATAAAGGCTTCCCATGAAAAGAGAAAAGTAATACCCAATCGGGCATAAAAGAAAATAATCTCAATAAAAGATAATGATAAGAGCAAAGTATAACAAAGATACTAGACAATAATAACATGTAGGTAGGAAATAACACATCTACCAAAAATATGAGGTGAGCGGTAACTGTATACATCTTCTATAAATATGGAGTGGACAACAATGTATACATCCACTCGAGTAGGATAGGATGCACATCTTCTCAAATATATTTTCATATGCAAGAATTATCACCTCTCTACTCATATGTGGGAATGTTCACATACACATAAAATAACATGTAACATTATGCTAGCAGTAACCACATGATCCATAACAAAAGATTAAGCAATAATAGAAATAATGAGGGATGAAATCATACCTCTCTACAGAGTCCAACCATCCAAGGTCATTTCTAGATCCAAATCTAGGTCTCCAAAGCACCTATTATCATGTATGTGAAATTAGGGTTAGAATTACATTGATTTCACAAACCCAAAAAGTCACCTTTTTTTTAATGTGTGAATTAGGTTATGAAAACCATGCCATATTTTAACTTATATTATTCAAAGTCCATAACATTTTTATTATGTTTTTCTGACTTATAAATATTTAATTATGAATTTTACAAGTTATTACTTATTTAGATTAATCCATTAAAATTACTTATTATTCAACATTGGATTTAGGAAATAAAACCAATGCCATAATAAAGCTTACATTTTTGTGAATTTATTTACTATTTATTCTTATTTTTCTTATCAGTAACTAATTTATTGTGAATTTTCGAAAATAGGTCAATCATAAAAATATGTGTCAGTAAAAATGTTGGGAGGGGAGAGAGTGTGTGTGTGGGTCGTGCGGTCTGAGTTGTCCCGATCAGGTTTTGCCAACTCGGTCGGCCCCACAGACAATTGGGCAAGTTGCCTCGGTGTGGAAAAGAAAAAAGAAAAGGTGTGAAATGACCTTTTTACACCTGGTGCAAAAAAACAAAATCAATAGATCAATATGGAGGGCAAACCGGGAAAAAGCCAAAGACATTGTTCAATCTTAGATTGACTACAAGCACAACAACCATGGTTTTGATTTTGTGAACCCAGGTTGCAAATCAGCATGAGAAGGCGAAAAACAGGTCATCGATAGACTCCTTGATCCCCAAACAATCACAAAGACCTAATACAGAGACTCTATGGTGGTCCAATTACAAGAAAGAACCCCATTGCTACATATTGATGGTCAGATAACAATGAAACTGAGTAACTCAAGGAAAGAATGAAGATGACATACTAAATAGCTTCGCAATGATCCACCAAAAATAGGGACACACTCAGCATCACCTGTTGATGCTCGGGGGCATCCATGGCATTGTCACCAACTAGAAATAGAGGAAAGAGTTTGAGAGTCAAATCCATTGTGACAGGAAGAAGAAGAGTGACTAGGACAATAGGGAAAGACCATAGAGTCATGATGAGATCATAGATATGATTTTTGTGACTGAATGGCCACTAGACAACCAAAGGAAGTGAACGTCAGTGAAGTCTAAGGACGCGGCTATAGGACCCAGTGGCTGGGAAATCTTCAGACCAAACAGTCGATGTTGAATTGTAGTATGGGGCATAAGGATGATTACCTACTATCCAATTGTCCAAGGCCCGACTTTTTGAGCAGCAGGGAGGAGGAGATCTTTGGAGAAGAAAACTGGAGTAAGTTTAGGAGTATAGGGCAACCATGAATCCAATTGGGGGCAGATGAGAAAAGGAGAAGGATCGGTGATGATTTCTGAGTTCTCACTTGAAGGTGGGGTGAGATGGAAGGGGTTTTGCAAAAAAATGATGGAGAAAATGGATTTGAGGGTTTCCTATATACAGGGACTTAGGGCTGGAGTAAGGGGTCATACTAATTGGGAACAAAAGAGGAAACCAACGGTGAAGAAATTTTGAGAATCCAATGCCTGGGGAGAGAGAACGGTCGTAGAGAATATTACATTTATTGTTCACGGCTGGTTGGACTCCTACCCAAGGTAGGAGATGACTCCACAGCCGTCTGATGAAGGATCCAATGGCAGAAAAGCTAGCCACATAAAGGAAATCTAAAAATCCAAAACTATAGCATGACAACGTGACAAAATCCATTTAATTTACTAAAGTGATATTGCATTAAATTATCTTTTCTCTTTCTTCAATTAAGGGTCAAAACCTTACCCAAATAAAGTGAAAATTTGCACAGAGTCCAATTAAGGCATGTAGATTCTGATATGCAATTATATTTCCCTTTTGAAGACTTTTGATGCATTATTTAATCAAATCTTAGTTTCTCTTTCCTCATGCATTTAATGGCATTAGAATTATCCAAATTTGGTGAAACTTCATCCACAAGTTATCTTTGATGTGTTGAATACAAATTTACTTTTTCCATTTTTGGAGTTATTTATCTTTATTATTCCACTTACATGGATTTTTCATATTTTCTCTCTCCTAAACTCACCTTATATATCAAAGGTTGTCCAAATTAGATGAAAACTGGCACATAGGCTATTTTTAGTATGTAGATTATGAATTTGAAATTTATTTTCACTTTTGTGGTTCCTTTTTATGAGATATGTCATATTTGATATGTATGGCCCTTTATTACATTAGCAGTCTCATATATCCTTATTATTACTATTATTCCTATAATTATGTTCCAAAACTTCATATTACTCTCCTAAGAGTTATGTGTGGTTATTTTGTACGAATTTTTATGATATATCCATTTATAACATGTAAATATTTTATGTATCTATTATTGGGCCTAAGACTAATGTGGAAACATGTATTAACTCAAGAGCATTGTACTTCACATCTTTTAGGTCTATGTTTGGCCAAGACAAAAAGGTCAAAGTTCTAGGATAGGGTTCAAGATCTAGTTTGTTACATCATTGCTACCCAAGTAATTGTAAATATGGACAACAACTTCAACCTACTATCCGTTATTAATGTTACCATGATCGTATAGTTTCTTTGCGTCATATATCTAGATTGAACATGAGGAATGGAATTTGCATCCTCTTAACATTCAATCTATGTTCCTTAAACTAGAGCAGGCTGAATGAGATGCATGTGATCTCACATATCACATATTGACTCACATGAGTATGGCCATACATTTCTCAGTCTCTCTTATTAAATGGCCAAGATATCAACTTTAGAAAGAGGGAAAATCCCATCTACATCACTCACAATCAATCCCCATGTGTCACAACGTACCCAAGCACCACCTTTATAGCAACCCGTATTCAAGGTCATGTTGAATGGTGTTGAAGTCTATCAAATGACATGTAATGAGTGTAGTGATTTCTGGTCTAAGAACCACAATCACCACTATCACTTTGAGAGCTAATTCTGACTACCATTCTATGGTTTCCATGTATCACTCTCAAGATGGGTTCGTATGGTATACTATTCTCTAACAAGTACCTATGTATTTGACTTGATATTGATTATCATGAGTAATGAGACTCTGTCATCAGTCAAAACAAATTCTAGTCTTATGTAGTATTGTCATCTATTTTGCTTCCACAATAATATTTGACTAGGGACATAACAAGAATATATAAACTCTTATCATACATATTATCTCATTTTTAGATCCTTTGTGAAAACATACATCATCAAGTAACATCATTCTTTAGACATCTATCATGTTTGTTTCATCATCTGATGATTGAGACAAACATAATAGACAGAAATACCTTTACCATTATTAAATCAAGTGCATGATGTCCCAATAAAATCATCATATGATTCGCTCTATGGGCATACACACCAATAGACTCCCACTTTCACTTAGACCCAATCACCAACGAATCCAATTCCAAGTGATCTAACATGACTATCATGCTTCTGTTGTGCAAGTGCTTTTTTTAGTGGGCCAGCAACATTTTCTTCAAGTTGGTACATTGCAAATCTTCACATCTCCTTGTTACAATCTCTCATATGAGATAAAACTGTTGTAGTATGATATTTGTGTTCCTTATAATATCTAGTAACTTTGTCTTTGTTATAGTATTTCCACTGCATCAACAATGATTTGAACCAGTCCAAGTTCATCCAATGAACTTCTTGATCTGTATAGTATCCTATGTAGTGTTCAAAATAGCAAAGTACTTGGTCTCTATTGTATAATCACCAATTGTCTCTTGCTCAAAACCACTATAGCTTATAGTTAATCATCTTTATCAGTCTAGAAGCTTGTATCAGTGTAACCCTTTACACCTCACTCTTCCTTATCATCACAATGCAAATGATGACCCCGAGCCCACGGTCCATAGGAGGAGTATCTCCTTGGAGGCACATTATGATGAGACTAATTCCATGGGGCATGGGAAAATTTCCTCTCTTTGATTCCTACATGTTGAACCCTTCAACATCTTATCAATTTATCTACACTGGCTTAGGCTAATAAGCATTTGAGATCTATCTCTTTAGATCTCGATTCCTAAGGTATAGGATGATTTTCCTAAATCCTTCACAAAGAAGGTACTTCCCAGTCTGATCTTTACCATTTGTAGGATAGGTATGTCATTCCCCATCAACATGAGGAATACAATTATGCTCTCACTAACCTTTCTTTCAAACATAGGTTTCATTTTAATTTTATATAAAGTTAAACTCTTTGACAACCTCATCAAAACAAATATTCCAGCTCCGAGATGATTGCTTCAATCCATAGATTGACCTTTGTAGCTAAGTTTCAATGGCAAGAAATATCCTAATGGATATAACCATAGCAACTGGTGAAAAGATTTCATCTTATTCAACACCTTGAACTTGTTTGAAAACCTTTGCAACCAATCTACCTTTAAAGGTTTGTATATTAAAATTTATGTTGGTCTTCTTCCTGAAGACCCACTTGCACTCTATGGGTTTTACCACTTCATGTGGATCCACCAAGGTCCATACCTTGTTGGTGTACATTGATTCCATCTAAATCTCATGGCCTCAAACCATTTCTCATAATCTGGTCTCTCAACATCTTCTACGTAGGTTTTTGGCTCATCATCTATGACCAACTCATCGTCTTCTGGAGTCATTAGATATTCGAATCTTTTAAACTTAAGGAGTGTCCTACTAGATCTATGAGGTTCTTTTATTATATGAGGAACTTGAGATTCCATAATAGTTTGAGACTCTCCTTGTTCCTTTAGTACTTCTATAGGTTCGATGTTTTCTTGTTGGTATCAAACCTTTTCAGAATCTACTTTTTCTTCCATTGTTTCCTTTAGAGTCAAATTCCTTTCAAGGAATAGAGTAGTCCTGGAAAGAAACACTTTGTTGTTGGATGGAATATAAAAGTGACATCCTTTAGGAATCTTTAAAAAATTATCTAATGTGGAACCAAGCTTTTCAAGAAACTATTTTCTTGCATAAGCTTCGTGTCCCCAAATCTTCACAAAAGACATATTGGGACACTTCTCATGCCATATCTCATACCATGTCTTTTAAACTAATTTAGATGGTACACAGTTTAGTGAAAACTCTATGGTTTCTAAACAATGTCCCTAGAAGGAAATCAGAAGATTACCTAGACTCGTCATTAATCATGTCATGTCCAAAAGAGTATTATTCCTTCTATATGATACGTCATTATGTTTCAGGTTGAGTCCAGTATGACACAATACCACAGTCTCGTAGAAGGTCCTTAAACTCTAAGTATACTTTACATCAATCAAATCATCATGCTTTAATATTAGTAGCCACCTTTAGCATTTGTTCTTAAAGGTCCACATACATTAGTATGTACGAGTCCCTATAGATCACTCATTCTCCCACTCTTTCCAGTGAAAGGTGCTTTTGTCTTTTTCTCAATAAGAAAGACATACATGTCTCTATTGGTTCAAAACTAAAAGAGTCTAGAGAATCATATTTATGGAATCTGGATATGTGTTTCACATTTATGTTCCTTAGACAAAAATGAAATAGGTATGTGTTGTTTGAGTCGTCGAGTTTTTTATTATTTACATTATATATACTTGTTTATAGAACTATCAAGTATAGACTATGATACATTGGGGCACTGTAATAAAAGATCTTATCTTTAAAAAAACATCAACATTACAATATATGAAATTTGAATCCACTCTTCTCTAAACAAGATATAGAGATAATGTTTAATAGAAGGTACATAATAGCAATTCACTAATTATATTACAAGCTTGCTGGTTTGAGATAAATGACAGGTTCAAACTATAGTGGTAGCAACTATGCTCCAAAGCCATGCCATGTCACAACCAAAATGGGTGTCCCACATATCCCAAATGACTGTATGGGACTTTACTTCAAGCACAAGTTTTCTCTCAAATGGCATCACCAGCACCCTCCTTAGGGTTTCTCTCCTAAGGTTCTAGGCCCACACCAAGTCATCACCAAATGACCATTTTGCTCAGTCAAAATGGTCGTTTCACGGCGCATGAACAGAACATTCCAGCAGTCATCGCTCCTTTCTTTCTCCCCCTCTTTTAGGGTTTCCACCCCTCCTTCCCCTATAAAAGGATGGTGGACTCCACTAAGAAAGGGGTCCCAATTTTAGTACTAGAATTTTTAGTTGAAACTTTGTCAATTTCAATTCCAGTGTAATCTTTACATTCAAGCAATAAAATTAGTTCTTTTCTTCTATATCTAGATTTCTTTTATTCTCATTCTTCTTCTCATTCTTACACTTGGGGTGGAAGATAAAGAATCAAGCCATTTAATTGTCACCACCTTGGTCTCTTTAGAGATTATGGATTTGTAGTCTATGGCTTCATATATTTTTCTCCTTGATTCTCCCTTCCTCTCTATGAGTAGTAAGTAGTTTTCTTACCGAGGTGAGGGGAGTATCCCACCTTATCCATGTGTTAATTGAATCGAGTTTTACACGACTACTTTAGACGGATGTATTTTGGTTTAGAAATCACTTATTTAAATGAAGTAATTAATCATTTTAATCATTTGGTAATCCTGGCAGATGCGACTGTGGAACTTGGGATTTAGAACGCCTAATTTGATTTCATGGGGATTTGGATGCAACCATGGAAAATTCCTCTTTAGGATGAAGAACAAGGATATGTGAACACTAGGACCAATGGGTTCACATGGAGTTCCTCTTTTGCATTTTTTAATGAATATATTACATACCTGCTTCTATCTTTTTGTCATGTTTTGCTTGATCCTATTTTCACAAAGGCTAAGGTGGTGAAACCCCTAAGCCTCAATTTTTTCCTTCTTGATTTCAAATTGTTTCGTCTAACGCTTGTTTTCAATTTGCCTTTTTGATTTCAGCACTTTACTTTTCTTTAGATAATCTTGTGAGCTAACAATTTCTTCCTTTACTTCTTGTCTTAGAATAAATTTTCCTTCCCTTGCATTGGTGTAATCTTTACTTCCTTTCCCTTTTAATTTCTTGTTCTAGTTTGACCAACCAACACTCAAATTGGATTTTATTTTCTGCTCCTTATTCAAATATACCAAAAAGAAATAATTGGAATTAAAAGAAAATGAATCTTAAACACATTGTCCTATGGGATCGACCCTTCTATACCAGACTCAACTAGAAAGTAAAAAAGGATTAAACTCTACCATAATTATTCCAGTGAATTGGTGTGCAAACGACGTGTACCAATGGTATGTACACCTTCTTTCATATTCCATCTGCATGCTTCTAGGCACTTAATCTTATTAATGTCACCCAGTTAAGCCTGGCCCAAAATCCAAAACAACATAAATGCACCCTGCTTTGGCAGACCCACATAACTACCATCATAGCTCCATGAGAGAGATGATGTACCATACTCTAGCATGTCCATGCTTGGCCGATCAAGCTTTTTATGTGTGATGCTTATGGAAAGCATCTAAGACTTAATATTTATTGAGGAAATTTATTTATAAATACATGTACATATCCAATCACTACATGCTTATAATATGTGTCATATACATACTATATCCATAAATAAAACATGCAATCAGAAACATGTGAGCAATGGTCATGGCCACACTAATGCAATTCTTTGGATCCACAAAGAATTATTGTCCACTTAAGGTCATACATCTTATGCATTAACCATTACTAGAAAACTCGTGTTGGGAATAGGTTGGTCAGTCGATTGGACACTTCCGGTCAATCGGTTGGACCTCATGTCGGTCAATCGGTCTCCATCAGACAGTCGACTAGCTCCTAGCTCAAGTGATTGGGTGGACTCTTCTAGTCAGATAGGTGGGCCTCCGGTCAGTCGAATGGCTCCTTCAGTTGGCTATATCCTCTAGTCCTCTATTTGATTGACTCGACTTCCAGTCAGTCGATTTTCCTTGTTATAATGTCTTCTCTTTCCAAAAACAAAACTAGTGCTAATCATATCTCTAGATTACATTATGTAATGAGAATATCTTGAGTTACATTAGTGGGGAGTATAGGGGGTTAAGCACCAATTACATTTGGAGAAGAAAGAGGAATACTTGGTATGAAAAACAAATTAATAAGATAGAAAATAACAATCCAACAGTACAAGAATCCAAGGGGTATCGGCCATAACCACACGTATACATACACCATTGAAACCATTTTAGGGTTACTTGTATGAGTTGCATATATATATATATATATATATATATATATATATATATATATATATGTATATATATATATATCATAAAAGGTGATCGAATGGACGTTCCCCTTGAGTATGTGGTATTTAATCAGATATGCACATTAACAATTTGAAATGTTCACTTCGCATGTAACAAAACAAATGATAACATTAAATTTGATTGCATCTATTTAAATCATGATACATCGTAAGTTTATGTTGCTTTGATACCACTATTGAGAAATATGGAGATAGAGATTGTAGCAGAAACAAAAAGTTTCTATCCATATTTCATAACTATCATATCACATCAACAATGATGTACCTGGAAGGAGGTGCAAGATATACCTTGTCCTAGAGAAAGTACAATGATTATCCTTGCACTATGATGTGCTTCCTTTTTAAGTAGCACATGGACAGTAGTTGATAGTGTCCTTCTGGTGTAACAACCACATAAGTTGGTTGATGGCATCCTCTTAGCATGGCAAAAATGGTTTTCATGCTTCTAGGTAGTCCACACAAACCATTGGGAACTCGACGTTGCACTTCTAGAGCCAACGGGAAGGACTTGTCCTTCTATTTGATAATGTTCTAGCATCAAATTCTTGTTGTCTCTCCCTTTCTTGGGTAAGATTTCTCACGCTCTCTCACATGTTACCACAACTTTGAAAATAGAAGTCTTGTGTCTAGAGATCCTTGTATACCCCCTCTTTATATAAGAGTGGATGGGATAGGGTTTCAAAAACCTATGGGATACAAAAGGTCACTTTTCTTGACTGGATGGCGACTGTGCACTACTAGTCAATTTACTAGGATAGCCAATCATACGATTGATTTGGTAAGCAGAGCAATAACAATGCTTTTAATTCAACAATTAATATATGGTGTTATGCCTATCATTAATCATTTGACCCGGTCAAACTGGTCATTTGAATCTTTTCTTGACCCAATCAAACTGGTTGGTTTAAATCAGATATAATCATCAAGTCAGTCAATTGGCCTTCAATCAGTCGACTGGACATTCCATTCAATCGACTGGTAATCAGTATTGTTCAGATTGATTGTCAAAACATTTTAGTAACCAACTTAAATCTTATCCATCAATAAGCTCCTATTCCAAGTGCATCCTATGTGTGTGACCCTACAGGTCCCAAAATATGTTGGTCGTGAATGTCCATAACTAGATTAGGACATCACAAGTAATGAGTGGTATCCAACCACACATCATTGCTACCTAAGTAATTAGAAAGTTGGAGAACAACTTCAACCTACAATCTTTGATCAGTATTGCCATTATCATATATTTCCTTTGTCATTGAACATGAGGCATGGAATCATCAACATGTTAACATTTAATATGTGTTCCTTGAACTAGAGCAGACTATATGAGATGCATGTGAGATCACATATCACATATTGACTCACATGAGTATACCCATACATTTATCAGTCTTTCTTATCAAGTGGTCAGGATATCAACTCTGAAAGGAGGGACACATCCCATTTACATCACTCACAATCATTCCCCATGTGTCACAGCGTACCTGAGAACCACCTTTATTGTAACCCTTATTCAAGGTCACGTCGAATGGTGTCAAAGTTCATCACACGACATGTGGTGAATGTAGAGACTTCAAGTCTAAGATGCAAATCACCACTATCACTTTGAGATATGATTTTGACTACCATTCCATGGTTTCCATGTATCACTCTCAAGATGGGTCTATCAGGTACACTATTCTATAACAAGTACCTATGTGTTTGACTTGATATATAATATCATGACTAATGAGACTCTGTCATCATCCAACATATATTCTATTATTATGTATTATTGTGTTTATATTGCTTCCACAACAATATTTGACTAGGGACATAACAAGACTGCTTGTACTCCTATCATACATATGATCTCATTGTTTAGGTCCTTAACCTAAAAACATATGTATCATAGTAACATCATTCTTTAGACATATATCATGTTTGTGTCATCAGGTCATGACTGAGACAAACATAACATATGGAATTACCTTTATGGTTATCAAATCAAGTGCATGATGCCCCAATAAAATAATCATATGATTTACTCTATGGGCATTACATAACAATAGATATGTCACTGAATAATGTAATGGGGATATGATCCCAGATGATGAAATGAGATTGATTTGCTAGCACAAGAGAATTAACATCTTGAAGGTAAAGCAAAATCACTAATATAGATGAAGGGGGGACCAATAAGTGAATACTATGCAAGATCCTAAAGAAATTCAAAATCAAATATTAGTAACAAGTGCATGTGATTGAAATATAACAAAGATAACGTTCATGTGCCTTCATGAAATGATGATGCTAGTGAAGCTTAAACTAAATAAAGCACCAAGATTAAATAAGGAACATTAAAAATCTAATATGAAATGCTAAACAAGGGATGGAAAATGAAGACAAATGAATAAAATCTGAAGTTTCATCAAAACTACATGATATGAGAAAAAAGATTATGAATATTTCCAACAACAATAAAAAAATTATGAGGACTAATGATAAGTTACATACTTAGTGAATGCCTTACATATTGCCTTTGGATACAGTTATGAATGAATAATTTTCCATGAGAACTTGAAAACTTTTGACTATAAGAAAGTTGGATAATGAAAACATGATTCACTTCGTATTGTGTTTCATAACTACCCCCCGTATACCTCCTAATTCTTTTGAGTGATGAGGATGAAACTCTTATAAGGGAGGAATTCCCAACACTAAGTGAACCAAACTCTAGGTTCACCTATTTATTTAAGCCTAACCTCTAAGGTGATATGAAACATGAATTTGATATGGAATCAGTGCTTAAACACTTAGCCCTAGTTCATGTAATTAATATGTATGTGTAACACTTAGTAATCAAAAACCTAAATTTGGTAAATAGTTAAACAAAATAAACAATGTGAATAGTGAAACGTATTTTTCTTGATGTAATTGTTAAGTATAATCTTACTCGAGGTGAGATATTTTGTGAACTAAGGTATTTGAGTACAAGTCTTCTATGAGCATTTGACCTAAATTGAGTTTAATTTGTTCTTTTGATCTACAGGAAAATAACAATGAAATACATTCCTAATCTCGTTCATGATGGAAAATGTATCAACTCATTGTGTGTGACAGTGAACGTATGCTTAGAGAATCAAAATAAGAGTAAGATTACTCAAACCAAAGTTTAGACTCTTAAATACAACTTGAAGGATAGAAGCGGGTGAATAATAGTATCTCTTGGCTTTCTATGAAAAAAATACATAGAATGTTGTATGCATGATTTGGGTATGAAATCTAGTGATTTTAGGGAAAGTTGACCAATTTGAGAGCAAAATGCAGTCTCATTGGGTGATCTTGTGTTTTGACTAGGTTAGTTGGACTGAGAAAACATGAGATTGGGCAATTTAAATGGAAAATATGGTGTATTTTTCAAAATACAAAAATCATGTAATATTTTTCCTTTTGGTTTATTACTATGATTATGCATGTGCTTCAGCAGAGAAATTGGCTGATTTGTTAGAGCATAGAACTCCAACTTTTTATGTTGTCCTTTTATTCTCTGCATGGGCCGATGTCATCCTTGTTGGGTTATGTGGAGAAATCATGCACGGCAGATGCAACAAAATAAATTTCTATGCAACCCGAAATAGGATCTCGTAGACAACAGCATATTTAGAAAGAGTGTTTGCGGGATATACCTTATCACGGAGCAATTTCGACGATGTCCCGCTGCACGATGTTGGCCTACATGGATGGTACTTCTCTCCCGTTCACTGAGTGCATCATGGGAAGATCCGATGGTGCTACTTTCATGTGGTGATGTATGTCGCTCCTCGTAGCGCGTATGGATGGTCATTGACGTCCTCTGAACATATGCATCTCAGCGTCTGCATCTCTACTTCATCCACATGGATGGACTGGAACTCCACGTCGCACTTCTTAAGCTGACAGGAAGGAGTAGCCTCTGTGCGGAAACATGCTAACGTCACAGTGCTTTCCTTTCTTTCCTGAGGATGGTGACAGCTAGGGTTTGCATACGTGAGCATAAACTGAAAAGCTTCTCTCAATATATTATATAGATATCGGTCATCAAGCCCCTTTAAATAGGAGATGAAAAAAAGCATGGTTTCCTAAACCCATTGGTAAATATAAATATTGTGTTAATTAAAATGCTCAGGGATTAATTAGAATATTATGGAATTAATTAATTAAGAAAATAATCATATTAATTGATTAATTAATTTCTAAATCCATGCAATCGCTCGGGATGGCTATATAGGCATATATACCAACAATCCTGTCGGGCTATGCAGTGATCAATTTCTTCTAAAATTGGCCAATATGTTGTTTTTACTGGACAAATATATTAATGCATTTCTCTCCCCATTTCTTCTTAATTTCGCTTCATGAAACTTGGTTTTCTTGTTACAAGAATCCCTCTCTTGGAATTCTAGGTGAATAGAGGCAATTGAGGTAAAGTCTTGAGCTTTCCTTGGAAATTTTAATCTAAAAGTGTTTGTTTCATTGATTGAAACTAAGATCTATGATTAGTTTGGTGTTTTCAATATGTTTCATCTTCTTCCTCTTCTTTGTATCCTTCTCTAGTTTGTCTTTATGCCAATAACAAAGTTTTGACCCTTCTTCTTCTTGATCCTTCATCCCAAACTCATTTTCCATGTAGAAGGTCTAATTAGAGGGTGTTCTCACCCTGAGATGAGAAGATATGCATATTGAGATACGTTAAGCTTTTTTTTCATTTTCTAGGCTCTCTAACCATGACAATCAACCCATAGTGATTAAAAGGATAAAGTTTACCCTTGTCTTAAGAGGTGGATCTTGAATATCTTTATGCTTAATTTTATATAGAAACATATGTACAGCCCTAGTTTTGTGATTTTCAATATTTCTTATATGTGTGTATGGTGTATTTTTCTAGAAATATGATAGAAGGATGAAATTAGTCCTTTTCTCATTAAAAAAATAGATCACAAACTTGTCTTTCTTACTTTGTTATGTTACTAAAACCTAGATTCATACTAACTCAAATAGTCTATGCTTGTACATAATAACATATGGCATACATTTATGTAAGAAGGTTGAGTTTCCATCTAAAAAGTCATGAAAGAGAGTATTGTAATAGGTAAAAGTGTAAATGTATCAAATTGAGTATGATACATGATATTTGAGTTAAGAAAGGGTTGAATTTGGTGAACCTATAATGGGCTCAAGAGGGGGTGAAGTGAGTTAAAACTACTTAAACCAAATTTATTAAACATGTTAAAATATTTCCCAATATAAGTATATGCGTATGAAAAGGAAGGGAGAGAGATCGAATAATCCACAAGTGAAGGCAATATTTATAGAAGTTCCAGCTCTAATGATATAGCTCTACTACCTAGAGGGATCAATCTTGTTACAACCCCAATTTTTGGGTTCTTTTGGTGAGAAATGTAATTTCTCCTATTAAAGATATTTGAACAAATAATGATATAATTTGTTTTGAATAAATGGATTTCATTTACAATAGCCTTGTTGGTTGTTTTGTGGGCTTTATTGGCTATTGGGCCCAATAATAAGGAAACGACAAAGGAAACTCCATTATTAAATGAGTAAATAAGAAACTGGAGAAAAGAAAGATGTAGAAACCTCTAGAAGGCAAAGAAATATTATCCAAAGGTGGATTTCATGCCTCTTGGGTTCCTTGGGTTCCAAGGAGTCCAAAGTTGCAAAGATAGTACAACAAGAAAAGAAAAGATCAATTAAATATTTCCTTACTAAGAAAGAAATTGAAGATAATGATAAAATATGGGAAATAAGTGGAAAGAGGTATGATTGAGTTATTCTTGGTGGATTTTCATATCCATAAGGTTTCTAATATTAGAAGGAATTCCAATAAGGAAAATAAAAAGTGAGATAAAGAGAAATCCTCAAAAAGAGATATTTTAATAAGTAAGATAATGAGAAATAATGGATGTAGATGCATCTAGAAGGATAATAAGTATCCTTAAAAAGGAATTTCAAAATATTAAAATTCCTTGAGGTCCAAGGAAATCCAAGATAATAATTTTATAGCAAAGGAAAGAGAAAATAGATGAGAAATATACATAGTTGAGTAATAACTTGCAACTAAATAAAGGGACCTGATTTCTTTAGATAATGATCCCAAATTTGGTATGCTGATAGATTAAGTCATTAAGAACTTTCCCTCAAAATTTGGGATCAAAAAGATTAACGGATTAGGAGATATGGATTTTACAAAAATACCTAAAGTATGGAAATAATGTGGGAAAGTATCAAATGTGTCAATTTTTCGATTTTTGTTTTATAGCGGATGTTGTGAACCGTCGGATCAGGGATCCAATGTTGACACGGTCATTTCCTAGCTTGGAATGGTTTTGGAAACCTTAACAGCTGGAGTTGGACTCTTGGTGGAATCTCTTGCGATCTTGATCTTCTCGGACCTTATTGGCTTTCCAATTGGTTTCAGGAGAGGAATTCGAGCCAGCCTACCCCAAATTTCACCCTGATCGGTGCCTTCTAGGAAGTCCGCCCAAACCACAGGCCTTCCGCCAAGGGTGGGTATAAAAAGGGGTGTACAACCCCACTGCGAAGCCACCAAGCGATCCCGAAGGATCTCTGCAAGTTGCTTGTTAGGTTACTACCCTCAATTACCCAGGAAATCAGAGTCTCTACCCTGGTCCTAGCCGTCGAATCGTCAAAGTTTCACCCTCATCATGCCACCATATGAAACAACCCCCAAACGAAGTGAAGGGCTCCATGACTTCGCGGTGCCCAGGCGAAAGTATGGGAGAGGTTTCTTGGAGCCAGGGAGGCGAGAAGCTTAGAGTCAACCTTGGAGTTGACTCGCCTGGACCGTAGCTCACGAGAAAGAGGATGAGCGGAGGTTGAAGACAACCCACCGCAAAAAGGCTATCTTGCCCTTATCTGCTTCAATGCAAAGTAAGGACTTTTAGGTCCTTTCACCTTTTCTTTGGAAGGTGTATGTCGTGCGAGCATGTTGCCTACGTGGTGGCCCGTGATTGGTCCAAAATGCTTTATTTTGCCAAAATCATAATAAATCATAGGGTTGTCTAAAAGTAGAAAGTAATATATGAATCTTTCTCAAAAAAATGTGAGGAATCCATTAAAAATAGAATTAGAAGCTAATTCCTCTTGAAATTCGAAAAGTAGTGGAAGTTATGAACTTTAATGCATTAATGATTAAGAAACCCTAAGTTAAGATGATTAATGTATTAAGAAGGGTTTTATGGATGATTAAAGTTGATATTAACTTGTTAATCATACAAAGATACATGAATATCGAAAAGGATGAACTTTGCATGTAATTGGTTTAATTTATAGTTTCGTGTACATGAATGAGCTTTAATGGGCCTTGAAACCCTAATGTTAGTCATTGTGACTCTTAATGGCTTTAATTGTTCAAATTCATGAATAAGCTGAGATATGATGGTTCTAAGCTATTTCAAGTATAAGAGTTCCTAATTATGGATAAATACCCTTAATATGGTAATTGGGGTTTTCTAAGGAATAAAGGTGGAATTAGTGAAAAATAGAGTTCATGAAAGATAAGTTGTTAGTTTGAAAAGGAACCAAAGATGATAATCTTGGTATGTATCCCCTGAGAGCCAATCATGGGATGATTGGTGGGATACATTAAGATTGATTTGATAAACATCAAAGGTAAGCTTCCAATTCTTTCTGGTTCTTTCATATGAGATAATGATAGAACATATTGAATGTCTAGAGAATGACAGTACTTAATGATGTATGCTTTCAGGTTCAGGACCTGAACGATGAGATCATACAGATGTTAAGAGTTTGTACATTCTTATTATGTCCCTAGTCGGATGTCATTGTGGAAGGTAGATAGAAAACAATGACACACAAGACTAGGTTGTGGTGTTGGTTGATGACAGAATCTCGTTAGTCATGATATGGAGATATCAAACCAAACACATAGGTACTTGTTAGAGAACAAGTGTATCGGACAGACCCACCGAGAGTTTGACACATGGAACCATGACATGGTAGTCACAGTCAGTTCTCACAGTGATGGTGGTGAGTGTGATTCTTTGACCTGAAATCACTACACTCAACACATGTCATTGGGTACACTTTGACATCATCAAATGCATTCCTGAAAAATGGGTTGTTATAAAGGTGATGATTGGGTGGCTTTGACACATGGGGTTTTTGAGGGGTGAGTGATAGATATGGGATTTGTCCCTCCTAAGGGATTTTGATATCCATGGTCACTTGATGAGTAGGATTGAGATAGGCGTGCACACATGTGCGAATCAGTATGTGATATTGATGTCATACATATCTCCTCCAATCTACTCTGAGATCAAGAAAGTGAATGAACATTGACAGGATGACTGTTCCACGCCTTGAGTTCATTTAGGATATCAGTGACAAAGGAATTACACATTCGCTGTAACACCATTCACAGATTGTAGGATTGAAATTTGTTCTCCAACTTTCCTTTTCACTTGGGTAGCATTGATGTGCGACTAGGCACCGCTCTTTGCTTGTGAAGTCATAAGTGTTATGGACTTTCACTGCCAACGTGAAATGGACCTGCAGGGTCACACACATAGGATTTAACATAGAAGAGGAGTTTATCCACAAACGATGTTTATATTGACTACTAAAGGAGTTTAGTAGTTCAATTAAACACTCAATCAATTGATAGATCAGTATCATAGTGTTCAAGGTGTTGGACTGATTGATTAAAGTATCAGATTGATTGAAACTATGATTGACTGATTTGCACAGTCTGCTACCCCAATCGATCGGTTCACTAGGTTGAACTGATCGGCTCAGGTTGGTGAACCGATTAGCTCAACTGGTGAGACGATCAGCTCATGTGTCATGAACCGATCGACTCAATTGTTGAACTGGTCGATTCATGTGACCAGTCGAGATCATTTGGAAAGTCAGAAGACTATTTTGCAAATACAATTTGTTTCACTTGTACAAATTTGATTTGGGCAAGGATTAATATTTGATTAATCAGAAACAAATTTGAAAGTCAATTTGAGTTGGATCAGGACCACGAACCAATCATCTCAGAGCTCCAACCGATCAGCTCATAGCCCCAGACGATCAGCTCAGGTCCCAAACGATCAGCTCAGGGCCTGAAACGATCGTTTTAGGGTGTGAAACGATCGGTTCAGTTGTTGCAAGTTGGTTGTTTTGTGGAAAATATCGAACCCTTCTACCCCTGATTTAATCCTGCATTACCTGGGGTAGAGAACCATGTCCCATGACTCTCCTATATATATAGGGGTATTGGGGGCTTCTCACGAACAACAACTCAGAGCACCAGTTGCTCTGCAAAGTTGTCGTTCTCTCTGGTTGTGGTAATCGAGAGAGCCCGAGCAAGTGCTACCCGATAAGGGAGGCACAACAAGGGAAAGACCATTGTAGAAAGGCAACTAGTTGCAGGAGAGTGTATAGGTGACTAGTACGCCAATAGGAGGGTACGACTCCTTCTGATTCCTTGTAGGACAAGGAGATCGGAGTTCTAGGTGGTCCGTGTGGACTACTTCAGAGGCAGGAGACTTCTATCACTCGGAGGATAGTTGTCAATCCCAACAGTCTCGGTGAGACCAGGAGCTGCACAGACACCGTCCAAGACTGGAGGTGAAGACTATGCAAGCTGTGAGGTAACGTCGTCGAGCAAGCCTCGGGACAAGGTATGCCTCTACAAACCATCCTTCCTACTATATAGACGTTGACGTGATTCCTTTATTTTGGGTTTGGGAGAAGAAAATTTTTGTTTCTGCTGCCTTCTCAGTCTCCCCTAAAACCCAACAGTGGTATCAGAGCCACATCAACTGCTCTATACTTTAGGATTATCGATGTGATCGATTTTGGTTTGTCACCTTTAATTATTGCATACGATGCGAATAATGATGGCTTCATGCATGTCCAATCCTAAATCCACAAATCCCAATATACATATATGATATGTAATATGAATGCACTCAATACGTGTCACCCTTAAACGAGTTTTGTGGTGGATGTCTAGTGTGGTTATGGCCAATAAACCATGTGTATGTGTGCTTGGTTGTATGTGGTTGCTTGCGTCTCAGTATGTGCACTGATTCTCCATCTCTTATTCATGATGTAAATCGAGATAACTCGAGATTTCTTTCCTACCTTTACTCCCCCCGAATGTAACTTGGGGTTTCCCTATTCAAATGTAAAATAGGATAGATCTTTTATTTCCTGTTATGTCAAAGAACGGCGGACAACCTGACGACAAGTGAAATGATTGGTTCAAGGTGTGAACTGGTCGGTTGGCATTCCAGACGACCGGTTCGAGGAGCGAGATGAGCGGGTGGCAGCCATGAGGAGATGCATGATGACTAGGTGAACCGATCAGATTGGAGGAGTCAACCAATCGGCTGGTGGCACCCAGATGACCATCCAGGACGAGCAGGTCATTCATATGATGAGTTGATCAATTTGGATGGCTATAGCACTTCATCATGGATAGGTTGCATGTGATGTAGATCTAGATGACTGTGATTCCTCTTGGCTTGAGGAATCACATTAGGATGGCCATAATCACACTAGAAAGCTCTATGTCCTGGATACTTCAATTCCAGAGGAACCTGCTCCTACCGCACCAAAGGCAGAAAGGGACGCTTATAAGAAGCATTCGGATGATGCCATTGATACAAAGTGTTTGATGTTGTGCTCCATGAACCATGAGTTGCAGAGACAACATGAGAACATGGGTGTCATTGAGATGATTTAGCATCTCAAGAACATGTATGAAGATCAAGCACAACAAGAGAGATATGATGTCTCCAGGGTGTTGTTCAAGTGTGTCATGACAGAAGGAGATCTAGATGGTCCTCACACGCTCAAGATGATTGGGTATGTGGAGAACCTGATGAGACTGGGATTTCCCCTTAGCCAAGAGTTGGTTACTGACGTGATACTGTAATCATTTCTAGAATTCTACAGTTAGTTTGTGATGAACTACAACATGAACAACTTTGATATGCCGTTGACAGAGTTGTTAGGCATGTTGAGGACAGCCGAGGCACAGATGAAGAAGGACAAGCCTAAGTCTGTGATGATGATCAGCAGCAAGAAAGGCAAGTCCAAGCGCAAGGGTAAGGGCAAGGCTAAGAAAGGTTCTGATGCTAGCCAGCAGCCCAAGTCGTCTTCAACTCTCAAGGCCAAAGGAGGCGTGACCTAGAGAGGAAATTGCCACCATTGTCAAAAGCCAGGACATTGGAAAAGTAATTATCCAATCTATTTGGAAGAACTAAAGAAGAAGGAGGCGACAGACGTCTCCACCTGAAGGTGTCATGAAATAAACTTATAACACTTTTTGAGGTATATGATACCAAGATATAAAGTGTAAAGCACCCAATAAATGGGGCAAGTGTTGCCGCCATAGATAGGAGTACTTCAGTTTATTTTCAGCCTTGAAGGCATGTAATAGAGTTATGAACTTCTATTTCATATTTTCAAATGGATAGAAACACATTACTTTTGCATATTGTATGACAATGATAGCAAGTAATGATGTTGATGTTTCAATTTCAAAGATATGATCTTTATGGCAATGCCTTGTTTATCTTATGTTACTTGGTATGCATAAGATAAAATGATACCTAAAGGTTATTGATAAATCAAACAATCAAATTAGCATAAATCATGAGAAATTCATTTCTAGTTTCCATATGATGGATAAGCTAAACTCTTTTGGTTAGAGAACCAATAAGAGACATGAATATCTTGGACATGATTAATCAATTTTCACTAAGGTAGTGGGAGATTGATTATCCTATTAGGTATAATACATGTGATGTATTTACATACCTATTGGAGCAAATGATAATACTTCAAACGGCATTTAGAGAAATACCAATATGAATATCTTGAAGTGTTCAAGAATATCATAAATGAAGTACGAATTTGGTAAAGTGTTAATTCTTGAGGAGATCAATGAATGAAATACTTGAACCAAATGTTGAGATCCTTGTGAGTGATTATGATAATGTATCATAGTGAGCTCATGATTAAGGCATGGTGATGTATAAATCAAAAGGAGTCATACTCTAAGGAGTTAGAGGATGATTATCAAATAACTAATTTCTTCTTAAATAAAGAATACCCCACACTAAAAAAGGACATTAAGAATCACAAGGAGTTGTGAGTTCTTATATCCTTGACAGATGCACCTCAATTATCTATGTGATGAGTTGGTCATGTGATGAGTCAACTATCTAGATGAATATAAGGAACCGGATTTTGAGTTATGGTTTATGACCATTACATCCTAAATAACTTCCATGTGAACCATAAGGTATGACCTTGACGGTAGCACCCATTGGGATGAAATCCATAAGTGTGAATGAGTCTTAAGCGTTAAGACACGTGGATAACATTTTGAAGGATGATTCTTGTTGATTGCAACTTAATGACTAAGAGATTTGGCATATGGATACTAAAACTGCATTCCTTTGAGGAATAAAACAAGGATGTATATGTGACACAACCTATAAGGTTTATGAATCCATTAATGCAAACAAAGTCTATAAGTTGCAATGGACTAATCTATGTGATTGATTGAGTACAAGAAACTCAGAGCTAGATCTTCACTTTGATGATATAGTCAAAGATTTTGACTGATATGACAAAGATAAAGAAGGGATCTATGATTTTGTGGGAGCGTATTTGCATTCCACATGTTGATGAGGAATGAGATGTTCTAGAAGGGAAATCCAAAGTGGAAATTATCTTTAAGGAAGAAAGAGATGTTTCCTATGTGATAGGAATAGAGATCTATAGAGATAGTTCTTGAAAACCTCTTGACCAGAAAAGAGAAAGCATACATTGGGAATCTATATTGAAGGGTTCAGTGTGCATAAATTCAGTGGGAGAAAAATTGTCCATGTTACTTGGAGTTAGTATCCCAAGGCCAAGTGTCCAATTCTTATGAAGAATGGGAACACTAATAATAGATATGGATCTATCATGTATGTAATCATCCCATCATCTTGCATGTATGGACATGGCAAGAATGAAATGCATTTATCATCTTGTATGTGGGACATGACAATATGATATGCTCATCATGATAACTCGTATGTGGGACATGACAAGTGGATGTCTGTCTACTTCCAGTACGGGTTACTGGAATACCATAAGAACTTGATAAGTACTTGAGAAGTAATAGTTCTATGGAAATAAGGAAGGGTTCACTGTAAAGAGTTACACTGATGCAAACTTCTGAAAAGGACAGAAAATTAATCGCAAAATATATATGAGATATATAAAAGTGAATGTTTGTTGATAAATGGAAACATTCCAATAAAGTTGTTTTAAAAGGAATTGTTGAGTATATGTGTGTTAGAGAATAGCAGTAGATACTATATGGATCTAGGAGTTCATAGAGATGAACTTATAGATATTCCAGTCATTGATGACAAGTTAGGAGTGCTTGGCCATGCAATATGGCTAAAGGTTAGCAAAGGAATACTAGATCGCATATTATGGAAACTCCATCTCATACGTGTGACGTATAGCGAAGAGATGAGAGACATGCAATTAATACCGACTTTGGAAAGGTGTTGCCATAACTCACTATGTTAGCACTAGAGCACAGTAACACGTGGGACATGTTTGAAGATCACTATGAATATAATTCAATGGTGATTGGCTCGCACTGCATGTGGGAGTCTGTTGGTATGTATGCCCTGAGATCCAATCATGGGATGATTGGTGGGATACATTAAGATTGATTTGATAAACATCAAAGGCAAGCTTCCAATTCTTTCTGGTTCTATCATATGAGATAATGATATAATAGATTGAATGTCTAGAGAATGACAGTACTTAATGATGTATGCTTTCAGGTTCAGGACCTGAACGATGAGATCATACGGAAGCTAAGAGTTTGTACATTCTTATTATGTCCCTAGTCGGATGTCATTGTGGAAGGTAGATAGACAACAATGACACACAAGACTAGATTGTGGTGTTGGTTGATGACAGAATCTCGTTAGTCATGATATGGAGATATCAAACCAAACACATAGGTACTTGTTAGAGAACAAGTGTACCGGACAGAACCACTGTGAGTTTGACACATGGAACCATGACATGGTAGTCACAGTCAGTTCTCAAAGTGATGGTGGTGAGTGTGATTCTTTGACCTGAAATCACTACACTCAACACATGTTGTTGGGTACACTTTGACATCATCAAACGCAGTCTCGAAAAATGGGTTGTTATAAAGGTGATGATTGGGTGGCTTTGACACATGGGGTTTTTGAGGGGTGAGTGATAGATATGGGATTTGTCACTCCTGAGGGAGTTTGGTATCCATGGCCACTTGATGAGTAGGATTGAGATAGGCATGCACGCATGTGTGAATCAGTATGTGATATTGATGTCATACATATCTCCTCCAATCTACTCTGAGATCAAGAAAGTGAATGAATGTTGACAGAATGATTGTTCCATGCCTTGAGTTCATTCAGGATATCAGTGAAAATAGAATTATACATTCACTGTAACACCATTCACAGATTGTAGGATTGAAAGTTGTTCTCCAACTTTCCTTTTCACTTGGGTAGCACTGATGTGCGACTAGGCACCACTCTTTTCTTGTGAAGTCATAAGTGTTATGGACTTTCACTGCCAACATGAAATGAACCTACAGGGTCACACACATAGGATTTAACCTAGAAGAGGAGTTTATCCACAAACAATGTTTAGATTGATTACTAAAGGAGTTTAGTAGTTCAATTAAACACTTTATCAATTGATAGCTCAGTAACATAGTGTTCAAGGTGTTGGACCGATTGATTAGAGTATCAGATTGATTGAAACTGCGATTGACTTATTTGCACAGTCTGTTGCCCCAATCGATCGGCTCACTAGGTTGAACCGATCGGCTCAGGTTGGTGAACTGGTCGGCTCAACTGGTGAGACAATCGCCTCATGTGTCATGAATCGATTGGCTCAATTGTTGAACAGGTCGATTCATGTGACCAGCCGATATCGTTTGGAAAGTCAGACGACTATTTTGCAAATACAATTTGTTTCACTTGTACAAATTCAATTTGGACAAGGATTAATATTTGATTAATCGGAAACAAATTTGAAAGTCAATTTGAGTTGGATAAGGACCACGAACCGATCGGCTCAGAGCTCCATCCGATCGGCTCAGAGCCCCAGACGATCGGCACAGGTCCCAAATGATCGACTCAGGGCCTAAAACGATCGTTTCAGGGTGTGAAACGAACGGTTCAGTTGGCGCAAGTTGGTTGTTTTGTGGAAAATCTCGAACCCTTCTACTCCTGCTTTAATCCCGCATTGCCCAGGGTAGAGAACCATGTCCCATGACTCTCCTATATATAGGGGTATTGGGGGCTTCTCAGGAACAATAACTCAGAACACCAGTTGCTTTGCAAAGTTGTCATTCTCTCTGGTTGTGGTAACTGAGAGAGCCCGAGCAAGTGCTACCCGATAAGGGAGGCACAGCAAGGGAAAGACAACTACAGAAAGGCAACTGGTTGCAGGAGAGTGTGTCGGTGACTAGTACGCTGACAAGAGGGTACGACTCCTTCCGATTCCTTGTGGGACAAGGAGATCGGAGTTCCAGGTGGTCCGTGTGGACTACTTCAGAGGCGGGAGACTTCTGCCGCTCGGAGGACAGTTGTCAATCCCGACAGTCTCGGTGAGACCAGGAGTTGCACAGACACCGTCCAAGACTGGAGGTGAAGACCATGCAAGCCGCGAGGTAACGTCGTCGAGCAAGCATCGAAACAAGGTATGCCTCTACAAACCATCCTTCCTACTGTATAGATGTTGATGTGATTCCTTTATTCTGGGTTTGGGAGAAGAAAACTTTTGTTTATGTTGCCTTCTTTGTCTCCCCTAAAACCCAACATATAATTGGGCCTAATGATCTTGTCATGAATTAAAAGGATAAAAATGGTAGTTTTGATGTAAAAAGGGGCATAATAGACTTATTTGACATTTAATTGTGCCTTTAATCTGAAATTAGGGTTATATGCTTTTAAAAGGTAACCTTAATATCTTTCATGAAGAATATATGAGATAATTAGGGTTTGTGAGTAATTGTATAAAATTAGGGTTTAAAATAGTAAAAATGAAGAGAAACCCTAATTGCAATGGAAACCCTAAAAGTGGACTAGAAACCCTAGGAAGCGAGCTAGGTTTAATAGATCTTGATGGCATGATCAATGATAGGAAAATTGGATGCATATTTTAGGATCATCTTGTGTGCTTGCTTATTTACTGGATTTCTTGCTTAGTTGGATTATTTCTACACTCAAGTCAGCCTGACAGGTATGTGGTTAATTATGGTTAATCACATTAGTTTCCTAAAGATTTTTTGAATGATTCATCGCATTGAATGCAACCTATCAGTTTGGATGTTCATACTTGCAAATCATAAAGTCACTATGATTATCACAATAATAATATAAGTGTGTATTCTCACACCTACATGCCACCCTAATGGATGATGCCAAAAGGTCAAGCCCAGGAGGGAAAACCCAAAGGCACCATGAGTGGTGACCCCAGACACCAAGCTCGAGATTGAGAAGGTGGTCTTTATAGAATGACAAATGGGCACTATGAGAGGTGACCCCAGGCACCAAGCTCGGGATTGAGAAGGTGGCATTAAGTCATTGGAAAAAGAGAAACCCTAAGGTGGGTATGCCAGGGTTAGGGCAAACGTGGTGGAGAATGTCACAGTGAAAGTGTAATTTGGCTTGTTAATTAACTTGATTGTGATATTTGGATTGTTAGCCATATTTGCGAAAATTTGGTTGTCCCCACATACGGACATATTCATTTATGTTGACCGACGTTTTGTTTGTCGGCGTTTTAGGTACAAGATTGAAAAGGACAAACAGTAAAGTGGAATATGTGGAATTAAATAAGAATTAAAGTACAAAGGAGGATTAGTTAGAATATACTCCAGATGTGGATAGAAGTAGATATCCAAGTTTTTGAAAAAGGTATGCAAAGTTTTATTTTATACCAGATTTCAGTTTAGTTTGGTAGAATTTCATAATTATTATTGATTATTTGTTGAACCTTTGATCTGGTTTATTGGGATAACGGCTCTGACCTCTTGGTCTCCCTTAAGTGGGGGTTACCGGGAGGCGGGGTCATTACATTTGGTATCAAAGCATAGGTTCCTCATTTAATCTTTAATAATTATTAAATTTTACACACTATGTAGAACCCAAGGTAGTTATTAGAGGATTTTCTGAAAGACAGAGGTGTCTAGAAAAGGATCACATCCGGGGGCTGGCAAGATTTTCCTCTGCACCACTAGTCAGAATACAAGGACTCCCAGATTTGTGTGACTTCCTAGCCAATGTCTCAGGATTTGACTCAAAATAAGATACCTTTAGGACTCTCTCATCTTGTTCATCCCTTCTCAACTCAAATGCTATTAAGGATTTTAAGGATTATGGTTTTCTCTCTCTTTCCTCACCCTCTTGAGGATAGGGTATGCATGATAAGGTTAAGGAATCTTCCACCAAATTAATGAAAAGCATGTAAATAAGATGTCATGGACATAAGCTTAATAGTTTAAGCATAAACTAAAGAATAGTTTCATGCTTAGGTCGTATGACATATGTTTTCGTGCCCTTAGGAGAGACCTAAGGCTAGACCTCCTTGTCAGGAGGATGAGTGGAGAAAGTTAGTCTTGGAGGTAGAGACCTCCATTATAAGTAGAGACATGGAACATCCTTTGAGGATGATACTAACCCTAACCTTAAGTGGTGGTTAGAGAGAGAGATGACATGATGAGTTAGTTTTCATGATAGACCAGGTGTGTGGGTGGATATGCTTTTGGATGCCCATAACGATATGAGCCATGTGAGGTTGGATGACCTAGTACCTTTGACGACCCAACTCGGGAAAGGGTCGTGCATGTTAGAGTGAAGGATAGATCCTTCAATGATGAGGTTAGTGAAGAACCTATAGAAACCCTATGCGCTTATCTGAGCATGGCATAGTATGCACCCAGAGTACATCAGTAGTGCGGGTAGTAGGTTGAAACCATGGTCAGAAGAGTATGATGGATAGCTTATGAGATAAGAATAAAGGGCCATGGATAGTCTTGAGCAAACATAAGTTTGAACATAGGCTTCACCCACATAGAGGTATGCTTGTGAGCTTGATCCTTCATTGAGAGAGGACCTCTAGTAGTAAGGCTAGTTGTGGAGTTAGCTCTAGAGAGAGAGAGAGCAGGACCCAAGCAAGAAGGTTGGAAGCTTAGACCCTGAGATATGAGGAACGATGGGGAGTTGAGGATGATGCGACCTAAGTGGATGATAGCGGTTGTCTCATGCTTGATCCCTCGAGGCTGGTGATATCTTGGCTTCCTTTAGAGGAACCAAAACCTAGAGAGAGGATGAGGCTGCTGGTACCTATAAAGCCTATGGTATAGATGTTCACCTTCTAGGGTTAGGAAGAAGAGTTCCTTAGACCTTGAAGAGGTTTAGTAATAAGTTGTGAAGCCTTAGACCTAGTTGGTTGTCCTTGAGGAGGAATCCACTCTGAAGTGTTGTTCAAATAGAAGGATCATTGGAAGTGCAAGTCATACCATGTACATTCTTGGCTCATGGTTAAAAAGTTGAGCAGGCTGTTGGACATCAGAAAAGTGAACCTAGGGTTCTTAGGCCTAAGAGGGGAAATGGTGTACCTGATGCTCATGATGAGATTTGAGTTTCTATAGATTTGAGCATGGCACTCCGCATGTTTAGAGAAAAGGGAAACCCCTTAAGTTGAAGGTATGTTTGATAAACCCCTCACAGCTAAGTTGGTGACATTGGAAGGTATGTTCTTGGTCCAATGTTGAGGATGAAAACAAGTGTGGCCTAGCATGGTTTAGTAGGTGGTCTGCTTGTTCCTCAGTAGCTTTCTAGGGATAAGCATGCTCATGTGGATGTAAACCCTAGACATAAGGACGTTTGTGACCTTTGTTATCAAGGTGTAGTTTCCTCCCATCCTGGGAGAGGGACCCTTTTGTAGGGTGTATACCAGTTATGTTGGTTTGAGGTAACCTAAAGAGGACTAATAGAATTTTGAGAAGCTAAGTGAAAAGTACATAGTATGAGAATGAAACCTGTAGACCATAGATAACCATTTCTATGTGCATGTGGATGAGTTACCATGGAGGTAACCGGTATGGGGCCTGACCAAGGTAGGCAGGTCGCCATGACCCCTATGAAAGGATGAAAGACAGCCCATGAATACAGAGAGAGATGATGGAGACTTGGGTAAGGTTCTAAGTTGGACATGTACTATATTAGAATCATAAGTCTATCCTAGGGTCAGGTAGGGATAAGACTGATGGAAGTAGGAGTTTCCTAATTCCCTAGTTGCACATGACCATAGGGTCGGGAGGTAACAGCTATCATTGTCTGAGGACCATGGGTTAGGAGATTGATCACCTTCATGAACTCATGGGACCCAAAAGGCAGATGAGGAGGGAACTCTCTGGATGCATAAGGGAAGAGGGATAAACCCAAAAGTGTCGGCACCCTACAGACCTAGAGGAGATGACCAAGGATTGTGAGGTGACCCAAGTGGGTTCGAGATCAGTTTTCCATGAAAGTAACTTTGATATTGAGATGATCGTGATGTAGAGACGTATGTTGCATGTTTCAACATTTGAAGGTGTACTGGCAAGGTGGGATGTACCATCTCTACTCTTGGAACGGGAATAACTCTATATTTAGACTGTAGCCAAATGCTTATTTCCTCTTATTATGGGAGTGAGAGACAGGACAGTACGCATGCCATACACCAAGGATAAAGATGATGTGAGTTGGAACGTTGCTATGAGGTATGATGACAGAGATGATAACATACCCTTATGAAGTGAATGATATGTGGATGGTTTACCAATATCAAGAGAACTAAGGTAGTCATCTTATGAGGATGTTTTTATCATGAGCTATGTGGAATTTGTGAGTTATACAAGGTTGAGTTTGAAAACCAAGAGGATGAGCTCAGAATTTCTTGATGAAGATAGACTTAGAGTTTGAGATGAGATGGTAAGTGGAATATGTGGAGGTGTAGGTCTTCAATATTACCTAATACCTAAGGATGTGAAGTGGTAATGGTTGAGATGCAGTTGCCTAGTTTAGCTAGAGGCTAGAAGAGGCTGTTAGGTTAACCTAAGTTTGAAAAAGGAGATATGTTTGGCTAACACTCAGATGTAACGAGATCATTGATTGAGTTAGTCATTGCTTAGTTATCCACCCTAGGGCTTATCATGATAAAAGGATGGTTGAAGAACCTCAGATGCACTTCTCTGGAAAAGAAGGTGATGAAACCCCGACTATAGTGGTTTAGGGTTTCTGAGGAATCAATCTTGAGGAATCATGACATACAGGAGATCATGATATTAAGATCACCATGCATCGTGGTACTACAAAGATAGTAAGTGACAGTAGTACTTCGGATGCTTAAGATGAAGTTGTGTGTGGCTAGTCGCCATGCATGCCAAGAGGTGAAGGATGAACACTCGTAACCTAGTGAGTTGATATAGAGGATAAAGAGTCTCCGAGAGAGAATGGGAGTTCATCACTAGGGATGTTGTGGTAAATCTCCCCTAGACCAAGGAAGGTCAAGATGCAATATGGGTTATGGTAGATCGCCTTACCTAGATGACATGAGAAAGAAAGAATATTATCAAGGGACGGATCCGATTGAACTACATATGAGAGAGAGATGGTTCAGCTACACCATGATGTCAGTTCAAAGGTTCTTGAGTATAACCTAAAGATTCACTTCCATGCAGTGGAAGTAGATACATGAAGAACTCGATGTTAGTATAGTTTATCATCCCTAACTAATGGTTAGTATGATCCAGACTAGAGGGTCCGATGAGAGCATGTGTGCTCATTCAGGGTGATACATAGAGGTAGTTCTTGTCCTCTATAAGATGTGATGGTAACCATCATAGCCAGTATCGGGATGTAAAGAAGCTCTGTGAAGGAGGTTGTGTCGGTCACCACTTCATTAAGATGATGTTGGTGAAGGGGCCTCGCGAAGGTCAGAAAAGGACCATAGTGTGTGCAGATGAAGTCACTTTGATCGTGCAATGGCTGAAAGAGAGCCAGGGGTGACATGGGTCGTGAGTTGATACAAAGCAGACTGACATGCAGTTCACTGTGGGAGAGTATGTGATGTGAAAATCTGACCCCTCTAAGTTATAACAAAGAGAGATGAGTCTCGGCTGCATGGTCAAATTGAGATGGATTGGTGGAGATGGTTGTGTTTAGCCTTACCCCTCAGGATAACATGATGTATAATGTGTTCCATGAGTCTAATCTAGAGCACTATGTGAGGTGCCCAAGCCATGTGATGAGCCATGAACCTATTCAGCTTTGGGAGAGGCTGAAATGTCATATGTCACCTATGAGGGTACGATATACCAAGGTGAGAGAGAACTCAGATGAAAGAATATGAGATGATGAAGGTTCTTGGGAAGCACCATGGAAAGGGTGAGGCCACATGGGAGCCATTATGGACATAAGAAAGGCTTATCTTGTTTTTTTGGTGCCTGGTGGAATTTTGGGGGCAAATTCCTATAAGAGGGGAAGGATGTTACAACCCCAATTTTTGGGTTCTTTTGGTGAGAAATGTAATTTCTCCTATTAAAGATATTTGAACAAATAATGATATAATTTGTTTTGAATAAATGGATTTCGTTTACAATAGCCTTGTTGGTTGTTTTGTGGGATTTATTGGCTTTGGGCCCAATAACAAGGAAAAGACAAAGGAAACACCATTATTAAATGAGTAAATAAGAAACTAGAGAAAAGAAAGATGTAAAAACCTCTATAAGGCAAAGAAATATTATCCAAAGGTGGATTTCCTGCCTCTTAGGTTCCATGGGTTCCAAGGAGTCCAAAATTGCAAATATAGTGCAACAAGAAAAGAAAAGATCAATTAAATATTTCTTTACTAAGAAAGAAATTGAAGATAATGATAAAATATGGGAAATAAGTGGAAAGAGGTATGATTGAGTTATGCTTTTTGAATTTTCGTATCCATAAGGTTTCTAATATCAGAAGCAATTCCAATAAGGAAAAAAAAAGATAAAGAGAAATCCTCAAAAAGAGATATTTTAATAAGTAAGATAATGAGAAATAATGGATGTAAATGCATATAGAAGGATAATAGGTATCCTTAAAAAGTAATTTCGAAATATTAGAATTCCTTGAGGTCCAAGGAAATCCAAGATAATAATTTTATAGCAAAGGAAAGAGAAAATAGATGAGAAATATACATAGTTGAGTAATAACTTGAAACTAAATAAAGGGACCCCATTTCTTTAGATAATGATCCCAAATTTGGCATGATGATAGATTAAGTCATTAAGAACTTTCCCTAAAAATTTGGGATCAAAAAGCTTAACGGATTAGGAGATATGGATTTTACAAAAATTCCTAAAGTATGGAAATAATGTGGGAAAGTATCAAATGTATCAATTTTTTTATTTTTGTTTTATAGTGTGTGTGTGTGTTATGAACCGTCGGATCAGGGATCCAACGGTGACGCGGTCATCTCCTAGCTTGAAATGGTTTTAGAAACCAGAATAGCTGGAGTTGGACTCTTGGCGGGATCTCTTGTGATCTCGATCTTCTCAGACCTTGTTGGCTTTCCCATTGGTTTCGGGAGAGGAATTCGAGCCAGCCAACCCCAAATTTCACCCTGATCAGTGCCTTCTAGGAAGTCCGCCCAAACCACAGGCCTTCCGCCAAGGGTGGGTATAAAAAGGGGTGTACAACCCCACTGCGAAGCACCAAGCGATCCCGAAGGATCTCTACAAGTTGCTTCTTAGGTTACTACCCTCAATTACCCAGGAAATCAGAGTCTCTACCCTGGTCCTAGCCACTGACTCGCCAGAGTTTCACCCTCATCGTGTCGCCATCTAAAACCACCCCCAAATGAAGTGAAGGGCTCCACAACTTTGCGGTGCCCAGGTAGAGGTATGGGAGACGTTTCTTGGAGCCAGGGAGGCGAGAAGCTTAGAGTTAACCTTGGAGTTGACTCACCTGGACCGCAGCTCACGAGAAAGAGGATGAGCAGAGGTAGAAGACAACCCACCGTGAAAAGGCTATCTTGCCCTTGTCTTCTTCAATGAAAGGTAAGGACTTTTAGGTCCTTTCGCCTTTTCTTTGGAAGGTGTATGACGTGCGAGCATGTTGCCTACGTGGTGGCCCGTGATTGGTCCAAAATGCTTTATTTTGCAAAAATCGTAATAAATCATAGGGTTGTCTAAAAGTAGCAAGTAATATATGAATCTTGCTTAGAAAAATGTGAGGAATCCATTAAAAATAGAATTAGAAGCTAATTCCTAGTGGAATTTATCAACTTTAATGCATTAATGATTAAGAAACCCTAAGTTAAGATGATTAATGTATTAAGAAGGGTTTTATGGATGATTAAAGTTGATATTAACATGTTACTCATAAAAAGATACATTAAGATCGAAAAAGATGAACTTTGCACGTAATTGGTTTAATTTAGAGTTCCATGTACATGAATGAGCTTTAAGGGGCCTTGAAACCCTAATGTTAGTCATTGTGACTCTTAATGGCTTTAATTGTTCAAATTCATGAATAAGATGAGATATGATGGTTCTAAGCTATTTTGAGTATAAGAGTTCCTAATTGTGTATAAATACCCTTAATATAGTAATTAGGGTTTTCTAAGGAATAAAGGTGGAATTAATGATAAATAGAGTTCATGAAAGATAACTTGTTAGTTTGAAAAGGAACCAAAGATGATAATTAGGCCTAATGATCTTGTCATGAATTAAAAGGATAAAAATGGTAGTTTTAATGTAAAAAGGGGCATAATAGACTTATTTGACATTTAATTGTGCCTTTAATCCGAAATTAGGGTTATATGTTGTTAAAAGGTAATCTTAATATCTTTCGTGAAGAATAGATGAGATAATTGGGGTTTGTGAGTAATTGTATAAAATTAGGGTTTAAAATAGTAAAAATGAAGAGAAACCCTAATTGCAATGGAAACCCTAAAAGTGGACTAGAAACCCTAGGAAATGAGCTAGGTTTAATAGATCTTGATGGAATGATCAATGATAGGAAAATTGGATGCATATTTTAGGATCATCTTGTGTGCTTGCTTGTTTACTGGATTTCTTGCTTAGTTGGATTATTTCTGCACTCAAGTCAGCCTGACAGGTATGTGGTTAATTATGGTTAATCGCATTAGTTTCCTGAAGATTTTTCAGATGATTCATCACATTGCATGCAACCTATCAGTTTGGATGTTCATACTTGCAAATCATAAAGTCACTATGATTATCACAATAATAATATAAGTGTGTATTCTCGCACCTACATGCCACCCTGATGGATGATGCCAAAAGGTCAAGCCCAGGAGGGAAGACCCAAGGGCACCATGAGTGGTGACCCCAGACACCAAGCTCGGGATTGAGAAGGTGGTCTTTATAGATAGACAAATGGGCACTATGAGAGGTGACCCCAAGCACCAAGCTCGGGATTGAGAAGGTGGCCTTAAGTCATTGGCAAAAGAGAAACCCTAAGGTGGGTATGCCAGGGTTAGGGAAAATGCGGTGGAGAATGTCACACTGAAAGCGTAATTTGGCTTGTTAATTAACTTGATTGTGATATTTAGATTGTTAGCTATATTTGTGAAATTTTGGTTGTCCCCACATACCGGAATATTCATTTATGCTGACCGACATTTTGTTTGTCGGCATTTTAGGTACAAGATTGAAAAGGAGAAATAATAAAGTGGCATATGTAGAATTAAATAAGAATTAAAGTATAAAGGAGGATTAGTTAGAATAGACTCCAGATGTGGATAGAAGTAGATATCTAAGTTTTTGAAAAAGTTATGCAAAGTTTTATTTTATACCAGATTTTAGTTTTGTTTGGTAGAATTTCATAATTATTATTGATTATTTGTCAAACCTTTGATCCGGTTTATTAGGATAAAGGCTCTGACCTCTTGGTCTCCCTTAAGTGGGGGTTACCGGGAGGCAGGGTCGTTACAAATCTCTAGGGTTTTCAACCTTGAGACACTCCTTATATTCTATTATATAATTACACCAAATACCCTAAAAAAAAATCTAATTACACCAAATGAATATCTTTTTCAAGATCAAAGGCTAAAGCAAATTCCCTTTTTGGGGTAGACAATAACCATGCGAAGGACTTACCTATCCTTGACCTAGTCTTCTACCTTTTTCAAGGACTTACCCATATTTACAATGATTCTTCGACCTTCACTAAGGACTTATCCACTTTTACAACAAGTCTTTATCCTCCAAAGGACTTACCCACTCTTGACATGGATATTCAGTGTTTGACTTTGCCTTCACCAAGGAGAAGCTTTACACCAGGGGCTCCTTGCCCTTATTCTTATTCTTGTCTTATCCAAGAGAGAGAATATCCATCTTCATGTGAGAGAGTGATTGTAGGCAGGTAAATTAGAGCCTCACAATATATACATGTAGGACTAGCTCTCGCATAGATTTCCTACTCACTCTAATGGATGTAGCAAGTGATTAAGCTAATGACAGGGGATGGGGGCCCTTTGGGGCACTTCCTTTCTCAACTATAATATAGGAGCCCTTTTAGGGCTTGGCTAAACAAGGGATGAAACCCAAGGGGTCCTATTTATAGTTGAGGATTCCTCCTAATCTTTGAAATCATTTAGGATGAATTATAACCATTTTAGGGGAGAGTCACGCATATATATTTCACCTTTTTCACCCCTCCAATTACTACATTGCATTGCAATAGTGATCTCAGCCAAGTTTATAACTCAGTCAATAAACCTTATTCTCCTGGCATATTTTTGGTGTGCTAAGTTACCATTCAGAAGATAGAAGTTTTTATAAACTATGTTAATAGTATTGTCACTCAAGATTTTCCCAGTGGAAACTCGGCCAATTGCACTTGCTATTTTGGATGTGTCATGACCTCCCAAGTGTAATATAATTCATACTAGTTGACTCTATTATTCATATGAGCTTAATTACAATCCATACAATCATTACAAGTGATTGGCAACAAAGATCTAAGGAGAAAAATATGTATTCTTCAACCTTGATCTTTTTACGTGTATGACTTGATTTCTCCAAACTAGAGTTTACAAATTCAAGCATGTATAATGTGTATGTCTAATATCAAATCACTCAAGTAGAATCATTAGACACAATTGAATGGAATGATTTAGTCATGATCAAAACAATGAATTAGTGAATATAGACCTTGAGACAATAGAATTTGTATCCATTGGGTTCGTGGATGAGAATTGGTGCTAATAAAAGGTTGAATTTGTTTTATTCTAGATTTGTTTGTGACTATTACGATGAAATGTGATGAATATTGTTTTTTTAATATGGAAATGGATGGTATATGTGATCAATTTGAATGCATATGTTAAGGGTATTAATATTGTATCTATTGAATTGCTTGTCAAGATGATTGATAATGTGGAAACCCTATTTTTCATATGTATAGAAATTCAATTCAACATAAGTGTAGTTTTTTTATTTAAATTTTTTAGGCAAGTAAGGTATCTAATAATTAAGGTGAATTCCAACAAGAAACCATAGTAGTTTTTTTATTTAAATTCAGTGTATGTCATACATTCTATACTACATTCTACAGGAAGAAGTAAGGTTGCAGGACCAGACGGAATAGATCGTGAATTTCTTTTGAGAAATTGGAACATTGTAAAAGACTCTCTTATTCTTATTGTTCATAATGCTTCACAAGGATTTCCTCTTCCTAGTACTTTATGTGATGCTCTTATGGTACTAATAGAAAAAGTACGTAATCCTCGACTTTGTAGCAAATTTAGACCTATCTCATTAAACAACACCTAATTGAAGTTGATGTCCAAGATAGTAGTGGAAAAATTGAAACCTTATTTATCAAATTGGATTTTTACTACACAATCAAGTTTTATTCTCAGTCGTCATATTATAGATAATATTATTTTGGTTCAAGAGCTTATACACAACATGCAGAGAAGCAATGGAGCTAAGACAATGGCCTTGAAAATTGATTTATCCAAGGCATATGATCGTATGTCCTATGAATTCATACTGGATACTCTTATTCATGCTCATATTTCAGTGCCAATTATTAATTACATCATGAATTCTTTTTGTGGTGGAAACATCTCTATCTTATAGAATGGAGAAAATTTTCCTAGCTTCAAACCCAAGCGAGGATTACGTCAGTGAGATCCCTTATCTCCATATCTTTTTGTTATGTGCTTGAACAGATTATCCTTGATGATAGATTTTAAAGTACAACAAGGACAATGGAAACCTTTAAAACTTGCTAATCAGGGTCCATTATTTTCACATGTGGCATTTACAGATGGTATTATCCTTTTCTTAAAAGCTGATACTCAACATATCCATATGATTTTGGAGTGTTTCAGTACATTTGGTGCCGCATTAGGCCAATCTATTTCTCTTGAGAAGAGTGTTATCTTCTTCTCCCTTTTTGTTCTTCTATCCCTCAGAAATGAGATATGTACTATTTTTTGAATGGTGTCCACCACCAATCTTGGTCATTATTTAGGAGTTCCAATTGTACATGGGAGAATTACTAAATCTACATATTCATATTTGTATGAAAAAACTCAGTCTATTGCTAATAGTTGGTCTACAAAGACACTATCTCTAGCCGGCAGGGTGTGTTTGGCTCATTTTGTTCTACATACCATTCCTACATTTGTTATGCAGACTTGTGTTCTTCCTATTGCTTTATGTGATAAAATGGATGCTCTAATAAGGTGATTTATATGGCGTCGAGGAAATGATAAATACCATTGTCACTCATTGCTTGGAAGAAAGTAATTTCCCCAAGGTCACAGGGTGGTTTAGGCAATGTGTCTATGCATTCCTAGAACACCGCCTTGCTAATGAAATCTGCATGAGACCTCTTTACAGGGAAAAAATATGTCCTGGGCTATTAGTATTCAGCAGAAGTATAATAATTACTCTTCAACACGTATTTTGAGAAGTACTACTTTTTGGAGGAAAATTCATTCTTTAAATCCAATTATTACTCAACACTCACATCGAAGCATAGGAAGTGGATCTTCACTTTCTGTTTGGTTTGATAGCTGGATTCCGCAGACATGTAATAAACATAATCTACTTATTTCTCAAATTTTTGACAACTTATAGACTTAAAAGTCTCATCTATGGTGACATTAGATGGGCATTGGGATATGGATTTTATTCGGATGCATTTTCCAGAAGAAATTTCATTGAAGATATTATCTCTACCCCTCCAAGCCTTGGCACAGATGAATGGTATTGGACACAGATAGAGTTTGGGCACTTCATTGCGGCTTCAGCATATAAATTACTTATAAGTGATGTTGCGAGGACAACTATCGGTCCCTGGAAGTGAATTTGGAGCTTGTGTATCCCAGAAAAAATTAAGATATTTATGTGGCTTTTTTTCATGAGGCCTTGATGACTAATGTACAATGATCTCAATGCCACTTCACTATGGATACTTACTTTTGATGAAGATCTTTGTACTTGTACCATTCTGGGTTGATTGGCACATCCTATGACACGATCGGTTCGCCTCCTAGTCGGTTGGTTGGTCGGTCTGGCCTCCGATGTCTGGACACCTCCAACAAGTGGTTGGGCCATCATCCGATCAATTCAGCTCCATCTTAGCAATCCTCCTCAGTCCTCCAAGCAATCAGCTCGTCTGGTGATGAGCATCTTCTTCTTTGACGTAACATAAAATAAACTATCCTACTTTTACATAATCTTTGGGAAACCTCGAGTTACATTCGAGAGGAGTAAAGGTAGAAGAGAAGGATCTCGAGTTATATCAAGTTACATGTGGAATAGAAGATAGAGGCTCGGTACACAGACCGAGATGCAAACAACCATAACCAACCAAGCACACATAGGGTTTATAGGCCATAACCATGCTACACATCCACCATCAAAACTGTTTTAGGGCAACGCATATCAATTGCATATATACCATATCATATATGTATATTAGGTTATGGTCATGTGTGGTATTTAATTGGATATGCACATTAGTAATTTTAAATATCTACATCGTATGCAATAAATAAATGATGATAAAACCAAAATCTGATCATATCGATTTATCCCAAAACACATAACATTGACGTGGCTCAGATACCACTGTTGGGTTTTATGGCCTCAGAGTAGGCAGTGGAAATAAAAGATTTTCTGGCCATTAACCCATAACAGGAGATTGCATCAATGAATATGTAATGGGAAGGATGGTTTTAGTGAGATATATCGGGTCCTGGGGTTTGCCCAGTGACAATACCTTACACCCATGTGCGATCTTCGACGTCATGTCTTAGATGGTGTCTATGCAGCTCCTGGTCTTCACCATGGACTCTGGCGTCCACCACGGACTACTGTTGATGTGTCCTACTGAGCAGCAGACATCTCCTGCCTCTGTAGATAGTCCACACAGACCACCTGGAACTCCTGTCATTTTAGAAGAATTGGTAGGAAGGAGATGACCCTCTTATTGGTGTACTAGCACCAACCTGCTCTCCCAAACTCAGACTACTTTTCTGCAATTGTCTTTCCCTCATTGTGCCTCCCTAGTCAGGTAGCACTTGCTCGGGCTCTCTCGGTTACTAGAGATGATTGTGACTACCATTCCATGGTATCCATGTATCACTCTCACGGTGGGTATGTCCGATATACTATTCTCTAACACATATATGTGTGCTTGAGTTGATATCATATATCATGACTAATGAGACTTTTTCATCAGTCAACACACACTCTAGTCTTATGTATTACTATTGTCTATTTTTCTTCCATAATAATATATGACTAGGGACATAACAAGAATGTTTGTACTCTTATCATACATATGATCTCATCGTTCAAGTCACGTACTTGAAAGCATATGTCATCGAGTCTCATCATTCTTTAGACATCTATCATGTATGTGTCATAATCTCATGACTGAGACAAACATAATAGATGGGATTACCTTTATTATTATCAAATCAGATATCTAATGCCTCATCACAATCATCATATGATTGGCTCTTTGGGTATACTATACCAACACAATAAAGCTTTGGTTGTCTACGACGAGATATCACCAATTCCTTCTATCAAGCTAAATGGGAAGAATTTTCTCCTATGGATGAATGTTGTCCACATGGTGCTATAATCCATAGACAAGGCAAAGCATGTGGATTCGGATCCTTCAATCGCAACTGACAAGGGGTATGCAAAATTGAAGTGTAATAATAGCCTGGTAAAAACATGGTTGTGGGGGAGTATGGAGCCTAGTATTGTTGCTAGGTTCATGTTCTACTCTACTTCAAAAGAATTCTAGGATATTGTTAAGAAGCACTACACTCATGAGAAGAATGCCCTATGTCAATTCATGATATATGATCCTCTCTTTGCAGAGTGTCAAGGAGACAGATCATTAGAGGAGTACTTTGGGACAATTTAGTCTATTTCTAAAGAGCTGAGCTTTTATCATCTGGTTACTATTTAGGAGTTGATCAAAGATAGAGATGACCTAGTTACTATGAAATTTTTATTTGGGCTAAGTCCTTCATTTAGTTCTGGATGAATTATGTCTGCTGATAAGCTTCCTAGCTTAGAGGAAACCTGTTCCATAATTTTGCAATCCAACTTTGAACATGTGCAAACCACCACGGCTCCTTCCTTCAGTGAGTCTCAAGCATCCATTACTACTGTAGTAAAAGGAGGGCGTACATGTATTGGATGAGGTGGGTCAACTAGACCCAAATGTACTTTGTGTGGTCGTCCAGGACATACTATTGAGAAGTGTTAGAAGAAACATGGAAGACCAACTGCTTCACCTATAGGGATAGCCCACTTTACTGGAGGCAATGATTCGTCTGAACCGCCTACTACTACTACTACTTCTACTTCTACTTTTACTTCTGGATCATCTAGAATCAATCTCACCAAGGAAGAATGTGATAGATTTCTTTTGTCCACTCAACATATGAATATGGGAGCTTCTTCTTCAGACAACTTGGCTTCTACCATCGATAATCTAGCTTCTTCTTTTCAGCCTTCTAGTTCTTCTCCTTCCTGGGTGGTTGATTTTGGAGCTTCGTAGCATATGACTGGTATAAGGAAACTACTTCACTCCATTGACTAATATATCATGCATCGGTCTATGTCATTATCTAATGGATCGATGCAAAGTGTATTAGACAATGGATCTATTTCTCATAAACCTAAGATTGACCTTAGATCTGTACATTTTGTGCATGTATTTCCATTCAATCTTCTCTCTGATGCAACATTAATTGATATTAAGAAATGTACATTGGTGTTCGATCCTTCTTGCTTTGTTTGATAGGATCTCAAGAGTATGAGGACGATTGGTGGGGGCCTAGGAAAGGTGATCTCTACCTCTTTCATGGTGCAAGTTTGTCGCATCAAGTACCTGCTACTTTGGCTCCTGCTATCATGTTGAGCGGCTCTCCCTTACTGTGGCACTACATATATGGTCATCCTTCCCTGGAGAGTCTGCAAAAGTTAGAGCCACATTTATCACAAGTGTCCTCTTCAAAGTGTTAGTCATGTTAATTTGGGAAACATCATAGGATGTCTTATCCTAGTTGTGTTAATAAGTGGACTCTCCGTCCCTTTGATTTAGTTCACAATGATGTCTAGGGTCCTTTAAAGGAAAGCAACTATAATGGTTTTCGATATTTTATTTACTTTATTGTTGATTTTTCTCATATGACATGGATCTATTTGTTGAAGAATCAAAATTCTATGTTGTCCATTATCGAAGATTTTCATCAAGAAATAAAAGTTCAGTTTGATTGCAATATTAAAATTTTCCACTCTGATAATGCCTTGGAATATGTTCAACATACTATGGGTGGTTTTTGTAGTTTTGTTGGAATGGTACATCGTACGTCATGCCCTCATACCCCTCAAAAAATAAGGTAGCTAAGATAAAAATTTGTCATCTTCTTGATATCACCAGGAAGATCATGTTCCAATCCAATGTTCCTAAGAGATTTTACTCGGATGCCTTACAGACTACTTGTTTTCTTAATAATAGGCAACCCTCTTATGTTCTTCAACGAAATACTCCTTTTTCAATTTTACATCCTATTGATCAACCACTTCTTCTTCCTCTTAGGGTGTTTGGTTGTACCTCTTTTGTTCACAATTTTGATCCAAAAGCTGACAAATTGTCTCCCATGTCTATTAAGACTCTCTTTTTTGGAGATTCCAACACCAATAAGGATCACAAGTGTTACTATCCCAGCCTTCATTGGATTTTTGTGTCTAGGGATGTCACCTTCCATGAGTCCACACCATATTTATCTAGTGTTATCAGTAAGGGGGAGCAATTGTGTGAACATGAGGAAGTGCCACCATTACCATATAGTGAGGGAGTGATTCCACCACAATATAGTGAGAGAGTGCCACCTACAATTTCTAAGGAAGAGCCATCTGGAGATGTTCTTTTAATTCAACAATATTCTTAGGTGTATCACAAACAAGATCATGATGAGGTAGCAACTCCAGTCAATGAGCCTCCCCCATCTTCCTCTGCTCAAGAGAATCCTAAAGATTCATATGACCTTAATGTTCCCATTGTTGTCCGTAAAGGTATTCGTACTTGTACTATTTGGCATCCTATTGGGGGTGTTTATTGTTTGTCCAATTTATCTGACCAGGCTCATTCTTTTGCTCTTACAATGATTATGTGAGACTTCCAAAGAGCCATGTTGATGCTATGAAATATGTTGGTTGGTTACATGCTATGAATTCTGAAATGTTTGCACTTATTCAGAATGCAACATGGGAGCTTATTGATTTTCCTCCAGACTAGAATGTTGTGGGTTGCAGATGGGTATTCACTGTTAAACATAATCCAAATGGTTTCGTAGAGAAGTTGAAAGCTAGATTGGTGGAAAAAGGTTATACTTAGACATATGGTGTTGATTTCTTTGAAACCTTCTCACATGTGGCTCGTCTTAATTCTATGAGGATTCTTATCTCTTTGTCTACTACCTTTGACTAGCCACTTTTTCATCTCTATGTCAAAAATACCTTCCTTTATGGTGATCTACAGGAATAAGTGTACATGGAGCAAACTCATAGTTTTGTTGCTCAGGGGGAGTATCAGAAGGTGTGCAGGTTGAAGAAAGCCAATTATGGGTTGAAACATCCTCCTCGAGCTTGGTTTGACAAGTTTAGTGCTATTATTTTACAAATTGGCTTCTCATGTTCTATGACTGGTCATTCTTTATTCTATTCTAGCTCTTCTACTGGATGTGTTATTATTGCATTATATGTTGATGATATTGTTATCACTGGTAGTGATTCTGTAGGCATATCTAATGTGAAGGATGGATTGCACAAGCACTATCATACAAAAGATCTGAGGAAATTGAGATATTCTCTAGGTATTGAAGTACTTTGCTCTCATATAGGTACTAATTTGTCTTAAAGTAAATATGTACTGGATCTACTTCATGAGACATGGATGAGTGCATCCAATCATGTGTCTACTCCCATGGACTATCATGTAAAAGAAAATTTTGATGATACTGATTATTTTGATCCAAGATATTACATGAAGATTTTTGGTAAGCTAATATATTTGACTATGACTCGTCATGACATTTCATTTGTAGTAGGAGTGGTGAGTCAACATATGAGCTCACCGAAGCACTCACATTAGACAATAGACTACTGCATTCTGAGGTATCTGAAGGGATCTCCTGGAAAAGGGATACATAATACAGACCTAAAACTCATCCATCTACTATGGTTCTTACTGGCTATGCAGACTCAAATTGGGATGGTAATTTGAATGACAGGATATCTAAATGTGGGTATTGTACTTTTCTAGAAAATTATCTTATCACATTGAAGATCAAGAAGCAAAATGTTGTGGCTCGTTCTAGTACGAAAGCTGAATATAGAGCAATGGCTCATGCTTGTTGTGAGTTACGGTGGGTTCAATCTGTGCTTTCTAAATTGTAAATTCATGTGATATCTCCTGTAGAGCTCAGATGTGATAATCAAGCAGCTATCTATATTGCTAAAAATCGAATTTCCCTGGCATGCACTAAACATATAAAAGTTGTTTGTCATTTTATCAAAGATCAAATCAAGAATGGGAAAGTGGTCAATCCTCATGTCAGATCTGAAGATCAACTTGTTGATGTTCTTACAAAGCCACTAGGTCCAGCAATGTTTCAAAAACTTAGTTGCAAGCTGGGCTTACATGATGTGTACACTGTAGCATGAGGGAGGGTGTTAATATAGTTGTTTTACATTCTTAGTATTTTACTATGTCATTTATCTTTACTGATGGACTCTTATGTAAATTTTTTAGTTAAGTTATTATAAAATGAGAGGTAGCGTATTGATCCTCTCTCACACATTGTATTGCAGCACCCTTATTTTCTTGCTGACAACATGTTTATCGAATTATAATTAGTTTTAATTATTTTCTGTGAGAAGATATTTTGAGTTCAAGGGAAATTAGAACTAAAACTAGAGATTTATTAGAAGAATAAGTTCAAAGTCTTCTACAAGTATTTGAGGGTCCAAATTTAAGAACTTATTGAGGGTGGAGAAATGAATCCTATAATGAATAGTATATGGCTATTTTTTCACAATATTTGATCAAAAATCCAACATTCTTGATTAGCTATTTTCTTCCCTGATCCTTTCAAGATTGAAGGTGGTTGTAGGAAACAATGAATGACAATCTAAATTGGCATGGGGATTATATCCCTATCAAAATATATGAGGACTCTTCTGAGTTCCCTAGTACAAAATAAGAAGAATATTTGGGAGAAGTAAAAACAATGAAGAGAGCGGAAGAAAGCAATCACAATAGTGCAAGAAGATGAAGGATTTGGGGATTTGATATTTTTGGTCGCTAAGAAGTAGTGACATCACTAAGAAGAAAAAGGGATAAATGGAGAACATTTTAATGTGCATGGTTGGAAGTGTTATTCCCAGAGATGTAGTGGTATATATCATCATAGTCTTGATCATCATAGTAGGACACCTTGGAGATGGCCACACACTAAGGTCTTGATCGTCGACAAGATGGCCTACCTTGAGAATGACACATGGAAGTCATGTGATGACATGCTAGAGTCATATCTCAATGTGACAGTGGTGATTGTGGTCCTTAGACCTAAAGTCACTACAGTAACCACTCGTTGTTTTGTGTACTTTGACAACTATCCAAACATGTTATGATTAAGAGTTGCCAAAAAGGTATTGTTTGGGTGCACTGTGACACATGAGGATAACGGTGAGTGGTGTAGATGGAATTTGCCCCCACCCCCTTTGAAGTGATATCTCGGTCACGTAATAAGCGAGACTATGAAGTGCATGACTATAGTCATGTAAGTCAATGTATAATATTAAGCTCACAGTATCTCTACTAGTTTACTCTAATTTAGGGAACATAGAATTCCCTTTCAGCTAATCAAAGAGAAACATAACTACATACAAATAACAATGAAAGGCAAATTCAAATAGTGTGGCTTATATACTTGGATGCGTCAAACTTGAAATCCTGTGTAGCCAAAAATGTGGATGTTGAATGTCTCGATTTTGTAACATCATTATGATCGTATATGTATGTGCTAGTTGTTGATGAATTTTATAATTGGGGTACTTGCCTCTAGCCCGTATTATATGTACTATGGGTTAGATTCTCCTGGTAATGTAGGTGTCATGCTAAGATATTAAATGGATGGAAAATTGTACATCTGTGTAATCCGGCTAAAGATTTTGAAGATTTCTATATCTTTATAGCTAGGGTTTGATGCTGGATTTAATCCAACGCTGTAACAAAAACGAGTATGCGAGTCTCAGCAACAATAATGAGTATGCAAGTCTTGGTAAAACTTCCTGTATTATTATTGTTCTGACAATCTGCTGCAATATTACATGATGCAACTTATGTGCGTGTTCGGGGCTCTCGGACTCTAGATCTTTCTTTCTTTTGGGTAAGGGCAGAAATCTTCTAATCTGTGTGGGGATTGATTTACAAGATTTGGGTCCAAAAAGAAGGCACACAACATGAACACGATGATCATCTACAATCTGCTAGCCCGCATCAAATCTGTACTAGACGTTTTGTAATTGAGCTCAACTAGCCGGTTAGGCTACATCAAGAGAGTAACACATGCAAATACAGTTATAGTAGGACTATAAGAGAGACCGTTTACGTTCTTTTAGAGTTTTTCCCAAAATATCCCATCAGCTTTCATTAAATTGCTGGATACCCCCTCTCTTTCTTCTAATTTCAACCAACCTTTCTTTATTGTAAAATTCCAAATGTCCCCCTCTAATCTACTTTCCATCACCAGCTGTGACGGAACTATCAACTTCCTCTTTTTTATGTTTATACTCAAAGCCTCCCATTCGCAGATGGAAAAAGTAATCCAATCAATTAGAAAATTTCAGGTAGTCTTAGGTGTGTGTTCTGATTTCGAATCAGGTTTGTTTGGGTATTGTACGGCTTGGTTCAGGTTTTGTTCATGTCTGGTCGCGTTGTGTTTAATTTGTCTGGCATGATTGGGTTAGTTTCAATCTGCACGTACGGGTCGGGTCAGGTTTTACAAAGTCCGAACAATGCCATGTGTGAGTGAAATGTTTTGTATTATTGATTTTTAATACTGATTACACATAATATAGGTAAAATATTTTTTAAAATATGTTATATTTATAAATAAATAATGATTCTAGCCAATTGATTTCATGTACATCTAGGTACAGTAATTGATTAAATTAAGAATGTAAATAATTTATATAACCGAAAGGTGTTAGGCTCGGGCTGTAAATATTTTAGCAGATTGAGATTTGATAATATAAATTGATTGTACTATGTATATAGTCAGTTTACATACCTATTTTTAACAAATACCCATTTGTATAACCGGTTGTACATGAAACTAATAACTTATAAATGAATTTATTTTTCAACATTATATATTTTTTTATTAGTAATTCATTATATAGGTTTAAAACTTGATCAGACCCAAACATGTACACCCCCAACCTGACCTTGCCAGATCATACCCAAAATATGACTCAAATATATCTATTTTGAGATAGACTAAACCGGAACCTACTTGATCTAAATAAAAAAGTCATGCCAACCCACCCAGACAAGACCCGATGCGACCTCAGTTGAAGCAGACATGATCCGATCTGACTCGAGCCATACGTGACCTGAACCGGCCTATTTCAAAACCCGTACACACTCCTAAAATTTTCCAATTTTAATATTGGGTTGAGTACTTTTTTCTGAACCAGTCGACGTATGTGCAAATTTGAACTTGCCGGCCCTGTTTGGGAATGGACTGGGATTATTGGGATTATAAAATCCGGACTGGGATTAGTCCAGTCATCATCCGGATTGGGATTGGTGTTCCCCACTTGGCCCTGTTTGGCAAACCAATCCGGCTTGTCTCGTAACTTTTATTTTTCAGTCTGCTATATAAAACAAAATACACAAAAGACAGAGCCTAATCCGGACTGGGATTCCTAATCCTGCTGCTGGCAGGATTGAGATAGTCCAACTTTTGAGATTACGGAATCTCAAAACGGGGATTCTAGCCAAACGCGTAAGTGCAGAACCGGACTGGATCAAGACTGGATTTGCTGTTGTGGCGCAGATGTGACGCAGACGTGACCTAATAAGACAAAACTCAATCTCATCCTGATCCGTTTCCAAACAAGGGCATAAAATTTTGACCCGGAAAAATCCGAACCGGATAAAACTAGACTTGAATATGGCCGGAACCTAAATGACACGAAATTTAGCAAAAAAAATTAAAACAAAATATAAAATTTGAACCGGTCTGCAAAATTATACACAATGCGACCTGACTCGGACAAGACCAGAATCGAACAAGATCCCACCGGACCGTCCCTATTTGAAACCAATATATATCTCATAATTTTCAAATTGGGTGGAGTTGTTTTTACATACATAATTATATTGAGAGGGAGGCAGGTGAGTAAACTGTAAAAGAAAAAGAAAAAAAAAGTCACCTACTGCGTTAGGGTAGCTGACGGAAAGCAGGTTAGAGGGGGCAGTTTAGAATTCTAGAATAAAGGGAGGGGGTTGTTTGGGATTATATAAAAGAGAGGGAGTGTCTTGGAATTTTAAGAAAACTGAGGGGGGTTTTGGGGAAAAAATCTTTAATCTTTTCAGTCTCAAATTTTATCAATCTATGGAGTCTGGAAACCATGACAGTAATCTTTGTACGCTACATTCTGGAAACCGATATTAATAGAATCCACATGCTTGTTTCAAGAAAAAAGAACAGACTACGCAAGGCGCCTTTGTAACCATCCTGGATCTGGAAGAAGTTTTTGGTGAGCAACAAATTACCATTACCGGATATTGATCCTGACAATATTATGAGTCGGTGGCCATATCAACTTCTGGACTGGGATCTTCATGAAAATATTGTGGTTTAGAAAAAGAAATGACTAGTGATCCATGATAAGCATTGACTGCCCTGTTCTACACACCAAAAGAGCAGATTCGGGTATACCGAGTTCCAAAAGTCATATGTTTGAGACTGGTTTTGTAGTCCAAGTTCTGATGCGTTAGGATTTTATTGATAATATTTCGTTTCTGCTTGACTTACGCGTGCATAATTTAACTTTTGATCATTTTCAAAGGTAGCAGCGGAGAATAATTATCTTTAAAACACCGATACAAAAAGGATGGAAGGCAATAAATCACATATACACAATTACCCCTCCGAGAAGAATTGTCTTACATCTCTAAGGGGTCATTTGGGTAAGGTATTTGGACGTGGTATTGTATTTCGTAGCAGTATTCCAACTACCGCAATTACAAATATGTCGTTTGGCTGCTTGTGTGTTTTTTGCCGATTGCGGCAGTCTAACTACGGTATTTACACCCGCTTTCATTCCGCGGCCCTCTCAAATCTCCCCAATTTTGGCGAGATTTGGAATACCAGAGGCGAAGCGAGGGTTCCGTCGTCGCTTCCCCCGATCCCTCTCGTCTCCTCCCCCGACTGTCTCCTTTCCGAACCGTCCTCATCTCCTTCCTCCACTGCAACTCCTCATCGCTTCCATCTTCCCTTCCACGTCCACCTCCTTTTTCCCTACGCCCAATCTGCCCTTGGGTCTAGGGTTTCACCCTATACCCTCCATCTCGCCTCTCCGCATCGACGCGACTTGGTGAAGATCTGCTGTCGTTCAGCCCTGTTGTCCATCCGGCAGCCGTCGCGGATTGGAGTTGCAGCCGTTTCAGATCTGAGTTGCAGATCTGTTGCCGACGTTGGTGATCTACAGTCGATTCGTCGTCTCCAGTCGGCCATCGCAAGGCAAGGTCGGGTGGGAGCGCTCAGGCCGCAGAAGGCAAGGACGGGTGGGAGCGCTCAAGCCGCTGTTGGTGGTCTCCAACAGATTCGTCATCGCAATCAGCTCATGTTGTCACTCCACTAGTCCGGTCGACGCCCCTTGGCTCAGGTACTCCGCCCTATATCTCTGCCACTCCCCTGCTCTTCGCTCCCCCTCAAATCTTCATATGTCAGTGCGCTCACACCCTTGTCCTGGTCCGTTCTTCTCCACCACTTAATCGGTGACTAGACAATGGTGGGGAGGGCGGCGAGCGTGGTCACAACATCGGCTGTGTAGATCCAAGCAACCTTAGTAAAGATGGATCGACTGTCCGTGCTCAGCATTTTCCTTGGATGACTCACTCAGCTTACGACGCTGGTGCTTGACAAGAACACACTCACAGGGTCGGTGCCCCTGGCGCTTGGCAACCTGCCTAGCCTCGGCCAGTTCAACCGTAGTCAGAATAGGCTTGCGAGTGAGGTGGGGTTTAAGCCAGAGTTTGTAAGGTGGTTGGATAAGCGGCTTGATGTTAGGGACAATGACAGGTGGGTTGTGTAACATCCCTGACCTGGGTTATAAGTTAACCCTAGGTGTTTTGCCTAAATATGTAATTAAATCTTTGTGGTTAACTCTGAGCATGTAATTAAGTTTCTCATAAACGTATATTTCAGTATTTGCTCCTTTTTATTTAAAGTAGTAGCATTGTTTTGATATACAGGGACCTATGTGTAATTTACCCAGTTTAAAGGGTTAGCTTGCAAATTGCACATGATGAGATGTTCCTCTGATGTTGAGACATCATGAGAAATCTTTTTAGACTCTTGCCATCATTTAGAGAAGAAATGATGAGGAAGTCACCTCAATTGAACTATCAGTTATGAAATATGCCCTGTGATTGAACAATCAGGGTATATGTACAATATCTCTTTATGTATGTACTTTTGTTTTAGATTGCTCTCCTTTACCTTCTTTTTCTAAGACCTTAAGAGAAGGTTTGTCCTTAGAATAAAGAGGAAGGGACGATCAAGTAAAGAAGGAGGGACCTAGTTGGAATTATGGACAACTTATAAACTAATGTTGAAAATCCTACCTCATGTATATAAGCTCTCCTTCCCTTAGTTGCAAGGGAACTTACCCTTCATTCCCTTACTGTTTCATTTCACCAAAGACGACCAAGTACTGCCTTGGAGCTAAGGAGGACGACCAAGGGGTGCAAGGTAGGTTTAAACCCCTCTTCTTGCCTAATTCCATGGTTAGAACTCGAATTCAAGGTCATCTTCATGGCTAACTCTTGAAACCCTAACTTTCTAGCCGTCTCTTTTCATCCTTCCTTGGAGTTTTCACCTTGGCCAACCTGTAAGAACTCAAGGACGCCATTAGAGCTTGGATCTTGAAAGCTTGGAGCTCAAGAAGCAAGCTTTAGGCGGGTTTTATAACTCTAAACCCATCCTTTACAATGTGCATCTTTATATGCGGGTGGATGATAGCTCTTAGTGTTTCCCTACTTTTCCCTGCCATTTTGCAAGCAAATCCATGGGATATTCGTACTGTTCTTAAGCTAGGAGATGAAGGCGTGATTTCCAAGAAAAACCCACCGCTTTTCACTTCCTTAAACGGTCTCAAAAGTTTGCTCTCTCGGTCTCAAGACCGCGAGGTGAGCAAACGGTCTCGAGACCGCGACAGGGCAAACGGTCTCCAAGACCGTTTGGCCCCGTTGACCGAGCGTGGACCGTATAAGAAATCTGTTCCTAATTATATAGGCTAATTACCCTCAAAATTTGGGAGGCTAACTCCAAATGAATCGAGAGATATGACCTTTTTAAGTAACAACTTTAAATGAATTTATTCCTGATTTTCAAACGGTCTGAAATTACCTTTTGGGGCAAACGGTCTCAAGACCGTGTAAGGTCGTTGACCAGGCGTTTACCGTATGCGATTACTGCTCAAAATAATGTTAATTAACAACTCACCAAGTTTGATGGTCTAATTCCAAACAGGCTAAGAGTTGAAGGGTGAATACTAGGGCTAACCCTAGGTGAAATCAGTACTGAAATTATGGTGACCTAATTAGGGTTATTAGGGTTGATTGACCTAAACGGTCTCAAGACCATTTAGGGGTCACCCAAACGGTCTCAAGACCGCGAGGGCAATCAACCATGACCGTTTGGAGGTCTGGGGTCAAGATTAGTTGACCAATTGAAGGTACAATTACACCAAATTACATTGCAATAAAATATTGACATGATCATCAACTCAATGGGTCAGACCTTGATGAATTTGCACTAGAATCCAAAATTGGATGGGCAAACGGTCTCAAGACCGTTTGGAACTCATCCAAACGGTCTCAAGACCGAGAGGACAATCACCCAAGACCTTTTGAAGGTCTAGGGTTAAGTATTTTGACCAATTGAGGACCTAAATGCAAATAAGTTATCAATTGATTAAAATACTGATTTGGTGACCCAATCATGGTTCAACCTCTATCAAATCACCTTAGATTTTGATGAAATCTTGGGAAAACGGTCTCAATACCATGTGGGGTCCACCCACATGACCTCAAGACCGTTTGGGCCAAGTTTGGGCCCAATTGGAGCTCAATTGAAGGGTTCAACCTTGTGTTGAGTCACATTGTTGAGTGTTGATGGGTGAACATTGATAGACCCTAATTGAATCGACTTCAACCCTAATTGGTCAACAATTGAGGGTATATTCAATGACTAAGTGGTCAAGAATAATCTTAATTAACCCAATCCATAAGTGGTCAACGTAGCTTTGACCTTTTGAGGGCTTCAATATTGGTTGACATTATCGGTTGTATCATCGAATCCCGTTGATGGTCTAAGTGGTTAAGACCATGTGAGCTCGCGGTCTCAAGGTCGTGAGGAGGCTCGCGGTCTCAAGGTCGTGAGAGGGCTCATGGTCTCAAGACCGTGAGGGGGCTCACGGTCTCAAGACCACGAGGGGCCTCGCGGTCCTGAGGTCAAAGTGGGCAAACGGTCAACATCTCTTCGCGGTCTCAACTTCAATTTGATCTTCGCGGTCTTGAAGCCTAAGGAGGCTCGCGGTCTTGAAGCCTAAGGAGGCTCGCGGTCTTGAAGATAGAAGAGGGCTCGCGGTCTTGGAAAGTCAAAGTGGGAAAACGGTCAACACTTTCAAACGATCTCAATTCGATTGAAGGTTGATAATTGAAATCAATCAATGTGATTCAAGGTTGACTTCATTCAATCAATTGATGATATAAATGGTCCAATGTTGCCCTAATCGAACCCTAATGACAACCTAGGATATTAAGGGGTCAATGGACTAAGGTTTTTACCATGATGATGATCAATGGGGTGAATTACCAAAATACCCCTGAAGGGTAAATTAAGTAATACCTTGATCAAATCAAACCCTAATCACATGATGGTGATGTTTTGGGCTATGTTAGCCTATGATGACTCAATCCAACCTGATCTAGAGTGATGTTGACATCACCTAATAATATGAGGAGAGAGAAAGTACTTCTAGAGAGAGAAAATAACCTTTTTAAGTGGAAACCCAATTTAAGCATCTCCAATGCTTATGAGTAAGCATAATTTGGGTATGATCCACCTGTGTGAGATCATAGAAACCCTAATTATGATAAATGATGAACCTTTAACTAATCTGAGAGTATCAGTGATGATGTTACTCACACATAATGATGATATGGGTGCAATTCACCTTAATGTGAATAGTAAACCCTAATTCAAGGGTGATGACATGTAATGTGAATAGTAAACCCTAATTCAAGGGTAATGGCATGCATTTGAGTATTAAACTCTAATTGATGAGAATTAGAGATGTAACTCTCATGACAAGGATAGGAAGTACATTCCTTATTTTTGTATTACCTTTATCAGTTGTATTAACCATGCAGGTTCTGATATGAAGGTAATCATATCCAGGTGTGGATGTTGATGTTATATTCATTAAAGGCATGTTGTTAGCCTTATGAATAAGTAAAGTAATCTGATGTCTTGTCAGTGGCATCCTATGTTGATAATGGGCTATGAGAGCCATGAATACCATCAAGGTCATGCCTTAGAGATGACTTGTGATGAGGATAATGAGAAATGATGATTGATATGAGTTAGGCATGTTACATTTAGTATTCTTCTTTTATAGCTGCTATGCTACTGTTATTGTTTGAAGAACAATGTATGCTGTTAAAGAATACTGAATGTACCTAACTAATCAAGTATAATGTAGAGCCCTGATCATAGATCCATCATTGTCAGAGATTAAGTGATGGTGAAACAGGTTTTTCCTCAGGGAACTCCTGGAGCACATACTTTTGAGTATGTGGGGTACGTGGATGTGTAGAACCTTACATCCTAGTGTAGGAAAGTGATGTAGATGTGTAATCCATCCATCCTTCACTATATTTCCATATTGTATCAGTGGTAGGTAAACATGAAACCTCCTGATGACGAAGAAAGCACAGATATCCGTATCAGTGGTAGGTAAACATGAAACCTCCTGATGACGAAGAGAGTACAGAACGCCACTGTGACTCTAGAATAGCGAAGGACCGGTTTACCCTGGTGAGCTATAATAGTAGAGACACGAGATGTCCTACAAGTGATCCTCTTACTAACTAAGGAAGGTGAAGGTCATGAGAATCCGGCTCTCTTAATGACCTATGTATGATACTGATGTGACTTCTCAGCGATCAGTTGGGGTATGAGTGGTAAACCTCATCTCCACAGGGCATAATGTTGTTTGTAAAACATAATCAACCATGTAGTATAACTTGTTAGAGATAACTCCAAGTTAGTTGATTGATGTTACTTTGCAATAGTGTCTATATTCTCCATATCTCCTAAATGGTTGAGATCTTGTTATACCTGCAACTGTTACAGAATGCTTTGAAGGCTTTACTGTTTAAGATATTCTTTGATGTAATAATAAAGCTTCTGGCGAAGAGTTATAACTCTCGCTGGGACAATTATGTATAATTGTCTCACCCCGTAGGCTTCAACTTTTTAGGTGGGCGTCGGAGACGAAGGAACCAGCCTACAGGTGACCAGTCTCAGCAGCAGCACCAGGGGAAGCAGTAATCTCAGGTGGAGATTGTCCTGCCATGTGGTGTAGTTAGAGTCAGTCCTATGTGTCCTCTGTACTCTCAGGTCTTGGAGTCTTTTGTATAGTGATCTTGAGATTTTGTATCTTGATGTATATAATTACTGAAGAAGTAATTATCCTAAGATGTAAACAGTTTATCTCTCTTTATGAAAGAAGCTTTTATGGATCCAAGCTCTTGTCTCGAAAAGTTTTAATTTCCCGTGATTTTTGTCTTCCGTTGATTACCGATTCGCTTCCGCTAAGTTTTAATCGTGTTTATGTTATGGTTTGGAGATCAGAGCCCACAACTAGTGGTATCAGAGCTCCAGGTTCAGTTGAGTCTACAGAGGCATAGGACTTAGGATGTCGAGTCTACCTTTAGTACTCCTTCCTCATCTAATAGAATCTTCTGCTCCTCAGGAGAAGAAGATACATAAGAATGTCAGAACATCGTGATGAGCACGTGGCAGAGAGTAGTGCTAGTGCACCTCGAGGCGGTGCAAGAGTTCCGAGAATAGAACAACCTGCACCTGAGTCGCCAAGAGAGCCACCCCAGTTCGACCCAGCTGACATGAGTGATCCAGCTGTACAGATGATGTTCGGGCAGTTCATGACTGCCATGACACATATAACCGATAGGATGCCCATTCCTGCACCTAGGGCACCTGTCCAGCCTGAAGCACAAGGTATCGGTAAGACATTCGAACGACTTCGTCGTGTCGGAGCTACCGAGTACTTCGGAACTGCCGACCCTGCAGATGCTGACTTATGGTTGACAGAGTTGGAGAAGGCTTTCAGGATTCTTATGATTCCGGAAGCTGATAAGGTTAGACATGCTGTCTATCTTCTCAAAGGCAGTGCTGGTCACTGGTGGAACATGGAAGAGCAGAAGAGACCTGGAGTAGAGTTCTCATGGGAAGAGTTTTGTCGGGAATTTATCAATAGATATTTTCCAAAAACCTTCCTAGATGAGAAGATCTCTCAGTTTGAGAAACTAAGGCAGGGTATGATGAACATTAGCGAATATGAAGCTAAGTTCATGGAGTTGTTGCGGTTCTGTCCGCACATGGCTGCTACGGATGAGGAAAGAATCAGAAGATTCGAGAAGGGTTTGAATTCTGATATGTCAACCCATGTGTCTGCCTTAGAAAATAGAGAGAGATTCTCTACCTTCGCTGAGTCAGTCTGAAGGATAGAGAGATCTATGGTTGAGAAAAGACAAACCCATAAAATATATCCACAGTTCTAGGGTTCTTCATCTAGGGATTCCAAGAAACCTAGATTCTCTGCACCTAACCCTCCACCACCCAGATCGAGTTTTCAAACTCAATGGACACCAAGCAGAGGTAGAGGGCGGAGTCAAGCACTTCAAGGGACGCACAGTTCGGCATCATTGTCAGTTACTGGACCACCCAGACCACAGCAACAGGAGAAGAGTTGCTACAACTGTGGTAAGGTGGGACACTTGATGAAGGATTGCCGTTCTAGGCCTGTCGGTGTGACACAACAAACCCCGAGACAGAATCAACATGGATCTCAGAATAGACAACATCAAGGAGCAGCTCGAGGACGTGGACAAGCGTCTCAAGCTGGATCATCAGCACCACCTCAACACTAGGCGACTGCGAGATTCTATGCTATGAACCCACCTGAGGCAGTGGTCAATCCACGGGTAGTGGCAGGTCAGATGAAACTTTTATATTCTGATATGTCTATATCCTGTGATGTATCTGTTCTGATTGATCCGGGTGCTACGCACTCTTTCATCACTCATGAAGTGATTCGTAACTGCAATATGACTGTTAGTCATAGAGAAAATAGTTTGTTGATAGAGACTCCGTTGAGTGGGTCTGCCGTTTTGCAAGAGGTATGTTCTCCCTGCATCCTCTTCTTTTCTGACCATCGCATTCAAGTGGATCTTATACCACTTGATATGCAGGGATTTGATATAATCCTCGGGATGGATACCTTAGAAAGGTATAGAGTTGTCTTGGATTGTGAGTCCAAGTTGGCTGTGTTTGCTGATGAAAGCAACACATGGATCTTTCAAGGTGAAAGAAAGATTCTTCCCACCTGTCTTGTGTCAGCTATGGTTGCTGATAAGCTGTTGAGGCAAGGATGTCATGCATTCTTAGCCCATGTGGTAGATGTTACCAAGGAAAGGACCAATCCTGCTGAAGTTCCCATAGTCAGGGAATTCGAGGATGTGTTTCATGAAGAACTTCCTGGTATACCACCACCTCGGGAGATTGACTTTGAAATCAATCTGATTCCAGATACGAAACCCATAGCTCAAACTCCGTATAGGATGGCGCCTGCCGAAATGGCAGAACTCAAGAAACAGCTTCAAGAGTTACTTGAGAGAGGTTTTATCCGACCAAGTACTTCACCTTGGGGTGCTCCGGTCTTGTTTGTTAAAAAGAAAGATGGGTCAATGCGGTTTTGCATTGACTACAGACAACTCAATAAAGTAACAATAAAGAATAAGTACCCTCTGCTGAGGATTGATGATCTCTTTGACCAGTTGCGTGGTGCAACAGTCTTTTCAAAGATAGACTTGAGGTCTGGATATCATCAACTCCGTATTAATGATAGTGACATATCCAAGTCTGCCTTTAGGACAAGATATGGTCACTATGAGTTCACAGTTATGTCGTTTGGACTAACCAATGCACCAGCTGCATTTATGGAACTCATGAATAGAGTTTTTCGACCTTTCCTTGATCAGTGTGTTGTCGTCTTCATAGATGACATTTTGATCTATAGTAAGGATGCTCAGCAGCATGAGCATCATCTTCGCCAAGCTTTGACCTTGCTAAGAGAACATAAGTTGTACGCTAAGTTTAGCAAGTGTGAGTTCTGGCTGCCAGAGGTATCTTTTCTTGGACATGTGATATCTGCTTCGGGAATTCGTGTTGACCCTACAAAGGTAGAATCTGTTCTACAATGGGAACAACCGAAGACACTGACAGAGATTCGAAGTTTCTTGGGGTTAGCTGGCTATTATCGAAGGTTCATTAAGAACTTTAGTTCTATAGCTTTACCTTTGACCAAGTTAACCCAAAAAGATGTTCCTTTTTCCTGGAGTGATAAGTGTCAACAATCTTTCTAGTTGTTGAAGGAGAGGTTGACAAGTGCACATGTGCTAGTGCTACCTGAACAAGGAAAAGGATATGTAGTTTTCTGTGATGCTTCCAAGAACGGACTAGGATGTGTGTTGATGCAGGATAAACAAGTGATTTCTTTTGCTTCCCGACAGCTTAAGAAACACGAGGAGAATTATCCAACACACGATCTGGAGTTAGCTGCTGTGGTTCATGCCTTGAAGATCTGGAGGCATTATCTCTATGGAGAAACATTCCAGATTTTCACAGACCACAAAAACCTTAAGTATATCTTCTCTCAGCATGAGCTCAACATGAGGCAACGTCGCTGGATGGAATTAATCAAGGACTACGACTGTACAATTGATTACCACCCAGGCAAGGCCAATGTTGTTGCATATGCCTTGAGTAGGAAATCAGCAACATCAACCATGAATAGAGCACAACTAAACTCTTTAGTATGCTCTAGGAGAGATATGCTTATCTCTTTAAGGCAAGACAATGTGCAGTTGAAAGTGTCATTGTTAGCCGGTTTGTTAGCTGAGATGCATATTAAACCTACCCTAAGGGGGCAGATTAAAGAGGCACAGTTAGGTGATGCTACAGTTCAGCAGATTAGATCTGAGTATGGAAAGGAGAAGCAAGATGGTTTCCATGACTCAGAGGATCAAGTAGCTTGTTATAATGGGAGAATGATAGTGTCGGATGTGGACAACTTGAGGAAGTTAGTCCTGGAAGAAGCCCATTCTTCCATGTATGCTATGCACCCAGGGAGCACCAAGATGTATCGGAATTTGAAGGATCTGTATTGGTGGCCTGGGATGAAGAAGGACGTTGCAGAGTTTGTTCTGAGGTGTCCCGTGTGTCAGCAAGTTAAAGCTGAACACCAGAAGCCTGCAGGAACAATGCAACCTTTACCCATACCACAATGGAAGTGGGACCATGTGACCATGGACCTTGTTGTTGGCCTACCCAGGACAAGCAAAGGACATGATTCCATTTGGGTAATTGTTGATAGGTTGACTAAGACAGCACATTTCTTACCTATCAAAACAACCTATTCTGCTGAAAGGTTATCAGAGTTGTATGTTAAAGAGATAGTGTGTTTGCACGGAGTTCCTGTCACAATAGTTTCTGACAGAGGTCCTCAGTTTACAAGTCGTTTTTGGGAACAGTTGCACAGAGCCTTAGGCACCAAGCTAAGGTTTCGTACGGCCTTTCATCCACAGACTGATGGACAGTCGGAAAGGACCATACAAACCTTAGAAGACCTGTTGCGAGCATGTGTTCTCCAGTTCACCGGAAGTTGGGATCTACACCCTAAGCTTGATAGAGTTTGCCTATAACAATAGCTATCAGCATAGTATTGATATGTCACCTTATGAAGCCTTATATGGTAGACGTTGTAGATCACCCTTGTGTTGGTTTGAGACTGGTGAGCACCAGTTGTTAGGTCCTGACCTGGTGCAGCAAACCACAGAAAAGATTAAGGTAATACAACATAAGATTAAGACTGCTCAGGATAGGCAGAAATCTTATGCTGACAAACGTCGTAGACCCTTAGAGTTCCAGGTTGGAGACAGAGTGTATCTCAAGGTCTCACCTTGGAAAGGGGTCCTTCGTTTTGGAAGGAAAGGGAAGTTAGCCCCTAGATTTATGGGACCTTATCCAATCATTGAACGGATTGGAAAGGTAGCATATAAGCTAGAGCTGCCCCCAGAGTTACAGAGGTTACATCCTGTGTTTCACATTTCTATGTTGAAGAAATGTCACCCAGACACCGAGTCAGTTCTACGACCTATGGAGGTAGAATTGAATGATGACATATCCTATGAGGAGGGACCAGTGTCAATCCTTGATAAACGAATTAAAAAGCTAAAGAAGAAAGATATAAGTCTTGTGAAAGTCCTCTGGAACCATCGTGGTGTTGAAGAAGCCACTTGGGAGTTAGAGGATGAGATGAGAAGGAAGTATCCTGCCCTTTTCTCTTAGTATGTTTTATCGATTTCGGGGACGAAATCCTTGTAAGGGGTGGATAATTTGTAACATCCCTGACCTGGGTTATAAGTTAACCCTAGGTGTTTTGCCTAAATATGTAATTAAATCTTTGTGGTTAACTCTGAGCATGTAATTAAGTTTCTCAGAAATGTATATTTCAGTATTTGCTCCTTTTTATTTAAAGTAGTAGCATTGTTTTGATATACAGGGACCTATGTGTAATTTACCCAGTTAAAAGGGTTAGCTTGCAATTTGCACATGATGAGATGTTCCTCTGATGTTGAGACATCATGAGAAATCTTTTTAGACTCTTGCCATCATTTAGAGAAAAATGATGAGGAAGTCACCTCAATTGAACTATCAGTTATGAAATATGCCCTGTGATTGAACAATCAGGGTATATGTGCAATATATCTTTATGTATGTACTTTTGTTTTAGATTGCTCTCCTTTACCTTCTTTTTCTAAGACCTTAAGAGAAGGTTTGTCCTTAGAATAAAGAGGAAGGGACGATCAAGTAAAGAAGGAGGGACCTAGTTGGAATTATGGACAACTTATAAACTAATGTTGAAAATCCTACCTCATGTATATAAGCTCTCCTTCCCTTAGTTGCAAGGGAACTTACCCTTCGTTCCCTTACTGTTTCATTTCACCAAAGACGACCAAGGACTGCCTTGGAGCTAAGGAGGACGACCAAGGGGTGCAAGGTAGGTTTAAACCCCTCTTCTTGCCTAATTCCATGGTTAGAACTCGAATTCAAGGTCATCTTCATGGCTAACTCTTGAAACCCTAACTTTCTAGCCGTCTCTTTTCATCCTTCCTTGGAGTTTTCACCTTGGACAACCTGTAAGAACTCAAGGACACCATTAGAGCTTGGAGCTTGAAAGCTTGGAGCTCAAGAAGCAAGCTTTAGGCGGGTTTTATAACTCTAAACCCATGCTTTACTATGTGCATCTTTATATGCGGGTGGATGATAGCTCTTAGTGTTTCCCTACTTTTCCCTGCCATTTTGCAAGCAAATCCATGGGATATTCGCACTGTTCTTGAGCTAGGAGATGAAGGCGTGATTTCCAAGAAAAACCCACCGCTTTTCACTTCCTTAAACGGTCTCAAAAGTTTGCTCTCTCGGTCTCAAGACCGCGAGGTGAGCAAACGGTCTCGAGACCGCGACAGGGCAAACGGTCTCCAAGACCGTTTGGCCCCGTTGACCGAGCGTGGACCGTATAAGAAATCTGTTCCTAATTATATAGTATAATTACCCTCAAAATTTGGGAGGCTAACTCCAAAGGAATCGAGAGATATGACCTTTTTAAGTAACAACTTTAAATGAATTTATTCCTGATTTTCAAACGGTCTGAAATTGCCTTTTGGGGCAAACGGTCTCAAGACCGTGTAAGGTCATTGACCAGGCGTTGACCGTATGCTATTACTGCTCAAAATAATGTTAATTAACAACTCACCAAGTTTTATGGTCTAATTCCAAACAGGCTAAGAGTTGAAGGGTGAATACTAGGGCTCACCCTAGGTGAAATCAGTACTGAAATTATGGAGACCTAATTAGGGTTATTAGGGTTGATTGACCTAAACGGTCTCAAGACCGTTTAGGGGTCACCCAAACGGTCTCAAGACCGAGAGGGCAATCAACCATGACCGTTTGGAGGTCTGGGGTCAAGATTAGTTGACCAATTGAAGGTACAATTACACCAAATTACATTGCAATAAAATATTGACATGATCATCAACTCAATGGGTCAGACCTTGATGAATTTGCACTAGAATCCAAAATTGGATGGGCAAACGGTCTCAAGACCATTTGGAACTCATCCAAACGGTCTCAAGACCGAGAGGACAATCACCCAAGACCGTTTGAAGGTCTAGGGTTAAGTATTTTGACCAATTGAGGACCTAATTGCAAATAAGTTATCAATTGATTAAAATACTGATTTGGTGACCCAATCATGGTTCAACCTCTATCAAATCACCTTAGATTTTGATGAAATCTTGGGAAAACGGTCTCAAGACCATGTGGGGTCCACCCACATGACCTCAAGACCGTTTGGGCCAAGTTTGGGCCCAATTGGAGCTCAATTGAAGGGTTCAACCTTGTGTTGAGTCACATTGTTGAGTGTTGATGGGTGAACATTGATAGACCCTAATTGAATCGACTTCAACCCTAATTGGTCAACAATTGAGGGTCTATTGAATGACTAAGTGGTCAATCATAATCTTAATTAACCCAATACATAAGTGGTCAGCGTAGCTTTGACCTTTTGAGGGCTTCAATATTGGTTGACATTATCGGTTGTATCATCGAATCTCGTTGATGGTCTAAGTGGTTAAGACCATGTGAGCTCGCGGTCTCAAGGTCGTGAGGAGGCTCGCGGTCTCAAGGTCATGAGAGGGCTCATGGTCTCAAGACCGTGAGGGGCCTCACGGTCCTGAGGTCAAAGTGGGCAAACGGTCAACATCTCTTCGCGGTCTCAACTTCAATTTGATCTTCGCGGTCTTGAAGCCTAAGGAGGCTCGCGGTCTTGAAGCCTAAGGAGGCCCGCGGTCTTGAAGCCTAAGGAGGCTCGCGGTCTTGAAGATAGAAGAGGGCTCGCGGTCTTGGAAAGTCAAAGTGGGCAAACGGTCAACACTTTCAAACGATCTCAATTCGATTGAAGGTTGATAATTGAAATCAATCAATGTGATTCAAGGTTGACTTCATTCAATCAATTGATGATATAAATGGTCCAATGTTGCCCTAATCGAACCCTAATGACAACCTAGGATATTAAGGGGTCAATGGACTAAGGTTTTGACCATGATGATGATCAATGGGGTGAATTACCAAAATACCCCTGAAGGGTAAATTAAGTAATACCTTGATCAAATCAAACCCTAATCACATGATGGTGATGTTTTGGGCTATGTTAGCCTATGATGACTCAATCCAACCTGATCTAGAGTGATGTTGACATCACCTAATAATATGAGGAGAGAGAAAGTACTTCTAGAGAGAGAAAATAACCTTTTTAAGTGGAAACCCAATTTAAGCATCTCCAATGCTTATGAGTAAGCATAATTTGGGTATGATCCACCTGTGTGAGAACATAGAAACCCTAATTATGATAAATGATGAACCTTTAACTAATCTGAGAGTATCAGTGATGATGTTACTCACACATAATGATGATATGGGTGCAATTCACCTTAATGTGAATAGTAAACCCTAATTCAAGGGTGATGACATGTAATGTGAATAGTAAACCCTAATTCAAGGGTAATGGCATGCATTTGAGTATTAAACTCTAATTGATGAGAATTAGAGATGTAACTCTCATGACAAGGATAGGAAGTACATTCCTTATTTTTGTATTACCTTTATCAGTTGTATTAACCATGCAGGTTCTGATATGAAGGTAATCATATCCAGGTGTGGATGTTGATGTTATATTCATTAAAGGCATGTTGTTAGCCTTATGAATAAGTAAAGTAATCTAATGTCTTGTCAGTGGCATCCTATGCTGATAATGGGCTATGAGAGCCATGAATACCATCAAGGTCATGCCTTAGAGATGACTTGTGATGAGGATAATGAGAAATGATGATTGATATGAGTTAGGCCTGTTACATTTAGTATTCTTCTTTTATAGCTTCTATGCTACTGTTATTGTTTGAAGAACAATGTATGCTGTTAAAGAATACTGAATGTACCTAACTAATCAAGTATAATGTAGAGCCCTGATCATAGATCCATCATTGTCAGAGATTAAGTGATGGTGAAACAGGTTTTTCCTCAGGGAACTCCTGGAGCACATACTTTTGAGTATGTGGGGTACATGGATGTGTAGAACCTTACATCCTAGTGTAGGAAAGTGATGTAGATGTGTAATCCATCCATCCTTCACTATATTTCCATATCGTATCAGTGGTAGGTAAACATGAAACCTCCTGATGATGAAGAAAGCACAGATATCCGTATCAGTGGTAGGTAAACATGAAACCTCCTGATGACGAAGAGAGTACAGAACGCCACTATGACTCTAGAATAGCGAAGGACCAGTTTACCCTTGTGAGCTATAATAGTAGAGACACGAGATGTCCTACAAGTGATCCTCTTACTAACTAAGGAAGGTGAAGGTCATGAGAATCCGGCTCTCTTAATGACCTATGTATGATACTGATGTGACTTCTCAGCGATCAGTTGGGGTATGAGTGGTAAACCTCATCTCCACAGGGCATAATGTTGTTTGTAAAACATAATCAACCATGTAGTATAACTTGTTAGAGATAACTCCAAGTTAGTTGATTGATGTTACTTTGCAATAGTGTCTATATTCTCCATATCTCCTAAATGGTTGAGATCTTGTTATACCTGCAACTATTACATAATGCTTTGAAGGCTTTACTGTTTAAGATATTCTTTGATGTAATAATAAAGCTTCTGGCGAAGAGTTATAACTCTCGCTGGGACAATTATGTATAATTGTCTCACCCCGTAGGCTTCAACTTTTTAGGTGGACGTCGGAGACGAAGGAACCAGCCTACAGGTGACCAGTCTCAGCAACAGCACCAGGGGCAGCAGTAATCTCAGGTGGAGATTGTCCTGCCATGTGGTGTAGTTAGAGTCAGTCCTATGTGTCCTCTGTACTCTCAGGTCTTGGAGTCTTTTGTATAGTGATCTTGAGATTTTGTATCTTGATGTATATAATTACTCAAGAAGTAATTATCCTGAGATGTAAACAGTTTATCTCTCTTTATGAAAGAAGCTTTTATGGATCCAAGCTCTTGTCTCGAAAAGTTTTAATTTCCCGTGATTTTTGTCTTCCGCTGATTACCGATTCGCTTCCGCTAAGTTTTAATCGTGTTTATGTTATGGTTTGGAGATCAGAGCCCACAGGTTGTGTGTTGATTCCAAGCCAGACGCGTTAAGACTTATCCTCATCATCCTAGTGGTAGTGGTCACTCTAGATCCCATCATCGTCAATCATTTCCTATTGGTAGACACTAGGCAATCCATCAGCAGCTTCACCTTCATAATCAATGATTGCCTGGTGGTGGACTCTGTGTGTGTCTACTCTTTTTAGTTCAGAATTTTAATAAATATGAATAAAATCACTTATTGTTGTGTCTGAGTCCAATTTAGATCATTTTGGCCAACACCTACAACAAAAAACTGCACACATCCTATCACACACATACACCACTATACAAGTATTCTGAATTATACAAGTATTTTGTAACTACAACGTTGTTCTTTTCTAACTTGATTGGTAATCTTTGCAGTCTCTTTGAACTGTATGAGTTGGGATCTAAAGGGTTGTTTGGGTTGACTTGTTCATTCTCCTATTCTAGGTATGATTTACTTGTACATATGAATATGATCTTTTCGAACATTATAGTATGGTAATATGATTGTTTATTGCTTATATGTTCTAATTAAATTGATTGTATGGGTATACAACAATACTGATCTTGTGTATTGTTGGTCTGTTCTAAAATGATTGTATAAGAATGTTATATGCTTTTTGTATGATTTCTCAAAAATTTTGATATGTAGAAATTCAATAGTGATCTTGTGTATGCTTTTTTCATAAATTTTGATATGTATGGGTATACTGCAATATTGATCTTGTGTATTGTTGGTCTGCTCTAAATTTTGATAATAATTTTAATGAATATTTTATAGTTTTTGTTATGGCCGCAAACGGAATCAGTGAGTTATTAGAGCGTCTTCATGGAAAGAGAATTATGGATGAGGAAGAAGAGAAATAAAATGAAGAGAAGAGAGATAAAGTCATTGTTAGTGTTGTTCCTGTGATTGTGACTAGTGTGGCAGCATGGTACCATGATTGTTTCATGGTGAGGGATCCTCCTACTGATTGGGATGAAGTAAGGAAGAGTTATTTGAACAGATTATACAATGGTACATATGAGGATTGTGTTGAACAATTGCGAGTGAGCAAAAAAGGATTTCATAGGCTTTGTGGAGTATTAACAGGGATTGGGGATTTAGTTCCTACTAAACATGTTGTTGTTGAAGAAGTTGTTTCTATGTTTGTACACATCCTAGCTCACAGTCTGAAGTACCGAGTAGTCAGGTTTCATTATCATAGGTCCCAAGAAACGATAAGTAGGCAATTTCAAGCAATTCTTGGTGACATTATGAGAGTGAGCAAAGAATATATAAAACTACACGAATGCACTCTCAATGGGATTGATGTCATGAGATGGAAATGGTTTGAGGTATATATATTTATTAAAATAATACTTATATATTTATTCTCTTTTACTTTACTTGTTTTTTATTAGTGGTCACTTTTCTTTCATTTAAATAGGATTGTCTTGGTGCAATTGATGGAACCCATATTCCTCTAAGAGTTCCACTCGAGAAGCAGCCTTCTTATCACAATAGGAAAGGGATCATAACCACCAACATGTTGGGGGTTTGTGATCCCAACATGAAGTTCATCTATGCACTTCCCGGTTGGGAGGGTTCCACAGCCGATTCCAGGGTTTTGAAAAATGTGTTGTCTAGAAAGGATACCCTTTCTATTCCAACTGGTAAATATTGCCACCTCACATTCTTATATAAAAATAATACAATATTAGTATATGACTTATAACTTTTGATGATTTTGGTGTGGAAAATATTATCCTGTGGATGTGGGATATACAAATGGTCCAAGGTTCTTAGCACCATATCGAGGGACAAGGTATCACCTGAATGAATGGGTTGGGAATAGGCCACAAAACCACAAGGAGTTATTTAATCTTCGTCATTCTAGTGCCAGAAATGTTATTGAGAGAGCCTTTGGACTGTTAAAGAGTAGATGGAGTGTTCTAAGGACAAGCTCTATTTTTTGGCCTGAAGACACAAGTAAGGATAATAAATAGTTGTTGTATGCTACACAACTACATCCTACTTGAGAAACAAGATGATCATGTGTTAGAAGCTCAACATAGAAGAATTCTTGATGAAGTAGATAGGGAGATCATGGGACAAACACCTGGAGATGATGTTATTACACATGTGGAGGTGACTAATCAGTGGACAAATTTTCGAGATGCTTTGGTGCATGATATGTTTGAAGAGTATCAGCAAAGAGGGTCCACTTGAAGAGTATCAACAAAGAGGTTTTATCTTGGGTTTATGTATTGCGTATGATAGTAGTTCTTGATTATATCATGGGTTTATCTATTGTGTATGATATGTAGTTCTTGTTTATATCATGGGTTTATGTATTGTGTATGATATGTAGTTCTTGATTATATCATGGGTGTATCTATTGTGTATGATATGTAGGGTTTTGAAATGGCCTCAAAAAAGGGAAAAGAAAAGTCTACATCACAAAATGACTATTTCATTGGGACTTAGATAAGGAAAGAGCCTTAGCTAACATCTTAAGAGATCAATGAAGTCTAGGCTGTAAAGGAGACAATGGGTGGAAAATAGTTGCCCTAAACACGGCTGCAATGTCAATCAACACTATGTTTCACACTGAAATCACAGTCACGAATGTGAGAAACTGTGTGAGAACATGGAAGAGGACATATGCAGTCGTAAGTGACATTCTCTCACAAAGCGGATTTGATTGGGATGGCACAAAGCAGATGGTCAGTGTTGAGAATGAGGATGCCTGGAATGAGTACGTCAAGGTATATTTTATGTTAAATGATTTATAATTTTCCATAGATAAAACTCAACTATGACATTATTTTTTAGTCACATGAGGATGCTTGGAATGAGTACTAATATAACATTATTTTTTAGTCACATGAGGATGCTAAGAAAATTCGTTGGAAGGTCATCCCAAATTGGGATGACATTGTGGATTTGTGTGCAAAAGATAGAGCCATTGGAGAAGGTGCAGAAATAGCTGATGAAGCAAATGAGGTGATGGACTTGGAGTCGGTGGATGAAATGGATACGACAAGCATGGATGAGGATTCCACCGGTTCAACTGAAAAAAGAAAGAAGCTAGAAGTTACTGAACGTACACCCTCAAGGAAGAAGGGTGGTGGTACTTCAATTGCAGCTGTTGTGGAAAAGATGGATTCCGGCTTTGATGGCTATATAAAGAATTTATCAGCTCCAAAGGGTGTTGACACAAAGTTGGTGTATGAGGAAGTATTTGTTGTTGATGGGCTTTATGATGCCCAGAAGATGAAAGCATGCCTATGGTTTATGGAAAATGAGAAGCAATTTTTCCTGTTGAAGTATCTACCAATGGAGAGAAAGAAAGACATGATTCTCATGTTAATCTAGGTATGGTTTGTGTTGATCTTTTATTATACTTTGATTTAATGTTGTCTCTTCCTATATTATTGTTACTGATCTACTCCCACATCTTTTTCAAATTGTAGGTGCTTTCATTGAAGATGATCAACAATTGCGGCTGAATTCATCTAGGTATGGTTGATTGATCTTTTCTTTTTTCTACTTGGTTCTAGTAGATGAATGTTTCATTTGGGTGATTGGGTTAGTTATTGTAAATTGGGTTTAATGGTACTGGATTTTTGACTGGTGGTTGGGTTAGTGTTGAGTCTAATGCCTCATGGTGGTTGTGGTAATGTCCCCTACACATCAATCTCTTTTGAATTCTATCTTTCCCTATTTTGGTTTCTTGTTGTTCTATTTTTGTTGTGCCATTTGTTGATGTTCCACTTGGAGGTGTTGTTGATGCCTCCCACGGTTCAGGTGGTGGAAGCAGCAACTTGCTGCTGTGCTTGGTGTTGAATGGTGGAGGTTTGTGGTGTTGTGGTGGTGTTGTGGGTGATGGTGGGGTTGTGGCTGTCGTGATAGATAGTTGTTTGGTGGAGGAGTGAGGTGGTAGCTGTTGGGTGTTGGTTGGTGGTAGTTGTTGGTGTTGTTGGTTGCTTGTTTGGAGGTGGGGGTGTTATGTGCAGGTGTTTGTTGCAGTGTGGAAGCAGCAACTTGTTGTGGATGATGGTGGTAGTTGTTGGTGATTGTTGGTGGTGTTGTTGGGTGGATGGTGTTGATGTGCACAAACACCACGGTTATGGTTGCTTGTTTGAAGGTGGGGGTGTTGGTGTGTGGAGGATGTATGGAGCAGCAATTTGCTGATGTTGTTGGTTGTTGGTGTGGTTTGGTGGTGGTGGTTGATGGTGTGGGTTGTGGTGGTGGATGTTGGCTAGTGGTGGTGGTGTTGGCTGGTGGGTGGGAGTGCTAATGTGTAGGTTTTGGTAGTGGTTGATGGTGTGGGCTGTTGGTGGTGGCTGAAGGTGTGGGCTGGTGGTGGCGTGTAGTAACATGCTGCTGGGAGATGATGATGTTATGATGGAAGATTGGAGTTGAAGCAGCAGCTTGCTGTAGTAATTGGGGGTGTTGTTGATGATGTTTGGGTGATGGTTTGGTAATGGTTGTGTGATTGGTTGATGCTTGGATTATTGGGTGATGGTTGAGTGATGATTTGGTGATTGGGTTATGATCGGTTAGTATTTTTGTGGTCTTTTTTTATTAAATATTGTATTTGGTTTCATTCTCATATAGCTACTACAAATTTTGTCTTTGCTGCATACAAATCTAGTAGTTGGTTTCTTTCTCATATGGATAATGATTTGGTGATTGGGTTATGATCGGTTGGTTTTTTTGTGGTTTGTTTTGATTAAATCTGGTAGGTTATGCTTGGATGATTGGGTGATTGTTGGGTGATGATTTGGTGATTTGGTTATGATTGGTTGTTCTTTTTTGTGGTATGTTTTGATTAAATCTAGTAGTTGGTTTCTTTCTCATATATTGTAGGTGGTGGTTGCAGGTGTTGGAGGGTGACGAGAGAAGCTGATGTGAGAAACTGATCTTGGTTAGGCAAAGGAGGAAGAGCACACCACTAGTGGTGCCTACGTCCACATGTATTCATGCTTTATAATCATTGTGGTTTATGATGACAATGTATGTGTGACTTTTATTATGGGTGTATAAACAATGTACTGATGTAGTTTATATTTGACTATTGAGACAATGTGTTGGGGTGATGTTGGGGCTTTATGGATGGATGGAACAATGTGTTGACTTAGTTCAAATGATGAATACAATGTAGTTTTGACTCATGTAATGAATGCTTTGAAACAGAGTTTGTGTTTGAAAATTGTGATTTACATGTGAAACAGGATTTGATGGATATCCCTCATTTGAAACCATCACGTGGAAGAACATCAGAAACAAATTAAATTTAATAGATACAATATATCATTGTAATGAGACAAATGCAGAATTTTATATTAGTTGTAGCCAAACGGAGTGGTTTAGACGCCAGGTATTTAAGATCGCTGCATTTCTGAATATGCAGCCACCCAAACGATGTGATCAGAATGTCTGACATTTTCTAACAGTGTCAGACTAAATCCCGTTACTGTTAATTACCATTGTAATCTAGAAGTGGGTGCCCAAACAGCCCCTTAGGGTTGAAGAGCAAGTTTGTCACCTTGAGAGATGTCTTTCTCTCTCTTTGCTTCCTCTAGAGTTGAGAGGAAGGTTTGGGTTCATGCCTTGAGTTGTCTTGGGCTTGGTTGAGCTCTGTTGGGCCTTGTTTTCCCTTATTTGGGCCTTTCCTTGCTTTGAGGAGCCCTGTATCAGGCAAGGATGCCTTGTGTCGGCCATGGAGTGTCGGCCAAGGATGTTTCGGCCAAGATGGAGTGGTGTATTGGGAATGGTATGATGTGTGTGTCATCCTTTGACCTCCTTGACCTTCTTGCTTTGGTTGTGTCACCCTAGCTTGGACATGTGGCCGATCCTTGATGAATGGGTGGCATGACTTGTGCATGTGTTTTGCAAGGTGGAAAACATGTGGACATGTGTCCCTGGGTAAGGAGACACCTTGCCATGGTTCCCCTTTGATCCTCATCTATATATGTTGTGCCTTTCTCTTCCTTAGGAACCCTTTAGCTCTTTGTTGCCCTTCTCTTCTTTGGTGCACGATACACCTCCCTTGGTGCTTAGTGGTCGATCACTTTGAAGGAATTCTCTTCTTCTTCCTCTAGCTTGGTGGTTGAACCTTAGGTGGACCTTGTTTCCTTGGTAAGCATCTTCCCTCTCTCCTTATCATCTTCTTCTCCATCTTGCCTACTCTTCGGCCATGGTGGTTATGATTCTTGTTCCTTTTCTTGAGGTGGCCGAAAGTGGTGTGCTTGGAGCTAGGAGCTTGAAGCTTGGAGCTTTGGAGCTTGAGGAGCTTTCTTAAGGCGGGTTACATAACTTCTAACCCTAGCTATACTACCTTATTTATGTTGCATGACTCATATATGTTGATGATCGGCCTTTGCATGTTATGTTTCTTTCTCTAGTACATGTTGTTGATCTTATGGATATAGTGAGCATGATGTTGTTGATGTTGTTGATGGTTTATATGCCTTTGGATCTAGTTGGCCGAACCATAGTTTGGGGTTTTCTTGTTGAGAAATACCCCTTTCTCTCCTTAGTTTTTGGGAATTGAGTTTGAGCTCTAGTGATGTGGGCAATACCCCTCTCTCATTTAAGTTGAGAGGTGTCTACATTCTAGTTGCTTGGGCAACACCCTCCTCTCACCATGGATTTGAGAGGTGAGCTCTTGGATATGTGATGACCTAAGTTGAGGTTGATCCTTGTGGTTGCTCGATTTGTGATAGAGGTTGTGCAAAACCCCTCTCTCTCTCTCGGGTGTTGAGAGATGAGCTGATCTTCTTGATCATTTAGGGTTCGGTGCCCTTGTGCTTGAGGTTGAAGATGACCTTGTAGAGTTGTGTTTTGTACGATATGACCTTGGAGTAGTGCTTCCCGATAGCCTTTTGTCTAGGGTTTTACCCTTAGCCGATACACCTAGTTGAGATGGTTGGTTTGGTGCCCAATATGGTGGTATAGAGAAACCCTAGTAGGTGCCTTAAGTGGTGGCCTATATGAGAAGCTTGACTTGGATGGACGTTATGGCCTTCTTGACCTAAGTGGTGTTGTCCCCTTGGCCGATATGATGCTTAGACAACATCTATGTTTGGTTCCTTGGGCGACACAAGTTGGGTTGAGTGGAAACCCTAGGTGTTGCTTTGGTAGAGGCCAATATGGAGTGTTGCACTTGTTGACCGATAGGCTTCCTTGAGGTGATTTTGTGTCTCCTGTGTCATGAACATGTTGGGCGACACAGTACTGGCTTGGGGCACCATGATCTCAGCCGATACAGTGGTGAGAATGGTTGCCCAATACAACCCTAACCTTAGCTGGCCGATAGGGTTCTAGCTGATATACCTCTTGAGTTAGCTGCATGATACACCTTGTGCACCTGGTATGCACAACAAGGTTGCATGATAACGCCATGTTCTCTAGTTGCACGGTACACCTTGGGTGGTGGTTAGATATCTTCTAGGGTTGGCTGATATGTGGCTAAATGCCTAGGCCGGTAAGCTTTTGGTGAGGGTTGTTACCCTGCCCGATACCACCTGTGGTGAGGGACGTGCTACCCGCCACACTTTTAGTGATGGTAGCAGGAGCTTTTGGTGAGGTTTTTGATAACCTGGGAACCTAGCAGATAGTTCTTGATCATGTAGTTATATCTATGATAATGAGATAAGATGTTAGATTGTGAACTAGGAAGTTTGGAAGGATATGATGTTGCTACACATGATAATGTGACACATGTATATGATCACAAGTATGGGGCATAATATATGCTTATGATTGATAATAAAACTATGATTTCTACATCTTATGTGTAATATGCTCATGGATGTTGCTTTATACTTGATATCATGATAATCCTATTAATCCATGATGGCTTCAGTTATCTCTATGGATGTGTATACTAACCATGTAGGTATTTTTATGTGGATTCATAGCCTGGTAAGAGCTATGCGATGTATGTGCTTCAGTAGCACCATGAGGTAATGAGATAACAAGTTGATAAGTCTGAGGACCTAAAATAAGGTTGAGTGCCTAGTTGAGGTGTTATCCTCTGATGATGAGATTAGGGATGCGTTCCCAGAATGCTGATGCATGATTATGATGCCTTGAGAGGCAGTGGTTGATATAATGAGGGATTGAGGTCCCAAGACATTATGATGATGGCAATAATGATGTAATTCTATAAGGCTATGTCTATACTTTGGTTGCCTCAACAATTGGCTTAAAATATACTAACTAATTATAGATGAACATATCATGTAGTTTTCCCTGGCCATAGATCAATCATCGTCAGTATCATGGTGATGGTGAAACAGGTTTATCCTGGGGGATCTGCCTAGAGTACATATTGTTGAATATGCGAGGTTTTTCCCTAGCCTAAAATAAGAGGAATATGAGTACCACTGTGAATATATGGAGCATGGTGAATAGACCGGATTACCCCCCGCCTGGGTCCCCGAGCCGACTCGAGCGGGTTAAGAGTTGAGAAGACCCAAAGGCTCGAGCGTTAGCGAGGGTATTTTTCAATCCAGATTATAAACACTGAGTTATGAGTTGGGGGGGATGGGGGAGTTATGAGTTATGAGTTGGGGGGGAATGGGGGAGTTATGAGTTATGAGTTATTGAGTTATTGAGTTTTGCATAAAAAGCCTCACTGAACAGCCCCGTGACTGTGTTGCCTACGCTTGCGCCCCAGGTTGCTGACTTTGTACAAGTCATATGGGCGCTCTAAGGCGACGGTGGACGACAGAGGAGGTTGTGTCACCATGGCTCAGGATATGTGATGATGAACATGATGCGTTCATGGCTCGGATGTATGCACTAGCACCTATGATGAAGTGAGCTAGAGATATGGGTAGCTTGCGGAGTTGACCCAGAGGTCACTTCATGATTCGTGTACTGACCATGAGAAGGTGAGTTCATGGAGTCTGGATCTCCTTAGACCTTGTATGGCACCAGATTTGGTTTCGTAGCCAATGGTTGGATTTGAGCAGGGACATCTCACTTCCTCAGGGTATAATAAAATGTAATATAGCCATATAGTATATGCTACATAGAATAAATATGAAACATTGTTTGAGGCCTTGTTTATAGATAATCCAGTTTCCTACTTACAGTTGCATATATGATCTTGATATTTTGTGATAAGTTCTTATAAATCTTATCTTGTCAATCATGTTCCATAAAGAAATACTTGGTTATATGCCTCCTGGATATCTTGGTAAGATTGATGGTAATAATATCCCTACTCAGTATGTTGCTCATATTGTCTGCTTATATCAGTTATCTTCTTTATCTGCTTTAAACCTTCTGAGGTTTTATAGTTTCGGCAAGGAGTTATGTTTCTCGCTGGGACTATGTGTCTCGCCCCGCTAATTTACAACCTTTTTAGGTGATCGCTCTAGATGTGGTGGTGGTCGTGAGGTTGCGGCCGAGCAGCAAGAAGAGCAGTACAAGGCAAGAGATGGATGTGCTACTATTTTGGTGGTTTTTTAGTAGAGTCCTAGAGTCATCCGTGTACTCTCAGGTCCTCGGAGGTGTTTGACAACGTTTAACGATGACTAGCTGTTGTAATTTTGTATATCCTGCTGCTGGCCGTACGTGGCCCGTTATGTATGTATTAACAGTTGATGAACTCTGGTGCTGATAGTACAGATGGTTCCGATAAGATTTGGACATATATCAAGGCTTGTAATATTTTTATAACATGTTTCTCTGCTGGATCTGGTTGCAAAAGTTCTCTTATGTATGCTTTCTGCAATTGGTTTTAATTAACCCGTATTTTCGGTAATATGTTGTCCTGTACATTTTCATGTGTCATATCGTTGTCTGTGTGATGGTCGGGTGTCACAGTTAGTTTGGTATCAGAGCTCTAGGTTCACTGAGTCTATAGGGATCTAGGACTAGGTTTGTGTCTGTTCTTGTGAGTTTTCTAGATTTTCTTATAATAACCTTCTGCCCTCAGCAGAAGATAAAGCTTAAAGATGTCTGGAAACCATGAAGAACATGTTGCCGGGAGCAGCGATACGGCATCAGTTGATGGAGCAAGAGTGTAGGCACATGAAGATCAGGTGCCTAAGGTCCTCCAACTTGACCCAGCCATTCTCGAAAACCCTGCCTACCAACAGCTTATGGGGCAGTTGATGGCTACGATGAATCACATGGTGGAAAGGTTGCCAGTGCCTCAGCCAAGAGCACACGCTCCCCATGGTGAAACATCAGGTATTGGGAAGACCTTTGAGCGGCTTCGTTGAGTCGGAGCTTCGGATTATGATGGTACGGCTGATACAGCGGATGCAGATCTGTGGCTGACAGGTCTCGAGAAGGCCTTCTTGATCCTCGATATCCCCGAAGCAGACAAAGTAAAGCACGTTGTCTACCTTCTGAAGGGTAGTGTTGGCCACTGGTGGGCCATCGAGGAGGAGAAGCGACCCGGTGAGGTGATCGGTTGGGAGGTTTTCTGGCAAGAGTTCGTCAGCAGATACTTTCCAAAGATGTATCTGGACAAGAAGATCAACCAGTTTGAGCATCTACGCCAAGGGTCGATGAGCATCACCGAGTATGAAGCCAATTCATGGACTTGTTGAGGTTTTGTCCTCACATGGCGATGACAAATGATGAGTGGATCATGCAGTTTGAGAAAGGTTTGAGTGCTGAGCTATCGACACCTGTTGTTGCTTCGGTAAATCGGGAGCGGTTTGCCACGTTCGTGGAGTCCGTCCGTAGGATTGAACGGTCTGTCAGGGAGAAAAGGGAGTCCATGACCAGGAAAAGGCATGCTCAGTTCCAGGGACAGAGATCTGGTGGCTTCAAGAAGTCAAGGTTTTCAGCACCTTCTGTGATGCAGAGTTCTCGTGTACCATCCCAGTGGTCTCCGAGTAAGGGAATAGGTTATGTTTCTTCACCATCAAAAGGTGCAAAGTACAGCTTATGTGGCAGTGACAGGGCCATCTAGGCTGCAGATAGAAGGCAGGTCATGTTATCAGTGTGGACAGACTGGGAATTTAAGGTCAAATTGCCAAAGGAAAGATGTTGAAGTAACACAACAGCTGAGGCAGAATCAACAAGGGTCAGACAGACAGCAGCCCAATGGTAGCAGAGGGTGAGCATGTGGTCAAGCGTCGCAAGAGGGATCGTCTGCTCAAGGAAGCAGAGGATGTGGACAACAAGCAATGGCTCGATTCAATGCTATGAGTCAGCCAGAGGCGATAGTCAACCCGCGAGTGGTGACAGGTCAGATGGAGTTATTTCATTCTGATTTATCTTCTTCTTGCTTTATATCTGTTTTGGTTGACTCGGGTGTTACACACTCTTTTATCGCACATAGTCTGCTTGATAGTTGTCCTTTACCTGTTAGTTGTAAGAAAGATAGCCTGTTGTTAGAAACCCCTCTCGCTGGTTCCTCGATGCTTCGAGAGGAGTGTCTATCTTGTGTCCTATCTTTCTCAGGACACAGTATACAAGTGGATCTTATACCACTTGATATGCATGGATTCTATGTGATCCTTGGGATGTATACCTTAGAGAAGTATAAGGTTGTGTTGGACTGTGATTCCAAGCAGGCAGTGTTTGATGACGGTGGAGAAAAGTGGATCTTTCAAGGAGATAGGAAGATTCTCCCGACATGTTTAGTGTCAGCGATGGTGGAAGAGAAGTTGTTGCAACAAGGTTGTAAGGCATTCTTAGCTCATGTTGTGGATACCAAGGCGAAAGGTCCTAGCCTTGAGGAGGTGACGGTTGTTTGAGAGTTTGTAGATGTGTTTCCTGATGAGTTACCCGGTGTTCCCCCACCTCGAGAGATTGATTTTGAGATCAATTTGGTTCCAAGAACATAGCCAGTTGCTCAGACACCGTACCGGATGGCTCCAGCAGAGATGACAGAGTTGAAGAAGCAGTTACGGGAGTTGTTGGAGAAAGGTTTCATCTGACTGAGCATGTCGCCTTGGGGTGCTCTAGTGTTGTTTGTTAAGAAGAAGGACGGATCGATGCGGCTATGTATAGATTACCGGCAGTTGAACAAGGTCATAATAAAAAATAAGTACCCGTTGTTGAGGATATATGATATGTTTGATCAGTTGTGTGGCGCTACAGTGTTCTCGAAGATAAACCTACGGTCTGGATACTATCAGTTAAGAATCAAATATGATGACATACCTAAGTCGGCATTTAGGATGAGGTATGGTCACTTTGAGTTTGTGGTTATGCCATTTGGGCTAACCAATGCGCATGCTGCTTTCATGGATCTGATGAACCAAGTGTTCTATCCGTTCCTAGATCAGTTTGTTGTAGTTTTCATAGATGACATCTTGATCTACAATCGGGATAGTCAAGAGCATGAACAGCATCTTCGACAAGCTTTGACTCTTCTTCGCCAACATCAGTTATATGCCAAGTACAGTAAATCTGAGTTCTGGTTGAAAGAAGTGACTTTCTTGGGTCATGTGATATCTGCAGAAGGAGTCAGAGTGGACCTTAAGAAGGTGGAGTCAGTGGTAGATTGGGAGAAACCAAAGACGCCGACAGAAGTTCGTAGTTTTATGGGTTTGGCAGGATACTACCGGAGGTTTATAAAGGACTTCAGTGTGATCGCGTTGTCGATAACAAAGTTGACCAAGAAGGATGTACCTTTTGTCTGGAATGATCATTGTCATCCAGCTTTCTAAAGTTTGAAGGAGAAGCTGACTAGTGCTCCAGTTCTAGTGCTGCCAGAGCCTGGGAAGGGCTATGTTGTTTTCTGCGATGCTTCCAAGAAAGGCTTAGGTTGTGTGTTGATGCAGGAAGACCATGTGGTTTCTTTTGCTTCACGACAGCTTAAGAGACATGAGGAGAACTATCTAACACATGATTTAGAGTTGGCAGCAGTGGTCCATGCATCAAATATTTGGAGGCACTATCTTTATGGGGAAGTGTGTCAGATCTTTACAGATCATAAGAGCTTGAAGTACATCTTTTTGTAGAGTGAGATGAACATGCGACAGCGTCGTTGGATGGAGCTAATCAATGATTATGATTGCACCATTGAGTATCATCCCAATAAGGCAAATGTGGTAGATGATGCGCTTAGCAGAAAGTATTCTTCTCTCCCCACGAAGAAGGCACAGTTGAGTTCCTTGGTATTCCATAGGCGGGATATGTTTGTCTCCTTGCGGTAGATGAATGTGCAGTTGGAAGTTTCCTTGTTGGCAGGACTGTTGGCACAGATGCAAGTCAAGCCTACGCTGAGACAGCAGATCAAAGACGCACAACAGGCAGATGATACAGTGCAGTTGATCAGGTCTGAGCTCAGCAGCAAAAAGTATGTTGGGTTCCATGAGTATGAGGATGGACTAGTTTGCTATCATGGTAGGATGGTGGTCCCCGATGTTCATAATCTAAGAAAGCTATTGCTCGAGGAAGCACACACGTCAATGTATGCTATGCATCCAGGAGTCGCCAAGATGTATCATAATCTGAAGGACCTGTATTGGTGGTCTGGCTTGAAGAATGATGTATCTGAGTTTGTGGCTAAGTGCGCAGTATGTCAGCAAGTTAAAGCTGAGCATCAGAAGCCAGCAGGTACATTGCAACCCATGTTGATACCACAATGGAAATGGGATCATATAACTATGGATTTTATAGTTGGTCTACCAAAGACAACTAGGAATCATGATTCCATTTGGGTAATAGTGGACAGGCTGAAAAAATCTACTCATTTCATACCAGTGAAGACAACATATACAACAGAGAAACTTGCTCAGGTGTATGTGGATGAGATAGTGTGTTTGCACGGTGTACTAGCAACAATAGTTTCTGAAAGAGGTCCCCAGTTCACAAGTCGTTTCTAGGAACAGTTGGACAAAATGTTGGGAACGCAGTTGAGGTTCAGTACCGCTTTCCACCCGCATACGGATGGACAGCCTGAAAGGACTATTCATACTTTGGAGGATCTTCTCCGAGCATATGTTTTGCAGTTCCTAGGCAGTTGGGATGTGCATCTCAGTTTGATAAAGTTTGCTTACAATAACAGTTATCAGCGGAACATTGACATGACTCCTTATGAGGCTCTATATGGAAGGAAGTGCATATCCCTTTTATGCTGGTATCAGTCTGGTGAGTATCAGCTTTTGGGTCTTGAGTTAGTGCAGCAGACAACAGAAAAGATCAAAGTGATATGTCAATAGTTGAAAGAGGCACAGTACAGACAGAAGTCTTATGCAGACAATCATCGACGACCTTTAGAGTTCCAGGTGAGAGACAAAGTGTATCTCAAGGTCTCACCTTGGAAAGGAGTGTTGAGGTTTGGACGGAAAGGCAAACTGTCACCCAGGTATATGGGGCCATTATCGGTAATAGCACGTGTTGGCAAGGTAGCTTACAAGTTAGAGCTACCCCCAGAGTTGCACAGGTTACATCCAGTGTTCCATGTCAGCATGTTAAAGAAAAGTCATCCAGACACAGGGATAGTGATACATCCAGTTGAGGTTGAGCTTGATGAAGATGTGACCTATGAGGAAGGTCCATTGTCAATCCTTGACAGGAGGGTAAAAAGGTTAAAGAGGAAGGACATGGTTCTTGTGAAGGTTCTTTGGCATCATTGTGGCGTTGAGGAAGCCACATGGGATCTTGAGGAAGAGATGAGGAGGAAGTATCCCTTGCTTTTCTCTTCGGATTTCGGAGACAAAATCCTTTTTTAGAGGTTTATGGTTTGTAAGGACTCTGACCTCTATTTTGGGCTTACCCTATTTGTTTTGCCTAAACCTTGTGCTTGGTTGCTTGCTAATCACCTTTAGTGGTGATTAGGGTTTGCTTATGTTTTGTTGAGAGTTGGGGGTGCTACTTGAAAAATAACCTAAGTTAGGGTTGAAGAGTAAGTTTGTCACCTTGAGAGATGTCTTTCTCTCTCTTTGCTTCCTCTAGAGTTGAGAGGAAGGTTTGGGCTCATGCCTTGAGTTGTCTTGGGCTTGGTTGAGCTGTGTTGGGCCTTGTTTTCCCTTGTTTGGGCCTTGCCTTGCTTTGAGGAGCCTTGTATCGGGCAATCATGCCTTGTGTCAGCCATGGAGTTTCAGCCAAGGATGTTTCGGCCAAGATGGAGTGGTGTATCGGGCATGGTATGATGTGTGTGTCGGCCTTTGACCTCCTTGACCTTCTTGCTTTGGTTGTGTCACCCTAGCTTGGACATGTGGCCGATCCTTGATGAATGGGTGGCATGACTTGTGCATGTGTTTTACAAGGTGGAAAATGTGTGGACATGTGTCCCTGGGTAAGGTGACACCTTGCCATGGTTCCCCTTTGATCCTCATCTATATATGTTGTGCCTTTCTCTTCCTTAGGAACCCTTTAGCTCTTTGTTGCCCTTCTCTTCTTTGGTGCACGACACACCTCCCTTGGTGCTTGGTGACCGATCCCTTTGAAGGAGTTATCTTCTTCTTCCTCTAGCTTGGTGGTCGAACCTTAGGTGTACCTTGTTTCCTTGGTAAGCATCTTCCCTCTCTCCTTAGCATCTTCTTCTCCATCTTGCCTACTCTTCGGCCATGGTGGTTATGATTCTTGTTCCTTTTCTTGAGGTGGCTGAAAGTGGTGTGCTTGGAGCTAGGATTGGAGCTTTGAAGCTTGAGGAGCTTGCTTAAGGTGGGTTACAAAACTTCTAACCCTAGCTATACTACCTTCTTTATTTTGCATGACTCATATATGTTGATGATCGGCCTCTGCATGTTATGTTTCTTGCTCTAGTACATGTTGCTGATCTTATGGATATAGTGAGCATGATGTTGTTGATGTTGTTGATGGTTTATATGCCTTTGGATCTAGTTGGTCGAACCATAGTTTGGGGTTTTCTTGTTGAGCAATACCCCTTTCTCTCCTTGGTTTTTGGGAAGTGAGTTTGAGCTCTAGTGATGTGGGTAATACCCCTCTCTCATTTAAGTTGAGAGGTGAGTCTACATTCTAGTTACTTGGGCAACACCCTCCTCTCACCATGGATTTGAGAGGTGAGCTCTTGGATATGTGATGACCTAAGTTGAGGTTGATCCTTGTGGTTGCCCAATTTTTTATAGAGTTTGTGCAAAACCCCTCTCTCTCTCGGGTGTTGAGAGGTGAGTCGATCTTCTTGATCATTTAGGGTTTGGTGCCCTTGTGCTTGAGGTTGAAGACGTCCTTGTAGAGTTGTACTTTGCACGATATGACCTTAGAGTAGTGCTGCCCGATAGCCTCTTGTCTAGGGTTTTACCCTTGGCCGATACACCTAGTTGAGATGGTTGGTTTGGTGCCTGATATGGTGGTATAGATAAACCCTAGTAGGTGCCTTAAGTGGTGGCATCTATGAGAAACTTGACTTGGATGGACGTTATGGCCTTCTTGACCTAAGTGGTGTTGTCCCCTTAGCTGATATGATGCTTAGACAACATCTCTGTTTGGTTCCTTGGGTGACACAAGTTGGGTTGAGTGGAAACCCTAGGTGTTGCTTCGATAGAGGCCGATATGGAGTGTTGCCCTTGTTGATCGATAGGCTTCCTTGAGGTGCTTTTGTGTCACCTGTGCCATGAACATGTTGGGCGACACAGTGCTAGCTTGGGGCGCCATGATCTCGGCTGGTACAGTGGTGAGAATGGTTGCCCAATACAACCCTAACCCTAGCTGGCCGGTAGGGTTCTAGCCGATACACCTCTTGAGTTAGCTGCACGATACACCTTGTACACCTAGTATGCACGACAAGGTTGCATGATAACGCCATGTTCTCTAGTTGCATGGTACACCTTGGGTGGTGGTTAGATATCTTCTAGGGTTGGCCGCTATGTGGCTAAATGCCTAGGCCGGTAAGCTTTTGGTGAGGGTTTTTACCCTGCCTGATACCACCTGTGGTGAGGGACGTGCTACCCGCTACACTTTTAGTGATGGTAGCAAGATCTTTTGGTGAGGGTTTTGATAACCCGGGAACCTAGCAGATAGTTCTTGATCATGTAGTTATATCTATGATAATGAGATAAGATGTTAGGTTGTGAACCAAGAAGTTTGGAAGGATATGATGTTGCTACACATGATAATGTGACACATGTATATGATCACAAGTATGGGGCATAATATATGCTTATGATTGATAATAAAACTATGATTTCTACAGCTTATGTGTAATATATATACTCATGGATGTTGCTTTATACTTGATATCATGATAATCCTGTTAATCCATGATGGCTTCAGTTATCTCTATGGATGTGTATACTAACCATGCAGGTATTTTTATGTGGATTCATAGCTTGGTAAGATCTATGAGATGTATGCGCTTGAGTAGCACCATGAGGTAATGAGATAACAAGTTGATAAGTCTGAGGACCTGAAATAAGGCTGAGTGTCTAGTTGAGGTGTTATCCTCTGATGATGAGATAAGGGATGTGTTCCCAGAATGTTGATGCATGATTATGATGCCTTGAGAGGCAGTGGTTGATATAATGAGGGATTGAAGTCCCAGGACAGTATGATGATGGCAGTAATGATGTAATTCTATAAGGCTATGTTTATACTTTGGTTGCCTCAACAATTGGCTTAAATTATACTAATTAATTATAGATGAACATATCATGTAGTTTTCCCTGGCCATATATCCATCATCGTCAATATCATGGTGATGGTGAAACAGGTTTATCCTGTGAGATCTGCTTGGAGTGCATATTGTTGAATATGTGAGGTTTTCCCCTAGCCTAAAATAGGAGGAATCTTAGTACCACTGTGAATATATGGAGAATGGTGAACAGACCCATGGTTCAGGATATGTGATGATGAGCATGATGCGTTCATGGCTCGAATGTATGCACTAGCACCTATGATGAGGTGAGCTAGAGATATGGGTAGCTTGCGGAGCTGACCGAGAGGCTGAGGCCCTATAAGCATATAAGATTGTGGTCTTGCTTGATGATTCGTGTACTGACCACGAGAAGGTGAGGTCATGGAGTCCGGATCTCCTTAGACCTTGTATGGTACCGGATTGGGCTTCGCAGCTAATGGTTGGATTTGAGCAGGGACAGCTCACTTCCTCAAGGCATAATAAAATGTAATACAGCCGGATAGTATATGCTACACAGAATAAATATGAAACATTGTTTGAGGCCTTGTTTATAGATAATTCAGTTTCCTACTTAAAGTTGTTTATATGATCTTGATATTTTGTGATAAATTCTTATAAAGCTTATCTTGTCAATCATGTTCCATAAAGAAATACTTGGTTATATGCCTCATGGATATCTTGGTAAGATTGATGGTAATAATAGCCTTGCTCAGTATGCTGCTCATATTATCTGCTTATATCAGTTATCTTCTTTATATGCTTTAAACCTTCTGAGGTTTTATAGTTTCGGCGGGGAGTTATGTTTCTCGCTGGGACTATGTGTCTCACCCCGCTGGTTTACAATTTTTTGAGGTGATCGCTCTAGACGTGGTGGTGGTCGTGAGGTCGCGGCCGAGTAGCAAGAAGAGCAGTAGAAGGCAAGAGATGGACGTGCTGCTATTTTGGTAGTTTTGTAGTAGAGTCCTAGAGTCATCCCTGTACTCTCAGGTCCTCAGAGGTGTTTGACGACGTTTCACGATGACTAACTGTTGTAATTTTATCTATTTTGCTGCTGGTCGTACGTGGCCCGTTATGTATGTATTAACAGGTGATGAACTCTTGTGCTGACAGTACAACTGGTTCTGATAAGCTGTGGACATATGTCAAGGCTTGTACTATTTTTATAACATATTTCTCTGCAGGATCTGGTTGCAAAAGTTCTCTTATGTATGTTTTCCGCAATCGGTTTTGATTAACCCGTATTTTCGGTAATATGTGGTTCCGCACGTTTTCGTGTATCATCTCGCTGTCTGTGTGATGGCGATGTGTCACAAGAACCAAATCATACTTTGTAGTACAATCCTTACCAAGACAAGCCACCCAATAAGGGAAACTTTTATCAACAAGCCACCCAATAAGGGAAATTTTTATCCCACTCCAATTGTCGATCTTGCTTCTCATTTGATCTGTGGCAAGACTTGAAGTCCTTGGACGATCACTTAACTCCTACATTAGGTGCCCCAAGGTCTTTAGTTAGAAGTCAGCCACCTTTATAAGAATAGGGTATCATCCTATTTTGATTTGCCCACATCTTGTAAGAATAAGGTACTTGGAGATGTCTTACCCTTGCAATTTCACCCCTTTTGCCCACTAACATAGGGTTGCATTAAAAATTTACTATCCTAATGCATTTGTTAATTCTTAAGATAAAAGACCCTCACAAACATCACGGCAGCTTACCTGATTTTGTTTATTATTTAACTTAGAGATATAATTAAATAATTGTCAGCACAACAAATTTTCATAATAAAGATTCAAAGAGATAAGTTCCTCGATAAGAAATATTATACCAACAAATAGGTAGGCCTTCCCTGTAATAAAAGATTTTGGATTATTTTTAGTCATACAAGACGATTGTTGAAAATAGTATATATTTAAAACTATATTATTAACATGTTCAAACTATTACACTACCCAATTATCCAATAGATAAGCAATGCAGTGCATAGTTAGCCTATCTGTTATCAGCAGCTTTGACGCGAGATAAAAGAACACTGCATCCCCAATGACTCGAGCGTACAGCATTCCATGAGTAACAAGATCAGATGGTGCTATGATGATAGATGTATTACTTCCTTGGATATTCAGGATCACTACAAGTTATGAACATTGGCGGACATTCAATATGCTTCATAGAAGCACGCCTAACCAAGTGTGTCAGGTGTACTCACTATGAAAAACGTTGGATGTTTTCGCCTACCTCAAACATCCACTTCACTCGCTGCCAACTAAAATAGCGCGCAAATAAATTTCCAAAAGCAACCATGACAACTATTACGTCACAATTACATTAATAACCTTCCATTTAAGTTTACTAGAATATATACAAAAACAGATTTACAGTTAAAAGCTAAAGAAAATATTAACACAGCTGCCTTGTCAAACAAAAGACTAATTTATAAATTAAATATATAAACACATACAGTATTCCGGTCCCACATTATTTAATGCAGTGCATGCTAGAATATGAAGATCACATTGTAATCTAGTAAATATTAATAGAAACCCCTCAACAATCATTCTTATAATTAAGAATAAAAGACTAGTTCATAGCCTAAATATTAAAAGATAAGATATAATGGCACCGACAAATTAATTATTTATAAGTGTATATTAAAATAACAGGAAACTTCGTAATCTTGGAAAACAGAAGAAAATATTGCATAAAAGCCTTCAACTGTCTTTTCAATATAAAATATATAATGGGGACCACAATAACACTGCCAGTAACTGGTTCCCGCCATCCAAAAGAATACTCTACAAATACATGGACGAGCAGTTGATTTAAAATTGTTCCGTTTGCAATTTGGACATCTAAAACTAAAACCTTCAAGCGCCGTTGTTTGTCCATCAAATTGTCGACATTACAAATTACAAACAGCCAAAAAAATCAACGCAAGTATGCTCTATCGTCCTCATTAATAAGCCCATCAAATATGATCCTTCGAACTTCTACCTTCTACCTTGGATGCAATGAGCGACACTACTATTGACCAACTGACCACACATGAGAACCATGAGCGTAGGCGTTCACACCTTCCAAGGTTATTCAACGGACCATGTATGAGGACATTGAGCCAAGGTTTCAGAATTCACGAAAGCCCAATTTGGCCATCACACACAACTATACCAACAACAATACATTACCTACAATAACAAACAAGCTACATCAAAAAAGCTACATCAAAAGAAAAATAGTTTTATTTTAGAACTAATCTTTATTCATGCTAAAAACAGAGATGCATTACTGAATTGAGTGATCTTTAAGTGTATTTGAATCAACTCTTTAACACGCTGCAAGATAAGAATTGCTAGTCTTGAAACAGGAATCTCAGATATACTTTAATTGAAGCAAAATACTGTAATTCTAGGATTTCATCTAACTGTATTTCAATAGAACTATATCATTATACCAATTTGATTAAATATACACCCTTTTGAAGATATGTAACTTTTATTTTTATAGTATACTTGTCACTAAAATCTGATAATATTTACAACATTTGGAATTTGTATTAAATTTCTATTAGAAACTGATTTCTAACAGATAAAATGATGTTTATAAGCCGGTTTCTAACATAAAAAACGAGATAGGTAGATAGAAACAGCAAAAGGAAAAGTCCGTTAAGAACCATAACGAATATCAATTTTTCTACCATGACAGAATAACTAAAACGGTGAACAAAGGAAGAACAGCATCAGTGGTTGGGCAAATTTCCTCATTAGGAGGTAATTGAGTAATAGACAAGTTAAATACATTCTCATTGACACTTCCATCTGATAAAAGTTGAGATTGAAAGGATTGCAGGAAGGAGAATATCAGGAAAATACATGCAGATGCTACTACCATACAAGAACAACCCTTAAGCCTTATACGGTACTCTAACGTGTTGAGTGCCACGAAGGCAAGAAACAAATTGGACAATATTTGGAAACCAATGCAGATGCATACTAATTCAATTATAACATGAGAACAATTTCTTTTGATGCTGGTATGGTTAAAGTGTCATATGTGTCCATAATACCTCAAAAGACTTGTCACTCAGAAAAAATACAATATCAGCTGAACTAAAACTACAGGTCATACTGTCCACCCTAAAGTGAGCAGAATATGGTTATAATTTTAAGCTATTATATGGCTGCAGTAAACATTTTCGTTGTAATAGAACCCTAGAGAAAGCAATCTGAGAGGATGGTCATGTCAACCAGCACACATAACATCCCACTGACAGCAACCAAACGAAGCATTATTCCTAGGCAAGACATTAAATATTCTATCGAAACAACATAGGAACATAATCTGAAAACGATGGCCATGTCAACAGCACATTGATTTCCACTCAACAGCAAGAGACAGAAGCATAGATCATGAGGAAGACAAATTTAATGGAAGTTGCACTCAATAAGATGTAATATTACTACTCCAATTGCATAACAATATCAAGCAAACGAGACCTAACAAGTCGGGAAAATTCCAGATTCTGCTTCAAAACTCTTCTACATGACTACAAAAATTGAAATTATATAATGTGAAACAACTAATTCATCAGCGAAAGCTTCAGATTGCAGCAAAAGCCTTCTTGCCACCACCAGTGGAACCAGCAGGAATGACCTTCAAAACATTAAATCTCACTGTCTTGGATAGTGGCCTGCACAACATTACGATTCAAAATTTAGTTAAAAATTGTTGCAGTCTTGATACCGTTATTCTATAATTTATAGCAGATGTTACCTGCACTGGCCAATGATGACATGGTCACCCTCTTTCACACGGAAGCAGGGTGATATGTGGGCAGGAATGTTTGAATGTCTCTTCTCATACCTATATACAAGCACAAAATAAATGAGCTAACTTTATCATAGTGATTCAGAATAAATTAAACATCAGGTAAAAATGCAAAATTTACTATTACCTTTGATATTTTTTAACATAGTGAAGATAGTTTCTACGAACGATAATGGTCCTGTTCATTTTGGCACTGTGGCATGTTCCAGCAAGGATTCTACCACGAATAGACACAGTTCCCGTGAACGGGCACTTCTTGTCAATGTACGTACCTGTAATTAGACAAATAATAAATATTAAAGCATGCGATTTAAAAAAAAGGTCTCTAAATCAGCCAAAAGATCTCAATCCAATGCACTTGACTTAATGATAAATTACATTTATATTTTCAGCAGCCCTCTGGAAGAGTTGCTCTGAGAACTAAAATTAAATCCAACTCTTTATTAGAAAAGAGGCAAAATTATAAAACCCTACAAGGATGTGGGTAAATATATAGTGGCTTCATTCCAAATACTGCTAGCGACGGCAAGAAACACTTATGCAAGAAAAATCACTTCGAAAACTTGAAACAATATTTATATTCGCATGTGAAAATTGTCACACAGCCCAAGCTCACAGTGTGTAAGAACATAATCTTCAGCAAAGGACTATATGGGTGTGGTCAAGGCACAAAGAAATGCATGTATAAATTAGCTACGGCATTGAGGCTGGAATTGTGTGGTGTTACCTTCATCATGCTAGATTATTAGAAAGCACTAATTTGTGATAAAAAGTGTTCATATGTCAATTGGTTTAAATATCAGACCACTCATGACGTCGCTCAAAAGTAGAGTACTTAAAACTGGAAATCTGAGTTTATAGATACGCATCAGATCACTTTGGTGAAAATCGGAGGTACAGTATTATCAAAAATACTATAGGTACAGTCCCATCTCAAGCATATACAGTGATCTTGATTGGTCAATTGGGGAATCAACCAATAGCTTTAGAATAAAGCCGCATAATGAAAAATCAAAACCAAATAAGAACAATAGAAAATGAAAACCAGAGAACGCCAATCACAGTTGAGAAATTGTAATTATATTATAAGAAATATGCCAATCACAATAAGTGAATAAATGAATATCGTGGATCTGAATGTGGATGTGGATGTGCTCAATGTTTAAAGTGCACACAAAATGCTTTGCACCCAACAAGAAACAATGTTTGCCCCACAAAAAGTAATATGATCCTGGACAAATACGGCTTTGAGGCATCCTTAAACCAACATTATGCCATGCACTAATATCTTTAGATAGAAAACATGTTAAGAAATTCATGTAAAGTGGAAGATAATGTGATTTTCATTCTTGGGGTATGAATCTCAATGTACCAATTCAACAGTCTCTTGAAAGAACCAGTGCCCCATATATCGATCCGCGAGAAAGTGAAAACCAGGTCTACAAAGAAGCTGCACGTGTATATAGGAGATTAGGAGTGTGAGAAAAAGTTTAACAGACGATTTTGGTGGGCCACAACCAAAAAAACATTAGGCATTTAAGAACAGCAAGGATGAAGCACAAATCCTGGAAGTTTATCAAAAAAAGATTGTTCTTTTGGTAGAAAGTTAAGAGAATGAGGTACTGCGCGGCGGTAGTTAATTCTTTTTACAAGTTACAACAAAACTGGTAAGAAAGAATTTCACAGCAAAGATGAAATGCAGAAAGACTAGTCACATTGTATTTGATGCCTATGTTTTTGTTGAGATGCACATTAACGATAATGATTCGATATTTATAGATTTTCCGTCAATATAGTTATATATAGGATATTGTAAAAGAGGGATCTAACTGACATAAGTTGTTAGAACCGATCGAAGAGCACGGCGATAAATTTTCAATCGTGGAGATAAAGTGAAGTAATAGAAGTTGTAAGATCCTAACTATAAATGCAGTGTTATACGATTGGTTGTGGAAATCAAGTATGAGGACAGATGAAGAGAAGAAACGTTACAGTATTGAATCAAAAACGAGAAAGAATTAAACCTTCAATGGCTTCCCTTGGGGTCTTGAAGCCGAGCCCAATGTTCTTCCAAAAGCGGTTCCCACCCTTTCCGGGCCTCTTGCCTTTGCCGGTCTTGTGGGAACTGCAACATAACGCAGGAAGATTAACAAAAGCTAGAAGGTCAAGATACCTGTAATTGTTCTAAGATTGTGCATCCTCTAAGCAGCTGCTCACCTGAGGAAGACCTTCGGCTGCTTCAGGAATGCCTTCTCCGTCTGCACCGTATAAGAGTAGAGCAAGATGATTCACGATATGCTGATATGAAACGGAGAAACGATGATGCAACAGTCCAGTAAATTACCTGCTCCGCCATGTTAGATGGTTGCGGAAGGAACGCCGGCGGAACACTCTCTGAGGAGGAGTTGAGAGCGGCGGCTGGTGCGTGAATGAGAGGTTTGATAACCCTAGCCTGGGATATTTATATTATGGTCCGTTTCTGCGAGATGAGCCCGTTAAGATCCTGGGTCCGAGATATGGACGAGCGGTTGAGTGGACAATGAAAGCGGTGTCACCGTGTCAGGTTGAGCAATGGGCCGCGTTCTTCCTGACCCAAACCACTACCCGATGTATGGAAATGGAATGGTGGAATCAGATATGATGAACCCAACCCACCCACCCTAGGCTTTGAATTGAGGATTACAGTCACACGTTGAACAAGTTATTGAAGGAAATTTATCTCAAAAGAAAGTTATGGAAGGAAACGAAAACCCAAGTAAATAATGGACCCACCTCAAATATATAAGATAAATGATATGCATGTAACTTTATACTTAATTTTATAATATAAGTCAATTGTGATGCACAAATTTATCTTATTATACACATTATTTTCACCAATTAATCGATATATATACACAAGTCGCTAGGCAGAGCTCGTTTCCAAATTGCAGCAGCAACTCGCCATCCAAAACCTTTACGGACGAACCCTAGCACCTATAGAGGTAGTCAGTAATAAGGAGATATGATCGTTGATCGTGGTCGACTATCATAGATAAACTTGTACAATAGTTACTGAGAACCCTTCCAATGATTTTACTCAAAAGAAAGGATCACTTTGTTAATCGAATAAATTCTGGCAAAAAGTGCAAAAGAAACCTCGAACGGCCATTCTTATACAGTGTATATATATATATATATATATATATATATATATATATATATATATATATATATATATATATATAGATATATATATACATATATATATATGGGCCCATCTTTATTGCCCGCGCGGGTAGCTGCCCGCGCGGGTAGCTGCCCGCGCGGGTAGCTACCCGCCCACCCTTCCCATCACTTTTTTTCAAAAAAAATTTTGCAATTGTAGAGGACTATTTTGTCTAGCTCTCCAAAAAAATTTAGCCAAAAATAATATCATTTGCCCCTCCAAAATAAAAAAACCCGTCCTTATATATATCTGTTGTATATTTTGTACAGAGTTACTTTTTTGGCCAGCAGAGTTACTTTTTTGGCCACCATAGTTACTTTTTTGACAGCATACTTACTTTTTTGGCTGTAGGGTAGCGAAAATCCAAGTTACCCGCGCGGGCAACGAATGAACGCCCTATATATATATATATATATATATATATATATATATATATATATATATATATATATATATATATATATATATAATGTTGTCACTATATAAGATGCTTATGGTAAATAAATTTACTTGATTCTTTTATTTCCGTTGAGGTTCTTAATAATGATTAATATTGTTTGTTTTTGTCTTGTTCTAAGTTAAACTTTCTCTGTTGGGACAAAATCACACATGAAAGAGTAGGATAGTCAAACCAATAACGATGAGTGGGAGAGAAAACTCAAAACAAAATGTAGTAAATAACATATAGCTGGAAAGGTTAATTATAGTTGCCACCAATTCCTTTATAAAAATGAGGAACCCAGTGCAACATCTTGAAGTAGAATAACTAGTATTCATGAATCAAAAGCTTGGGTGAGGGTTTTTGCTACATACCAATAAGGGGTTATGCATCCTGATGTCATCTGAAGATACCTTCAACCTCTTCATAGATTTTTGGTAATTCAAGATGGTTGGCTTCTTATTTTCCATGTTCAAATCTTGAATATTAGAAGAAATATATGATAAAACCAAATTGCATGATGAAATTCATTAGTGGGTCGAGATATGGATATATGGTTGTGGATAGATAACAAATATCATGGTAAGATTCGTGACCCAAACAAGTCAGTATGAACGTCTAGTTTGGTTGACCTTGGTATGGTAATTAGACTCCAAAAGAGGGATGATCAAGGAATTATTGTGTTATTGTCAAGACTAGGAGAACAAAGATCATTACTAATTGATGTAGCCCTATTTTAGGGCTTCATCTCGTGCCATTTTGTACTTAAATCACATCTAAACATGTTAGATTACAAGCTATTTCTCCTAATATGTTTATCATTGTCAAATGTGCTTATGGATGTTCTTTGCATCATTTTTAGGTACTTGGACCATGGTTAGGATGAATGAGAGGGAAGGAGGGGTCTATAGAAGGCCCCAAAGCTCCATCAAACTACCTTTAGTGGCCAAGGATCGACATCAAGCAAAGAAATCCATGAATGATGAAGTTTGAAGTTAATTTGCCTACTACAGACCCCAGCACGGCCGTGGGAATAACCCCACGGTCATAATGTTTATTGTGAAGAATTAACAGAGTCAATAGGGATCTTGCACCCAAATGGCCACGGTCGTGGCCAGCCAACATGGTCGTGGCCAGGAGAGCTGAAGACGATCTTGGCCATACCTCCATGGTCGTAATGTTTATTATGAAAAACCAACAGAGTCAACAGAGATTTTGCACCCAAATGGGCACGACCGTGGCCCATTGAAGATACCACGACCGAGAGATATGCCCACGGTTGTACCGTTTATTGAGAAGAATCAACAGTACCCCGTGCGCTTGCGGGCGACCTGTTTAGTTTTGTGATCGACTTGGTTAGGGCCAATATAAATTTCAAAAGTGTTCCCACATGTGTGTCCGATCTCGTGGGGTGCATCTAGTCGAGTCAAATCGGCTAGTGTATAACACCTCTAGCGGATGCACCAAGCTTTCTAGCACCATTGTCGGGGCTAGAGGCGCTCGGCCTAGCTAGTTAGTGTAGCTTAGCCTTTTCTTTTGCCCTCACCATTACTATTTTTTATTCTTTGTGTTACTTTTGCATCTTGGTTTGCTAACTTGGTTTCTTGTTGCTTGTTTGTGTATTGTGCAGGTGATAGTTGTGCATGCGCCACACACATTCTACTTGTACCGACTTGGTGTTGTATGACCCCGAGATTGGTAGAAGGAGGCACCAAGCTCGATGCAACCAGCACCAAGAGGCTGAGATGGCTGAAAACAACCTGCATTTGGATGCTCAACCACCTCCACCGCAGCACCACCCGCTCCATGAATACTTCACCCTGGGGAACTACAATTCCCCCATCACCACCCTAGTTGACCAGATGTTGGGTCAATAGTTCTCCATTCCGCCTACACTCCTTGGACTCCTTCCCACTTACTATGGGATGGAGAATAAGAATCATTATCATCACATTGATGCTTTCCTTGAGACGTGCTCCACTTTCCGCACCCCCGCCACCATTGACGACTCCATCCGTAGAACCTTCTTTCCTTTCTCCCTAAAAGAGAAAGCTAAAGAGTGGTATGTGTCAAAGATAGATCTAGTTACATGGAATGAAATTAAAAATGAGTTCCTCAAGAAGTTCTTTCCGATTGTAAAGCTATCCTACATGAGGAGGTGCATCACTTCTTTTGCTCAGAAGGAGAATGAACCCTTCCATGAGGCGTGGGAGAGGTTCCAAAACTGCTCCACGACTGCCCTCACCATGAAGTGCCTTTGTGGCAACTCGTTCAAGCATTCTACACCAGGCTTGAAGAGCAAAGCCAAAACAATATCGACTCCTCCTGTGGAGGTACTTTCATGACAAAGTTGCCTGAAGAATCGTGGCCCTTGTTCGAACATCTCGCTGAAAACTCACGCCATCGCATCTCTACAAAAGGGGAGCATTGCGGTCAAAGCTACATCCCTCCACCTTCCTCTGTGGCTCCAACTCGCAATGCTACCGACCCCGGTATGATGAAAATGATGGCGAACATGATGAAAATGATAAAGAATCAAGCCGGTGGCTCTCCTAACCAACCCACCATGGCAATCGACTTTGTGGGTGAGGAAGTGAATGCTTTGCACTCCTTTGGCGGCCGCAACAATCAAGGCCCCATGTCCAACACCTACACTCCCGAGTGGAGGAACCATCCATTTTTTTCTTGGAATCAACAAAATGAGGATGGATAAGGACAAGGGTAGCAGAGGCCACGTTATAGTTCAAAGTTTGAAGAGGAGGTGCTTGGAAGGTTAAGAAGTTTTGATGATGTGATGAAGGATGTGACAACACATAAGCAATCCATCAACCACCTCGAGTAAAGATTGGATCAGATTTCTCTCTCTCTTGCAAGGAGAGAAAAAGGAAGACTTCCATCTCAACCAATCTCCAACATGAATAATGATGGTACTTTCCTAGGGAACACTCCAAGTTCATATGCTCCACCGTCATACCAAGCACCGTCGAACCCCTATGCTCTACCACCTCCCCAGGCACCTCTTAACTACCAATATGCTCTGCCTCCACCTCATCCATACCATCAGCCACCCCCGCAATACCACCCCCATCCACAACAACCACAACCACAATTCATCCTCCAAAACCCAAATTCACCTCACCAAATGCCACCACTACCCCAACAACCACAACCACCTCCACAAGCATCTTCTTCCACTACACATGAGCATGTGAAGGATGTGACTGTTCTAAGGAGTGGTCAGACGTTAGAGCACCCCCCTCATACTGTTGTTGTTCACAGAGGTGATAATGAGACTGGGTAGGTTGATATTGAGATGCAGCCTGAGGATATTGTGATGAGAGACAGAGTTGATATTGTGATATCGGGTGATGATACTATGATTCTTGTGATACTTGTTGATGATATTGTTGATCTGCACCCTATGGGGTCCCAACTCCCCCCGTTTCCTGAGGCTCTTAAGGAGCCTTCTACTGAGAGGAGAAGGAAGAAGCACATTGAAGACATCCTTGAAACCTTCAAACAAGTAAAAATCAACATCCCTTTACTTGATGCAGTCAAGCAAATCCCTTCTTATGCTAAGTTCTTGAAAGATCTTTGTACCTTCAAGAGAAAGACTATGGGAAGAACACCAAAGAAAGTGAAGCTCACCGAGCAAGTGAGCTCGATCTTACAGCACACCATACCAAGGAAAAGAAAAGATCCCAGTGCTCTATGATCTCATGCTACATTGAGGTGCATCGCATAGACCAAGATCTCCTAGACTTGGGATCTAGCATCAACTTAATGATGTATGATGTGTTTGCAGAGCTACAAATCGGGCAGTTGAGTCTGGCTCATTGTACTTTACAGTTGGTTGACAAATCGGTAAAGACGCCTAGAGGGTGTGTGGATGACGTGCTTGTGAGACTTGATGATGAGATGTCCGCCTTCTTCCCTATCGATTTCATTATCTTGGACATGGAAAAAGACACAAGGAGGGTTCCTATCATCTTGGGGAGACCTTTCCTAGCGACAGCGGATGCGGTTATTCATGTGAGGACCGGTACGATGTATGTGACATTCATGCACATGAAGATCTGGTTGAACATCTTTAAATCGTTAACCACGAGCGAGGTGATAGGGGCGACTGAAGAAGATTGTTATCTCATTGAGTTCCTAGATGAAATTGTAGAAGAATGCCTACCTACATGGATTCAAAATGCCACTCAAGGCAGAGGTCTAGAGCCGATAGTTGAGTTCCCCGATGATGATGATGATGAGATGATGAAGAGAATGAGCTAGCCTTGGTGGCTGCAATGAAGACCTCCCTTCTATCTCTAAACCATTAAAGAACTCTCGTGAAGAACCTCCCACTCTTGAGATGAAATCACTTCCAAAAGGATTGAAGTATGCTTTTATAGGGGCAAATGACACCCTCCCGATGATCATTTCTTCCATTCTCTCACCAGAACAAGAGGAGGCTTTGATGAGAGTCTTAAAGAAGAACATCCAAGCCATTGGATGGTCTATAACTGACTTGAGGGGTATTGGTCCCTCCGTCTATGTACACAAGATCTATCTAGAGGATGATGTAAGGTTGACCCGTCAAATGCAAAGGTGGTTGAATCTAAAGTTGAAAGAGGTTGTAACCCAAGAAGTTGTGAAATTGCTTGATGTTGGGATAATCTACCCCATTTCTGACAGTACATGGGTGAGTCCCATCCAAGTTGTACCCAAGAAGGGTGGGATCACTGTTGCGGAGAATGCAGATGGTGAGCTAATGCTGATAATTGTAAGACCCCTAAACTTGTTTAATGTGTTGAACAACCTTAATTACCATAATTTAATGCTTAGTGCATCATTAAGTTGATTAAGTTGAATTAAGCACTCACTAATGCAATTAGTGCTTTGATCGATTGTTACAGTCTAAATAGCATGTTTTCTTGCATCTAGGTTGTAGTGGATTCCGTGCTTGAAGTTTTGCAAAAAGAATCGTTCGATTTGGACCTTCGAGGCATAAGTTATGGCACTTTTATTTTTCTTGGACCTAATTTGCAAATTTCCCATAACTAATAGCCCCCTTACCCTTATCTTCCTTTTTCCCAAATTATTTCACCTGATAAAATAGGACTACCGCTTAAAAGCGGCGCACAGACCAGCTGCTAGCCCGATCGGCCGCAGTAGAGGAGAAATTAGGGGCGATTCTCGAGCCCTTAGCTCCGATTCAGCCTCGCTTCTCCTTCCCCATCCTTCCTACCTCCTCCACGCCCTAGCGGCGCCCAGCTGCACCCCCATCTGCCCCGACCTCTAGAAGCAGTCGGCCGACCACCACAGTGGCAACAGTAGTCCGATCGAGCAAGATAAGCAGAGAGGCGGGGTGGTTCTTGGCCCCTTAGCTTCGGCCAGTGACCAGCTACTCAACGACACCCTCCTTCCTCACCTTAACCTCCAAGAAGCTACGCCCAAGCAAGGGGGGGTGACACCCCTACCTAGAAGCAGCTAGGGCGGTCGACCTGCTGCACAATAGCAGATGTGTATGTGACCAGTAACCAAAGGAAAGAGAAGGGCGGCTTCGGGGCACCTCGAACCAGCAATCAACACCTCCATCTCCTTCCTCCCTAGCCTGTAGCCTGACCTCCTTGGCCAAGCGGCCGTTCTGCAGCCCACCAGTTGCTACGACAGTAGCTAGGGGAATTAGCTTGGGGCGCCCAGCAGCAGGAGAAGCTGCTTTGAGTTCGGCTTGGAGTTCTAAGTTCGAAATAGCAGCCCTAGCCACGAGCAGCCATCCACGTTTGAGATCCTAGCTAAGCTCTCTGTTAACCTGTGCGTGAAGCAGCTTGCTACAGGACCATGAAATTGAAATACCAAAGGTAGAAGACAACCAAATTCCGCCCGGAAACAAGCCCTGGACACATTTCCGGACGAATCCGGACATTCTAAATCACTGTGAGTAGGGTTTCACTCATTTATGATGAATTAACTCTGGCGTTTGAAAAGTTTTGGTTAATTGCGTGTTTTTCGCGGATAACAACAGTTATCTGGCACTGGATAGTATTTGGAATTGCCCGACTTTTTATTTCACAAATCGCTTCTTTAGGCTTTTGTATAACCCAGTTTATCATTTGATCAGTTTGGATTGGACCAGTAAATTTACATGGTTCATCGGAACCTAAATTGCTCATTTGATGAAGAAAGGTGCTAGATGGACGAATTCCTAGCTTACTCTTGGATTTTCTACCATACCTGCTCGAGATTTTCTTATGTGCGGGGTTTCATCTTCGCATAAGAGGCAAGTTTTATAACTTGCTCCACGTTTATTGCTTACCATAAACTTTCTAGGTCATGTTCTTGCTTGAAAATGATGATTCATGCACTAAAATGCTATACTTGACTTAGATTTCGATTTTTATAATGTTCCCTGTTCTAATTTCAGTTATATATGAATCTGTGATCATGTGTGTGTTAGCACTAAGGTATAATGTGACTTGGATCAGGTTGTTTTGACAACCTATGTTCACCCCCTTAGGTCAGGTTTTGGACCAATTAGAAGTTTAATGATCAACCATTAAATACCCTACTGATGTTATCAATCAATGTTGACATTAGCTTGATATTTGATGCTGGTTAAGGAATACAATGTTGATCTAACAACCTATAGTGATTTAATGATCACTAATGATGGTGGATCAGGTCTCTACAATTTATGGTGAGTTAATCATATAGTTTTAGCATCAATTAATCCTTAGACCAATGGTTTCTTAGGTCTTGATGCAATGGTCGAACATATACTATAATTGATAGTTTAATATATGAACTTGACCCAATGGTCAAGATATAATGGTTATTCCTCTATTAAGGTGGAATGATGGCTAATGTAATATGTTAATCCTAATAATGGGATTTAGGTGATTTTCTTTGTATGATCAACTTAAGGATTTTACTTGTTGGCAATGGATGGCTTGTTCGAAATGAACAATTGATTGTGGGTTTTACCCTACTTTTAATAGAACCTTTTGTGTTGTTAATCAAGGGATGTCTAGGGTTAGATGGTGACTCTTTGTAGAGCACAAATCAAGGACTTCGTAGGTGGTTTATACAGATGTTTACTTATGTAAACAACCAATAGTCTTGCCTTTTAATCATCCAATGGTTCTGGATGGCATTGTGGTATAGTGATATGGGTTGAATGATGATTGAACAAATGGAGGGTTACCTTATTAAGTTAGTCTTACCTATTCATTCATATGAATAGAAGGGATGATAACCATATTGTGTTGATATGTAACCCTAATTAGGTATAGCTTGTTATACCTAGCTTTAATATAACTAAATAATGATAATTGGGTATTAATAGTCCTTGAATGACTAATACAATCATGGAGACTTTGTTATTATTGTTGAAACCCTAGTATGCTATAACCTGATGGTCACACCTTGATTTATGCGTGGGTTCATACTTGAGAATAGTATGGAATGTGAAGGTGATGCTTCACCTTATGCATCCATGATCCAATGGGGATGTCGTGAGTTAGGGTTTGGGTATGAGTGTCGGTTAGTAACATTGATATAATTTATCATGTTGAACCTAACTATAATGCAATTAGATAAAGATGAGTATTCATGTTTAACATTCTTATATAATGGAATGATGGTAGAATAACCTCCTTACTATGATCATAACCTTGATATGTTAATTGGTGGTTATTATAGTCACATGGTTGATACTTTCTTATGCTAAACATGTGTATAATGAATATGATGAGAGTTAATCATATCTAGATTCCTTGCATGTTGATGTAATAAAGGAATGTTCTTAATGTTAATATAACCCTGCTATGATTGTTTATGAATACTACCTAGTTCATAAATGCAATATTGTACTGATCTGGTGTATTATATATAATTGATGTTGTTGAGCCTTGTTATAAGGCATGCAAAGATAATGATGATCTTGCAGGGAATAATATGATGGTCTTAATGACCTTTGGGCGTGGTTGAGCCCTGAATGAGGTGAAATCCTCTTATGTTGATAAGGGTTGATACCCTATGATATTGTGAAAAAAGATTATTATCTTGTGATAGCATGATGACTGGTGTAGTCTCATGAGTGGCAAATGAATAGTACCATGTGATGATGAGATGAGAATTTATGTTTCACACATTTTATATCTTTTCAAGTTTTGATATTTAGATGCTTGCTAGAAGTGAATTAGGGTTTGTATGTCCACTTGTTTAATGCAGCCTTAATTCACCCAGTTGGTATAACTAATCAAGTGCAACTCTAATCATGTAGTGCCCTGTGCCGTAGAACCATCTTCAGTGTCAGAACTTGCTGGATGGTGAAACGAGTATTCCTAAGGGAAACCCGGAGTGCATATTGTTGAATATGCGGGGGTGGCAGGTTGAGGATATATCCTTGTCATCCACAATACAGATTGTGGAGGTTGGCTATGGTCATGCCTCATACATCTGATGTGATTGAGAACGGGTGCGGTCGTGTCTCTGTGGTTATAACATGATGTGATTAGAGGACAACTGTGGTTGTACCTCAATGTTTGGGTTTGAATACCCTGGTTTCTAGTGCCGTGACCTGTACCAAGGTCGGACTAGTGGTTTTCGGCTTGACTATATGTCGCTGTGGTGGCAGCTTTGACTGATATGTCACTGCCTTTTTACTCGTACTGACCGGGGGGAAGAGATCTTAGGATGTTGGTACTCCTAGATCTTGTACGGAACTGAATAGCCCTTCGCAGGGGTCGGTTAGACTTTGAATGGTACGATTCAAATTCCCCAGGGCATAATAAAAGATGTAATATAGCCGTATAGCATATCTGTTTAGGGTTATACATGGAGCTTCACATTAGATGATAACCCTTGTTTGTTCTCTTTACATAAAGATGATGCTTAGTGCAATTAAGAAATAGTAATTATACTTATGTTGTGGATATGCATAAGACTGTAAATATGTACATATAGTAGTCATGCTTATGTTGATATCTATACTGCTAATCATGCTTATGGAAATACTCATGCTTATGTTGATAGCTTTGCTTATGATATTGATATGTTCAAATTGTTAGACATGCTAATGTTGTTAGATATGCTTATGATGCTGGACTTATTCATGTTAATAGAGATAACATGCTACTAGACTTGCTTATGCTAGTTATGCATATGCTATTGAATCTCTCATACAGTTAATAAGGAAAACGATGATGGTCAGCTTGATGATGATAATTGTTATCTGCTCATTTATGTATTTTGTTAATCATCAATACTGTTGATCTTATTTGTTATATCTGATTAAACTGTTTAACTGTTTAATTATTTAAAAATGTTGTATTCAATAAACGTTGTTGATGGTTATATCACTTGTTGGGACTGGGTCTCACCCTTGTAGTTCACCACATTTTTTTAGGTAATCGGAAGTGACAAAAACAAACATGTGGCAGCCAAGAGGAGCTATGGTAATGAATATTTGATAAAGTTGATTAGATGTCTAGTTTGTTCTAGAGTCGTCCCTGTACTCTCAGGTCCGGGCGAGATAAAGTTTGTATATAATGTTTCAAATGAATCAGACTTTTGTTAGCATATTAATGCTTGTTTGCGTGGTATAACCTGGATACAAGAAAGATGTCAGGATCCTTCAAACGTTTCTGAGCGGGTGTTGATATTGAAATCGGTTTTAATTTACCCATATTTTTGGGTAAGTGATTAATTAGCGATTGATTGTGTTTTGTGTTTTGAGTAATCTCGTTTCACGTGACGGGTCCCCACAATAATAGAACAATCCAAATGGAGAATGTGTATTGACTATTGGAAGCTCGATGAAAAGACCAAGAAGGACCACTGTCCTCTCCCATTTCTTGACCAGATTCTGGAGAGGCTAGCGGGACAAAGCTTCTATTGTTTCCTTGATGGATATTCTGGATATTTCCAAATTTCCGTGCATCCTACAGATCAAGAGAAGACAACATTCACTTGCCCGAGTAGCACCTTTGCCTACCGGAGAATGCCATTTGGGTTGTGTAATGCCCCTTCTACTTTTTCGAGGTGCGTGACTTCGATCTTTGTGGATATGCTTGATTCATCCTTGGAAGTGTTCATGGATGATTTCTCAGTTTTTGGTAAGACATTTGCTGAGTGCTTGTTACATTTGGCTGTTGTTCTTGAGAGATGTGTGAAGGTTCGCCTAGTTCTATCTTGGGAAAAGAGTCACTTCATGGTACCTGAAGGCATAGTCTTGGGGCACCAGGTTTCAAAGGACATGATTGAAGTTGACAAGGCCAAAGTGGGCCTTATTTCTACTCTCACCATTCCTTCCACCGTAAGACATGTCCAATCTTTCTTGGGACATGTCAGTTTCTATCGCCGCTTCATCAAGGATTTCAGTAAAATTTCAAGACCTCTATGTCACTTACTTGAAAAAGGATGTTGAATTTCATTTTGATGACAAGTGTATTGAAGCTTTCAATCACTTAAAGGAAAGACTCATTTCTGCTCTGATTATACAACCCCCAAATTTCTCTTTGTCATTCAAGATTATGACCGATGCATCCAACATGGCAGTGGGGGTTGTGCTAGGCCAAAGAGTTGGCTGGATTCCTCATGTTGTTTACTACACGAGAAAGACTTTAGACGAAGCCCAAAGAAATTACACGACGACCAAGAAAGAGTTGCTTACCATCATCTTTGATCTTGACAAATTCCGATCATATCTTTTGCAAAACAAAGTAGTGATATACACTGACCACACTGCACTAAAGTACCTCATGTCAAAGAAAGACTCAAAGTCAAGGTTGATCAGATGGATTCTATTGCTTCAAGAGTTCGATGTGGAAATTGTAGACAAGAAGGGAGTGGAAAATGGTGTTGCCGACCATCTCTCCCAAATTGATTACCCCTTTGATGATATAAGTTGAATTAAGGAAATGATGCCACATGAACAACTCTTCCTTCTTTCATCCACTCAAAGGCCATGATATCAACACATAGCCAATTTCTTGGCTAAGGGGAGGATACCTAGCACATGGACAATGGAGGAAATCAAAAGGTTGTTTGCCATGGTCAAGAATTATGCTTGGGATGACCCTCACCTCTTCAAATATTGCCCCGATCAGCTCATAAGGAGATGTGTTCAGGAAATAGAACATCAAGAAATCTTATCCATGTGCCATTCTGGAATATGTGGAGGTCATTTTGGAGGAAAACGCATGACTGCAAAGGTTCTTCAATGTGGGTTTTATTGGCCATCCTTGTTCAAAGATTCACATGAGTTTTGCAAAAGTTGTTTGAAATGCCAAAAAGTGGGCACTATCTCAAAAAGGGACATGATGCCTCTATCACCCATTCTTGTGGTGGAGGTGTTTGATGTATGGGGGATTCGACTTCATGGGTCCTTTCCCACCTTCCTTTGGGTATGTCTACATTTTAGTCGTCATCGACTATGTGTCAAAGTGGACTGAAGTTGTTGCAACTCAGACAAATGACCACAAGGTGGTGTGTGACTTTGTGAAATCAAACATTTTTAGCCGTTTTGGCATCCTAAGAGCCATGATTAGTCATGGGGGAAGTCACTTCATTCACCACACTTTTGAAGGATTAAGCATGGAGTAAACCATTGAGTAGCCACTCCATATCATCCTCAAACTAGTGGCCAAGTTGAGTTGGCCAATCGAGAGATAAAGCTCATTTTAGAGAAAATGATGAGATCGGACCGTAAGGATTGGTCACTCCGTCTCAATGAAGCTTTATGGGCATACCGGACTGCATACAAAGCCCCGATTGACACTACCCCATTCAAGCTCATTTATGGGAAAAGCTGCCACTTGCCGGTTGAAATGCAACACTAGGCATTATGGGCTTTGAAGACTATGGATCTTGATGGAGAAAATGTTGGAATAAAGAGGAGGTTTCAACTTAATGAGCTAGAGGAAATGCGCTATGAGGCGTATGACTTGTCCAAGAGCTATAAGGAGAGAACTAAGTTCCTTCATGATAAGATGATTAGAAAGAAGGAATTTGAGCCCGACAAGTGGGTATGGTTGTACAATTCAAGAATGAAGTTCTTTCCCGGGAAACTCCGGACTAGATGGGAAGGTCCTTATCTTATCAAGAAAGTGTACTCATATGGGGTTGTTCTGATATGTGAGAAAGAAGGTGCAAAAGAGTTTGCCATCAATGGACAAAGATTGAAACCAGTTGTTGAAGTAGGCCCGAACAAGGCCAATCAAAGTTTTGATATTGTTATGCTTGTAGAAGAACAATCTCATGAAGAAATGTGCTTGGAAGTGGATGAGAAAGGAATCTACTACAAGGATGCCTTGAGGATCCCAAAGAAGTGAAAGAAGTAAAGAATCAATAAGCCCGAATGAAGGCGTAAAATTTAGTGCTAGTGGGAGGCAACCCATGTGGTTTGAGATTCTCGAACCTTACTTTTTGATACTTTTGTTCTATTTTCCACAAATACACACACACACTTGTGTCTAATAGATTCTCTTTGAGTTTTGATGACACAACATGTGTTAGACACTAGAGAGAGAGGATGAAAGTTGAGTCATGGTCATGAAAGCAAATTTGTGATAGAATGCCAAAGACAAAAGAAGTTCTTATTTTTTTTTAATTGAGAAAACTGAAGGATTGCCCCCAGCACAACCGTGGAGCTAGACCACGAGTGTGGCAGAAGAGGACAACCATGGTCGTGGCCTCACTCCACAGTCATTTTGTTTTATTTCATCAAAGTGATAGAGAATGTCAGGTTGTTTTGGATGAATGGCCACGGCCGTGGCCATCTGCCATGGTCGTGTTGAAGAGGAATGGACATGACTGTGGCACCTTACCATGACCGTGGCAAGGGACAGAGGGAAATGTTCTACATCAACAACATGACTGTGGCACCCAACCACGACTGTGCTACCAAGCACTCACCAAGACCGTAGCCACCCTCCACGGCCGTGGCCTGACCCGATTTAGAAAAAAATATAGGTTTTAACATCAAAACCCGACCCCCTCTTCATTTGTTCTTCTTCTACCTCAGTTGCACGACCATGGCGGCGCACAACTACTCTGCCTTCCACCGTTCTCCACCTCCAACACCTCAAAACACCCCCAATCAACCCCAAATCAATACCAAATCATTCCCCAGCCACCCCCTTCCATTTCCACCACCTTTCTTCTCTCAATCAGCTCTCCATCTTCACTTTCATCTCCATTCTGCCCCACAACCCCCTCCAAAAAACCTCCACATAAACCCTCCATTTTTTGCCCAAATATGCAACAAACACCATTTCTACCATCTACACCTCCCTTTCCTTCCATTCCACACCCACATCGACATCCATATCGCCCCATTCACCAAAATCCCAATTTCACCCCCTTTCCCATCCCAACCATGAAGAAAATTGGAAAGGCAATAACCAAGGGGGCCAACATTATCACTAGAGGAAAGCGACACTCCAAGAACGCCTCCTTCGATGTTTCTGTGCCTTCACACACCCCCTCCCCAACCACCTCCACATACCAATCCCTTCGTCGCTCACAATCAGTGAGTGCATTTCGCTCACATTCATCTGACAGCCACCACATCACCGATGCAACATATGAGGGGGATGAAGAATAAGAAGAGGAGTCTGAGGAAAATTTGGATGCCTTGATTGATGAAGTTGAGCCAGTGATTGCAAAAAAAGGACAGAAATCAAAATCAACATCGTCATCATCAAAGAGGCCGCCAAGGCCAACGCCTGCACGCCACTCAACATCTCACACGGCGGCAGAGCGTAGTGGACAGCCGCAACCTACGCAGAAATTGCATCGTGATGAAGAGAAATATGCATATTGGTACAACCTCGACACAAGTTTGGGGTCCCAATCTTACAAAATGGAGGAAGATGAAGATGAAAGCAATGAGGAAGATGTGGAGATGATGCCTGAGGAGGATGATGTTCTGGAACAGTTGGAGGCAGACAGGTTGAAGGCCTTAGGAAAGGCCCCTGCATGAGTGTCCTATGGCAGAGGACACATGCAAAGAAAGATCGCTCTCACATACCTAGAATGCATGACAAGGAGAGTCGTCTCCACTAGATATGGGTGTGAGAAGGTCATTGATGATCTAGGAATCAAAGAAGCGGTGGAAGGAAGTTTGAAGGCAATGGGACTGTGGAACATCCTTTTCACACCCCAAACAACTTACCTCGCTTTGACTCGAGAATTCTTTGCCACACTGGAGAAGACAAAGGTGAGAGGTAGTGAAGCTTCAAAGTTCACCATGATGGGCAACATGCACACCATCACAACTACGGAGTTGAATTATGTTTTTGATGCAACTCTTGAAGAGGCTGAGAAGATGAATGACGGCCTGTTAGAAAAGGAGGCAGATTTTGATTATGCACATTTTTGGAAGACTTTGATAGGCAGCGATGATTACAATGCAAGGAGATCCAAAACCACTGCTATAAGCAACCCCTTAATTCGTTATGTGCAGAAGGTCTTAGAAAATACCATTGTGGGACAATATGATAACCAAGGCTCCATCTCTCAAAAAGATATGTTTGTCTTGATGGAAATGAACCACAAACGGTATATAGACCTTGGAGTGTTACTGATTGATCACATGAGGTCCATACCCTTCAAGAGCATAAAACATGTTGTTATGGGAGGATTCGTAACCTCAATTGCACTCGCTTTGGGGTATGATCTTTCTGGGTTAGAAGATGCATATGAGGGAGAGTTTGTTGACCTAAACTACCTTATGCGCTCACACACTATCAAGATGAAGAACAAAAGGATGATATATCTCATAACTAGTGTGCCCGACATTGAACTCAAGCTTACATACCACGCGGTGCCACTTCTATCCGTGTTGGGGGTCTTCTATAGATTGAAGGAAAAATTGTTGATATGGCAGTAAGAAAACCCACGAGAGACATACACTAGGGGAGCCACTGCCGCACATGAAGATATAGCTGAATCAAATGTGTAAGGGCAGGAACAAGAAGATGAAGGATAAAGGAAACCCCAAAGGACAAGGAGGAGGGATGAAGGAACATCCCAACTGCAACAGCCCTCAGTGAACGCCTACGACATGTCCACCATCTAGGTGTAACTCGAGGGTATTCAGAAGACGCAGGGTGATATGCAACTGATCCAGCAATACATGTGGAAAGACCAACAAAAAATGCACCGCCAGGTCAACCACTTGCATCACTACCACCATGCCCAAGCAGTAAGAAACCCCGAATGGGGTGGAGATTTTTGGGGTGGCATAACTGGATATCTAGAGACATACCCTCCACCTCAGGACGACTACTGGGGACATTACTACCAACATCCTCCCACAGGCTCAACTCCTCCCTCAGCACCTCCTCCAGATCCTCCTCACTTGTTAGACCAGCTGCCACATCAATCGTGACACTTCCCCTATCTACCCTAAGCTATAGTTTCATGTTGAGGACAACATGATTCTAAAGTTTGGGGTGGGTAGAGTGGTATGCACCACCCTCTATCTCTCTGTGATTTTGTTCCACCTGTGATATCTAGTTTAGTTTTTATTTCTCTTGTTATTGATTGCATCTTTGCATAGCATGTAGTTGCTTTCTTGCATTTTTGCCTAATTTTTCAAAAAATTTGCTTCTCTTTGCCATACATTGCATATCATATAGATTTTTGGTATTTTTTGCATGTTTTAGCTAGGACTTGTTTGCTTTACTGTTTTAAGTTCAATAATGTAGGTTAAGATGCGATTGAAGGCAAATTGGCACCACTTTGGCTAATTTTTCCCAAGCTTGAATGTTCTTGCCCAAAAAGCATGTTTTGACTTAATCTCCACTATGGAAATGAAATTTTTAACCCATTGACAAATGCATATTGTTTTCTTAGATTTTATTGCTATATGGTCTTCTTTGATGACTCTTTACATGTGCACCACCTTTCTTAAGTTTGTGAATGTTTTGGTTGTTTTGTGAATTGAGCAAGCTACAAACGCTTAAAGCCTATGGAATCACTCGGTAGAAATGTGAATGTCATGTTGTTTTATCATATGGCGTGATATCATTTGATGAAGTGTTGGATTAACTTTCATGCAGGAGATCTTATGTTGAAGACTACACTAATGATCCCCCTTTGGATCTGACTAGTCTTTCACCATCTTCATACCTCTCCGCCTCATGGAAAGATGCCAAAGTGCACATAGCAGCTGTGGCCACCCCCAAAAGTTTGGGTTGGCCACATATCAACCTCCCTACTTCACTCTATCCACCATATGCCCTATCTACACCAAGGGCAAAGAAAAAAAAGAAAAAAAATAAATAAATAAATACAAGGATGCTCCTATTTAAGAGCATTCAAATAAAGAAAAGATGAGTGTGTAAAAGCACTCCAAAATCTTACCGCAATCCTTTCTTCCTTTTTCACACCCATTGAGATATAAAACATCAAATCTAGCTCACTTTACCCTTTCTGCAGCCAAGTGGGTCATCTAGTGTGGTTTGAAGCATAAGAGTGAATGCATGAAAGTGAAACAATACTCCTAGTCATCTTTGATTAACACCAACATGAAACGGTTTAACTGGAATGACATGAAGGACATATGGACAACTTGTGTTTCTATGCTTTATATTTGAAGTGTGTATGCTCAGTGCTCAATTCATGAATGGTTTGTGAAAAAAGAAAGGAGAGAGGTAGAATGCATGCACTTAGTCACTTCCAAGACCATGTAGTCAATAATTTTCTGTTGCTATGCATTTTCCATGTTTGTGTATTGAATGAAAACTGAAAAGAGAGATTAAGTTAGAGCATACTTGAGGACAAGTATGTTTTAAGTTTGGGATGGTGATGTAGCCCTATTTTTATTGAGAAGAATCAACAGTACCCCGTGCGCTTGCGGGCAACCTATTTAGTTTTGTGATCGACTTGGTTAGGGCCAATATAAATTTCAAAAGTGTTCCCACATGTGTGTCCGATCTCGTGGGGCGCATCTAGTCAAGTCAAATCGGCTAGCATGTAGCACCTCTAGCAGATGAACCACTAATCAACTAGTAAGAGGTATGCTAAAGACTAAATATAGGTAAAGTAAGATAAAGATAATGCTTACTTGCATCATCACCCACCTATGGTCGGTCATGTTGTTGAAGCTCAAACCAGTGCATGACTTGAAGTTCCTTGGTATACAAGCTCAAAGTTGTGGTTTAGAGTTTTAGCTCAAGTTCAGATCTCTAGCATCCCCCATATAGTTGAACAGGATAATTGATTCACAAATAAACGATAGTAACCCAGTGACTATGGCTTTGAGATAGGATAGCGTGCAAGCTTTGAGTTATTGTCATTTCCACTATAGGGTGCCAAAATTATCAACAATAAAGATTGATTGATCATTACAAGTTTTTATTATTTAAGAGTATTTCATTTTCATGATGTATGTTGGTTATGATGTCATGAGGCTAAAATTGAAGTGACTTATAAGCAGATTCAACACCCTGGGATAAATGAATGAACAAGTCGACGGTAACGTGGACGAGTTCCATGTTTCAAGATAAAACAACAATAGATCCCAAGTCAACTAAAAGAATGGTTAAAGACATGTTGTCTTGATTTGTTATCAAACACTTTTAGGAATTTTAGCTGTGTAATTAGTTTGACTGTATTTAACGTGGCGTCTTGTCTCCACAATCTTGCCCAATGTGGTCAACCATATTGGTCTGATGGAGTCATATTTTTGTTGGTCCTTATTTAATGTTTAGATTCAGACCTAAGTCCAAGTTAGATTTTGGACTTTGAGGTTGATTTAATTCATAACTAATTCATGTCAACCTGACTAATTATGAGTCAACAGAACCAGTAAACTACATTATGGCAGTGTGTTAAAATGATGTGTATTGAAATGTGGCTAGGTTCTTCTTCACTAAGAAGGTTGACATAGATCATTGGCCATGGCTCGTAATGGAATGTCACAAGACAAGGTTTAAAACATATGTATAACTTATGGTTTAAACCCAAAAATGATAAGTAAATTTGACTATGTATATGTCTTCGAGGGGGTTGCTTTTTGGTTAGGAGGGTTATTCAGGAAGCTCATGATGGACTTAAAGTATCCATAATATAACGAGACTGTACGAATATAGTATGACTAAGAATAATATCCTACCTTCATTTGAGTTGTGAGCAATGGCACCATGTTCCTTTTTTAAATGATAATTATATGTCTACCCTAGTAGGTCTTAAAGTGATTACTAAAGGACATGAACATTAATACTTAGGTCCCCTTTTTTATCCCAACACGAACAAAGTTATGGTAAAAACAAAATCATGGTAGTAGAAAAATGTATTGTAGTAGGGCTAATAACATGGTAGTGTAATGAAAGATATTAAGAATCCTTCTATCCCACAGTCTCTCTCATACCACAAGATTAGGGCATGAGGTGATTAAGTTGGCTGATACAAACACGTCTAAACTTTTTCATTTCTTACTACACAAACAAAGTATGACACGTATGTAGAATATTTTAATATGAATATCCTTCTCATAATCAACCACAAGAACTTTTCATATTCATCTCTTGATAATTCAATACATTATAATTCACAAATCACATATTTTACAAACCATCTTACAAGAACGGAAGATACAAAGCTTTACACTTGACTAATACAACTCTTTATTTTTTTAATTATAGAACTTGGAGTGGACAGGGACCAAAACTAACTAATTGCACCTTAAAACACAATCTACATTCTTCTATGCATGACTCTTCTGAAATCTATAGCTACATCCATCATCAGTAGGGTTAATTAAGAATTGTTTAGTAGAGTGTGACCTACTGACTTAGTAAATGGAAATTACTGAGTAGACAAGATATGCATATATCCTTTATTAAATGTATTGAAAAGTAAGTAGAGAAAGGAAAACTATCAAATATTGAACTCAATGAGCAATAATGTAAAATTCACCTACATACTAAATATTGAGAATAACTAAATAATACATTTTTGAACATGTATCGTTGAACAAAAAATTCATAAATTTGAGTTCATAATCATTTAATCACTTTATAATGCCCTGGACCCATACGAGATGTACCACAACATGTGGGAGCATCACAACAAGTACGATCTCACCATACTAGACTTGGAGTTGATCCAAGATTCTAAGTCTGTCAATTAGCTACCCTGTTTGCAACGGGCATTGCCACATATGGCCTCAGCGGCTATATAGTTGGATGAATAAACTGGATTCCTCCTCTAAACCTAGGTAGTGGGGCAGATATTCAAAGTACTATGGATTAAACTTCCCACATCAATGGTTCCAAAAGGGCTGACTCACAGAGTAATAATTGAACTCAGTACCATCAGAATCTCCAATTATTGTTGGGTACTTATCTAGAACTGTATTAAAAGTTGGCACCAGTGGGATCTATTGGGTACACTAGGTATCACTAGAATCTTCGACTGATGTTGGATACACCTGATATTATTCAAGAACTCATCCACACTGGTCTTAACCCCTCATGCCCCACCGACATGCTATGTCTTCCTCTTCTGGAGGCTGCTAGTGAGTAAATTGTTTCCTCCATTGTGGTGCAGGCCTTTGTAAGGAATATGTCATGTTCAGGGCATCTAATTGTATAAGGATTCTTTAGTTCCACTTTTAAACGAGCTATTGAACTCTTGTTAGCTTTATATTGTAATTCATCCATATCATTTTCTTATCTAAATTATATATTGTACCAATGTTGTTGAATACCATGCTTAACAAAAATGAATACTTATGATACTCTAAAAAGGTGTTTAACTAAATGCAATCTTTTAATATTGTAGTTGACTTGAACTAAATAATCTTAGCTTATTTGAATAATCTGAGTTAAGACAATACTATTAATCCTTCACACTAAATACAACTTATTTTGATCTAGTTGATCTGTACTAAACCAAACTGTTAGCTTTCCATATCATATTGCACTTATACTGAGCATTGTATTTCATTAACACCTATTCACTTTATCATATATGAATATATTAGCATGATTTGTGCTGTAGCGATACCCTATATCTTGCATATTAAGTAATGTTTATTTTGTTTAATTGATCTATATTGAGTTATTGATATTCAAAACTACATATAACTTGAACTAGCTCAATCAAACATCAAATAAATAATACTAGAAGGAGATATGCAATTATTCATCTCATATTAATATATGGATAGAATTAAACAATATAGTAGCACTTCCTGACACATGTTTCATTGCTAAGTATGTAGGGTAAAACAAGATGCATAGGTGCCTCTAAGTTTCACTGTGTTTGGATCTTATACAGTCCATATACACATATTTTAGAACTGAAATCAATCAACTCCAATATATTTTCTTCCTATATTAATCATCCATATTTTAAAATATGGGGCTACATCTTACTAGAGTAAGAATAGTAAACAAGTCAACTATAAGGAGGCGGGATCACCCCCTTACTAAAATTTTGAAGAATTAACATACATTCCAAACACACTCAAAGGTATGCTAGAATAGGTGCAAAATTTTCAAACTTCAATATATGGTATTCAAAACAACCAAAGTATAGCAGTGGAATAAAAATAATGACTATATTCAATTTTCATAAAAGATTACAGAAGTACATCATAATATCCCATAAAGGTTTACATGTATAATACAACATAAGGATCTAAGTAGAGGGAAATCTAAACCATAACAACTTTGTCTCTAAGCTTTAACTCCTTAAGCTAGTCCAAAACTTCATGCCTTATCATTCAAGTCCTTCACCTAGGGTTGGAAGCATACCCCAACAAGAAGAGAAAATAGATGACATCAACCAAGGCTGGTATGTGCATACTGAATAGGAAATTGAGCAATATATGGAATAAAGGACAGGCTTCCCATAGAAAGGATAAGGACCACACAAATGGGTATCAAGAGAAAAGGAATTGAAATCATATGATAATAAAAGAATACTTACCATATAAAAACATAAGGATTGTGCCACATAAGCACATGTAAAGAATGTAGGGCACACACCCCTACAATCAGCATCAACCTACATGCATGTGAGATAAGCATAGCCCTAGAACAATATAAACACAAAGACGGCCAAGTCTCATAAACTTGAAACCTAATAGAGAAAGGAATACTTCTAATCTCCCAAATATATAAAACATGGGCCAAGAATCACACATCTTACCCTGGGTATGAGGTTCCTTTCCATCCCAAAAGAGCAGAAAATATCACATCTGCTTGGCAGGAAATAACACATCTGCCATAAAAATCAATGCAATTACACTACTCTAGTGCTACTGAATCACATAGCATGTTAAATGTAGAGGCAAGTAGAAAGAATTGTAATGACCACATTTGTGCTTAATTGGTAAACTAGGGTTTACCTGAATGATTACATGCTTGATTAGATTGAACATCGTTTAGACTTGATTAATGATAGTAGATCAATTGTGATGTTTCAAACCTAATAAGAAAATCTAACTATGATTTTAGTTTGAAGAATTAGGGTTTGAGAAATGTAAACCCAAATCGGCAAAAATTAGGGTTTTGATAGTACATGAATATGGAATTTGATCAGGATAGCAGTGTAGTAAATAATTTTTCATATTTTTTAAAAAATTTGTATTTAATTGAATTTTGGATATGAAATGGATAACTCAATCATGCATATTGGAGAAAATTTTCAGAATATTTAAATGTTCTTTGAATGTGGTTCTCGGTCAAACTATACTTTGACCAAAATGCTGACAGAGTGCTTTTCAGCAGTGTAGTGTTTTGTTTTTAATTATTTATTGGTAACTCCAAATGATCTAAAATTTATCTGGAGATCTGAAACTCAATCATAAACAACATGTAAAATTTTCATAATTTTTTGATGCGTTTAGACCTTATCAGTAGACAAATTATAGTAATATTTTTCTGACAGAAAATTCAGCTGAAATAAGAGAAAGTATAGTGAGGGGTCAATGTGCAATTGACCCAAGCAGCTCAATTGCTCTATATGGTCAACCTAACATACATAGAGATCTCATAATTTGTGATTCAATCTAGAGAAACGAAATCCTAGAGAGAGAGGGAGAGTTAGGGTTTGAGAGGAGAAAGTGATGGAGATGCTGACCTAGGTTTTGCGGTCCGAGGAATGATAAAATCATGTAAGTTTAGCCTCTTTGGATATAGTTTCATGGTGAATCTTCTCTCACATGTTAAGATTCCATCCCTCCTCTGATTTGATCCAAAATGGTGTCAAAACTTCCCCTTTTCTCACTCTTTCTTCATAATCCCTCATTTTTAGGGTTTCCGAGTTGAAAGGAAGAAGAATCGGGTGAATTGCTAGGGATTTGATATGAGATCGATATATTCAGGGATGAACTATGTTTTTAAGGTGTTTTCACACCTTAGGGTGAGTCGGAACTTCCTTTAAACAGTATATTGTACGGAAATTGGTTAAATTATCCCTAATCTTTAATTTCTTAGTATGCGACTACAAACCCTGAATTGTCTGTTTGATCTAAGTTGTTGCAAAACAATATGAAATGGATTCTTCCTCTGTTTGGATGATTTTCATATGATAAAATCATATTAGAAATGTATAAAATACATCCTAATAAGAATTCCCTAAGTATTCACAGAGGTTATAAGAGTAAAATAAAATATAGGGAATTTGTCTATGACTGAAATTGATGTATTATTTAATAGAGGAATTTGTTTATCTGGATCCCCTTGGTTATGAATGATTATTTATCTGAATGTGTAGTACATATATGTCAGATAATATCTTGGATTTTGTTTAAGGTGAATAGTGTTTGTTTGATATCTCAGTAAAGAGGGTGAAACCCTAGATGCGAGGAAAGTTAGATATTTGCGAATAGATATCGTGAAATCCATTTGAACGTATTTTCTTGACATGATAGACTTTATTTATTCAATTTCATTATTGATGCATGTTATTTTAGTGAATGGCATGGTAACTCAAATTCAACTCAGTTCTAAGGTTTCATACATATATTGATTTTATATGATTTGTTGATAGTAGTCTTTATTCAGTGAATGTTTATGTCGCATGAAATCCTTATGAGAGCCATGTGATAAGTGAATTAGGTAAATGAAAACCTAAGGATAGGGTGTTCAATGAATCAATTATTTTGATATCAATGTTCTCAGTATGAGATGTGGTGATGCACAACTCAAGATTTGGGTTGAGGTGCACGTTTTCCAAGAAAGTACAAATAATTTACAGGTGCAAATGATGATTACTCATATGCCAAGTAATTAGCTCTTATCAGTATATTAAGATGTTTAATTGCATGATTCTAGTATATAAGTGCCAATAAATGAAGATGCATTATGTTTATTTAAGTATTTCAGTCTGCCTACATGTATAGTATGTTGATTTCTTAGTATATTACAGTGTTTGAATATACTGCTCTGCCAAGTTAAGGATGATATACATGTTGTGTTATAAACTTCAAATAAATAGACACAGTACCATAGAGATACTAGAGTCAAGTATAAGTAAGGGAAAAGATACAATATAGTAAGAGCTTTCTAAGAAAAATAAAATAATAGACTTAAGAGCCCTGAACACTGTAGAATCCCTATGAGAGGTCTGCACCTTAGGGATGAAATGACCTAACCCTGGCGGCGTGTCTAGTATACGGGGGTCGGAACGTACCAATAGGTGGTATGGGGGACGAAGCCCTAGTGGAAGTCTCCTTAAATTACAGAATGTAGTGTCCAACATCAACCAAAGATCCTAGTGGCACTAGAGTACAGAAAAAGCCAACAGGTGGCTTGACTCTCTGCCTGTGTGCTTAGGTTAGAGTAGGAGTCTAGTTTTTACAGCATAATAGGTGTGTCGAGGCCAGAGAGCCATTTTCCTATTGCAGACCAGCGACGTAGTCAGGCTTAGCATTCCCGGGTGTGTCAGCTAAGTCTTGTATGGTGAGATCGTAGTTCACTATGAGTCTTCATATGTAGAGTACACTGCATATGATTAGGGCATAAGCTAAAATATGATAATATAAGTTTTAAAGAGTTTCTTATACGTAAGAAAGGCCAAGAAAGATTCGAGTACAGTTTCCCAACAATTATTCTTTGTATGTTTCTGAATCAGTAGTTCTCTTTGAAATTAATCAAGCATACTCATATGTTGATTTACTCTTGTTGAGATCTAGAGTATCCTACCATATTTATGATTATAAATGATCAATATCTTTAAAGCTTACTGCTACTATAATTGATATCAGTTGCTCAAAAGTATATCTATAATTATATCAGTGTTTTAGACTGTTTCTTTGAAGTACTCGTTCACTGAGCGAGTAGGCTCACCCCTCTACTCACAATTTTTAGGGATATAACATGGACTTGAAGAAGGTCATTGCATCAGAGTAGATCTGCCACAAGAGTTAAGTCTGAGTATAGTTAAGTTTAGTCGGTCCTTGTCACTCTAGGTCCTTGTAAAGAAATAAGAGAGAGTTGTAAATGATGATGTATAACATTATCCTCTTTTATAAATATATGTGAATCATCAAGTCTTATCTGCTTAAAAGTATGAGAAACATAATGAATGTTCATACATGCATTTTTACTGTTGAAATCAGATTAGAGAAATCAAGGTTTAATTCTCTTGTAAAGTTTGTTTATGTGATTCAATGCGAGAAAACAAAGAGTTTGAAAAAGAAGAAAAAGTTAAGGGTGATCTTTGAATTACGATAAATCCTCAATTTATGCCCTAATCTCATGATTAATGGTAATTGTGAGATCGGGCTGTAACAAGTATAGTCAGAATATATAAACTAGTCACCGCATAAGTGACCAACATATACATCCACCTCATAAATGGGCAAAAGACATCACATGCCATTTTTTAGAGTTCCATCATGAACAAAGCATTAGATAAGAGTTCAAAAGAATATCCATGATCACATGATCAATATCAAATAAGGTAGTTCACATGATCCATGATTTTCAAAAGAAAAGACATTGTGTATAGGCAAATGTCCATAGGACAAAGATAATGAATAAGCATAGGCGAATTGCTCAACATAGAAGAATAGGGGATACATCATACCTCAACTTCAGAATCTAAACAGTCAAAGTCAAGAATAGGCCTCCAAAGAACCTCTATGGAAGGTGGATAGGTCCAATAAGTAAGGTTACCAAGCTTAAAGAGGCTGGTTTCTCCAACAAAGCTCCTATCTCGAGCAAGAAGCACCTTCTCCACTTTAGAGGTGAAAAACCCTAACAAAAGAACATGGAGATGGGGTGTTTAAGGGCTCTAGGTGGGGTTTCACCATGTAAGACCATGGTTCCGACATGGATGAAGGTGGAAGTAGTACTAAAAACATAAAAATAGGAAGGAAAGGAGACAACTTACTACTTTTGGTCAAAATAACCAAGGAGGAACTTTAGAAACCCTAAATAGAGCAAATTTGGAACCCTATGAGCCTTCTTCACCAAGGTAGGCGCCTTCTTTTACCTTCGGACAACACCTTTGTGGACAAATAGAGTGTGAGTTATTCTCTAACCTAGAGGAAAGAAAGAAGTGCAAGAGTTTTTGAATTTGGAGTTAGGAAGAGGTAGATATGGCTATATAAAGAAAGAGGTCAAGTATGAGGTGTCTATGAGACTTTCCATGTGTCATGTATAAGGGTGTCCATGGACATGCAAGCCTTTATGGATAAGGAAGAAGTCAAGCACAAGGTGTCAAGTTACTTTCCATGTGTCCAATGCTAAGGGTTCCTATGGACATGCAAACCTTTATGTATAAGGAAGAAATCATGCATGAGGTGTCCATGGAGCTTTCCATGTGTCCTTAGCCTAGGGATTTCATGGCCATGCAAGAGGACAATTCATAAAGGCTTCTTGAATATCAAATGTTGGTTTATGGACACTTATAGGACATCCCAACTGACCTCCAATCAAAGAAATAACCTCATTGGTTGATAGCTTTTAAAGATAAACTCATTTATAAAGAGGGTAATCCCTAACATGCCCTTGGAAAGAAACATCTTCAAACCAAGGTGAAACTAGGTTCCCCATGGTTCAAAAAAACGATAATGGTAAGGGAACATATAAGGATTATAATTCATGTGACAATTTACAAAGAAAACCTCCCAATTGGATAAATTGCATAAAAGTCCAGAATCTACCTAAAATTGCATAACTTGCACAAACAACATCCAAATTGGACCAAACTTCATCCACAAGTTATCTTTGATGTGTTAAATATGAATTTTACATTATTTCCATATTTTTATGTTATATAATCACATTATTCATTACTTATGCCTTTTACTCATTTTCTCTCTCCTAAACTTATCCTAATATTTCAAGGTTGTCCAAATTAGATGAAATTTGACATGTAGGCTAATTTTGATATGTAGATTTCGAATTTGAAGTTTGTTTCCATTACTAAGTGTTACACATACATCTTAATTACATGAACTAGGGCTAAGTGTTTAAGCACTGATTCCATATCAAATTCATGTTTCATATCACCTTAGAGGTTAGGCTTAAATAAATAGCTGAACCTAGAGTTTGGTTCACTTAGTGTTGGGAATTCTTCCCTTATAGGAGTTTCATACTCATCACTCAAAAGAGTTAGGAGGTATACGGGGGGTAGTTATAAAACACAATACAAAGTGAATCATGTTTTCATTATCCAACTTTCTTATAGTCAAAATTTTTCAAGTTCTCATGGAAAATTATTCATTCATAAATGTATCTAAAGGCAATATGTAAGGCATTCACTAAGTATGTAACTTATCATTAGTCCTCATAATTTTTTTATTGTTGTTGGCAATATTCATAATCTTTTTTCTCATATCATGTAGTTTTGATGAAACTTCAGATTTTATTCATTTGTCTTCATTTTCCATCCCTTGTTTAGCATTTCATATTAGATTTTTAATGTTCCTTATTTAATCTTGGTGCATTATTTAGTTTAAGCTTCACTAGCATCATAATTTCATGAAGGCATGAACTTTATCTTTGTTATATTTCAATCACATGCACTTGTTACTAATATTTGATTTCGAATTTCTTTAGGATCTTGCATAGTATTCACTTATTGGTCCCCCCTTCATCTATATTAGTGAATTTGCTTTACCTTCAAGATGTTAATTCTCTTGTGCTAGCAAATCAATCTCATTTCATCATTCTGGGATCATATCCACCATTACATTATTCAGTGACATATCTATTGTTATGTAATGCCCATAGAGTAAATCATATGATTATTTTATTGGGGCATCATGCACTTGATTTGATAACCATAAAGGTAATTCCATATGTTATGTTTGCCTCAGTCATGACCTGATGAAACAAACATGATATATGTCTAAAGAATGATGTTACTATGATACGTATGTTTTTAGGTTAAGGACTTGAACAATGAGATCATATGTATGATAGGAGTACAAGCATTCTTGTTATGTCCCTAGTCAGATATTGTTGTGGAAGCAATATAAACACAATAATACATAAGAATAGAATATATGTTGGATGATGATAGAGTCTCATTAATCATGATATTATATATCAAGTCAAACACATAGGTACTTGTTATAGAATAGTGTACCTGACAAACCCACCTTGAGAGTGATACATGGAAACCATGGAATGGTAGTCAAAATCCATCTCTCAAAGTGATAATGGTGATTTTCTTCTTAGACTTGAAGTCTCTACATTCACCACATGTCGTGTGATGAACTTTGACACCATTCGACGTGACCTTGAATAAGGGTTACTATAAAGGTGATGTTCAGGTACATTGTGGCACATGGGGATTGATTGTGAGTGATGTAAATGGGATGTGTCCCTCCTTTTAGAGTTGATATCCTGACCACTTGATAAGAAAGACTGAGAAACATATGGGTATACTCATGTGAGTCAATATGTGATATGTGATCTCACATGCATCTCATACAGTCTGCTCTAGTTCAAGGAACACATATTAAATGTTAAGAGGTTGACGATTCCATGCCTCATGTTCAATGACAAAGAAACTATATTATAATGGCAATATTGATCAAAGATTGTAGGTTGAAGTTGTTCTCCAACTTTCAGATTACTTAGGTAGCAATGATGTGTTGTTGGATACCACTCATTACTTGTGATTTCCTATTCTAGTTATGGACATTCACGGCCAACATATTTTGGGACATGTAGGGTCACACACATAGGATGCAATTGGAATAGGATTTTACTGATGGACATGATTTAAGTTGGTTACTAAAATGTTTTGACAATCAATCTGAACAATACTGATTACTAGTCGACCAAATGGAATGTCTAGTCGATTGATTGAAGGCTAATTGACTGACTTGATTATATCTGATTTAAACCAACTAGTTTGATTGGGTCAAGAAAAGATTCAAATGACCACTTTGAATGGGTCAAATGATTAATGATAGGCATAACACCATATATTAATTGTTGAATTAAAAGCATTATTATTGCTCCACTTACCAAATCAATTGTCTGATTGGCTGTCCCAGTAAATCGACTAGTAGTGCACATTCACCATCCAGTCAAGAAAAGTGACATTTTGTATCCCATAGGTTTTGGAAACCCTATCCCATCCACTCTTATATAAAGAGGGGGTAGACAAGGATCTCTAGACACAAAACTTCTATTTTCACAGTTGTGGTAACATGTGAGAGAGCATGAGCAATCTTACCCAAGAAAGGGAGAGACAACAAGAATTTAATGCTAGAACATTAACAGATAGAAGGACAAGTCCTTCCCGTTGGCTCTAGAAGTGCAACGTCGAGTTCCCAATGGTTTGTGTGGACTACCTAGAAGCATGAAAACCATTTTTGCCATGCTAAGAGGATGCCATCAACCAACTTATGTGGTTGTTACACCAGAAGGACACTATCAACTACTCTCCATGTGCTACTTAAAAGGGGAGCACATCATAGTGAAAGGATAATCACTGGACTTTCTCCAGGACAAGACATATCTTGGACCTCGTTCTAGGTACATCATTGTTGATTTGATATGATAATTATGAAATATGGACATAAACTTTTTGTTTATGTTGCAATCTCTATCTTCATATTTCTCAATAGTGGTATCAAAGCAACATAAACTTATGATGTATCATGATTTAAATAGATGCAATCAAATTTAATGTTATCATTTGTTTTGTTACATGCGATGTGAGCATTTCAAATGGTTAATGTGCATATCTGATTAAATACCACATACTCAAGGGGAACGTCCATTCGATCACCTTTTATGTATGTATGTATGTATGTATATATATATATATATATATATATATATATATATATATATATATATATATATATATATATATATATATATATATATATGCAACTCATACAAGTAACCCTAAAATGGTTTCAATGGTGTATGTATACATGTGGTTATGGCCGATACCCCTTGGATTCTTGTACTGTTGGATTGTTATTTTCTATCTTATTAATTTGGTTTTCATACCAAGTCTTCCTCTTTCTTCTCCAAATGTAATTAATGTTTAACCCCCTATGCTCCCCACTAATGTAACTCAAGGTATTCTCATTACACAACGTAATCTAGAGATATGATTAGCACTAGTTTTCTTTTTGGAAAGAGAAGACATTCTAACAAGGAAAATCGACTGACTGGAAGTCGAGTCAATCGAATAGAGGACTAGAGGATCTAGCCAACAGAAGGAGCCATTCGACTGACTGGAGGCCCACCTGACTGACTGGAAGAGTCCACCCAATCGCTTGAGCTAGGAGCTAGTCGACTGTCTGATGGAGACTGACTGACCGACATGAGGTCCAACCGATTGACTGGAAGTGTCCAATCGACTAACCAACCGGTTCCCAACACAAGAGTTTTCAAGTAATGGTTAATGCATATGATGTATGACATTAGGTGGACAATAATTCTTTGTGGATCCAAAGAATTGCATTAGTGTGGCCATGACCATTGCTCACATGTTTCTGATTGCATGTTTTATTTATGGATATAGTACGTATATGACACATATTATAAGCATGTAGTGATTGGATATGTACATGTATTTATAAATAAATTTACTCAATAAATATTAAGTCTTAGATGCTTTCCATAAGCATCACACATAAAAAGCTTGATCGGCCAAGCATGGACACGCTAGAGTATGGTACATCGTCTATCTCATGGAGCTGTGATGGTAGTTATGTGGGTCTGCCAAAGCAGGGTGCATTTATGTTATTTTGGATTTTGGGTCAGGCTTAATTGGGTGACCTTAATAAGATTAAGTGCCTAGAAGCATGCAGATGGAATATGAAAGAAGTTGTACATACCATTGGTACACGTCGTTTGCACACCAATTCACCAGAATAATTATCATAGAGTTTAATCCTTTTTTACTTTCAAGTTAAGACTGGTATAGAAGGGTCGATCCCATAGGACAACGTGTTTAAGATTCATTTTCTTTTAATTTCAATTATTTCTTTTTGGTATATTTGAATAAGGAGCAGAAAATAAAATCCAGTTTGAGTGTTGGTTGGTTAAACTAGAACAAGAAATTAAAAGGGAAAGGAAGTAAAGATTCCACCAATGCAAGGGAAGGAAAATTTATTCTAAGACAAGAAGTAAAGGAAGAAATTGTTAGCTCACAAGATTATCTAAATAAAAGTAAAGTGCTGAAATAAAAAAGGAAAATTGAAAACAAGCGTTGGAAGAAACAATTTGAAATCAAGAAGGAAAAAATTGAGGCTTAGGGGTTTCACCACCTTAGCCTTTGTGAAAATAGGATCAAGCAAAACACGACAAACACGATAGAAGCATGTATGCAATTTATTCATAAACAAAATGCAAAAGAGGAACTCCATGTGAACCCATTGGTCCTGGTGTTCAGTATCCTTATTCTTCATCCTAAAGAGGACTTTTTCACAGTTGCATACAAATCCCCATGAAATTGATTTAGGCTTTCTAAATCCCAGGTTCCACAGTCGCATCTGCCAGGATTACCAAACGATTAAAATGATTAATTACTTCATTTAAATCAGTGATTTCTAAATCGGAATACATCCATCTAAAGTAGTCGTGTAAAACTCGATTCAATTAACACATGGATAAGGTGGGATACTCCCCTCGCCTCGGTAAGAAAACTACTTGCTACTCATAGTGAGGAAGGGAGAAACAAGGAGAAAAATATATGAAGCCATAGACTACAAATCCATAATCTCTATAGAGACCAAGGTGGTGACAATTAAATGGCTTGATTCTTTATCTTCCGCTCCAAGTGAAAGAATGAGAAGAAGAATGAGAATAAAAGAAATCTAGATGTAGAAGAAAAGAACTAATTTTATTACTTGAATGTAAAGATTACAATAGAATTGAAATTGACAAAGTTTCAACTAAAAATTCTAGTACAAAAATTGGGACCCCTTTCTTAGTGAAGTCCACCATCCTCATATAGGGGAAGGAGGGGCGGAAACTGTAATGTCCCAGGATTTGAGGCCTTGGATATAATGATCTTAAATGGAATGATTGTACTACCCATATCACCAAGGTGTGCCTCCTTTTCCTGGAGCCCATCACTAAAGAACTCCATAGTTAAGCGTGCTCAGCTTGGAGTAGTACTAGGATGGGTGACCAGTCGGGAAGTTGACCCCGGCTTGCACGTAAGTGAGGATAAAGTGCATAGTTAAGGCTAGTGGTGGTCTGTGGGGCCAGTCATCATTCCTAAAACTCTACTAGAGCCTAGGGCAGTGGGCCCGAGTGTTACAAATGATATCAGAGCCAATTACCCTCCAGTAGGTGGGGCCCACATGGACATGTGGCATGCCAGACTTGAGTCGTGTGGTCCATGCATGTAGGAACGGGCTTTCCATGGTGACATAGCCACCCTTGCGCTGGTATTCTGTGATTGAAAGTTGGGTGTCCATGGGCCATTGTGGGTATAAAATGGGGCTAGATTATGAGGCCATATAGTTAAGCCTTGATGAGGACATCAAGAGTCTAAGTGGGGGAGATTGTAACGTCCCAGGATTTGAGGCCTTAGATATAATGATCTTAAAAGGAATGATTGGACTACCCATATCACCAAGGTGCACCTCCTAATTCCGGGAGCCCATCACTAAAGAACTCCATAGTTAAGCGTGCTCAGCTTGGAGAAGTACTAGGATGGGTGACTAGTCGGGAAGTTGACCCCGACTTGCGCGTGAGTGAGGATAAAGCGCACAGTTAAGGCTAGTGGTGGTCTGTGAGGCCAGTCATCATTCCTAAAACTCTACTAGAGCCTATGGCAGTGGGACCAAGCGTTATATAAACCCTAACAGAGGGGGAGAAAGAAAGGAGCGACGAATGCTGGAATGTTCTGTTCGTGCGCCATGAAATGACTATTTTGACTGAGCAAAATGGTCATTTGGTGATGACTTGGTGTGGGCCTAGAACCTTAGGAGAGAAACCCTAAGGAGGGTGCTGGCAGTGCCATTTGAAAGAAAACTTGTGCTTGAAGTAAAGTCCCATACGGTCATTTGGGATATGTGGGACACCCATTTTGGTTGTGACATGGCGTGGCTTTAGAGCGGAGTTTCTGCCACTATAGTTTAAACCTATCATTTATCTCAAACTAGCGAGCTTGTAATAGAATTAGTGAATTGCTATTATGTACCTTCTATTAAACATTATCTCTATATCTTGTTTAGAGAAGAGTGGATTCAAATTTCATATATTGTAATGTTGATGTTTTATTTAAAGATAAGATCTTTTATTATAGTGCCCCAATGTATCATAGTCTATACTTGATAGTTCTATAGACAAGTATATATAATGTAAATAATAAAAGACTCAACAACTCAAACCACACATACCTATTTCATTTTGTCTAAGGAACATAAATGTGAAACACATATCCAAATTCCATAAATATGGTTCTCTAGACTCTTTTAGTTTTAAACCAATAGAGACATGTAAGTCTTGCTTATTGAGAAAAAGACAAAAGCACCTTTCACTGGAAAGAGTGGGAGAACGAGTGATCTATAGGGACTCGTACATACTGATGTATGTGGACCTTTAAGAACAAATGCTAAAGGTGGCTACTAGTATTAAAGCATGATGATTTGATTGATGTGAAGTATACTTAGAGTTTAAGGACCTTCTACGAGACCGTGGTATTGTATCACACTGGACTCAACCTGAAACATAATGATGTATCATATAGAAGGAATCACACTCTTTGGACATGGCATGATTAATGACGAGTCTAGCTAAACTTCTGACTTCCTTCTAGGGACATTGTTTAGAAACCATAGAGTTTGCACTAAACCGTGTATCATCTAAATTAGTTTAAAAGACACCATATGAGGTATGGCATGAGAAGTGTCTCAATATGTCTTTTGTGAAGATTTGGGGTCACAAAGCTTATGCAAGAAAATAGTTTCTTGAAAAGCTTGGTTCCACATTAGATAATTTTTTTAAAGATTCCTAAAGGATGTCACTTTTATATTCCATCCAACAACAAAGTGTTTCTTTCTAGGACTACTCTATTCCTTGAAAGGAATTTGACTCTAAAGGAAACAATGGAAGAAAAAGTAGATTCTGAAAAGGTTTGATACCAACAAGAAAACATTGAACCTATAGAAGTACTAAAGGAACAAGGAGAGTCTCAAACTATTATGGAATCTCAAGTTCCTCATATAACACAAGAACCTCATAGAACTAGTAGGACACTCCTTGAGTTTGAAAGATTCAAATATCTAATGACTCAAGAAGGCGATGAGTTGGTCATAGACGATGAGACAAAAACCTACGTAGAAGATGTTGAGAGACCAAATTTTGAGAAATGGGTTGAGGCCATGAGATTTAGATGGAATCAATGTACACCAACATGGTATGGACCTTGGTGGATCCACATCAAGGGGTAAAACCCATAGAGTGCAAGTGGGTCTTTAGGAAGAAGACCATCATAAATTTTAATATACAAACCTATAAAGGTAGATTGGTTGCAAAGGTTTTCAAACAAGTTCAAGGTGTTAAATAAGATGAAATCTTTTCACCAGTTGCCATGGTTATATCCATCAGGATATTTCTTGCCATTGCAACTTAGCTACAAAGGTCAATCTATGGATTGATGCAAGCATCTCGAAGCTAGAATATTTGTTTTGATGAGGTTGTCAAAGAGTTTAACTTTATCTAAAATGAAAATGAAACCTGTGTTTGAAAGAAAGGTTAGTGAGAGCATAATTGTATTCCTCATGTTGATGGGGAATGACATCCCTATCCTACAAATGGTAAAGATCAGGCTGGGAAGTACCTTCTTTGTGAAGGATTTAGGAAAATCATCCTATACCTTAGGAATTGAGATCTAAAGAGATAGATCTAGAATGCTTATTAGCCTAAGCCAGTGTAGATACATTGATAAGATGTTGAAAGGTTCAACATGTAGGAATCAAAGAGAGGAAATTTGCCCATGCCCATGGAATTAGTCTCATCATAATGTGCCTCTAAGGAGATACTCCTCCTATGGGCCGTGGGCTCGGGGTCATCGTTTGCATTGTGATGATAAGGAAGAGTTGGGTGTGAAGGGTTACACTGATACAATCTTCTAGACTGATAAAGATGATTAACTATAAGTTATAGAGATTCTGAGCAAGTGACAATTGGTGATTATACAATAGAGACCAAGTACTTTGCTATTTTGAACACTACATATGATACTATATAGATCAAGAAGTTCATTGGATGAACTTGGGCTGGTTCAAATCATTGATGACGCAGTGGAAATACTATAACAAAAATGGAGTTATTAGATAGTCTAAGGAACATAGATAGCATACTGCAACAGTTCTATCTCATATGAGAGATTGTAACAAGGAGATGTGAAGATTTGCAATGTACCAACTTGAAGCAAATGTTACTGGCCCACTAAAAAAGCACTTGCACAACAAAAGCATGATAGTCATGTTAGATCACTTGGAATTGGATTTGTGGGTGATTGGCTCTAAGTGAAAGTGGGAGTCTATTGGTATGTATGCCCATAGAGCGAATCATATGATGATTTTATTGGGACATCATGTACTTGATTTAATAATAGTAATGGTAATTTTGTCTGTTATGATGGTCTCAATAATTAGATGATGACACAAACATGATAGATGTCTAAATAATGATGTTACTTGATGACATATGTTTTCACAAAGGACCTGAAAATGAAATCATATGTATGATAAGAGTTTATATATTCTTGTTATGTCCCTAGTCAAATATTGTTGTGGAAGCAAAATAGACGACAATACTACATAAGACTAGAGTTTGTTTTGACTGATGACAGAGTCTCATTACTCATGATAATCAATATCAAGTCAAATACATAGGTACTTGTTAGAGAATAGTATACCATACGAACCCACCTTGTGAGTGATACATGGAAACCATATAATGGTAGTCTGAATCAGCTCTCAAAGTGATAGTGTTGATTGTGGTTCTTAGACTAGAAATCACTATGCTCATTACATGTCATTTGATATACTTCGACACTATTCAACATGACCTTGAATACGGGTTGCTACAAAGGTGGTGCTCGGGTACGTTGTGACACATGGGTATTGATTGTGAGTGATGTAGATGGGATTTTTCCCTCCTTCTGAAGTTGATATCTTGGCCATTTGATAAGCGAGACTGAGAAATATATGACCATACTCATGTGAGTCAATATGTGATATGTGAGATCACATGCATCTCATTCAGCCTACTCTAGTTTAAGGAACATAGATTGAATGTTAAGAGGCTGCAAATTCCATTCCTCATGTTCAATCTAGATATATGAGGCAAAGAAACTATACGATCATGGTAACATTAATAACAGATAGTAGGTTGAAGTTGTTGTCCATATTTACAATTAGTTGGGTATCAATGATGTAACGAACTAGATCTTGAACCCTATCCTAGAACTTTGACCTTTTTGTCTTGGCCAAACATAGACCTAAAAGATGTTAAGTACAATGCTCTTGAGTTAATACATGTTTCCACATTAGTCTTAGGCCCAATAATAGATACATAAAATATGTTACATGTGATAAATGGATATATCATAAAAATTTGTACAAAATAACCACACATAACTCTTAAGAGAGTAATATGAAGTTTTGGAACATAATTATAGGAATAATAATAATAATAAGGATATATGAGACTACTAATGTAATAAAGGGCCATACATATCAAATATGACATATCTCATAAAAAGGAACCACAAAAGTGAAAATAAACTTCAAATTCATAATCTACATACTAAAAATAGCCTATGTGTCAATTTTCATCTAATTTGGACAACCTTGGATATATAAGGTGAGTTTAGGAGAGAGAAAATATGAAAAATCCATGTAAGTGGAATAATAAAGATAAATAACTCCAAAAATGGAAATAAAAGTAAATTTGTATTCAACACATCAAAGACAACTTGTGGATGAAGTTTCACCAAATTTGGATAATTCTAATGCCATTAAATGCACGAGGAAAGAGAAACTAAGATTTGATTAAATAATGCATCAAAAGTCTTCAAAAGGGAAATATAATTGCATATTGGAATATACATGCCTTAATTGGACTCTGTGCAAAATTTCACTTAATTTGGGTAAGGTTTTGACCCTTAATTGAAGAAAGAGAAAAGATAATTTAATGCAATATCACTTTAGTAAATTAAATGAATTTTGTCACGTTGTCAAGCTATAGTTTTGGATTTTTAGATTTCCTTTATGCGGCTAGCTTTTCTGCCATTGGATCCTTCATCGGAAGGATGTGGAGTCATCTCCTACCTTGGGTAGGAGTCTGACCATCCATGAACAATAAATGTAATCTTCTCTACGATCGTTCTCTCTCCTCAGGCATTGGATTCTCAAAATTTCTTTGGTGTTGGTTTCCTCTTTCGTTCCCAATTAGTTTGACCCCTTACTCAAGCCCTAAGTCCCTATATATAGGAAACCCTCAAATCCATTTTCTCCATCCTTTTTTTGCAAAACCCCTTCCATCTCACCCCACCTTCAAGCGAGAACTCAGAAACCATCGCCGATCCTTCTCCTTCTCTCATCTGCCCCCAATTGGATTCACGGTTGCCCTATACTCCTAAACTTACTCAAGTTTGCTTCTCCGAAGATCTCCTCCTCTCTACTACTCAAAAAGTCGGGCCTTGGACAATTGGATAGTAGGTAATCATCCTCACACCCCATACTACAATTCAACATTGACTGTTTGGTCTGAAGATTTCCCAGTCGTTGGGTTCTATAGCCGCGTCCTTAGACTTCACTGACGTTCACTTCCTTTGGTTGTCTAGTGGCCATTCAGTCACAAAAATCATATCTATGATCTCATATTGACTCCGTGGTCTTTCCCTATTGTCATAGTTGCTCTTCTTCTTCCTGTCGCAATGGATTTGACTCTCGAACTCTTTCCTCTATTTTTGGTTGGTGACAACACCATGGATGCTCTCGGGCATCAGCGGGCGACGTTGAGTGTGTCCCTGTTTCTGGTGGATCATTGCGAAGCTATTTAGTATCTCATCTTCATTCTTTCCTTGAGTTACTCAGTTTCATTGTCATCTGACCATCCATATGTAGTAATGGGGTTCTTTCTTGTGATCGGACCACCATAGAGTCTCTGTATTAGGTCTTTGTGATTGTTTGGGGATCAAGGAGTCTATCGATGACCTATTTTTCACCTTCTCACACTGATTTGCAACCTGGGTTCACAAAATCAAAACCATGGTTGATGTGCTTATAGTCAATCTAAGATTGAACAATGTCTTTGGCTTTTTCCCGGTTTGCCCTCCATATTCTATTGATTTTGTTTTTTTGCACCAGGGGTAAAAAGGTCATTCACACCTTTTCTTTTTTCTTTTCCACACAGAGGCAACTTGCCCAATTATCTATGGGGCCGACCGAGTTGGCAAGACCTGATTGGGACAACTCGGACCGCATGACCCACACACTCTCTCTCCTCCCAACATTTTTACTGACACAGATTTTTATGATTGGCCTATTTTCAAAAATTCACAATAAATTAATTACTGATAAGAAAAATAAGAATAAATAGTCAATAAAATCACAAAAATGTAAGCTTTATTATGGCATTGGTTTTATTGCCTAAATCCAATGTTGAATAATAAGTAATTTTAATGGATTAATCTAAATAAGTAATAACTTGTAAAATTCATAATTAAATATCTCTAAGTCAGAAAAACATAATAAAAATGTTATGGACTCTGAATAATATAAACTAAAATATAGCATGGTTTTCATAACCTAATTCACACATTAAGAAAAAGGTGACTTTTTGGGTTTGTGAAATTAATGTAATTCTAACCCTAATTTCACATACATGATAATAGGTGCTTTGGAGACCTAGATTTGGATCTAGCAGTGACCTTGGATGGTTATACTATATAGAGAGGTATGATTTCATCCCTCATTATTTCTATTATTGCTTAATCTTTTGTTATGTATCATGTGGTAACTGCTAACATAATGTTACATGTTATTTTATGTGTATGTGAACATTCCCACATATGAGTGCAGAGGTGATCATTCCTATATATGAAAAAATATTTTAGCATATGTGTATCCTATCCTACTCAGGTGGATGTATACATTCCTGTCCACTCCATATTTAGAGCAGATGTATACAGTTACCACTCACCTCATATTTTTAATAGATGTGTTATTTCCTACCTACATGTTATTATTGTCTAGTATTGTTTCATGTGAAAGACATGGATGCTTTATTGTTATACTTTGCTCTTATCTATCTCTTTTATTGAGATTATTTTCTTTTATGCCCGATTGGGTAGTACTTTTCTCTTTTCATGGGAAGCCTTTATATTTGTTGTCCTTATTCCATATATTGCTTAGGTTCATTGTTAGTAAGCCATACCCACTTTTTCTGATGTTCTCTTTCCTTTTCCTTTTGTGAGGGTATGCTTCCATCCCCAGGTTTAGTGCAAGGAGAGGATATCAAGGTGAACTTGGACAACAACTTGTAGCTGAGATTTGGGAGACTTGAAGAGGTGGTTAGATGATCCTCAGCTGGATCCTTATTTAATTAGATAGTTTTCCCTTTGGACTAACCCATGTGTGGTGAAGAGTTGTATAAAGTTATCAAGCTTTGTAATAGTTAGAACTTTTATATTCCAATACTACTTTTGGTTTAATGATACATACATGTTGAATGAATTGGTTATCGTTCCTTTGGTGAAAGTTTTTATGTGGTGCTTGATTCAAGGGATGTTGCCTTTTTATTTCTAGTAGGGAGTGGTTCCCCTCTGAGATCCCACTCCTTACAGCATGGTTTCAGAGCCAGTGGTTGTCAGCTATCTAAATATTTCAATCCTATCTCCCTTAGGATGTTTACCTTTATCTTAGGTTTCTTATACCTAGTACCCACCTTGTGCAAGTAAAATCCCATGGTAGGAGATAACTCAAATGTTGACAACTAGTATGGTTATGAGACATCCCATAACCCTAGGTTTGGAATGCCAAAGATGGATCCACCCTTTACCACTCCAGTGACGCAAGGAACTCCTCCAACCGGAAGTGGATCATTTGTAGGATAGGAAACCCCAACCTCTGCTGCTGCTAATACGGGAATAGTCATCACTCCTGAATAAGAGTTGACCATGCTGAGAAAACTTCTATCCACAACCATGAAAGGAAAGTTAAACAACCCACATGTGTCCAACAAACCTAAGGAGTACTCAATCATGGAGTTCATGAAGATGCGACCACCCTACTTCAAGGGTGAAGGAGAGCTAGAGATGGTGGATAAAGCAGGTGATTGGGTGTTATTTCTAGAGAGGAATTTTGATGGTATAACATGTACTCCAAACCAGAAGGTTAGATTTTCTAACTATGTTCTTGATGGACCAACTAGAGTTTGGTGGAATGGAATTGCACGGACTCATGACATCTCAATCTTGACCCAGGAGCAATTTTTGACGCTTTTATGTGGAAAGTACATCTGCACTGTTGCTCTAAAGAAAAAGGAAATTGAGTTCTATAGTTTGAAGCAAGGTTCCCTATATGTTTCTACTTTTGTACAAAAGTTTCTGCTGTTGGAACGTTATGCAATTGGTTTGAGTGAAGAACGTAGGGCTGGCCTATTCCTTCAAGGACTTAACTACAACGTGGGTCATGATCTTATTCTGCAACTACCCTTGGCCTTTCAACAGATGGTGGATATGACCTTAGATGTGGAATAATACCCCAGTTTCCAGTCACATAAGGAGAACAATCATAAAAGGAAGCACCCTAAAGGTGATTGTCGATCTAAGGACTCCGTTGCTCGAGGAAAGGATAGAATACCGATATGTCATTACTGCAATGAACATGGACACATCTGACCTAGGTTCCCCAAGCTTCATAATGGGAAACTGCCATCATTACGTATAGGTGTGGATGTCGTTCTTGCCACTCTAGGAGGATGTTATCAACCACCGTCCTGGTTGTACCAAAAGGATGCCGTCGGCTACCGTCAATGTGCTACTTAATAAGGGAGTAGATCATAGTGCAAATATAATCGCTGGACTTACTACATGATAAGGTACATCTTGGACCCTCTTTCTAGATACATCATTGTCAATGTGATCTCCTAGTTAGGGTATATGGATAGAAATTCTTAATTTGTGCCACCATCTTTCTCCATATTTCCCAACAATATCTTCTTATGTCTTGACTATATTAATATGTTTATCTTTACATATCATCCTTATTTATTATCACATGTATGATGCTTATATTAAAAGATCATACATTTGATCCACTTCAACATTTCATACTTAAGGGATATCATTAAGCTATTTGTACTTTTATGAAGATTTATATGAAATATTCTTACGAAGTCCCTACCTTTTGTTAATTTATTATCCTTTACAACTCCAATTTATAATTTTTCAATTTTAGTAATTTATATTTTATTTATTTTTTGTATCTCTCACTACTCAACTAACATCATATTACTATCCAATACATTGCTTCATGGTTTTAATGATTCGTCCATGTTTCATTTCTCACATTAAGTTACTTATTGCAATTTAGGTTTATGACATAAATTTCTCCTCATTAGAGAAAAATTAATGCGATTTTTACATTCTAGATATCATACATTCAACATTATTACTTGTTTATGAGATATGCTTATCTCGTTTTCTTCTTCTTTTTGTCACTTGTTTCACCTTCTTTTGAATCCTTTTTACTAAGTATGAACCTATTTCTTGCTCTTAGTGTCTTCTATATCTTTACCATTCTATTTTTCATCTTAGATTATGTCAAATAGATATTCATATTCCACATTAAGTGACATGGTTCCATAATGATCATGCCATTCAACACTATATATTAACTATCAAACATCCAAATTATTCACATAGGCAAGGAACATATCAGAGAAGTTAACAAAGGAGGACTCACAATAAATTGCATGAAAAACTTTATGATAGAGAACAATGTGACTAGGGTTTTCTTATGCATGAGTCATCATTCATATGGTTCAAATGTAAAAGCTATTATTTCTCTCGTTCCTTTCCTCTTTTGCTCTCGTTCCTTTCCTTATTTTGAAGACCATTAAACTTTGTATTATTTCTATCCTATATATTCAATGGTAATTGAATATAAATACACAAGGTTTCCAAATTTTGAAAAATATATTATAAGTCCCATAAATTACGATCTTATACATGCACCTTTATTTATATTAGCAGAAATATACATAACACAAACTTTGTCACCATCGTAGATTATTTTTCACTAATGAATAAAAACACATTACAACATGACAACCACATCCTTGATCATCACACCTACATCCCAAGTAGGTTAGTACCCAAAATTCTTCATTGGGAACACCATCTCTTTTTCATCATGTACATACACCCGCATAAATCCAACATAGATGGTATTAAACTAGATATTAAAATGAACAAAGAATTCAAAACAAGTAAATGCTTTATTTCTTGTAGGGATGCCTGTAAATCAATTAGCTGGAAAGACATTGGACAAAAGAGTAGTAGAAAGCTATTAAATCTAGAAATTAACCATTGTCATGGATATAATTTATCTTAAAATTCCAAATAAATCCACCTATGCTCATAGAAATCATCCTAATTATATCATAGTTAGTCAAATGACAACAATGTGTAATTCATTTCTAAAGTTATAATATAACGAGTTCCTTTTCCAAGAGACCCCCTCAGTTTTGAGAGAATATAAAAACCCATATATCAAAAATCTAAAATATATCTATCTACTTGTGTCCACTGTCACCCACCCTTAAAGCTTAATGATTTGTTATTTCTATTTTTAAATATCTTTTCTAAACCACATAAGTTAATTTATTTATTAGTTAATTACTTTTAGCTTTTTGTTTATATGTTTTATTTACAATTGACCTAAACTATATAAAATAGTATTAAAATTTAGTCATGTTGGGTTAGATAAATATTTGGGTTTGTGTTTCGAAATCCTTGTTAGGGGTTTATGGTTGTAAGACCCTTGACCTAGCTTAGTGCTTGATTGTGTCTACTTTGCTTAATAAGATGCGTAAACCTTAATATGATCATATGATACACCTTAATAACACGTGACAAGTTTACATTTTCAGTATGGTCCTATTTGGTTGATGTTTGAGCTAGTTGTGCTTATTTTGGACCAAGTTGTAATTTACCCATGTTGAGGGTCTATCTTGCAATTTGTCACATGTAGGTTGTGACTTTTGTGCATTTGCATCATGAGAGAGAGAATGATGCTTAGGGGTGCCTTGTTAGACCTTGGATGGTGAGGTGACACCATGTGTGCTGAGTTAGGGTTTGCATGGTATTGCTTATGTGAGAACCCGTTACACTAAACAAGATTACTCAAAACATAAAACACAATCAATCACTAATTAATCACATACCCAAAAATATGGGTAAATTAAAACCGATTTCAACATCAACACCCACTCAAAAACATTTGCATAAGAGCCCAACATCTTTCTTGTATCCATACTATGCCAAGAATTTGATACAAATTGTTCTATCATCTTAGCCACAACATATATATACAGGAGAATAATAATCGTATATGCCACACAAACATGCATTAATATGCTAACAAAAGTTTGATTTATTTGAAACACCATATACAAACTTTTCCTGCCCAGACCTAAGAGTACAAGGACGACTCTAGGACACACTAGACATCTAATCAACTTTACCAAAGATTCATTACTATAGCTCCTCTTTGCAGCCACATGTTTGTTTTTTTCACTTTTGATTACCTAAAAAAATGTGGCGAACCACAAGGGTGAGACCCATGTCCCAGCAAGAGATATAACCTCCAACAACATTTATTGATTACAACATTTTAAAGTAATTAAATAGTTAAGCAGTTTAATCAGATATAACAAATAAGATCAGTAGTACTGATGATTATCAAAATACATAAAGGAGAAAATAATAACTATCATCATTAGCTAGACTATCATCCTTTATTTTGTTGATAATATAAGAAATTTAGTAGCATATGCATATCTATCATCATGAGCAAGTCTAGTAACATAGCATAGCTAACAACATGAGCATGTCTAATTGGTTGAACATATCAACATCATAAGAAGAGCTAAAAACATAAGCACAACTATTTGGATAAGTATGATTAGAAGTATATGAATCTCTAGTTACAAAGGCATGGCTAGCATGCTAAACATAACTAGCAACATGAGATAGCTAGCATCATGATTATAATCAGCAGTAGCAGTATAGTTATCAACACAAGCATAGCTATTGTATGTATGCATCTACAATCTTAAGAATATCCACAACCTAAGTGCATCTACTATCTCTTAATTAAACTAATCATCATCTTTATGTAAAGATAACAAATAAGGGTTATCATCCAATGTGAAATGTTGTATATAACCCTAAACAAATATGCTACACAACTGTATTACATCTTTTATTACCCTGGGGAATTTGAATCGTATCATTCAAAGTTCAACCGACCCCTGCGAAGGTCTATTCGATTCCGTACAAGATCTAGGAGAGCCGGTATCCTAAGATCTCTTCCCCTCGGTCAGTACGAGTAAAGGCAGTGACATATCAGTCAAACCTGCCACCATAGCAACATATAGTCCTGTAACTAGCCCACCTTGGTACATGTCATGATGGTAGCATCTAGGGTATTCAAACCCAATCACTGAGTTACACCCGCATTTTTCCTCTAATCGCATCATGTTATAATCTCCGAGACACGACCACAGCCATTCTCAATCACATCATATGTATGAGGCATGACCATAGCCAACCTCCACAATCTACATTGTGGATGACAAGGATATATCCTCAACCTGACACCCTCACATACTCAACAATATGTGCACCAAGTTTCCCTTAGGAATACTCATTTCACCATCCAGCAAGTTCTGACACTGAAGATGGTTCTATGACACAGGGAACTACATGATTAGAGTTGCACTTGATTAGTTATATTAATTGGGTGAATTAAGGCTGCATCAAACAAGTGGAAATACAAACCCTAATTCACTTCTAGCAAGCATATAAATATCACAACTTTGAAAAGATATAAAACGTGTGAAACATAATTTCTCATCTCATCATCACATGGTACTATTCACTTGCCATTCATGAGACCACACTAGTCATCATACTATCACAAGATATAAATCCTTTTCACAATATCATAGGGTATCAACCCTTATCAACATAAGAGGATTACACCTCATTTAGGGCTCAACCATGCCCAAAGGTCATTAAGACCATCATACTATTCCCTACAAGATCATCATTATCTTTGCAAGCCTTATAACAAGGCTCAACAACATCACTTACATATAATACACCAGATCAACACAATATTGCATTAATGAGCTAGGAGATATTAATAAATAATCATAGCAGGGTTATATTAACATTAAGAACATTCCTTTATTACATCAACATGCAAGGAATCTAGATATGATTAACCCTCATCATATTCATAATGCACATGTTTCACATAATCAAGTATCAACCATGTGGCTATGACAACCACCAATTGACACATTAAGGTTATGATAATGTTAAGGAGGTTATTTCACCATCATGCCACAAACCTTCTTGTAGTTGTTTCTAGAATTTTGGTGTAAATTTATTGTCCCTACCAGATGTTACATTCACATGTATACCACGTATAAAAACTATCTCTTTCATATATAATGCATGTAGATTGTCCATAGAATATCTGATCTTCATAGAAAAAAGTGAGATAACTTGGCCAACTTGGCTAAAATCACTCATATTGTATCATTTGATTCTTTTATCTAGGTAGAATGTAAGTAGGTCTTATAATTTGGTTGCACATTCCATGGCCATTTTGGCTTTGCAAAGTAAACTAGTAATTTGTTCGGCGGGCGGATCTATTCCCCCATTGATCATGAATTTTTTAATCAAATTCCAATAGATTCATAAAGAGGAGTTTTGAGTTAAAAAAAAATCTAGGTAGTCCTGTGGCGAATTCAAAAGGTATTGTGTTCTCATTTCCATTCAGGTATTTCTAGAGGTTTCAAAAGTCCTCTAGGTTTGCGGTGTTCATGTTTTACTTGCTGGTAATTTATACATCTGAGAACATACTATGCTATTTTGTCTTCATATTAGGCCACCAAAAATACTTATCGAAATTCTTATACATCTTTGTAATTTTAGAAATAATTTAGTTACTTGTTAAATGTGCCTCATTAAATATTTTCTTATTTATATCTAATGAGTTTGGTAGCCATATTCTATTATCAAACCATATTCCTCTTTATTTCCAAAGAGATAGTCTCCTATTAGACTTATTTAGGTTGATAATATATCAACATGTCATTAAATTACTTTAACAATTATAACTAAGATATCCTTGAATACATAATTCATAATATCCATGACGGTTGCTGGTGCATTAGTCAATCCAAACCACATTACTAAGAATTCATAATTTCCATACCTTGATTGAAATGCAATTTTAAGTATGTCATATTGTTTTATTTTTAGTTGGTGATACCTTGATCTCAGATTAATCTTAAAAATTATTCGTGCAGACTTAGGCTAGTTGAATAGGTCATTAATTCTCGTTAATCGAGTTATTTTTTATGAACCCAACTCTTCTATTGTTTTTTTGTATTTTTGTAACTGTACAAAGTAAAAACGTATATACACATGGATATACAACCATCCACCAAGCATATTAGCTAAGCACAACCGAAAGAGAAAAGACTATAGAAACAGACAACTCAAAAATAGAGAGCAAGCTAAAACAATGACATCAAGACACAATAGGTCAACTAAATAATCAAAAAAGGATTTAATATCATTCCAAATGATGGTCCAAAGGCTATGCTCATCCTTCTCCACCCCATTATTAACCCTTTCATTGCGCTCCCTCCACTGCCAGTGTAAGATGCTTAGGCAAATAATAGTCTGAATTTTGCTTTAAAAATTGTAGAGATCATCAATAGAATAAGGCCTTGATAGCTTTAGATGAGCTCTAGTAGAATCCCGCACAGCAGACACATTAACACAACTGAAGAAAACATGATTGGCACCTTCCTCACTCTCTTTGCAGAGAAAGCATCTAGAGTCTATGCTGATGCCTAGATGCTTTACATAACCAAAAGTAAGGACTCTATGTTGTGTGATCTTGCAATCAAGAACCTAAAATCTTCTTGGACACTTGAATTTACACAACCATTGAAAAAAAGGGAATAAGGGCGGATCTGTATATGATAATCTCACAAACAAATCTTAAATTCACTTTAGATTTGCCAAGAAACAATATATCATCCTTGAAACCTTTGGGTTTCAGAGGACAATTCTAAAGATTGTTCAAACCTGAATATTACCTAGAACCCTCGAATAACCAATCTCCATCTTTAATCAAATAACAACATCTAGAATAGCGATCCAAGCCCAACTGAATAACACTCTGCCTCCCCAAGATTTTAGTAAGAAACTTAGCTTTAGGAAGCCAAGGATTGTTCCAAATGGACACACTTGAACCATCCCCAATGTTAAATTCAATGAAGTTATGCAAGTAATATCTCTTAGCAAGAATTCTTCTAGAAAACCAAGAGAAAGAAACATTAGTAGGCAAGAACCAAAAAAATTTCTTGAGTAAATACTTTTCATGAATCCATTTGATCCATATGTTATCTTTCTTTTTTACCATGTTCCTACCGTTCAGTAGAATAGAGGCTCTAATAATGTCTCTAATATTCTTGAGGCTCAAGCCACCCTCAGCTCTAGTCTTAACAAATTCACTCCATTTGATAAGATGAACTAAAGACTTTGCCTCAAATATCCCCTAGATGAAGTCCCAACAAATCTTTTCAATTTCATCACAGATAAATCCAGGTAGAGGAAAAATAGAAGACCACTACTGATGAACTGCTCAAAGCGTGGATTGAGTGAGTTCAACTCTCCCACCCATGGATAATTGCCTAGCTTTTCACCCTTCAAGTATCCTCTTCATTTTATCCAATAAAGGACTACAATTAGCTTTTGTCATCTTACCAATAAAGGGAGGAATACCCATTAGCTTCTGGGGAAGAAGACCTTTGTTTATTCCCAGAATACCACTTATCCTTTCTTTATCTTCTTCTTGACTGAAGATAACGATGCTCTTATTAGTATTAACCTTGAGTCCAGTCAAATCATAAATACTACCAAGAACTCTTTTTATAGAAAAAGCACTCCTATCATCAACTTCTTCAAAGACCATGAGGTCATTTGCAAAAATGTGGTGCGACACATAAAAATTGGAAGTATCTTTTAGAGAAACAAGATTTCCATCGTCCACCTCCTTATTAAATAATAGAGTCACTACCTGCATAACCATGACAAAGAGATATGGAGCTAGGGGATCGCCCTGTCAAACGCCGTTACTAGGCTTGAAAGCCTTAGTAGCAACATCATTAACCAACATGTCATAAGACATGGTATTAAAGATTTCTTTTAGCCAATGTATCCAACAACGAGGGAAATTCATAAGATTATGGATACAAAAGAGAGCCTCCCAAGGAACTGAGTCATAAGCCTTCAAAGTGTTGATTTTGATACACATTTTAGGCTTTCCACCCTTCTTATTGAAGTCATGGATCAGTTCATTAGAAAGAACAACAACATCTATAATGCTCCTTCCCTTTCACATTGATTACTATTGATGATAGAAGAGAGTACATTGAATCCTGTCAGTCTAAAGCTTTGATATAATCTTATAAAATATGTTGCATATGCAATAGGCCTCAAATTCTTCAAATCATTAGAAGTCTTGTCTTTCGGAATGAGAGTAATGATTTTTTATTAGATTATTTGAGAATTCTCCCAGAATTGAAAAAGCTAAAAATGGCTTCAACCACATTAGTACAAATAATACTCCAACAACTTTTGATAAATTTGCCATTGAGTCCATCGGGGCCTGGGCATTTATCAACATTAAACCCTTTAAGAACATCCAAAATCTCTTTCACAGAGAAACACTTGTCTAAACTCATCTTATCAACACCATTAAGCATAGGAAAGCAAAGAATTTTTATAATATCAAGATTTGGAACATGAACACTATTAAATATGTTAGAATAAAAATCCATGATATGACTCTTGTTGAACTCAATATCTTTGCACACCATCCCATCGATAGAAAGAGCTTATATATGATTCACACTCCTCCTAAGTTTAATAGATGAGTAAAAAAATTTGAATTAGAGCCCCCCTACTTTACCCAACTGACTCTTGACTTTTTCATGAGAAGGGATTCTTCATGAGACTTTGCCAAAAAAACATCTCTTCTCTTCTCACTAGCATCAACTTGGAAACTAACATTAGAAGGATCAACATCCAATCTGACTTGGGTCTCCAATGTAGTGAACTCTTTCCTTCTAGCTTCATCGGAAAAATTATGAATAGATAGCTTATTCCATTTTGAAAGGTCAAATCGCAATGTCTTAAACTTATAATAGAGTTTGAAAATGAGGAAACCCTTAGAACCAATAGACCAGCAACCAGGAACAATATCAAAGAAATCACATCTATTAGTCCAGGCATTAATAATTCTTAAAGGGATTTTCATCTTGACACTTTCACCTATGTCCAGCGTAAGAATCTTATGATCACTTACAACATTAGAGTGGAGGATGACTTTAAAGTCAAAGAAAGCACTCAAGAAATAATCATTATAAAGAATTTTGTCGATATAGGAAGTAACGAACTTGTCTCCAGATTGATGATTATCCCATGAAAACTTAGTACCATTGAGACTAAGCTCAAAGAGACCACAATTAAGAACACATTCATTGATATCTTCCATAGATTTCCTAAAAGGAGGATCTTTCCTCATTTTCTCTTCTTCTTTCCTGACCCATTGAAATATCCCATAATGATCCAAGACGAATTCATGTTAGAAATAATGGAATCAATGTCTAGCCATAGACAAGTTCTATCATTATCAAGATTATGCCCATAAATAGTAGTAAGGAGAAAAACACTTGTTGTCATAAAGGACTTCAACATGAACAAGATGATTAGATTCATGAATTTTGACCACATTACAAATATTACTCTTCCACATTACCACAACTCTTCCTAAAACATGAGACATGTGATTAGAAACCCACTGAAACTCAGGAAAGAAATTACTCATGATCTTATCTATTTTCTTCACTCTAACTTTGGTTTCATTGAGCACCACCAAATGAGGCATAAACTAACTTATTTTACTCAGAATTGAAGAAGCCTTCAAATTAAGACCTCTAACATTCCAAGACAAAATATTTGGATTTGTGTTAACCATTGACACTATTTGGAACAACTACTTCACTGGATTGAGAGCTATTAACCACCAACCCACTAGAATCTTTGACAACTACCATTAGATTATCAAATTTGTTAGCCAATGAAGTTTGAATCGTGTGTTTTGATTCTTTGTTAGATATTTGGTCCTTTCCTCCTTCCCTTTAGCTTTATTCTTTTTATTCCCTTTCTGGACTACTTCAAACCCATCATCCTTAACAACTGGGTCAATCACCATTGGGGGAGTAGAAAGGTCCACCACAATCCCCAATGCTATAGAACTATCTTCCTCTGATACTCAGAACTAGAAGTGTCATCAAAAGTATCCTTAGGTACATGAAATTGTTTGTCTTCATTACCTTGACCTTCCACAGTAGAGCTAGTAGATCCCTCAACAACATCCTTATTGGATACTAAATCAACTCCATTGTTAACTAGAGATTCCAAATTCTCATCATTACATTCAATAACAACAAGAGCCTCCTAGTTTTCAACAATTACTTCAATAGACTTCAACTCATCAACAATAGTGGTCTTCTTAACCCAAACATTCATGGCTAGTAGAGTAGCCTCTGCAATCAAAATGTCCAAATAACTTACAGACCGAATAAGATTTTGGCATCCATTTGTATTCGATTTTAATCAGGTGACAAACACCTTTGTCAATGGACACTTCTAACTCCATAGGAAAAGTTGTAGTCGCCAACATTAAGATATGAAATCTAACAAATTCCAAGTTTCTTAATTCAAATGTTGCCCTATCAACACGAATAGGATTACCCTGATATGAGCCGATTCTAGCAAACATCTTCATCTCCCAGAGTTCCAATGTCAAATCATAGATACAAACCCAAACAGGCATATCAGCCATTCAAAACCTTCTCATAGAATCACAAGGCTTTCGTTTCATTAAGACAAGTGGTTTACCACACATGAAGTTAACACCATTATCAAGAACATTATCCAAATTTGTATCATTTGAGAACTTGATAAGAAAAAGCCCTGAACATGATTTATGACCTTAATAGAACCCTTCAGGATCAGATCTAGTATAGGTACATTTTGAGAGTGCAAAAATGTAGCTTAAAACCAACAATGTACATTGCTAAATAATGTTTCCACCTTTCTGCATTCTTCTCTGCTTCCTCTCCTGGGTACATCAACTTCTTATCTAGAATTTCAAAGTCTACTTTCTCCAGAGATGTATCGTACTACTTAGATTTCATCAAATCTGCCCATGACCTCAAATAAGAAGAATGTGTATTAGAATTCGAGGAAGGATCAGAGTTAGGGTCCAGTGAACAAGAACGACCCTCTTCATGAATAGGAGGACCTCCGCCACCACTAGACTCTCCATTGTCATTCCATGGTTGCCAGATGTTACACTCAGGAGAGCCGTCTTCGACACTTATTGTTAATAGTACATTGATTCAACATTTTCTAATCTATGCACAACCTCATTGTACCATCCCTTCTTTTGACAAATAGAGTAGGATCTCCCTAAGGAGGAAAAACTAGGCTAGAAGACTTTATGTAATTAATCATTTATTTGTTTCCTGTAGGAGCCATATGGTAGGGTGAATTTATTATTGGTTAAGTTTTGGAAACTAAAGTACAAAGAGAATTCTATCTCTTTTCTTGAGGTAATGTAGGAAAATTGTCAGGAAAAACTTTCTGGATATTTATATGTAATTCTAAAATCTTCATGAGATTTTCCTTTTTATTTTTCATTGACTAGGGATGCTAAAATGGTGGTGCGACTAGTAGAAGTCATCAGATTAAGCCATATGAGAAGATATCATATTCCTTTTTACACATTCCTTCTTTCCAATTTGACAACCTCTTTTTCTTCTTTTTTGCTTCATATTCATGAATTCATCAAATTTTATATTTTTCACACAATCTATAAAATATCGCTTGTCAAATTCCTACTTAAAAGCTTCCTAGGGAACATATTTAGGACCTTTAATTTTGATAGTGTTAGTGTTATCCCACCATATCTTAGCATCACCATTTATTTTGGAATCGAAAAAGAGGTGTTTTACTCTCTTCAGGAAAACATAGTATCCTAAATATTTCTTGCATTTATAATAGCCAAATTTCATCTCATTTTGGATTATCTCTCCCATAAATAGAGTTTATGATTCATAATTAAGAATTTCTTTATGTTTAGACCTTTTGGATGACTAGAAATAGGTTGTGAACTTTCCTCATTTTCCCCATTTCTTTGTTACCACATAATCTCAATTAATTGTGTGAGCCTCTACAAAATTTCTAAAGCTTCAGGTTTTTGTCCAATTGGGTTACTTTCCATTTCTATCCCATTAACCATCTATTCAAACATAAATCAAACTAATGTCAGGGTCGTCTTTTTGTCAAAATGATATATGCTTAAATCTTTAAAAGAAAAATTACTAGTAGATGCAATATCTTAACTAAAACAAATCAATTTTCATGCTAGACTAGTTTGTTTCTTGATTCTATGTTTTCTAATACATTAATTGTTTTGATGAAACCATGTCTCATTTTACTTATAGTTATAGCTTCCAATTTATAAATTTTTACTTTTATTTATTCTAAATGTTTGAATCTTATGCACAGTCCATGTTTTTGTTCTGATATCATACATTCTGTAACAGCCTAGAAACAAACGGTAGAATAAATGTATTCTAACTTAGTTTCAAATAAAATGAGCATCAAGAAAAAAAATGAGAGAAATCCAAACTAAATTTTATAATATAGCATATTACACAAGATCAACATTAAAGGAAAATTTTACATCATTTACATGACTTGTGGGTCTAACTCTCCTAATCTTCATACTACTTCCAAGATATTTACAACATGGTCTAAAAAATATAATTTATATTCCTGCAACTTATTTAACCTATTGCAAGAAAAGGTTATCATAGCCCAAATGGGAGGTAAATAAAATTAGAAAAATGTATAAACATGATTTATTCAAGAAGAAATAATAACTATAGAACATATCAATACAAATAAAATGAATTACAAAGACTTTAAGTTCAAGAAATAAATCAAATTGGGAGACATCAATTCCATAAATGAGGTTACGTCAACAACTCTTAGAGATGATGTTTCTTCACCCCAAGATGAATGGCTTGTAACCATTATAATAAAAGCTTAGCTGAGTTTTAAAGGAGCATAGAGCTTTCTAACACCTATAATCACTCTGGCACACCCCTAGCCACTTGTGCACACTACATGCAAACAAATGAACCAGATTAACTATGCAACTAATGGTTTCCTTCATAAGACCAAGAGAGGGTGTTGCTTGCACAAACTACCACTTAGAGTTTCCTTAATTAACATGCATAGTTTTTGTGGGAAACTATTCACATATTAAGTGATCATACCTGATTCTACATGACCAACCCAAGTGTTGGCCTGAGTATAGTGGAGACATTGTACTCATCTATCCATGAATCCAAAGTACTTCAATGTAGACCTAAAAATCTACTAAACCCCAGCCACAACATTGCCAAATATGTTATCAACAAATATCCCATTAAAGGATCACCAATAAAGGGCACATATCAGACGTGGATACGAGGATGGTCAAAATATATGAAGGTTAAGAGATAGTCATCACAGATTGACTTTTAGGATGAATCTTTTCTTGCGACACCTATAATGTGGTTATGGAGCACATTTCCTTCACATTAGATAATTCTCTATCCAGATGTGTGCAAGAGCTTAGGGGTTCCCCCTGTGCAAGAAGGAAACCAATTTAGTAACCTTCCTTCTTTATTGACTATAAGGATCAGTGAAATAAGCACCTAGTCATCTTCAAAATTTTTGATTAAATTCCATTTTCTAGCATAATCATAATGATTTTGATTAATTTGGAGAAAATCAAGGAGATGATATCAAAACAAAATGGAATAAGATTGTACAAATGTTTAAATGAAAGTTTAGCTAAAATTTAGTCAAGAGTTTCAATAGGATAATGTAAATGATGACATGGACAAATAAAGGAAGGAAATCAATAAAAATATTTACTCTAATGTATAACTGGTTGTATGTGTATTAAGTAGACAATTTGATGCTTACAAAATTCCAACATAATGGAATTAATATAAGAATGTGATATAATAACAACAAATCACAAAACCATACCTTTTGTGAATGTATTTTGATGATATGATATATACATATAGACAAAGATCTTGATTCCAAAAATGATTTTAGCAATTTTTGAGTTACACCAGAGCCTTGATATAAGATAACCAATATTTTATATATAGAATGTGTGTAAATTATGATTTTTAGAATGTCAATATGAACCCTAATTTCCACTCACCAATCATTTGAAGCTAGTAGACTCCACCACCAAAGAAATGACCCAAAATAGTAGTTTCATTATCAAAGTATAAATCCTTCTTATTGTTGATGAGATAGGAAGTATTTTCTCTTATATATAGAGAGAGAGAGTTTTGCAGAATTTTGCTAATAATATTGTAGTGGAGAGGGAGTAACAAACAAAATTTGAGATTTGATGGAGAATTAGAGAGCTTCAAACAATTGTTTCTTGAATTTATAGAAATGGGGGAGGTTTGGGTTCTTTTTATAGTAGTAAAGAGGGGTATTATGGGAAATGATAAATTGGACAAGTGTGACTTCGTCCATGTATACTAGAATGGTACTTGAAGACCCATAACATGTGACACCCTTGGATTTGAGGTCTCAGATAAAATGATCTTAACATGAATGATAAGACTACTCGTATCACCAATGTCACATCCTTTCTAGAGAGCCCATCACTAATAACTTTGTGGTTAGGCGTGCTCAACTAGAGTAGTACTAATATGGGTTACCTATCAAAAAGTTGATCTTGATTGTGCATGAGTGAGGACAAAGCGTTCAACTGAGGTTAGTGGTGGTATGTAGGGCCAATCATCATATCAAAATGTGAGTAGAGCCTTGGTCAGTGGGCTGGTGTATTTCTCAATACCGACAAGTTAACTAGAAAAAGATGTGCCAAAGGGGACAGTCGACACCACAATTACTAGATTTCTATTGCTCTTTCTTCCCTGACAACAACGCCAAAAAGCTTTGTGTGATTCTGCTAATGGTGTTACACACTACTCAATTGGAATTTAGGTAGATGCAACTCCATGAGAAAACAACACATGGTGGGATCTCTTTCAACTGTTATAAGGGACATAAACCTACACACCTAATTCTACTAAAACACTACACCCACAAGTGCATGAGGTCGAGTCGTAATATAGGAGGGTGGAAAGAATAGGGCCAATCCATAGCGAGAAAAGGGGGTACTAGCGCTAGGCTAGTTTTGGGCTAGGTTCCTACTACGGAGTTTAGAATTGAAGGGTTTGAAGGTTGATTTTGTGTGATTACACTAAGGGTTTATCAAACAAGCAAGTAAAGGAAGATAAGCAAGAATCAAAACCTAAGTTAACCATAGATAGTTAATTCCACTGAACAAGAAAAGACAAGGCAAACATGACATGCAAGAAAAGAGCAATCTACACTAAGGTAAGCAAGAAAAGGTCTACACTACACTAATCTAGCAAATAAGGAAAAAGAGAAATTAAAGACCTAACTATTAAGAACAACGCAAGAACAAGGCAAGAAGCTAACTAAACAAGTAAAGAGCTAACTAAGATAACAAAAGCTAAGAAAGAATGCAATTAATGTTTTAAAGAAATATAGGTAAATGTGGGCTATTTGGGGGATGCACTTATCAATTAGGTTGGGGGTGATATATGAGCATTATAGTCTCATTTAGATTATCAAACCAAACAAAAAGCTAGAGTCTAATGAATTTCCCTAGACTACTAACTGGCCATGGATAAGATAGGTTGTGTATAGGGGAACTAGTCTCTAACACATCCTACTACCCTTGTGAGGCTCAATTGGGTTAGAGTTTGGGTGCAATTCAATTAGAGTCTAAACAATCCTAGGCTTATATGTTAGATGGTCTTAGGGTGGTTAGGGACTGAGGGTAGTAATGGGAGTGGAACTGAGGTTTTAGGCCTCAATTCACCCACATTCTAGCCTTGAGAAAGCTCCATGCCAACCACACTGAATTCATCTAAACTAGCTACTTAGATCTCTCAACTAGGGATAGGAGAATTGATTAGTATGCACGAATATGGATGGCTATCTCGGGATCCATGAATTGGACCTAGGATCAAATCCCAAAATTCACACATATAAGCAATTTCCATAAATTCCTAGGTGATTTCAAGCAAAAACCGACAAGCAATTCATGTAGAGTGAGATAGAAATAGAACATAATCATTAGAAAATGAAATCACAATGTTTACATATCACTTTCCCCCAAAGTGGTATCAAAGTAACATTTTTGACCCAAACAGCCCACCCAAGGGGCCTAGCTACTCATGGAAATGTAAAATACAAAAAGAAAGGAGAAAGAGGTAGAAGAAGCCATGGAGCTCGGTGTAGATGAAGCAATCCTCCTCTTCAGCTGTTGCAAGATGTCCTCCTCTTAGAGTGGAATGGAGGATGAAATGGAGTAGAATGGATAGGGGGAAAAATAGATTACTAGGAGTGAGCTAGGATGGACAAGGGTCAACTACTTTCAACTCCAGCCACCCCCATGCATTTCTCAATGCAAAAGTAGCTAGGTTTTTGTGAGTAGCACGGTCGTGGTGGTCACCACGGCCGTGGTGGAGTGGGGTGAGAATGGTCATGGTGGAGTGGAATGACCATGGTGAGAAATGCGGAAAAATCATAGTAACTTGGGTGGTTTTGAACTCAAAGTGGCACGACCTTGGTGTTCACCATGTCTGTGGTGGGGAAAGGATGGAATGGGTGTGGTGATCACCATGGCCATGGTGGCTTGGACCTGGCTAGCTTTTCTCTTCTCCACAATCATTATTCCTCAATTGTAACATGGTTGTGCAAGGTGGCATGACTATTTTGTGGTATCATGGTATGACCATTCTTGGTGGCATGACCATTCTGATCTCAACACTTTCTTGACTTGACTCTATTATCTTTGAGTGAGCTAGCACGACCGTTCTGTGGTACCACAACCATGTTGGTCTCTGAATCATCACTTTGACTTGGATCTTTGTGTTTCCTTAGACATCTTTGCTTCAATTGATATTTGGCCATTAGGGGTAGGTTGAGGGAGCCTCAGACTTCACTTCAGGCCTCTCCAAGGGTAGAGAAACCCTAATATCACTGCCTCTCTCTCTCTTCCATCCAGAAATGTACCAAATTCCTGGAAAACATGCAAATAATGTCCATAAGTACATTTTGTACAAATATGCATATTAGGGTAAATAACATGTAATCTAACATGTATAGATGTGATGGAAATGGAATGCGACATAAGATCAAGCCCTAAAATAGGGTTTCATCACCACCCCAAACTTAAAACATACTTGTCCTCAATTATGATCCAACTCAATCTCTCTACAAATTTTCCACATCAAGAAATGACAAAAGCAATGCGATAGGTGAATATTGACTAAATGGGCTCAAAGATGACTAAGTATATGCAGTGTACATCTCACCTCTCCTCTTTCACAAACTAACCATGATTAGATCACTGAGCCTACAAACTTCAAATATAGAGCATAGAAAACACAATCAATCCATATGGTTGTCATATCACTCCGGGTAAACTGTTTCATGGTAGGAAAGGTCAAAAATGACTACTTTTGTTGTTTTGCATTCATGCATTCAATCTCATATGTACATCCACACCAAGTTACCCACGTGGCTGCGACAAAGGGCAAAATGAGCTAGGTTTGACATTTCCTAGCTTCATGGGTTTGCAAAAGGAAGAAAGTGTTGCAGTAAGAATTTGGAGTGCTTTTACACACTCATATTTTCTTTATTTAGATCCTCTTAAATAGGGGCATCTTTATTTTCTTTTTGCATTTTTTTTCTTTGCCCTTCATATGGATAGGGTAGATGATGATGAGAGTGAAGCGGGTGGGGGCATGGATATGGCCACCCCAAACTTTTAGAGGTGGCCAAGGCTGATTATGTACACTTTGGCATCCTTTCATGAGGCGGAGAGGTAAGAAGATGGTAGAACAAAAGTGAGTCAAAGAGGGGTTACTAGTTTGTATATCAACATGAGATCTCATTAATGAAAGTTACTCATACAATTTTATCAAGCAACGAAACACCACATGAATGAGCAATATTTAATCAACATTTCTATCATGAGATTCTACAAAACTCTAAGCGTTTGCGGCTTGCTTCAATCACAATTCAAACAAATAGTTCACAAGCATAAGAGAGGTGGTGCATATGTAAAAAGTCAAGATTGAGGCCATTTAGAAATAAACCATGGACTTGTGTTTGTCAAAGGTCATCATTTCAATTTAAAAAGTAGATATTGGGTCAAAACACACTTTTAGGAAAGAAATTCTAAATTTGGGAAAAATTGACCAAACCGGTGCCAAGTTGCCTTCAATCACATCTAAGCCTTAATTATGGAAAATAAAGTAGGAAACACACAAATCCTACTTAAAACAAGCAAAATTACCAAAAATCTACATGATGTGCAATGCATGGCAAAAAGAGCAATTTTTTTTTTGAAAATTATGCCACAATTAATAGAAAATATACTAGATGATATGTAAGCATGCAAAGCTGGTAAAATCTAGCATAGATAGCAAGAGAAGGAAAACAAAACAAGAAAACAAAACTAAATGGTAGGTGAAATGCAAAAAGAGTGAAATGGGAAAAAGGGCATACCACCCTACCACCCCAAACTTTTGAATCATGTTGTACTCAACATGACACTTAAGTATAGGAGTGATAGGCTAGATGATCATTGTGGTAGATCTGATGATGGACTTTCCTGTGGTGGAGGATGCTAGTATTAGGTGCCCTAGTAGTTTGACTGTGGAGGCGGGTAGGAATCTTGAAATGTAGATAGTGCACCCCATCAATCTTTCCCCCACTGAGGGTTCCTCTGTGCCTAGGCATGCTGAAAGTGATACATGTGATTGATCTGATAGTACATCTACTGATGATCTAACCATATTGCATATTGTGTGTGCTGATATCCTTCTTGTGCCCTTAGTATCCTATCTTGTGTGTTCTGAATGCCCTCCAGCTACACATGTATAGTCGACATCTCATATGCATTCACTAAAGGATGATGTGGCTGCTGTGATGTCTCTACCTCTCATCTCTTGACCTAAAGTGCATCGATAGCCACTGCTTCTCTCCTTTGGTCTCCCACCTGTGAGGGCTCTCCACTCCCTCATCCAGTATCGCCGATGGCTCTAGGGTGCTCCTCCTCATATCTCCTTGGGATCTCCAAGAAGTTTGGAGTGTGCCCATGCTCCTCTAGGAGAGGTGGAGTGTGGTAGGGTAACTCCAGTGAGACACCTGCATAGGGGGGTTGACCTGATATATGATCTTTTGATCCAGTACAACAATCATGGAAGAACGGACTAGGTAATGCAGGTCCACAAAATCCCCCCCTCTATCTTGGTATATACAAAAACATTGTGACCCAAGGCAACAACAATAGATGTCACAATTCCCCCCCATAATGAATGAATTCTTTCTCTTGAAGGGGATTGTCCTCAGATGATCTATCAACAATGAACCCAAATTTACATATTTCCCTTCAACCAACCCAAGACAAAAAGTTCCTTCTTTTTGTATCTACCTTGGCTCTCATACCTGTCGAAGTTTGTGTTTGCAAGCACTTTCTACACATAGTGGATGAATGGACTATGAATCATACTTGTTTTGAATTTCCCCTCTACAAAGTTTCTATGGCCGGTGAAGTACTTCCAAATGGTTATGTAAGTGGTACTCGAGTCATTTTCTATCCTCCCCCCTTCCAGTAGGTCTACCATCTCATCACCGGGGTAGAAAATTTTGTTTAGCATTTTTGAAGTGAGAACCCAATGCCTATCTCCAATTATCACTCTAATGGCATCCTCACCATCATTAGAGACTTTCTGCAAGGTGTCGAACAACTAACATGTCAGCTCCACATACATATCCTATAGTGTCACCAAGATGTTGAATTGGCCCACTGCTTCCTCTATTCCCTAGAAATAGGCATAGAAACCCATGCTCTCCATCGTTTCCCCCCACACATAATAGGTGGCAATCACCTTGCGTGTTAGACACTCCGAGTGCTTCGACTTCTTTGCCTGATTGCTAGTAACCTCAGGCTCTCTCCCTGGATGCTGTTGGGGTGCCTCTGGATGTGGTGCATCCGACTTCATCTCATCCTCATCATCTAGAAGTAACTATCTTCATGCTCGAGGTTGAGGCTGAGGCTATGACTGTGGTCCTGAGGATGTCGAAGGATGTGCCGCTAAAACTGATGGTTGGGCTGCTGAAACTGATGGTCAGGTTTCTAAAACTGAGGGTCGGGCTGGCGAGGATGGTGGTGGTGCACGTCATGGTTGCGAAGACCCTTCCTCCACAATTGGATCTATTAAAACATCCAATTTGGCCTCTGTCAAACGGGGAATTCTACCGGAGTTAGAGGTGGACGGTGGAGCGGTAAACACCGGAGTTGAAGAATGCGTTCTTGGGTCGCCGTTGGTAGGAAAGCATGCCCTTGGTCTTCTCCAATGCCATCCTGTACATTTTCTTCATCTTGAACTGATTTTTTTGGAGAAATTTCAGATTTAGGTTTTCTCTGAAGAGCAGGGTTATTGGGGTGGATTGTAGAGAACTGGGGAATTTGTGGATGAAAATGGATGGAATCTATAGGTTAGAGTAGTGAAAATGGTAGGGGATTGGATGGAGATGGTTTGGGGGTGATTTGAGGATGAATTGAAGGTAGGAGTATGGCTGGGAGTCATTTCACAGTCACTAGGTCGCACGCACAACCATTTTGTTCTTGGAGAAATGAAATAGATAAGTTAGAAAAATTGTTGATTTCTGACTTAAGTTGTTGTAGTCGGGCTCAGCACGCCCGTGTTGGCTTCAAATAGCATGGCCGTGCTGCAATGCATGACCATGTTGGATCACTGTCTTAATTTTTCTCAATTTTCTTTGGATCCAGGGATGTTGTTCGATCTGTATGAATTTCACCATGACCATTCCAAGGTTCCACGAATGTGGTAAGCATTGTAGCTACTACTTTTTCTTTAACTTTCATCAAAAACTCAAAATCTTGATCCAAAGTGATTTTCTTTGAAATACTTTCTCAATTTCATCAAAGTTTCCTCATTTCAACCTGTCTTCACCTTCACATCTTAAAACTAAAAAAATATATTAAAAACAAGTGTGTGTGTTTTATTCTAAAAGTGTAAAAATAATTGAAAATATAAAAAAATAGAAGGTTGGGTGAAAAATTCACAAACCTATTCGGGTTACCTCCCACAAGCATTGAGTTTCATACCTTCAGCTGGGCTTCTCAGAGATTCCTTAATTTCTCAACCATTTGGAATTCTCATGTGCCCATTCTTAAAATAAATGCATTTCTCATTTGCACTCAACCTATGCTCCTCATCCCTTTGATTGCCAAAGCTATCATCAAATCTTTCATCCAGATCTTCTTTTTCCCAAATGACAAGTCAGACTCTTGAAGTGACCATGTCCAATATTTCATCTCAAACTATCCTGGTTCAGAACTTGTATATGTTGATCTTTATCTTCATGTCTGTGAAAGAGACTGTCACAATGTTAGTGTGAATGTGTATCTTGGAATCAGTTGTAGATAAGAAATGTCTTCCAAAGATGATGAGGATCTTCCTATCATCTGGCTCCATGTCAAGAACAATGAAATCTGCCGAGAAAATTGTGCCTCTTTCCTTGTATATCATCACCAAAACATCATCCACCCTTCCTCTTAGCTTTTTGATGGAACAGTCTGCTAGTTGGAGAGTGCAAGGTGTCAGTTTCAACTTGCCTAAGCCCAACTCAACATAGACACTATATGGCATCAAATTTACACTAGACCCCAAATCAAGTAGGGATTTGTCTACGCGATGTCCCCCAATGTAGCTAGGTATGATTGGAGATCCTCGGTCTTTCCTCTTCATTGGAAGTGAGTGTTGGAGGATTGAGCTCACTTGTTTGGTCAACTTGACTCTCTTTGGTATTCTCCCCATTGACCTTCTCTTCATAGTGCATAATTTCTTAAGAAACTTCACATATGATAGGATCTTCTTGATAGCGTCCAACAATGGAATGTTGACCTTCACTTGGAGAAACACCTGAAGAATGTCAACATTGTGCTTTTGTATCCTCATTACTTCCAGTGGATCATCTAATGCTTCAAAGAATGGTGGCTCACTAGCTTTGGCCTTACTGGAATCAATATGAGGTGGAACACTAAGGATGATGGGACCTACAAATGGAGAGTGAGGTGGTGCACATGGTATCCCAAACTCAACATGCGGTGTCAGAGAATCATCTTCAGCAATCTCAATCACAATATCACCACTTGTCTGCCTTTGCTTTACTTTATCAACCTTTCTTTGACTTGCGGTCTTCTCAAGAGATTTCCAACTCCTTAGAATGGTCACATCACTTCCTTGCTCATGGTGGAGAGGGGGATCTAGTTGTGGCTGTGAAGGAGGTGGAGGTGGCACTTGGTATTGAAGTTGAGGTGGAAGAGGGAATTGAGGTTGGAAGGTGAATTGTTGAGAAATTTTTGGTGACGGAGGGGGAGGAGGTGTGTAAGTCTTGTTATTGCCTTGGAAGTGGTATATGGCCTGCACTTGCATGGGAGGTGGACTATAGAAATCTGGAATGGATTATGTAGGTCCATTTGCTTCATTGAAACTCATTATGGGCTTTGAAGACAAGTTTTTTTCTTGGAGAGAAAGTATGGAAGATAGCTTCTCTATCCTCTCCTCAAGTCTTGTCACATTCATTTTTATGTCACCAAAGCTCTTCAACCTAGAGAGAACCTCTTCCTCAGACCTTGAGCTATATCTTGGACTTTGTGGTTCCTGGTAGATATAGGAGTGAGGTGTCTTCTTGTCTTCATCATAGAACTCAATAGAATTGACCGAGTGGAAAGGAACATTTGTCACTTGGTTCTTCATGAAGCTCACCATGTGACCAAGAATCTTCATCACTTGCGGGCTTGAGTCATTATGAGTAGGGCTGTAAATGGGTACGGGTAGACCCGCTGACCCGCAAATACAGACCCTTTAAAGACCCGTTACGGGTCCAAATTCTTGTACCCACATACCCTTGGACCCGCATACCCTTGGACCCGCTTATAAGCGGGTCCACTGATGGATATGCTTAGACCCAGACCCGCTAGACCCGCAGACCCGCTATAGATAAATAACTACTTAGATAATATTGTATTTATATCATATTTTCCTAGTCTAACTAATATAATACTTTTGATTAAGTCCCACTTTAATTTTAATAAGGTTGAGAGTAGTCATCAAATAGAGAATTAACTATTCTAGTTTCAATCATGAGAAACATATGTAAACTTAAAATCAAAATAGTTACAACATATGCTACATAATGAAAACATTATGACAATGACTACAAATATGATACAAACTAGCTCAACTAATCTTCAATCTACAAAGTTATTTAATACAACTATTGCATGTTAATGCACTATATGATATTAATATCTTGTAGTATTAATATAAACACAACATAATCATAATTTTCTTACAATAACAACATGACGTTCTATATAGAACCGCTTACCCGCATACCCACACCGCAAACCCACTATTAATGCAGGTACGATTATGGTGCGGGTCTAGATTTTTTATTATGCGGGTCTAGAACCGGAACCAGACCTGCTAAATTAGATGGGTATGGGTATGGCCAGACCCGCACCGTACCCGCACCGTTTACACCCCTAATTATGAGTCAGAGATGTCACACCAAAGGTATGGACACCGTCATTCATCATGCTAGAAGCTCACATTCTAGAACTTTTTGCCAACTTCTCAAACAAGGGCCATATCTCCTCGGGTGCCTTAGCCATGAAAACTCCTGCACAAGAAGAGTCCACTATAACTTGATCCTTTGGAGATAGACTGGAGTAAAAGGACTGAACTAGTTGCCACAAAATAATCTCATAGTCCCGACACTCTCTCAACATCTTCTTAAATCTCTCCCAAGCATTAGGAAACTGCTCATTGCCCATCTGACTGAAACTCACTATAGCATGACACATTTGTGTCAACCTTGCAATGGATTAGACTTTCCTTAAGAAGGCATTCTTCATCTATTCCCAGCTCATGATGTCCCTCCTTGAATCATACCAATCTTTGGCTTTGTCTTTGAGGGAGAAAGAGAACAAGGCCAACCGGATTGTGTCATCACCGGCCGTCGGCGTCATGAAGGTGGAGCATACTTCAAGAAATGAGTCCAAGTGCTTGTAGGGGTTCTCACTCTCTGAGCCATAGAAGGAGGGCTGACCTTGTTCATGCTAGAGATGATCTTGCTATCTTGTATTCTATTGTTATATCTCTTACTGATGACAAGCATAGACTTAGAGCCTCTCTGTAGAAATTTCTCAAAGGGAAGAACTCCCTAAATGAAATCCTTGACCATTATACCAAAAAAAGTGGTACTAGTGGTTTGGGATTTATAGGGGGAGCTCCTAAGGGAAAGAGTAATGCCAAAGGTAAGAAAAAGAGTAAGGAAAATGCTCTTTTCATTGGAGAGTCTTTCGGCTTAAAGAACCCTATGATTTGTTCTTATTGCAAGAGTGATGACCATTGTTCTACTTATTGCCCATATAAGCGTAAGGGGACCAACCCAAAGATGAAATGGGCCCCCAAGCTAACTCATGGTCCCAAAGTTTGAGTTCGGAACCAACATTCTTATTTCTTACTATAAAAAAGGAAAATAGATTGTTGATAGTGGCTGCACAAAGCACATGACATGTGATATAAGACATTTCAACAATTTCACAAAGAAGAAAGGAGGACCAGTTACTTTCAGGGACAAAAAGAAAGGTAAAGTAAAAGGTGAGGGTGATGTAGGTTAATCCTTGTGTATAAAAAATGTCTCTTTGTAGATGCCCCACATCACAATTTGATAAGTGTTAGTCAATTATGTGATAATGGTTACCTTGTGCTATTTACTTCTTTTGAATGCTTGCTCCTAGATTACCTACTTACAATTTCATATATTAGGGAACTAGGAATGGTAATCTTTATGTAATTGTGATTGACTCTATTAAGCCTATTGTTGGTAGATGCCCTATAGTCAATTTGAATGATATCTCTCTTTGGCATCATTGGCTAGGTCATGTAAATATACATCAAGTGAAGAAGTTGAGCAAAAAGGACTTGGTTAAGGGACTTATAAAATTGGATTTTGAAAATGATAATACATGCCAACCTTGTACCCAAGGAAAGCAAACGGAGTCCTCCTTCAAATCCAAAGGAGTCCTTAATACTAAGAGAGTTGTTGAACTTCTCCATATTGACCTATTTGGACCTATGAGAACTTAATCACTTCATGGTTCCAAGTATTGTCTTACTATTGTCCATGATTTCTCTCAATATACTTGGACCTTCTTTCTCATTTCTATGAGTGATGCACTTGATGTTTTCTCTATTTTTTGCAAATGAGTTGAAAATAAAGCTTCTTGCCGCATTGTTTCCATCCGAAGTGATCATGGGGGATAATTTGAAAATGATCTTTTAGAACATTTTTGTGAAGAGTTCAGATACACACATAACTTCACTTGACCTTGATCACCTCAACAAAATGGGATTGTAGAGAGGAAGAACATGTCACTACAAGAAATGGCTAGGACCATGCTTTTAGAGTATGATACTCCAAAGAAGTTTTGGGCCGAAGCCGCTCATACTTCATGTTTTGTGAAAAAACATGTTTTCACACATCCCTCTTTGAAGAAAACCTCCTATGAGCTATGGAGTGGTAGCAAGCCTTCTATCAAATATTTTCACTTTTTTGGGTGTTCTTGTTTTGTTTTGAACACTAAAGATCCTCTTGACAAGTTTGATCCGAAATCGTACAAGGCTTTCTTTCTTGTATATAGCACTACTAGAAAGGCTTATAGAGTGTATAATGTTGATCTATCTAAATTAAAAGAATCTATTAATGTCAAATTTATTGGGACTAAACCCTCTATTTCCAAGGATATTGCTATGATGATGTTGAAGATGAAGTAATTCCTATCTAGAAAGATCTCAACATCACCCAAAAGGGAAAAGAGGTGCCCTCTCAAGAAGAAGAGATAGATGAAGAAAAGATGGATCCAACCCCCCTATTTGCAAAGAAACATCCTAAATAGCTAATCATAGGTGATCCTTTTGAAAGAGTGAAGACGCATGATGCCTACAATAAAGAACAAGCCAACAACGCCTTCATCTCACAACTTGAGCAAAAGAACATCAAAGAAGCTCTTGGGGATGATCAATGGATCCTATCCTTGTAAGAAGAACTAGAGCAATTCGAGATGAACAAAATGTGGACTCTAGTTACAAGACCATGTGATAGAAATATCATTGGCACCAAGTGGGTCTACTGCAACAAGCTAGATGAAAGTGGAAAGATGGTAAGAAACAAAGCAAGGTTAGTGGCTGAAGTTTACAATCAACATGAAGGTATAGATTTTGATGAAACATATGCACATGTAGACAGACTTGAGTCCATTCGTATGTTGCTTACCGTTGCTAGTTATATGAATTTCCTTATATATAAAATGGATGTTAAAATTGCATTTTTGAATGGTACAATTGAGTAGGAAGTGTATGTTGCACAACCTCCATGCTTTGAACTTGATAGTTTGTGTGATACCCCGTGCAATCAAAACGTTATTAACTGATGCAGAAGTGAATACTTAGCAGCATAATTACTGAAAATCACTAAAAATTAAAAACTTTTTGTACTGAGATCCACAAACTGTAAAACTCTTTCATAAAGAAACAAAGTAAGTTAATTACATTCTGACACATCAGTACATCTCTGTATCATCTCATCTCGATAGTCATAACATTAACTGCCTTGTTAAACTATACATGAGAAGTATACAAAAATCTCGAGGCATCAAGCCAAAAATCTCAGATCTATATAAACCATCTAGTGACTCCTAGGACCTGAGAGTACAGAGACGACACATAGGACTCTCTATGTACAAAACCTAACAGATAGTGTCTCCACCTGTGGATCACTGCTGTCCTTATTGTTGTTGCTGCTGCTGCTGTGACTGCTGTTGCTGCTCACCCACTGATGGGTTTCTTCTTCCTCGGTGTCTACCTAAAAAGTTGAATCCCACGGGGGTGAGACAATTGAAAATTGTCCCAACGAGAGTTATAACTCTTCACCAGAAACATTGTTATTGCAGATAATAGAATAACAATGAGCAGTAAAATTATAAATATTCAACAGCAGATAAATTATTGAATAAGATATGCAGAGCAGTATTCTCTATGCAATCATTTCAATTATAACTTGATTAAGCATCCAATCATTTATTCAATAAGGAATATGAAGAACATGTATATTAATTATCCAACTAGGACATAATAAACAATGTATCATCAAACATTGATTCTCGTAGTTCAACCCTAAGCAATTATGCTACACAACTAATTACATTTTACAAACATACTTATGCCCTGAGGAGATGAGGTATACCGCTCATACTCCTACCGACCATTGCGAAATCGAAATCGGTACCATACATAGGTCATCAGAAGAGGCAGATTTCTATGACCTCATCATCCTCAGTCAGTGTGAGGAACAACATGCAGGACATCTTGTGTCTCTACTAAAATAGCTTTCCAGGGTATTCTGGCAACTTCTCTATTAGAGTTACAGTGGCATGCTGTACTCTCTTCGCCATCGAGGGATTTCTTGTTTATCTCACATCGATGCGACATTAACATCATCATCAGGAGATTAGTGATACATCATCCCAGCATATACATATAATGAAGGATTGAGGGATTTAATGTTTATCTTGCATCAATTCCTCCATTAGGACGTAAGGATATTCACGTCCATAACCCCCACATACTCAAAAGTATGCTCTCCAGGAGTTCCCTTAGGAAAACCTGTTTCACCATCATCCAACTTCTGACGATGATGGATCTATGGTCATGGCTCTACATGATATCATTTCACTTGATTATTTAAGTACATTACATCATTATTTTAGCATCAGACATGTTTTCAAGCATAAATCATTATAACAGATGCCATAAAGAAACAGTACTATTTTATCAAGTTCATTTCACTGCTTTATAAACATTGGGATCTCAATCCCTTATCAGCTCATTATCATAATTCAAGAATATGGATATTCAAACCCTTAGATCATCAATATACTTGTTACCACTCTAATAGGTAACATGATGCCATCAAGTCATTTGACAGTGTAAACATAATAATTGCAATGCATGTATTTCACATGGCTCTTAAAGCCTATCAATTTCTTTTGTTACCTTTCACTAGGAAACATAGCATATCTCATGAAGTACTTTAAATAAACAAAGCATCATAACTCATACCTGGCTATGTTCAATATCTCATAAAACCTGCATGGTTAGTACAGATGATAACAGATACATCAATTTCATATCAGTATAATGCAAAACAATGATAACTTCACTATTCATGGGTTGCACCACTATGCCCTCACTATGGTTAGGGTTTCCCTTTTTCAATTTCTTTAGGGTTAATCAATCCCTTAGCTCAATTAGGATTAGTGACTCATTATTTCATTATCCAATCATAGAGCTTCATGCTATAAAGCATAACCCAGAATTAGGGTTTCATACTTTCATTTACTTTATTTGGAATTAGGATTTACTATTCACATGGCATCACCCTTGATTAGGGTTCATATTCAACATACCCTGAATTAGGGTTTACTATTCACATCACATCACCCTAGGTTAGGGTTTACTAATCACATCACATCACCCTAGGTTAGGGTTCACTAATCACATCACATCACCCTAGGTTAGGGTTTACTAATCACATCACATCACCCTATGTTATGGTTCACTAATCACATCACATCACCCTATGTTAGGGTTCATATAAGAAGTCTTTTCTCTCTCATCCCCTATAGGATGATATTAGCTTCAACCTTGATTAGGCTAAGTCAACTCAACATGAAAGAGAATTGACATATGGACTATGTCCTTATCACCATGATCATTAAAGCTTAATTACTTAATGGGTACTAATCACACTATCCCATTAAGATACAATTACTATAATCATCTTTGATTACATCATGTATTAAACAATTAACCAACTTGACCTTTAACCACCTTAGGTATCCATGCGGTTTTGGTTAATTATCCACCAAACGGTCTTGAACATATAGACCCCAAATGGTCTTGCACAAACCACTGAAACTGTTTGGTAAAGTTGCACACTTAAGACCGTTTAGTAAAGTAGGTGGTTTAGACCATTTGCCAAAGTTGACTTCTGAGATCGTTTGTTAAAGGTGGTCACATGAAACCATTTACTAAAGTAGACCCCCAAAACTGTTTGCTAAAGTAGACTTTTGAAAACGCATGAACCCAAACGGTTTGGGATCGTTTGGTCCCAAACGGTCTTGTGACCGTTTAGTCCCAAACGGTCTTGAGACCATTTGGACTCAAAAGGTCTTGAGACCGTTTGGTCCAAACCCACTTCAAAACCGCAAGGACCAAAAAGGGTCTCAACCACTTCAATTAAATTAGGGTTTCTAATGTTGGTTCCTTCAACCATTGAATACATGTAACCAATCATCAATTGGACTTATCATCATACTTCAATTGAGTTAATTAGGTCAACCTTCAACTGATTTGACCCTCAATTCACCCTCAATTGGTCATCAATTAGGGTTTGAATCACTTGAATTAGGGTTTAGAATCAATGACTCTTCAACATTAACCAATGTGAGTCTAATTGATTTGAAACCATTGAACCATCATCCAATTTGGACATGACCTGACCCCAAATAGTCTTGAGGTCATTTGGATGACCTCCAAACGGTCTTGAGATCGTTTTTCCAAGTCAACATCAAAAACCAAGTCAACCAATTTAGGGGTTGGCTCATTAGATTGATCACTAAGTCAACAATTGAATATACTTCAACCTAGTACCTTTAGATCTTCAATTGGTCAACCATGCTTAACCCTAGACCTCCAAATGGTCTTGGGTGATCACCAAACGTTCTTGAGACCTTTTGGGTGATCCCCAAATGGTTTTGAAACCGTTTGAGTCATCCAACCCAAGTTTCAAACTTATTTAATTATCAATTCAACACCTAACCCGATTAGGGTTTTGGTGATTGTTGGACCTTCAACTAGTGAACCAATTGAAGTTAATTAATAATTATTGATATAGAATTGACCTAAATTATTCTCAATAGGTCTCCAAATGGTCAACGCTTTGTCAAAGCCACCAAACGGTCTTGGACCGTTTGCTTCTATGCGGTTTAGGTGAAACTATTTGCATTCAAATGGTTTGAAACCGTTTGCTCCCAAACGGTTTGGGAAACCGTTTGAGCAACAAAAGCAAACTGTTTGGTAAAGTAAATTTTTGGATAATAATCTTATTCCTTCGTGTATCCAAGAACAATTTCTGTACTTCACGGAAGTTTTAGCAAGAACTAAAAAGAGTATCTAAGAAGAAAAGTAGCCAACAACTATTAAAAGTATGGATGCATTAGCAATGCTTAAGGGTTAGAGTTATAAAACCCACCTCTAGAACTGATCCCAAGCTCCAAGATCCATGGCTCTAATGGTGGATGGAGCTCCATCAGTTGTCCAAGGTCCGTCCTTCAACTTTTGGATGAACAAGATGGCTAGAAATGAAGACTGTGTGAAGAAAACCATTAATCAAGCCTTGTTTTAGGGTTTCCACCATGAATCTGAGATAGATGATGATCCAAACTTACCAACAGGTTTGGTCGTCCTTCCTATACTCTAGAGCTCTCCTTTGGTCGGCCAAAGCAAGGTGAAAAGAGAAAGAAACTAAGGAAACAGTTCTCATGTGTATTGCAAAAGATATACATAAGAGATATGTATATGGGTTTTTAAGGAAATAGAAAAGAGAGTTATTTTCTTTAATTCCAACTAATTTCCAATAAATCCTCCTCCATTCCTTGGCCACGAATCCACCCTCTATTTCCTTGCAAAACTTTCTCCATAAATAATGGAAAAGGAACTAAGCACCTTAAAGAGATGTATATTAATATCCATCCTTTTATTGGATATTGTTTTATATTATATTAATGTGAATGGCTTCCACTCAACCAAGATCTTTTTGTGCCCAAGCATGGCACAAGATCGTCCAACACTATTGAAAACACATCCTTCAATTTTTGTTTGAAGGGCTCCTTAATTAATATATTTCTTTTTGCACTAAATTATATTAAAGAGCCATTTATGCTTAAATCTTGATTACTTTAATGTCAAGATTTTCTCTCCTCCAAGATAATTCAAATGAGGCACCCTTCTCATTTTATTTGCTCTAATTGATGCCAAGAAACATGAGAGACCCTCTAGAAGTGATATTTTTCATATTGAACCCTAGGTTTTGGGTAATTTGCACATTACACCAAAACTAGGTTATAATGCACAAGGATTGCTCTACAAGCTTTATCTTGATGCCCAAGCTTGTGGAAATCATACCACTACATCATATTCATTCTTATGATGTCTCAACATCAGAGGAACATCTTATCATGTGCAATTTGCAAGTTAATCCCTCAACTTGGGTAATTTGCACTTTAGTCCAATTTAAACAAAACAAAGTTTCAACATTCTTCAAAAAGGACTGAAATTGAAATATAAGTTCCTCAAAAGCCTTAATTACTTTTCAAAGTATAAGAATAAGCATCTAATCAACTTAATTAGGCAAAACACCTAGGGTTAGTACATAACCTAAGTCAGGGATGTTACAAATTATCCACCCCTTACAAGGATTTTGTCCCCAAAATCATAAACAAAACATTTTAAGAGAAAAGAGTAGGGTATTTCCTCCTCATCTCTTCCTCTAGTTCCCATGTATCTTCTTAAACTCCACGGTGATTCTAGAGGACTTTTACAAGACTAATGTCTTTCTTTTTCAACTTCTTGATTCTTCTATCAAGAATCAACACAGGTACTTCTATATAAGATATATCATCATTTAACTCTACTTCCATAAGCTGCATAACTGATTCTATATCAAGATGACATTTCCTTAACATGGAAATGTGAAACACTGGGTGTAACTTTTGCAGCTCAGGTGGTAACTCTAGCTTATAAGCTACCTTTCCAATCCGTTCAATCATTGGATAAGGCCCCATAAATCTAGGAGCTAACTTTACTTTCCTTCCAAATCTAAGAACTCCCTTCCAGGGTGAGACCTTGAGGTACACTCTGCCTCCAACCTAGAATTCTAAAGGTCTACGACGCTTATCAACATAAGATTTCTGCCTATCCTGTGTAGTCTTTAACTGTTGTTGTATTATTTTAATCTTCTCAGTGGTCTACTGCACAAGATCAGGGCCCAAAAGTTAATATTCATCGATTTCATACCAACATAGGGGAGATCTAGAACGTCTACCATACAGGGCTTCATAAGGTGCCATGTCAATGATGTGTTGATAACTATTGTTGTAGTCAAACTCTATCAAACTTAGATGTAGATCCCAACTTCCTGTAAACTGGAGGACACATGCCCTAAGCAAGTCCTCTAAGGTCTGTATAGTCTTTTCTGACTGTCCATCAGTCTGAGGATGCAAGGCTGTACTAAACCTTAACTGTGTGCCTAAGGCTTTATGAAGTTGCTCCCAAAAATGACTCGTAAATTGGGGACCTCTGTCAGAAACAATGGTAACTGGGACCCCATGCAACCACACTATCTCATCTACATACAACTATGCCAGCTTCTCAGCAGAATAGGTTGTTTTGACAGGTAAGAAATGTGCTGACTTTGTCAACCTATCAACTATTACCCAAACGGAATCATGGCCTTTGGCTGTTTTGGGTAAACCAACCACAAAATCCATGGTCACATTATCCCACTTCCATTGTGGTATGGGTAAAGGTTGCATTGTTCCTGCAAGCTTCTGGTGTTCGACTTTAACTTGCTGACATATATGACACCACATAACAAACTCAACAACATCCTTCTTCAAACTAGGTCACCAATACATATCTTTCAAGTTATGATACATCTTGGTGCTTCCTGGATGCATAGCATACATTGAAGAATGAGCTTTTTCCAGGACTAACTTCCTCAAATTATCAACATCTGGTACTATCATCGTACCATGATAACAAGCTACTTGATCATCTGAATCATGGTAACCTTCTCATTTTTCACTATCATACTTTGATCTAATCTGTTGAACTACAACATCAGCTTGCTATGCCTCCTTAATCTGCTGTCTCAGAGTAGGTTTTATATGCATCTCAGCTAACAACCCGGATAACAATGATACTTTTAACTGTACATTGTCTTGCCTTAAAGAGATAAACATATCCCTCCTAGAGCACACCAAAGAATTCAACTGTGCTCTATCTAAGGCTGGTGTTGCTGATTTTCTACTTAAAGCATCAATAACTAAATTGGCCTTCCCTGGATGATAATCAATTGTACAATCGTAGTCCTTGATTAACTCCATCCAGTGGCGTTGCCTCATGTTAAGCTCATGTTGAGAGAAGATGTACTTTAGGTTCTTATGGTCTGTGAAAATTTGGATTGTCTCTCCATAGAGATAATGTCTCCAGATCTTCAAGGCATGGACTACAACAGCTAGTTCTAGATCGTGTGTTGGATAATTCTCCTCGTGTTTCTTAAGCTGTCGAGAAGCAAAATAAATCACTTGTTTATCCTGCATCAACACACATCCTAGTCCATTCTTAGAGGCATCACAAAAAACTATATATCCCTTCCCTTGTTCAGGTAACACAAGCACATGTGCACTTGTCAACCTTTCCTTTAACAACTGGAATGATTGCTGACACTTGTCACTCCAAGAAAAAGTAACATCCTTCCTGGTCAACTTAGTCAAGGGTAAAGCTATAGAACTGAAGTTCTTAATGAACCTCCGGTAATAGCCTGCCAACCCTAAGAAACTGCGAATCTCCTTCGGTGTCTTCGGCTGCTCCCATTGCAGGACATATTCTACCTTTTTAGGGTCAACACGAATACCTGAAACAGATATTACGTGTCCAAGAAAAGAAACTTCAGGTAACCAGAACTCACACTTGCTATACTTAGCATATAACTCATGCTCTCTTAGCAAAGTTAGAGCCTGACGAAGATGCTATTCATGCTGCTGAGCATCTCTACTGTAGATTAGGATGTCATCAATAAAGACAACTATACACTGATCAAGAAAAGGTCTAAAGATTCTATTCATGAGTTCCATAAATACAACTGGTGCATTAGTTAGTACAAACGACATAACTGTGAACTCATAGTGACCATACCTTGTCCTAAAGGTAGACTTAGGTATGTCACCCTCCTTAATACGCAGCTGATGATATCCCGACCTCAGATCTATCTTTGAGAAGACAGTCACACCACGTAACTGATCAAAGAGATCATCAATCCTCGGCAAAGGATACTTATTCTTTATTGTTACTTTATTTAATTTTCTGTAATCAATGCACAACCGCATTGATCCATCCTTCTTTTTAACAAAGAGGACCGGAGCACCCCAGGGTGAAGTGCTTGGTCGAATGAAACCCTTCTCAAGCAACTCTTGTAGTTGTTTCTTGAGTTCTGCCATCTCAGCAGGCGCCATCCTATACGGTGTTTGTGCTATTGGTTGTGTGCCTGAGATTAGATTAATCTCAAAATCAATCTCTCGGGGTGAAGGTACACCTGGAAGTTCTTTAGGAATCACATCTTCAAATTCCCTGACTATAGGAACTTCAATAGGGTTAGAACTCTCCATGGTGGTATCTACCACATGGGCCAAGAATGCATAACATCCTTGCCTCATCAACTTTTCAGCAACCATAGCTGACACAAGACAGGTTGGAAGAATCTTTGTATCTCCTTGAAAGATCCATGTGTCACTATCATCTGTGAACACAGCTTGCTTGGACTCACAATCCATGACAACCTTATACTTTTCTAGGGTATCCATCCCAAGGATTATATCAAACCCATGCATCTCAAGTGGTATAAGATCCATTTGAATGCGATGTTCAGAAAAAGAAAGAATGCAGGGAGAACACACCTCCTGCAACACAGCAGATCCCATTAAAGGAGTTTCTAACTTCAAACTCTCTGCCCTATTAATAACTGTCATATTGCAGTCAAGAATCACTCTTCGAGTGATAAAGGAGTGTGTAGCACCCATATCAATTAAAATAGATATGATGCAGTATGTAGACATATCAGAATAAACAACTTCATATGACCTGTCACAACCTGAGGGTTGATCACTGCATCAGGGGGATTCATCGCATAGAATCTCACCGTCGCCTGTGGTTGATTCGGTGCTCGATGATTGGGTGCTAATGATCCAGCTTGGGACGCTTGTCCACATCCTCTAGCACCACCTGGAAACTATCTCCTTTGAGAACCTTGCTGACTCTGCCTTTGAGGTTGTCACACTTGCCTCTCGGGCTCTGTAATCCTTCATCAGATGTCCCACCTTTCCACAGATATAACAGCTCCTGATCCCTTACTGTGGTCTGGATGGTCCTGTGACCGACACAAATGCTGAGCTACGAGCTCCTTCTAGTGGTAAACTTCATCCTCTACCCCTATTTGACGTCCACTGTGTCTGGGTACTGAATCTAGGTGGTGGTGTAGGCATAGAAAACCTTGGTCTCTTGAAACCTTTGGATGAGGATCCTTGGAACCAGGGGTACATCTTCTTGTTATTGGTCTGTCACTTCTCCGTCACAGACCTCTCTATCCTCCTAACAGACTCCACAAAGGTAGCAAATCTTTCCCTATTATCTAGAGCAGACACAGGGGTGGTCAACTCAGTGTTTAACCCCTTCTCAAAACACTGAATCCTTTCTTCATCTGTAGTTGCCATATGCAGACAGAACCACAAAAGCTCCATGAACTTAGCCTCGTATTCGCTAATGTTCACCGGTCCTTGTCTTAACCTCTCAAACTGAGAGATTTTCTCATCCAGAAACATCTTAGGAAAGTATCTGTTGACAAATTCCCGTCGAAATACTTCCCATTCGATCTCGACACCAGGCCTTTTCCCCTCCTATATGGTCCACCAGTGACCAGCACTCCCCTTAAGAAGGTACACAGCATGTCTAACCTTCTCAGCTTCTGGGATGTTCAGGATTCTAAAGGCCTTCTCTAACTCAGTTAACCACATGTCAGCATCTGCTGGGTCAGCTGTCCCAGCATATTCTGTGGCTCCAACCCGGCATAGTCGTTCAAACCTCTTGCCGACTCCCAGTCCTTCATGGTGGGTAGGTGCCCTAGGTGTAGGTATAGGCATCCTATCAGTCATGTGAGTCATGGTAGTCATAAACTGCCCAAACATGGTTTGGAAGGCTGGGTTCCCCATGTCAGCTGGATTGAACTGGGGTGGTTCAGGTACAGGTTCCTCCCTTCTTTGGTCTCTTACACCTCCTCCGGGTGCAACGACACTACTCTCTAAAACATGTTCCTCGTGTGATCCAGACATCTTTAGTTTTCTCTTCTCCTCCTATATGAGCAGAAGATACTATCAGATATACTGGGAGATACTAGAACAGACTCAACAACCTTAGTCCTATGTCTCTATAGACTCAACGAACCTAGAGCTCTGATACCACTAAATGTGATACCCCGTGTGATCAAAACATTATTAACTGATGCAGAAGCGAATACTTAGTAGAGAAATTACTAAAATCACTAAAAATTAAAAACTTTTTGTACTGAGATCCACAAACTGTAAAACTCTTTCTTAAAGAAACAAAGTAAGTTAATTACATTCTAACACATCAGTACATCTTTGTATCATCTCATCTCGAGAGTCATAACATTAACTGCCCTGTTAAACTGTACATGAGCAGTATACAAAAATCTCGAGGCATCAAGCCAAAAATCTCAAATCTATATCAACCATCTACTGACTCCTAGGACCTGAGAGTACAGAGACGACACATAGGACTCTCTATGTATAGAACCTAACAGACAGTGTCTCCACCTGTGGATCACTGCTGTCCTTGTTGTTGTTGCTACTGTTGTGACTGCTGTTGCTGCTCACCCACTGATGGGTTTCTTCTTCCTCGGCGTCTACCTAAAAAGTGGGTGAGACAATTGAAAATTGTCCCAGCGAGAGTTATAACTCTTCTCCAGAAACATTGTTATTGTAGATAATAGAATAAAATTATAAATATTCAACAGCAGATAAATTATTGAATAAGATATGCAAAGCAGTATTCTCTATGCAATCATTTCAATTATAACTTGATTAAGCAGCAAGTCATTTATTCAATAAGGAATATGAAGAACATGTATAGTAATTATCCAACTAGGACATAATAAACAATGTATCATAAAACATTGATTCTCGTAATTCAACCCTAAGCAATTATGCTACACGGATAATTACATTTTACAAACATACTTATGCCCTGAGGAGATGAGGTATACCGCTCATACTCCAACCGACCATTGCGAAATCGAAATCGGTACCATACATAGGACATCAGAAGAGCTGGATTTCTATGACCTCATCATCCTCATTCAGTGTGAGGAAAAAATGCATGACATCTTGTGTCTCTGCTAAAATAGCTTTCCAGGGTATTCTGGCAACTTCGCTATTAGAGTTACAATGGCATGCTGTACTCTCTCCACCATCGAGGGATTTCTTGTTTATCTCACATCGATGCGGCATTAACATCATCATCAGGAGATTAGTGATACATCATCCCGTCATATACATATAATGAAGGATTGAGGGATTTAATGTTTATCTCACATCAATTCCTCCATTAGGACGTAAGGATATTCGCGTCCATAACCCGCACATGCTCAAAAGTATGCTCTCCAGGAGTTCCCTTAGGAAAACCTATTTCACCATCATCCAACTTTTGATGATGATGGATCTATGGTCAGGGCTCTACATGATATCATTTCACTTGATTATTTAAGTACATTGCAACATTCTTTTAGCATCAGGCATGTTTTCAAGCATAAACCATTATAACAGATGCCATAAAGAAAGAGTACTATTTTATCAAGTTCATTTCACAGCTTTATAAACATTGGGATCTCAATCCCTTATCAGCTCATTATCATAATTCAAGAATATGGGTATTCAAACCCTTAGATCATCAATATACTTGTTACCACTCTAACAGGTAACATGATGCCATCAAGTCATTTGACAGTGTAAACATATATAATAATTGCAATGCAGGTATTTCACATGGCTCTTAAAGCCTATCAATTTCTTTTGTTACCTTTCACTAGGCAACATAGCATATCTCATGAAGTACTTTCAATAAACAAAGCATCATAACTCATACCTGGCTATGTTCAATATCTCATAAAACCTGCATGGTTAGTATAGATGATAACAGATACATCAATTTCATATCAGTATAATGCAAAACAGCGATAACTTCACTATTCATGGGTTGCACCACTATGCCCTCACTATGGTTAGGGTTTCCCTTTTTCAATTTCTTTAGGGTTAATCAATCCCTTAGCTCAATTAGGATTAGTGACTCATTATTTCATTATCCAATCTTAGAGATTCATGCTATAAAGCATAACCCAGAATTAGAGTTTCATACTTTCATTTACTTTATTTGGAATTAGGATTTACTATTCACATGGCATCACCCTTGATTAGGGTTCATATTCAACATACCCTGAATTAAGGTTTACTAATCACATCACATCACCCTAGGTTAGGGTTTACTAATCACATCACATCACCCTAGGTTAGGGTTCACTAATCACATCACATCACCCTAGGTTAGGGTTTACTAATCACATCACATCACCCTATGTTAGGGTTCACTAATCACATCACCCTATGTTAGGGTTCATATAAAAAGTCTTTTCTCTCTCATCCCCTATAGGATGATATTATCTTCAGCCTTGATTAGGCTAAGTCAACTCAACATGAAAGAGAATTGACATATGGATTATGTCCTTATCACCATGATCATTAAAGCTTAATTACTTAATGGGTACTAATCACACTATCCCATTAAGATACAATTACTATAATCATATTTGATTACATCATGTATTAAACAATTAACCAACTTGACCTTTAACCACCTCAGGTATCCATGCGGTTTTGGTTAATTATCCACCAAACAGTCTTGAACATATAGACCCCAAACGGTCTTGCACAAACCACTGAAACCATTTGGTAAAGTTGCACACTTAAGACAGTTTAGTAAAGTAGGTGGTGTAGACTATTTGCCAAATTTGACTTCTGAGATCGTTTGCTAAAGGTGGTTACATGAAACCGTTTACTAAAGTAGACCCCCAAAATCGTTTGCTAAAGTAGACTTTTGAAAACTCATGAACCCAAATGGTTTGGTATCGTTTGGTCCCAAATGGTCTTGAGACCATTTGGACTCAAACGGTATTGAGACCATTTGGACTCAAACGGTCTTGAGACCGTTTGGTCCAAACCCCCATCAAAATGACAAGGACCAAAAAGGGTTTCAACCACTTCAATTAAATTAGGGTTACCAATGTTGGTTCCTTCAACCATTGAATACATGTAACCAATCATCAATTGGACTTATCATCATACTTCAATTGAGTTAATTAGGTCAACCTTCAACTGATTTGACCCTCAATTGACCCTCAATTGGTCATCAGTTAGGGTTTGAATCACTTGAATTAGGGTTTAGAATCGATGACTCTTCAACATTAACCAATGTGAGTCTAATTGATTTGAAACCATTGAACCATCATCCAATTTGGACATGACCTGAACCCAAACGGTCTTGAGGTCGTTTGGATGACCTCCAAATGGTCTTTAGATCATTTTTCCAAGTGAACATCAAAAACCAAGTCAACCAATTTAGGGTTTGGCTCATTAGATTGATCACTAAGTCAACAATTGAATATACTTCAACTTAGTACCTTTAGATCTTCAATTGGTCAACCATGCTTAACCCTAGACCTCCAAACGGTCTTGGGTGATCACCAAACGGTCTTGAGACCGTTTGGGTGATCCCCAAATGGTTTTGAAACCATTTGGGTCATCCAACCCAAGTTTCAAACTTATTTAATTATCAGTTCAACACCTAACCCGATTAGGGTTTTGGTGATTGTTGGACCTTCAACTAGTGAACCAATTGAAGTTAATTAATAATTATTGATAGAGAATTGACCTACATTATTCTAAACAAGTATACAAATGGTCAACGCTTGGTCAAAGCCACCAAACAGTCTTGGACCATTTGCTTCTATGCGGTTTAGGTGAAACCGTTTGCATTCAAACGGTTTGAAACCGTTTGCTCCCAAACGGTTTGGGAAACCGTTTGAGCAACAAAAGCAAAGTGTTTGGTAAAGTAACTTTTGTATAATTATCTTCTTCCTTCATGTATCCATGAATAGTTTCAGTACTTCACAGAAGTTTTAGCAAGAATAAAAAGAGTATCTAAGAAGAAAAATAGCCAACAACTATTAAAAGTATGGATGCATTAGCAATGCTTAAGGGTTAGAGTTATAAAACCCGCCTCTAGAACTGATCCCAAGCTCCAAGCTCCATGGATCTAATGGTGGATGGAGCTCCAGTAGTTGTCCAAGGTACATCCTTCAACTTTTGGATGAACAAGATGGCTAGAAATGAAAATCGTGTGAAGAAAACCATTAATCAAGCCTTGTTTTAGGGTTTCCACCATGAATCCGAGGTAGATGATGATCCAAACTTACCAATAGGTTTGGTCATCCTTCCTATGCTACAGAGATCTCCTTTGGTTGGCCAAATAAAGGTGAAAAGAGAAAGAAACTAAGGAAACGGTTCTCATGTGTATTGCAAAAGATATACATAAGAGATATGTATATGGGTTTTTAAGGAAATAGAAAAAGAGAATTATTTTCTTTAATTCCAACTAATTTCCACTAAAGCCTCCTCCATTCCTTATACAAGAAGCCACTCTATATTTACTTGCAAAACTTTCTCCATTATCCAAGAAATAATGGAAAAGGAACTAAGCACCTTAAAGAGATGTATATTAATATCCATCCTTTTATTGGATATTGTTTTATATTATATTAATGTGAATGGCTTCCACTCAACCAAGATCTTTTTGTGACCAAGCATGGCACAAGCTCGTCCAAAACTATTGCAAACAGATCGTTCAACTTTTGGTTGAAGGGATCCTTAATTAATATATTTCTTTTTGCACTAAATTATATTAAAGAGCCATTTATGCTTAAATCTTGATTACTTTAATGTCAAGATTCTCTCTCCTCCAAGATAATTCAAATGAGGTGTCATTCTCATTTTATTTTCTCTACTTGATGCCAAGAAACATGAGAGACCCTCTAGAAGTGATATTTTTCATATTGAACCCTAGGTTTTGGGTAATTTGCACATTGCACCAAAACTAGGTTTTAATGCAAAAGGATTGCTCTACAAGCTTTATCTTGATGCCCAAGCTTGTGGAAATCATACCACTACATCATATTCATTCTTATGATGTCTAAACATCATAGGAACATCTTATCATGTGCAATTTGCAAGTTAACCCCTCAACTTGGGTAATTTGCACTTTAGTCCAATTTTAACAAAACAAAGTTTCAACATTCTTCAAAAAGGACTGAAATTGAAATATAAGTTCCTCAAAAGCCTTAATTACTTTTCAAAGTATAAGAAAAAGCATCTAATCAACTTAATTAGGCAAAACACCTAGGGTTAGTACATAACCCAGGTCAGGGATGTTGCAGTTTGCCTAACCATGTTTATCTATTGCAAAAATCTCTCTATGGTCTCAATCAAGCATCTCTAGCTTGGTATGAGAAACTAAAGAACTTTTTGTTAGATCATGGAAATATCATGGGCAAAGTAGATTCTGCCTTGTTTCTCAAACATACTTCTAACAACTTTTTTTGTCATTCAAATTTATGTTGATGATATCACTTTTGGTGGAACTAATCTTGATCTTCGCAAGGAGTTAAGTGATCTTATGTTTGAGATGAGCATGATGGGTGAGCTTACTTATTTCCTCGACTTTCAAATCAAGAAAACTAAATATGTGAACTTCATCAACCAAGGCAAGTACACAAGTGAGCTACTTAAGTGTTTTAGGATGGAGAACACCAAGGTGAAGGAGACTCCCATGTCGAACACCGCCAAACTTGAAAAAGATGAAGAAGGTGAGAATGTGGATGAGAAGCTCTATAGAGGTATGATTGGAAGCTTACTATATTTAACTACCTCTAGATCTGACATAATGTTTAGTGTTGGCTTGTGTGCTCACTTTCGATCATATCCAAAGAAATCACATCTTATAGTTGTTAAAAGGATTTTAAGGTACTTAGTCAAGACCCAAAATTTTGGACTATGGTATTCTAGGTCAAGGGACTTTACTCTTACAGATTATAGTGATGTTGATTAGGCAGGATGTTTGATTGATAGAAAGTGCTCAAGTGGCACTTGCTTCCTCCTAGGACCATGCTTGGTGTCTTAGTTTTCTAAGAAATAGGGCACAATGGCTCCAAGACTTTAACATTTATTTTGATGCTGAGGCTGAATACATTGCATCCGAGAGTTGTTGTACCCAGGTTCTATAGATGAAGCAAATGCTCCAAAATGTAAACATTTATTTTTATGTTTCTCCTATCTTTTTTGACAATACTAGTACAATCTATTTATCTTACAATCCTATATTTCATAGTAGAGAGAAGCATATAGAGGTTCTTTATAATTTTCTTTGTGATTACATTGCCAAAAAGGATATTTATATCACACACGTGCACACAGAAAATCATATTGGTGAACATTTTTACTAAACCTCTAGCTAGAGAGTAATTAAATTTTATTAGATCTAAACTGCTCATAACTTCTTTGGATGAATCTGATATGCCCTCTAGGTAGTTATTATCTATCCTATATGCTTTGATCATGTCTTGATCAGCCTTGCTTGCTAAAATGCTAAAATTTTCATGTTCTCATGCCTTGCTTTTTCACTTATTTTGGGTATTTTTTTTGCAAACGATGATTTTATTACTATATAGTACCCAATGATGAGTGATATGTGCCTAATTATGTTTAAAATGCAAAATGGACTAGAAAAATATTAGCACTCAAATGGCTAGAAATTAAAATATCTAAAGTTGGGACAAAACTTCTATCGATCGAGTTGCCAACTCGACTGATTGGTGGCTGAGGGCTTTTGTAAAAAGCCATTCGATCGAGTTTCTTTCTCACAAAACTCGACCAATGGCCAGTCTGGAATAAAACTTAAGTAGGTTTCTATCGACTATTCTCCCTCTCAACTAGAGAAAAGTCGACCGATTCCTCGTCCAACTCTCAACCCTAGTCTCGACCTCCCCACTGCTAGCCCTATCTAGCCCTTATTTGACCTTCCTATCCCCTTTTCCTATCTGCCCTAGGTGTTTAGGCAGATTTTGGTGGTCCTTCTCTTGCGTTTGGTTTCTCAATCCTCTTCATTTTGCCTTCATGGTCTTAAATAGGAGAAAGAGAGATGCCCCTTCTAGAGAACCATCATCTTCTTCCAACTCTCTCCTCATTCCCTTTGATGACACCTTCTTTGTTTCCAACAAAGATCTACATTAGTACAAGGAGCTCCTTCCTAGGAATCTTTTCCCTTTCCATGCCTTATTTGATCCTCATTCGGGCAAACAAGAGGTTATAGATGAGGTTGTTGAGTTACTTTATGACAATCACCTTACAACTCTGAGTGTTGAACGTTGGTGCTTCCACAATTCCATGACAAGCACTAAGTTAGTTCATGAATTCTACAAAAATCTATCATGGAATTATGAAACTATTGTACCCCCTCCTAATACTCAAGTCATTATCACTTCCATGATTTATGGTAAGAAATTCACTATCTCAGAAGATACATTGAATATCTTTCTCAATGGTACTGAGGTAACTGACACATGGTGGAAAGACTATCTTGAGTATTTTGACCTCCTTGACCCTAAGTCTTTCTACAAGCAATATGATTCCTGACATTTATAAATTCTTGAAGAAGCCTTAGACACCCTATAGGAAGAAATCCACCATCCCATCCTCTTCCTTGGGTCTCAAAAAATGCATACTTGCATTGACATTCAACTGAAATATTCACCCCAAAAATATTCAAACTAAAATTGTAGAGAATGCCCCAGTGATTATGTTTTGTCTTTTGAAGAACATATGAGTCAAGTGGTCTAGTTACATTCTTCACCATATGATCTACTTTGACTCCGGGAAGACTATCGTGGCACCCACCCACCCTACCCTATCTTGATCTGTGGTCTCTTCACCTTTGTGACTAAGAAGTCTCTTTTTCATGATTTTCATTACAATCCATCTAGAAAAGGATTTTAGATCAGTGAGACCACTATCAACAAAACCTTTTTTCCTACATCTTCTTCCACCACACCTGGAGCCTCTACCTCCACCTAGGCACCTCCACCTGTATCACCCTCCCAACCTACCCGTGCCTCATTTCATGTATCCAATGAATCCCTCATGGGTTACATGGTACATCAATAGGCGTACAACCTATAGGTTCAGGAGAATCTGCATTAGGATCTTTGTCAGATCATGTCAACCATGATCCTATCATGTGCTCATCCTTACCATGCCTACCAACCCTACCCAGGTGGTGATTATGCTTCCTATGCATATAATCACTTCTACACGCTCCCATAGATACCCTACTTGCAGGACTTGGCACTTTTGCTCCCACTTTCCCTTAGGCAAAGGAGCTCCATAATCTTGGCATGACTTGGGACGAGAAGAATGCCATGTGGCCCAATAATGGTTTCGATCCCTCTACCAATGAGGAGATGCCCGACCAGGTTGATGAGGAAGTTGCTACTGATGACGAGGAGGCATTTTAGGATGATGGCCCTAAGGATAATGATGATGGCTTTGTTGGTGGCTTTGGTGATGAAGGTGAATCTACAACACCTTCAGATGGAGATGATGACTATGATCCTGAAGCTGATGATGATGATGATGTTGATGATGATGATGTCGTAGACATATATTCCATAGATGTTTAGAAGTTTTAGTTTTTAGCTCTTAGAATATGATCATATATATCTTTCTATATCTTTTTGTACTAAAAACATCTGGGCACATTATCTGAGTTGTACTATTCCTATCATCTCATTGTTTTCATCATTTTGTCTTATAGTTGCATGAGAACATGCCTCTATGTTGTAACCTTAATCTTCTATATCATCACTCTATGTATGTTCTATCATGTGAGTTATTGGTATGCTTTCCATATCTTGATTATGACATTGGTTGCTTGTTTCTCTCTCGTCTCTATTTGATGTGTGTTATGTGGTTGCCTATTTTTATCTTATGGTTGGATGTTTTGGTTGTGCCTGCATAAGACCCTTTTTTATGCTCTTCTACCCGTCATACTTTTTGATAATGCCAAAAGGGGTAGAGAAGGTTGATGTTTTGTAGCTCAAACATATTTGTTTTACTATCTATGTGATCCTTTTCTTGCCTAAGTATATGTTTATCATGTGACTTGGTAGAGGACCATGTAGTATACATGTTATATAGCTTTGTGTAGAAAGATTAACAATGTAGGAAAGAGTGAGCATAGATTGAGGGGGAGCAGTTCATATTATTAAAATTATGAATCCCCTTGCAATTCATAAGGCCAAGGTATAACTTTACATATCCTTTTAGATATGTTGAGAATTGTTTGTCATTGTCAAAAAGGGCGAGAATGTTGACTTGAGAGTAATACATTGTCCAGATTTTGATAAGGACTTAACCATTCCATTCACATGTATCTAATATGTTTGTTTGAGATTGATTTCAGGTATTAGGTACATGAAAAGGATCAAATTACACTAGCCCGAGCTTGTCCAAGTTCAAGTCAAAAGCAATACAAATGTGTAATTTGGGAAAACACTCCAAATCACCTTAGAATATTTTTGGAATCATTTATATTGATGATATGACTTGTAAATAAGATGATAAGGACACTTAATTCCATTATTTGATCACTTAAAAATCATTTTTGAAAATTTGCCACAACAACTTAATCGGTCGAGTTTGGATCTCGACCGATCTGAGATAGAGTTTTAGAAATGGTTGCATCGGTTGAGTTGGACACTCACAAAACTTGACTGAACAACTTTCTGACCAAAGTTGATTTTGACTGATCGGTCGAGTTACCCCAGGACAAACTGGACCAATAGTTTGAAAATTGGCTTTGTCAGATAGTGGATCGATCGAGCTACCTTTATTGAAACTCGACCAAATGCATTGTATGGAAAATGCAGAAAAAGTGATTCCAATAGTTGGAGAGTTGCTAGAAACAAAAATAAATTTGTTGCAAGTTGTAAAATGGCTATTTTTCATTCTTAAGTGATCCCACACTCAAAGGAACACCCCCATCTATAAATAGGACCTCTTGGAGTTCATTCCAAGGTTTCTCATTCATGATATCCTTGGTCCTTGCTATAGTTCAGTGTGCTACAACCATTTGAGCCCCTTTCTCTCTCTCATTTATATAGCATTTCATGATTATGAGTGAGTTATGTATGTTGTAAGAGAGCTACTTCATTTTTATCTTGTAAATCTCTCCATCATTCCATCTTTCCAACCCCCTTTCTCAAAGGGCAAAGGCTGAAGTGATATTCTCTGAGTGAAGGAGGAGTTATTGTTCTTCTTCAAGGCTGAAGAATGAGTAATGATCTTCTCCAAGTGAAGGAGAAGATCTTATTCAAGGTTGAATAAGGAGTTGTTGTTCTCCTTTTCAATATGTTAAGAATGGTTTGTTATTGTCAAAAATGGGGAGAATGTTGACTTGAGAGTTATACACTGTCCATATTTTGATAACGACTTAACCATTCCATTCATATGTATCTAATACATTTGTTTTGGACTGATTTCAATTATTAGGTACATGAAAATGATCAAATTACACAAGCCCTAGCTTGTCCAAGTTCAAGTCAAAAGCACTGCAAATGTGCAATTTGGGAAAAAATTCCAAATCACCTTAGAATATTTTTGTAATCATTTGGATTGATGATATGACTTGTAAATCAGATGATAAGGACACTTAATTCCATCGATTGATCACTTAAAAACCATTTTAGAAAATTTGTCACAACAACTTAATCGGTCGAGTTTGGATCTCGACCAATCTGTGATGGGTTTTTGGAAATGGTTGCATCGTTTGAGTTGTACACTCACAGAACTCGATCGACCAACTTTCGGACCAAAGTTGATTTTGATTGATCGGTCAAGTTACCCCAAGACAAACTCGACCAATAGTTTGAAAATTAGCTTTGTCGGATAGTGAATCGATCGATTTACCAGTGATTGGAACTCGACCGAATGCACTGTATGGAAAACACCGAAAAAGTGATTCCAATCATGGAGAATTGTTAGAAATGAAAATAGATTCGTTACAAGTTGTAAAATGGCTATTTTTCATTCTTAAGTGATCCCACACTCAAAGGAACACCCCCAACTATAAATAGGACCTTTTAGAGTTCATTTCAATGTTTCTCATTCATGCTATCCTTGGACCTTATTATAGTTGAGTGTGATACAACCATTTGAGCCCATTTCTTCCTCTCATTTACAAAGAATTTCATGATTATGAGTGAGTTAGGCATGTTTTAAGAGAGATACCTCATTGTTACCTTGTAAAGCTCTCCATCTTTCCATCTTACCAATCCCCTTTCTCAAAGAGCAAAGGTGGAAGTGATTTTATCCGAGTGAAGGAGGAGTTTCTATTCTTCTTCAAGGCTGAAGAAGGAGTGAAGATATTCTCTAAGTGAAGGAGAAGGACAAGGTAGAAGATCCAAGGAGCTTGGTGGGTAAATCCTCAAGGATGAAGACTTGTTGCAAGGAGGATATGTCCAAGGAGAAGGAATCAAGCTGCTTATAAGAGTGGGTAAGACATGTGGTGAGGTAGAAGACTAGTTGTTGGATAGGTAAGCACTTGGGTAAGGTGGTCTTCTTGTATCTCTTATAATGGAATATAATTATACATGGAATGCAAAGTCCTAGAGGTTGAACTCTCTAGGTAGTGGATTGATAGTCTCCTAGTTTGGAGATTGGAACCACTCTAAACACCTTTTCCATGTGTTTATTTCAATATCTCTCATCCTTGCTATGCTTGCTAGATTTGACTTCAAATTCACTTTTAGCATTTGGTTTCAATTGATATAATTTGAAGGTCTAACTATTCTTGTGCAAGTTAATAGAGCCTTAGATCCAATAGTGCTTACTTATTGTATTCTTGGGATGGACTTGACTAGGTGACCTTAATGAGATTAAGAACCTAGAGGAATAAAGATGTCATATATTTCATATGATGAATTATTGACATCGAGTTGTGTTCATGAATTACATATTACGAAAGTGGTAATTGTTACTGAGTTTCAAGAATGACGACTAGCCCCACAGACCACCACTAGCCTTAACTGCGCACTTTATGCTCATTCACGTACAAGTCAGATAAACTTCCTGACTGGTCACCCATCCTAGTACTACTACAAGATGAGCATGCTTAACTATGGAGTTCTTTAGTGATGGGCTCCCTAAAAAGGAGGTGCACATTGGTGAGATGGGTAGTCCAATCATTCCTTTTAAGATCATTTTATCCGAGCCCTCAAGTCCTGGGTTGTTACAATCTCCCCCACTTAGACTTTTAATGTCCTCATCAAGGCTCAATTATATGGCCTCCCAATATTTCTCCATTTCAGTGCAGACCCAAACGACCCATGTACACCCAACTCCCGATCATGACTAACAACGCAAGAGTGTCTCCATCACCATGGATAGCCCTTTCCAACATGTCTAAACTGCATGGCTCAAAGACTGGCATGCCACAAGCCCAAGTGGGCCCCACCTACTAGAGAGGTTATGGCTCTGATATCATTTGTAATGCCTGGATCCACTACCTAAGGCTCCAGTAGAGTTTCAAGAATGACGATTGGCCCCACAAACCACCACTAGCCTTATATGTGCACTTTATGCTCACTCACACACAAGCCTGGCTTGTTACACCTACCTTAATAATTAAGTTATCAGTCTCAACATTGGCTATGAAATAACATGATTATTGTAGATCTTGTCTCACTAGAATATTTCTTGTTGTGATTTTTTGAATTAATAGTAATGACTATTACTTTAAATTCTATAGTCAGATCCTAGTTAATTAAAGTCCAAATTGACTATGTTAGTCATATCTTTGAAATCTAATTAATTTTTAAATTAATTGACTTGTGCAACATATCTTCTGTTTAGATCAATATAAAACACTAGCAGAAATTTAAAAACTTAATGGGAATAACTTCAACAACTAGTTTAGGATGTTGAGAATTGTTCTCAAATGTGAGCATAATCTCTTTGTCCTAGACACACCAATACGTAATGATCCAACTCCTAATGCACCTAGAGAAGAAAGGGATGCATACAAGAAGCATTATGATGAAGCTATGGACATGGAATGCTTAATGTTTTTCTTGACTAATCATAAACTTCAACATCATCACAAGAGAAAGGATGTTACTGAGATGATAACGCATCTCAAAAACATGTATCAAGATCAAGAAAAGCAAGGGAAGTATGATGTTTCCAAGGCCCTATTTAAGTGCAAAATGGCAGAAGGTGATCCAGTAGGACCCCATATACTCAAGCTAATTGGGTAGTAGAAAGTCTTGCAAGACTTAGATTTTCTTTAGGTCAAGAGTTGGCCAAAGGTGTCATCATATAATTGTTGTCAGATTCATAAAACAATTTGTCATGAATTACAACATGAATAATTTTTATAAGACATTGACTAAGCTACTTGGCATTCTGAGAATTACTTAGGAGCAAATGAAAGATAAGCCCAATTCCATGTTGATGGTTAGCAAAGAAAAAAGAAAGTACAAGGACAAAGAAAAAGATAGGAAAAGTTCTAAAGCTAGTCAAAAGTCTTTTGCATTAAAAGAAAAAGGAGTGGGTAAGACGTGAAATTTTCACCATTGTCACCGTGATGGAGATTGGAAAAGAATATACCCATCTACCTCGGGGAACTGAAGAACAAGAAGTAGGGGATAGAGATCTCCACTTTAGGTATATATGTTATTGAAGAAAATTTATCTACTTCTTCATCATGGGTATTGGATACTAGATTCCGATCTCATATATGTTCAAATATGAAAGATATGAAAAGAGGTAGACCTTTGAACAAAGGGGATGTGGACCTAATGGAGAAAGAGTTGTTTCCACTATAGTAGGTACATATATCTATGCCTAGTGGTCTTGTAATAGAGTTAGAAAATTGCTATTATGTAACTTCCATACATAGAAACATTATATTTGTATCTTGTTTGGAAAAAATGCTTTTGAGTTTTTAATAAATAATTGTCATGTTTTCATTTATAAAAATAAGATCTTTTATGGCATTGCCCCTGTGTATTATGGTCTTTATTTATTAGATCTTGAGAAAATTGTATATAACATAAATACCAAGAAATTACAACTCAATAACATAACAAAGCCTACCTATGTCACTATTTTCTAGGGCACATAAATGAGAAGCACATTTATAACTCCATAGAGATAGTTATTTGGACTCTTTTTATTTTTAATCAGAGAGACATGTGAATTTTATTTATTGGGCAAGATGAAAAAAGCATCATTCACTAGAAATAATGAGAGGGTGAGTAACTTATTGGGACTCATACATACTGATGTTTGTGGAGCTTTTAGCACAAGTTCAAGAGGAGGATATTAGTACTTCATTAGTTTTACTAATGACTTCAGTAGATTTGGATATGCGTGTCTCATGAAACACAAGGAATCCTTTGGAAAGCTGAGAGTTTGATCCCTTATGATGGATTGTGTTATTGTATCACAATGGAATCCACCTAGAACACCTCAAGATAATGGTGTGTCAGAAAAGATATGCTCTAGAAACTACCACATTTACACTTAACCGAGTACCACCCAAATATGTTAAGAAGATACCATATGAGATAATGGAATGAGAAACGTCCCAGTATGTCTTTCATGAAAATTTGGGGATGTGAAGCTTATGTCAAAAAGAAATTCTATGAAAAGCTTGGACCCAAACTGGACAAACAAATTTTTTCAAGTGTCCCAAGGAAACTAAGGATTACTATTTCTATATTCCATATGATACCAGTGTGTTTGTTGCCACAAATGCAACATTTCTTGAAAAGGAATTTATTTCTAGAGGAACTAGTGGGAAGAAAAGTAAAACATGAAGAAGTTCAAGATCAACAAGATAACATTGAACATGTGGAGGTAGATAAGGTAAAAGAGGAACCACAAACTATTGTGGAATCTCAAGTCAATGGTCTATTAGGACATGTCTTGACCCATAGATATATGACTCAAGACAATAATGTGTTGGTCATTGAAGATGATGAGTAAACTACCTACAATGAGTCTATTGAGGGACCAGTTGATGAGAAATTCCTTGAAGACATGATATATGAGAAAGGATTCCATGTATACCAACATGGTATGGACTTTTATGGATCCACCAGAAGGGGTAAAACCCATAGGGTGAAAATGGGTCTTCCAGAAGAAGATTGACATGGATGGTAATGCAAAAACCTACAAAGGTATACTGGTTTCAAAAGGTTTCAAACAAGTTCAACGTATTGATTATGATGAAACTTATTCACCAGTTGGCATGGTTAAATGATGTAGGACATGCCCCACATGTACGTACTTATGAGAGTAGGCGTCACTATGTTATTAGTTAGACTTTATTACCATGCTTTATTTTATTATGTCCTTTTTCTAATTTTGGTCTCTTGCAAAGTCAAGTGGTTTAGTCCCACATTGGCTATCACCTATTTAGTCTTTCTTTTAGAAGCCTATATAAAGGCTCTATATGTTTCCATGTAGAGACACAATTGATGAATGAGAATTATTCCCTTTTAGTCTTTAGCCATATCTCTTCTTTAATTCTATAGATAGGAATCAAATGGTATTAGAACCTAACCCAAAAAACATTAGGGTTAGGTCCCTTCTGTAATGGTTGTTGTTATCCACCAACCCGCTCCCCCAGTCATCTGTTGCCATCTTCAACCACACCCGTTGCCACCGCCACTACCTGTTTCTATCACCGCCTTATCCGTTATTACTGCCGCCAACTGCTACTGCTGCTAACCACTGCTTTCATTGCTGCTACCGCTGTTTCTATTGCCTACTGCCACCATCGACACCGCCCCTATCAGCTGCCGCCACTGACTTGTCTATTGTTGCCACCCTAGTCATTTCCTTCTGCGACCACAACCTCTGGCCCTGCTGCTACTTGCTGTTGCCTCCAACCACTGTCAACCACTACCTCAATGACAACAGGGCCCTAGGCTGCTAGTAAGAACCCCCCTGAAAAATTTTCATAGGGTCAGGGCACAAATATCTTATCTCCTCCTGAGGTATTTCTCTCCGTCAATATCAAAGACAAGGAAGCAATGATTGTCATTACTTTGGGTAAGATCTTTTCATTGCTTATTGCGCTATTTCTCATTTTTGGAAATTTTAGTACATTCACAAATGGGTCCATAGGGTTTTGATTCCTCCATCAAAAATTTGCCAAGTCCTATTTTTTGGAAAGGTTTTTCCTTGTTCAATGCACTACTTTTCTATCATATATTTGTCTGCATTGTTTTTTTCAATTGTTTTGCATTGTCCATTACAAAACTAAGTTTTCATTTGGCTCTATAATGTTTTGGATATTTCATTACAAATCATAATGTCTGATTGTAGGTCTACTAACCCGGTTTTAGAACCCATGTTGGAAGCAACCCCTACATCTTCCCAACCCCCATTTACCCTTGAGACTCTGGGTCAGTCAATCAATTCCATCATGGCTAAGCTTTGCACTATTTGCCAAATCCATACACTATAGGCCGGTTAGAACTCGACACCTTTTATGGTGTATGAGATGCCACCATATCCTGAACATGCACTACAAAGCCCCCTAAACCCTACTCTATTGCAATTCTACCCACCACAACTCCATGAGCCCCCTTCCTCCCACCCCTACGAAGAAGTTGATCCTTTTATCGAACCTGATACTTATTCACAACACTCATACGTGGAACCAAACCCCTATCAAGAACCCTACCATCACACACCCCAAACTGCTACTCCACAAGCACTCTATGCAACACTGCCACATCCCCTTCCGCATGCTCCTCATGATCCTACACCTCATCACTAACCATGGGCTCCGCCTTAGGGCCAACATCCTCCCATGGCACCTCATCCTTGCCCCGAGACATGATGTTTTTCATAACCCCCTCATGGAGCTGTTTCCCCCCACAACCCATACAGTCAATATCACTCAAACCTCATCAACCATATCACAATGATATCACTCATCAAGTTAAAATAGATTCACTCACTTTTGATGGTAAACTTGACCTTATAGCTTTTCTCAACTGTATTTCTAGTTTGGAATATTATTTTGACTGGTATTGACATGTGATATTGGTAAGGTGTCCAACATGACATGGAGCATACTAGTCAACCTCCCATCCTATCTTGGGATGAGATGAAGACTAAGCTACACGAGCGCTATGTTCCCGCCCAATGCCAAAGATAACTTCTTTTTGACTGGATGGCCCTTAGCCAAGGGTCATCATCTATTCAAGAGTACATGGAACGATTTGAGGAGGCTAAGAACCTTTGTATTCACAATGACTCTGATTGGAAACTGGCTGCTTGTTTTTTGCACCGTTTACACCTTGACATTAAATGAAAAATGAAGTTACAATAGTATGACTCCTTGGATGATGCTTTTCACTGTGCCCAAAAGGTAGAGAGTTACCTTCAACTTTCTTCTTGTGGTCCTTCCTTTTCTCATTTTAGACAACGTACTCACACAACCAATAATCCTTCTATTACCCCAAATCGCTCTCCCTATCCCCTACCCCAACCCCTCCCCAGAGTTCTTCAACCCCATCCTCCAGTAAAGGCAAGGAGGTAGTCACAACTCCAGTCTGACCTCCTCCATAAGGTCATGAATGCTTTCATTGTCACAACACGACCCACGAAGCCGCCCAATGCCCTCGCCATGCTCTTTTTGTGTCCTCTGACTCTCCTGATACCACCCCTGAGGATGACATTGAATATGAAGATGTTTTTACTGCCTCTGAACCTTCTGATGATGACGCTGATTACAACTATGATTATGATCCGTCACATCTCCAGGTCATGCATGTTTTAGCTGCCCCATTTGAAGGGGACGAATGGAAATATACCACTCCCTTCTAGACCTTCTTCAAACATACTGGTAAAAGCTACAAATTACTCATTGATGGTGGCAGTTCTCAAAACATCATTTCACACCATGGATTGGAGTGCATGGACTTGTACCTAGAGCCCCATCCTCAACCTCATAAAGTCCATTGGGTGAACCAAATTAGCTTGCCCATCACCCAATTCTACCTTGTGCCTATCACTCTAGGTGCTTATTCAGACCACATTTGGTGTGATGTGTTTCCTATGGATGTTGGCCACATCATTCTTGGTTGTCCTTGGATTTATGACTTAGATGCCCACAATGAGGGACGCTCCAATGCTTATACCTTTAAGCACAAAGGCAAACACATATGATTACAACCTACTTGATTCATCTCTCCTATTAAAAAAGTCCACCACCAGACCCTCAATCGTCCAAGTCCCAACGCTCTGTCCACCTTGTCACTCAACGAGAGCTTGAAGAATCCAATCGAGAACCACGATGCATGTATGTGCTATACATCAAAGAACCCACTCCTGTGTGTAATTTTTAGCCCCACCAGAACTTGTCTCCCTTCTCAACGAGTTTAAGGACATGACACCCACCGATCTTCTAGATGAGCTTCCCCCTTCACGTGATATTCAACATGAGATTGATTTGATTTTGGAGTCTTCGCTACCTAACCGACCTCATTACCTTGTGAAACCGAATGATCCTGCTGAATTGAAATGCCAGTTTGATGCCCTCCTCCTAAAAGGATTCATTCGAGAGAGAAAGAGTCCATGTGTTGTTCCTACTCTCCTTGCCCCCAAAAAGGATGGTAGCTAGAGAATGTGCTTAGATTGTCGACCCATCAATAAGATTGCTGTGAAATATCATTTCCCTATACCACGCCTTGACGACATGCTTGATCTATTGACATGATCCTACTATTTCTCCAAGATTGATATCTATAGAAGTTATCACTATATCAATGTTAAGGAGTCCCATGAATGGAAGACTGCCTTAAAAACCCCAGATGGAATATATGAGTGTCTAGTCCTACCCATTGGCCAATCCAACACACCCATCACCTTCATGTGAGTCATGAACCACGTGTTACAACCATTCATTGTAAATTTTTTAGTGGTATACTTTGATGAGATTCTGATTTTATGTAAGACCAAGGACAAACACCTAAATCATCTCCGACATATCTTCAAGACACTTTTAACTGAGAAATTGTATGTCAATCTAAAGGAGTTCTCGTTCCTTCAAGATAAAGTCCTATTCCAAGGCTACTTTGTATCCGCTACCGACATTGAGGATGACCCAACCAAAGTTAAATCTGCCACTGATTGGCCCCATCCCACTTCAATTTTTGAGCTTCGTAGCTTTCACAGGTTGGCTACTTTTTATCATCATTTTGTTCGAGGATTCAGCACCATTCTAGCTCCTCTCACTGAGTTAATGAAGTGAGAAAAATTTGAGTGGATGGCATATGCAAGATGTGCTTTTGAGGTTGTCAAAACTAAGTTGACCAAAGCCCTGATTCTTTGCCTTCCTAATTTCTCACTTCCATTTGAAGTATCTTGGGACACTTTTGGTGTTGGCATTGGAGGCATTCTTAGTCAAGACGGTCACCCTATTGCTTTTTCAGTGAGAAACTCGGTGACGTAAATTGTAACTATTCCACTTATGATAAAGAATTCTACATTGTTGTGCAATCCCTGCATAATTGAAGGCACAATCTTCTCCATCAATAATTCATCCTTTGGTCTGACCATCAGGCCCTTCGCTAATTCCCAGAAGAATTCAAGTGTGTTTCACACCAAGTGGTGTGAGTTTCTTTAGGAGTACACTTTTGTTCTTAAACATCATTCAGGTGTTGAGAACAAGGCCACATACGCTCTCAGTAATTGCTTGACCACCCTACAGTCTATGAGCATTGAAGTCGTAGGCTTCAACCGTATGAAAGAGTAATATTAAACCTATCCTGACTTCACGATTATTCATTTTGACCTTCTCAGTAGTACACCTAGCCATGCTTCTGATTTTTTTTCTATGAGATGGATTTCTTTTTCACGGCATGTAGTTATGTATCCCTTCAAATTCTATTCAAGATCTTCTCATTTGGGAATTACATGTTGGCCACCTCACTAGTCACTTTGGTAGAGATAAGACCACCGCTCTAGTGGCAAACAAATTTTATTGGCCTTTGTTACGACATGATGTAGCTCGCATAGTGTCTCTATGTCATACTTGTCAATTGGCCAAAACTAAAAGACAAAATACAAGTTTGTGCATTCCCCTCACTATTCCCCATGAGCCTTCAAAGAATCCAAGTATGGATTTTATTTTAGGTCTTCCCCGCACTTCTTGTGGACATGATTCTGTGTTTATGGTTGTTGATTTGTTTTTCAAAGATGACCCAATCAATTGCCTGTAGTAAGACTTTTGACACCTTGCATATCGCTCGCCTTTTCTTTAATGAGGTAGTCAAGATACATGGACTCTCCACCTCTATAGTCTCTAACCATGATATTTAAGTTTGTTAGCTACTTTTGGAAGACCTTATGGAAAATATTTGGTACCAACCTCAAATTCTCTTCTGCCTTTCACCCTCAAACTGATGGTCAAACTGAGGTGGTCAATAGGAGTTTGGGTAACCTCCTACAATGTCTTGTTGGTGAGCGTTTAGGCAATTGGGACTTATTTCTATCTACTACTAAATTTTCTTACAATAGTTCTATCAACTGATCCACGAGAAAGAGTCCATTTGAAGTTTTTAATGGATACAAACCTCATCAACCTATAGATATTTTACCTCTATCCACTAATGACCATACTTCCCACACTGCTGTGACCTTTGCCAAACACATTCATGATTTGCATGTCTAGATTCGCTGAAAAATTACTTTGTCTTATGAAAACTATAAGCTTTCTGCAGATGCACACCACAGGTTTTAATGTGGGAGATTATGTTTGTTGCTTCCTGAACGCTACCCTAAAGATTCCTTCAAGAATCTTTACCCCAGAGTGTCAACACCATTTCAAATACTTTGTACACGGGACCCAATGCTTATGTACTGGATTTGCCAGCAAATTGGGGAATTAGTGCAGTACTCAATGTGGAGGATCTTTTTGCTTATCGTGGTACTTTCAAGCCCCCTCCACCACCAGAAGCAACTTCTTTAGATCGTCACTGTTCTCCATTATCTTCAAAAGTGTTGCCACCTCTGCCTCGACTTCCTCAAGAGCTGATCAAATGCATCGACACTGTCTTGGATGACCATACCACCCTCACTAGCCAGGGCATCGTACATTATTTCTTACTTTGCTAAAGAGGATGTTCTTCAACATACGCCACCTGGATCACCAAAGAGGAGTTCTTCCGCATTGATGCAGATCTTCTTGAGCTCTACCTCAGTATTGACTCGATAGAGTCGAGTCTTTTGAAGTTGAGGGGAGTTGATGTAGGACATGCCCCACCTTTACACACTTATGAGCGTAGGCATCGTCATGTTATTAGTTAGGCTTTATTAGCATGCTTTATTTTATTATGTCCTTTTTCTCATTTTGGGCTCTTATAAAGTCAAGTGGTTGAGTACCACATTGGCTACCTCCCGTTTAGTCTTTCTTTTAGAAGACTAAATAAAGGCTCTATCTGCGTCCATGTAGAGACACAATTGATGAATGAGAATTATTCCCTTTTAGTCTTTAGTTATATTTCTTCTTTAATTCCATAGATAGGCATTATTAAATCTATTAGGATCATGCTTCCTTTTGTAGCTTATGATGACTATGAGATTTATCAAATGGACCTTAAAAATGCATTCCTAAATGGGATTCTTCTTGAGGATGTTTACATGACACAACCTGAAGGTTTTATGACTCCAAATGAATCTTATAAAGTTTGTAAGATACAAAGGTCAACCTATAAAATAAAGCAAGCATATTGGAGATGGAATCTTCATTTTGATGAGATGGTAAAATCGTTTGGCTTTACTCAAAATGAAAATAAAATTTGTGTTTACACGAAAGGTTACTGGGAGCATGATTGTATTTGTCATATCAAATGTGGATGACATATTATTGATAGGAAATTATATACCTACACTACAATTAGTTAAGAACTAGCTATACAATACCTTCTCCAAGAAGGACTTAGGTGAAGCATCCTATATAATAGGAATCAAGATCTACAAGAGATAGATATCAAAGGCTTCTATTTCTAATCCAAAGTACATACATTGACAAAATGCTATCGAGATTTAGCATTGAGAATTCTAAGAGAGGAAACTGACACATATATCATGGAATATGTATCTCTAGATAATTGCGTCCCAACTATTTGTAAGAGATGGCACTCATGAGTAAGATTCCATATGCTTTAGCCATTGGATCTATTAGGTATGCAATGATGTGTACATGCTGATATGTTTTGAATGCTTTGAGCACGATGAGAAGGTACCGATCAGATCTTAGGGATGGTCATGGATAAATGTAAAGAAAATCCTTAAGTACTTGAGAAGAAATAAAGATCAGTTCCTAACTTAAGGAAGTAAGGAAGAGTTGGTGTGAAAGGGTTACACTGATGCAAGCTTCCAAACTGACCATGGATATTACCGATCACAACCATGATTCTATTTTCCCAAAATTGTAGAGTTGTGAGCTAGTAGAGCACTAAGCAAGAGATAATGGTTGATTCTATAATAGAGGTGGAGTACATTGTTGCCTCTAGTGCAACAAAGGATGCAATAAGGATCAAGAAGTTCTTTTGTGAGCTTAGGGTGGTTCCAACCATTGAAGATGAAATAGATATTCATTGTGACAAAAATGGAGCTATTGCATAATATTAGGAACCTAGATCACATCATCATTCTGAGAACATACTCAAGCATTACCATCTCATACATGACATCACACAATAAGGAGATATAAAGCTTTGTCGAGCACCAACTAAAATCAATGTTGTTGATCCTCTAACTAAAGAAACTTTCACACCATAAACATGATGATCATGTTAGATCTATTGGAGTTAGGCTCCTGATTAATCAACTCTAGTTCAAGTGGGAGAATGTTGGCTATACACCCTAAGAGACATCATGTGGTGATTGTAAAATGGATATTTTCTACTTGATTTGATTATCAATAAAAGCATATTCCACTTATTATGTTTGTTTAGTATTGAGATAACAAATAAAACTAGTAACATCCAAAGAATGATTTCACTCAATGACATATGGTCTGGATTGAGGACCTAAACATGAAATCATATGTATAATAAGAGTAATCATTCTTGTTATGTCTCAATTTTGTTACTTTTTTTGATAGTGTAGAACAAAAATAGTACACAAGACTAGCATGCACGGTGAGCGACTATGTCTCTTTAGTAATGATATTGGATATCATATTGGATGCATGGGTACTTGTTAGAGATCAAGTAGTAATAGATTGACCCACCTTGAGATTGACACGCGAAAGTTGTGTAATAACATATCAAAGTCATATCTTAGTGTGACGGTTGTGACTGAGATCCTTAGACATAAAGTCACCATAGTAACACATGATGTTCTGTGCACTTTGACACTAGCCCAACTTGCTCAGAAATATGAGTTGCCAAAAGGTGGTGGTTGGGTATAGTATGACTCATGGGGCATACTATGAATGATCTAGATGGTATTTGTCCCTCATTTAGAGTGACATCCCCGACCACTTGATAAGAGAGACTATGAAATACATAGCATGCATATATCAGTCAATATATGATATTGAGCTCACATTATCTCAAGTAGTTTGCTCTAGTTCGAGGAATATGATTGAATGTTTAGAAGACACAATTCCATGTTCAATCCAATCTAGATTGTTAATGGTAACAATTTTCAATTTACAAGTTGTAGTTTTTATTCAACTCATTCCTGTTACTTGGGTGGTAATGATGTGTGACTAGATAGATATTTTCTTGTGTTGTTTTGAACATCCACCAACACAATTAGGAACCTACCAACTCACACACATAAGGATGCATAAGGGAGTTGAAAATTTGAAATCACACATATGATTAGAATGGTTTTGAATCATAAACATACCAAATTACCCAATGACCTATCATATTGATTCGATCAATGGATCACATTGATTGTCAAGTTGGTTAACTAATTTTTCCACTAAATTTTGTGATTGGGCCACCTACTTCTGAGATTGGGCGATTACAATATTATATGAAAATTCTAAAATTGACAACAAGGCAGATCTAGATCGAGATTGTTGTGATCGGTCAATTAGGTAATGTGATCAGCTGATCAGGGGCTATGACCGGGTGATCATAAAACATCATAAGTCAATCACAAATCTTTTTCGAGTTTTCAACATTAAACTACTTTTTGGATTGCAATTAAGAAAGGGGTTGGAATTATTTTTTCCAAAACAATGACTCTTATATATTAAGGTGGCACGTCCCATAAGGTTAGACACAACTCTTGAGACAACTTGTGAGACAAGTTGGCCATCCTCTATCTCTCTCCAAGAGAAAGAGAAACCCTACGACTGCCGCCCAAGATAGGAGACAAAAGGAATTTCTAGGATGATTAGCATGTCCAAAACTTTTATTCCTTTTCAATAGAGCGACCAAGGTGGTGCACCATATTCTCTCTCATCTTTGTTGATGAACTAGAGGCCAAGGCATGACATGTGAAGGCTTAGAGAACATCTACCACAAAATGATAAAAGGTATCACCTTTGTACCCCCTTTGTTATTTTATATACATGAGTTTTATAGCTATGACGGATCTAACAACTTGGGTAGAAAGGGAAACAAATTTTGTTATTTCACTTAGCTCGCTTCCCAAAAACCCAACACCATCAACTTTCTAACCATAGCTTAATTATTCTCTTAGAATTTCCTTCAAATATCTTCAAGTTATCTAACTTGCACTTATTTTTTCATCTTTGTAATCTAACCATTTTAACCTGCTCAAGTTCCTACAATTTTTTATTAACAAGTCTACTTTTCTTTCCTTGTTAGTTTAAAAAATATTGTTCTGATATTCTTTTACATTTTATTTTCCCTATGAATTTTCATACTTCCCTCCTTATTTCTCCCAAGTTTTCCTACCCACGATTTGTATATCATTCAACTTTTCTAACAGTTTTTTTCCTAGTCTTAACATTTCCATTGTCTCCACTTCCTTTTCATACCAAACATCTCGAGCCATTTCCCTCCCTTCCCTTCCTCGTCATTCGTTAGCTATTATGCATACCATAAATGTTCTTTTACCTATTTTTAGCAATATCTTTAGACCCGATAAGGGATGTTTTGTAAAAGTAACACTACACAAAGATGCTTCCCGATGCTATATCCCACTCGTTACTTGGGATGAAGTGGTACACATACAAAGTGAACAAGAATAGTTTAGAGAAAGAGAAAGGGAGTAAAAATTGGAAGGAGAGAAGTAGAGAAATAGGGAGATAAACAAGAAGGGAGGTGGAGAAACACAAGGAAATAAATAAAGTGGGAGGTAGAAAAGATGAAAAATTATATAAATAAGTGAGAGTTAGAGAAAGCGGAGGAGAAAAATAGGGGGTGCAGTGAAAGAGGGATAAATAAGGAAATATGTAGAGATAGAGGTCTAATCATATTTATGTGTATATATTAGTATACACATATTTGTTTGCATGTATATATTTTTTATTTTCATCTACACATACGCGAGTGAATAAGAATACGAATTGCTAAAGCAAATAATACATATTTACACGCATAACAATTTTCATGGCATAATGCTAATGCCTATTGTTTTTCCCATATCTTTCTCCTGTAAGATTTTGGTATGATGCTAATAACACATGTACTATACTGATTTGTTTATTTTTAATTTTGATTTACAAATGGTTAAACAACATTCACAAAGGTGCCAAATAAACATAAAGAACACAACAAAGAGTTCCCTCTTATTTTTTATCTTTTCTACTTTCCTTCTCTTTTTCTACTTTGCTCTTATATTTTTTGGTAATATCAAGTATAAAATTTGATGTTGTCAAGTATACAAGTTGGTATTATTGAGCACATATTAATTTTGTTGTCATATATAATACATTATGGCCGCGTATACAAGTTATCATCGTTCGATGTTATATGATAAAGGAGAACATGTGTTTTTTTTTGCATATTTTGCTCTTTTTTTGAAAATTCTTTGTTTCCATTTGTATATCTTCTATTATGAGTTTGTGTAATTTTTAGTACTATTGCGTAACAATTACTAAAGAGTGTTTTCTTCATCTCTTTCTTTTTCAATATATTAATTTAATTTTTAATACTCTTTCAACCTCCATTTTCTAGTTTTTGTACCTCTCCAATTTTTTGAATTATTTATGTATGTTTTGGTGTAGTTACTCTGTTATTCGTATAATATCAAAACGGACTTCACTTGTTGTTCTTTTACGGTGTACTCAAAAATATCTATAGCAGTACCAAAAGTAGTGTGAACAATACCAAAAATTACTATCCTCCACTCTCAATTCTAATTGTATATTATTTTGTTGTCATGTTTTATACTCTTTCTTCCATATCTTTCTAATTTTCTTATATTTTCTCGCACCCTCCTTTTTTTCTCAACTTCCATCATCTCTCTTATCCACTTCCAACTTCTCTATTTCTTTTTTCACTCCCCTCTACTTTTTTGTTTTCCTCCTAGTTTTTACTTTTGTCCTCTTTTATATTGAAAAGATCAATTATTAGATCAATTTATACCGATAAATGCATTTTTCTGTCACTAGAATAAATGTAGGATTGGGTATATTTTATATTTTGGTACTCTTCCTCCCTCTTCTTTATAGATTTTTCTACTCCTAACTCCACTTTGGTAGTGTGATGAAAATAGTACTAAAAAGATTCATAGAAGTCCAAATATAGTGAGAGAATTTTAAAAATAACTCCACTTTAACATAACGACAGAAACCCCTCAGCAAGGATGTTCAGTACGTTGTGATTTTACTTTTGCAAGGCGTGTAATCAAGCTACCTCGCTTTAAGTTGATGTGTTGAATATTGAAATGAAAAGATTTTGTTTTCTCCAAAAATTAATGAAGTGATAGAGTAGATATGAATTTTGCCTATAACGTGAAAGTCAAAAGTAGTATAAGATCGTACAACAATATTGGATCCGGCGGTAAATTTTTGGATTTTTCAGTTAACAACTATATAGATCTATCAACAAACATTCTTTACCGCAAGTATGAACGGTACGCTTGCGACAAATAATCATAGTCAAGCATCCCAAACAGTAATCCGCAGATTTAAGTCGAAAAACGTGTGGTGGTAGTTTGTGTTCCAAAATTGAACTCGTTCATTGTTTGTCAGAGTTTATGATCGAATATGACATATTTCATGAAAGACAACAAAATGGTTATCATCTAAAGTTCAATTATAATGCGAAATATCCATAAAGTGAGGCTCTTGCGCACGGGTGTTTGTTTTTTCCATTAAAAGTTGTTGGCGACACCGAATGCTGTCAGCCATGCCGAACCCACCGTCAATTCCCGCCAGCTCTTGCTTGACAGTGAAAGAGCCCGGCTGCGCCATGAACATTCCACCAATTCCCGTGCAGTCTTGCTTATATGTCCCTGACAGTGGTGGCAATAACATCCTCCTCCCATCCAAAGCTCCACCCGCCATTGCTGTCATGCCACCAGTCAAGCGGAGTTCCCTTCTTGTGGACTGCCGGATCAGCGCCTTCTCGCCCCTGTCTACAGCATCCCGTACGACGGTCATGGCAGCACGCAGTCGGAGGAGGTCATTGTAGGCGACTATGTCGTCCCCCTGCTGCCCCCAGCCTCCGGCAACGCCGCCGGATGAGAGGGCAGCAAGCCAAGTATTGGCAGCAGCGTACTCTCCTGCCGCCTTTGTCCTCTCATCCCTGATACTCTTATATAATTCGATATCAGACATCAGATTTGCATGGTAGATCTGTTTCTCCTCAAACGCGGCGCCCATTGTCCCGGCCGCCAGAGCACGATTGGACGGAGATGGGCTAAGGTGATGCTGCATCGCGGCGACGTTGGCACCGGCGCTTCCGTTGTTGTAGCCGTTGTTGCAGCCTTTATATCCCACTCGTTGTCGGGCGTTGCCCTTCTTGATGAGGTACCTCTTTGCGACGGCTTCGACGGAAGGGTGTCCGAACGAGTACACCTTACCCGCCGGCGAGAAGACAACGACTGCAATCTCGGCGCCACACAGTAGGGAAAGCTCAGAGGCCTTCTTGAAAAGCCCCATACGGCGCTTGGAGAAGCATACGTAGCGTGCATCCTCGTTCTTGATGCGCTTGATCTCAATCTTCTGTCGGCCCATAGTGGTCTTCCGAACAACGGCACGGGAGCCCGTCTCTGATCCAACCCTTGGTAGTACCATTGCTGCGGATGATTAGGGGAAAGTGACTTATTTCCTTGAAGATAGGGAAGACAGACTATGATGGAAGGAATATATAGGGGTTGATCGATGATTTAAAATTTAGTGAAATATTAAATTGAATTGACAAGTACAAGATATTAGGGAAGCAATCAATTGAGTGAATTTGGTTGGTTACAATCAATCAAACTAATTATGGAGAAAGATTTGGCAAATATATTGTACTTAATGATTAACTTTCCTTAATTCAATCTAGTTGTCTACAGCAAAGTGGCAGCGTTGTCTATCGTGCAAGGTTTGCTTGCTATTTGCCAAACAACAAGCCAAACAACAAAATAACAGGAAATTTAATTGCATCCGCACTCAGCTAGTTGTCTAAATGTTCATATATATATATATATATATATATATATATATATATATACTAATATATATATATATATATATATATACAAATATATATATATATATACATATTATATATATACATATGTATATATATATATATATCTATATATATACATATATATGTGTGTGTATATATATATATATATATATATATATATATATATATATATATATATATATATATATATATATATATATATATATATATATATATATGGCCCATCTTTATTGCCCGCGCGGGTAGCTACTCGCCCACCCTTCCCATCACTTTTTTTCAAATTTTTTTTTCTCGCAATTGTAGAGGACTATTTTGTCTAGCTCTCCAAAAAAATTTGGCCAAAAATAATATCATTTGCCCCTCCAAAATCAAAAAACCCGTCCTTATATATATCTGCTGTATATTTTGTACAGAGTTACTTTTTTGGCCAGCATAGTTACTTTTTAGGCCAACAGACTTACTTTTTTGGCTAGGAGAATTACTTTTTTGGCTGCAGGGTAGCGAAAATCCAAGTTACCCGTGCGGGCAACGAATGAACGCCCATATATATATACATATATACACACATATGTGTGTGTGTGTATATATATATATATATATATATATATATATATAGTCAGGCTAGAATACACTCGAGTGTACGGATCGCACGAATACACTCAAGTGTGTTTGCATATCAAGACTATTTTTTGCAAAATGTAAACCATTGAACTTCGCCGTCATACTATAACTAGGCTACATACAAATTTTGAGTCCATTTGGATGAGTGTAAGTCACTCATCCAAGGGCAACAAAATCAACGTGCGAAACTAATTTGAAATGCATAATTTTTGCGGTCTTCATAACATGAGCTATACATATCCAAATGTGCTCAAATTTTGCGTATGAGTTGTTCACGAGATGTTTATGAATATCAACGGATTAGATTTTCAAAAAAATATTGCATCATGAAAAACTACTTGAGTGTATTCCACTCCGGATACACTCGAGTGTATTCTAGCTTGACTCTCTCTCTCTCTCTCTCTCTCTCTATATATATATATATATATATATATATATATATATATATATATATATATATATATGACAACGATCCAGTGAGAAATATATCTTGGTGAGAGCATGAGAGGCACTTGAATAACTATCCATGGAGAGTAACTTTTCATAATCCAGCTATATAGATTAAAACTATATCTTAATATGTGCCTTCCCACAAAATTTCATCATCATCCGATTTATATACCATTCACAATAAGAGAAAACTTTTCAACGCTCTATGTTGAATTTCAGGCTGACCGTTGGATATAAAAAGTATATATTGTACATATGGACATGTAAATAATATTTGATTGTAATGATTTTTTGTGGGAAGGAAAATGAATTAATATTTTTCACATCTATACGGTTGGATTTTAGAAAAAAAACTATAAATTTTTAGTTATTCAAATGCCTCTCATGCTCTCCCCGTAGGATGTTTCTCACTAGATCGCTACCATATATATATATATACATACATATATATATATATATATATATACACATATATATATATATATATATATATATATACATATATATACATACATACATACATATATATACATATATATATATATATATATATATATATATATATACATATATACACACACACACACATACATACATATAGTCAGGCTAGAGTACACTCGAGTGTATTCAGAGCAGACTACACTCAAGTAGTTTTTCATGATGCTATATTTTTTTCAAAAATTTAATCTATTGATCTTTTTAAACATCTTGTGAATAGCTCATACGCAAAATTTGAGCATATTTAGACATTTATAGGTCATGTTATAAAGACCGCAAAATTTTTGCATTTCAAATTAATTTTGTGTGTCGATTTTGTTGCCCTTGGATGAGTGACTTACACTCATTCAAATGGGCTCAGTGGTTTACATTTTACCAAAAATAGTCTTGATATACAAACACACTTGAGTGTATTCGTACGATATGTATACTCGAGTATATTCTAGCCTGACTATATATATATATACATATATATATATACATACATATATATATATATATATATATATATATATATATATATATATATATATATATATATAATCTACATGTACTCAAGTACACAATTCTTTTAGTCATATATATATATATATATATATATATATATATATATATATTGAATTTTCTTTTTTGGTGTATGTATGTTGAAAGTTCGTTTACACTAGTAAAATTTATCTCACTAATATAATATTAGGTGTCCATATTTTCACCCTATTAATTGATAGCAGTTTGCTTCTCAATAACCATGCTCAGCTGGTCTTTGTTTGTCATTATTTTTAGCGTAGAATATGGTGTCGAGTATTTATCAAATGCTTCTAGTGTTATCAAGGACACATGTTACTACATATCACCTACATATTAAATATAATTTTATGTCCTTCAAAGACATTCTTCTAAAAATATTTTCCATAAGCATTTCATTAGCTTTGTGCTGTGAAACACTGCATATAGGTTTTATGATTTTGCATTGCATCTTGTAACAACTTTTCACCACAATTACATTGGTAATTCAGAAACTCTTTAATCATCTTAATTAGTGTTGTCAATCTGGAAGTACTTTGTCATCTTATTAGAAACAGCAATTTCAGTTTCATAATTCACATTGTGAATCTGTAACAGTCCGTTACTACTTGACATTGTAGGAGGGGACCTTTTGGTTTCCGTGGTTGGCACATTCAAACGGATCCGTGGTGGCTTCCGGTAACGAGAAACAGGCCTTGTCAAGTCTAAGACCTCTCACAATCTTTTCAATAAATGTGGAAAGATACGATACACCATCATTACTAATCCGTATTAATCTTGGAAATATATCATCTACATAAACGATGTGCTCAAATAGAACCCTTTCTTTTCCGTAACTCCGGAAGTGTAATGCACATTCAAGCGTAGATCAATTGCCAATCAGGAAACGCTTAATCACAGATGGCCTTGTCAATAAAAGACATCTCATTATCAATATATATATATATATATATATATATATATATATATATATATATATATATAGAGAGAGAGAGAGAGAGAGAGAGAGAGAGAGAGAGAGAGAGAGAGATTTTTGGGGTAGTTTATGATGAATTTATCTACTCTTATGGAAACTGTACAGTGATAAGATTTGTACATGAGTTATATCAAATATTAACTTAATTTCCTTATATGCATACAGTGTACATGGAAACCAACCCTTCATCTTAATATAAATTAATAAAACTAATGGATGAGGTAACCGAAGATGGTAGTATTCTTGACGCGTCAATTTTGACAGAATGCTATTGCATTTTATATTTTAAATTTGATCCTCTCCTCCAATTTGTGAAAGGCCCCGACTGATTTATACACGAAGGTTTTAGACATTGTGCATTAGACCTGCTCTCATATTCCGTATATTTGTGCTATACATTAATGGATGGTGTACTCGATTGCAATTTCTCAAGATTTTCATATTTACTGGTAGGCCCTTAAGTTCCGTATTGTATTCACGATATAATCCTTTGTGCCTACGGATTTTCACGTTGGAACATCTTTTAATCAAGATTCTTATAATATAAAATAGAGACCTTGATTGTTGTCAACTATAAAACAATTATAAATGATTCCTAAACCTTCTCCATCATTCCACAATTTCTATCAGAACTGATGTTTTTTTCATTACAGACAGGCTATTGCTTTCTTAGACAAATCTGCATACTTATTTTCTAGGTTGAGTCTTTTTATATGTTTTTCTCATTATCCTATCTAACATCTTGGTTTACTAACATCAGAGTGACATATAATATCATTAATGATGTAAAAACTACTGAATTCATGTGTCATAATATCATTATAAATAATCATATAGTTTGTTTTAGGCTTAAAACAAGACTATAAAGATAAATGACATATTAATTGCATTTTGTTTTGCATAAATATCAAAAAGCATATCTAGTGCATGACAAACATGGAGAGAAAGAATAGAAACCAAATCATATCAAATGTATAACTGTTTCTTTCTCGTAGTTCGTAATAGGCAAGTTTGCCGTTCAAATTTTAGAACAATGTAGGCACCGTCTGGTAACTTGAAATAGTATTTATGTGCTACATTGTTTTGTCTTGTAATCAGTCTAGTTCAAGTCACGATTGTTATGAATTGGTTGAGATTTTTTTTTATTATCGAGAGAATAGCCCCCGTAGAAGCACCGCTTTTGCGACCCGTCTACACAGCGTAAAACTCTTAGACCCCGGGTGTCCCGCACACTCAGGAACCAATTAAATCACATAGTTGGCTGGTCTGCACGACATGTACCATTTCAGAGGCAGCCGCTGGGTTTCAAACTCGGGTCCCTCTATGAGGGCATACAGTGCAGAACCACATGAACCACTCCTTCCCGACAAATTAGTTGAGAGTCTTTGATTGTGATGTCTATTGTAGTGTTAGGAATTGTGGTGGATAAGTGACAATGCTATGCAAGATTAAAGGTGTAAGATTTAACGTGGAAAACTATCACCAAGACAAGGAGAGAAAAATCACGGGGCAATACTGGCTAACAATCACTATGTAACGAGAATTGCAACTCACACTGCCCAGATTTAATCACCCCTAAACCTGAGAAGCTCCTCCTATCCGAGAACAAAGATAAACAAGAATAAAATTACACCCAATGTGTATAAACCCTCCCTTTTACTTCTTCTCCCCATGAAATCACTGTCGTTGCTGGGGAATGCTTGTTGCTGCAGCAAATGCTGACTAGGTCACCTCTTATCCTAGAGAGGTCGTCTACCTCACTCTGAACCAGAAGCTCTTTCCACTTGAGAAAGCAGATATGTGTCATCTGCTGATCGGATAGACCATTATCGCTGTCATGTCACCAACTGTGTGCATCTTCTACTGCTCGGATCCACTGTCGTGGTTGATACACCACCTCAATGTCGTTAGCTGCTGTGCCTCTTCCATTGATTGGATAAAGCGTCATCGATGTTGGAGCATCATCAAAAGTGCCACCAACTGATGTGTGCCCTCCCCTGCTCGAACCCTCCTCCCTTGTCGATGCACTATCGTCGTGTTGTCGACTTCCAACCGCTACTTCACTTCAAGACAAAGTCGTTGGCCCTCTCTCATCCACTAGAGAACTTCTCTATTGGGACACTCTGTATGACACCAACTCTCAGCTGCTACTTCACTTCAAGGCAAAGTCACTGACCCTCTCTTACCACAAAAGAGCACCATAAGTTGTTATTATTTTATGACTCTTATACTAAATAAGGCACCAACAACCAACAACTGGTGGGATCACACATCAACATGTGTGATGATCTTAATGACCTCCACCAAGACCTTTATTTATAGGCCTTCATGGCATGTGGTTGCAACTAATAATCCTAGTCCAATTCATAGTACAATTCCAAACAGTAATTAATGCCCACACATAGGGAGCCATATTCTTTCCTTCTTGGATTCAACTCCTATTAGAATTGATAACACAAACCAACTCCTATTAAGTGTAAATCCCAATAGGACATGGGATGGATCCTTTTGTATCCCAATAATCTCCTCCTCCGACCCATAAGGGAGACTTTGTCTTCAACGATCATCTGGAATAGCTTTTAGACCCCATCACTATGTGTGATGAATCCATTATCACCAAACATGACAACACCATGTCATCTTCATCCATCTTCTTGAAGTCCCATCATGACTTCACTCTATTCCTAGGCAACTGAGAAGAAGTATAATGACAACGCCGCTTCTCTCTCCATGTATGCACCTTGAACACTGTAAACTCCTCCTGATCGATTAGTCGAGTCATCTTTGATGAAGAACATATTTCAGGCCTTCTATACCATGGCTCAGAAACCCTTTGATGATGCTCCCCCTATCTATGTAACTCCTCTTTAGAAGCTTGATCCTCCACTCTGGATGTAATGGTTGAACACCCACTACATTGTCCTTCTTCTTCACATGCATGCTATCCTAAAAAAGACTTTGGAATGACTTTGTCTGACTGGGATTCATCATGCTGCATCTTGTTGCCCTTCGAGATTCAATCCTACATCTTAGACATGTGGCTATTTTCATAGTCATTTCTTGTCATCTTTGCCCTTCCTATCTTCAGATGCCATCTCACGACACTCACTACATCTTTCAAACCTTACTTTGATACCACTTGTTAGGAATTGTGGTGGGAAAGTGATGATGCTCTGAAAGATTGAAGGTTTAAGATTTAACGTGGAAAACTCTCCCTAAGAGAAGGAGAGAAAAACCATGGGGCAATACCGACCAACAAGCATGATAATTCCACTTAAATAAGCATGATTTAGATACAAAATTTTCAATAGTAGTAGTAGAAAGAAAACACTAAGTTATTGTATGGATTTGATCCAAGTTCACTACATGGGTTTCGTGAAACATAAACTAGAAAAGGAAACTAAAGGATCTTGCAGTAGAAAACTAGACATCTCAACAAAGTCTCCTTGAATCTACTCTTGGACTGGTACTCCTTGGTCTTATTCCACTCTTTTTTCTAGGCCTGGATGGTTGGGGTCACCCAGCAAGAGGAGAAAATAGGATATGTCTCAAATAAAGAACAAGATCAAGCTAAGAACAACAAAGGAAAAGTCTATGTAAGAATATGGAGAGTCAAAAGTATGAGGCACATAACAAATAAGATTCTTGTCATAATAAATAATAAGAAAGCAACATCAATGATTAATATTATGACTACATTAACTAAGTAGGGCTGGGGCACCTACCAAACCTCAATCAATAGGTGAGGGAGAGTAACACATTCCCAAACCCCTACAAAATATATATGAAAGTGGGGAGAGTAAACACATTCCAGTGGGTGAAATAACACATGCCCAAACTACGGGTGATTGTAGAGAAGTACCACTACATTAGCTAAACAGTCGAATAAATCATCATGCTAAAAGAAACAATATGGAAAGTTAGGCAACAAATAATAATATGGCAAGTGGGGTCCAAGACCCAAGCAATGATAGTTTTAGCAAGTATTGATGCAATTATATCGAAAGGAACAATGATAGGAGATTTAGGGTTTCAGTCCATGTCTCATTGGGAAATTAGGGTTTGGATATCAAATATGCCCAACTAAAAGAGGTAAGATGCACATACCTCAATTCAGAGTCGTAATTATCACTTTTCACCAACTTAGAAGATTCCTAGATCACCTATGCCTAATATCAAGTTATTGACATGTATTAGGGTTTTATAATGCATATAAGTGTAAACAAACCCTAATTTTAGACCTTTTTTTTGGAAAACCTCATATTTGGGACACAAAACCTAAACCAATCGATACCTTATATTTTTGATCAAGAAACATATATTTTTTTAATTTTAAGGTTACAATAATTAGTTACAATTTTTAGGTTTTTGTGTATTTATTAGATCCCCAAAAGTCAACCATATAAAACATGAAAATCAGACTCTAGAAACATTTTTATTAGAGAGATGTCATTTTTCCGATTCCAAAACATATTTATTTTAAATTTTTTTGGACAAGAAGAGTAATAGATATGATTTTTGGAAGTTCGACCAATTAGAAAATTTGAGAAATCCAAAAAAGCAGAGAAATCATGTGAGGGGGAAAGAGAGGGACCAAACCCGGTGATTTGGCTCAATCTGGAGTGGCCAACTCACCAGTTAATTATCATCTTGGCCTTGTCAACATCATTGAATAAAACATGGATCAAAGACCAATATGCCCTTGGGTGAGAAAACAAAGAAAGAAGAGACGAGAGGGGTAGAATAGAGAAATCACTAGGGGGATTCATCCCCTTTCTCTCACCTGTACCATGTCTGGAAAGCAGGGAGGCTTCTACTCATGTATGAATTTTGGAAAATCCACGAGCAAAGATTAAACCACGATTCGAGGTCATGAAAATGAAGAATGAGCACTAGTAAAATGTACCTCAAAAACAATTTGAATAGAGGAGATCACATGTGAGAGCATGACCCGCCAGCGTCAAGCTCCTGACCGTGACCTTATGACAACAAAGGAAAAGGTCTCGAGCAAAATTGAATTCATAGAAGAGTAGCACATAACAAAATGAAGATCATGGGAGGCCTATTTATAAGTGTGGGTAAGAGAAACAATGAATAGGAAAGTGGAGTGGAACCTTTTTTTTTTTGAAAATAGCTCAATATCATTAAAAGAAAGCCATACAGTATCTACAAGATAGACATCTCTCATCAAATAACCAAGCAGCAACTCCTTTTGTGGAAAGACATAGCACAAGGCTCAGATTGGGATGTGATAGGTACGCTTCTGCATCGTCCACCTCTTGTCGTGGCTGTCTAAAGCAACTATCTCGAATGGAATTCGTCAATCTACCAGAACCTGTGAGTACATCTTGAAAGGAGTATGCAAAGCCACTTGACAGAGATTACCATCATGTATACAACGAAAGGTTATAAGATAAAGAGCTTGACCCCAAAGCAACGACACAAAACTAACAATACAGACACAACACCCCACCAAACAGGACGAGAAACACTAAAACCAACGACTCACTAAGGTTGCCAACCAGTAGAACCGAGAAGGAGGCCAAACCCCAACGATGCAGATACAGAGGAAGGATGGATCATGTGGAAATAAGGGCGGGGATTAGAGAGTGCCAGGAACTCCACCGCCACTCCCAACTACCACTGCGAACAGGGGGTGGAAGACCCACACGAAGCCCAAAACCCAGCTTCCTCCTCCTTTGCCTGGAGCACCAAGGGGAGCCCGATCCCACCGTCCACCCAAGAAGGAACCCGAGGAGACGCTAACAAAACGTGCTCTAGTCAGACTAGAAGCAAAAAAAGACCACTCAAATGCAAGGAAAGACAGAAAGAAACAACTAGCTACACCTAAGAGGAAGACGAACGACTAACCCAACAAAACAACCTACAACTAAACAAAACGAAACAGGCAGGGAAGGGGAGGAACCCGCCGCAACTAGGATGAGAGGGGGAAGACCACGCCTGAGCATCGCAGAGGCCAGCGACGGGGAAGCAGAGCACACCCGGACGCCAGAGAACCTCAACCAACACTGCCGAAGAGCCATACCTCACGGACTGCGACCAAACGGCGTTGCCAGGGTACGGAACCCCACAAGAGATCAGGCGACGGCTCCTCCAAGGAAGATCCAAGTACGACGGGCGAGGAAAAAGCCTAGGGGGAAGGGTCGGCGGACACCGGCAACCGGAAGCCCCCTCCCCCCAAGCCGCCGGCCGTCGCCCTGGTGAAGACCTAGGCGATTGCAAAATCGCCAGAGCTACGGGAAACCTGGCGTTATATGGCAGATACACAGATAAAATAAAGGTAGTGGAGTGGAACCTTGTTGCCCAAGAATTGGGAATTTCTTGATTTCTTTATGAAACAACACAAATAAAAGATCATTGGATGTGGAATTCTATTTAGAACATGTTGCAAAAGAATCATGCAATTTCATTAAGAAATGAGGGAGAAAATTAAAATTAAAAATCACATGGATCCGGGTCTTACTACCTTTTTTAACATGAGCTAGATGACAACTCATGGGCAGTTGGATCAAGGATCCGATGATCATGATCACATGAAAATATTAAATGGCATGTGACACTTATTTACATTCCAATTCCGATATGGACTAAAGTGTGGATATATTTATTTCTCTTTTTCTCTCACCTCAATTAAGGGTGCAAATTAACAAACTCCAAATTAAATGAAATTTGACAGCTACCCTATTGAGGACATGTAGAATCTTATTTGGCATTAGTTTTCAATTTTGGAGACTCTAAATATTTTATTTAATTCATTTAAGGTAAATCACATTTTGTCTTTCCTATCACATTAGAGACATCTAGAATCCATCGATTAATGTGAGGTTTCACCCTCAAGCAAACCAAAACATATGGAACACAAATTTTCCATTAATTTTATCCTTAGAAGTTATTAATATTTTGGTCTTTTACATTCTTTCTCTCTCCTAATATACATATAAACATCAAATATTATCCATATTAGATGAAAATTTACCCATAGGATAATGGTAACATGTAAATCAAATTGAAAATTAGTTGCCACTTTTGGGGTCATTTAATGGTTTATTTCATATTTTGGAGAAAACTCACCTTTTTCTTTATTAAATAAAATAAATATAGTTATTATTATCCCAAAATTGTAAACTTGGTCTCCAAACCATATCAGATCCAAAGAATTTGAATCTAAAGTTATTTTTATCCAACGATTCTTCCTTTTATGAGTTTTCTCTCCTTTACACATGATTTTCACTATTTGACATATTAAATTATTTAATGCTATATTAACATGTTTAAAACTTTATTATTCATTTGTTTTTTCTCTTCCTTGGTCCATAAGGCTACGAGAATTTTTAGAACAAAATTATTTTATCAATATGTCACTTAAGTGGTAAATTTTCATTTTAGACTCTGATTGAAACATCATGTAACATACCAAAACTAGAACCCTACCCTAGTAGTTTGACCCCTTTTGTCTTAGCCAATCAAGGATAAGATAATACATGTAATTAAGCCAATAATAAAATCTAAGATGTGTCACAAGAAGTGTAATATAACAAATCATTTATAATAATCATATATGACACATATAGAGATAATAATAATATAATTGGTTGAATAATAAATTAGTGGGCCACTAATGGGCCATTGACCTATCTTATTAAAAGAAGTTCCAAAAGTAAAATCTATGTTTAAATTTTGTTCCATGGGTCCCAATTGCCTTGGGAGTCAAGTTTCACATTATTCACATAATAATAATTCATTTAATTCAAATTAGAAAAGAAGATGTGTGTTTTCCCCAAAATATCAAATAAAATAATAAATGACTCCAAAGAGGAAAATAATCTTGGATTTGTAATCTATATAATAAAAACAGCCTTTGGGTAAATTTTCATCCAATTTGGAGAAGGTTTGCTTAAAAGGTGAAATCAGGAGAGAAAAAGTGTGTAGCACCTTCAAAATATTAAATAAATATACAAACAACTCCAATATGTAAAATTGATGGCAATTCATATCCAACACATAATATATGACTTGAGGGTCAAGTTTTATAAAATTTGGATAATCTTAAAGTCATTAATGAAAGAGGAAATAGAAAATAAGATTTGATTTATTTAACCCATTCCAAAAGGAAAAACTAAGTATATAATCAGAATCTACATGCCTTAATTGGTCTCAGTGAAAAATTCCACTTAATTTGGATAAGGATAGAACCCTTAATGGAAGAGAGAGAAAAGAAGACATTAATTTGGGAAAAACTTTGGTTTTAATCAAATTTCCTAGTTACTTTAAATGTCACATTATTAACTAAATTTCTGGCTAAGATCTCCATGTCACACGCTTTACTTATGCGCCCCTTTCTCCTGACCATTGGATCACATTTTGACGGTATCCGAGTCATCTTCTACCTTGAGTAGGAGTCTGACCCGGACATGTATAGTAACATAGCATACGATTTGCTCAATCTCTCGCCCTCCTCCATTATTTTTCATAATTCTTTTTCCACTGTGATTGGGAGACATTTCTGAATCTAATGATCACTACTTTCCCTATGTTTTACTTACCCAATCCTAAACCCCCAAAATGCCTCAAACATCCCTCTTTCCTCCCCGTTGTTTCTCGCCTTCTCCTCTATATATATCTTTCCCCGAGGCATCACCAACCTCACCCGAACGCACCTTGAGGTTCAATTGCTTTGAGTGCCCTATCACGAGTTACCCCCTAGTTAGTTTAGGTTTAGTAGTGTCCTTGACTTTGCTGGAGAAGTTTTCTCCTCCTCCGCTCCAATTGAGACGTCGATAAGTTCCCTGACACCCTAGCCCTTCCTTTCCTGCCCTTAAACCCTTACTTTCTTCTCTATTTCTCAGTTCCCATATTCGAGTTGTCTATTTGATCTTTGTCTTTTGCACATGGTGCTTTTGGTCAGCGTCGGCCTTGCCGGAGTGGTCGCCTGACTTCATCTCAACCCCTCGCATGTTGCCATGGCATTGGTTTGTTGTGATACAACCTCCTCTGTAGTTTTCTTCCCTCACCCTTCTCTCTACTTCAGGGTTCTTTCTTGGCCATGCCTCCATGGTTTTCCCTGGTTTTTGCATCGTTGTGACTAGCGGGTGACCACGAGGCCAGTGGTCATCTTCGCTGCTTGTGTTGGGGTCTCAGCCTTTGGTTTTGGTCTCCCACCATGAGCAGACAGAACCCATGGCTTCGTCTGTCGGGGAGGCGAGCCTAGGGTAGTTACCCCACTGTGATTATCCATCTTTACCCTCTGCTTTACCTTCTTCATTTCATTTTTTAGGTGAGGGTAAAATGGTCATTTCATGGGTTTTATTTCCTTTGCTTTTGCTTAGCGCATTGCTAATGTGGATCAGTGGTCGGCTGACCTGGCCTGGTCTGATTGGGCCAAGTCAGCGTTGGCTTCCCTCTCTCTCTCTGTGTGTGTGTGTATGTGTGTGTGTCTCACTTTGCAATTGCTGATTTGGAATTTCTCTGGTTTTTGATTGGTTGACTTTGTAAAATGAATAACTAAATATTCCTTGATCAGAAAAATACATAAAAATAGTCAATAAAATGAGAAAAATGTAATCTATCTTTTGGTTTCATCGCCTTAATCTAATGTTTGATAATAAGTGGATTTTATGGACCTATTTTTTTTTTGAGGGAGGGCGGGAAGCCCTATGATTGGGGCTCCCCGCAAACTACTAAATTAATAAATCAAGGTTTATAAGGGACAAAAGACTGGAAGGAAAACACTGAGAAAAAACAAAGCTATCTACTAGGCCCCTACGGGCAGAATTGGCCACTTCATGGGCGACCCTATTACCCCTACGACTGACGTAACTCAAACGACAAAAAGAAAACATATTGCATAGAGAGACAATATCATCGACCATAGCACCCAAGTAATCCCTCCTCATCTTCTTACTGTTGCATGCATGGACGACCTCCAGAGAGTTTGTTTCCACCTCCACTTGATCGTAGACCTTATCCCTTGACCACATCATCGCTTCACGAACTGCTAGAGCTTCGATAATGTTGACATCCTCCCCCCAGTTTACTTTCTTCCCTGCTATTCCCACCAGACCACCCGTGTCGTTCCTGGCCACCACACCTATTCCTGCCCTCCCATCGTCCCCCATCGAGCCGTCTGCGTTCAACTTGATTCTGCCCTGTGCAGGTCGCACCCAGCTACTCTGCCTACTCATTTCTATTTTGCCGTTCCCCTCCACCCCTTTCTGTTGGTCATCGGCCCCACTCTCTACCCGTTGCTGGGTGCCATGCCTTGGCTCTGACCTCTGCTGGATGCCACCGGTCCTGCTTTCCTCCTGATGCCCTCCTGGATGCCCTATGTTCCTATGTATGATATTTCTCTGTTCAACTTCCTCCATGCAGACATACCCGTCCCCTGTATGAAGTTGTCAGTCGGACCTGCCTCCCTCTGTATCTCCCATATGCTGCTCAAAAATTCTCCTGCCCGATCTCACCACCATCAGTGCATCCCTATAGATATAGACACAATGAACCTCGGTGTCTTGGAACGTCCTTCTGCACCTGGCTCTCCAAGCTGTCCACATAGCAGCCACCATGACTTCCGCCTCCCGTATGGATGTCCTATCTAGCGCAGACCCCACCGCCGTGCCGACTTCCTCATCTCTAACCTCATCCACCCATGCTTGGGTCTCTCGTGGTGTTTGTTCCCATACTTCAGTTGCGTTTGGACATCGGAAGAGCATGTGGGTAATAGTTTCCTTTTCCGTCCCACACAACGAGCAAGTACCGTCATCTACACAATGCCTATCAAAAAGGCGTCCTCTAGTCGCAAGACATCTCGTGCAAATCCTCCACAGAAAGTGCACTATCTTGGGGCTCCATCCCGCATGCCATATATTTTTCCACAATATATTGTCTTGTCAAGACTTATGTCGTCTTGCTTCCTCTGTCCCTAGCAAACCCAACCAGTAAGCAGATCTAACCGAGAACTCACCATCCTTGGAAGGCCACCACATCCACGTATCTCTGGGTTTCCTCAAGTTTAGCTGGATGGCACATATCCTCCTGACTATGCTGTCCGGAAAACATTCCCGGACTCTGTCGACATCCCAATAGTTTCCCTCCTCCATCATAAGTTCTCAGACCATGTCATACTTTGGGAAATTATCCTTTTTGTGATGTGCTAGTGTTTCCTCCTCTCCAGGAAGCCATTTGTCATTCTAGATATTCACCTCAGTCCCCTCACCCACTCTCCATTGGACTCCTTCCTTTAAGAGGGCCTTATCCCCCGATAAACTCCTCCATGTGTAGCTAGGTGCATGGCCCCTTCTATCCTCCCAAATAGATGTCCTCGGAAAATATCTGGCCTTTAAAACTCTAGTCGCTAGAGATTCTGGGTGAGTGGCCATCCTCCATAGTTGTCTCACTAAGAGTGCTTGGTTAAAGGTCTGAAAATCCCTAAAACCAAGCCCCCCCTGTCACTTTGGCATGCACATTCTGTCCCAGCTCATCCATTCTATTTTCCTCTCTTTATCTTTCGCACCCCACCAAAATCTGGCCACCATCTTCTGGATCTCATCTATGGTTCCTGCTGGCAGCTGGAAGATGCTCATAATGTATGTGGGAATGGCCTGCACCACTGCTTTGATAAGGACCTCTCTCCCTACTTTGGAAAGCAATTTCTCCGACCAACCCTGAAGCTTCCTCCAAATCCTCTCTTTGATAAAGCTGAAAACCTGCTTCTTGGACCTGCCCATAGCTTTTGGGAGGCCTAAGTAACTGGAATGTGTTACGACCCCACCTCCCGATAACCCCCAATTAAGGGAGACCGAGAGGTCGAAGCCACACCCATGACTTCCGGATCAAAGGTTTGACAATTAACCAAGAATAATTATCAAATTTTAACATACTATACTGAAAGCTGTAAGAAAATAATTTTTTTGCATACCTTTTGAAAACTTGGATCTCTAAACTTTTATCCACACCGATACTAATCTATCTAATCCTCCTTTGCACTTTAATTCTCATTTAGTATCACATGTGCCACTTTACTATTTGTTCTTTTCATTGTACCTAAAACGCCGACAAACAAAACGTCGGTCAACCATAGCTGGTATGTGGGGGAAACAATAAACATGCAACTATGATAACAATGTAATCACTCAATTACTTATTTAACAACCAATATTACGTTTTAGATATAACTCTGCGATCCAAGAGTACCCTATCCTCTGTTTTGTCCCCATTAAACCCCTCATGATCCACCTATAAGTGAACCAGTTTCTAGGGTTGAGTCACATGACACTACTCGTAAGTAGACCACTCCTTAACTCGGGATACGCTAAAGAGTCTCATGGCACTACACATAGGTAGCACAGTTTCTAACTCACGGTAACCTAGACCTTGCTCTAGGATTACCCCTTTTTAGCCTTTTCAAAGTAACAGAGGTGGACCCGGATCTAGCCAGTTATATATGCACATTTATAGTGATAATCATAGTCACTTTATAGTTGTATGAAACAAATAAACATCCAACAGTTTAGTTGCATTCAATGCGATTAAACATCCGAGAATCCATCGGGAAACTATAGCGGTTATTCATAATCGTAACCACATACCTGTCTTGGAGATCTCAAGTAACAATTTATCCAAATCCAACTAGATGTCCAATCAAGCAAGGCAATCAATCAATCAAGCAAACATTGATCCTGAAAACATGTATAATGTCTAGATGTCACAAGCATATCCCAAACAACTCCTTATTGACTTGGGACACCTTTATAAGGTTTCTAAGTCTCATTAGGATGCATTAGGGTTTCTTAGATCAATTTCTCAAACTTTATCCTTTTTAGGTCAACAAACCCTAAAACAACTTTTCCACTCATAAAAACCCTAATTACTCAAATTATCCACCTTAAGGATCTTTTATGCTCAAATTGGCTTAGGATCATCACTTCTCTATTTTATTCATGGATTTACACAATTAAACCAATTAAAAGACATATTCATCTAAATTAGGGTTTTCAAGCTCATTAGTGCATAATCATGAACGAAACCCTAAATTAAACCAAATATATAAAAAGATCATATTTTTAAATCCTATTTTCTCTTTCATTAACAACAGGTTAATATCAGCTTGAATTATCCATCTATCATCAAATCTAAGGGTTTTTCCTTAATTGAATCATTAAAGATGATAACTTCATGCCCTTTTCAAATTTCATGCATATTTAAACACATAAACCCTAAATTAGACTAATCACGTGCAAAGTTCTTCCTTTTTGAACTCAATGTTCCTTTTTACATTTAACAGATTAATATCAACTCTAAAGATCCATTAAACCCTATTAAACACATTAATCATATCAAAATAGGGTTCCTTAATCTTTAATTCATTAAAGATGATGATTTACACTACATTTCGAACTATGATCAGATTCAGGCTATAAAACTATTTTTAATAGGTTCCTTGCATTTTTCTGATCAAAATACATATATAATTTGTCTTGATCGGAGCTACGGTTCATTAGTTACAAAATTTGCAAAGTAAGCATACCTTTGGCCAATCGAATTGCGCCACGTGTGCGCTTCATGCAATAGCTAGCTGCGTAACCCGGCTGGTTTAAAACATAACCAAATACCACTTTTGCCCATGGTAAAACACACACTCCTTCAGCCCGCGGAGGGGCATCTTTGTCCACGCGCCTCCTCTCTTCTCCTTCATCACGCTACCCTAGCGTTGCTTCTCTGTCAGCGTTGGGCGCGATTCCTCCACGCCGTCCTCGACCCCGCCGGTTGCCCAGGAGTTGCCCCCTGCCTTCGCTGTGCTCCCGCGCAGGCAAGGAAGCTTCCAGCCCGCCGCCAGTCATCCAGGGTTAGGGCAAGTAGCCCCTGCCGCCATGGCCGCCCTGCAGTCGTCTACAGGTGTTGCGCAGGTGTAGGGTGACGACACGAAGGTCTTCCGGCCCTCTTCTGACGACGCAAGAGCATCACGACCTCCTCGTATGCTCCCCATTGCTCCCAGGTTCACATTACCCCCTTCCGGTTAAGATTTTGAAAAGAAACAAGAAAGAGAAATAGATAGGGGTGCCAAGGATCTCCTTGAACTCGGGCTAAGGGGTATACCCTTATATAGAGGAGTATAGCAATGCCCCAGTTCACCTATCCATGAGGAAACCAAGTCCCTCGTTAAACATGGCAACCATATACTTTCCTTGCTTTAGATGTAACTCCTCTTTTCTTTATGATAAGATATCCTTTATCCTTGATATATTAGAATTCGAATTTCTTCTTACTTATTCTCTCTTTCCTTGATTTTTAATCTATTGACACAAAATTCTATTTCCTTCAATCAAAATTACTTTCTTTTTAACAATACCTCATAATTCATTAATAATGCAACACATTATCCTCTTATTTTGCCTTTTTAATATTTTCTCTTTTTTTCCTCTTTATTGGGACTCCTTGAATCCCAAGGAACTCTATGATTTCGAAATTACTTTTTTTTAAGGATATTTATTATCCTTTTAGATGCATATAAACTCATTATTTCACATTATCTTGTTTATTTCTTATTATAATATTTCCTTTTTGAGGATTTCCCTTTATTTCTCTTTTATTTTCCTCATTGGTATTCCTTTTATCATTAGTAATCCTTGGAATACGAAATTCCACAAAGGATAACTCAATTATATCTCTTTTCACTTGTTTTCCACATTTTAACATTATTTCCAATTTCTTTCTTAATAAAGAAATACTTAATTAATCTTTTCTTTTCTTATTGCTTTCTTTTTGCAACCTTGGACTCCTTGGTACCCAAGGAACCTAAGAGGCACGAAATCCTCTTTGGTTTTGCCTTCTAGAGGTTTCTACATATTTCTGTTCTCGAATATTCAATTATTCATTCACTAATTGAATTTTCTTTGTTATTTCCTTGTTATTGGTTCCAATAGCCAACAAAGCCCACAATACAAACATCAAGGCTATTGTAAACGAAATCCATTTATTTGAAGCAAATTATATCATTATTTGTTCAAATATCTTTAATATGAGAAATTACATTTCTCATCAATTGAACCCAAAAATTGGGGTTATAAAAGAATGTCTGTCCACCTCTCTGACATCCAATAGCCACTTCATCTCATCTCTTCTTTCCACCTGAATTCCTTTGCAGAAAACAACCTCACTCTTATAAAAGTTGATCTTTTGACCCGATGCCTGTTCGTATTGGATGATGATATCAGCTATCTTCAGGCACTCTGCATTGGATGCTCTAGCAAAAAGAATACTATCATCTGCAAAGAAAAGATGTGAGATAGAAGGCACACCCCTACATGGTTTGATTCCATGTAGGCAGGAGTCGTGGGAAGCAGCAGAAAGTAAAGTAGAGAACGCTTCTGCGCATAAGACGAAAAGAAAGGGAGAAAGAGGGTCACCCTGGCGTAGTCCGCGTGAAGGCGTTGTGCTTTGGGTCCTGTCTCCATTTACGGCAAAAGTGTGCTGGATGGATGAAATGCAATCTTTAACTCTATTCCTCCATTGCATACCAAAACCTAATTTTCCCATCACCTCATCAAGGAAAGACCACTCCACTCTATCATACACTTTGGACATATCTAACTTCAGAGCCAGGCTGCCTTTTTTCTGTCTTTTGTCTCTCTTCATATAATGGAACACTTCATAAGCAATAAGAGCATTATCTGTTATCAGTCTCCCCAAGACAAAAGAACTTTGGCTCTCAGAAATAACGCTATCCATAAGCGGTTTTAGGCGGTTTGTCAACACCTTTGAGGCAATTTTGTACACCACATTGCATAGGCTAATGGGTATGAATTCCCCCATAGCTTTAGGCTACTCGGATTTTGGGATAAGCACCACAAGGGTGTCATTTAGCTCCCCAATACTTCTCTCCCCTTTCCACCAACCCTTGATGTAGTTCGCCACATCTTTCCCAACAGTCTCCCAATATTGTTGGTAGAACATAGACTTCAAACCATCCGGCCCCGGGGCTTTATTAGGATGCATTTGTTTCACCACTTTCCAAACCTCTTTGTCCGTAATATCCCTATCCAGTTCCTCCCTTTGAGATTCTGTGATCATCATCCACAGTCCCCTTGTTGCCTCTTCAAAGCCTGTGGGATAGCTCGTCTGGAAAAGCTATGAAAAGTAACTCAGAATGATTGATTTGATCTCCCCCTCATGTGTTTTCATGACTCCATGATCGTCCTCAAGTCCTATAATATGATTCCTTCTCTTTATGTTTGTAGCTTTTTGGTGGAAGTATGCAGTGTTCCTATCACCCTCCCTCATCTCCTTTACTTGTGCCCGAGCAACCAAATATTCCTCATTCTTTTGAAGCCAATACTGGAGTTCCTTAGATTTTTCCTCCGCCTTATCAAGATTTATTTGAACCGAGTGTAGGGATTGCAACCCTTTCAGATCATTTTATAGTTCTTTTATTTTCCTTTTCCTTTCCCCAAACTTTTTCGTTGCCCAATCATATAATTTTTCCTTACACTTTAGGAGCTTTGTCTTCAATTGACCGCCTTCTGTGGACTTCCAAGCCTCCTTAATGGTATTATTGCAGCCCTCTTCTCCTACCCACATCGGCTCAAACATAAAGTGTCTTTTCATTCTCTTTGGATTGTTGCGTATGTTGTCCGCCTTCAAGATGATGGGTGCGTGATCTGAATCATGAATGGGGAAGTGGAACACCTTGCAAAAGCTGAACAAATTTCTCCACTCAAGATCAGGAAGGAATCTATCCAATCTTTCTTGGACTAAGGTTTTTTCTGTCAGCCCCCGCTTCCACGTAAAGATGTTACCCTCAAAACCCACGTACACCAGCTCACAATCATCAATGATATCATGAAAATTCTGTATAAACCTTTCATCTTTGGGGGGTCCACCTCTTTTCTCAGAATTGGAAGTTATCTCATTGAAGTCGCCAAAGAAGATAACTGGAACCTCCGATTCCCCTTTTATCTTTCTCATAAGCTCTCACATTTTCACTTTGCTTGCCTGATCCACCCACCCGTAAATCCCCACCGCTCTCCACTCCTTGTCATTTCTGTCGTCCTTGACCAGTGTTGTTACATGTCTTTGCGAATAGTTCTGGATTTCCACCTTCATGTCCTTCCACCAAAACCCCAATCCGCCTACCCTTCCCTCACTAAAGATACACAAACCATCAGTGAACCCACAACTCCTTTGGACATCCTCAAGCCTCCTATCTGCAATCATAGTCTCCATGATGAAAACTATGGTTGGGCGCTCTCTCCAGATCTAAGACCGGAGAGACATGCACCTGCCGGGGTCGCCCAACCCCCGACACTTCTAGCTAAAGATTTTCATTGTCCTTCATGGGATTGGACTCCACCAATCTCCGCTACTTGGGTCCTGTCGACCCCATGTCCCTCTGTCACCTCATTGCCTCTCTTTGTTCTCTTCTCCCCCTCTGCTTGTGTAGGTAGCTCATCCAGGTCCATGTTGCATGCCTCCACACATCTCCCCCTTTTCCTCGTAGATTGTTCCCATACCACCTCCTTCTCTGGTATGCCCAATCTTGACCCTCTACTCATCTTGTAGACCCATGGATGATGCTTCTTTTTGCCTTTGTTCCCTTTGGACCCATGTTTCTTTTTTGTGGCCACCTCTATCTTTCTTTCTGCTCTAGTGATGGCTAGATTACCTCCTTTACTCTGGACTGAGATGTTCATCTCTTGGTGGGATGGTCTCTGCTGCTTCCTGTACCCGGGAAAAGTAACCTCTATCTCTCCTCGACGAGTTTGTTGGGCTATTCTCTGTTCTAGTGTGGCATCCTTCACGTTCCCTCCCAAGGGTGACTCGCCTCCCATGTATGACCACCCATCGTTTACCTCCGTCGGCCACTCCCTATTTAAATGCGAACTTTCTCCATGGACATTATGTTCATCATCCCTTCCCTCCAATTCCTCCTCAGGGGCTTCCTCAATGTGACAAAAGTCCTTGAGTTTTATCAACTCCTCCGCAGAGTATATGATTCAATGTTTCACTCTTTCCCTCCCCCTCGTGTGCCCTTTACCCTCCTGCTGTGCCGGTCTCACGTCGCTCCCCTCCGACGCTGATTTCTCTCTTTCAGCGGTTGGTTGTGTCTTCTCATGCTTCTCTCCCACCCACGCCGCTTGCCCCCCCATCCCCTTCTCCTACTCAGAACCCTCCCCCTCTTCCTCCCTTTTCCATCTCTCCAGAGCTCCTTCCCTCGCCCCCCCGACAGATCTTTGAAGGGCAATCCGTTCTCTTCTATCTTCTTCCCCCGCCTTCCCAACAGGGTTCCTCCTCTCGCGTCCTCCCCCTTATTCATTCTTTTGCCTCCCTTTAGTGCCTTCCCCTTCCTGCCTTTCTCTATCCACCTCCCATCCAGCGTTACTATTATCCCCCACCTCCTCTGTTGTCCTTGACCCCTCCCCCCGATGCCCACTCATCTTGAAAGTAAGTTTCCACCTTGAGGTGATTCCACCATCACCCCGAGTACCCTCCTGTCGTCACTGCTTCCATGGGGATGCCCTAAGCCAGCCACCCCAATGATGCTTCAGTTCCCCTTCCTCCTCGTAGCTTTGACAGTCACGATCTATGTGTCCCAACAAGCTGTAATTAAAGCAGAACATTGCCAGCCGCTCATATCTGACTTCGACGTCCACTATGCTTCCACTCTTCACCCTAATGTGTAGCGATCTCTTTAGAGGATGGGTGACATCCAGTAGGACACGAACTCTGATGGAGGTGTCCCAACTCATTTCATCTCTATCTGTAGTAATGACGGTGCCTATGCGACCCGCCACCTCTCAGATTGTGTTGTCCCCTCTGTGTCCCATAGGCAGACCATATAGCCACACCCAGAAGGGGGAGTGGTTGATGGATATCCGTCCCGATTGCTCTTCTTTATCCACCTCCTTGAAGAGAAACAGACGACCATCAAAGTTCCACGATGCTCCCTCTAGAACTCGCTGTTTGTCCCTCCAGTGTAGAAACTACATCACGAAGACATCGCCATCGAGTTGTTTGAAGGCCACCGTCTCCCGAAGACTCCATGCCTGTGACAAGGTTCGTTCCATAGCCTTGAAATAATACGCTCGATCAGTGAGCAACCATCCCACTAAGGTCAATTCTGTGTGGTCTTCTTCCCCGTCCCTGCTCCCTGTTGGATTGACATCGATGGGTTCCTCTTCCTCATCCGACAACCTCAGACCTGTGTAGCGATCCGCCAGTTCCGCTACCATGAATCTGGGACCCAAAAACTGCCTTACCATGCTTGAACCTGCAAGGGCAAACCCTAATCTAAGAGGGAGGAGATGACCACATCTTGCAGAACCCTAATCGCCAGAGCGGTAGGGTGCAAGAGGGCCGGGATATCTTTTTTTTTTTATGGACCTAATTAATTAGATAATAACTTATAAAAATAATAACTAATAATCTGTAAGTCAGAAAAATATAATAAAATATGTTTTGGACTCCTCATAACATATACTAAAACATGGCATGGTTTTGATAACCTAATTCATTAATAATAAAAAGGCAATTTTTAGGGTTTTGAATAATTAGTGGAAACCTAACCCTAATTCCTCATAAATGTATCATAGGTTATTTGGAGGCCTAGGCTTGGAAATAGACTTGATTTTGGACATAGTAGACTCTGAAGTTGAGGTATGTTGTATCCCCTATTCATCTATATTGAGCAATTTACTTATCTTATCATTCTTTTGACTTTGGCCTACACATATGTCTATTCTTTTGAGATCATGGTTCGTGTGAACTTTCTTGCTTGTTATGGACTTGGATATTTTCTTGATATCTTATCTTGTGACTTGGTGCATGATGGTCTTTTATATTGATATGTGCCACTTTAAAGTGGATATTTATATGTTTGCGTTATCCATTGTGTGATGGCAACATTGAATAATTCTGACTAAACTGTTTACTTGCCTCTTTTTTTTACATGCTATGTGATTCAATAGAAGTAGAGTAGTGTAATTGCATTGGTTTTGGGTGTGTGCCCTTTATGATTTTGGGATGGTGGTGATGGTGCCCCATACCCGAGTTTCAAGGATGTGAAGCCTTGGCATATATTGGGAGTTTGGCAGTGTGTCATTCTCTATCAGGTTTCAAGGATGTGAAGCCTTGGATACCATTGTTATTTATATTGTTCTAGGGCTATGTTTATCTCACATGCATGCAGGTTGATTATAGTGGGGTGTGTGCCCTAATTTCTTCATATATGCTAGTATGACACAATTTTAGTTGTTTGGTATGGCAAGTATCTCTTTTATTGATGTTCTCATTCTTTATGCCCTCTTTCAGGGTAGTCCTTACCTCTTGCATGGGAAGCATGTATATTTGATGTCCTTATTACTTATATTGCTTAAAGTTTTTCTTTAGTATACACATACCAACTTTTTGCTGATGTTTTCTTTTCTCCTCTTCTTTTATGGGGTATGCTTCCAACCCCAAGTAGATCAAGGAGAGTTGAACTTTGACATCAACTTTGTAGCTGGGCTTTTGGGAAACTTGAAGAGGTGGTTAGATGACCCTCAACTTGATCTTTGGCTTATATGTTTAGTTTTCCTTTTTTTGGACATCCATGTGTAGTGAAGTGATGTATAATGTTATCAAACTTTGTAAATTGTAGATAATGATCTTTTCTGCTGCTATCCATTGTGTTATGATACATACATGTTGAATGAATTGGTCTACATCCCTTTAGCAAAAAATTTTATGTGGTGTGTTGGTTCAAGGGATGTTGCCTTTTTATTTCTAGTAGGGAGTGGTTCCCCTCTGGGATCCCACTCCTTACACATCAACTGAGGTATTTGTATATAAACCCATATATTGGCATGAATAGAGATGGAATATGCTCCAAACCATTAATAATTCCACAAATTTAACATCAAGGACAAAATGATAGAAATGATAGGAAAAACATAGGAAAAAGGGCTAGATTAAGAATGTACCTAGATTTCAATTCATTAAAAAACTCCACCCCTTAAAAAGGATTTTGCCCCTAAAATCTCAATCAAAGAGAGAATGGTGAGTAAATAATATCTCATCTCATAGCTCCCATGCAGTTTCTTCCAAACAATGGTAGTTTCATAAGACTTCTACTAGATCAATCTCCTTGAACTTTAATTGCTTAAAATGGGAGTCAATAATCTTTATAGGTAACTCCTCATGGGTCAAGTTCTCATGAATCTCCAAAGGTTCTATAGTAAGTACATGAGAAGGGTCTATCAAATACTTCTTTAGTACAAATACATGAAACACATTGTGGATCTTGTCACAGGAAGGAGGAAGAGATAAACGGTATGCACAGTCTCCAGCCTTATCCAAGATCTCAAATGGTTCAACATAGTGAGACTGAGTCTGACTTTAACTTTAGATCGTGGAATAGAACGTATAGGCTTCATCTTGAGGAACACATAGTGACCCACCAAGAAACTTACATTAGACCTCTTCTTATATGCATACATCTTCTGTCGATCTTGTGCAACTTCCATACACTTCTTAATCAATTGAACTTTGTCTAACATCATCCGCATATCATCATTCTTCATCAAAGCATGTTCTCCCACATCATCCCTGTGTAATGGGGAATGACAAGGTCTTCCATATAGATCTTCATAAGGAGGCATACCAATGCTGGCTTGGTAGCTATTGTTGTACGCAAACTCAGCCAATGGTAGATACTTATCCCATGCACCACCCACTCCATAACACAAGCACACAAAAAATCTTCTAGAATTTTCATTGTTCTCTCAGACTGACCATCTATTTACTGAAACATAAGTCAATTCCCATTTCTACCTAAATATAACTCCACAAACAAGAGGTCATGATCAAATACTATCACTATAGGTATGCCATGAAGACGAATGATCCAATCCACATACAACTGATCCATATCATCAACCTTGTAAGAGGATTTGAAAAGCAAAAAGTGGGTAGACTTAGCAAGTCGGTCAATCACTACCCACACAACATCATAACCTTTCTTGGACTTAGGGAAACCTATGACAAAGTTCATAGTTATCTTCTCCCATTTGCACTTTGGAATCACAAGCAGGTAAAGAAGACCACCAGGTCATTGATGCTTTATCTTAACTTGCCGGCAGGTCCAACACTTTGCAATGAATAGAGTGATATCCTTCTTCATATTCTTCCACTAGAAACTTCTTTGTAGGTCCTTGTACATTTTGGTCATACCAGGGTGTATAGTGTACTTAGACCCATGAGCTTCTCTCAGAACCACTATTGTATATTACCAACTTCAGGAATCCACAACCTTTCTTGGAAATGGACTACACCATCTACTCCAACTGAGAATTTAGATTTTGGTTTCTCTGCTAAGGCCTTCATCTCATCAAGCTTAAGACTTTCTAACTGGGAAACAATGACTTCTGAGATCCAAGATGGTGTAATGGATAAGTTGGATATGTCAATACATAACTTGTGGGTAGGTTATTCATCCATTGCATCAACATGTCATGGTTACCAACAAGTGACATATTCTAGATTATTCCACATAGAATAATGCATAGAAGCAAAAACTATATCTGTCTTCTAACCCACAATGCCAACAACTTTGTTCACTTTAATGGGATGATAAGTGATAGTAAAGTCATAGTACTTAAGGTAATCCATACATCTACCTTGTCTTAGGTTCAAATCCTTCTTTCTCAAAAGATACTTCAAACTTTTCTGATCAGAGTAGACTTAAACATAACTCTATAAAGATAGTCTTGCCACATCTTTAGGGCATGCACGATGGCAGTGAGTTCTAATTCATGCATAGGCCAGTTCTCTTCATTTGGTTTTAATGTTCTCATCAGTTTCAAAGTTAATACCTTTGTTCGAGATGAAGTAGCTTGACTGACCAGTCCCTTCAACCTTGGACCTCCTAGCTTCATCAATTACAGATGTAAAACACTCTTTCAACTTTTGGAAACTATCCTCACATTCAGGTGTCCACACAAACTTGACTTATTTTTGTGTCAACATTGTTAGAGGAGGAGCAAACTTGGAGAAGCTTTTGATAAACCTCAGGTTGTATCCTGCTAATCTGAGGAAACTACATATCTCAGATTAATTCTTTGGAGCTTTCCACTTGGTCACAACTTCTACCTTTGTAGGATCAACAACAATGTGTCCAGCAGAAATCACATGACCCAAAAACATCACTTCTTTTATCCAGAACTCACACTTTGAGAATTTAGCATCGAGTTGATTTTCTCTCAGTGTGTTAAGCACAATTCATAGATGTTCACGATGTTGTTCCTCAGATTGGGAGTAGACCAGAACATCATTGATGAACACTACAACAAATTGGTCAAGATAAGGATGAAACATTCAATTCATCAGGTTCATAGAAATAGCATTCTCTTTAGTCAAACCAAAAGGCATGACCAGGAAATCATAATGCCCAAATCGAGATCTGAAAGTTGCCTTCAGAACATCCTCATCTTTCACACACATCCAATTATAGAAACTTCATAGATCCATCTTTGAAAACACAATGACTGACTTTAGTTGGCTAAAAAAATCATCTATGCATGGTAAGGGATAACGATTCTTCACCATCACCTGGTTAAGCCTACAATAATCCATACACATCACCAATGATCCATTCTTCTTCTTCACGAACAAGACATGGGCTCCCAAAGGTGAAATACTAGAGCGAATGAAACCCATGTCAAGAAGCTCTTGAATCTACTTCTTAAGCTCGACAAGTTTAGCTGGAGCCAAGCGATTAGGTGGCTTTGAGATAGGTGAAGTTCCAGGAGCAAGTTTGATGGAAAACTCCACCTCACGAGTTGGAGGCAACCCGAGCAACTCATCCGAAAACATGTCAGGAAAGCCCTTTGCCACATCTATATGATCTAGAACAGGAGGTGTAGCATCGAGAATGATGGATGATAAATGTGCTCTAGACCCTTGCTAGACAAGATTTTCATCTTTGATAACTGAAATGATGACTTGTTGATCCTCTCACTTCCTACCCATGATACACAACCTTACACATCAGGTGTAATAAGCTAACCTTCAAATCCGAACTGAAGAGGGCTACCTTATATTTCTTCAACCAATCCATCACTAGGATAACATCAAAAGCAGTCATGTCAAGAAGGATGAAATCTAAAGGAAACATCTTCCCATAGATACAAAGGTACAAGGTTGGGATTTTGAGATGAGAGGAGAAAATTCTACCGCTAGGGGTTTTAACATCTAACATGTGATCCATGTATTTTGATTCTAATTCTATCATTTAAGCAAGTTGGGTTGATATGAAGGTATGCAATGATCTAGGATTGAAAAATGCCTTGATAGGATGCATATTAATATGTAAAGTACCTTCAATAACTTCATTGTCCTCTCCAACCTCTTCAACATTCAGAGAGTACACTCTTCCATTTTGCCTTCTATAGGTGGTTGATGTCCTTGTTGGTTATGGTTGTTGTTCTTTGGAGGAAGATTCAGTCACTGTGGCGGCTGCTGAGCTGGGGCCTGTCCTCACTGATGCTTAGGACAATTAGGTCGAATATGTCTAGCTTGTCCACACTCATGGCATATAGGTGAAAGTAGATCATATCTATGGGGTGGGATATTGCCTACATGGAACTTCCCAGGCGGATGAGATTGAAAACATCGGTTGCATTTGTCACGTCCTTGATTACCACCTGAGTTCTTGTAGTTGTTGTTGTTGTTATGTCTAAAATACTAAAATCCGGGATAGGAACCCATCACAAGCGCCTTGTCTACCATTTATGGAAAAGTAAGACGTAATTGGGGAAAAGGTTGCGTCTGACAGTATAGATGAGTCCTTCTAAGAAAAGAGTCAATCTTTGTTCTACTCCAAGATGAGTAGCATAGCATTCCAAGATTAGGAAACATTAAATGTTTCTAGAAATGCTCATGCTACCCTATCCCAGGTTGTAAAACTCAACTTCCTTCTTTTTCAAATAAGTCAGGCATATGTACTTCTCACAAAACAACTTTAGGAGCTGCTCCTAGGTCATGTTGTTGATGTCGTGGGTACGAGCCATACCATTCCACCAGACACGTGTTGGCCCATCTAGCACATAAGTTGCAAAGAGAACCTTCTTATGTGGAGGACAAGCCATTCCCTTGAAAGTATGGTCCAAGGCTAACACCCAATCATTAGCCCTATCCACCATGTTTGGCTCACTCTAACCCTTGAAGTATGGTGGTTTCATCTTGATGAAGTTCGTCAAAGTGAACTCCTTAGGCTTGCTAGTAGTGGCTGGAGCAGCAGAGAGTTGTCCCACCAAGGTAGTCCATAGTAGTTGGCACAAGATGGTCAACTCTTGTTCATGGGTCAGGATTGGTGTGCACATAGGAGGAGTAGGGGTCGACATGACATTATGACAAGTCATTGGGGTGTCTCGGTTGTCGTTGTTGCTAGATGAGGCGCCCTTGAATGTCTTATTCATATCCCCAAATAAATCACCCCTCCTGAATGATAAAGGCATAACATAAGATTCGCAAGAGTATCCAACATAGATATTTATGGCTTCTATTGCCTATAGGCATGATAATTTGGACAGTCAATATCATATCAAGCAAGGAAGGTATCATGCAGATCAGGGAGTCCTCATAAACCAAGCTAGTGGCATGGAGGAAAATTTTTCCAGCCCCTGAACCCTAATCCTTTCAAGGCACCCTTGCTTTCAACTTATGCCTTAATAGCTACCAAACATGATCTGATACCATGTTGTAAGGGTGAGATCACCCCTTGCTAAAATTTAATGAAAAATGTGCAACATCCATCTATTTTTCAAAAACTTATATAATGAAGGATGCATGCATGATAATTCCTTCTAAATAAGCATGATTTAGATAAAAAATTGTCAATAGTAGAAGCAGAAAGAAAGGACTAAGTTATTACATTGCTTTGATCCAAGTTCACTACATGAGTTTCATGAAACATAAACTATAAAAGGAAACTACAAGTTCTAGAAATAGCAACCTAGACATCTTAGCAAAGTCTCCTTGAATATACTCTTGTGTTGGTGACTGGCCTAAATCATGCATCCAAAAGGAGCAGATTAAAATAGCCAGACTTTTAAAGAGATAACCCGACTTTCAGGCCACCGCAACGATAACAGGGTCTGATGTAGCGATCGGGGTCGAACATAGGGATGAGGTTGGTAGTACCAAGAATGCGGAATCAACACTTCTATACTCCGATAGGAAAATAGGATTAAAAGGTGTTCCCCAAGGAATGACAAACTGAAGGCAAAAACAAAAGGGCCAAAGAAAAGAAAAGAAAATCAAACAAACTATAACGAGGATAAGGAAAACTCGGACTCGGGTTCACTTAAATAAAACATTCCCTTAACCAACATATTATCCCTCTTCCCTGCATGCACATATCAAAATTACGAGCATCATGCAAAGCCTCATTCCACTCTCTTTCGAGAATAGGAAAGAACCAGACTTAAAAGAAGCCTCTCTCTCGAGAAGACAACTCAAAAGCCTTACAACAAAACATATGGTTTAAAGCACCAGTAATCTAACACTCTCGTACATTCATGCTGCTCTACATCACAGATAGAAGTGATATTACTCTCTTGAGATACTGACGATCAAACATCACAAGATGATAGCTAAACATACAAGCGAAGCGTTAAAGCAAGCACATAGAGATAACTTTCATATGGGCGAGGATACATGAACAAGAAAGGATAGACATGCCATAATAAGGGAACATTGTAAAGAAAAACTATCTCCAACTGGAGTTACAAGAAAGATGATGGTTTTAGGGTTTTAGCAATTTTAGGGGTTTTACACAACAACTTCCAAAGAGATAAAACTATTGTTAAGGCCAGGCACAAAGTAAGAACACCCTCTCTCAAGGGTAAGGGTCAAGCAGCAGCGGAAAACACCCTGCACCCCTTCTCTAAAAGAGGGTACCTCCAACTAAATGCCAACACCCTCTCTCAAGGGTAAGGGTCACAGGTTGGAGTGGGAAAGCAACCCGAAGCAGCTCCAACCCTGGGTACTCTCGTACTCCCGGGTCAGACCAAGCTCTAGAGTCACAACGTCCTTCTCTCGAAGGAGCTGAAATGGGAAACACATTTCGATAGCTAGTCAAAACATGATCCAAACATACAAGCTAGAACTCAGATTCTATATAAGAAATCATCCAACAAAAGGGAACCAAACACAGAATAACAAGTATTAAACTCCACAGATTCTATAGGCATATATATTGTGTAAAAGGGGTTTAGTTACAATGCGTATTAAATGAAAGTAAATGCTAAGAAGGGAAGATAGGTTTCGCCTCCTTGATGTAGGAGGTCGATAGACAACAGTGACCCCTAAGGAACAACTAACCCGGTACCAGGTAGATGCTCTGCCCGATATGCCCATGTCGGGCAGCCACCCTATTGGGCGACATACCATAACGGGCAGGCGTATCGGTCAAGGCTTCCTACCCGATACGGTCGTGTCGGGCAGCCACCCTGCCGGGAAACATGCCATGACAATGATCTGTATCAGGTTCGGTGCTATATCGGGTTAGAAGGGACTTAGGATTCTCGGGTTCCTTGTATCAGGTGTAAAGGGCGAGTCATCTCAGGTTGAAGCCCATCTAGGGACCCGACACGCTGGGTGGCCTTCTTGGTCGTATCGATCTGCTGCGGCTACCGGGACGGGTTCTAAGTGAACCATTCCCGCCCCTCTCAGGTTGGGGGTGTTCTCACCTAGTGTCGCCTGACACGCCTTGGTTGTAGACACTAGCTCCTGAAGCTTTCCAAAGTTAGCTTTCATGAGGTCTCGACCCGTCCCATCAGAGTCCTATAGCTGCTATTTATAGGCAGCAGTTGGAGGAGGTTGCGGTTCTTCGGGTACCACATATCCTTGATTGGCTCCGCATACATGGCTTTGGGGATGATCGACACATGCGTGTTGCCCGGCACAACAGGATGTCGTGACGTGTCGGGCTGCAAGCGTATCGGGTGGCCACGGTGGGCAGATGCTTTCCGACGAGTGGCTTGTATCGCACGACATGCCATAATGGTATGATTAGTCATGGCGGGCAGAGCTCTCTGTCGGGTAAGTGGCGTACCACCCATCAGGGCCTCCTTGTGCGACACGCCCCTATCGCGTTGCTGCTATATCGGGCTGAAGCTATGATGGGTGAGTGGCGTGTCGGGTTGCTGGTAGAAGGGCCGATGCAGGTAAGTGCCGTTCATGGGCCAGGGTGGGCCTTTAGCAGTCTTTTAGGTATAAAACAGGGAAAAATCTGTACAAAAGATGGAAAAAGAGTTAAGGGCGTAGCGCAGTTTACTTTTGTGCAAAACACGACAAAAATTGAGAGGAATACAGCTTAGAGGGCAGTTTTGACAAGGAAATAAATGCTATAAATAGCCATAAAATGAGTGTTATCAACTCCCCCAAACTTAGCATTTTGATTGTCCTCAATCAAACTGTACCTATTTTTAAAGTTTTGTTTGTGATACTACTTCATGACCAGACACTGTCCTCAGACAAGGGGTTTAAGTGCATTTTTTGAGACGTTCATTGGGAAAATTACATCTACTCACGAGAAACGGGCTTTATTGTTTAACATTGCCTTATTTACGCAAAAATATTCTCTTCAGCTTCAGCGAGACTCTGGTGCATGGTTTCGAAGTTAGCTTTCACACCGAACAACTTTTGGGAGAAAGAAGTTGGGTTTTTGGGAAGGCTAAAGGATTTTTTTTGGGTTTTTCTTGTTTCCCATTGGTCCATCCAGGTACGAGTCTGTTAGTAGGCAAGTGGTCCCTGCTGTCCAAGCCAGTTGGCTTTAGAGTAGTGATTTCACATCCTACGTACCACTGCCCCATATCTACCGTGCCTAAAGATTGGTACTTTTGGAAGAACAAGTGTGTTTTTTTTTCATTAGACACAACTCTCATTCTTTTATTCACTCTCATAAGGCTTTTTTTCATTTTAGGATTTTGGCAGATAAGGGGGGAAAAGAGTTTTGCTGTTCGGGCAGCTTTTTCCTTCATCCAGCTTTTTCATTTTAGCTGTTGTGAGATTATTTTCAAAATTGGCATAGAAAAAGTCATAGCCTTTTTGTCGTTTGAGACTGCATTTTCAGAATGATCATAACAAAAGCGTGCACCACCTTAGACACAAAGAGAACAAGCTGGGAGAAGCTGTATCTGATATTTACTATAGAATGCATATGTACAATTGTATAGAGACAAGGAGTTGTATATGCACTGTTTTGTATTCAACTTGTATATGTATATGTACACATGATATGTATAAGAGAAAGAAGAAAGACAAAATGGAAGAACTTTTAGTACCTCCCTCACTGATATATAGTACCCCCCAAACTTAACCCACACTCTGTCCCAGAGTTGTGAGATAAATAAGGTAGGATAGTGATAAGTCAGTGAGGGTTTAGCTGGTGAGCGCGCCTCCTTCAGATATAAGATCCCACACATATTCTCTGCATTTTCTGTGGTAGTCGATGTGGTGGAGCTTGTTAGGCGTTTGTTGTAGCACCACCGAGCTAGAGATCCATTCTAGCATGTAGATGCCACAGTCGTTTGATTGTGGAACTTGCTGTGGACTGCTGTGGTAGAATTGAAGCTCATGCCATGTGTTCTCCATGTTATGCAGGAACGGCTAGATCAGCGTTGCCACCTCGGTGTAGTATTTTCTGGCTAAGCACTCGAGGGGTGTCAACACAGTTGATGTACACTGCACCAGATGATCTTTATTGCTGTCCGAGGTGTTGTAGAAGATTGCTTCTCGTGGACAATTGTACATCGTCAGGAGCGTCCAATGATTGTAGTGCATGATCAGAAAGAAGATGATACGCGACATGCTACTTTGTATCATTGCCAGAAATGACTGCTTCGCTCCTGACTCATCATCTAGTCAGATATCATTGAACATCATAGGATGGGTGATGTATGTGTGTTCAAACTTTCTTTGTAGTACTTGGATGTATGCTTCCGCCACTGACATTACCAGACATCCTCCTGCCTTTATCACATCCCGAAGATCATCCACATAGACAATGACATCTTCTGCCTCATAGATGACGTATGTAGGGGTAGAATCAGCTAGCTTCTGTAGAATTTTGATGACCTATTCCTGGGTTAGTGAAGAACACGAGGAACGGTCGAAGTTGCTGATTATTTCTTTTGAAGCATCAGGCGAAGTGGGATCTTTAGCTGTAAGAATGTCGTGTAGAATTTCCATCCTCTTGCCTACCCCGTTAACGTCTGTGGCCATTTCGGCTTCTCCCTCGGGAAAGCTGCTGGATTGGGAGGATTTGTCGTCTTGATCGACGTCCGGAAGCTTCTCTAGGATGTCTGCGTCTCGGAAATAGCGCCCATCCTTGATTAGAAATAGAGCATAAGTGCTCTTGAACTGATAGAAATTTTGGCCCTTGAGATGCCTTAGGTATCCGAAGATGTGTAGCATCTCAATGGCGTGCAGGACTACAAAGGTGCTATTTCCACTTCCCTCTTCTTCTTGAATGAGGAAGTCACTGAGTGTAAAGAAATTCTAGACGCCGCTGTGGTATTGGATTCCATACTTGATTGCGCGGTGGAGACGCAGTGGGAGGAGCCTTAGATATCTATCTTTGGGGTGAACGAAGGTGTTCCCTGAGCGTGATACCTCCTTGTTGCAGCAGCTGAGGAGCTGGACATCGCGATTCTGGAGGTCCTCCATGCAAAGGAACCAGTTCCTTTGATGCTTGTAGGGGGCCAGCACTAGGTTGGGGTTGTACTCTTCGATGTACTCCAGCATGCTGGCCACCTATGTAGAATTGTATAGCCCCTTCATCAATCTTCTCGCCAAAGCTGGGGTGGCATTGTAAATGAGCTGCTGACTTGTCCTGATGCCCGCGTTCTCAATCACGACACCTTGTAGGACCCTGAAGAGTTTCTTTCCGATGACGGTTGGTGAGCAGAACATGCTCCTCAGTGCTCCCCATCATATAGAGAAGTAGCCATCGCTCCAGATGATGTCTTCTTCATCTGCCTGCGATCTCAGGACCTTGTTCAACAATTTCTAGTCTGTGATCGTCAGGTATCCGATGGCTCTTCTGTCGAAGTCTACCATCTCAAAGTAGGGGATTTTAGACAGCGCAAAGAATGCATCTGCCATCAAACTCCTTCCTCTGGGGGGTGTCTGTTGTTAGCAGTATAGATGTACCCCCCTTCCCCTTCTGATTCTTCAAAAGAGTCCTCCCCAACGCTGATTGATTCATCATTGTCTTCAGCTTCATCGAGGGAGGCTAAGGGAACAACTTCTTCTATGCCGTGGGAACTCTCCTATCCTGTTGGAGCCCCGTCGGTTGGCTTGTGCGTCGCCCCTTCCTGAGGCATTGTGGAGGGCCCACTGGAGGAGGAAGGAGGTGGCGTTCTGGAGGAGGACGCTGATGAGGAGGGTGGAGAGCCGGAGCCAGGAGGTGATGGAGACCTCCTTGGCTGTCTTGAATGGGGGTGGCCGTCTCTCCGCTCCAACCTTTCTTCTATTGCATCGAGGCATTGGAGCGCCAACTGCATTGTCTTGTTGAGGGATTCTAGTTGGTCGGGAAGGCCAACTAGGGTCAGCAGTTGTCGCTCCTGGTCGTTCAGCCTCTCCTAGAAAATAGTAAACTTGTGGGTGAGGGAAGCAAATGTACCGGAGTGGTTTCCTGTTACCTCCCGCAAGTAGTCAAATTCTTGACCCAGGATCTGCCCCATTGATGGAGGAGCTGTGGCTGATCTGCCCCTCGGCCTCCTGACATCCCTCATGCGAGAAGTTTGGCTCGATGAGTGCGAATCTCCACTCATGTATGAATCCATGCGGATTGTTCGCGAGGGCATCACTTCAGAGCGGGGCGTTGGTGCCTTCATGTCTGCCTCTGCCTCGCTTGCTTCTAGTGGTGGGGCGGGGTGCGGAGAAGGTGGGGGTTGGTCCACCAATTAGTTGTCGGTGACCTCCTCTGCAACTATCACTGGCGATATTGGCAGTGGCATGGGCTGCAAAGATCTGAGCTCTGTCTCAAGGAGCTCAATGAACACACCATTACTGGCATCCAACTACACTACTTCTTCTGCCATTGAAGGCAAATCAAAAGTTTCGGGAGTTGCGACTATCTCTTCCGCGACAGCTTCCACTGGGGCTATTGTCATTGTTTCAACCCCGGTTGTTTTGGCAACCTCCACGATCACCATTATTTCCTCAGCGGCCATGATTGTTGTTGCTGTGGTGGTCGTGGCCAGCTTGGGAGTGGGGGCGACAATAGTTTCCGCCTTGTCTTGCCTGGAGTCAAGTGGAATTGGTCTTCCTATCGTAGCTGCCCTCTCTTGTATCCTCATGGTGGCGGCATAAGTGGCTTCAACCACCACAACTTGAATCTCCGCTGTGGTGAAGACCAGCTTGTCTGTATCATAACTAGCATAGCGTGGTAGTGGCAGGAGGGTGTTTGTTCTTGCGAACTTATAGAAGTAGCAGCGCCCCTCCTTCTTGATGATGCTAGCCCTCATTAGGAATTTGAGGTCGATCTTGTCATCACCTCTCGTCCTTGAAAGGCTACGCGGCTCCCTGGGGTATCCTAACCCTACCGCAATCAGATTCACCTGTCCGCCCATGTTGTAGTCCTTGGTGGCATCCTTTACTAGATGAAGATGATTGAGGAGGAATAACCCCAAGTTGATCGTGTGTCCCTCCATCATGTACCAAATCAGGTGGAACTCTTCAGTGTATAGGTTGCTCAACTCGTACTTGTTGAAGAGCAGGCATGCAACGATCTTATGCACTATCCTCTAGAAATAGGAGTGCACCGCCACCGCCTTGCTTCTCATCTTGAATGTTGACTCGTCGGTCAGCTTCCTCTAGAGTGTGACTGGGTTGAACCCGTCACCTTCGGTGATTCTGACACCATTGTTGAGTAGTCCTTTTTTTTCTTCACTGGAGGAGAAGATCTCATTGAGCAGCTTTTCAGATATGTCATGCTCAATGTTATACAGCCATCCTTGTAGTCTATCCACTCTGCCAAATCTTTCGACTTCTTCTGGTCTATTCTGCACCCAGCAGAGGGACGACATGAACTCCCTTGTGAGTTATTTGTAAGAGGCGGAGTGGCTGTAGAAGATTTTCCTCAGCCCAATAGCTGCTAGGACATTTTCCAGCATGTCGAAAATGCCTATCTGGTGGAAGGACGACTGGTGGCAGAAGCGGCTTGGCCTGTGGACTTTGGCTTCCAATTCTGTGTACTGCCACCGGTGCTTGTCGTCTCTGGGCGTAAACCGGCCCGGTGAGTGATCTAGGGGCTCCAGCTCGGCCGCAGTGGTTGAGACTATTGTTGGGGCTGTCACTTCTTCCATCATGGGCCTCTTTTTGGCCTCGGATGGCCCCGCTACATCGGGGTTTGGGCACTTCTGCCTGACTGTGGTGGCTTCCACTGTGGCCTCAGGGTTGATCCTTCGGCCTTGTTCGTCTACTTGTATGACAGTTTGCTTGGTGCGGGCCATTTCTGTTATCATCAAACAAGTGTATGGTAAATAACTAGTTTATTAAATTGGGTCACACTACCTGATATCTGGCGGCAGACCAAAGGAGTCACGATGCCCGATACAAGGTAGGTGATGCTTGAAAAATTGGTTAAACTAAATGAATCCGGATACAAGCAAGTCGATATCAGGTAAAAGAAAATGCGCCGCACTTCCCGATAAGGCTTCAAGTGTGATACTTGTGTCGCATGGCAAGGGTCAAATTTGGTACGGTCTTAAGGTGGTGAAATGCGTGATAAGAAAAATTAAAGGTCCGCACGATATGAGTGTTGCCCGATACAATAGAGTATCGGGCGACACGAGTTAAAACTCCTTTGTCTGACAAAATTGGGTAATACAGTACCTTGCCCGATATGCTTATGTCAGGTAGAAAGGGTCAAAGGCCGACATGGCCACAAGGCTATCGCACAACACCAGACCATAATTATGAACAATTGTCCTGCTCGATACAATCTCACGAGAAAAGATGTCGCCCGAGATGGGAAAAATGTGAGGCGATACATGCTAAAACTTTATTAAAACTAGGAAAACATGGGTCTTGCCTGATACCAGGTATTGGTCAGGCACACGATAGATTTGTGTCGCGCGACGCGGTCAAAAGAAATAGGAAGCCTGATAGGCAAAACCCGATATGGGATGTTGCACGGTACACGCGTGTATCGTGCGATATAAAAAAAACTAAAGTCTTGTGCCCGACACGGGTTGCGTGACACAATAGGCGTGTCGAGTAACTCATGCGATACGTGTATCAGGTTATACCTTTATCGTCTGAAGGTCATGACGGGTGACACGGGAGCATGAGAAAGGTTGGCCGACACGAGAGCTGGTGTAAGGACCCTGACCCAAGTTTTGGGCTAACCCTCTTTTCTTTGCTTATGGAAGGTGCTTATAACCTTAATCTAATCTTCTAAGATGTTTTGGTATCATGTGACAAGCTCGTGTTTCCAGTTTGGTCCCGTTTGGATGCTGTTTGAGCAATGTTTGCTTGTTTTGGACCAAAGTGCAATTTACCCAAAGTAAGGGGTTATATTGCAATATGTCACATGTAAAGCATGCCTTTAGTTCTCTTGCAGCATTAGAAATAGAATGATGCCATGGGACACCTTGTGGAGGACCTATGCTTCTAGATTGAGCTTGGTTGGCTGATGTTTATGCTTTTTGTGCTAGTTTTGGTGTAAATTGCAATTTACCCAAAGTGGAGGGGTCAATGTGCAATTTATCAGCTCTAAAGTCTTCTTGCTTGTGTGTGACATCATCTAGAATGAGTATGGATGATGGGGCGCCATGTTTGGTTGATATATGACGAATGTCATCCTTATATGGTCTTTATATCACATATGTGTCACATAGGCCACCTTGTCCTTTAGTGTATCGGCTAGGACATGAAAGTGTGTCGCCCAACAGGGGTGTGTCGGCCATGGAAGCTACCCAGCTACACGATACACTTCCTAGAGTGTATCACCAGGCCATGCATGAGCTGCTAGGGTGGCAACAAGTGGCGTTATGAGCTAGAGCAAGTGGCACCTTAGTTTATGTGGTTATGACACCTCTCCCTTACTACCTCTCTCTTGGTGTATATAACTCCCTTCCTCCTTAGCCATGAAATTCTTTTCGGCCACCTTCCTTCCCCTACCTATATGTTACGAGCAAGAGAGCTTTGGGAGCTAAGGGAGACGCCCATGGAGCATGGAGGGGCAAGCTCCTTGGCCATGGAAACTCCTTGCTCGAGATCCGACCTTGGTGAGTCATGCTTCTTTGCTAGTTTTTCCTTGTGCTTACTTCTTCACCTTCCTCTTTTCCTCTCGGCCATGGATAGGCCCTTGATAAGAGTAAGCAATGACGTGGTCATCTTTCCTCCTTTCTTCTTCTTGAGCTATACATAACCATGGTTTCTTCTTCTTCTTCTTCTTGCTTTGTTTCTTGAGGTGGTGATGATGGTGCCGAAGGCATATTTGGAGGTTTAGATGGGTGCTACTCTTGGAAGATAATGTGTGTTTTCTACTTGGATCATGGAGTTTTATGCCTTTCATGGAGATCCTCTTAAGGCAGGTTACATAACTCTTAACCATTCCTATTATGAACACTCGCCATATATGTATATGATGGTTCTTGTACTTAAATCGTTACCTTTTCTCCATGATAGATATACATATGGAACTTGTAATCTTATCTAATGAGGATGCTACGTTTTATTACTGCCTTTAGCTTGTTTTCCTTGTACAATATGGTAATGGGTGGCTAGAGGTTGAAGATGACTTGCATGATATGAGTCTTTGGCCGATACAACTAGGTTGCCCGATATGGGCCTTTACCCGATACAGTACTTTGTTCTATAGCCTATGCTTTGGTCGATGGTTATGGCAACACCCCTTTCTCTCCTTTGGACTTGAAAGGTGAGCCTATAACCTAGACATATGGACGATATGATGAGTTGGTAATAGTTGTACCTTAATGCCCGATATCCCCTATCCACCCTAGAGACAAGCTTTGGACGACATGGTTGCTAGACCCTTGGATGGGCTCTTGGCCGATATGTTTCCATGATGCCCCTTTGAGTGTGTTGCCCAATACCCTCTTCTAGAGTTGAGTCTTGGGTGATATGATAGGTGAACTCCTTAGTGACCTTGTGACCGATATGTATATCTACCTAAGATGATGGTGGTTGTCCGACATAAAACCCTCACCTAGGGTTTGCCTTGAACGTTATGCTGCCCGATATGACTCCTAACCATGGTAGTACTTGTTGGGCGATATGGATAAGTTTTGAGCCTAGAATGATGAAACTCTAGGTGGGCAATATCATGACTGCCTCCCTGATCGATATGAGCGTGGTTGAGGGGCTTTTGTGTTGGGCATGAGGTTTGTGCTTGCATGACACTCTCTAAGTAAGTTGCCCGACATGGTGCCTATGGACGACATGGAGCCTTGAACAATGAGGTTGCGCTAACCCTACATGACCGACAAAGGGTGTTCCTGGGTGATATGGTTGGACGGCACCTTGTAGACCTTTCACCCGATATGGTGCCTGATACGAGATGTTGCCCGTTATGATGAGTTAGGCGTTATGGCCTTAGTGTGCTTTGCACGATACTATGGATGAGAGCCACACTCTTGGTTAAGCTTTGAGCCACACTCTTGGTTAGGCGTTATGGCCTTAGTGTGCTTTGCCCGATATGCCTTAGTTGGTGCTCGTGGGAGTTACGCCTTTGGCCGATAAGATGCTCGATAGATATCCCCTTGTATCTGGTTGCCGATACCACCATGCTCATGGATGCGCGATATAGCTTATAGCTCTAGTGGCACGATGCACCTTTGGTTCTAGTCTACCGTTACACCAAGAAGGTGCGTTTCCCATCTCGGGGCATTGCCCGATATAGATAGCATGACACAACGTTACATGTGGGTTCTTAGTTGTTGCCCGATATGACGTCTTAGGCGTTGCACCTGCTGGGGGTGTTGCTCGGCATGGTGCCTTGGGGGCTTGGGTGATACGAAGGGGGCAATAGGGTTGTTGCCTTAGGCGTCACAGGTTGTGTGTGGAATGATACTGAGGTGATGATGGTTGGCCGTTATGATCTTATCCCTAGAAGGGTGCTGGCCGACACAGGTGAAGAGTTGCATGCTTAACCGATATAGTGTCGGGAGTTACACTCTTTAGTGAGAGACGCTATGCTTTTAGCGAGGTTTGTTTGGTTGCTTTATGCTTTTGGTGAGGGTAGGCGACACCTTTAGTGAGAGTAGTGCCTAAACTGATATACCTATGCATATTTCTTAAGCTTACACCTTTGATCATGCTGAGCTACGACAAGATAGGTTGTGAACCCTTGTATAGTGGTTACCTATGGTTAATGATAGATGAATCTCTGATAAAGTTGGATGGTGAATCATGGTGTATGATCCTTATAGTTAATCCTTAGGGATGATGCTCATATGTCGAGATATAGGGTATGATGGGATACCCATGATGTGGTAACAGTAGTATGTATTGATCTATACACCGGTTATGACATTAATCTGCATATGTTTATAAGGATGGAAGAATGTTCCAATGTTATAAACCTTAATCTTGATGACATGACAATCATGATATGATCATGAGTTGTGAGGCGTGAGGGATGCTCATAGTTTGATAACAATAATATATTTTGTCTACATACACAACTATGAACATGGATGTGATTCCAATCCTGTACACCTAAATCCTTGATAGCATGATAATCATAATATGTTCTCTAAAGGATCTATGTTCTATGTTTGGTGATCCAGTTATCTCTTTCGTATGCAAGCTAACCATGCAGGTGTATTGAATTCATAGCCAAGTAAGAGCTATGGTGACTATATGCTTATGTGCTTCGTATAGCACTTGATATATGTGCAATATCCAAGTAATAATGTTGATGAGATAACATACATCATCAATATGATGAGGAATGCATGTTGAGGTGTGATCCTCTAGTAATGACATGAGGGATTGATATTCCCTAATGATGTTGATGATGCCTTGAGAGGCACTGGTGTAATGTGATGAACTCAGGGATTGATATCCCATGATGATATGAAATGATGAAGCCTTGAGAGGCAGTAGCACTATGAGATGATGTGAGGGATTTATATCCCATGGCAATGTGATGATTGTTGAAGGCAATGGAAATAGCAGTAGCAATATAACATCAATGTAATGAATCTAATGTTGTTCATGTTTTATATATGGTTTCTTAATACAACTTGATTTCCCCAACAATCCACTTAAAATACATTAACTAATTACATATAAATTTCTCATGTAGTTGCCCTGGCCATAGATCCATCATCGTCAGGAGCTGGTGATGGTGAAATGGGTTCTCCTGCGGGTTAACCCGGAGCACATATTGTTGAATATGCAAGGTTTCTCCTAGCCTAAAGTGAGGAGGTAAGAGTGCAACTTTAGTTGTAGACTCCAGAGTGCAGTTTCAGGCCCGTAGCTCAATATGTTGGAGCATGGTGATCAGGCCCATGGATCGGAATGTGTGATAAGAAGAGCATGAATGCGTTCATGGCTCAGAGCACGGTGAACAGGCTTGTGGCTCAGTTTCACTAGCGCCGATACCTGTACCAAGGCAGGCTAGACAGAGGGTAGCCTGACCCTATGGGTGAGGCCACTTAAGCATGAGACTGTGGTCCTACTCATGTTGTACTCGTGCACTGACCACGAGGTGGGAGGTCATGGAGTCCGGCTCTTCCATTGACCTTGTATGGCACCGGCTTGGGTTTCACAACCGAAGGTTGGATTTGAGCGGTACGACTCACTCCCTCAGGGCATAATAATTTGTAAGCATGCCGTATAGTATCTTTTCTTAGGGCAAATATGAAACATTGGTTGAGGCCTTGTTTGTATAGTTTCTCTAGTTTTACACTTGCAGTTTATCATATATTCCTTATATCATGTGATAATATCGTATAAAGTTTATCTTGTCAATCATGTTCCATATAGAATGCCTGGTTATAGGTCTCATGAATATCGTGGTAAGATTGCTGGTAAGAATAGCCCTACTCAGTATACTGCTCCTATAATCTGCTTATATCAGTTATCTGTGATCATAATAAAGCTAGTAGAGGGTTATGTTTCTCGCTGGGACTGCGTGTCTCACCCCACTAGTTAATAACCCTTTTTAGGTGGACGTGCCTGGCGAGATGAAGATCATGTGGCTATGGATGTTATGCAGAGGTATTGTACCTGGTGGGATAGATAGCGTCTAGCAGTAGAGTCCTATGTGTCGTTCCTATACACTCAGGTCTTCAGGAGAGTTTTTTGATGTTTCTCGTTCAATGATCGATGTATGGTTTCTGATATGTATCTTGATGTAAAGCATCTTGCAATAGTTATTTCATGTAACGAGATGATGGGAAATTATGTTGTAGTACCTTGGAAATATGCTATAATATGCAAAGTGTTGGCTTAGATATTATATGTTTCATCTTGTGGTGCTTGTTGTAAATCGGTTTTAATTTCCCGTGTTTTTCGGTAATCCTCTGGTTAGCATGTAATCGTGTTTTGTTAAGGATGATGTGTTACAGTGTTGGTATCAGAGCTCTAGGTTCACCAAGTCTACAGGGACACTAGGACTAGGATTAGGATGGTGTCTAAGGTTTGACCGTGACATAATATATGGTGCATACTACCTAATCTCAGTACTTGATGCCCTGGCCAGGTATTCAAATATTGAAGACAAAGGTAAGTATGGAGCATTAGATTGTTTCCTCCTTGATTACTCTGATCAAGTAGTCATTCTGGAGCAATATAAAGAGCATAACAAAACTAAGAATATGATGAGATAATTTCTTGAAATTGTAATCTCAAGAGATATATATGATAAAAGACAGATTAACTTGTGATAACAACATAAGTTAAAACATATAACTTACACAAGATGAAGAAAACACCTGAAAGAAAAGGTAAAGTTAGAAGAAAGGGAAGAATAAGTGTTGAGTAAACAAGATGGAACCTGAGATAATCTCAAACCAACCAACGAACGTAAGTAAAGATGTGAAAGAATAAAGTGAAAATTTGTGATAAGAAAAAGAGAACCAGGGAGATGATCCTTGTTCAATAAAGAATATGCAAAGAATAATGATCTTTTCATAAAGAGAAAACAAAAATCTAATATAATCAGGAACTAATTATGATTATGATGAAATGGTAATGAGAGAAGAAGAATAATGACATGTAATAGTCTTGATGTTTCCTGTACTGAGTGCAAGGAACCCAAGAAGATACAAGATAAGAACCAGAAGGAACAAGGTTTAACGTTGCATAAACAATCGAAAACTCATGTAAGGATCAAAGAAAGTGATAATATCCTCCCCTTTGATATGAAACCATAGATGTTGATGGGTTGATGGGAAGAGTTTGTTCTTTTGCGTCCCTTCCTTTCGAGGGAGTGGCAGTCAAGTGGATCTTGTGTCACTTGATATGTGTGCCTTGACGTGATCGCTGTTTGGATACTTCGAAAGGTATCAACTGACCTTGGACTTTGGTTTCCAAGATGGGGGATGTCTGTGATGGATGATGACGGTAGGATCCTCTTGGCATGCCTTCTGAGAAGCGGTTGAGAATCAAGATGCCTAGATTATGGAGGTATGAAGGTGAACCATCCTGCTAGATCACCCTTGACCTTGAACCTATAGTTGGAAGCTTGATTTGGAAGTATGGATCTATGTGGTGACCCTCGAAGTAGCAGTTCAACAGCACAGAGGATCGCTGATAAGGATAAGCAAGTGAGGACTGGATGGTTTGATCAGGCAGCAGATGGCAACAGGCAACAGTTAGATCTTGTGGCATAAGCTGGCCAGAAATGGTAGGGTGACCAGTGTGTGGTGACAGGTCGAATGGAGTCATTCCATTCTGCTTTTGCCTCTTATCTGCTCTAGTTGGTCCAGTTCATGATGCACCCCCCTTTTTGAGCGCTTGTTGTACGCTTGGCAGATGTTTCCTTCCTGTTAGTCAGAAGAGCGATAGTCTGTTGTTGAGCACCTTGTTGATGACCTGGTTGTGCAGGATGAAGCATACCCTTCTCCGTATCCTTTCCTTTCCTGGATGTGATAGTCGGGTGAATCCCTTTCTATGTGACAAGTCAAGGATCATTGTAACCCTGGGAATGGATATCCTTGGAAAGGTGTGAAGTTGTCTCAAATGGAAAGGTTGGCTTTGGTTTGATCCGGCTAAGTGCCTATAGTGTGGCTATCATATGTTAGGGGTTTATGCTCCGCATAAACATGACATCATAAGGTATGCATCCAAGGAAAGGAAGTGATGTAGGGTCATCTTGGGAAAGTTCATCTAGTTGAACCCTATCATGTGCATACAGGTGTTTTGTAGAATATGTATCTTGTGATAACCTCTTCTGAGAAAGATCCCCCTGGAGTAGAGACATCCTTTATGAAAAGAGAAGGGATAGTTGAAACATATATAGTAGAAAGACAGTGATACAAGTTATGCAAATCTTAAAAGTGCCAAGCCTATGAGATCAGAGTAGCGCAATGGAAACATAACGAGGAATATGATACATCAGTAGAAGGAGCTGATACCTGAGTAGTACGAGTTGCATATAATGTTCCAGTATCTAAGAGTGTTACCAGGAAAAGGATGATGAGCTGAGGGTTTTGAGTGTGTGACCTGTACAAGGATACTCTGAGTGACTCTGGGAAAAGAGCAAGTATGTTGGTGGGAGCTTTGCGGAGTTGTTTGATGTGATACACAAGTAACACCTGTCTTCTTACCGCTTGGGATTTCGGGGACGAAATCCTTGTTAGGGGTTTATGACTTGTAAGGACCCTGACCCTAGTTTTCGGCTAACCCTCTTTGCTTTGCTTATGGAAGGTGCTTAGAACCTTAATCTAATCTTCTAAGATGTTTTGGTATCATGTGACAAGGTCATGTTTCCAGTTTGGCCCCGTTTGGATGCTGTTTGAGCAATGTTTTCTTGTTTTGGACCAAAGTGCAATTTACCAAAAGTAAGGGGTTATATTGCAATATGTCACATGTAAAGCATGCCTTTAGTTCTCTTGCAGCATTAGAAAGAGAATTATGCCGTGGAACACCTTGTGGAGGACCTATGTTTCTAGTTTGAGCTTGGTTGGTTGATGTTTATGCTTTTTGTGCTAGTTTTGGTGTAAATTGCAATTTACCCAAAGTGGAGGGGTCAATGTGCAATTTATCATATATAGAGTCTTCTTATTTGTGTGTGAAATCATCTAGAATGAGTATGGATTATGGGGCACCATGTTTGATTAATAGATGAGGAATGACATTCTTATATGGTCTTTATATCACATATGTGTCACATAGGCCACCTTGTCCTTTAGTGTATTGGCTAGGACATGAAGGTGTGTCGCCCAACATGGGTGTGTCGGCCATGGCAGATGCCCAGCTGCACGATACACTTCCTAGAGTGTATCACCAGGACATGCATGAGCTTCTAGGGTGGCAACAAGTGGCGTTATGAGCTAGAGCAAGTGGCACCTTAGTTTATGTGGTTATGACACCTCTCCCTTGCTACCTCTCTCTTCCTTGGTGTATATAACTCCCTTCCTCCTTAGCCAAGCAATCCTTTTCAGACACCTTCCTTCCCCTACCTGTATGTGACGATCAAGAGAGCTTTGGGAGCTAAGGAAGACTCCCATGGAGCATGGAGGGGCAAGCTCCTTGGCCATGGAAACTCCTTGCTCGAGATCTAACCTTGGTGAGTCATGCTTCTTTGCTAGTTTTTCCTTGTGCTTACTTCTTCACCTTCCTCTTTCCCTCTCGGCCATGGATAGGCCCTTGATAAGAGTAAGCAAGGACGTGGTCATATTCCCTCCTTTCTTCTTCTTGAGCTATACATAACCATGGCTTCTTCTTCTTCTTCTTCCTTTGTTTCTTGAGGTGGTGATGGTGGTGCCGAAGGCATGTTTGGAGATTTGGATGGGTGCTGTCTTGGAAGAGAACATGTGTTTGCTGCTTGGATCATGGAGTTTTGTGCCTTTCATGGAGATCCTCTTAAGGTGGGTTACATAACTCTTAACCATTCCTATTATGCACACTCTCCATATATGTATATGATGGTTCTTGTACTTAAATCGTTACCTTTTCTCCATGATAGTTATACATATGGAACTTGGAATCTTATCTAATGAGGATTCTACATTTATTACTTCCTTTAGCTTGTTTTCCTTGTACAAGATGGTAATGTGTGGCTAGAGGTTGAATATGACTTGCATGATATGAGTCTTTGGCCGATACAACTAGGTTGCCCAATATGGGCCTTTACCCGATACAGTACTTTGTTCTATAGCCTATGCTTTGGTCGATGGTTATGGAAACACCCCTTTCTATCCTTTGGATTTGAAAGGTGATCCTATAACCTAGACATATGGATGATATGATGAGTTGGTAATAGTTGTACCTTAATGCCTGATATCCCCTATCCACCCTAGAGACAAGCTTTGGACGACATGGTTGCTAGACCCTTGGATGGCATCTTGGCCGATATGTTTCCATGATGCCCCTTTGAGTGTGTTGCCCAATACCCTATTCTAGAGTTGAGCCTTGGGTGATATGATAGGTGAACTCCTTAGTGACCTTGTGACCGATATGTATATCTACCCAAGATGATGGTGGTTGGCCGACATAAAACCCTAACTCTAGAGTCTTGGACGATATGGGGTTTCAACCCTAGTTTGGGCGATAGGGTTGTCCTGGGTGACATATATGATCTACCCTTGTTGCACGACATGGTCATGATGTTGAAGGTGACCAACTTGGTGTGGTCCTTGTACCCTTGCACGATACACCTTTTTGGTGCCCAAAACGATACCCCCCTCACCTAGGGTTTGCCTTGAACGTTATGCTGCCCGATATGACTCCTTACCATGGTAGTACTTGTTGGGCGATATGGATAAGTTTTGAGCCTAGAATGATGAAACTCTAGGTGGGCAATATCATGACTGCCTCCCTAACCGATATGAGCGTGGTTGAGGGGCTTTTGTGTCAGGCATGAGGTTTGTGCTTGCACGACACTCTCTAAGTAAGTTGCTCGACATGGTGCCTATGGACGACATGGAGCCTTGAACGATGAGGTTGCCCTAACCCTAGATGACCGACAGAGGGTGTTCCTGGGTGATATGGTTGGAGGACACCTTGTAGACCTTTCGCCTGATATGGTGCCTGATACGAGATGTTTCCCGTTATGACGAGTTAGGCGTTATGGCCTTAGTGTGATTTGCACGATACTATGGATGAGAGCCACACTCTTGGTTAAGCTTTGAGTAATACTAGTACTCTTGCCCGATATGCCTTAGTTGGTGCTTGTGGGAGTTACGCCTTTGGCCGATAAGATGCTCGATAGATATCCCCTTGTATCTGGTTGCCGATACCACCATGCTCATGGATGAACGATACACCTTATAGCTCTAGTGACACGATGCACCTTTGGTTCTAGTCTAACGTTACACCAAGAATTTGCATTGCCCATCTCGGGGCATTGCCCGATATAGATAGCACGACACATCGTTACATGTGGGTTCTTAGTTGTTGCCCGATATGACGTCTTATGCATTGCACCTGCTGGGGGTGCTATTCGGCATGGTGCCTTGGGGGTTTGGGCGATACAAAGGGGGCAATAGGGTTGTTGCCTTAGGCGTCATAGGTTGTGTGTGGAATGATACCGAGGTGATGATGGTTGGCCGTTATGATCTTATCCCTAGAAGGGTGCTGGCCGACATAGGTGAAGAGTTGCGTGCTTAACCGATATAGTGCCAGGTGTTACACTCTTTAGTGAGAGACGCTATGCTTTTAGCGAGGGTTGTTTGGTCGCTTTATGCTTTTGGTGAAGGTAGGCGACACCTTTAGTGAGACTTGTGCCTAACTCGATATACCTATGCATGTTTCTTAAGCTTACACCTTTGATCATGCTGAGCTACGACAAGATGGGTTGTGAACCCTTGTATAGTGGTTACCTATGGTTAATGATAGATGAATCTCCGATAAAGTTGGATGGTGAATCATGGTGTATGATCCTTATAGTTAATCCTTATGGATGATGCTCATATGTCGAGATATAGGGTATGATGGGATACCCATGATGTGGTAACAGTAGTATGTATTGATCTATACACCGATTATGACATTAATCTACATATGTTCATAAGGATGGAAGAATATTCCAATGTGATAAACCTTAATCTTGATGACATGACAATCATGATATGATCATGAGTTGTGACGCGTGAGGGATGCTCATAGTTTGATAACAATAATATATTTTTTCTACATACACAACTATGAACATGGATGTTATTCCAATCATGTACACCTAAATCCTTGATAGCATGATAATCATAATATGTTCTCTAAAGGATCTATGTTCTATGTTTGGTGATCCAGTTATCTCTTTCGTATGCAAGCTAACCATGTAGGTGTATTGAATTCATAGCCAAGTAAGAGTTATGGTGACTATATGCTTATGTGATTCGTATAGCACTTGATATATGTGCAATATCCAAGTAATAATGTTGATGAGATAACATACATCATCAATATGATGAGGAATGCATGTTGAGGTGTGATCCTCTAGTAATGACATGAGGGATTGATATTCCCTAATGATGTTGATGATGCCTTGAGAGGCACTGGTGTAATGTGATGAACTCAGGGATTGATATCCCATGATGATATGAAATGATGAAGCCTTGAGAGGCAGTAGCACTATGAGATGATGTGAGGGATTTATATCCCATGGAAATGTGATGATTGTTGAAGGGAATGGAAATAGCAGTAGCAATATAACATCAATGTAATGAATCTAATGTTGTTCATGTTTTATATATGGTTTCTTAATACAACTTGATTGCCCCAAAAATCCACTTAAAATACATTAACTAATTACATATAAATTTCTCAAGTAGTTGCCCTGGCCATAGATCCATCATCGTCAGGAGCTGGTGATGGTGAAACGGGTTCTCCTGCGGGTTAACCCAGAGCGCATATTGTTGAATATGCGAGGTTTCTCCTAGCCTAAAGTGAGGAGGTAAGAGTGCAACTTCGGTTGTAGACTCCAGAGTGTGGTTTCAGGCCCATAACTAAATATGTTGGAGCATGGTGATCAAGCCCATGGCTCCGAATGTGTGATAAGAAGAGCATGAATACGTTCATGGCTCAGAGCACGATGAATAGGCCCGTGGCTCAGTTTCACTAGCGCTGATACCTGTACCATGGTGGGCTAGGCAGAGGGTAGCCTGACCCTATGGCTGAAGCCACTTAAGCATGAGACTGCGGTCCTGCTCGTGTTGTACTCGTGCACTGACCACGAGGTGGGAGGTCGTGGAGTCCGACTCTTCCATTGACCTTGTATGGCACCGGTTTGGGTTTTGAACCGAAGGTTGGATTTGAGCGGTACGACTCACTTCCTCAGGGCATAATAATGTGTAAGCAAGCCGTATAGTATCTTTGCTTAGGGCAAATACGAAACATTGGTTGAGGCCTTGTTTGTATAGTTGGTCTTGTTTTACACTTGTAGTTTCTCATATATTCCTTATATCATGTGATAAGATCGTATAAAGTTTATCTTGTCAATCATGTTCCATATAGAATGCCTAGTTATAGGCCTCATGAATATCTTGGTAAGATTGCTGGTAAGAATAGCCCTGCTTAGTATACTGCTCTTATAATCTGCTTATATCAGTTATCTGTGATCATAATAAAGCTGGTAGGGGGTTATGTTTCTCGCTGGGACTGTGTGTCTCACCCCGCTGGTTAATAACCCTTTTAGGTGGACATGCCTGGCGAGATGAAGATCATGTGGCTACGGATGTTATGCAGAGGTATCGTACCTGGTGGGATAGATAGCGTCTAGCAGTAGAGTCCTATGTGTCATCCCTATACACTCAGATCTTTGGGAGAGTTTTTTGATGTTTCTCGTTCAATGATCGATGTATGGTTTCTGATATGTATCTTGATATAAAGCATCTTGCAACAGTTATTTCATGTAACGAGATGATGGGAAATTATGTTGTAGTACCTTGGAAATATGCTATAATATGCAAAGTGTTGGCTCATATATTATATGTTTCATCTTATGGTGCTTGTTGTAAATCGGTTTTAATTTCCCGTGTTTTTCGGTAATCCGCTGGTTAGCATGTAATCGTGTTTTGTTGAGGATGAGGTGTTATAGCTGGAGTGAGAGTAGGATGCGCGATACGGGAGTAGGTGAAAAGTAAATGCCAGTGCTTGACATAGTAAAACTACATTTTCTATATATATCAATGTCGTGCTGGGGTAAATCATATAAAAACAAGGCACATGTCGGCTAGAGAGACAAATCATTCCCGATGCACAGTCTAATCCATCACTTCAAAGGTTGAAATGGCTTCGTAAGCATGCCTCGCGCCATGCAGTGCACGTGTCACACGATACGTTTCCCGACACAAGAATGCCTGCCCGATATAGCTGTTTCATGATGGCGCGTAAGCCTTGCCCGATATAGATAGAAAAGGCAAGATTGCTAAAGAAGCCAGGTGGAAAAACATTATGAAAACCATTCTATACAAAAATTTAAAAAGGAGTAAAACTTAGATCGAAAGTATAGGCAAAAAATAGAGGTAAAGAGAGCATTGATGAGTAAAACATCACTGGCAAGAAAGAAGACTCTCTGCCTCAGATAGTATTACCCATCAAAGCTTCATAAAACTAAACCGGTGGCCCATAAAACAAGAGAGTCTACACATGTGGTGCATGCACTGACTCAAGCCTTATTACAATTATAATGTTCGTAATGTTTTTCTAAATGAAAGGTAAATAACATCCTATGCTAAGAATAGTAAAATTTCGGGCTGCCTCCCGAAGAGCGCTGTAGTTTCCGTCGTCAGCTCGACAATCTTCAAACTCTTTTCACTTTGATCCTTTGGCTGTTGCTTCGGCGTCCTGCAGTGTTATCTCTTATCTTCTCACGAATGCTTCATCTTCATAGAATCTTTTCAACCTATGCCCATTGACCTTGAAAATCCCAGTCTTTTCTCCTTGAATTTCCATCATTCCTGATTAATAAATCTTTACCACAGAGAAGGGGCCTGACCATCTGATTCTGAGCTTCCCAGGGAAAAGATGAATGCTAGAGTTGAAGAGCAGGACTTTGTCACCTTCTCTAATATCCTTGCTTCTTAGGTGGGCATCATGCCACACCTTAGTCCTTTGTTTGTAAATCCTTGCATTTTCATAAGCATGTAATCTTAGCTCCTCGAGATCTTGCAACTGTAGAAATCTCTTTCACCCGGCTTTTTCCATATCCATGTTTAGAAACTTAATCGCCCAGAGGGCTTTGTGCTCAAGCTCCAAGGGTAAATGACATGACTTTCCATAGATTAACTTGTAAGGTGTCGTGCCTATGAGCATCTTGTACGCAGTTCTATAGGCCCAGAGAGCATCATCGAGTTTCATGGACCAGTCCTTTCGTGTGCGGATGACGGTCTTTTCAAAAATTTGTTTAATCTATCTATTTGATACCTCCACCTGCCCAGAGGTCTGGGGGTGGTAGGGTGTGGCAACCTTATGCTTGACCTAGTACTTCTTCAGTAGTGCCTCAAACTACCTTTCTCTAAAGTGTGATCCGTCATCGCTTATCACTGTGTGAGGCACTCCAAAGCGTGGAAAAATAGTTTTCTCGAAAAACTTAATCACATACTTGGAGTCACAAGTTTGAGTAGCAACTGCCTCAACCCATTTCGAAACGTAGTCTATAGCCACAAGGATGTATTGATAACCCCTTGATGAAGGGAAAGGACCCATGTAGTCAATTCCCTATACGTCCAAGATCTGAACTTCAACCCAGTCTGACAAAGGCATCTCATTCCTTTTTCTGATATTTCTGATTGATTGGCACTCCTTCCAAACTTTCACATAAGCGGCGACGTCCTTGAATTGCGAAGGCCAATAAAATCTAGATTGAAGCACTTTTGCGGCAGTTCTATCTCCACTATATTGCCCTCCATAAGGTGAAGAATGGCATTCTCTCAAGATCAGCAGGACCTCCTCTTTCGGTATACACTATCTGTACAGACTGTCAGAGTACTTCTTGAAAAGCAAAGGGTCGTTCCAATAGTAGTTATTGACATCAGATAAAAGCTTCTTTTTCTAGTTGAACTTGATATCTGGAGGTAGTTGGCCATAGGCCAGGTAGTTGCAAATGTCCATGAACCATGGCATGGATGGCTCGTCGAACTGAGCAATCAACAGAGCTTCATCAGCGTAGTTTTCATTAATAGGAAACATGTCTTCTTTGTCACAGACTATTCTCGAGAGATGGTTTGTGACTACATTTTCTTTTCCCTTCTTATCAATTATCTCATGGTTAAACTCTTGCAGGAGCAGGGACCATCTCAACAGCCTGGGCTTGGTATCCTTCTTTTTCATCAGGTATTGTATGGCTCCATGGTCGGTATAGAATTTCACTTTTGCTCCTATAAGATATGATCTGAACTTGTCAAACATGAAAATGATCACCAACATCTCTTTCTCTGTGGTGGTGTAGTTTACTTGTGCCTCATCTAGAGTACAACTTGCGTAACAAATTACATGATGTTTCTTGTCCTTAGTCAGCCCTAAGACTGCTTCCACAGTGTAGTCACTAGCATCGCACATTAGTTCACAGGGAAGCTCCCAATCTAGAGTTTGGAGAATAAGATGGGTCACTAGTGCCTCTTTCAGAGTCTAGAAGGCCTTCAAGCAGTCATCAGTAAAGTTGAATTCTGCGTCCTTCATCAGCATGTTCGAGAGAGGTTTTGATATCCTTGAGAAATCCTTGATGAATCTTCTATAATAACTAGTGTGACCGAGAAAAATTCATACTCCTGTCACAGACTTTGGCGGAGGTAATCTAGAAATAGACTCAACCTTTCTTATATCTACTTCAATACCTTTCTTGGAGACCTTATGCCCAAGGACTATGCCTTCCTTTACCATAAAATGACATTTTTCCCAGTTTAGAACTAAGTTCTTTTCCTCACATCGCTACAGAACTAACGATAAGTTTTTCAAGCAGGCATCAACATCTTTTCCACAAATGGAAAAATTGTCCATAAAAACTTCTACAATGTCCTCCAAAAAGTCTGAGAACATTGAGATCAAGCAACACTGGAATGTCACAGGAGCATTGCATAGTCTGAAAGACATGCTTCTAAAAGCATATGTACCATATAAGCAGGTGAAGGCAGTCTTCTCCTGGTCATCCGGCAAAATAGGAACTTGGTAAAATCCAGAATAACCATCCAGAAAGCAGAAATACTCATGATGTGCAAGTCTTTCTAACACTTGGTTGATAAAGGGGAGGGGGTAGTGATATTTCTTGGTGGCTTGATTTAGCTTTCGGTAGTCGACACACATCCTCCATCCAGTAACGGTCCAGACGGCTACCTCGTCACCTTTATCCCCATTTATGACTGTCATGCCTCCCTTCTTGGGCACCACGTGAATCGGGCTCACCCAATTGCTATCGCTAATCGGGTATATAATGCCCGCATCTCTGAGCTTGATAACTTATTTCTTTACGACTTCTTTCAACATCTGGTTCAACTTCCTCAAGGGTTGAACAAGGGGCTTTGCAGATTCCTTGAGATTTATTCGATGCATACACAAGGCAGGGCTTAGCCCCTTAATGTCATCCATTGAATATCTGATAGCTTTTCTGTGGATCCTTAGCTCTTCAAGGAGTCTTTCTAGATATTGTTTTGTCAGATTGACATTGACTATGACAAGATTTCTTTCCTCAGCATCTAGGAACTCATACTTCAGGCCCTCCGGTAGCTGCTTCAGCTCTGGATTAGGTTTTGGTATTTTCTCTTCTATCATGGTCACTTCTAAAGAAGCATACTTCACTGTCTCTATAACTTCTTCATCTTCTTCATCTCGACACAGGTAGATGAGGACCTCAACTACCTCGAGATCATTGCCCTCTGGATCCTCTTCGTTCAACGCCCTCATAAGAGGGTCTACCATTGCTGCGTCCTCTTCTACTTCCTCACAATATTGATTATAGCTATCTATGAAGTAAGAAGATTCAAGCAGTGATGGTCCTTTCATCGAATTCCTCACCTTGAAATCTATGTGATCATTCCCTACCCTCAGGGTTATCAAATCTTCAGCAACGTCAATAAGTAATCTTCCGGTCACCAAGAAAGGATGATCGAATATGATGGGGCACTTAGGATCCTCAACAACGTCGATTATAACAATGTCACAAGGGATGAAGAACCTTCCTACTCTGATCGGTACATCTTCCACAAATCCTACTGGCCTTTTGAAAGTGTGGTATGCCAACTCTATCCTCATATTAGTCCCGACCATATCAGTCAGTCCTAATCATTTGGCGAGGCTCAGAGGCATGAGACTGATACTAGCCCCTAAATCGGCGAGACCCTTTCTTACAATGTTATCGCCTACCACGAAGGGTATGGTGAAGGCCCCATGATCCTTTTTCTTGATTGGTAACTCAACTTTTACGAAGGCTGTGGACATGTTGGATAGGTGTACAGTTTCTATTCTCCCTCCTCGTATTTTCTTCGTGACTAGATCCTTAAAGAATTTAGCATAGGTCGGCATTTCTTCCAAGGCGTCTAGAAAAGGTACCTCCAAATGGAGATTCTTCACTTATTCCATGAACTTTTCATATCTCTTCTTAAGGTGAGCCTTTACAAGCTTGTATGGAAAAGGTAATCTTAGTGGGTACTGACTTCTCTTGGTGAAAAATTCCTCTTTAGGTACTAACTCCCTAACTGGTGGGTGCTGGCTTCCTCCTCTAACTGGACTTTCTACAACCTTCTCAGACTCGGTTTCTTCGGTTCTCATCTCCTCCTGACGCTCTATTGTCCGTCCCGATCTGAGGGTTGCCATCTTAGCAGACTCCGTGCTAGAAGGGATCTTCCCTGAATGGTTCTTTATGAGCTCAGCCAACTGAGCAAGCTGTTGGTCTATCTGATGTTGGTGCGTTTGCATGTCTGCCATTTGGGTTTGCATAAAATTCAAAATGCCAGAATTGGATAATGCGCTTTGCGCAAGCTGATTGTTTACTGTGTCTTATCTGTTGACGAAGTCAAAAAGTTGCCCCATTAAGTCTGGTTGGCTACTACTCTTGGTATGACTTTGTCCTTGCACTTGTCGTTGGCTTTGGCTTGTGTTAGCAGCTTGACGTGGTTGATACATGACCTGACCTTGACAATTGGTTTTCTTTTCTGGAATGTGTTGACCTTAGAGTACTGTCCCTACCCGTTTCTCTTCTCAAAGCTAGATGGTGGCTTGGGTGGGTTGCTCAACTGATGCGAGTTCTCTACGGCATCCTTGTTTCCATAACTGAAGCCTGGATGGTCTGACCTCTTAAAGTTGACATAAGATACGTTTGCAGTTTCATCATCCTCAGAATCACTTTTACTTGACCCTTCAAGTCGAGTATACACGCAGTTATGTACTCCATGGCCTCCTTCACCACAGGTGACACATTTCATTACCTTCTCTGTCTACTTCTTGCCTTTTCTCCTTGACTCCTTTAGCTGTCTTACATCCGTAGCTATCTTCTATATCTGGGATGTAATCACCTCCAGAGCCTTAGACTCAATTGATGGTCCTTCATTGGAAGCTTTCTTCGCATAACCTCTGTCAGTTCTATCATATTCAGTCCTGGCTTGAAGCTCAACCATGTTCTCAATGATCTTTTTAGATCTACTAGGCTTCTTCCCGAGAAAGTTTCTTCCCGCAACTGCGTTTAGCGATACTCTCTCTTCAGGAGTTAGGCCATTGTAGAATGTTGTTATCAGAAAACCTTTCTTGTAATTGTGGTGAGGGCAATCCCTCTGATACTCCTGGTATCTCTCCCAGGCCTCATGCAGATTCTCTATTGGTTTTTGCATAAAAGATGTGATCTTTTGCCTGCTCCTGACTGTCTTTTCAGTAGGGTAGAACTTATTTATGAAAGCTTCCGCTAAGGCATTCCATCCATTTAGGGATTGATGTGATAGTCCAAGGTACCAAGATAGTGCCTTGTCCTCCAAAGAGAAAATGAAACCCTTGCAGTAGATCACTTCTTGTGGTACCCCCATCATTTTGATGGTGTCACATATATTTTTGAAAGCATTGAGATGATGATAAGGGTTGTCATTCTTGGAACTCCCTCGAAAACTCTTATTCTGGATCATAGAAATCACATTGGGTTTTATCTCGAAGTTTGCAGCATTGAATCTCGGGATCACCACAGGGCATCTAGAATTGTTGGCTTTCATGGCTGCCAACTCTTGAAGAGTCTTTTCTTCTTCTTCAAAATCTTCACTGCCACTGTCTTTGCGGTTTCTCTCTTGATTGTGATGGTTCCTTCTATTCCTACGGTGATGACGATGTCCTTCGTGGTGGTGATCATCCTCAGGTTGTTCTTGTTCTTCATAAAGATGATCGTTATTGTAACGATCATGTCTATCTTCATCGCTTCTTGGAAGAGGTGGGTGTGGTCCAACTCTCGCATTCTGCTCGTCTGCGGAAAGGGGTGGCTCCACACGAGGCGACATGATGAACGAAGTTAAATTTGAATAAAATGCTTCCCCTAGGCACCTGAATAGAATGTAAGATCAAGTTAGAAAACTAGGCTTGATAAAGTGAACTATTCTACACAGATTTGGGTTAGAAGACTTAAAGTAGTGGTACTGTCAAGCTTATTGCTAAGCTTGAGGCACATGAATATAGTAAGTGGAATCAGGTTCTTTAACAGTACCGTTTTGCCTCGTCCCCGACAACGACGCCAAAAAGTTGACCAACCTAAATCACACGTCCAAAAGGAGAGGATTAAAGTAGTCGGACTTTTAAAGAGATAACCTGACTTTCAGGCCCCCGCAATGATAACAGGGTCCGATGTAGCGATCAGGGTCAAACACAGGGACGAGGTTGGTAGTGCCAAGAACGTGGAATCAACACTTCTATAATCTGGTAGGAAAAGAGGATTAAAAGGTGTTCCCCAAGGAATGACAAACTGAAGGCAAAAATAAAAGGGCCAAAGAAAAGAAAAGAAAATCAAACAAACTATAACGAGGATAAGGAAAACTCGGACCAGGGTTCACTTAACTAAAACGTTCCCTTAACCAACATATTATCCCTCTTCCCTACATGCACATATCAAAATTACGATCACCATGCAAACCCTCATTCCACTCTCTTTCGAGAAGAGGAAAGAACCAGACTTAAAATAAGTCTCTCTCTCGAGAAGACAGCTCAAAAGCCTTACGGCGAAACATATGGTTTAAAACACCAGCAATCTAACACTCTCGTGCATTCATGATGCTCTATGTCATGGATAGAACGATATTACTCTCTTGAGATATCGACTATCAAACATCGCAAGACGATAGCTAAACATACAAGCAAAGCGTTAAAGCAAGCACATAGAGATAACTTTCATATGGGCGAGGATACACAGACAAGAAAGGATAGATATGCCGTAACAAGGGAACATTGTAAAGAAAAACTATCTCCAACTGGAGTTACAAGAAAGATGATGGTTTTAGGGTTTTAGCAGTTTTTAGGGGTTTTGCACAACAACTTCCAAAGAGATAAAACTATTGTTTAGGCCAGGCACGAAGGAAGAAAACTTAGGAATAACAAGCGGAAGCAGAAAACACCCTACACCCCTTCTCTCAAAGAGGATACCTCCAACTAAATGCCAACACCCTCTCTCAAGGGTAATGGTCACAGGTTTGAGTGGGAAAGCAACCCGAAGTAGCTCCAAACCTGGGTACTCTCGTACTCCCGGGTCAGACCAAGCTCTAGAGTCACAACGTCCTTCTCCCGAAGGAGCTGAAATGGGAAACACATTTCAATAGCTAGTCAAAACATGATCCAAACATACAAGCTAGAACTCAGATGCTATATAAGAAATCATCCAACAAAAGGGAACCAAACACAGAACAACATGTATTAAACTCCACAGATTCTATAAGCATAGATATTGTGTAAAAGGGGTTCAGTTACAATGCGTATTAAATGAAAGTAAATGCTAAAAAGGGAAGATAGGTATCGCCTCCTTGATGTAGGAGGGCGATAGACAATAGCGACCCCTAAGGCACAACTAACCTAGTACCGGACGGAAGCTCTGCTCAATATGCCCATGTCGGGCAGCCACCCTGTTGGGCGACATACCATAACGGGCATGCATATCAGTCAAGGATTCCTACCTGATACGGTCGTGTCGGGCAGCCACCCTGTCGGGCGACACACCATGATGATGATCTGTATCGGGTTTAGTGCTATATCGGGTTAGAAGGGACTTAGGATTCTCGTGTTCCTTGTATTGGGTGTGAAGGGCGAACCGTCTCAGGTTGAAGCCCATCTAGGGACCTGACACGCTGGGTAGCTGATAACCTCCTATTTTAGTCATTTATCTTAGTCTTTTTCCTTAGTTTTCCATACTCTTTTTAAGTTTAAACTATACATAAACCTAATTTTACCCCTTTTTTGTTAAATACACCATCATACTAACTTTTTCCTTTTATATATGCAGAAAAAGCACAAAAAAATCATAAAAGAATAACCCAGCCTCAAGACCGCATGGAGCCAAACGGTCTCAAGACCGCATGAAGCCAACCGGTCCCGAGACCGCATGGAGTCAAACGGTCTCAAGACCGCATGAAGCCAATCGGTACCGAGACCGCATGGAGTCAAACGGTCTCAAGACCGCATGAAGCCAACCGGTCCCGAGACCGCATGGAGTCAAACGGTCTCAAGAACGCATGAAGCCAACCGGTCCCGAGACCGCATGAAGCCAACCAGTCTCGAGACCGCATGGAGTCAAACGGTCTCAAGACCGCATGAAGCCAACCGGTCCCGAGACCGCATGGAGTTCAAACGGTCTCAAGACCGCATGAAGCCAACCGGTCCCGAGACCGCATGGAGTTCAAACGGTCCCCAGACCGCATGAAGCCAACCGGTCCCGAGACCGCATGGAGTTCAAACGGTCTCAAGACCGCATGAAGCCAAACGGTCCCGAGACCGCATGGAGTTCATACGGTCTCAAGACCGTTTGAAGCCAAACGGTCTCAAGACCGTTTGAAGCCAAACGGTCTCAAAGTCCAAACGGTCTTGAGGCCCAAACGGTCTCCAAACTGTTTGGACTTCACTCAAAGCCTATAAATAAGACCCCAAGGGTCCTCCAAGGGGGGGATCTCAGACGCCCAAAGGCTGCCTCTCCAGTTCCAGAGCAATTCCATCCTTCATCCATCGCCCTAAGGCTGCCGGTTTGAGGTCCACATCTCATCATCAAGCTACCTTCTCTCTCATCAACAAAGAAGGTGGGAGGAGAAGATCCATCATCAAGCAACCACGAAGTGTGAAGATCGTTGCTCTCTCCACCAAGGGTTCAACCTTCCCTCCTCCGTGGAGATGTCGTTCTTTCTCTCTCTTCTCACCTCCTCCTTTGCTCTTGAGATGAGCGGGTAGTCCTTTTCACTAGGGTGCAGGGAGTAGCCCCGCTACCCATGTTTTCATTTCATGCAATGTAATTCAATTGTTTGCAATAGAGATACTCTCCTTTTTGGCTCAACATCTATCGTTTAATGAATGCTTGTTGCTTGATCACCAACTTGTGTTACTTATTATCTTTTGGTATGAATTGTCTACATTTATACCTTTAGATCTGAATATCGATTGAATGTTGGTTCTAGATATATGTAGTCACCATATGTCTGTTTCGGTATCTAGGAGTGCTTTCACGAGTGGAGTAAACTCACTCCCATCGTTGCACTTTCATACTATGAAATGGAATCAGTTGACGTATGGAAGTGCAACCTTGGTAAGGTCGAGGAACACACTTCATGAAGGAGTAATGCAAAGTAAGTGACCATTCGTTAGGGGATGGCTGGCATTGCAATACTCCACACTCCTCGTAGTTGGTTATCCGAAAGGAAGCTAAGTCTACAAAGATACTAGCCGATTAGTTTCTCTTTGCAGGTCTTTTTATTATGTTGCATGTTTGTGATCCATGTGTAGTGGTGTGAAACCCGGCAACATCCTAGTGGTTTTTATCCATTGTTTACAACCTTAATTTGTACTTTCTTTCTTTACTTTCCTTGCACTTAGCTTAAAACCAAATCAAACTTTCGATCTAAATATCAACTGTTAAGTAGTTAAGTACGACTAAAACGTTTTCCATCTTGATTACATCAAGACCGTTGTCTCGAGGATTCGACCCTTAACTATACTACGATAAGACTTCCGCGTGTCTTAGCATACGTGGGTGGAGATCTTACCATAGTACTAGCAAGGCTAAACTTAGGGATTCATCATCTCTAGGATTTTTAGTGGCGTTGCAAAACTCCATCAAAAATTGGCACCGTTGCCGGGGACAACGGAACGTTTTAGCTTTTACTTAACAACTTCTTGGTTGATTAGGATTTTACACTTTTTCTTGATAACTGCTCCGAATATTCTTGATTTCTTCATTTCCTTCCATTATCTTAACGTGTGATTTTCTTTCTACTCAGGTAGAAAACGTGTATGCAACCCCCGCATAGCATCGGATTCTCCCCTGAACCAGAGTACGACTCTGAGGTAGAAAGAAGTTTCCACCGAAGGATTAGACTTAACCGCCGAAGAGCCAGACAGATGGCTGAAGAGCAACGCCTTGTTGCAGAAAGAGTTAACGCCGCCATAGCAGCACAACGAGCACAACTTATTGCAGACACTCGTGCTCAAGTGCAAGCTGAGATTCGAGCTGAGGAACAAGCCCGCATCCAAGCAGAGAATGTTGCTGCTCAACTTGCGCTAAGAAACAAGCAACTTCGGGACTACACAGTCCCGAAGAATTATGAAGATGATCACCCAGTCTGACCGCCGATTATTAACATACCAAACTTTGAAATCCGGACGCAATGGATCCAAATCATGCAAGGCATCTCTTTCTCTGGAGCACCCAGAGACAATTGCATGGATCACCTTAAGAGATTCAAGTCACTCTGCCGACTTGTACCTCAAGCAGGAATCACTCTGGAAGCAATAATGTTACACCTTTTCCACTTCACCTTATCTGGAAGAGCGCTAAGCTGGTACAATGCTTTAGATAGACACCCCATCATCACTACTTGGACTCCTTTAGAAGAAAAGTTTCTTGAGAAATTCTTCCCACCTTCACTAACCTATGAGATTAGGGGACAGATTAATCACTTCGCCCAACTACCTGGAGAAACACTTGCGGAAGCTTGGGAAAGATTCAAGGAACTCCTGAGAAAGTGTCCTCACCATGGCATATCTCAAAATCAACTAATAGAAACATTCTATAGAGGAGTAAGTGATGATATCAAGCAATTTCTAGATTCCTCATCTGGAGGAAATTTTATGAGAAAGAACTATGAAGATGCTTGGAATATAGTTACGCTAGGGGCCAAGAACCAATCCAATTGGGGAAGGTCATCTAACCAACCCAAGGGAGTTCTTAAAGTCTACAAAGCTGAAGAATCTATGGAACTCAAGGCCATTGCAGAGGCCCTGAAGACTATTGCAAGCAAGCAACAAGCCCTCGAAACTTCTTTCGGGGAATATGACTAGAAGAAAAGCTCTCAAGTTCAACAAGTAAAAGTAGCTGCTGGAGCTTGTGAAGCCTGTCATGCATCTGATCATCCCACATTATCATGTGGTATGTTGTACAATGTCATGATGGATTTACAACCACCCGTGCCACAATATGAGCCCATTATAGAGCATCCCGAGGACCAAATGCCAGATCAAGTCAACTCCATCCACTCAATACCTGGCCAGGTGTATTACAATCCAGATAAACCAAGAAATCATCCTGGTTTTCAATATGGGAATCCTGCAGGGACCGCCAACCCACAACAACAGACACAAGGTGGATCTTTCAATAGACAACCACCAGGAATTCAGAATAACTTCAATCAGGGGAATTATAGACATGGTTTCCAAAGATCTAACTATCCTAGGAACCCTTCTTACCAATATACCCATCCAGGGCTGCACCCACAGCTGCAACAACCTCAGTTGCAGCAGCCACAACAACCTCAGTTGCAGCAACCACAACAACCTCAGTTGCAGCAGCCACAACAGCCGCAGTTGACAACACCTCCACATCAACCCCAGGGGCAACAAGTCACTCAATATCAACAGAGGAGTGCTCCTTCCCAACCATCTGATGAAATATCTTTGATTAGGCAGATGCTGCAATCTCAGCAGACCATGCTTGCGAATCAACAAGGTCAACAAAAGGCGGTGGAGGCCCAATTAGCACAGATTGCTGCTCAGTTGAAACCACCAGCAGGTACCTTCGCTGGGCAACCCGAGGCAAACCCAAGGCATGACAAAAATAGACCTGAGCAACTGAATGCTGTCACCACACGGTCTGGTCGTGTCCTTCCTGATATCACCAGAATCATCCATGATGATGATGATGTAGCCATTCTTTCCCCAACAGGAAACTCAAGCAAAGAAACAGAAAATTCTACTGAGAAAGAAAAAGAAAAGGAACCAATGCCAGAAGTCCCATCCAGAATTCCTTATCCGGACAGGCTGAAAGGGACCAAAATGGACACTAGGTTCCAGAAGTTCAAAGAAGCTATGAAGAAACTGTATATCGATATCCCATTTCTAGATGCCCTTTCTGAAGTGCCCGCTTGGGCCAAATACCTGAAAACCCTGCTGTCGAGAAAATATATGACAGAAAAGCATGAAATAGTGAAACTAGCTCAGACCACTTCAGATATTCTGCTTAACAAAATGCCAAAGAAAAAGAAGGACCCAGGTTCCTTCGGTATTCAGTGTTCGATTGGAAATGGCTCTAGCAGAAAGGGATTAGCAGACCTAGGAGCAAGTATATCCATCATGCCCTATTCTATGTGTAAAAGATTAGGCTTTACTGATTTGTTACCTACGTCAATGACAATTCAGTTAGCCGACTCTACCATAACTGCTCCCCTTGGAATTATTGAAGATATACCCGTCAGAATAGGAACAAATTCTTATGTCCCGTGTGATTTCGTTATTATGGACATACAAGAAGATCTAAGATACCCGATAATCTTCGGAAGACCTTTCCTAGCTACCGCCCGAGCACTCATCGATGTAGAAGCAGGAACGATTATACTAAGACTTGGGAAGGAAGCTTTCCAATTTAGAGTCCTTAACAGCATGAAAGGACCAAGCATTCAAGAAGAAGTTTTTCTCCTAGATGCTATATATCAAATGTCCCAGTTAGAAATGTCCGAACCCTCTGATGAGTTGGAAAGTGCCTTGACAAACCCGGAAGTAGAATTTTCGGCAAACGAACTAGTGCAACAATGCCTTCAATATTTAGAAAAAGCTGAAGAAGCCCCAACAGCCACCTTTGAAGAACTCAAGGTTGTCACCGTTATAGAAGCAACCGAGCCACCTAAGGCCCCTGAATTGAAGGCCTTACCCGAAGGACTCAAACATGTCTTCCTTGACAGCGAGAAACTTTGTCCAGTGATTATCAGCTCTACTCTGGAAGAAGACCAAGAAAACAAACTTCTTGATGAGCTAAAGAGACACAAGAAAGCTATCGGATATAAAATGACTGACTTAACTGGTGTAAACCCAGCCTTATGCATGCACAGATTGCCTATGGTGGAAGAATTCAAACCATCGAGGGAACATCAAAGGAAGTTGAACCCTAATCTCAAGGAGGTAGTTCGTATCGAGGTTCTCAAACTCCTGAAGGCAGGTATCATCTACCCAATCTCGGATTCTCAATGGGTAAGCCCCGTGCAAGTGGTCCCAAAAAAAGGGGGGACCACTGTTGTTCTCAATGATAAGAATGAACTGGTACCTACTAGAACGGTAACTGGATGGAGAATGTGCATAGATTACAGAAAACTTAATAAAGCAACAAGGAAAGATCATTTCCCCTTACCCTTCCTAGATGAGGTTCTCGAGCGCTTGGCTCATCAGAAGTTCTTCTGTTACCTAGATGGTTATTCCGGGTTTTACCAAATCCCTATCCACCCGGAAGATCAAGAGAAAACTACTTTTACCTGTCCTTTTGGGACATATGCTTTCAAAAGAATGCCATTCGGGCTTTGTAACGCACCAGCCACTTTCCAAAGATGCATGTCTGCTATCTTTGTAGGATTAACAGAATCTATAATGGAGGTATTCATGGACGATTTCTCAATTTATGGAGACTCTTTTGACAACTGTCTGCTCAACCTGGTTCAAGTTTTACAAAGATGCGAGGAAACAAACCTCATCCTAAATTGGGAAAAATGCCATTTTATGGTAACCGAAGGTATCGTTCTGGGACACAAAGTGAGCAACAGAGGGATCGAGGTGGATCAAGCAAAAGTTGATGTTATTTCGAAATTGTTGCCACCAAAAGACGTAAAAGGGGTACGTTCTTTCTTAGGTCATGCTGGGTTTTACAGAAGATTTATCAAAGACTTCTCTAAAATAGCAAAACCCATGACACAACTGCTGACCAAGGGCACAGAATTTAACTTTAACCAAGAATGTTTGCAAAGTTTCACAACTCTGAAAAATGCCTTGATTTCTACACCCATACTAAGAGCTCCAGATTGGTCACAACCTTTTGAAATCATGTGTGACGCGAGCGATTATGCCATAGGGGCCGTATTAGGGCAAAGAATCGACAAGAAACCCTATGTCATATACTACTCATCCAAAATGCTTGATGAAGCACAGAAAAATTACACCACTACAGAAAAGGAATTCTTAGCTGTCATCTACGCGTTCGAGAAATTCCGCTCATACCTGATTGGAGCTAAGGTCATTGTCTACACTGACCACTCTGCTATACGGTATGTAATTCAGAAACAAGATGCAAAACCTAGACTTATTCGCTGGGTATTGATGCTTCAAGAATTCGATTTGGAAATCAAAGACAAAAGCGGAGTGGAAAACGTCGTTGCTGATCATCTCAGCCGTATTGAAGTCGAGGATGAAGACAAAGTACCTATCCGAGACTCCCTCCCGGACGACCAACTAATGAAAGTCGATAATGGATTCCCCTGGTATGCCGACATTGTTAATTATTTGGCAACAGGAATCATTCATCCGTCTGCTTCCTATCACGACAAAAAGAAGTTCATTCATGACGCTAAGCAGTATTTCTGGGACGAGCCCTATCTATTCCGCTTATGCGCAGATGGACTTTTTCGTCGATGCATTCCAGAGACGGAAATCACCTCGGTTCTTGAGCACTGTCACTCAGGCCCCATTGGGGGCCACATGAGTTCTAAGAAGACAGCCCTCAAAGTCCTGCAATCTGGTTTTTACTTGCCAACCATCGCAAAAGATGCACATGAATACGTGCGATCATGCGTCAAGTGCCAACTATCCGGTGGAATAACCAGAAGAAATGAAATGCCATTGAATATATGGCAAGAAATCGAACTCTTCGATGTATGGGGAATAGATTACATGGGTCCTTTCCCCCCATCCTACGGATTCATGTACATCTTGGTTGCTGTGGATTATGTTTCAAAATGGGTAGAAGCTCTATCAACCATTTCTTGTGATTCAAAACCAGTCATCAAGATGTTTAAAGAGATAATATTCCCCAGATTCGGCGTTCCAAGAACAATAATATCTGACGGTGGATCACATTTCTTGGAACGAAGCTTTGAAGCCTTATTAAGAAAATATGGAGTCAACCATAAAGTTTCTACACCGTATCATCCACAGACATGTGGACAGGTTGAAGTCTCCAATAGGCAAATTAAAGCTATCCTGGAAAAAACTGTCAATCGGCACCGCACCGATTGGTCCACCAAACTTTCTGACGCTCTATGGGCCTACCGCACAGCTTTCAAAACACCAATCAGAACAACACCGTTTCGATTAGTGTATGTGAAGTCTTGCCATTTGCCAGTCGAATTAGAGCATAAGGCCTGGTGGGCCATTAAGCAACTAAACTTCGATCTCAAAGGTGCTGGTGAATTCAGACAACTTCAACTCCAAGAACTAGAAGAATTATGAATGACAACCTACCACAATGCAAGAATCTACAAAGAAAAAACCAAGATGTGGCACGATGGCCACATAAAAAGAAAGGATATAATCGTCAGAGACAAAGTCCTCCTATTCAATTCCAGACTAAAAATGTTTCCAGGAAAACTGCGTACTAAATGGTTGGGGCCTTTCACAATCAAACATATATATTCGACAGGAGCTGTCATTATTCTCGATGATAATGGAGGAGAAAGGACCGTTAATGGTCACAGATTAAAGAAATACCACACTCTGGCAGACAAATTATCAAGACAAACTATAGGGATCCATGACCCTATAACAACAGCATAGCTGGAGCAAAATTTTGTCGAGCCAGCGACGTTAAACCAAGGCGCTACTTGGGAGGCAACCCAAGATTTCTACTTTTTCCTTTATGTTCTGTTCTTTTATTTTCCTTAGTTTTATCTTATGAAAATACAAAAAATCTACATAACTAAAACTATAAAAAAAATAATAAAAAACAAACAACATAAAAATGCATAAATAAAAAACAAACACAAAAATATAAAAACCTTTCGGCCTTTGCCCTCCCAAGCGGACTTGAAACTGTTTGGACTCCAAACGGTCTCCAAACCGTTTGGAGCCAAACGGTCTTCAAACCGTTTGGGACCAAACGGTCCTCAAACCGTTTGGATCCAAACAGTCTCCAAACCGTTTGGAGCCAGACAACATCGAAACTGCTTGGAATACAAAGGGTCACCAACCGTTCCCTATAAATATAAACCCTACCCCTTCGTCTTTCTCTCTTCGAACTTCCGAACTCTCTGGAGCGTTTGTGCGAAGAACTACTCTTTTGCTTCTGCTTCCTTTGTTCCCGCGCGACCACTCTTTTGTTCACCAACCACCTGCAAGGTAGTCCAACGACCACAATGCACACCGCCCTTCCTCCCTACCACCTTCGTCGCCGTTCCTGAACTTTCACCGTCTGTTCCGCCATCGCCGCCTTCTCCGCCGATGGTTTTAACGACCATCCGCACGTCACCATCTTCACGACAGTCATCACCTTCGCTTCGGACCACCATCGTCTTCGACGATTTCTTCACCATTATCTGCATCACCATCATCATTGCCGTCTTCACTGTTACCGTTTTTTGTCACATCACTGGTTTCACTGCTGTTTTCGTCGCTGGCACACTCTCCGCCTCCGCGCCGGTTCACCTTCATCTTCACCTACGCCGTCATCCCTGCGGCCTTTCGTTTTCCGAACGGTCCTCAAACCACTTGGCACCAAACGGTTTTGAATCCGTTTGGAACCAAACGGTCTTGAAAGCGTTTGGGACCAAACGGTCCTCAAACCGTTTGGAACCAAACGGTCCTGAAACCGTTTGGAACCAAACGGTCCTGAAACCGTTTGGGACCAAACGGTCCTCAAACCGTTTGGAACCAAACGGTCTTGAAACCGTTTGGAACCAAACGGTCTTGAAACCGTTTGGTCTCCCACACCCATTAACCTTTCACAAAAATACAAAAAGACATAAACTACAAATAAAATCTAATTTTTTTCTAAAAACTTTTCGCTCTAACTCATAAATTTCTATTCTTCAGATATGGCATCACCACCAAGCAAAGCCATCAGGTTCGAAGGTCCTGAAATCTGGACAAAAGAGGAAATGCTGGAAAAACATGCCAGGCTTCAAAAGATAAGAACAGACTTCAACAGGACTGGGAAGGCACCCCCAAACGTCAAGATGATGGAAGTCCTGTGCGAACTTGATCGCCTAGAGAAGTGCCTAGCTGAGGCACCAGAAGAAGAAGTTGAAATCTCTTCTTCTGATGATGAAGGCTCGGAGTACAACCCCAACTCCGAGGAGGAATCCCCTGCCAAAGAGAAAAAGGGGAAGCGCAAGGTCCCGGAGACTGCATCTGGGCAGCCCTCCAAGAAGCGGGCAAGAAAACAAGTTCGACCTGTTTCCGCTATGGATCAACCCTTTGCAAAACCTACCACCACCATCTATGCTGCTACCACCATCATCCCTACAGCTACCACCACCATTCCTGCTACTACCACAACTATCCCCATCACTACCACCACTTTCATTCCCATCACCACCACAATACCACCACCAGAGAACCTCTTCATCCAAACCACCATCTCCACCGATAAAACCATAAAACATACCAAGTATGTCTGCTCCAGCATACTAATCAAGATGGGGATATATGATCGTATCTTCAACGTGCTATACAAAGCCAACCTCACCAGGTTGTGTCTAATACCTGAAGTATCTTACCATGAACCCACCGCAGAATTTTTCTCCTTCCTGACCAAGGAGCCCATTGACATCATGGATAGGTCACGTGATGGAGGTGATAGAAGACTTGTCACCCAAATTTTTGGCAGCAAGGTCTTCATAACAGAGAATATGCTGAACTCCATCTTTATCGACGACCAGGAGCAGCTGCGAAAGGCTAAAACAGTGGGAACCGATCATCCAGAATTCAACAGACATACATTCTGGAAATCCTTAACCGGGATCCCCACTTATGATGCAAAGACGTGCAAGGCGTCGAACATACACTCTGGTTTTGTGCGCACTGTACACAAAATCCTCGCTGGCGCACTCTTCCCTAGGACAGAAGGGGGGAACGTTATAATCTCCGATCTTTTTGTTCTCTGGTCTATTCTTAACGAACGGCCAGTTAATATCGGCCGTCATCTGATCCAGAAATTCTCAATCTCCATCCTGGGGAAAGAGATTTGCATGGGGGTCATGTCACATCTATCATAAAATATCTTAAGATGGACAAACCTTTACCCCGCTACACGCAACTGAAGGGCGACATCCTTACCAACGAGCAAACTCTGAAGAACTCGTTCATAATTAAGGAAAAGGATGGGAAATTACATTATATATTCTGCCCTATGGTCAAATCATCAAGGACTCTCCTCCCGCTTCTGGAGTTAGCAAACTATGACACAACACAACTCCTCTTCTCTGACGAGGAGCTTACTCACCTGCTAGCTTCGGTCAAAATACTTGAAAGGAAAGCAACAGCGGGACAAATGGAGATGAGCATCACTGCCCCGACAGCCCGACCAACTAAGATGCCTGTCAAGTGACCTTCTAGGAGGTAGCTGCGGGCCCAACAGTTGTCGGGGACACCAACATCTCGGCCAAATCCGGAGGCCGAGCAGCTCCATGAAGAAGTCTTAACAACATCCTCCATCGACTCTTTTATCCAGAGTCTCCACGAGCAGCTAACCGCTGCCACTGCTACCACCACTCCACCTTCCACCATTCCAACATCTACCACTCCCTTCCTGCCCACATCCACGCAACCATTCACATCCACTTCTTTACCCATCTTTACTTCGGGCTTCCCTTTCTCCATCCCTATGCCCGACTTCACCACTTTTCCATTCACTTCCACAGTTTCCACCCCATCATTATCACTACCACCACTTTCGCCTCCAATACCACCACTTTTCACATCCGCCACCACCCCGACACCGCTGGTGACTACATCCATAGTCACTACGCAGCTCGGGGCATCATCAGTGTCTCTTCCACAAGACACTAACACCGTCCCACACAGACCCCAGTCATCTCACCCTTCCGCTCCTGGGGTCCCTTTTACTAACATCGGTGAGGAATTCAGCCGTCAATTTGACGCTGTCCGAAACCTCCTCACCGATCCTTCTAACATATTAAATTCTATTTTTTCTTGTGTACAGGATTTATCACGATAGGTAACCAAGATCGACGAACAACACCGAGCTTTGCCTACCTTCCTCCAAGGCATCCAGCAACGACAGGATGAAGTGGCTAAGCAAGTTGAGCACATCAACAGCCACACCAACAACCTGCCAGACCTGGTCCTTGGAGAAACGCGTCAGCAAGAAGCTACATCACAAAAAGTCGATGAGATCTCCAAACAGACTCAACCTCTGCCATAGAATCTCCGCAAGCTTGAGCAACATCAAGAGGCCCTGAGCATGTGCCTGGCTACCATTGATGATACACTTACGCAGCTACATCATCACTAAGAGGAGGCAAATAATGATGAAACCCAACAGCTACGTGCCCAAGTCACAGAACTGACAACACGTCTCCTCTCCACCGAGGGCAGATTCACAGACCTCAATGAAGCCCAAAATGCATTGCTCGAAAAACATGAGCATCTGCAAGTGGCTTTCGACGAGCTACAAGCCACTCATCGGCGGTATAAAAAGTCTGCCAACAAAAAGCAAACAGACGAAGCTGCGGATGACAAAGATGAAGATGATGAAGAAGTCGACGACTCTGACTCATCTGCTGACTCTAACAAAGATACATCTTCGGATGACAAGCATGATGACGGAAAAGACCCCGGGCATGCAGCAGGACCCTCCCAAAAAGGGTTCGACAAAGGTCACCAGGACAGTGACCACCACCCCAAGTCCCCGCACAACGACAATGTCAACATGTCATATGGGGACCAATTCTTTGACTATTCAGCTATGGGGTCCATCGGGGAAGCTGCCAAGGACGCGGCCTACGCTGAGTTACAACAATGCATATTAGGAACCAGCGCCAGCCCGCCAAAAACCTCTGCTCTCTTCTCAGCACCTTCTCCCCCTTACCAAGATGAGGCAGACCAAGTAAGTCTAGACACGGACGAGGATCTTGACTCTGCCTCTGACTTGGATGATAATCTAGAGGGCCATGTAGAGGCCTTCGAACAACCTGCTTCTCCTCCACCACAAGAGCTTCCCCCGCCACCTCCTCTGCCGCACAAAATGCACGATCTAGATATGGCAGCCATCTCTACTTTAGATGCTCAGGACATTTTTATACTGAACACTATAGTGGACGATGCAAAAGCAGGGGACGACATAATCTATCATAACACCAAAACTAGGCGTAAGTTGACACACGAAGATTTCCGTTGCATCCTACGACCTCGGTCCACGGTGCCAATGGCGATCTTCCGTGTCCTCCTCGCCAATTGTATAGAAACATATAGAAGTCACAAGCGGCAACAACCGGTTTTTAATGCTTCACCCGCTTTGTCTTTTCGCCTTTTATACAAAGACATACGCGAAAAATTGGTTGAGAGGCTGCGTGTCGGTTTGGCAAGAAGGGCACGCTATCTTACACTGCCCTTCCAAGTCTCGGACCACTGGCTTTTTATGATCGTGGATACCGAGGCTCGGGATGCCAAAGTATACAACTTCTGTAGCACCGAGCTACCAGCCGACACAATAAATTTTGTAGGAGAAGCAGCAGGAGAAGCCAGGTGTATACCCTTCTGGCTGCTTAAATTAATCTGGGCTGCACGCCCATCTCTTCGCCAGGACTGGAGCCAACCATGGTTCAAAATCATAAACCCTCCAGTCCAAGCCACCGAGGGATATGGGGACAGCGCTTTCTGCACCAAACGACACATCCAAGCGCTAAACCAGGAAATCCCATTCAACGACCTGGTAGCTGAAGATTTTCATTCCCTACGAGGACGCTATGCCATGGAACTCATCTGTGATAGACGATTCTTCAACGACCCAACTATGTCACCAGATGATGTTCCTCGATACCTTTTCTCAGCTGTCCAGCGACGACAACGACGACCTTTCCGACAAGTTTTGAAAGAGTCAGAGAAGATCAAGTCGCCCGAGCAAGATAAAATCAAGAGCGATCCTGCTTACACCATCAACCCAACATTTCCTGATTTTGATCGCGATGCTTATAAGGGTCTGAACGATCTTGAATTGCGTATCATTATGGCGCGACTCTCCACCGACAAAGATGACCTGGTATTCATGTCTCGAGACATACTCGTAATGGCAGATTCACTGCGAGAGACTCTACAGGATAAGTGATCCCTCTCTGTCAGCCTCATGGCCGCCTACCAGTTTCTACTTGGCCAAACCAACCCAAACACATACATGGCGTCTCCATATATGAAAGATGATATCCTAAAGCTCAAGAACTTCGACACAACCGACGCACTGATCTCATATCTCCAACACACAACGCCGAAGTTCATCATGTTACCCATCCTATATCATGAGCATTGGATTCTCCTGGCAACAAACCTCCCAGACGGAACAACCACCATATACAACAGTTCCGACAGCCAGTTCAACGCTCGACAGCGACACTACGTCGTGACGCCAAAGACGCCAACAGAAGTAGTGGCAAAGGAGTGCGCCGAGAAATTAATCGATCTTCTGAGTCAGCATACAAAGGCGTACGACAAAGAACATTTCCATCGCCCCGCCTTCTGCCACAAATGCCCCCAGCAAATAAGACAATCGAACGATTGCGGCTTCCACGTCCTCTACTGGATGTACACCATCGTTGTTCTTCAAAGACCAGTAGAGGAAATGACTGACGTGGACTACCACGCTTTATGAGGACAGTTCGCATCCAATCTACTTCGTTCCCCGGGGGCAAATGAAGATTTACCTTAACCCGCGGCCCTTGTCCTAATGACTTCTCACCCTATCACTTTGCCACTCTGCGGATAGAGTGCGTGATAAGTTGGGGGGGTGCATTAGACAAGGGCAAGGTATCAATTTCTACACTCCTCTTTCTATCTAACACTTTCCAAACAATTCCTTATTCTTAAAATCCTTTTTACTTAATTTCTTCTTCAAAAATAGTCACCTCAACTAACCCTAGAATCATGTTAGTCCCTACAAGTAAATAGCACTTAGACATCGAATGGCGATTTATCAATTTCCACCCACTAGTGATTTCATATTTTTGCTTCAATTCTTCATCTGACTCTCCACAGGTCAAAATCAAGGCAAAAATAAGCCAAGATCTCGAGAATGAGAGGGAAATCAGGCAACTTCCAAATCAAAAAGTTCTGCAAGTGGACCACAAACCAAATAAGTGCACGTTGAAAAACTTTAAGAACAACTTTCCTCTCTTCAAAATAAAAGAGGCTCGACCGCCCAAAATAAATCCTCAAAAAAAATCCCAAAACCCAAGCCTGTGAGTTATTGAATAAAAGCCAGAGAGACGAATAAAATTATGAGAGTTGTGCCACGCATAAGGATCTATACGAAGAACTGACGAAGGTCTCACTCGGCCGGCACATTCCGCTGCCCTCACAAAGGCAGATGTGTCGTGCCCGGTAGTGAAACCCTAAAGTTTCTAAGTATATGAAAGGCTCATAAAGGACTCGCCCGGCCAGTACATTTAGCTACCCTCATAAAGGCAGATGTGTCGTGCCCGGTAGTGAGATTCTAAAAAGTATAGACAGCCCCTCCCCCACTTGAAGGGGGAGCTACACTTCAAAGCCTATAGCCAACCCTCATACCCTTTCTAGCTTCCAGTAGGTTTTTCAGAGAGGTATAAAGCTGATTAGAGTCAACAACGTGCACAAAATAAGGTGGTCCCAATGCAAACTTCGAGATACGGAAAGAACCTGAGATCCAAGCAACTCTCGAAATCCGAAAGAATCAAGGCATGCAATAAGACTTGATATGACCCCAGGGGAACTCAGGTCAAGAATTGAAGCAAGAGTATGGAAATCCTAAATAAAATCGCCTCGCCATTACATGTCTCAGCTCTATCTAACTTGAGGACAAGCTAGACTCTAAGTTAGGGGGGGTGATAACCTCCTATTTTAGTCATTTATCTTAGTCTTTTTCCTTAGTTTTCCATACTCTTTTTAAGTTTAAACTATACATAAACCTAATTTTACCCCTTTTTTGTTAAATACACCATCAGACTAACTTTTTCCTTTTATATATGCAGAAAAAGCACAAAAAAATCATAAAAGAATAACCCAGCCTCAAGACCACATGGAGCCAAACGGTCTCAAGACCGCATGAAGCCAACCGGTCCCGAGACCGCATGGAGTCAAACGGTCTCAAGACCGCATGGAGTCAAACGGTCTCAAGACCGCATGAAGCCAACCGGTCCCGAGACCGCATGGAGTCAAACGGTCTCAAGACCGCATGAAGCCAACCGGTCCCGAGACTGCATGGAGTCAAACGGTCTCAAGACCGCATGAAGCCAACCGGTCCCGAGACCGCATGAAGCCAACCGGTCTCGAGACCGCATGGAGTCAAACGGTCTCAAGACCGCATGAAGCCAACCGGTCCCGAGACCGCATGGAGTTCAAACGGTCTCAAGACCGCATGAAGCCAACCGGTCCTGAGACCGCATGGAGTTCAAACGGTCCCCAGACCGCATGAAGCCAACCGGTCCCGAGACCGCATGGAGTTCAAACGGTCTCAAGACCGCATGAAGCCAAACGGTCCCGAGACCGCATGTAGTTCATACGGTCTCAAGACCGTTTGAAGCCAAACAGTCTCAAGACCGTTTGAAGCCAAACGGTTTCACAGTCCAAACGGTCTTGAGGCCCAAACGGTCTCCAAACCGTTTGAACTTCACTCAAAGCCTATAAATAAGACCCCAAGGGTCCTCCAAGGGGGGGATCTCAGACGCCCAAAGGCTGCCTCTCCAGTTCCAGAGTAATTCCATCCTTCATCCATCGCCCTAAGGCTGCCAGTTTGAGGTCCACATCTCATCATCAAGCTACCTTCTCTCTCATCAACAAAGAAGGTGGGAGGAGAAGATCCATCATCAAGCAACCACGAAGTGTGAAGATCGTTGCTCTCTCCACCAAGGGTTCAACCTTCCCTCCTCCGTGGAGATGTCGTTCTTTCTCTCTCTTCTCACCTCCTCCTTTGCTCTTGAGATGAGCGAGTAGTCCTTTTCACTAGGGTGCGAGGAGTAGCCCCGCTACCCATGTTTTCATTTCATGCAATGTAATTCAATCGTTTGCAATAGAGATACTCTCCTTTTTGGCTCAACATCTATCGTTTAATGAATGCTTGTTGCTTGATCACCAACTTGTGTTACTTATTATCTTTTGGTATGAATTGTCTACGTTTATACCTTTAGATCTAAATATCGATTGAATGTTGGTTCTAGATATATGTAGTCACCATATGTCTATTTTGGTATCTAGGAGTGCTTTCACGAGTGGAGTAAACTCACTCCCATCGTTGCACTTTCATACTATGAAATGGAATCAGTTGACGTATGGAAGTGCAACCTTGGTAAGGTCGAGGAACACACTTCATGAAGGAGTAATGCAAAGTAAGTGACCATTCGTTAGGGGATGGCTGGCATTGCAATACTCCACACTCCTCGTAGTTGGTTATCTGAAAGGAAGCTAAGTCTACAAAGATACTAGCCGATTAGTTTCTCTTTGCAGGTCTTTTTATTATGTTGCATGTTTGTGATCCATGTGTAGTGGTGTGAAACCCGACAACATCCTAGTGGTTTTTATCCATTGTTTACAACCTTAATTTCTACTTTCTTGCTTTACTTTCCTTGCACTTAGCTTAAAACCAAATCAAACTTTCGATCTAAATATCAACTGTTAAGTAGTTAAGTACGACTAAAACATTTTCCATCTTGATTACATCAAGACCGTTGTCCCGAGGATTCGACCCTTAACTATACTACGATAAGACTTCCGCGTGTCTTAGCATACGTGGGTGGAGATCTTACCATAGTACTAGCAAGGCTAAACTTAGGGATTCATCATCTCTAGGATTTTTAGTGGCGTTGCAAAATTTCATCAGTAGCCTTCTTGGTCATATCGATCTGCTGCGGCTACCGGGATGGGTTCTAAGTGAACCACTCCCGCCTCTCTCGGGTTGGGGGTGTGCTCACCTAGTGTCGCTCGTCATGCCTTGGTTGTAGACACTAGCTTCTGAAGCTTTCCAAAGTTAGCTTTCGCGAGGTCCCGACCCGTCCTATCAGAGTTCTATAGCTGCTATTTATAGGCAGCAGTTGGAGGAGGTTGCGGTTCTCTGGGCACCATGTATCCTTGATCAGCTCTGCACACGTGGCTTTGGGGATGATCAACACGTGCATGTTGCCCGACACAATAGGATGTCACAACGTGCCGGGCTGCAAGCGTATCAGGTGGCCACGGTGGACAGACACTTTCCGATGAGTGGCTCGTATCACGTGACATGCCATAATGGTATGATTAGTCATGACGAGCAGAGCTCTCTTTCGGGTAAGTGGCGTACCGCCCATCAGGGCCTCCTTGCGCGAGACGCCCGTGTCATGTTGCTACTATATCGGACTGAAGCTACGATGGGTGAGTGGCGTGTCGGGTTGCTGGTAGAAGGGCCGATGCAGATAAGTGCCGTTCATGGGCCGGGACAGGCCTTTAGTAGTCTTTTAGGTATAAAATAGGGAAAAATCTGTATAAAAGATGGAAAAAGAGTTAAGGGCGTAGCACATTTTACTTTTGTGCTAAACATGATAAAAACAGAGAGGAAAAATAGTTTAGAGGGCAGTTTTGATAAGGAAATAAATGCTATAAATAGCCATAAAATGAGTGTTATCAATTGGTATTCCTTGGTCTTGTTCCACTCCTTGTTCTAGACCTGGGTGGTTGGGATCACCCAATAAAAGGAGAAAACAAGGTATGTATGTCTCAAAGAAAGAACAATGTCAAGATAAGAACAACAAAGGAAACGTTTGTGTAATAATATGGAGAGTCAAAAGTATGAAGCACATAACAAATAAGATTCTTGTAATAACAAATAATAAGAAAGCAACATGCATGATTAATATTATGATGACATTAACTAAGTAGGAATGAGGCACCTACCAAACCTCAACCAATAGGTGAGGAAGAGTAACACATTCCCAAACACCTTCAAAATATGTATGAAAGGGGGGAGAGTAGCACATTCCCTTAGGAAAAATAACGCATGCCCAAACTATGGGTGGTTGTACAGATGTACTCGTACATTTGCTGAATAGTATAAATAATCATGCTAAAAGAAATAATATGGCAAGTTTTGCAACAAATAATAGTAATATGGCAAGTGGGATCCAAGACCCAAGCAATGATAGTTTTAGCAAGTATTGATGCAATTATATAAAAAAGAGTAATATTTGGAGATTTAGGGTTTCAGACCATGCCTCATTGGAAAATTACTATTTGGATATCAAATATGCACATACCTCAATTCAAAGTCCTACCTATCACTTTTCACCAACTTAGAATATTCTAAGATCACCTGTGCCTAATTTCAAGTTATTTAAATGTACTAGGGTTTTCTAATGCATATAAGTGCAAATAAACCCTAATTTTAGACATTTTTGGAAAACCTCATATTTTGGACACAAAACCTTAACCAATCAATTATTTTTGTTTTTCTGATTAAGAAAACATATTTATTTGTTTTTATTTGGAGGTCACATGAATTAGTTATAATTTTTAGGGGTTTTCATGTATTTATTAGATCCCCAAAAATAACTCATTGAAAACATTGGAAATAAGACTCTAGAAACATTTTTATTAGAGAGATATCATTTTTTCAATTTCAAAACATATATTTTTAAAATTTTTGAACAAGTAGAGTAAAATATATGATTTTTGCAAGTTAGACCAATCAGAAAATCTGAGAATTCTAAATAAGTTGAGAAATCAAGTGAGGGGGAAAGAGAGGGACCAGACCTGGTGATTTGTCCCAATCAAGAGTATCCAACTCACCGATCAAGGGCCAGCTTGGCCTTGTCCACAACAATGAAGAAAATAGGATAAAAGACCAATATGACCTTGGGGGAGAAAAATAAAGAAAGAAGAGACTAGAGGGGTATAAAAGAGAAATCATAAGGGGGATTCATCCCCTTTCTCTCACCTATGCCATGGTTGGCAAGAAGCAAATCTTATTCTTACGCACGAATTTGGGCACATCAGTGAGTAAAGATCAATCTGCGATTCGAGGTCATGAAAATGAAGAACAAGTGCCAGCAAAACGTACCTCAAAAACAATTTTAACAGAGGAGACCTAAGGTGAGTGCATGACCCATCAACATCAAGTTCCTGTCCACGAGCTCATGACGGTGAAGGGGAAGGTCTCGGGTAAAATTAATGTGAGAGAATAGTAGCACAAAACAAAAGGATGATCAGGAGAGGCCTATTTATAGGTGTGGGTGCGAGAAACAATGAATAGGAAAGTGGGGGCAGAAACCTTGTTGCCAAAGAATTGGGGATTTCTTGATTTCTTAATGAAACATCATAAATAAGGGATCATTGAATGCATAATTATATTTAGAATACATTGGTGAAAGAATCATGTAATTTTGTTAACAAATGAGGGAGAAAATCAAAATAAAAATCAAATGTATCTGGATCCTATTGCCTTTCTAACGCGAGCTAGATGACAACTCCCTGGCGGTTGGGTCGAGGATCCTATATTCACAATCACATGTAAATAATAAATAGTGTGTGACATTTATTTACATTCCAATTCAAATATGGACTAAAGTGTGGATACATTTTTTTTCCACATCAATGGAGGGTGCAAAAAAATCCAAATTAATAAAAATGTGACATGTAGCCTATTTATGATATGTAGAATCCTCAAAATATTTTATTTAATTCCTCTAAAGTAAATCATATTTCCTCTTTGCTATCACATTAGAGACATCTAGAATCCATCAATTAATGTGAAACTTCACCCTCAAGAAAATTAAAACATATGGAACACGAATTTTCCATTCATTTTTTCTTTGAAGTTATTTATCATATTATTTAATATTTTGGGATTTTACAAACTTTCTATGTGACACCCCGCCATCACACAGACAGCGAGATGACACGCGAAAATGTGCGGAACCATAGATTACTTGAAAACACGAGTTAATTAAAACCGATTGTGGAAAGCATACTTAAGAGAACTTTTGCATTCAGATCCTACAGAGAAACATATTATAAAAATATTACAAGCTTTGATATATGTCCACAGCATATCAAAACCAGCTGTACTATCAACACCAGAGTTCACCACCTGTTTATACATACATAACAAGCCATGTACGACCAACAGCAAGATATACAAAATGACAACAATGAGTCATCATGAAACGTCATCAAACACCGAGGACCTGAGAGTACATGGACGACTCTAGGACTCTACTACAAAACCACAAAAACAACAGCATGTCCATCTCTTTCCTTCTACCGCTCTTCTTGCTGCTCGGCCGCAACCTCACGACCACCACCACGTCTAGAGCGATCACCTAAAAAGGGTGTAAACCAGCGGGGTGAGACACACAGTCCCAACGAGAAACGTAACTATAACATCCCTGACCTGGGTTATGCTTTAACCCTAGGTGTTTTGTTTAATAAATACAATTATATGCTTGTTCTTATCTTTTGAAAAGTAATTAACATTCAAGAGGAACTTATATTTCAATTTTAGTCCTTTTCAAACAATGTTGAAATAATGTTTTTCCTATTTTGGACTAAAGTGCAAATTACCCAAGTTGAGGGGTTAAATTGCAAATGTTACATGATAAAATGTTCCTCATGTGTTGAAACATCATGAGAATGAAGATGATGTAGAGGTATGGCTTGTGATATCCTGAGTACCAAGAAAGAGCTGATAAAGTAATGTTTATGCATTAAAACCTAGTTTTGGTGTGATGTGCAATTTATCCAAAACCTAGGGTTCAATATGCAAATTACCTCTTCCAGAGAATCCCTAATGTTTCTTGGCATCATGTAGAGCAAATAAAATGAGAAGGGCATCTCATTTGTATCACTTTGGAGGAGAGATAATATTGATATTAAAATAATCAAGATTTAAGTATAATTGAAACCCTAATTCAATTTAATGCAAAAATAAATATATTAATTGAAGTGCTCTTCAACCAAAATTGTGTTGGTTGAAATCCATATATGTGTACGTACTTGTTCCTTGAAAAGGCAACGAAAATATCTTAAGGAGGTGAAGAACCCACTCACATTATTATAAGAAAAAGAAATATCCACTCACTTATGGATATTATTATAATATGATTTAAGATGCTTAATTTGCTTTTCTTTAAATCATGGATAATTGAGAGGAATAAGAGGCAAAGAAGATAGCCTCGTATCTAAGGAAGAGAAGGGGGAAAGTGGCAAGGAAATGGATGAGATAATTCCTACTTTCTCTCTCTTAAAAGAATTTTCAATAAAATTCATATATACTCATTTATCCATAGCTTGAATGGGTAATTTCGAAGCCACTTTCAGTTATTACTTGAAAAACGACCAAGGGAGATTAGGAGCAACAGGAGGACGACTCTCAACCTGTAGGTAAGCTCCATGGCCCTCTTTCACTTTGATTCCATGGTGGAAATCACAAATCAATGCTTGATTTCTTCTTATCTTCACTCGATCTTCAATTCTAGCCATTCCTTTTCACTCAAAGCTTGAGGACGAGCTTGGGATATTTTAAGGTGTTGCTTTCACCATTAAATACGTGGAGGTTGAAGATTTGAAGCTCAATTGGAGGCGGGTTATATAACTTGAACCCTTATTAATTGTTATTGAATTCAAATTCCTCAATTAGATATGTTCAATTGTCCTTCTTGCAATTCCTTTGAATAATTGATGAAACTACCAAGGGAATGGCAGTAGAATTTGAGGGGTTGAAGCTTGATGATGATGACATCATCTTAAGAACACATCTTAACAATTTTTAGTTGCAAATAGTTTAAACACTTTTGGTCCAAGCGGTTTCACCAAACCGTTTGGGGATTTGGTCCCAAATCATTTGGGATGGTTGACCGAATGGGATAGTTGACCATTTGGAGACTTAAATGGTTTCAAACCATTTTGACATATTGAGTTTACCGTTTAGGTTGAGTTGACTGTTTGGTCAAGTAAGTTCAAAACCGATTGGAGCCTTAAACAATTTCAAACCGTTTGGACATTTAAGTCAAAACCGTTTGGAGCCTTAAACGGTTCTACCATTTGGAAAAAGTTAACCAAAACCGTTTGGATGATTAGTGGTTGCAATTGAGGGTTTAAAATCCAAGGATCATACATTGATGGACTTCAATGATCCAATTGATGAAGGAATTGTAGATGCAAAACCCTAATCAGTTTAGTTGAAGAAGTACCTCTTTTGGACTTTCGGTTTCAATGGTAGTTTGGACCAAATGGTATTGAGACCATTTGAGTCCAAACGGTCTTGAAAACATTTGGGGTCAAATGATCTCAGGACGTTTGGATTCAAACGGTTTCAAACCGTTTGGAGCATCAATGGTCAAGAACGTTTGGATATTTCAATGTGATTAAGTCAATTGGAAACCTAAGGTGATGAAAGATAAAATGACCCTATAGTTGTTACTAATTTATCTCAAAGATAATCACTAGGGTTGTACCTTTAAGGTACTAAGTGATTGGTAACCCCAGATGGGTTAATCCTTGAATCTTAAGTAAGCAATATTTCAATACAATATGTCAACCCTGATTGAATGTATTTAATTTAAAGGGTTGGTTGACCTAAATTATCCAAGTTTGACATAGTCAACATCCTAGAGAGGATGAGAGAGAGAGAGAGGAATCCATACATGTAGGATAATCATGTAATGGATAAGCCTCAAACACCTTAAATATGAATAAACTAAGATTTTAGGGTATGATATTTGATGAAGTGATCATGAAACCCTAATTAAGAAGATTGATGAACATTAACCCTAATCTAGGGCAATGCTAGGTGTAACCCTAATCTAGGGTAAGGATTTAACCCTAGTTGAGGGTGATTCCATGAGAAACCATAATGAAGGGTGATGCTATGTGAAATCCTAACCCTAATGAAGGGTGATGATATGTGAAATCCTAACCCTAATGAAGAGTGATGGTATATGAAACCCTAACCCTAATAAAGGGTGATGGTATGGGAGACCCTAATCCTAATAATAGAATGGCGACTATTACACTAATAAGGGAAATACCTAAAGTGATTTATTATAGGTAACCTTATAGCAAGCAATGCCTTAATCTGAGATAAGTCCCTATCATTGAAGATAGTTGGACAATCCTTATGTGTGGTTTATGACCTATGCACTTCACAATAAAGGTGATAGGTTAGTGTATGGAGGTATTAAGATGGGAAATACCTTAATACAATATAAATTGATAAAATCAAGTAAGTTTAAAGTGATGAGGGAAGTGATATATCAAGACATCATAGATATCACATCCAGCTCTTTAAGAATGATATCCCTTGATGCATCTCAAATCCAACATACTTGGATGAGTAACATATAAAGAGTGTTATGCTAATCATTACATTAAGATGTAATGTGTTTTATGAACCATGAGAATGGTTGTTGCCTAGTGAAAGGTGACAATATGTTAAGTGTGCTTTATGAACCATGAGATTAGTGGTTACCTAGTGAGAGGTAACAAGATATTTTGATAGGCCTTGTGAACCACATGAGTAAGTGATACAAAGTAAAAGGTACCAAGATAATTATAAATGTCCCCTGTAAGAGATGATAATGTTCTTAATAAACCAAGAAAATGGAAACTTAGTAACATAATAATTATAACAAAAGGATACAATAATAATGATGGAACCTTGATTATACAAGTGTGGAGAAGAGAGGGATACTTGTATTACATAAAGAATGTGATTGAGTATGATGGCATGGCCAAAGTTAAATGTCAGTTGAAGAATGAGGTACCCAGTGCTGTGTAAACAGACATGGGACGTAATCATAGGATTGACATAGTTCAATACCTGGAATAGTTGCACATGATTGACATAGTTCAATACCTGGAATAATGTCACAGGATTGACATAGTTCAATACCTGGAATAGTTGCACAGGATTAACATAGTTCAATACCTGGAATAATGTCACAGGATTGACATAGTTCAATACCTGGAATATTTGCAGAGGATTGACATAGTTCAATACTTGGAATAATGTCACAGGATTGACATAGTTCAATACCTGGAATAGTTGTACATGATTGACATAGTTCAATACATGGAATAACTGCACATGCTTGGTATTAACCCAATACCTAGAATAACCACACATGATTGGTATTAACCCAATACCTGGAATAAATACACATGATTGGTATTAACCCAATACCTGGAATAACTGCATAGGATTGGTATGAACCCAATACCCGGAATAACTACACATGATTGGTATTAACCCAATACCTGGAATAACTGCACATGATTGGTATTAACCCAATACCTGGAATAACTGTACAAGATTGGTATTAACCCAATACCTGGATTAACTGAACATGATTGGTAATAACCCAATACCTGGAATAACTGCATAGGATTGGTCACAACCCAATACATGGAATAATGTTACATGATTGACATAGTTCAATACCTAGAATAGTTGCATAGTATTGGCATTGTTCAATACCTAGAATAGTTGCACAGGATTGCATAGTCAAATACCTGGAATAGTTGTACATGATTAGCTTAGTCCAATACCTGGAATAGTTGCACATGATTGGCATAGTCCATTACCTGGAATGGATGCACATGATTGGCTTAGTCCAATACCTGAAATAGTTGCACATGATTGGCATCGTCCAATACCTGGAATAGTTGCACATGATTGGCTTAGTCCAATACCTGGAATGGATGTATAGGTTTGGCATAGTTCAATACCTGGAATGGATGCACATGTTTGGCATAATCTAATACTTGGAATGGATACACAAGAACAATATAAGTCCAATGCTTGTACTAGTTTCACATGATTGGTATAATCCAATGCCTGGAATATTTATACAGGATTGGTATGGACCAATGCCTAAACAAGACATGATGATGTACACTCTCATGTCCAGTATAAACCAATATCTATTTAGAAGATTGGCTAAAGTCAATAGATAGAAACAAGAAAGAGTCATGGGTGACATAACAGAGTAATGAGTATCATGAGAAAAGCATGGGATGTTGAGTTAATACAATAGATAAATGTTATACATGTTCTTCCTATTCCTTATAAAGAGAATAGATGATTTAATGCTCTATCATAGATAGTTGCACTACTTAAAGACGAGAATGATCTAAACTGCTTATCCTCTGCTCATATTTATATTATAAACTGCAATAATAATGTTTCTGGTGGAGAGTTATATCTCTCGCTGGGGCAATTTTCAATTGTCTCACCCCCGTGGGATCCAACATTTTTAGGTGGACAAGCACGGAGGAGATTGAGAACATCTTGCAGAGGAACAACTTCATCAGTAGCAGGGACATCAGTGACAGCTCAGGTTGATTGTACAGCCTGTTGTGTTTTGTAGATAGAAGTCCTATGTGTCGTCTCTGTACTCTCAGGTCCTCAGAGTTAATAGTTAGTGCTTTTAATGAATCGTTTTGAGATTTTGGCTTGATACCTCTAGGTTCTTATGTTGTCTGTGATTAGCTTTTAACAAGGCAGATGATGTTGTAACCCTTGAGAAGATATGGTATAAGATATGTACTTATGAACTAGGATGTAAATGAAATACATTGGTTCTTGTTGATAGAGTTTTCCTATGATTGGATCTCTTTGAAAAAGATTTTAATTTTGAGTGATTTTTAGTAATCCGCTGTTATTATTTGCTTCCGCTTAGTTAATGATGTATGTTTTGAACGCTTCGCCACAATTTAGTGGTATCAGAGCTCTAGGTTCGCTGAGTCTACAGAGACATATGACTAAGGTGTCGAGTCTGTTCTAAGTGTACCAGTGTATATTATAGTGTCTTCTGCTTATGCAGAAGAAGATATATAACTCAAAGATGTCTGGAGAACATGAGGAACACGTTGCTGAGAGCAATGTTGCTGCACCAGTAGAAGGTGCCAAGGATCAGGCAAGAGAAGAAACAATGCTTGAGAATCCCTATCTTGATGAGGTAATGATGAGAAACCCAAAAATTTCTACTCTTTTTGGGCAATTCATGACTACAGTGATGCATATAATAGACCAGATGCCAGTACCGGCACCTAGGGCACCAGCTCCCAATGAGGGGTATGGGTCTGGTAAGACTTTTGAACGACTACGTCATGTTGGAGCCATAGAATACACCGGGACATCTGACCCAACATATGCTGATCTCTGGCTCACTAGGTTAGAAAAGGCTTTTAAGATCCTTAGTATCCCGGATGCTGACAAAGTTAAACATGCTGTGTACCTTTTGAAGGGTAGTGCTGGACATTGGTGGGATATAGAAGAAATAAAAAGGAATGATGAAGAGGTTGGATGGGAGGAATTTCGTCAAGAATTTGTTAATAAGTATTTCCAAGGAATTATTTAGATGAAAAGATCTCACAGTTTGAGAAGATTCGACAGGGAGCCATGTCAATAAGTGAATATGAGGTTAAGTTCATGGAACTTTTATGATTTTGTCCTCAGATGGATGCTACTGAGGAGGAAAAGATTTGACGTTTTGAGAAAGGACTAAATGCTGAAATGTCTATTCCAGCATCTGCCCTAGAAAGTAGAGAGAGGTTTGCTACATTTGTGGAATCAATTCGGTGGATAGAAAGGTCCGTGACAAAGAAATAGGAGACAACCCTGAAAAGAAAGTCTACACAGTCACAAGGACCAATGATTAGTGATACTAAACAACCAAAATCTTCACCAGTTCAACCTCAATATAGTACACCAATGTAGAGGTCATCAAGTCAAGGTCGAGCTTGTCATAAATGTGGACAGATAAGACATTTTAGACAACAATGTCCAAGAAGAAACAATGAGGTGACCCAACAGTCAGGGTACAATCTACAAAACCCACAAGGACCTCAGTCCAGTGGAGAAGATGGTAGAGGACGAAGACAAGTGTCACAGTCTGGTCCATCTACTTCTGGTAATAGAGGACAAAGGCAATAACAGATAACAACTGACTCCATGTTTTGGGTCAGATAAGATACTAGATAACTTTTAAGAGGTAGACATGTTAAGATGGAACTTTCTATTTTGAGTTATCTTCTAATCTCTAATATAAGAAAGGTAGTTGTTGTTTAGTTCATCTAAAATAATCCTTTGAGGATATGAAGAAGAGATAAGAAGGATGAAAACTTATGTTTAGTCCAATATTCTCTTATATGTTTGAAAATTTCTCTTTTCATGCAGAAAGGGAAAGATGTAAAAGAAACACTCAGAGAAAATCTAAGATACTAAGTAGTGAAATTTAAAGAGATGTTAAGAATATGAAACATAATATAAAACAAATACATACTACCTAAATTTAGTTCTTGAATACCCTGGCCATGTATTCATTTATTGAAGACAAGGTAAGTATGACATATCTAGATTGTTATATTTCTAATTACTCTGATCAAGTAGTCATTCTGAAACAATATCAAGAATTTAAAGAAGAAGGAGATGTGGCATGGAAATTTCTACCACATTCTAAGTGATATTCGAAGGGATCTGATTTAATTATAAATTAACTTACAAACAAAAGAAGATGTTTAGTACAATGTATACCCTGGTCTAAAGACCAAGAGGTAACAGTTACCTGATAAGAGGTAACAATAAAAATGGTGAGATTAACGAATGATGAGATGTAATCATACTTATAATTCCTATGCTGATGGCAAGGAACCAAGGATAAAATAACGGTAAATGACTCATGAACATAGAAAGTTCATGCAAACATTAGAGAAGATGACAATCTCTTTTCATTAATATACAACCTTGGATAATAATGGGTGATAAGAATAATATGATTCTTTGTTTTCTTTCCTTTCAGGGACATGGCAATCAAGTGGGTCTTAGGACACTTGATGTGCACAATTAAAAATGTTTATTTGATGGATATTTAGAAAAAGTATCAGTTTGTCTTGGACTTGGGTTACAATAAAAAGATGTGTGTAACAAGTAATGTCCCATAATAAAACAAAGATGAATATGTGATGTATTTCCAGCACATGTAATGTATACCAAGGTAAGGGCTCTGGTATCAGATAATTTATGTTGACCACCTAGAGTGGTTAACTGTGAAATCAGATTGGTTATATAATATAGCATGGAAATCATATGTTAGGGGCTTATGCCTTGCATAAACATGACATTGAGATGTTATGTGAAGACTTGATGAGATGATATATGAATAATATCTGTCTCCCTTTATCTGGGATTTCAGGGATGAAATCCTTGTTAAGGGTTTATAATTTGTAACATCCCTGACCTGGGTTATGCTTTAACCTAGGTGTTTTGTTTAAGAAAGACAATTATATGCTTTTTCTTATCTTTTGAAAAGTAATTAATGTTCAAGAGGAACTTATAGTTCAATTTTAGTCCTTTTTGAACAATGTTGAAATAATGTTTTTCCTGTTTTGGACTAAAGTACAAATTACCCAAGTTGAGGGGTTAAATTGCAAATTTTACATGATAAAATGTTCCTCATGTGTTGAAACATCATTAGAATGAAGATGATGTAGAGGTATGGCTTGTGATAGCCTGAGTACCAAGAAAGAGCTGATAAAGTAATGTTTATGCATTAAAACCTAGTTTTGGTGTGATGTGCAATTTACCCAAAACCCATGGTTCAATATGCAAATTACCTCTTCCAGAGAATCCCTAATGTTTCGTGGCATCATGTAGAGAAAAGAAAATGAGAATGGCATCTCATTTGTATCACTTTGGAGGCGAGAGAATCTTGATATTAAAATAATCAAGATTTAAGTATAATTGAAACCCTAATTCAATTTAATGCAAAAATAAATATATTAATTGAAGTGCTCTTCAACCAAAATTGTGTTGGTTGAAATACATATATGTGGACGTCCTTGTGCCTTGCAAAGGCAACGAAAATATCTTAAGGAGGTGAAGAACCCACTCACATTATTATAAGAAAAAGAAATATCCACTCACTTATGGATATTATTATAATATGATTTAAAGTGCTTAATTTGATTTTCTTTAAATAATGGATAATTGAGAGGAATAATAGGCAAATAGGATAGCCTAGTATCTAAGGAAGAGAATGGGGAAAGTGGCAAGGAAATGGAGGAGATAATTCCTACTTTCTCTCTCTGAAATGAATTTTCAATAAAATTCATATATACTCATTTATCCATAGCTTGAATGGGTAATTTCAAAGCCACTTTCACTTCTTGCTTGCAAAACGACCAAGGGAGCTTAGGAGAAACATGAGGACGACTCCCAACCTGTAGGTAAGCTCCATGGCCCTCTTTCACCTTGATTCCATGGTGGAAATCACAAATCAATGCTTGATTTCTTCTTATCTTCACTCGATCTTCAATTCTAGCCATTCATTTTCACTCAAAGCTTGAGGACGAGCTTAGGATAGTTGAAGGTGTTGCTTTCACCATTAAAGACGTGCAGGTTGAAGCTTTGAAGCTCAATTGGAGGTAGGTTATATAACTTGAACCCTTATTCATTGTTATTGAATTCAAATTCCTCAATTAGATATGTTCAATTGTCCTTCTTGCAATTCCTTTGAATAATTGATGAAACTACCATGGGAATGGTAGTAGAATTCGAGGGGTTGAAGCTTGATGATGGTGACATCATCTTAAGCACACATCTTAACAAGTTTTAGTTACAAACTGTTTCAACACTTTTGGTCCAAGCGGTTTCACCAAACCGTTTGAAGACCAAATGGTTTGCAAACCGTTTGGGAGTTTGGTACCAAACCATTTGGGATGGTTGACCAAATGGGACAGTTGACCGTTTGGAGCCTTAAATGGTTTCAAACCGTTTGGACATATTGAGTTGACCGTTTGGTCAAGTAAGTTCAAAACCGATTGGAGCCTTAAACAGTTTCAAACCGTTTGGACATTTAGGTCAAAATCGTTTGGAGCCTTAAATGGTTTTAAACCATTTGGACAAAGTCAACCAAAATCATTTGGATGATTAATAGTTGCAATTTAGGGTTGAAAATCCAAGGATCATACATTGATGGACTTCAATGATCCAATTGAAGAAGGAATTGTTGATGCAAAACCCTAATCAGTTTAGTTGAAGTACCTCTTTTGGACTTTCGGTTTCAAGGGTAGTTTAGACCAAACAGACTTGAGACCATTTGAGTCCAAACGGTCTTGAAACCGTTGGGGTCAAACGATCTCAGGACGTTTGGATTCAAATGGTTTCAAACCGTTTGGAGCATCAATGGTCAAGAACATTAGGATGTTTCAATGTGATTAAGTCAATTGGAAACCTAAGGTGATGAAAGATAAAATGACCCTATGGTTGTTACTGATTTATCTCAAAGATAATCACTAGGGTTGTAACTTTTAGGTACTAAGTGATTGGTAACCCTAGATGGGTTAATCCTTGAAGCTTAAGTAAGCAATATTTCAATACACCATGTCAACCCTAATTGCATGTATTTAATTTAAAGGGTTGGTTGACCTAAATTATCCAAGTTTGACATAGTCAACATCCTAGAGAGGATGAGAGAGAGAGGAATCCATACATGTAGGATAATCATGTAATGGATAAGCCTCAAACACCTTCAATATGAATAAACTAAGATTTTAGGGTATGATCTTTGATGAAGTGATCATGAAACCCTAATTAAGAAGATTGATGAACATTAACCCTAATGTAGGGCAATTCTAGGTGTAACCTAATCTAGGGTAAGGATTTAACCCTAGTTGAGGGTGATTCCATGAGAAACCCTAATGAAGGGTGATGCTATGTGAAATCCTAACCCTAATGAAGGGTGATGATATGTGAAATCCTAACCCTAATGAAGAGTGATGGTATATGAAACCCTAACCCTAATAAAGGGTGATGGTATGGGAGACCCTAATCCTAATAATAGAATGGTGACTATTACACTAATAAGGGAAATACCTAAAGTGATTGATTATAGGTAACCTTATAGCAAGTAATGCCTTAATCTGAGATAAGTCCCTATCATTGAAGATAGTTGGACAATCCTTATGTGTGTTTTATGACCTATGCACTTCACAATAAAGGTGATAGGTTAGTATATGGAGGTATTAAGATGGGAAATAGCTTAATACAATATAAATTGATAAACTCAAGTAAGTTTAAAGTGCTGAGGGAAGTGATATATCAAGACATCATAGATATCACATCCAGCTCTTTAAGAATGATATCCCTTGATGCATCTCAAATCCAACATACTTGGATGAGTAACATATAAAGAGTGTTATCCTAATCATTACATCAAGATGTAATGTGTTTTATGAACCATGAGAATGGTTGTTTCCTAGTGAAAGGTGACAAGATGTTAAGTGTGCTTTATGAGCCATGAGATTAGTGGTTACCTAGTGAGAGGTAATAAGATATTTTGATTGGCCTTGTGAACCACATGAGTAAGTGAGACCTAGTAAAAGGTACCAAGATAATTATAAAAGTCCCCTATAAGAGATGATAATGTTCTTAATAAACCAAGAAAATGGAAACTTAGTAACATAATAATTATAACAAAAGCATACAATAATAATGATGGAACCTTGATTATACAAGTGTGGAGAAGAGAGGGATACATGTATTACATAAAGAATGTGATTGAGCATGATGGCATGGACAAAGTTAAATGTCAGTAGAAGAATGAGGTACCCAGTGCTGTGTAAACAGACATGGGACTTAATCACAGGATTGACATAGTTCCATACCTAGAATAGTTGTACATGATTGACATAGTTCAGTACCTGGAATAATGTCACATGATTGACATAGTTCAATACCTGGAATAGTTGCACATGATTGACATAGTTCAATACCTGGAATAATGTCATAGGATTGACATAGTTCAATACCTGGAATAGTTACACATGATTGACATAGTTCAATACCTGGAATTGTTGCACATGATTGACATAGTTCAATACCTAGAATAACTGCACATGATTGGTATTAACCCAATACCTGGAATAACTGCATAGGATTGGTATTAACCCAATACCTGGAATAACTGCACAGGATTGGTATTAACCCAATACCTGGAATAACTACACATGATTCGTATTAACCCAATACCTGGAATAACTACACATGATTGGTGTTAACCCAATACCTGGAATAACTGCACATGATTGGTATTAACCCAATACCTGGAATAACTACACAGGATTGATATTAACCAAATACCTAGAATAACTACACATGATTGGTAATAACCCAATACCTGGAATAACTGCACATGATTGGTCACAACCCAATACCTAGAATAATGTCACAGGATTGACATAGTTCAATACCTGGAATAGTTGCACATGATTGGCATAGTTCAATACCTGGAATAGTTGCTCAAGATTGGCATAGTCCAATACCTGGAATAGCTGCACATGATTGGATTAGTCCAATACCTGGAATAGTTGCATAGGATTGTCATAGTCCATTACCTGGAATGGATGCACATGATTGGCTTAGTCCAATACCTAAAATAGTTGCACAGGATTGGCATAGTCCAATACCTAGAATAGTTGCACATGATTGGCTTAGTCCAATACATGGAATGGATGTACAGGTCTGACATAGTTCAATACCTGGAATGGATGCCCAGGTTTGGTATAATCTAATACTTGGAATGGATACACAGGAACAATATAAGTCCAATGCTTGTACTAGTTGCACATGATTGGTATAATCCAATGCCTGGAATATTTATACAGGATTGGTATGGACCAATGCCTAACAAGACATGATGATGTACACTCTCATGTCCAGTATAAACCAATATCTATTTAGAAGATTGGCTAAACTCAATAGATAGAAACAAGAAAGAGTCATGGGTGACATAATAGAGTAATGAGTATCATGAGAAAAGAATGGGATGTTGAGTTAATAAAATAGATAAATGATATACATGTTCTTACTATTCCTTATAAAGAGAATAGCTGATTTAATGTTCTATCATAGATAATTGCACTGCTTAAAAGATGAGAATGATCTAAACTGCTTATCCTCTGCTCAGATTTATATTATAAACTACAATAATAATGTTTCTGGCGGAGAGTTATATCTCTCACTAGGGCAATTTTCAATTGTTTCACCCCCGTGGGATCCAACATTTTAGGTGGACAAGCACAGAGGAGATTGAGAACGTCTTGCATAGGAAGAACTTCAGCAGTAGCAGGTACAACAGTGACAACTCAGGTTGAGTGTACTGTCTATCATGTATAGATAGAAGTCCTATGTGTCGTCTCTGTACTCTCAGGTCCTCAGAGTTAATAGTTAGTGCTTTTAATGAATTGTTTTGAGATTTTGGCTTGATACCTCGAGGTTCTTATACTGTCTGTGTTTAGCTTTTACAAAGGCAGATGATGTTGTAACCCTTGAGAAGAGATGGTACAAGATATGTCAGGATGTAAATGTAATGCATTGATTCTTGTCGATAGAGTTTTCCTATGATTGGATCTCTTTGAAAAATGTTTTAATTTTTAGTAATTTTCAGTAATCTACTGTTAGTAATTGCTTCCACTTAGTTAATGATGTATGTTTTGAACGATTCGCTACAGTAACTCCCCACCGAAACTATAAAACCTCAGAAGAATAAAGCAATAAGAGTAGATAACTAATAAAGCGTATAACAAGAGTAATATAATGAGCCAGACCATTATCCCCATCATTCTTATCAAGATATCCTGTAGGAATATAACCAAGTATTTCTTTATGGAACATGATTGACAAGATAAGTTTTATAAGAACTTATCACGAAATATAAGTATCGTACACATAACTACATGGTATAACTAGGTCATCTATATAAGCAAGGCCTCAATTAATGTTCTGTGTTTTGCTTTAAGCAAGATAGGCTATTCAGCTAGATTACGTTTTATTATGCCCCAAGGAAGTGAGCTGTCCCTGCTCAAATCCAACGTTTGGCTGTGAAGCCCAAACACCGATGCCATACAAGGTCAACAGGAGAGACAGACTCCATGACCTCACCTCCTCGTGGTCAGTGCATGAAAACCAAAGTAGGACCACAGTCTCATGATTATATGGCCTCAGCCTCTGGGTCAGCTCCGCAAGATACCCACATCTCTAGCTCACCTCGTCATAGGTGCTAGTGCATACATCCGAGCCATGAACGCATCATGCTCATCATCACATATCCTGAGCCATGAGTCTATTCACCACACCCCATATATTCACAGTGCTACTCAGATTCCTCCTATTTTAGGCTAGGGAAAAAACCTCACATATTCAACAATATGCGCTCCAGGAAAATCCCACAAGATAAACCTATTTCACCATCACCATGATACTAATGATGATGGATCTATGGCCAGGGAAAACTACATGATATGTTCATCTATAATTAATTAGTATATTTTAAGCCAATTGTTGAGGCAACCAAAGCATAAAAATAGCCTTATAGAATTACATCATTATTGCCATCATCATACTGTACTGGGACCTCAATCCCTCATATTATCAACCACTGCCTCTCAAGGCATCGTAATCATGCATCAGCAGTCTGGGAACACATCCCTTATCTCATCATCAGAGGATAACACCTCAACTAGGCACTCATCCTTATATCAGGTCCTCAGACCTATCAACTTGTTATCTCATTACCACATAGTGCTACTCAAGCACATACATCTCATATCTCTTACCAGGCTATGAATCCACATCAAAATGCCTACATGGTTAGTATACACATCCATAGAGATAATTGAAGCCATCATGGTTTAACAGGATTATCATGCTATCAAGTATAAAGCAACATCCATGAGTATATTACACATAAGCTGTAGAAATCATAGTTTTATTATCAATCATAAGCATATATCATGCCCCATATTTGTGATCATATACATGTGTCACTTTATCATGTGTAGCAACATCATATCCTTCCAAACTTTGTGGTTCATAACCTATCATCTTATCTCATTATCATAGCTGCATGATTCAAGGTGATTACACCATATCATTTGTATTATCATTATTAATAGAGAACTATCAACTATATACATTCCGGGTTATCAGAATCCTCACCAAAGATCCTGCAACCCTTACTAAAGATATGGTGGGCAACGCCGACCCTCACCAAAAGATGTATCGGCTAGGGTTTCCCAATCTTAAGCAAGCTCACCACCATATCGGCCAACCCCATCACTTCACCTATCATGCAACCAGAACCCACCAGTTCACATGGTGTCGGGCAAGGTGTATCGTGCATCATCACAGGGCTGTCGGCCAAAGGCCTATCGTGCACACAAGCTAGGGTTAGGGTTAGGGTTGTATTGGGTACCCATTCTCACCACTGTATCATCCGAGATCATGGCACCCCAAGCCAACACTATATCGCCCAACATGTTCATGACATAGGATGTGACACATCATTCGAATAAAATGATTATTAACTAAGCGGAAGCGATCACTAAGCAGCAGATTACCAAAAATCACTAAAAATTAAAACCATTTTTCAAAGAGGTCCACACATAGGAAAACTCTTTCATATAGAATTGGAGTAACTTAATTACATACTGGTTCACAAGTACATGTCATGTATCATCTTTTTCTGAGGATTACATGCATCAACTGCTCTGTTAAACTAAACACAGGAAGTATGAAATCATGAGGCACTAAGCCAAAATCTCGAAAGCATTAACTACTACTCCGAGGACCTGAGAGTACAGAGACGACACATAGGACTCTATGTACATCTATACAAGACATATCAGCCAGTGTCTCCACCTGAGAATTCACTGTTGTCCCTACTGCTACTGTTTTTATCCTCCAACCATTGAAGGACTCCTGCCTCCTCATCCGCGTCCACCTAAAAAATGTGGTTCCCACGGGGGGTGAGACAATTATAAAATTGCCCCAACGAGAGATATAACTCTCCGCCAAAAACATTATTATTGCAGATTAATAAGATAAGTCTGAACATAGGAATCATAATTGCTTAACAACAGTTAATTCACTGTTTAATAGATTAGAACATTATTCTTATCTAAAACATTGCAGCTGTAACCCGATAGAGCATCGTATCACTTATCCCATAAGGAATGTGAAGAACATGTATAACATTTATCCACTACACAAAGCAGTATAATATCAACTAATGTTTCTAGCATTTCAACTTTATGCAAATACACTACACATCTAATTATATATTACACATCATGTGTCAGGCTGCAATTAACTTGCCAGAGTAAATTGACATCTTCATTATAGAGTTACAGCCACAACATATACACTTTTTAGGCTTAGAACACACATCTAATGCCTGGGATTGTTTTGTGGAGTCATGGCCTATAGCCATACTCTTCTAACAAAGTATTAGGATCTTAATCCCTCATCTAATCAAACACATTTCTATTTCTTAACAAGTTCATCATCATGATTATAAAATATGGGTATTCAAACCCTTAATTCATCATAGAATACTTGTTACCACATAACAAGTAACTTAATACCTTCAGGTCATTTAACCAAGGTAAGCATGATTCTTACTACACAAGAATTCCACATAACGCACAAAGCTTAATTCATCTCTTGTTACCTCTTAGAAGACAACAAGGCATATTATGACTTATGAAGCCCATAAACAATTTCAATAATTAAAACATCATATGGCACATAGGGCTCATTAATTTCAGATTACCTCTCACTAAGAAACAAAACATGTAAAGGCTTATAAGGCCTATAAAACATTTTCAATATAACAGCATCATAGCTCATACCTGGCTATGCTTATCGTCTCAACATACCTACATGATTAGTTCTCATGATAACAGTTATAATGCTTTCATATTAGCACCATGCAACACAAAGTAATACCTCTATTCCCTTTTTAGGGTTAGGATTCCCCTTACATATTATCACCCTCCATTAGGGATTTCCACAAATAACGATTTAGGTTCTTAAGATCGTGTTATTAATGATCCAACCTTAAATCATTGCTATACACAGCTAGGAGCCAACATTGATAACATAAGTATTCAATCATACTTATTTATTCTCATCATCCATCATTAAATGGATTATCAACACAAAGTATGAGTTTCTCTCTCATATTTACCAGAATATGATTGCATCATAGTCTATTGATTTGGATTAACCTTTTCATAAGGCACGTTAGCCTATACTTATCAAAGTGCATTACATATGAATGTAACAACTGACATGACACACTTCATGTGTCACTCATCCAAATATATTGGATTTAAAATACATTAAGGTATATCACACTTGAGGTGCTGGATGTGATATCTATCATATTTTGATGTATCACTTCCCTCATCACCATTAACTTACTTGAGTTCATCCACTTAGCTTGTATTAGGGAATTCCCCATCCTAATACTTTATACACCAGTTCATCACATTATCATGTAATGAATTGGTCACAAGTCAAAGTATTTAGAAAATACAACCATTGCTAATGATATTGACTCATCTTTGAGTTAGGAACTATTGATATAAGGATATCCACTATCATCCTCTTTAGATGATACAATTGTCAATATATTAATCACTATTCCATTATTAGGAATAGGATTTTCCATGTTTATAAATTAAGGTTCACATAGCATCTCCCATAAATATGGGTTTCACATAACATTACTCTACTTTAGAGTTTCACATAACATCCTCATATATCAGGGTTTCACATAACATTACCCAACATTAGGGTTTCAAATAGCATTGCCTGAAATTAGGTTTTCACTTGACATCACCCTTAATTGGGGTTTCTCATGTCACACCCTTGATTAGGGTTTCATCAACCTTCTCAATTAAGATTTCATGATATCTTTACAAAGGATCATACCCTGATTACTTATTATGTTCATGTTGAAAGTGTTGAGGTTTAACCATTACATGATTGTCACTCATGTAGGGATTCCTCTTCTCTCATCCTCTCTAGGATGTCAATGACTTTAATCTTAATTAGATTAGGTCCAAACAACTTGAATGAAGGGTTGTCGCAACATATCAAATCATTGCTTTCATAAGCATCAAGAGTTAACCACTCAACAAGGTACTAATTACCCTAGTACCTCAAAGGTACAACCATTGTAATCACCTTTGATTTACATCATTAATAATCAATTAGTTAATTGACCTTTATTCACCTTGGGTGTTCAAATGGTTTGACCAATTGAACCTCAAATATTCTTGGTCACTTAGACCCCAAACGATCTTAGTCACTCAGACATTGAATGGTTTGAAATCATTTAAGCAAAACCATAATGAAACCGTATGGACATTTCTTACTTGAAACCACTTAGGTCTCCAAACGGTTTGAGACCATTTGGTCCAAACCCTCTCAAAACCGAATGGACCAACAAGGTTTTTCAACAGTTATCAATTCAGGGTTTCAATCATTAAACCCTCTATCAATTGAACTACTGATTTGTTCTTCAATTGAATCATTGAATAACCCTTAAATAGGACCTTCAATTAGATTTTTGAACCCAATTGAACTAAGGTTTATAATCAAGAAACCATCAATTAGGGTATTGAAATCGAAGAACCATCAATGATTGACATTGTGGAACTAATTCAATTGAAATTGTTGGATCATCATCAAACCATGACATGACCTGACCTCAAACGGTCTTGAGGTCGTTTGAATAATCTCCAAATGGTATTGAGACCGTTTGACTCATCCCATCATTGAAATTTGTAAAATTCACTTAGAGTTTGCATCATTGAATCGATCATCAATTGAGATAGTGATTAAACTTCAATTTGATATCACTGGATCTTCAACCATCCTATCATACACTACCATAGACCTCTAAACGGTCATGGTTGGCCTCCAAATGGTCTTGAGACTGTTTGGGTGACCTCCAAACGGTCTTGAGACCGTTTGGACTAATCAACCCAAAAATTGATTCAATTACTTAAGGGTTCCACAATCAACCCGATTAGGGTTTGCATTTAAGGAATCATTCACAAATGAAACCTTCAAGATCAAACCAATTGAAACCATTGGATCAATATCCAAGTACAACAACATATTTCCTCAAATAGTCAACCATTTCAAATGGTCAACCACTCCAAATGGTTTGGAACCCAAGCCTCCAAACAGTTTGCAAACCGTTTGGTCACCAAACGGTTTGGTGAAACTGTTTGGACCAAAACTTTGAAATTTTTTGCAAAAGATATTTGTGGAGGTGTGTGCTTATGATGATGTCATCATCATCAAGCTATAAACCCCCGAAGCTTGCTGTGATTTTCATGGTGATTGCATCAATCAACCAAATAAAATTTTGAGAATAAAGAAAGAATCAACAATTGATGGAGATATAGAATCAATAACAAAGTTCAAGGGTTCAAGTTATATAAACCACCTTCAATTGAGCCTCAAATCTTGGAGATTCACGTCAACAATGGTGGAAGAAGCTTTTGCAACCCTACCAAGGCTCATCCTCAAGCTTTGGAGTGAAAAGATTGGCTAGGATTGAAGATGGAGTGAAATAGAGAAGAAATCATGCATTGTTTTGTGATTTCCACCATGAATTCAAGCTGAAAGAAGGTCAAGAAGCTTACCAACAGGTTGGGGGTATTCCTACTGTTTCTCCAAGCTCCCTTGGTCGTTTTTGCAAGCAATAAGTGAAAGTGGATTCGAAATTATCCCTTCACCTCAAAGATAAAGGAGCTTATATATGGATTTTATTGAAAATTCATTTAAGAGAGAGAAAGTAGGAATTATCTCCTCAACTTTCTTGCCATATGCCCCCTTCTTTTCCTTAGGGACGAGGATATCCTCTTAGCCTCTTATTCCTCTCAATTATCCACGATTTAAAGGAAAACAAACTAAGCACCTTAAATCATATTATAATAATATCCATAACTAAGTGGATATTTCTTTTTCTTTTCTTAATAAGAGTGGGTTCTCCACTCACGTAGATATTTCCTTTGCCTTTGCAAGGCACAAGGACGTCCAAACATAACCAAACTCAACCATTATAGTTTTGGTTGAAGGGAAATCCAATTAATGTAATTATTTTTGCATTAAATTGAATTAGGGTTTCAATTATGCTTAAATCTTGATTATTTTAATATCAAGATTCTCTCTCCTTCAAAATGATTCAAATGAGGCGCCCCTCTCAAATTCTTTTCTCTACCTGATGCCAAGAATCATGAGGGACCCTCTTGAAGTGGTATTTTGCATATTGAACCCTAGATTTTGGTTAAATTGTACATTACACCAAAACTAGGTTTTAATGCACAAACATTGCTCAATAGGCTCTTTCTTGTTATTCAGGCTTGTAGAAGCCATACTACTGCATCATAATCATTCCCATGATGCTTCAACACATGAGTAACATTGTATCATGTACAATTTTCAGGTTAACCCCTCAACTTGGGTAATTTGGACTTTAGTCCAAAACTAACAAAACATTGTTACAACATTATTCAAAAGGGACTAAAATTGAAATATAAGTTCCTATTGAGCCTTAATTACTTTTAGAGAGATAAGAGAGAGCATATAATAAAATTCATTAAGCAAAACATCTAGGTTTAAGAATAACGCAGGTCAGGGATGTTACATAGGCGACACAAAAGCACCTCAAGGAAGCCTATCGGTCAACAAGGGCAACACTCCATACCGGCCTCCATCAAAGCAACAACTAGGGTTATCCTGCCGGGCACCATACCATATCGCCCAAAGCCATATCGAGCACTAAGTTATCAAAGACTACCGGCCAAGGTCATCTCAAGGCAAGATGGTATCAGGCAACCTATCTACCAGGTGTGTCATGCATGGCACTCATCAAGGTGTATCACCCAAGCAACAAAGGTATCAGCTAAGGAAACAACACTACTTAGGCCAAGAAGGCCATATCGTCCATCTAAGTCAAGCTTCTCATATCGGCCACCACTTAAGGCACCTACTAGGGTTTCTCTGTACCACCATATCGAGCACCAAACCAATAATCTCAACTAGGGGTATCGACCAAGGGTAAAACCCTAGACGGGAAACACTACTCCAAGATCATATCGTGCAAAGCATAACTCTACAAGGTCGTCTTCAACCTCAAGCACAAGGGAACAAAACCCTAAATGATCAAGAAGATCGACTCACCTCTCAATACCCAAGAGAGAGGGGTTTTGCACAACCTCTTTCACAAATCGGGCAACTACAAGGATCAACCTCAACTTAGGTCATCACATATCCAAGAGCTCACCTCTCAAATCCATGGTGAGAGGAGAGTGTTGCCCAAGCAACTAGAATGTAGGCTCACCTCACAACTTAATGAGAGAGGGGTATTGCCCACATCACTAGACCTCAAACTCACTTCTCAAAAACTAAGGAGAGAAAGGGGTATTGCCCCAAAAGAAACCCTAAACTATGGTTTGACCAAATAGATCCAAAGGTATGTAAACCATCAACAACATCATGCTCACTATATCCATAAGATCAACAACATGTACTAGAGCAAGAAAACATAACATGCAATGGCCGATCATCCACATATATGAACATGTAACATAAAGAAGGTAGTATAGCTAGGGTTATAAGTTATGTAACCCGCCTTAAGCAAACTCCTCAAGCTCCAAAGCTCCAAGCTTCTAGCTCCTAGATCCAACCACACCACTTTTGGCCACCTCAAGAAAAGGAACAAGAATCATAACCACCATGGCCGAAGAGTAGGCAAGATGGAGAAGAAGATGCTAAGGAGTGAGGGAAGATGCTTACTAAGGAAATAAGGTCCACCTAGGGTTCGGCCACCAAGCTAGAGGAAGAAGAAGAGAACTCCTTCAAAGGGATCAACCACTAAGGTTGCAAGGGAGAGGTGTATTGTGCACTAAGGAAGAGAGGAGCAACAAGGAGCTAAAGGGTTCCTAAGGAAGTGGAAGTAGATGTATATATAGAATAGGATGGAGGAGAAAACAAGGCAATATGTCACCCATCTAGGGACACTTGTCCAAGGCAATGCCACCTCCTTATCTCACCTTAAACACATGTCCAAGGCTATTGCCACATGCAAGCACTATGCACCAAGTGTCCACTAGTGGTGACACAAACGAGGTCAAGGGGTCAAAGATGGTCCATGGCTGATACTCTCCACCTCCATGCCCGATACACCCCATGGGCGACACCCCCATGGGCGACACAAAACCCTCATGCCCGATACAAGGTTCAACTAGGCAAGGAAAGACCCAAACAAGGGAAAACAAGGCCCAACAGAGGTCAACCAAGCCCAAGACAACTCAAGGCATGAGCCCAAACCTTCCTCTCAACTTAAAGGAAGTAAAGAGAGAGAAAGACATCACTCAAGGTGACAAACTTGCTCTTCAACCCTAACTTAGGTTATTTTGCAAGTAGCACCTCCAACTCTCAACACAACACAAGCAAACCCTAATCACCACTAAAGGTGATTAGCAAGCAACCAAGCACAAGGTTTAGGCAAAACAAGCAGGGTAAGCCCAAAACGGAGGTCAGGGTCCTTACATTCTCTCTCCTAATCTACACATCAACATTAAAGGTTTTCCAAATTAGATGAAAATTTATTGTTAGGCTAATTTTAACGTGTAGATTGCGAATCTAAGATTAGTTCCCACTTTTGGAGTCATTTAGTGACTTATTTCATATTTTGGAGAAAACCCACCTTTTCTTTTCTAAATAAAATGGATATAGTTATTATTATCCCAAAATTGTGAAACTTGGCCTCCAAAGTAATCAAATCCAAATAATTTGAATATGATGCTATATAATCCAATGAGTCTTCCATTTATGAGTTTTCTCTCCTTTACGCATTATTATCACTATTTTTCATATTAAATTATTTAATACTATATTAACATGTTTAAAGATTTATTATTCTTTTTTTTTATCTTCCTTCATCCATAAGGCTAAGAGAAGTTCTAGAACAAAATTATTTTATCAATATGTCACTTAAGTGGTAATTTGCATCTTAGACCCTGATTGAAACATCAACTGAGATATTTGTGCATAAACCCATATATTGGCATGAATAGAGATCATATATGATCCAAACCACTAATAATTACACAAATTTAACATCAACAACAAAAAGGATATAAAGGATAAAAAACACAAAAAAAGGGATAGATTAAGAATGTACCTAGATTTCAGTTCGTTACAGTTACTGCCCATCATTTAGACACGACCTTAATATAAGGTGGTTTCTTAGTGGCCCAAGATAAGAAACATGATGATCTCCCACAACCAAGACCTAAAAGACATGGTGAAATATATTCATCCTTTTCTTTTCAATTAGTAGATATATAATGGTGTATTTTATTCCCTCCCAACATTTGTTAAAAGGATTATTTTCCCAATCATAGTGGTAGAAAAGCAACCTAGAAAATGATTAAAAAATCTTTGTGGTTTTTGACCTACTCTAAAACCATGTATAGTCTACTCTTTCTTACACCTCCTTCTATAATTAAGTTTTTCTATAACATAATATATGATAACATTTTTCTCATTGATAAATTTAAAGTTGTCTCTAGAGTCTAATCACCCACTCTTCTAAACTTTACTTGAATTTAATAACAAAGTAGTTCTTACAAAAAACTTCTAACAAAGCATGGGAGACAATGTTGTAGTAACACTCAACTTGAAAGAGTCCACAATTTTTAAATTGAGTCCTTCAACTAAAATATATCTCCAAAAGAGTTATGTTTTCTTATTATGTGCGAAAATCCACATTTTGATCATTTAATATATTCACTCCAATAATTCCACTTTCATTTATGTGAATGCACATGAATATTCCAAATTTTATTCTAATCCATGTTTTAAGTACATTATTCCTCTTATTTAATCATTATATGAATATTAGTTAGAAAACAATATATATATAACATATTTTATGAACTCCCCTACATGCTATCACATATTTAAGTTATTATGTAAATATGTCTTGTTGATTATAGAATCTATTGCAACATAATATGTTAGTATTAACATTAATTTTTAAGGCATAATTTTATCATTTTTTGGTCAAATCTAAGGAACCAATCTCACAAGCATTCTAATTATGTAATCATGTAAGATTATAGGTGTGACACATCGTTCGAATAAAATGTTATTAACTAAGCGGAAGCGATCACTAAGCAGCGGATTACCAAAAATCACTAAAAATTAAAACCATTTTACAAAGAGGTCCACACATAGGAAAACTCTTTCATAAAGAACCGGAGTAACTTAATTACATACTGGTTCACAAGTACATGTCCTGTATAATCTTTTTCTGAGGATTACATGCATCAACTGCCCTGTTAAACTAAACATAGGCAGTATGAAATCTCAAGGAACTAAGCCAAAATCTCGAAAGCATTAACTACAACTCTGAGGACTTGAGAGTACAGAGACGACACATCAGACTCTATGTACATCTATACAAGACATATCATCCAGTGTCTCCACCTGAGAATTCACTGTTGTCCCTACTACTACTGTTGTTGTCCTCCACCCACTGAAGGATTCCTGCCTCCTCGTCCGCGTCCACCCAAAAATGTGGTTCCCACGGGGGTGAGACAATTGTAAAATTGCCCCAGCGAGAGATATAACTCTCTGCCAGAAACATTATTATTGCAGATTAATAAGATAAGTCTGAATAGAGGAATCATAATGGCTTAACATCAGTTAATTCATTATTTAACAGATTAGAACATTATTCTTATATAAAACATTGCAGTTGTAACCTGATAGAGCATCATATCACTTATCCCCTAAGGAATGTGAAGAACATGTATAACATTTATCCGCTACACTAAGCATTATAATATCAACTAATGTTTCTCGCATTTCAACTTTATACAAATACACTACACAGCTGATTATATTTTACACATCATGTGTCAGGCTGCAATTAACTTGCTAGAGTAAATTGACATCTTCATTATAGAGTTACAACCACAACATATACACTTTTCAGGCTTAGAACACACAGCTAATGCCTGGGATTGTTTTTTGGAGTCATGGTCTATAGCCATACTCTTCTAACAAAGTATTGGGATCTTAATCCCTCATCTAATCAAACACATTTCCATTTCTTAACAAGTTCATCATCATGATTATAAAATATGGGTATTCAAATCCTTAATTCATCATAGAATACTTGTTACCACATAATAGGTGACTTAATACCTTTAGGTCATTTAACCAAGGTAAGCATGATTCTTACTACACAAGCATTCCACATAACACACAAAGCTTAATTCATCGACAACAAGGCATATTATGACTTATGAAGCCCATAAAAAATTTCAATAATTAAAACATCATATGGCACACAGGGCTCATTAATTTCATATTACCTCTCACTAAGCAACAAAACATGTAAAGGCTTATAAGTCCTATAAAACATTTTCAATATAAGAGCATCATAGCTCATACCTGGCTATGCTTATCATCTCAACATACCTACATGATTAGTTCTCATGATAACAGTTATAATGCGTTCATATCAGCACCATGCAACACAAAGTAATACCTCTATTCCCTTTTTAGGGTTAGGATTCCCCTTACATATTATCACCCTCCATTAGGGTTTTCCACAAATAACCATTTAGGTTCTTAAGATCATGTTATTAATGATCAAACCTTAACTCATTGCTCCACACAGTTAGGAGCCAACATTGATAACATAAGTATTCAATCATACTTATTTATTCTCATCATCCATCATTAAATGGATTATCAACAGAAAGTATGAGTTTCTCTCTCATCTTTACTAGAATATGATTGCATCATAGTCTTTTGATTTGGATTAACCTTTTCATAAGGCACGTTAGCCTACACTTATCAAAGTGCATTACATTTGAATGTAACAACTGACATGACACACTTCATGTGTCACTCATACAAATATATTGGATTTAAAATACATTAAGGTATATCACACTTGAGGTGCTAGATGTGATATCTATCATATTTTGCTGTATCACTTCCCTCATCACCATTACCTTACTTGAGTTCATCCACTTAGCTTGTATTAGGGTATTTCCCATCCTAATACTTTATACACCAGTTCATCACATTATCATGTAATGTATTGGTCACAAGTCACTGTATTTAGAAAATACAACCATTGCTAATGATATTGACTCATCTTTGAGTTAGGAACTATTGATATAAGGATATCCACTATCAACCTCTTTAGATGTTAAACTTTTCAATATATTAATCACTATTCCATTATTAGGAATAGGATTTTCCATGTTTATAAATTAAGGTTCACATAGCATCTCCCATAAATATGGGTTTCACATAACATTACTCTACTTTAGAGTTTCACATAACATCCTCATATATCAGGGTTTCACATAACATTACCCAACATTAGGGTTTCACATAGCATTGCCTGAAATTAGGTTTTCACTTGACATCACCCTTAATTGGGATTTCTCATGTCACACACTTGATTAGGGTTTCATCAACCTTCTCAATTAAGATTTCATGATCTCTTTACAAAGGATCATACCCTAATTACTTATTATGTTCATGTTGAAAGTGTTGAGGTTTAACCATTACATGATTGTCACTCATGTAGGGATTCTTCTGCTCTCATCCTCTCTAGGATGTCAATTACTTCAATCTTAATTAGATTAGGTCCAAACAACTTGTATGAAGGGTTGTCACAACATATCAAATCATTGCTTTCATAAGCATCAAGAGTTAACCACTCAACAAGGTATTAATTACCCTAGTACCTCAAAGGTACAACCATTGTAATCACCTTTGATTTACATCATTAATAATCAATTAGTTAATTGACCTTTAGTCACCTTAGGTGTTCAAATGGTTTGACCAATTGAACCTCAAATATTCTTGGTCACTTAGACCCCAAACGGTCTTAGTCCCTCAGACATTGAATGGTTTGAAATCGTTTAAGCAAAACCATAATGAAACCGTATGGACATTTCTTACTTGAAACCACTTGGGTCTCCAAATGGTTTGAGATCGTTTGGTCTCAAACGGTCTTGAGACCGATTGGACCCAAATGGTCTTGAGACCATTTGGACTCAAACGTTCTTAAGACCGTTTGGTCCAAACCCTCTCAAAACCGAATGGACCAAAAAGGTCTTTCAACACTTATCAATTCAGGGTTTCAATCATTAAACCCTCTATGAATTTAACTACTGATTTGTTCTTCAATTGAATCATTGAATCACCCTTCAATAGGACCTTCAATTAGGGTTTTGAACCCAATTGAACTAAGGTTTATAATCAAGAAACCATCAATTAGGGTATTGAAATCGAAGAACCATCAATGATTGACATTGTGGAACTAATTCAATTGAAATCGTTGGATCATTATCAAACCATGACATGACCTGACCTCAAAAGGTCTTGAGGTCGTTTGGATAATCTCCAAATGGTCTCGAGACCGTTTGACTCATCCCATCATTGAAATTTATAAAATTCACTTAGAGTTTGCATCATTGAATCGATCATCAATTGAGCTAGTGATTAAACTTCAATTTGATATCACTGGATCTTCAACCATCCAATCATACACCACCATAGACCTCTAAACATTCATGGTTGACCTCCAAACGGTCTTGAGTCCGTTTGGGCTAATCAACCCAAAAATTGATTCAATTACTTAAGGGTTCCACACTCAACCCGATCAGGGTTTGCATTTAAGGAATCATTCACAATTGAAACCTTCAAGATCAAACCAATTGAAACCATTGGATCAATATCCAAGTACAACAACATATTTCCTCAAATGGTCAACCACTCCAAATGGTTTGGAACCCAAGCCTCCAAACGGTTTGGTGAAACCATTTGGACCAAAACTTTGAAACCGTTTGCAAAAGATATTTGTGGAGGTGTGTGCTTATGATGATGTCATCATCATAAAGCTATAAAACCACGAATATTTCTGTCATTTTCATGGTGATTGCATCAATCAACCAAATAAAATTCCAGAAATAAAGAAAGAATCAACAATTGATGGAGATATGGAATCAATAACAAAGTTCAAGGGTTCAAGTTATATAACCCGCCTTCAATTGAGCCCCAAAGTTTGGAGATTCACGTCAACAATGGTGGAAGAATCTTTTGCAACCCTCCCAAGGCTCGTCCTCAAGCTTTGGAGTGAAAAGATTGGCTAGGATTGAAGATGGAGTGAAATAGAGAAGAAATCATGCATTGTTTTGTGATTTCCACCATGAATTCAAGGTGAAAGAAGGTCAAGAAGCTTACCAACTGGTTGGGGGTCGTCCTACTATTTCTACAAGCTCCCTTGGTCGTTTTTGCAAACAAGAAGTGAAAGTGGATTCGAAATTATCCCTTCACCTCAAAGATAAAGGAGCTTATATATGAATTTTATTGAAAATTTATTTAAGAGAGAGAAAGTAGGAATTATCTCCTCAACTTTATTGCCATATTCCCCCTTCTTTTCCTTAGGGAAGAGGATATCCTCTTTTACTCTTATTCCTCTCAATTATCCACGATTTAAAGGAAAACAAACTAAGCACCTTAAATCATATTATAATAATATCCATAAGTGAGTGGATATTTCTTTTTCTTTTCTTAATGTGAGTGGGTTCTCCACTCACGTAGATATTTCCTTTGCCTTTGCAAGGCACAAGGCGTCCAAACATAACCAAACTCAACCATTATAGTTTTGGTTGAAGGGAAATCCAATTAATGTAATTATTTTTGCATTAAATTGAATTAGGGTTTCAATTATGCTTAAATCTTGATTGTTTTAATACCAAGATTCTCTCTCCTTCAAAATGATTCAAATGAGGCGCCCCTCTCAAATTATTTTCTCTACCTGATGCCAAGAATCATGAGGGACCCTCTTGAAGTGGTATTTTTCATATTGAACCCTAGATTTTGGGTAAATTGCACATTACACCAAAACTAGGTTTTAATGCACAAACATTGCTCAACATGCTATTTCTTGTTATTCAGGCTTGTAGAAGCCATAATACTGCATCATACTCATTCCCATGATTCTTAAACACATGAGGAACATTTATATCATGTAAAATTTGTAATTTAACCCCTCAAATTGGGTAATTTGCACTTTAGTCCAAAACTAACAAAACATTGTTTCAACATTATTCAAAAGGGACTAAAATTTAAATATAAGTTCCTCTTGAGCCTTAATTACTTTTAGAGAGATAAGAGAGAGCATATAATCAACTTCATTAAGAAAAACATCTAGGTTTAAGCATAACCCAGGTCAGGGATGTTACAATAGGTTTTGGTTTGTTGCACAAATGTGATTAAAAAATCCATTATTGGGCATTCCACATCATGCTTTACCTTCCCTTAGACCTAATCTGGTCCACATCTAAGTAGTCCAAGGGTTGCAACAAAAAATTATATCACTTGTTTCTCCACATTTATATTTTCAAAATTGAGTGGATTGTATCAAGTAACATTCCATTAGACCCAATCTAGTCAATCACTAAGTTTTCTAAGGGTTGCAGGTATCTACTGTATGATTTTTTTCTCCAAATTTATGTTTTTCAAGTTATTTAAACCCTAAGTTTGAAAAATGTCCAACATGCAAAATGCTATAGTGAACGACAGGGTGATAATGTAGGTGTTGAGACTTGACGTCCTCCTCCATATCCATTTGGCCAAGCAAATGCTACTGACAAATACTTATACATCAACTTAAGATCTTCGACTGAGATTCTATGTAAACAACATCAAGGAGACACTTTGTTGGAGAAAGTAGACATAGAGTTACAAGGCTAGATGCTTATATACTAGTAGGAAGAAGCTTCAAAGAATGTTGATAAGTGGAACTTCTATTTGGTAGGCTATGTCATATGTCTCATAGTTCACATTCCTACTTTTGATAACTGATTGTCTTAGATCTAGATCTTGATGAGAAGCATTAAAAGTGATGAGCCACAAATAAGAACTCTTTCTTGTTCTCTTCTCAGATCAGTTAGAACTAGAATTAGTTCTTGATGTTGGAATGTAATTTGTAAAAGGAAAGACAATGGTGTTATTGAAGTGGAATATTGAAGATGTCTTGACTAGATTAAACCTTGAAGACATGATAGTGTGGATATGAATTCATGAACTACCTCTTGATATGTGGGAGAAGATGATGTTTCTAAGAACTGGTTCAATTTTTGGTACTCCTTTGCCGAACAGACAAACTCACATTTCATTATAAAAGGTTGGAGTTTGTTAGGATCCATATTCTTATCCCTGTGAGTTTTAGTTTTCCATATGAGCTGGTGGTCGTGAGCTAAAGAGGTACTTCCCACACAATATCATTTGAAAATGAGTTGGTCCTAGAACCTATTTAGTTTATAAACTCTATAGGCACAATGACAATAGGAATGGGAATGCTAAACATGTAATAAAGGTGTTGGTGGAAAAGGAGAAAGGAAAGGATAATATTTAGAAGATCTTCGATCCTATTCTAGAGAAAGAGAAAGAAGTTGGTAAATACAACAATCATTTGAAGGAGAGGAGTTTCATGGTGATAGTGAGAAATTTGATGAAATATTTTTCTTTTATGAAAATGAATAGGTTATTTCATAATCTAATGTTCAGTTTCTTCATTGAACAATGCCAACCCCACCTCTTTAATAGTTCCTTTGATTAATTATTTTGGTGTGATTGAAGGAGGTAATATTAGTCAAATGTCTGAAGATCAAAGTTTTCAAAACCTAAAAAGAAACAAGACAGTAAAGAATAGAAACAAAAGTAATAATATAGGTGAAACCTTGAGTTTAACCACCCCCTCACAAGTAGATTCAACAATCTAGAAAAATATATTAAGGAGGAAAAATCTAATGCCAACCAAGAACTAGCTAAGAAAGATTCTAATGGATACTTATCTTAAAATTATCTCCTGGAATGTTAAAGGTTTGAACCTAAAAGAATCTAAAGTTCAAGAGGAAATTAGGATTCTTATACCTTATTTGATTTTCCTTAATGAAATTGAAGTCATAGAGAAAAAAGTTCACAAGCTTCTTAGCTTGTACTTTTCTAATTATAATTGGAATTCTAATTATAACTAGCATCTGTTGGTGAGAATCATTATTTCATAAAAGTTTAGCGATTGTGTTGTCAATGAATCTTAGAATATGATCAAATGGTTCACGTTGAGGTTAGGTTTGAAGATCAACATTTTTCATCATTGGGGTGTTTGAACATAACTCATATTGTGACAGAGTCCAACTCTAGCATGACTTGGAGAACATTCACCACAAGTTAATGGGACTTGGTTTGTTATTGATGATTTTAATGGTGTCAGAATGGACATTGAAAAGGTTGCAAAGTGCCTCCAACAAGGAAGCATATGGACGACTTTAACAACTGTGTTCTAAACTATGATTCCTTTGATTTTCCCCTTCGTAGCTCACAATTTCTCTAGGATGATCATCAAGGTTGCAATAATTTTAGTTCTTGTTGTATTGACAGAGTGCTATATAATGAAGAGTTCATGATGATTTTTTGTTGAGTTTAAAGTCTTTCTCTTACCTAATATCATTAGTGATCACAAAGTCATTAGTTTAACTATTGGAGAAAGGAAGCAACTTTACACTCCTTTTTGGTTAATTAATGCATGGACTAATAAAGAGGATTTTCTTGAAGTCATCAAGGAGAAATAGAATAATCATGTGTATTGACATTTCATGTTTAAAGTTTATATTAAACTTATGATTCTTAAAAACCACCTTTATAAATGCAATAAATTTGTTATTGGGATTTTTTTGGAAATACCAAACTTCTTGAGAAAATATATCTTGATTGTCAAGATAAAGTGGATGCTAATCCTTTTGATATTATTATGTAAGAAGAAGCTATTCTAGTAGAAAAGAAGTTTTTAAGGATCTTATTCTTAAGGAATCCTTTTTGAAGCAGAAATATAGATTGTACTGGCTTAAGGAGGGGGATTCTAATACGAAGTTCTTTTACTAGTCTCTGAATCCTAAAAGACACTTCTATGATGTCAAGGCTATTAATATAAATAAGAGTTTGTATAATGACCCCACTTTGATTAGAAACTACATTATTAATTACTATAGAGATCTTCTTTTTCCTTTGCCTCTGCTTGTATTATGGGTGATGTTGAAAAGATCTATAGTGACTTCATTTGGAGAAAACTGAAAATAAGTTGAACATCTTGTAATGTGGGAAAAATCACAAAGATAAGGAATAAAGGAGGTCTTGGTGTTAGGTCTATAAGAGTTATTATTCAAGAAACATATGTGGTTGGAATATTTCTACAAAAAAGGATAGTCTATATATAAAATGGGTTCATGAAGGGTCACTTAATCAAAAATTCCTTTTAGACTATGAATGGGAATGCTACCTTCTCTTGGCATCCGAATAGAATTATCATAGAGAGGGACATATTGAAAAATAATATTAGCTTCAAACTTTTGTAATGGAGAAGGTATTTCTATATGGAATGACCCATGTTTACCAATTAATAAGTTTCTTGTTGAGAGATCTTCACCAAACTAGGTCTGAAAGGTAGTTGTAAGCTATGTTATTTGTACAAGGAAGAGATTGGTTCTTTGAAAAAACCAGACTTCATTTTTTTCTTAATAAGCTTCTAGAGGGAGTTCCCAAACCTGAAGGTCGACTAATACTCATAACTTTTGTGGGTCTCACATACATCAAGTTAAATCATGCTTGGTCTAAAACTAGAAGTAGATGCAACACTTTTCTTATTTAGAGTGGTTTTGGAGTCACCCTATTGCCAAATAATATCATATCCATAGATAGAATATTGGTCATAGTAGGCCTTCAAATAATAGTTAAATCAGTATGAAGCAAATTTGTATCCATTCTTTCTACATTCTCTATAGGAATAGTGAGGAGGATATCAAGCACTTATTATTTGATTGCACCTATCATAAAAGTATTTGGGAAAAAGAAAAGACTACAATAAAATGCACTCCTCACTCTTAGCATGATCTTTGTTTGTTCACCACGGATGGGAGCCTAACATTGTTCTCATAGCGGTAGGAAATGACCTCCTTACTTCTATGGTAATCCACACGGACCACCTAGAACTCCTTTCCTTCTAGAAAAATAGACAAGGAGTTGTCCCTCCAAGTTGGTGTACTAGCACCAACTTGCTCTCCCAAAATTGTTATCCCTTGCTATCCCTTCCTTTATTGGATAGGACTTTAAAATAGAGAAGACAACAATTGTCAGAGGTAATTGAGCTATGTCTCTAGGAAGCCCCCAATACCCCTCTATTTATAGGAGGATCAGGGTCAGGGTTCCCGTCTGTGTAGGAGTGGAAAGGACAAGAACTTCACGAATTTTTACAAAAAGCAAGTGAACGATCAGTCTATAGGCAAACTGATCGGTTGGCATGTGAATCGATTGGTTCAACCCTTGAACCGATCATTTTGTCATATTTCCCAATCACAATTGTATGGAAACTCTAAACCAATTAATGGACAACATGATGTTAGACTAATCCTTGATGTAATCTAATTGATCCATGAGTTGGGAGGTTCATCTCATTGAACCATTCATCTCATGAACCTAAGACAACCAGTTCTCTTAGTGAACCCATCCGTTCAGGCACTGGTTCATCTAGAATTCAGCCAATGCAACTTCCAATCAACCTAGAACTCCAACTGATCAATTCGATATTTGAACTGGTTGGTTTAGAGTCCATTCAGTTAAGTGATTTTTAAATTGAATATCAAAACACTTTTAGTAATAAAATTAAATGTCATTCATGAACAAACTCCTATAGCAAGTTTATCCTATGTGTGTGACCCTATAGGTTCCAATTTACATTGCTAGTGAATGTCGATAACCAATTTATGACTTCACAAGAAAATATCGGTGTCTAGTAACACATCATTGCCACCCAAGTAAATGGGAAGTTAGAGAACAACTTCAAGCTACAATCTGTGGTCAATTGTAAGGCCCTTAAACTTGCTTAATGAGTTGAATAAGCTTAATTATTATAATTGAATTCTTATAACCCTAATCTAACCTTGTTATATGCTTTGAAATCATAAGACAAGATTAAGTTTCAAATTTGGTCCAATTTGGACACTGTTTGAGCAAGTTACATTTTGGACTTTTCTGCAATTTAACCAATTGAGAGGTTTCCTTTGCAATTTATCACTTGCAATATGTTCCTTGGATATTCTATCATCATCCTTGAGATTGTTGAGACATGGGGCACCTATTTAAACCTTGGTTTGAAGGTGTTTTCTCCAAGGGTATTTTAGGGTTTACCCCTTCATGGATGATCTACCTTTAGTAGCTATCAACTAATGAATGATTTGTTTTGCTTGGAAATTCAAGAAATGAGGGATAAGCATGTCTATATGGATGGCGGGGGAGCTTCTTGTGTGTGTGCTTGTATATTCTTAATAGTTTAAGGCCATGGACACTTGGAAAGATACCAGAACTTCAACTTTTTCTTTTTCTTTATCTTAAAGTTTCATATACTTATCCCTAAGAACCAAAACGAGCCATTTGCTCTCCACCACTTCGCTCCTTCTCCCAACATCATTCTCCCTCTGTTCATCTTCGAATTTTCCTATCCAAGGAAGAAGAAAGTGGGGACCTTCTTGGAAAAAGGATCTTGGGTTGCAATTGACTTCCTTTTAGGGTTTAAAAAGCTTCCTTCTAGTTATCCTGACCTAAAAGAGTAAGAATCCCCTTCTTTCCTATGTTTATTTCTTTTTTATCCTCCCTCCTAACTTTATCCAGGTTGTAACCTTTCTGTTCCATGGTAGAAATTGCTCTAAAGCTCTAAAACCCTACCTTTCTTGCTCCTTATGCTTAGGGTTTGCTCATTTGATGAAGAAAGGTGCTAGATAGACAAGTTCACAGCTTATGATTGGATTTTCTACCCTACCTGCTCGTGTTTTATTATGTGTGGGAGTTTATATTCTCATTAGAGGCAAGTTTTATAACTTGCTTCATGTTTATTTCTTACCATAAGCTTGCTAGCTCATGTTCTTTCTTGAAAATGATGATCCATGCACTAAAAAGCTATGCTTGACTTGGATTTCGATTTTTATAATGTTCCCTATTCTGATTTCAGTTATAGATGAACCTGTGATCATGTGTACATTATTACTAAGGTATAATATGACTTGTATCAGGTTGGTTTGGCAACCTATGGTGCTAAGCACCTATCAACCAATGGCCAATTTTAGGGTTTTAAGCTGATTTCTTTTATAAACCCATGACCCGATGATGGTACCATTGCAACAACCCTATGATGTTGTCTTCATGAGAAATGATGGTCGAGATCAAAGATTTCAAATGATGGTGACAACCTATTGTCACCCCCTTACGTCATTTTTTGGATCAACTAGAAGTTTAATGATCAACCATTAAGTACCCTATTGATGTTATCAATCAATGATGACATTAGCTTAATATATGATGCTAATTAATGAATATAGTGTTGATCTAACAACCTATGCTGATTTAATGGTCATTAATGATGGTGTATGAGGTCTCTACAACCTATATTGAGTTAAGCATTGTAGTTGTAGCATCAATTAAGCCTTAGACCTATGGTTTCTTGGGTCACTTGATGCAATGGTCAAACCTATACTGTAATTGATGGTTTTAACATATGAACTTGACCCAATGGTCAAGATCTACTATTTATTCCTACAATAAAGTGGAATGATGTCTAATGTAATATGTTGGTACTAATAATGTGATTTAGATGGTTTCCTTTATATGCTCAACTTAAGGAGCTTACTTGGTGACAATGGATGGCTTATTTTAAATGAACAGTCGATTGTGGGTTTTACCATACTCTTAATGGAACTTTTTGTGTTGTTAATCAAGAGATGTCTAGTGTTAAATGGTGACTCTTTCTAGAGCACAAATAAAGGACTTCAAAGGTGGTTTATCCAAGGTGTTTTCTTATGTAAACAACCAATGGTCTTACCTTTTAAAAATCTAATGGTTCTGGGTGACATTGTGGTATGGTGATATGGGTTGAATGATGATGGAACAAATGGAGGGTTACCCTTAACAAGGTAGTCTTACCTATTCACTCATATGAATAGAAGGGATGATAAACATATTGTATGTATATGTAACCCTAATGAGGTATAGCTTGTTATACCTAGCTTTAATATAACTAAATGATGGTAATTGGGTATGATTAGTCCTTGAAAGACAAATGCAATCATGAGGTACTCTCTTTTTGTTGTTGAAACCCTAGTATGCTGTAACCCGATGGTTACATCTTGATTTATGTATGGGTTCATACTTGAGAATAGTATGGAATGTGATGGTGATGCTTCACCTTATGCATCCATGATCCAATGGGGATGCCGTGAGTTAGGGTTTGGGTATAAGTGTTGATTAGTAACATTGATATAATGTATCATGTTGAACCTAACTCTAATGCAAATAGATAAAGATGAGTATTCATGTTTAACATTCTTATATGATGAAATGATGGTGGAATAACCTCCTTAATATGATCATAACCTTAATATGTTAATTGGGGGTTATCATAGCCGTATGGTTGATACTTTCTTATGCTAAACACGTGCATTATGAATATGATGAGGGTTAATCATATATAGATTCCTTGCATGTTGATGTAATAAAGGAATGTTCTTAACGTTAATATAACCCTATTATGATTTTTTATGAATATATCCTAGCTCATTAATGCAATATTATGTTGATCCAGTGTATTATATGTAAGTGATGTTGTTGAGCCTTGTTATAAGGCATGCAAAGATAATGATGATCTTGCAGGGAATAGTATGATGGTCTTAATGACCTTTGGGAATGGTTGAACCCTGAATGAGGTGTAATCCTATTATGTTGATAAGGGTTGATACCTTGTGATATTGTGAAAAGAATTTATATCTTGTGATAGTATGATGACTAGTGTGGTCTCATGAATGGAAAGTGAATAGTACCATGCGATGATGAGATGAGAAATTATGTTTCACACGTTTTATATCTTTTAAAAGTTGTGATATTTACATGATTTCTAAAAGTGAATAGGGTTTGTATGTACACTTGTTTGATGCAGTCTGAATTCACCCAATTGGCATAACTAATCAGGTGAAACTCTAATCATGTAGTGCCCAGTGCCATAGATCCATCTGAGTGTCAGAACTTGCCAGATGGTGAAATGAGTATTCCTAAGGGAAACTTGGAGTGCATACTGTTGAGTGGGGGGTATGTGGAAAGTTGAGAACATATCCTTGTCATCCATAATGCAGGTTGTAAAGTATGGCTCTGGTCATGCCTCATACATATGATGTGATTGAGAACGGCTGTGGTCGTGTCTCAATGATTATATATGTGACAAGATTAGAGGACAACTGTGTTTTTACCTCGGATGGTAGGGTATGCATACCCACCTCCTTTCACTAGTGTCGTGACCTATACCAAGGATGGACTAGGCTATTAGTAGCTTGACCTTATGTGTCGCTGTGGCGGACCCGTACTGACCTAGGGCGGAGAAGATAATAGGAGTCTGACTCTTCCTAGAACTTGTATGGCACTGATTTCGACTTAACAGTGGTCAGTTGGATTTTGAGTGGTATCCTCAAATTCCTCATGGCATAATGAAAGATGTAATATAGCCGGATTTTGAGTGGTATCCTCAAATTCCTCAGGGCATAATGAAAGATGTAATATAGCCATGTAGCATATCTGTTTAGGGTTATACACGACGCTTCACATTGGATGATAACCCTTGTTTGTTCTCTTTACCTAAAGATGATGCTTAGTGCAATTAAGAGATAGTGATTATACTTATGTTGTGGATATGCATAATATTGTAAATGTGTACATATAGTAGTCATGCTTATGTTGATATCTATACATCTACTACTGAATATAATTAGGATGCTAGCTATATCATGTTGTTAGTTATGTTTAGCATGCTAGCCATGCCTCTATAATTCAAAATGCCTATACTGCTAATCATGCTTATGCAAATACTCGTTCTTATGTTGATAGCTCTGCTTATGATATTGATCTGTTCAAACTATTAGACATGCTAATGTTTTTAGATATGCTTATGATGTTAGACTTATTCATGTTAATAGAGATAATATGCTACTAGACTTGCTTATGCTAGTTATGCATATGCTATTGAATCTCTTATACAGTTAATAAGGAAAATGATGATAGTTAGCTTGATGATGATAATTATTATCAGCTCCTTTATGTATTTTGTTAATCATCAGTGTTGCTGAGCCTATTTATTATATATGATTAAACTGCTTAAACTATCTCATTACCTAAAATTTTGTAATCAATAAGTGTTGTTGGAGGTTATATCTCTTGCTGGGACATGGGTCTCACCCTTGTGGTTCGCCACATTTGTTTAGGCAATCGGAAGTGAAGAAAACAAACATGTGGCAGCAAAGAGGAGCTATAGTAATGAGTCTTTGATAAAGTTGATTAGATGTCTAGTGTGTCCTAGAGTCATCCCTCTACTCTCAGGTCCGGGTAGGAAAAGTTTGTATATGGTGTTTCAAATGAATCATACTTTTGTTAGCATATTAATGCTTGTTTGTGTGGAATATACAAATATTATTCTCCTGTGTAGATATGTTGCAGCTAAGGTGATAGAACAATTTGTATCAAATTCTTGGCATAGTATGGATACAAGAAAGATACTAGGCTCTAATGCAATTGTTTCTGAGCGGGTGTTGATGTCGAAATCAGTTTTAATTTACCCATATTTTTGGGTATGTGATTAATTAGTGATTTATTGTGTTTTATGTTTTGAGTAATCTCGTTTAGTGTAACGGGTTCTCACAGTTTTTGCTACAAACCAATAAGGGGTTATGAAACCTGGTGTCATCTGAAGATACCTTCAACCTCTTCATAGATTTTTGGTAATTCAAGATGGATGGCTTCTTATTTTCCATGTTCAAATCTTGAATATTAGAAGAAAAAATATGATAAAACCAAATTGCATGATGAAATTCATTAGTGGGTCAAGATATGGATATATGGTTGTGGATAGATAACAAATAACATGGTAAGATTCGTGACACAAACAAGTCAGTATGAACGTCTAGTTTGGTTGACCTTGGTATGGCAAATAGACTCCAAAAGAGGGATGATCAAGGAATTATTGTGTTATTGTCAAGACTAAGAGAATAAAGATAATTACTAATCTACTAGTAAGAGGTATGCTAAAGACTAAATATAGGTAAAGTAAGATAAAGATAATGCTTACTTGCATCGACACCCACCTATGGTCAGTCATGTTGTTGAAGCTCAAACCAGTGCATGACTTAAAGTTCCTTGGCATACAAGCTCAAAGTTGTGGTTTAGAGTTTTAGCTCAAGTTCGGATCTTTAGCATCCCTCATATAGTTGAACATGATAATTGATTCACAAATAAATGACAGTAACCTAGTGACTATGGCCTTGAGATAGGATAGCGTGCAAGCTTTGAGTTATTATCATTTTCAAAATAGGGTCCCAAAATTATCAACAATAAAAATTGATTGATTATTAAGAGGTTTGATTATTTAGGAATATTTCATTTTCATGATGTATGCTGGTTATGATGTCATGAAGCTCAAATTGAAGTGACTTATAAGTGGATTCAACACCCAGGGATAAATGAATGGACAAGTCGATGATAACGTGGATGAGTTCCATGTTTCCAGATAAAACAATAGTAGATCCAATGTCAACCAAAAGAATGGTTAAAGACATGTTGTCTTGATTTGTTATCAAACTGTAATGACCCTGCCTCCCGGTAACCCCCAATTAAGGGAGACCAAGAGGTCAGAGTCGTTATCCCAATTTCCCAGCTCAAAGGTTCGACAAATAATCGGTAATAATTATTAAATTCTACCAACACTATACTGAAAGTTGGAATAAAATAAAACTTTGCATACCTTTTTCAAAAACTTAGATTTCTAACTTATATTCACATCTGGACTCTATTCTAACTAATCCTCCTAGCACTTTATTTCTTAATTTCACAATATGCCACTTTATTGTTTGTCCTTTTCGATTTGTACCTAAAATGTTGACAAACAAAACGTCAGTTAGCATAAATGAATATGTCGGTATGTCGGGGAAAAAATAACCAGGCAATTATCTGTAACAACATATTGCAAGAAATTATGGTTTAGCAAACAAACTTTACATCTTAAACATAACTACTCAATCCATACATACCCAAACCTCTGGGCTTGTCCCTACAGTGGACATGGATACTACCTATCATATGGTAGATCCCAACTAACCCCCATGATCCTACCTAACAGGTAGATCAATACCTAGGGTTGAAGAGTTTTTTTTGGTCGTGCAAAAATCCTGTTACTATAAAACCAAAAACTTTGGGTACAAATTAGTGCCCCCTAAGAAACAAACTAGATCACTAAACCCCACGAAGGGGGAAAAGAGGATCCAACCAAGGTGGAAACTCCAAGATGAATAATAGGTTCAGAAAGAGAACAAGATAGATAATAGGACACTAAAACCTATCAGGGGGGATGAAGTTACATACAGGAAGCACTAGACAACACCCACAAAGATCACCTATATGAAACTGCAGACCGACTATTAGGTTCCACTAAAGCAGACATCTTCTGTCCCAATTCGAGCAAGTTGATAGTTGGATTACAAAAAACCAAGAAGGAGAAAATAGGACTACCACTCACTACTTTCTCTCCTGGAATACTGAATCATCTGCAACTGATCTGATATACCATCTAGTGATGGAACTAACCAGGATCCCTGAACTGGAAAAGGGGAATATCACCAAATATGACCCTGTACTTCTGCATTAAGATGTAGGAAACCATGGAGCCAAGCATCTGGACACCCACAAAGAAATGGGCATGGTCTTATATCACCTAGTGCAAACCTCCAGAGAAGGCTAAGGGAGGTAGGCCCCGAAAATCCAAAGAGAATCCTGATCAGAACCTCAAACAGAACCCTTGTTCATCGAAAAATAAGAATGCATTCAGCAAGCGGATTTGCATCTCCTCGCCTCCTTCATTCCTAGCTTTTTCTTCATTTCCTTCAACCTTCGTGTGGCCATAGGCCAACAATAGGGAAGAGCAAACTATCGAACACCCTTTGGGCATTCCCATACACTTCAGCTTCAGCAGGGACCGAGTCCTATCACCTCAACTCCAGTTGATGAAGCCTCGTGGAGGGGAACCTGAAGCCTAACCAGCAAACCAACGAACACTTCCAGAGCTCATCCCTTTCCCAGCTAGTGCCATGCATTGTTGAGTAGACTGGATCGGGGACCAGAGAACCCCTCTTGGTGCTACCGAGTGACTCATACCCCCTCGCACCAGCAACAAAGGCATCGGCCTGGAATGGCCAACATATGTGGAACAGAGCATGAAGGCTCAACCACACATCCCGCTGGACAGCCAGTGAAGGTGACCTTGAGCACAGGACTGCAAGGGCTTTCCATGGCTCGGTGGAAAGAACCTAGAAGGGAGGCCAAAACATCCCTCAGCTCCATGAATTCAAATTTGAAGATAGGGCGTCGATGAAGGCAAATGGGATGAACTTCCTTCTGGATGAAGAGGAGTAGCCTGCGCCACCACAACCCCTCCTTGCTGAATCAAGCAGCGAAAGCCACCTAAATTGAGATCCCGTCGAAGAAACAACCAGGGATACCCGTCATGCTCCTCAGCGTCGTCCAGTGTCAGCTACAAACCCCAGACAATAGATGTCGCAATACGCCTTTAGGAGAAACCTCCATCGAGCAATAGGGACCTCCCAGCCACCCATCGAGGATCCACCACTGGGATGCCAAAGCAACAACCAACAGCAGCTAAGGGTCACATCAACCTGGCTAACCAGGTACTCGGGAGGAGGAGACAAGATGCTTGTAAAAGAGGGACGAAACACCCTTAACTTCACCTGCGATGGTGGTAGCTCGGGACCAAGATGTAGATGGAACGGTTCCTATCCAACCATCGCTCTTGAATGGTGTGGAGTCAACCAACTCGATATGCCACCGCATCCCCAGGTCTGGACACCTCGTACGCCTCCCATCTCTCACTCTCCTGTGCTTCAGAGGAGCACCCCATCAAAATGACTAGACATCTCCCTAACTCCAGAGCACCATCACACCTTCAACTACAAGAGAGAGGCCAGGGGGAGGGATGCACAGAGGCGACATACCCTCCCATAGGGTTGAAGAGTTGCATGACACTACCCATAGGTAGCCCAATCCCTAACTCATGATATGCTGAAGAGTTGCATGGCACTACCCATAGGTAGCCCAATCACTGACTCATGCTAACCTAATGGTCCAACCTAACAAGTAGACCATGTACTAGGTCACCCTTTTTATCATTATCAAAGCCACAGAGGGGGATATGATCTGAGCTAGTTAGGTATACATATTTCAGGTGATAATCGTAGTCACTTTATAGTTGCATGAAATAAAAGTCATCCAAGCAGTTATTTTCAGGCAACTGATAAAACATCCGGGAATCATTGTGAAACTAAAGCGATTAACCATTAGCGTAACCACATACCTGATCCAGAGTAACTTGATGTCCAAGCATTAATATCCAAGACAATCAAACAAGCAATCAACAATATCCTAAAATTAATGCATAACATCCAAGTGTCATTATTTTATCCAAAAAATTCTCAAGATCGACTTGGATTCCACCTTAGGATTTCTAGGCAAACTTTAGAGTTTTATTAGGGTTTTATCCTCCATAAAGCTTTTATCACTTTTAATACCCTTTTAGTTCACAAACCCTAATTTCAACATCATAGGCACAATTGAATGTCAATTAAATCTAATATGTCTCTTTGACACTAAAACTACCATCTTTATCCTTTTAAGTCATATCAAGATCATTAGGCCCAATTATCATCTTTGGTTTCTTTCAAATTGACAACTCATATTCCATTATAGTTCAATTCACATATGAACCCTATTTATCACCAATTCCACATTTATCCACTAGGAAACCCTAATTACCAAATTAAGGGTATTTATCCACAATTAGAAACTTTTATACTCAAAATAGCTTAGAATCATCATATCTCAAATTTATTCATGGATTTGAACAATTAAAGCCATTAAGAATCATAATTACCAAGATTAGGGTTTCAAGGCCCATTAAAGCATATCCATGTACATGGAACCCTAAATAAATTAAACTACACATAAAGATCATCTTTTTAGTTCTAATGTATCCTTTTTATAATCAACATGTGAATATCAACTTTAAACATCCATATAACCCTTCCCCATTCATTAATCATCATAGATTAGGGTTTCTTAATCATTAATGCATTAAAGTTGATAACTTCAACTACTTTTCAAATTGCAAGAGGAATTAGGCTCTAAATCTATTTTTAATGGATTCCTCACATTTTCTAAGCAAATTTCATATATTACATGTATTAATCTGAGCTTCAAATAATTAGATACAAATTTTGCAAAAATCACTTACTTAGACCAATGGGAGGCTGACACATCAGCCGTCCCATGCACTACGTAGCTTCGGACGAAACATAATCGATTTACTCATATACCCTCATGCGGCTCCTCGGTTTTGTACAACTTGGAGGGGCAATATCATCAAACGTCGCCCGGTCGTCTTCCTCCTCACAAGCCCTAGTCGTCGCTGACTACAACTGTTCGTGGGGTCACCTCCTACCTCCCCCAAGGCCTGGAGCTCACCAGCGACCGCCACCCTACCTCCGCCACCCTCCACCGTGCCTGCAGGGGCCCCAAACTGTGGCTGAGGTGGCTGCTTCCTCATCGGTCAGCCTTGAAGGCATGCTGTAGGTGGCTGGAGCAAAAGCGAGAGCAAGGAGATGATGGCCAAGCTTCTCTCCGGCATCGTGGGGCATCATGCTTCCATCGTGATGACTTCATGGCTCCTCGTTGCTCAAGGGATAGCACTACTTCTCTCTTGGTTAGGGTTTGAACGAAAACAAGAAGGAGAAGATAGAGGGATGCCCAAGATCTTCTTGGGGTCGAGGCTAAGGGTCCAACCCTTATGTAGGGGAGGACAGAAATTCCCTAGGATGCTCAACTATGAGGAAACAAGTCCCCCTCTTCATTAAGAAACCTACTTTCCTTTCTTACAAAGTAACCTCTCTTTTTTAATTATCTCCTTGATAATCCATATTTCTTAGTTATTAGGAATTCAAAAATTATCTCTCTTATCTTCTTTGTGCTGGGCTTTTAATCCATTGGCCATGAAATTTTACTTCCTTATAACAAAAGTATTTCTTTTTGATAATACCAAAAGTCATTAATTATATAACACATTATCCTCATATTAAGAATTTTGTATTATTTGTATTTTCTCTTTCTTCTTCTCCATTAGGACTCCTTGGACCCCAAGATATTCTAATATTTTGAAATTCCTTTTTAAGGATGCTTTTTATCCTTCTAGATGCATCCACATCCATTATTTCTCATTATCTTACTTATTTCTTTATTAAAAGATTTCTTTTCAAGGATTTCTCTTTATCTTTTATTTCCTTTTTCCTCTTTTCCTATTTCTTCCATTAGAAATCACATATAAACAAAATTTACTCAATTGTAGCCATTAATGCCACCTTCTAGAGTTTTCTATATAATTCTCATAAATACTTTGCTTAATATTCATTATCTTGTATGTTTTTCTAATATTTGGACTTTTCTTCTTTTATTCTCTTTTATATTCATTATTGGATTAATCTAATAATAGGAACCACGAAATTCCTATCAAAAGGGAGATTTGCAAAGAAATCCCTTCTTTGAAGCAAAGCATACAACCTTTTCAATTAAGTCCATATTTATAAAAACATTACATTTCAATTATGAAAGCATAAGCAAAATTGAGGTTGTAACACAAACACTTTTAGGAATTTTAGCTGTGTAATTGGTTTGACTGTATTTAACGTTGCAAAACTACGAACAATCTAGAATCCTCCCTAGAGACATCTCGTCTCCACAATCTTGCACAATGTGGTCAACCATATTGGTCTGACGGGGTCATCTTTTTGTTGGTCCTTATTTAATGTTTAGATTCAGACCTAAGTCCAAGTTAGATTTTAGACTTTGAGGTTGATTTAATTCATAACTAATTCATGTCAACCTGACTAATTATGTGTCAATAGAACCAGTAAACTACATTATGGCAGTGTGTTAAAATGATATGTATTGAAATGTGGCTAGGTTATTCTTCACTAAGAAGGTTGGCATAGATCATTCACCATGGCTCGTAATGGAGTGTCACAAGACAAGGTTTAAAACGTAGGTATAACCTATGGTTTAAACCCAAAAATGATAACTAAATTTGACTATGTATATGTCCTCGAGGGGGTTGCTTTTTGGCTAGGAGGGTTATTCAGGAAGCTCATGATGGACTTAAAGTATCCATAATATAACGAGACTGTACGAAAATAGTATGACTAAGAATAATATCCTACCTACATTTGAGATGTGAGCAGTGGAACCATGTTCCTTTTTTAAATGATAATTATATGTCTACCCTAGTAGTTTTTAAAGTGATTACTAAAGGACATGAACATTAATCCTTAGGTCCCCTTTTTTTATTCCAATATAAACAAAGTTATGGTAAAAACAAAATCGTGGTAGTAGAAAAATGTATTGTAGTAGGGCTTATAACATGGTAGTGCAATAAAAGATATTAAGAATCCTTCTATCCCACAATATCTCTCATACCATAAGATTAGGGCATGAGGTGATTAAGTTGCCTGACACAAACACATCTAAACGTTTTCATTTCTTACTACACAAACAAAGTATGACACATATGTAGAATATTTTAATATGAATATCCTTCTCATAATCAACCATAAGAACTTTTCATATTCATCTCTTGATAACTCAATACATTATAATTCACAAATCACATATTTTACAAACCATCTTACAAGAAAGGAAGATACAAAGCTTTACACTTGACTAATACATGTCTTTGTTTTTCTAATTATAGAACTTGGAGTGGACATGGACCAAACTAACTAATTGTACCTTAAAACACAATCTACATTCTTATATGCATGACTCTTTTGAAATCTATAGCTACCTTTATCATCAGTAGGGTTAATTAAGAATTGTTCAGTAGAGTGTGACCTATTGACTTAGTAAATGGAAATCACTGAGTAGATAAGAGATGCATATATCTTTTATTAACTATATTGAAAAGTAAGTAGAGAAAGGCAAACTATCAAATATTGATCCCAATGAACAATAATGTAAAATTCACCAACATACTAAATATTGAAAATAATTAAATAATACATTTTTGAACATGTATCGTTGAATAAGAAATTCATAAATTTAAGTTCATAATCATTTAATCACTTTATAAATTCCCTGGACCCATACGAGATGTACCGCAACATGTGGAAGCATCACAACAAGTACAATCTCACCATACTAGCTTGGAGTTGACCCAAGATTTTAAGTCTGTCAATTAGCTACCCTATTTGCAACGGGCCTTGCCACATCTGACATTAGTGGCTATATAGTTGGATGAATAAACCTGACTCCTCCTCTAAACCTAGGTAGTGGGGCGGATATTCAAAGTACTATGGCTTAACTTCCCACATTAATGGTTCCATAAGGGATGACTCGTAGGGTAATAATTGAACTCAGTACCATCGGAATCTCCAATTATGGTTGGGTACTTATCTAGAACTGTATTAAAAGTTGGCACCAGTGGGATCTCTTGGGTACACTAGGTATCAGTGGAATCTCCGGTTGATGTTGGATACACCTGATATTATTCAAGAGCTCATCCACACTGGTCTTAACCCCTCGTACCCAACTGGCATGCTATGTCTTCCTCTTTTGGAGGCTGCTAGTGAGTAAATTGTGTCCTCCATTGCGGCACATGCCTCTGCAAGGAATCTGTGGTGTTCAGGGCATCTAATTGTATAAGGATTCTTTAGTTCCACTTTTACACAAGCTATTGAACTCTTATTAGATTTATCCTGTAATTAATCCATATCATTTTCTTATCTAGATTATATATTGTAACAATGTTGTTGAATACCATGCTAAACAAAAATGAATACTTATGATACTCTAAAAATGCATTTAACTAAACTACAATCTTTTAATATTGTAGTTGACTTGAACCAAATAATCTGAGCTTATCTGAATAATCTGAGTTAAAATAATACTATTAATCCTTCACACTAAATACAACTTATTTTCATCTAGTAGATTTGTACTAAACCAAATTGTTAGCTTTCCATATCATATTGCACTTATACTGAGCATTGTATTTCATTAACACATATTCACTTTATCATATATGAATATATTAGCATGATTTGTGCTATAGTGATACCGTATACCTTACATATTAGGTAATATTTATTTTGTTTAATTTATCTATATTGAGTTATTGATATCTAGAACTACATATAACTTGAACTAGCTCAATCAAACATCAAATAAATAATACTAGAAGGAGATATGCAATTATTCATCTCATATTCATATATGGATGGAATTAAACAATATAGTAGCACATCCTGACACGTGTTTCATTACTAAGTATGTAGGGTAAAACCGGATGCATAGGTGCCTCTAAGTTTCACTGTGTTTGGATCTTATACAATCCATATACACATATTTTAGAACTGAAATGAATCAACTCCAATATATTTTCTACCTATATTAATCATCCATATTTTAAAATCTGGGGCTACATCTTACTAGAGTAAGAACAGTAAACAAGTCAACTATAAGGAGGTGGGATCACCCCCTTACTAAAATTTGAAGAATTAACATCCATTCCAAACACACTCAAAGGTATGCTAGAATAGGTGCAAGATTTTCAAACTTCAATAAATGGTATTCAAAATAGCCAAAGTACAGCAGCAAAATACAAATAATGACTATATTCAATTTTCACAAAAGATTATAAAAGTACATCATAATACCCATAAGGGTTTACATGTATGATACAACATAAGGATCTAAGTAGAGGGAAATCTAAATCGTAACAACTTTTTCTCCAAGATTTAACTCCTTAAGCTAGTCTAAAACTTCATGCCTTATCATCTAAGTCCTTCACCTAGGGTTGGAAGTATACCCCAGCAAGAAGAGAAAATAGATGACACAAGCAAAGGTTGGTATGTGCATACTAAATAGGAAATTGAGAAATATATGGAATAAAGGACATCAAATATAAAAGGCTTCCCATAGAAAGGATAAGGACCACCCAAATGGGTATCAAGAGAAAAGGAATTGAAATCATATGATAACAAAAGAATATTTTCCATTAATAAAACATAAAGATTGTGCCACACAAGCACATGTAAAGAATGTAGGGAACACACCCCTACAATCATCATCAATCTGCATGCATGTGAGATAAGAATAGCACTAGAACAATATAAACACAAAGGCGGCCAAGTCTCATAAACTTGAAACATGATAGATAAAGGAATACTTCCAATCTCCCAAATATATAAAACATGTGCCAAGAATCACACATCTTACTCTGGGTATGAGGTTCCTTTCCATCCCAAAAGAGTAGGAAATATCACATCTACCATAAAAACCAATGCAATTAAACTACTCTAGTGATACTAAATCACATAGCATGTTAAATCTAGAGGCAAGTAGAAAGTATAGTCAGAATATATAAACTAGTCACCACATAAGTGACCAACATATACATCCACATCATAAGTGGGTAAAAGACGTCACATGTCATCTTTTAGAGTTCCATCATGAACAAAGCATTAGATAAGAGTTCAAAAGAATATCCATGATCAAATGATCAATATAAAATAAGGTAGTTCATATGAGCCATGATTTTCAAAAGAAAATACATTGTGTATATTCTAATATCCATAGGACAAAGAGAATGAATAAGCATAGGTGAATTTCTCAACATAGAAGAATAGGGGATACATCTTACCTCAAATTCAGAGTCTAAATAGTCCATGTCAATCCTAGGCCTCCAAAGAACCTCTAGGGAAGGTGGACATGTACAATAAGTAAGGTTCCCAAGTTTAGAGAGGCTGGTTTCTCCAACAAAGCTCCTATATCGACCAAGAAGCACCTTCTCCACTTTAGAGGTGAAAAACCCTAACAAAAGAACATGGAGATGGGGTGTTTAAGGGCTCTAGGTAGGGTTTCACCATGGAAGACTAGGGTTATGACCTGGAGGAAGGTGGAAGGAAGACTAACAACATGAAAATAGTGAAGGAAAGGAGAAAACTTACTAGTTTTGGTCGAAATAACCAAGGAGGAGCTTTAGAAACCCTAAATAGAGCAAATAATTTGGAACCCTACGAGCCTTCTTCACCAAGGTAGTCACCTTCTTATACCTTGGGACAACACCTTCATAGCCAAACAGAGTAGGAGTTATGCTCTAATCTAGAGGAAATAAAGAAGAGCAAGAGTTTTTGAATTTGGAGTTGAGAAGGGGTAGATATGGCTATATAAAGAAAGAGGTCAAGTATGAGGTGTCTACGAGACTTTCCATGTGTCACGTATAAGGGTGTTAATGGAAATGAAATCCTTTATGGATAAGGATGAAGTCAAGAACGAGGTATCAAGTTACTTTCCATATGTCCAATGCTAAGGGTGCCTATGGACATGCAAACCGTTATGGATAAGGAAGAAGTCAAGCATGAGGTGTCCATGGAGCTTTCCATGTGTCCTTAGCCTAAGGATTTCATGGACATGCAAGAGGACAGCTCATAGAGGCTTATTGAATATAAAATTTCAGTTTATGGACACGTATAGGCCATCCCAACCGACCTCCAATCAAAGAAATAACCTCACTGGTTGATAGCTTTTAAAGATAGGTTATCCCTAAAATGCCCTTGAAAAGAAACACTTTCAAACCAAGGTGAAACTAGGTGCCCCATGTTTCAGAAACTTGAGAATGGTAAGGGAATATATAAGGATTATAATGCAAGTAACAATTTGCAAAGAAAACCTTCCAATTGGGTAAATTGCAGAAAAGTCTAGAATGTACCTAAAATTGCATAACTTACACAAACAACATCCAAATTAGACCAAACTTCATCCACAAGTTATCTTTGATGTGTTGAATATAAATTTTCCATTATTTCCATATTTTGAACTTATATAATCAAATTATTCATTACTTATACCTTTTACTTATTTTCTCTCTCCTAAACTTATCCTAATATTTCAAGGTAGTCCAAATTAGATGAAATATGACATGTAGGCTAATTTTGACATGTCGATTTTGAATTTGAAGTTTGTTCCCACTTTTGAGACTTATTTTTATGAGATACGTCATATGGCCCATTAACGCCTTATTATCTAAATTATTCATCGAATTAAGTTCATAATCTTCATATAACCACCAAAATGAGTTATGTGGCATATTTTATGTATCCATTATAAACCTAAGATTAATGTTAGAACATTAGGTTACATTAAGGTGATATATACATGCATTTTATCATTGGGGTTATACTAAACATCTATTTAGGTCTAACATTCAAACTTGTTTGGCTAAGTCCAAAATGTCAACTTCTAGGGTAGGGTCTGAGATCTAGTATGTTACAACACACCACCCCTTGAAGGGGTTTCATCCTCGAAATCAAAACATTCACATATGAGAAAACAAGTTATTCACCACCCCTTAAAGGATTCATATTATTAAGTCAAAACTATTCTTTAGGTACAAAAGGTTCAACTACACTTCCTTACATCCAACTACATAATCATCATGCAAAAAAAGAAACATAACTTGTAAAGACTAACTATGAACTATGGGTTAACTTGATCTTGTCCATCCTCAAACAAGTCTCTACACTTGGGAGACTAGTTCAACTTATTAGGGTCCCTGATGATAAATCATATAGACATCTAACACTACTATTGCCTAAAAGCATGCTATTTTGAACAATTCAAATCAGCTCAAGCCAGGCCGGTATCATATGGATTCGAGAGTCCTCATAAACTAAGCTAGTAGTGCGGAGGAAAATCTTTCCATCCCATGAACCTTGATCCTTTCTAGACACCTTTGTCTTCAACTTCATGTCTTAGTAGTTGCCTAAAGGCCAATCTAAACAACCTCAAGTTACTATGGTTACTTATGCATCTTTTAGTTGTAAGTATTTTAGGGATCTATTCATCATTATTCTAATGTGAAACTATAGGATCCTAAATCAACCCTTCATCATCTATTGATCAACTCTAGGGAAAACATGTCACTTAAAGGTAAGGAAAGTATTCTAACTAGGGAGACAAAATTGAAATAGTTAGATTCCAACTACCATGGGCTCTAATACCATGTTGTAAGGAGTGCGGGATCACCCCCTTACTAAAAATTTGTAGAATAAAACATCCATTCCAAACACACTCAAAGGTATGCTGGAAAAAGAATAGGTGCAAAATTTTCAAACTTCAATAAATGGTATTCAAAACAACCAAAGTATACCCGTGGAATAAAAATAATGACTATTCACAAAAGGTTACTAAAGTACATCATAATATCCCATAAGGGTTTACATGTATGATACACCATAAGGATATAAGTAGAGGGAAATCTAAACCATAACAACTTTGTCTTCAAGCTTTAACTCCTTAAGTTAGTCCAAAAATTCATGCCTTATCATCCAAGTCCTTCACCTAGGGTTGGAAGCATACCCCAGCAAGAAGAGAAAATAAATGACATCAGCAAAGGCTGGTATGTGCATACTAAATAGGAAATTGAGCAATATATGGAATAAAGGACATCAAATATTAAAGGCTTCCCATAGAAAGGATAAGGATCACCCAAATGGGTATCAAGAGAAAAGGAATTGAAATCATATGATAACAAAAGAAAACTTTCCATTAATAAAACATAAAGATTGTACCACACAAGCACATGTAAAGAATGTAGGGCACACACCCCTACAATCATCATCAAACTGCATGCATGTGAGATAAGCATAGCCCTAGAAAAATATAAACACAAAAGATGCCAAGTCTCATAAACTTGAAACCTGATAGAGAAAGGAATACTTCCAATCTCCCAAATATATAAAACATGGGCCAAGAATCACACATCTTGCCCTAGGTATGAGGTTCCTTTCCATCCCAAAATAGCAGGAAATATCACATCTGCTCGATAGGAAATAACACATCTGCCATAAAAACGAATGCAATTACACTACTCTAGTGCTACTGAATTACATAGCATGTTAAATGTAGAGGAAAGTACAAAGTACAGTCAGAATATATAAACTAGTCACCACATAAGTGACCAACATATACATCCACCTCATAAGTGGACAAAAGACATCACATGTCATCTTTTAGAGTTCAATCATGAACAAAGCATTAGATAAGAGTTCAAAAGAATATCCATGATCACATGATCAATATCAAATAAGATAGATCACATGAACCATGATTTTCAAAAGAAAACACATTGTGTATAGGCTAATGTCCATAGGACAAAGAGAATGAATAAGCATAGGTGAATTTCTCAACATAGAAGAATAGGGGATACATCATACCTCAACTTCAGAGTCTAAACAATCCAAGTTAAGCCTATGCATCCAAATAACCTCTAGAGAAGGTGGATAGGTCCAATAAGTAAGGTTCCCAAGCTTAGAGAGGTTGGTTTCTCCAACAAAGCTCCTATCTTGAGCAAGAAGCACCTTCTCCACTTTGGAGGTGAAAAACCCTAACAAAAGAACATGGAGATGGGGTGTTTAAGGGATATAGGTGGGGTTTCACCATGGAAGACCAGGGTTCCAACCTATACGAAGGTGGAAGGAAGACTAACACCATGAAAATAGGGAAGGAAAGGAGAAAACTTACTAGTTTTGGTTGAAATAACCAAGGAGGAGCTTTAGAAACCCTAAATAGAGCAAATTTGGAACCCTAGGAGCCTTCTTCACCAAGGTAGGCACCTTATTTAACATTGGGACAGAAACTTAGTGGCAAAATAGAGTAGTATAATATAGAGGAAAGAAAGAAGAGCAAGAGTTTTCGAATTTGGAGTTGGGAAGGGGTAGATATGGCTATATAAAGAAAGAGGTCAAGTATGAGGTGTCTATGAGACTTTCCATGTGTCATGTATAAGGGTGTCCATGGACATGTAATCCTTTATGGATAAGGAATAAGTCAAGCATGAGGTATCAAGTTACTTTACATGTGTCCGATGCTAAGGGTGCCTATGGACATGCAAACCTTTATGGATAAGGAAGAAGTCAAGTATGAGGTGTCCATGGAGCTTTCCATGTGCCCTTAGCCTAGGGATTTCATGGCCATGCAAGATGAAATCTCAGAGAGGCTTCTTAAATATCAAATGTCAGTTTATGGACACTTATAAGACATCCCACCTGACCTCCAATTAAAGAAATAACCTCATTGGTTGATAGCTTTTAAAGATAAGCTCATTTATAAAGAGGGTAATCCCTAAAATGCACTTGGAAAGAAACACCTTCAAACTAAGGTGCAACTAGGTTCCCCATGGTTCAAAAACTTGAGAATGGTAAGGGAATATATAAGGATTATTATGCATGTGAAAATTTGCAAAGAAAACCTACCAATTGGGTAAATTGCAGAAAAGTCCAAAATGTACCTAAAATTGCATAACTTGCACAAACAACAACCAAATTGGACCAAGCTTCATCCACAAGTTATCTTTGATGTGTTGAATACAAATTTTCAATTATTTATATATTTTGAAGTTATATAATCACATTATTCATTACTTATGTCTTTTACTCATTTTCTCTCTCCTAAACTCATCCTAATATTTCAAGGTTGTCCAAATTAGATGGAATTTTACATGTAGGCTAATTTTGATATGTAGATTTCTAATTTGAAGTTTTTTTCCACTTTTGAGACTTCTTTTTATGAGATATGTCATGTGGCCCATTAACAACCCATTATCTAAATTATTCATCCAATTAAGTTCTTAATCTTCATATTACCACCAAAATGAGTTATGTGACATATTTTATGTTTCCATTATAAACCTAAGATTAAGGTTAGAACATTAGGTTACATTAAGGTGATATATACATGCATTAGCTCATTGAGGTTATACTAAACATTTATTAAGTGGTGCCAGATTGACTAGTTAGGGAGCTCCATCTCAGCTGACTAGTCACGGGTTAGTGAGGAACAACAAGGCAGCCACTCGCCTAAGTAGCCCAATCAACAAACTCCACCTCAGCAAGGATTGCATGAGTCAGTGATCAAGCCTCACCAAATCTTGTGAGATTTGTTCAACCTGAACCATCAATCTAGTCAGATCTGGTCATAGATCAAGCTATATCTAGATCCTTCTTATTATTTATTTGATGGGAAACCTAGTTATCTTACCAAAATCATAGAAAGTGATAGGAATAGTAGAAAATAGCAAAACTATATATCAAAATTATTAGAAAAAAATGAGGAACCTAATAAAAATATTCCATAACTGGATTCACAATTCTCTTCCAAAAGTATCAGCCTATAGTTAAATAAGTACATATATGTCATTTAAAAAAGCAATAGTGGACAATTTGTGTTACAACCTGACCTATTATGTTAATCAAACCCTAGTAGGGTCCATGATCCTCTTTTGTCTCAAAACCCTAATCATGTATGGATAATTATCTAGAAACCTTAAGATTCAATTTCCCTCTCTATATATATGTACTTTCATGTATTAATTACAAACCTAACTTTTCATGACCCCTTATGATCATAATCAACCCAAAACCCTACATCCAACCCTAAGCATGTTGGATCATGTGAATCCAAAATGGTAACCCTTGATGATCTAAACCTATATAAAGATCCTATAAATGAATGAATCTTTATTATATAAATATATATACTTTGGGCATCATCCCTTAAATGAAACCCTAATTTGGAGATCTAATCTAGTGACTCCAAAAGAAGATAAACGTCAAAGATAATCTATGATCTAATCATAAAAATATGAATGTAACCCTGATTAAATATGAAACCCTAGTCTTGGGTCATATGGACTCATAGTGACATACACCCTTGATTCCTTTTCAAGGTGATCATTCTACTTTCTTCTCTAGACTCTTGAATTCAGATCTGATAACAATAGGTACGTGGGTTTAATTAAGTATAAGGCTACTTTTCATGTATGCATAATGATATGATGTACACTGGATGCTTATATTTGCATATAGATTCTTGGATGAATACTAGTATTATATGATTTGCCAAACATAAAAGAAACATAAAAGATTAAGATGAGTTGTACCTACTTAAGTGAAATGCTATTCTCTCTCTCTTTCTCTCTTCAAAATATTGATGTCGAGTACAACCCCATAGTCCAAGGGGTGGGGATCCCCATATCCCTAGGGGCGGGGAAGGTCCCAACATGTATGAAAAATAAGGTGTTGACACACTTAGTAGACAACTGCATCTACATATATGACTCAAAGAAATTTTTACCAGATTTTCCACCCTAAAAATAATGATTTCCTTTCTTTCTTTCTTGCTTTATTAAGTTTTCATTATGCAGGTTACTATATGAATACTTTTACCCACGTACACAACTTTGTTGATTTGTTTATTTCTCGTATTTTCTAGGTACAAAGAACAAGTAAAGCAGTTCAATGTACCTAAAGATGTTAAATAAAGTTATTGGAGGATAGCTATCTAGAAACTTGTTTCTCATATTTATTTCTATTTAGATAGTTGTTTATTTCTTCTAGATGATGTCTAAGATGTTCTATCTCCTATGTACTATTCATTCCATAGAACTAGTCTTTCTCTTCTTGAATAACGTATTATGACTTTTTAGCTTTATGTATGATGATTTGTGTGGCTACATAATGATATTTGCGAACAACAATTCAACTTGTCATAATAAGCTAGTTGATTATCATAGTCCCTTATATTTTCCCTTTTAACATCTTATACATATGAGTGCACTCATATCTAAGGAATGTCATCATGGAAAGTGTACAAGAATTGGGGTTGTCACTGTTAGTATCAGACCAAACGTTCACACATCATAGTCACATAAAACCTCATTCACCCTATTGTGAGTCTAGGGCAGTCCTTAAGTTAGGTATATGAAGGGTAAATGTGACTAGCATAGCATCATCCATCAGTCTGGCTAAAGTCTCTGAGCCACTTAGCTTGGAAATCACTAGGCTACCTATATGGTAGTATAAGTCTACCAAGTTGATACCCTAACTCTCCCCTACTTCTTGGGCATACCTTAATTAAGGACCCTTCTCATCTATAGATATTCCCTCTTACCTCTTCTATATAAAATATTTCCCCCGCATCTTTATTTTATAAATATTTTCCTCTCATCTCTATGATATAAGGATAGGAAAAGAGTCACTCTATTTATAAGTCCTAAGGACCCACTGATAAGTATTTTAGGGTATCCTCCAAAAATCATAACATCAAGATCATTAATAACTAATAAAGAAAATATTGAAATATAATATGACAAAAAAGTGAAAAAATGATATATCTAATATATTTCACCTAATTTCAGGATGCCTACAAAGACCCATAACTCTAAGGCTTCTGAGGAATCATACTCTAAGAAGAGTAAAGCACCTTAAACTCCTGAAGAACCTGATTCTGAGAAACTAGCCAGGGATAGGTGGGAAGAACAAAATAAAGTCCTCCTAGACTTCATGGAGACCATTTCCCTAAAAGGAACCCCTAAACCCAACTCATCTAGGAAGAAGGAAGTAATTGTATTAGACTTCATCAAACTTAACCCTAACACATTTTAGGGGGAAGACCATCCTAAGGTGATGGATAAGGTTGAAGCTTGGACCATGTCTATGGAAAACACCTTCCGTACCCTAGAAGTACCCAATGAAAAGAAGGTCAGATTTGCAACATATCTGCTTAAGGGAGGGGCTAAAATCTAGTGAGAAAACTATGGTGGGAATAGGGGAGGAGAAGTGGACAACATGGAATGGGAAGCCTTCAAAACCCTCTTCACTGATCGTTTTATGCCTATAGCTAAGAGGAAGAGGAAGGAGAGGATGTACATTGAGCTTAAATAGGGCAGTCTCTCGGTGGCTGACTACACCTGAAAGTTTAGGCTTTTGTATTGTTATGCAGCTATTAAGACTGAAGATTGCCTTGTGGAACACTATGTTGACTTCCTAGCTGCTCACCTGAAAACCCTAGTCATCATCTCCCATCCCAAGAGAATAGATGAAGCCCTAGATATGGCCCTCAAGCAGGAAAGGGAACATGGTGTGCAGAAGCCTTCAAGCATGGGATACCTAGGGCTAACCACCATGGAGGATGAAAACTCTAAGAAGTTCCACCCTATCCATAGAAAGGGATCAGGAAAAGGAGGAGGTTTAGGAAAGGGATGACTGAGAAACAACCAGAACCAGCTAAAGACCTACCGTAACAAATGTAACACATGTGCATGAGGACATGAAGGACCTTGTCTCTATGCCAAGCATGTGTTCTATAGTTGCAAGGAGGGCCAATTCATTGCCAAGTTCCCTACTTCATATATCCTTGGCAACCCTTCAGTAGGTGCCCCACCTCCTCAAGGATAGTGTAATGCTAGAGTATTTGCAGTGACTACAATAGAGGCTAAGGAAAATCCAAATCAACGGGTCAAAGGTAACCTTAATTCCTTTCATTTATCTAATATATTATTCAATGCCTTCAAATATTTATGACATAATTATCTTGTGTAGGAATTGTATTCCTAAATGATCATCCTGTTAAATCTTTATTCGATTATGGATCAACAAACATGTTCATTTCTCAAAATCTGGCATCAATGTTACACCTGCCTATAAGAGACTTGGGATATATTCTTGATGTGTTAACTCTCAGTGGAAAAATATTCACTACATTATAGAAAACTGATGTCCTACCTCTAAAATTTGGAAATCATGATATGTCCTTTGAATTCATCCTCTTAACTATGGAAGAATCTGATATGATACTTGGTATGGATTGGCTATACAAGTATCAAGATCAGATTGATTGTAGAAACAAGATGGTAGTCCTCTCTCAACCTCATTCTTGTCAATGGTGATCCCTAGGGGAAGTAGATTCTATAATAATATTATAATTTCCTCTCTTAAATCTAAAAATCTCATTTCTAAAGGATGTAAAGTCTTCCTTGCATTAGTCTCAAAGACCAGTCCTAGTAGCGGGCATGTGGAAAGACTGGAGGTGGTACGTGACTTTCTTGACATATTTCTGGAGATGCTTCTTGGGCGGCCTCTATATAGAGTCCATAGATCTTCTTCCTGGAACCACTCTGATTTTTAGGGCACCGTATAGGATGGCTCCTGCTAAGCTTATGGAGTTAAAGAAACAACTACAAGAACTTCTCGACAAAAGTGTTATCCGTCCTAGTGTGGCCCCTTGGTGTGCGCCTATTCTTTTTGTCAAAAATAAAGACAATTATATGCATATGTGTATGGAGTACCACATGTTGAACCAGGACACTATTAAAAATAAGTATCTTCTCCCTCACATTGATGGCCTCTTTGATCAGCTTTATACTACCAAAGTTCTCTCAAAAATTGATATTTGTTCTAGCTACCATCAACTTCAAGTCAAAGATTCTGATATTTCTAAAACTGCATTTCAAACTCATTATGGGCATTACAGATTTCTAGTGATGCCATTCGGGTTGACCAATGCACCTGGCATATTTATGAATTTGAAGAACAAAGTCTTCCAACCTTATCTAGATGGGTTTGGAGTCGTCTGTATTGATGATATTATGATCTATTCTGACTCTATGGAGAAACATCGTGAGCCCTTGAAGTCAGTCCAATAAATCCTTTGAGCTTAGAAGTTCTATGGCAAGCTCTCTAAATGTGAATTTTGGATTGATAAATTCATGTTTCTTGGCCATGTCATTTCTGGGGCTAACATATATGTTGATCCTGCCAAAGTATATGTTGTTCTTCATTGGCAACCTCCTCAAAATCCTTTTGAAATCTAGAAATTCATGGGCCTAACCAGATATTATCGTCTCTTCATTCCTAATTTTTGCAAAGTTGCACTTCCTCTGACTAAGATTATTCAGAAGGACACACATTTCATTTGGTCAGCTGCTTGTGAATCCAGTTTCCAAGAGTTAAAGCAGAAGTTAACATCAACCCTTATACTAGTTCTACCTTCTGGCAATGAAGGATTTGTGATCTTTACTGATGCTTCAAGGAATGGGTTAGGATGTACCCTGTAACAACATGGAAAGGGGGTGACGTTTGCATCTAGACAGCTAAAACCCAATGAACTTAATTATCCCACACATGATTTGGATTTAGCTACAATTATTCATGCTCTCAAAATATGGAAGAACTACCTGTATGGGGTGACGTTTGATATCTTCACCAACCAAAAAATCCTAAAGTATATCCTCACTCAGAAAGACCTAAACTTGTGTCAATGTCGATGGATTGAGTATCTGAAAGTCTACAATTTCACAATTGGTTTTCATCTGGGAAAAGCTAACGTAGTCGTTGATGCTCTTGGTAGAAAAAGGACAGTATGTACATCTTTATCTATTCCTGAGTGAAGGAACATGGAGGATTTAGTGGGCTAGAAGCCACAATTTGTGTCTGATCATCTCAAGGTCAACACCATCTCTATCATGTCTGGTCTTCAGTCCAAACTACTTGAGGCACAAAAAGCTAGTCCTAATCTTGATGAGATCTCCTCTCTCCTATCAAAGCTTCAAACACACCTGTGTGTGGGTCTCAATGGTGGTATTAGATACAAGTATCATATGTGGGTTCCTGAATAGTCAATTGTGAAGATGAAGATTCTCAATGAGGCACATGGGTCAAAGTACACAGTTCATCCCGTCACAACTAAGATGTACAAAGACCTACAACGTCAGTTCTGGTGGAGGGCATGAAGTGTGATATTACTGAGTTTGTGTTTAGATGTCTGACATGCTAGAGAATCAAAGTAGAGAACAAGAGATCAGGTGGTCTACTACAACCCCTTGAAATCCCATAATGGAAATGGGAACACATCACCATGGATTTCATGGTGCGGATACCCAGGACCATGAAGGGATATGATGTTGCATGGGTTATCGTGGATCGTCTCACCAAGTCATCTCACTTTCTCCCTGCAAAGGCTACTACCAAAGTGTCTGAGCTGGCTAAGCTCTATATACAGGAGATAGTATGTCTGCATGGAGTTCCAACATCCATTTCCTTGTACAGGGACCCAATGTTCACTTCAAAGCTTTGGAAACATGTCCAAGAAGAATTGGGCACCAAGTCACACTTCAGTACAACCTACCATCTGTAGATAGACAGACAGTCAAAATGCACCATATAGATTCTGGAGGATCGTCTATGAGCTTGTGTTCTTGAGTAGGAAGGCTCATGGGACCACTATTTGCCTTTAGTTGAGTTTGCATATAATAATAGTTATCAGGCGAGTATTGGGATGCCTCCCTAAACTCTCTATGGCTGACCATGTAGATCTTTGCTACATTGGGATGACGTTGGGGAGCACACCTTGTTGAAATCTAAGGAGATGCAACTATATACAGATAAAGTTGCACTGATTAGGTAAAGGATGAAGAGGACACAAGATAGGCAGAATCCTTATGCAAACGCTCACTGACAGGAATGCTAGTTCAAAGAAGGTGACCATGTCTTTCTAAAGATCAGACCTATCTGAGCTTTGGCCAAGAACAAGGGGAAGCTTGGTCCTCTCTATGTGGGACCCTTTGAAATCCTAGAAAGGATTGGTGAATGTGCTTATCATCTTTCCTTGCCACCTCAAAATAGTGCCATGCACAATGTCTTTTGTGTATCGAATCTGAAGCCCATGTCAAAGACACCAGTCACATTCTGAATCATGAGCCTCTAGAGCTGACGGATGATCTATCTTATGTTGAGTCCCTAGTCAGAATTCTTGATTCCTAGACAAAGGAGCTTCACATTAATTGTCATGTAGATATTGTGAAAGTTCTTTGGAGCTACCATGATCACTATGACATCACCTAGGAGCTCACGTTTTAGATCGAGTAGAGATATCCACATCACTTCCATGTTGTATGAGTTTTGAGGACAAATTTCATAAAAAGTAGGGGAGAATGTAATAGGGCGATTTTTATATCATTTTATCTCTCTTACTTTTGTTTCATAAATTTTTTTGACAAATGTAATCATCTCCCTCACTTCTTCGACCAAAAGACTTCATAAAATTTCAAAGATAATACAAACCCTAATTTCACATTATAGTGAATTATATGTATTATGATACAAAGTCAATTTATGTAGTCAACATTCAAATTTCAATCCCAATTTTATACCATAGCTAGATAATGACATTATGAAGCTCCACCTAAAATTTCATACCAAATGGATGAACCAATTGATAGTTACAAGCTTTTGAATTTTGATTTGGTTAATTATTTACCCTAAGCCTAAATTTCAGATTTGAATGACCAGGAAGTGACACATAAATGTGTCACACAACGTCAATAACTAATTCAAATCTCTCACTACCACCCCCACTGTTGGATCAGATGGATCATGGATTGGGGAAGGATCCTAAGGTCCATACTTTGTCTACTACCTCCTAACTTCTCTAGTCACCTTTCATTAGAGTCAATCAACCCAAGCCAACAAACCTGACTATGACTACGTGAGATCCTTAGAGGATATGTTTCTCTTACCAAGCTAAACTCAATGAACCCTCACACTCACCCCTCACCCTCGGATCAGTGAGAACCATCTCCCACAAAATCGTGCCTCTCCCTAGAGGTGGTGCCCATTTTAGGGCTTCTCCTTCTATGCCTCCTCATTTTTATATAAGACCATCAATAGCTCTTCCCACCAACCTTTAGTCATCACATCACCTTAATTCGAAACCATCGACACCCAATCACCATAACCACACCATCTATTCAACCTCTATCAACCTTCAACGCCCCGCTACCCCAGTGCACCTCGTGCCAATTCTTCACTACCTCCACCTTCACCATCCTCCAAGGAAGCCCCCTCAGTTAGGACCCAATGTCCCATGTCTTTCCCTCACCTATCTGACCACCTACGTGCGAGACCTTCTTGTTGTGACCTGGTGGCACTCTGATCCACGAGGAGATGCACCACCTAAAGTAGATGCACTGCCTCAAGGTGACTCGTCGAAGGTAAAGATGCCCCCCTTTCACCGTCACTCACACGCTAGCTCGAGTAAGTCCTCACCGGAGTCATGAGACATGTTGTGGTGTACAAGAAGGAGGGAGTGACATGGCACCAAGTGGACCAGTCAGGGATCTTCATCTCAATTGACTAGTCATGGGTTAGCGAGGAACAAGGCAACCACTCAACTAAGTGGACCAATCAACAAACACCACATCAGCAAGGATCGCGTGAGTCAGCAATCATGCCTCACCCAATCTCGCGAGATCTGATCAACCTGAGTCATCGATCCAGTCAGATTTGGTCATTGATCAAGGTATATCTTGATCCTTTTTATTATTTAATTGATGGGAAACCTAGTTATCTTAGCAAAATCATAGAAACTACTAGGAATATCATAAAATAGAAAAACTATATATCAAAATTATCATAAAAATATGAGGAACCTAATAAAAATATTTTCAGAACATGATTCATAACCCTCTTCTAAAAGTATTAGCCAATAGTTTAATAAGCACCTACATGTCATTTAAAATGCAATAATGGAAAATATGTGTTACAACCTGACCCATTATGTTAATCAAATCCTCGTAGCACCCATGATCCTCTTTTGTCTTGAAACCCTAATCATGTATGGATAATTATCTAGAAACCTTAAGATTCAGTTTCTCTCTCTACATATATGTACTTTCATGCATTAATTACAAACCCTAACTTTTCATGGCCCCTTATGATCATAATCGACCCAAAACCCTACATCCAATCCTAAGCATGTTGGATCATGTGAATCCAAAATGGGAACCCTTGATGTTCTAAAGACTCCATAAATGAATGAATCTTTCTTATATAAATATATATACTTTGGGCATCATCCCTGAAATGAAACCCTAATTTTGATATCTAACCTAGTGACTCCAAAAGAAGATAAAATTCAAAGATAATATCTAATCTAATCATAAGAAGATGAATGTAACCCTAATTAAAGATCAACCCCTAGTCTTGGTTCATATGGACTCATAGTGGCATACACCCTTGATTCCTTTTCAGGGTGTTTATTCTACTTGCTTCTCTAGACTCTTAGATTCAGATCTGATAACAACAGGTATGTGGGTTTTATTAAGTATAAGGCAAGTTTCCATGGATGCATAATGATATAATGTACTCTAGATGCTTATATCTGCATATAAATTCTTGGATGAATACTAATATTATATGATTCATCAAACATAAAGGAAACATAATATATTAAGATGATTTGTAGCTATTGAAGTGAAATGGTATTCTCTCTCTCTTCTAAATACTGATGTCGAGCACAACCCCATAGACCAAGGGATGGGGATCCACATAGCCCTACAGGCGGGGAAGGGCACAACATGTATGAAAAATAAGGTGTTGACACACTTAGTTGTACAACTACATCTACATATATGTCTAAAAGAAATGTTTACCTGATTTTCTGCCCTAAAATAATGTTTTCCTATATTTCTTTATTTCTCAAGTTTTCATTATGCAAGTTACTATATGAATATTGTTACCCACGTACAACTTTGTTGATTTGTTTGTTTCTCATATTTTCTAGGTACAAAGAATAAGTAAAGAATTTCAAAGTACATGAAGATGTTAAATAAAGTTATTTGAGCATAGCTAGATGGTTGTTTCTCATCTTTATTTCTATTTAGATAGTTGTTTCTTTCTTCTAGATGATGTATAGGATTCTCTGTCTCCTATGTACTATTCATTCCATGGAACTATTTTTTTACTTCTTGAATAACGTATTATGACTTTTTAGTTTTATGAATGATGATTTGTGTGGCTACATAATGATGTTTGTGAACAACATCTGGCTTCTCATAATAAGCTAGTTGACTATCACAATCCCTTATGTTTTCTCTTTTGATATATTATAGATATGAGTGCACACATAAATGAGGAATGTCATTACAGAAAGTATACATGAATTGGAGTCATCACAACTGATCTGAAAAAGGTCAATTTAAAAAAAAAAAGGAATTTTTAGCATATAACTTCAAGAATTCATAGAAATTAGTAGGAATGTCTAATTGCGGTGAAATTTGGATCATAGGTTCACAAAAATGTGAAGAACATTTAAAAAACATTTGAGGACCAGAAAATGAAGTTTCATGGACAATTCCATTTCTTTGGGTAAAGTGATAACTTAACCTAACTGATGGCGTCATCACGTATATAAAATTCACATTGGTCATCATATTTTGATTTTGAGTATCAACATTGATTTAGTAGCCAAGCAAAATAAATTGGAGTCATGAGTGAACATAATGAGGGAAAATTGGAATTGAACAAAAGTAAAGGTAAAACTCACTTTATACACAACCACTATATGCATGCATGCAACCTATGGTGATAAACCCTAGGTGGGATCTCGACCACTTGGGTCACCACCACTCTAGGGGTTGATAAAAAAAACCTCAAGACACCTTGTCTCGACCACAAAAAAGGTCACCAAACAAACCAGGTCGAGACACTCCACAAGAAGACAACCACCTCGACCAAAAACACCTCAAGACCATCAAGGTCAGAACAAACCACTCTAAGGGAGGTGTTTCGGTTGAGACACTCCCAAAGCACATCAACAAGGTTGATACATTGGTCGCAACACTCAACCAAGCTCAACATGGTCGACACCATGCAAACCTTACAAACCATAGCATCACCACATGACCCCACCTCATCAATCAAGGTCCAACAAGGCGCTTCATATAATCATTCTCTCATGATGCTAAAGCACTAAGGGCACACTCAACATGTGAAAAATTGCAAATGACCCCTCATCATTGGTAAATTGCAACTTGGTCCAAACAAGCATGCCAAACTCAAACATCATCAAAATAGGACCAAATTGAAAACATAAGATTGTCACATGTTAACAAAGAATATCAAAGGATTAGATTAAGGTTCTAAGCACCTTATTAAACAAAGAAAGCATACTCAAGCACTAAGTTGGTTTAGGGGCCTTACACTATCATAAACAACTAAATCAAAAGTTGTTTCTTGTCTCTCTTTCTCTCCCTTGTTAGAGATGACTTGAACTATGATATTTATCGATTGTGAGTAGCTTTTGTATGGGAAATAACCACAACTTAAATGAATTTGTAAAATATGACCAAAATGATATTGACATGATCTGACTCTTGACTCAAATTATATTATGAGAGATAAAGGTAGTCTTTGAATTAAACAACTTTAAATACCTTCTCAAACCATGCAAACTAATGTGTCAAACATTTTATACATCCTTTCTATGCTCAAAGAAAATCCCAAAAATCATCAGTATGTTAGCCTAGAGAGAACTTGTGTATCATATTTTGTAGTTGAAAAATCCCTATTGAATCTTATATATATATATATATATATTATTGCAAAAACCCAAAAAAAAATCAGTTTTTCAATTATGCATACCTCTAATCTGAAGTGTTCCTTGCTCTAAGAATTTATGATGCTTAAGGCATTGTAAAAATGGAACTTGGGTCCTAGTGTCTTTCAAAAACTACTCTTTCCCGGATCTTATCCTACCAACGTACTTTTGTCTGTGAACAATCTATTGAATCAAGAGTTTCTTATGCCAAGTCTAGGATTACATATGGGCATTTTGTTGATGCAATTTGTGTTCTATCTAGTGCCATTACCCTGACCAATGTTGCTACTCGCTTGGATCTTGAATCTTAGCACCCTCATAACATCCACTTATGGTGATGAATTGCTATGTACCCCATATCTGGGTTCTTAGACCACCTTGATATATATTTGGGAGTTTGGTTATGTCCATTCTCAATAAGCTATTTAGTTATGTGCCTTAACATCCATTCTATATTATATATAACTAGTGATGCGTTTATCTCACTTGCAATTTAAAATATTTGAAGAATATTGTTGAAGGGTTGTGTGCCCCAAATTAACTATTTTGATCATGTGTCATGTGTTGAAGTTTTGTTAAGTGGTAGGTGTATGTTTGATTACCTTAACATTGTTTTCTTTGAGATATATTTGTATGTGCTACGTCCCTATTTTTTGGAAGCCCTGATAAGTATATTATTGTCATTTTTCATAATACTACACAATCTTTGTTTATATGCACAATGGCATTGCTATGCTGACAACTTCCACTTAGTCTTATTTTATGGGGTATGCTTCCAACTCCTTAGGTGAAGAACATGGACAACTTAATGACTTAGCTTAGTGGAGCTAAATTTTGGGAGATAGACTTGAAGTATCTCAAACTTCCCTCTGCTTAGTTGGCAAACTTGTTTTTTTCATTTAAATGACAAGTAAGAGATTATTTTGTAAAATTGTAAATTGAAAATAGTCATCCTATTTTATTTGCTTATATACTTTGGTACTTATGATATCCATTTATGAAAGATTAAATATAATTTATTCATCCATTGCAAAGATTTGGTGTGTGCTTGTTATGGATGATGAATCTTATTTGATTTGATGATGAGTGAATCTTGTCTCAAGCCCCACTCCTTACAAGATGGTATCAATCCATGGTAGTCACATACTAGCTATTTCAATTTATCTCCCTAGGTATAACTCTTACCTTATGTGAAAACCCTATAATTGGTTACAATAGAAATCTAAAACCCTACTTTTGGTGATGGGTGATGACTAGGAAGATATGGAATGTACTAAAGGTTTACTAGGACCTACCCATTGGTCTCCCTTAAGTTGTACCGAGTTGTACCTGATTAATTTTTGGATGCTAAAGTAAACCTTTAGATTGTTAGATTAAAAATGAAAGGACCTAAAAGTAAACCCTAGGTGAATAATATCATCTAGTTGGAAGCATGATCTATGAATATCATAAACACACCCCTTTGTTTTATCTAGAAATCTAATTTCTTTAGAGTTGTTTAACTTGATTTATTAGGTTAAACATTTTTAAGAGGGTGGTAGTTAGTTTGTTGTGTAAGGATGGTTAGATTTCAAGGAAGAAATCTTTTTAAGGGGTGGAGTGTTGTAACATATCGGAACTTGCAGTCCTTATCCTTGAAATCATAATTTCCCTGAATTAGCTACCAAAGGATATAGTTCTTAGTTTCACCCTGAACAACGCATAGATTATACCAAGTCTAGGACATATCATGAGTTTGGATATCAATATAACAATATAATGCATACAAGAATATCATATCTAATGCCACTAACTCAAGTAAATTGAATTATATATAAATTAAGATGGAACGTCTTATCCAGATAGTAATGGCAGGAACCAACTGAATAATCACAAGAAGGATATGTATAGTAATGAAGAATTAGTTTGTTTCTAATGGTAAAAAAAATATAACAAAATATCTTTAAAAGAAAACCATAAATTATATTGTAATGAGTGGGGTCCTAGAGGGGATCCCCTCTTTATTAAACAAATAAGAGTCATAATCCATAACAAACACACACCAAATTTGTGTAATGGATGAATAAGTATTATTTAAACCTTAAAAATGCATATCATATGGAACAAAGTATAGCAATGTAATAAAATGTAATGATTATTTTCAATTAACAAGATACATAATAATGTCCCACTTTGGGACTTGCCTGAAGACAACAACTTTAAGATCTAAGTAGAGGGAAGCATGAGCTACATCAAGTTTGTCTCCTAGAATAGTCAACTTGACTAAGACATAAAATCATCACGTCATATCCTCCATGTCCATCACCTATGGGTTTGGAAGGATACACCACAAGAGACGTCGAGCTAGAAGTTGTCAACACAAATAATTCAATAAGAGCATATAAATCGAGATTGAGCATTATTATGGACAAAGGAGATGAATGAACATTATACATGCTTCTAACAAGGAGTGAAAGTGAAAAACCAAATGGATATCAAAGATAAATAAGGTATGAAAAAGATGAACTTGTCATATAGAAAAATATCAACATGTGTCATAGAAGAACAATTAGATAAATTATAGGACACAACCCATCATCAATAGTAATCAATAGGTGAGACAAACATAACACTAGTGAAGTATAAATAAACAATTGTAGTTGGGGTGCATAACTCATAACCTAATAGAGAATCACGCATAACCAAACTCAACAACATATAAATATAGGGAACATAACCTCCATCCCAAAACATGTCATGGACACATAAACTAGAAATCCAAAGGACTTATAACTCTAGGGCTACTGAATCAACAAGAAAGCAAATATTTAGAGGCAAGTGAAATTTTAGTCATAGTATGATTCCAATAAAATTTTCATCACAAAAATGGATCATGTAAGGCATCCACAAAAAATGAGAAAAATAGTTCATCTTCACAAGTTAGAGCTACATCATGAAAAAGGATGATCAAGATATAAATTTAGAGTCCAACATGTATATCCACACTTTAACAATATTGGGATATCAATATCAAAACATAATCACTCACATGGGTCAACTTCTCATAAGAGAGAGAAACGGTATATGGTAATTTGTTTCAAATGACTAAGAGACAAAAACATGGGTATTCTACTCAATACTGAAGTAAGGGGATGAAACTTACCTCAAGACATGAATCAACTATCACAGTCAAAATCCTTGATCCAAATCAAGCTCTTCCACCTAATAACACATTAGGTACTTAAATTATTAATTAAGGTTTATATTATGAAACCTAACATATTGAATTTTATTCAGATTTTTTTGGGTGATGAAAAACTATGCCATTGTATAGATTCTACTTTTTATTCATATATATATATATATATATATATATATATATATATATATATATATATATTTCTAACTTACCAATGAACTACTTAGAATTTTATAACATAACTCAATATATTGATTTATTCAAAAACAAAACAAAATACAGGCAAGGCGGCCCCACGTTGAGGTGGCCTAATGGCTACCCGCTAAGGCGACATACACATGAATGAAGACTAAGAGAAGGACACTCTCCCAACTTGAGGCAAAAAGATAGTTTTGCCCCTAGTGTAAAACAAAACAAAATAGAAAACGAAAGGCTAGAAACATGAATTTGCATGTAATCGTCTTCCTCACTAGGTACAGTGGGAACCCAAACTATTGCATCCAAAAACCTAGACCTTGTATTATCCAATCAATAGAAAACTAAGGTCAAGCGATGCCCCAGTTGCCTTCTAGGCACGAAGATGAAATAGACAAACCCAAAAACTACATATGCGATGATAGTTACATCTAGAGGAGCCTCCCACATGTCTTGCTCATGGAAGAGTTGTGATTATTGTTCAAGAGCAGACATAGGAAAATATATAGCAAATTGTAAGAGTATCCATCAAATTTGAGAGAGAAACTCAGAACCAGTTGCAATCCAAACCATAATAGTAGCAACTAAACCATGAGTTTGGATTATATAGAAAAGAAAAACCGCAAGTAACAAGGGAGAAATGCAAATACCTTGATCAACTAGAAACGCATGTCTAGGAAGATTTAAGGTGATGAACCAAAGTGCTACATAGAGTTTAGCGGGTGCATGAGGGTCAAAAGTGTGTTGGCAAACTCAAGGAAGTCTAGGGAGGCATTGTAATTGGGATAGATAGGTGTCAATCAGTTGGCAACCAACTAGGGTTGAATAAGATTATTGGGGGTTTAGAAATGATGGAGGGTTATGTATTTATAGGGGAGAAGGCTCCAAGAAGCAACAATCCCCATCAAACCTGTAAATAGGACACTCAAGAAGTCCAAAATTGGAGAGGACTCCACAACACTCGAAACCTACTGGTAATAGGGTTCAACAGATTCAGGATTCTATGAGTAATGTGAAGGGAAAGAAATAGAGGGAGTGTTGTGGAAGAAGAGAGAGATCAAGCAGGATAAAGTGAGACATAACATCATAGACAATAGGTCTCCCCAGAGAGTGACCTAGAGTCTGATCCAGATTGGGAAAGAAATAGATAATATGACATAGACTTTAGGAAAAAGTGCAAAATCAGCCAATTAAAACCAAAATCTAATATAAATAGGAGTTAAATAAATTATTATTGCCTTGAATTTATCAATCAGGATAGTTATAGTTGTCTAATTAATATGAAACTAGGTTTCCTAGAAAATTAGGACCTTTGGAATCCATTTTTAAGGTTAGATATAACTTTCAGAATTTCCTTTAATGAGTTATAATACAAATAGAGTTTAGGCTTATTATCTTTATATTTTTCATAACATTACATCATTATCATCAATGTTCATTAAATTGAGTCATGTTCACATTGATATCAAAAGGGTTATCTTACATTTGTATGCACAAATTAGTCTAATGTACTCAATTACTCATCAATATCATTACTACCAACATTAACTTATATAATATCTTTCTATTATTATCCTTTCATTATATCCCCATTTATTATTACACTTCATATATTAAGCATGAAGTACCACTATTAATTAGTATGTGTATTTAATTCCATCCAGTAAGTCATTGATCACATGTAGCCATTATATATGTATTAGTGATCCATAAAGCATATCATACATAATTAAGGATATCAATTACATATCAAGCATCATTTAGGTTATTAAAACATTGTATTATTAAGGAATCCTATATTACATGACTCCTAGTGATGCTAATGCATCACATGAGGTACCAAGCATATGTAAATCATGTTTGTTAAACAATTTTCAACTAGGGCTAGGGAAACAAGAACATCATACACAACATCACTACATTCCAAGATTAGGGTTAGCTCATAATGCATTTCATCATCATATGATGGTTTATAGCTCTTGGGTATGATTAGGGTTACATATGATCTTCGTTAGGGTTTATACATGAGTTACATCATTACATTAATATTTAATGTTCATTAATATACAAACATGTGTAATAGGTTTATGTGTATCCTTGTTAGCCAGAATCAAAGATTAGTAATGTAGAATTACATCCAAGGGATTAGGGTTTTTGGATTCAAGATTCTAGGTTTTGATATGTTACATAAATAATGAGCATGAGTACACGTGAGAGTTAATAAAAATCATGCATGAGAGGATAGTCCTCAAACATTTATATTATCAAGAGATTATCCCTAAATATTGATTTGGTAATAAATACAAAAAGAAATCCTTATAACTCATCTAATATATCACCTAATAAATCATCTCAAAAGAAGAAGCTATAACCATATTTGAGATATTCATGCTTTTATTGGATAACAACTCCTTTCCACCAAGTTATAGAACCTTCCACACAATTTTATAGCCCTATGTATCTATCCCCAAAGCACAACCAACCCCCTAGAAAATCTCTTCCACTCTCAATTTCACATCCCAAGTCCTAAACCACCATGTCGAGCCCCAAATTTCTTCTTCAATGACCTTGAGTCTGTGTTGATAATCAATTGCATATCCGACCTAATTGAGACTATGGTAAGCTTCCCTAGAACCCCTTTATCTTTCCATCATGACCAACTTAGTAGGATTTAGTTTATTGTTAGAACCCAACTCTATCTTTCCTACATGATTTTTGCAATGACTTCCTTGACCACTTACCGTCATCATTCTTTTTTTTGCTTTGTTCTGTTCACTTGCTTTCTTTGTTCCTATATGAGGTTTGTTGAGGAAATTTCTAGATCCATTTGTTCCTTGTCTATGTATTCGATCTTCTTCAATAACCAGCCATGGAGGAAGTCATTTTTGGGGGTTTGACTATCTCTTCACCCATTTCTTGAGCTCTTTGTGCCCTTTGAAGTCTTAATAACATGTTTGGATATTATCCAAGAGATGAAGAGGAAAGATACCCAATATTTTTCTATTTCATTATTTCCCAATTTCTCTTGCTGGCAAATTTGGAAAATGCCTAATTGTAATTTCTTCATTTTTCCCTATTTTATGTTTAATTTATGTCACACTAATCATGGAGGAAATTGTCATATGGTCTATATTCCATTCAAATTTCATGCGGTCTGGGTTTTGGGAGCTATTTATTTATATATAATGTCACACATCAAGTAATTCATGTGTGATGTAGGCATATCTGGTGATTTCTGACAAATTTTGCTTTTTCTATATCAATAAATAGAATTATCTTAGGTAATCTACAATAACTAATCTATAAGCTAAAAATATATAGATATATGTATATGTTTTGAAATCCTGAGATTTTACTTTATATAATAGTGTGGTTTTTGTCACCTAATTTTAATATTATATATAAGTGATTTTCATTAGAAATTTTCCTAATTGTTTTCTAAGCTAATAATATATAAGTAAAAAAATAAGCTAAAATGTGATATGGAATCAGAAAAGTATGACTTATATGATAGTGTTGATTTTATAACCTAGTTAATTTGTAATAAAAAAACACAATCTTAGGGTTCATAAAAGTGATGACATATTAACCCTATATATATATATATATTTGAAGTTGTGATGACGAACTAGGATTGACTTTGGACAACTCTAGACTTGATATGAGTTCGATTGCATCTCCTCCATTGTATATTGGGAAAATACCTATATTTTCTTTCTCTTGGTCCTTTGAGACATGCTACCCTATGAAATTTCTCTGTCTTATGATATTTTTGCTCATGTGAGTGGGTATATGTTGATATTTATCTATTGATCTTTTTAAACTATTGGATATACATATTGAACTCTAAATTTTATTTAGTTCATCTTGTTACATGATGTAACCATAATTTGTAGAATTGAACTATATTTTTCTATGTTGTGAAGTGGATTCCTATGTTTCCCACTTTTATGGTGGATAACTTATATGTTATAATTTGGTGATGGAAACTCTTATTATGACAAAACTTTCACTTTGTTCTATGTTACTATATTCTTGTTTATTCAGTAGCCCAAGAGTTACATAAGTGCTTTTAGCTTTTGGGATATTTGCCCATGTTATGTTTTGGGATGGAGGTTATGTGCCCCATACCTGGGTTATGTGGCCACCTTTATATATATATTAAAGGGTTTACTTATGTGCCATTCTCTATCAAGTTTTGGGTCATCTTCCCTAAAAACTATTATAATCACATTTCACTAGTGTTGTGTTCCTCTCACTTGCATGATAAGCTATTTAATGGATATTGTTTATGGGTTGTGTACCATAAATTATTTGATGTGCTTATGTGTCATGTGTTAATGCTTTGTTAAATATCAAGTGTATCTTTTGATTACCTTAAAATGGTTCTCTTTGATATCAATTTCGATGTTCTACTTCCTCCTTTGTTGGAAGCCTTGATAAATATATTGTTGTCCTTTTCCTAATATTACTCAATGTCTATTTATATGCACATACAACATTGTTATGTTGATAACTTACACTTTATCTTCTTTTGTGGGGTATGCTTCTAACCCTTAGGTGAATTACATGGTGGACTTGACTTGATGACTTGGACTTGGGTTATTGGAGATCACTTTTGCAACATAGACTTGAAGTATCTCTGACTTCCATCTTCTTAGTTGGTGAAGTTCGTTTGCTTCTTATAAACCCCAAGTGGGAGAGTATTATGTAAACATGTAAATTGAAAATAGTATTTATAAGTTTATCCCATTTTTCTATTTTGGTCTTTATGATATCCATTCATGAAAGATTAAATAAAATTTATCCATCCATTGCAAAATATGATGTGTGTTTGTTATGGATGATGACTCTTATTTCATTTAGTGAGGAGTGCATCCCTCTTGAGCCCCACTCTTTATAGAAATATTCATATTATATCCTTTGTTCTCACTTTGTGTCTTCTCATGTTATGGTTGATGAATCCATCTTATCTTCATAGAAAGGGACTACATGTGTACATGATGAACTCCACATACAACACGTTCTTGATGCTATGTCTGGGGTTTCCATTTCTCCTTTGACTCCTATATTCAACCTGGAGAATGGCATTCAGCCTATTGTAGTAGGCATGATTTATAATGACATTATTTCCAAAGTTGTGATAAAGGGTATCTTCTCAGATGTGGTCACTTATCTTAAGGATCATCAGTTCTATGTTGGTAGTTCGAAGGGTATTGAATCCTTTCAATGTATTATCACATGCCTTGTCCTTGGCCAAAACATTTCACCACATTCACGATGGACATCGTGTAGGAAAATATGTATATAGAATAGGCAGCGGAAACAAAAAAAATTACTACCATATTCCCCATAACCAGTGGATTGTGTCAATAACTATAAGATAGGAAGGATGGTGTTGAGGATATACCTAGTTCTGGAGCAAGTCTAATGACATCTCCTCATTGCCATGGATGCACAACCATCTTCTAGTTGCACTGTGACTCGTATGATTGTTGCGCCTCCTGGTCTGCACCATGGATTGTAGACTCAAACATCGTCGTCTGCAAAAACTCCTCTCGTCATAGACTACTGATTGATGTTACTCTCCTAGAGGCAGACAACGACCTCCCACCACTATTGAAGTCCACATAGACTGCATAGAACGCATGTCATCCTACTAGAATGGACGGGAAGGAGTTGTCCCTCCCATTGGTGTACTAGTCACCACTAGCTCTCCCACAATAATGATCCTCAGTTGTTCTCTCCCGTAGCTATCCCTCCCTAGTCATGTAGGACTTGCTTAGACTCTCTTAGTTACCACAACTAGAGAGGACAATAGTTGTTAAAGAAACTTATTATCAATTGTTTGTGTTGTAATCTGGGAATCCCCTAGTACCCCTCTATTTATAGTGGAGGCTAGGGTCAGGGTTCCTAGTATGTGCAGGAGTGGAAGGGACAAAAAGATCTTAAATTTACACAACAACTCTATAAATATCACAACATGCGCCATCCAAACCATCATCTGGCATGCCAGATAGTCATCTCGCATGCCAGATGTTTGTCTGGTACTTTCCAAGTTTTGTATATGTTTCAGTAATTTAATTCCAATTAATGCATAACATGATGTCAGCACCAATCCTTGATGCAATCGAAATGCACACCCAAATCAGACGTTTGGTGTAAATGAGGCAGTCGACTTGCACCACATGAGATGGTCATCTCGTTCAAGTGAGATGGGCATCTTACAGCCTTGGTCAGGCTAAATTCCATCAAATGCACAATACAATCAGCCTGACACTCCAAACGGTTGTCTCAACACTTGAAGTGGTCGTTTGGAAGTCCAGTCAGTTGATTTTTCATGTGAATTGAATACCTAAACACTTTAGTAATCAATACAACCATTATTCATGATCAAACTCCTCTTATAGGTTAATAACTATGTGTGTAACCCTATAGGTCCCATATCATGTTGGTAGTGAATGTCCATAACTAACTCATGACATGACAAGCAAAGAGTGATGCCTAGTTGCACACCAGTGCTACCCAAGTGAATGGAAAGTTTAGAAACAAATTCAACCTACAATCTGTGTATGGTTTTGTAGTGTTTGTATAATTCCTTTGTCACTGATATCCAAATTGAACTCGAGGCATTGAGTAGTCACCCTCTTCAACATTCAATCTTGTTTCTTGAACCAGAGTAGACTGACTGAGATATATGTAAGCTCAATATCACACATTGACTCACATTTGCATGGACATGCATTTCTTAGTCTCGCTAATCAAGAGTCCTTGTATATCATACCCATGTAGGAGGGACATCCCATCTCTATCACTAACAATCAGTCCCCATGTGTCACAATCACCCAATCATCACCTTTATAACAACCCATGTTTCAGGATTGCGTTTGATGATGTCAAAGTATACCGAATGACATGTGATGAGTGTAGTGATTTCAGGTCTAAGAACTACAAACACCACCATCACTGTGAGAGCTGTCTATGACTGGCATGGTAATGGTTTCCATGTGTGAGTCTCATAATGGGTATGTCTGATACACTATTCTCTAACATGTATCTGTGTGATTGGTTTGATATAGCCATATCATGACTAATGAGATATTGTCATCAACCAACTCACACTCTGATATGATGTCATTTTTGTCTATCAACCTTCCACAATAACAAGTGATCATGGACATAATGAGAATATATATGTACTCCTAGCATCCGTATGATCTCATTTCCTGAAGTCACGTATTTGAAGACATATGTGTGATGGAGTGGACTTTTGGAATCCTTAAATGTCAAAGACATAAATGAATTAATGTGTTTGGTTTATAATATTGGAAGTTACAAGAATTTTGATAAAGTTCGCTTGTTGATTGATACTCATATCATAATTAGGGTTAAGATGAGATGTAAGAGGACAAGAACCTGATAGTGTACATGATCTTGTCTTAATCAGGTTTGACCAAGGATATAGTTGATATCAGGGAGATGTGATGATTAGTTTTGTCTTGATCAAGGTATGCCATTACCTCTTATATACACAACCACTAGATTCCTACAAGGAACCACCAACCCAATCTTGAGGCTTCAAAGAAACTAAAACATAGCTACCTCCTCCAGGGTCTTGGGACTCTCTCTCCCTCACCCAGATGGTAGGTTCTCATATTCATATTCACATATTCAGATATAACCAACCTCTCTATGACTCTAGGGTTTGGTCCTCCCAGGACATCTTGGGTTTAACAAAACTATATGTATCATACATAAAGCAACTCCACTCATTCACTTAGCAGTAGTCTAGTTTAGGACATATCATATCACATATTTCTCATATTCCTCATATCTTGGAGTTTAGGTTCTCTGACCTTCTCCCTGTGGGTCTCACTCTCTCTGGAGTTAACCCTATAATTGGTCCAAACACTAGAGGTCCTACTTCATAAAAGAAATTGAGGCTCATGCTGACTCACAACCTTGTCTTAGTTTATCTTATCTTATCTAACAAAACATGCATACTTTCATCATCAAAGCCTATCCCAATCCTCAAAACTAAACCTTAATCCTTAAATACAAATATTGATCATCATAAACTATCTTATATCATCTATATAAGACTTACATCATATCATCAAAACTTATTCCATCTATCATATATATTCTAACAAGGCTCTAGACATCTAATCTAGAACTATTCTCTCTTCTAGACTTATGTCATTCTCTTTCACTTAGGTTGCATGACCACCTCCTACTCATACATGTGTGGGGACACATTTTTGTAATACTTACTTATATACTAAAATATTATATAGTTTTTCTCCAATAAAACAAGCGCCAGAAAAAACTATCAAGGTTCGATCTAATTGGAATAAAAAACCAAATATAGAAATGAGTGTTCCACACATAGTAGAGAGGTGTCATGAAAACTAGTGAAAAGGGTGAGAGCTTGGTGTAGACTAGTGTAGCTACCCTAGACAATGAGCACCATATGCCTAGGATTTCTCTTCCCTCAATGTATGTCATTTCCAAATAGTGCAACGTCTCATACTGATGCACTACAAGGAAAGAACAACATCTAAGGACTTGATATATAACAAGCACCAGTCTAGACCTAGTTCTCAGACATCTACGTGCTAACCTAGAGGCTAGGTCAGATCTAGTCTCTAAAGATGACTAATCTAACCCCTAAGATTTGTTTTAAGTTCAAGGTTTTCTTTAGTTTGAGTTGCATAATGAGAAAATGCCAGGCTTTGCTATTGTTCATGCTCTGATACAACCTATGACATCCCTGGATTTTCTAAAACTTATTCTGATGTGTGATGTCCAAATTGAAACCCTCACCTAAGCAAGAATCCCAATTTGAAGACCACACACTAGGCTAAGAAGAAGAAAATTGAAGGAAGTCGGAAGGAAACAACAATAGCACATGCACATGAACAATAATAAAACCATACAACACATGTTCACCATTCAACATATAATTACATAATGAATTGTTACAACATTTAATATTACATATTGAACAACAACTTCTACATATACATGTACTACCACTAAACAACATGATCTTAAGACAATAGGTCTACCTATACATTAGCTCGCCATACAACTCACAACTATCTTGGTTCTTCAAGATCATATGTCCACAACCTAAACAAAAGATTACATGTGGTACACATCAACACAATATTCAAGAATATTGTACTGAGTACGCCTATGTGTCTTTTATATACCTCTCATTACTAAGCTTGGCAATAAGATAAAACTAATACTTGGCAGTTATAAACAAATATAAGAAAAAACATATACTTGGACAAAGAAGTTCATTAACAAAAGAGAACACATATTTTAAGCTCATTTTCTATCATATATCTCGTACATCTACCACCAAGGGCTTTGATGTTATTAGGCCTTATGATCTACTATCAAAGAGTCTGAGATCATTATACATGTAATCTACTACCAAAGAGTTTGAGATCACTAATGCATTAAGGCCTTTATGATCTACTACCAAAGAGTTTGAGATCATTTACATGTGATCTACTACCAAAGAGTTTGAGATCACTTTCCAAGCACTATACTACTGATAGAAATAGTGATTTTTATGATGGATCAAATATATTATGTTTCATTTGTTCATAGCCATAAGTATGGAAAATCAAGCAAGCTATCATAGAAGAACAATCATTTAATCCAATACCATATGCCAAGTATTTTACTACACATATAACACAAGCATATTGTATAATAAGCCAAGTAAGAGGTAATGACGTACCTTGATCAAGACAAACCTAATCATCACATATCCCTGATATCAACTATATCCTTGGTCAAACCTGATTAAGACAAGATCATGTACACTATCAGGTTCTCGTCCTCTTAAATCTCATCTTAACCCTAATTATGATATGACCATCAATCAATAAGCAGACTTTACCAAAATTCTTGTAACTTCCAATATTATAAACCAAACACATTAATTCACTTATGTCATGACATAACCAAAGTTTCTAAACCCTTGTTTCAATCTTTTATGAAGGGATGATTCACCTTAGATGTTTTAAAACCTACTAACAGTGGTTGAGATATGATTATGAGGCTTTGTTTTTGGATCAGTTGCGCATAGAGTGGTGTCCTACATATGGATGAAGACCTTTTGGTTTTTACTTGAAGTAAGAGGATGGCTTACTTTTGAGGACAAAATTTCTTCTAAGATGTATATGATGTGAAAGACTAGATTTGTAGCTTAATTTTGAGGACGAAATTTCTCTTAAGGTGTGTAGGATGTGATAGAGTGGACTTTTGGAATCCTTAAATGTCAAAGACATAAGTGAATTAATGTGTTTGGTTTATAATATTGGAAGTTATAAGAATTTTGATAAAGTCTGCTTGTTGATTGATGCTCATATCATAATTTGGGTTAAGATGAGATGTAAGAGGATGAGAAACTAATGGTGTACATGATCTTGTCTTAATCAGGTTTGACCAAGGATATAGTTGATATCAGGGATATGTGATTATTAAGTTTGTCTTAATCAAGGTGTACCATTACCTCTTACTTGGCTTATCATAAAATATGCTTGTGTTATATGTGTAGTAAAATACTTGGCATATGGTATTGGATGAAATGATTGTTATTGTATGATAGCTTGCTTGATTTTCCATACTTATGGCTACAAACACATAAAACATAATATATTTGATCCATCATAGAAAGCACTATTTCTTTGGGTAGTATAGTGCTTCGAAAGTGATCTCAAACTCTTTGGTAGTAGATCACATGTAAATGATCTCAAACTCTTTGGTAGTAGATCATAAAGGCCTTAATGCATTAGTGATCTCAAACTCTTTGGTAGTATATTACATGTATAATGATCTTAGACTCTTTGATAGTAGATCATAAGGCCTAAAAACATCAAAGCCCTTGGTGGCAGATGTACGAGATATATGATGGAAAATGAGCTTAAAATATGTGTTCTCTTTTGTTAATGAACTTCTTTGTGCAAGTATATGCTTTTTCTCTGGACATACATACCAACAGACTCCCACTTGCACTTAGATCCAATCACCCATGAATCATATCCCAAGTGATCTAATATGACAATCATGCTTCTACTACAAAAGTGATTTGTCCAGGTATCAACAACATTGTTCTCAGTTGGTACTATGCAAATCTTTAAATTTCATTACAGATCTCTCATATGACATGTAACTTCCTTTGTATATACTTTGAGCATTTATGTGATCTATGTTCCTTATGTTGTGTAATAGCTCCATTGTTGTCACAATATAACTCAATTTTGTTGGTGATGCTTGGAACAACCCCACGTTCAGAGATGAACTTCATGATCCATACAGACTCCTTTGCTACATTTGATGCAACAATATACTCGGACTCTATTGTAGAATCGATAATTGTCTCTTGCTTAAAACTCTTCCAGCTTACAACTCCAATTTTAGGCAAAACATGAATCTTGATTGTGATTTGTAATCATCTTGATCATTTTGGAAGCTTACATTAGTGAAACCCTTTACCCCCAGCTCTTCCTATTCGTCATAGACCAAGAATTGATCCTTAGTTTTTTTCTAGTACTTGAGGATGTTCTTCACGTCTATCCAATGAGCATCATCTGGGTTTGACTAAAATATATTCATCATGCTTAACACATACAAGATGTCTAGACAAGTACATAACATTACATACAAGATTGATACAATTACAAGGGCATATGGAATCAAAAGCATGTGTTTCCTTTCTTCACAAGAACTGGGACATTGATCTCTATAGATGGGGACACCATGACACATAGGAAGGTTTCCTCTCTTTGAGTTCTCCATGCTGAACCGCTTCAACACTTTGTCAATGTATGTGCTTTGACTTAGTCCAATAAGCCTTTTTTGTTGGTATGTATGCCCTAAGAGCCAATCATGGGATGATTTGTGGGATACATTAAGATTGATTTGATAAAGATCAAAGGCAAGCTTCCAATTCTTTCTGGTTCATTCATATGAGATAATGATAGAATAAATCGAATGTCTAGAGAATGACAGTACTCAATGACGTATGCTTTCAGGTTCAGGCCTTGAACTATGAGATCATACAGATGAGAGTTTGTACATTCTTATTATGTCCCTAGTCGGATGTCATTGTAGAAGGTAGATAGACAACAATGACACACAAGACTAGATTGTGGTGTTGGTTGATGATAGAATCTCATTAGTCATGATATGGAGATATCAAACCAAACACATAGGTACTTGTTGGCGAACAAGTATACCAGACAGACCCACTGTGAGTTTGACACATGGAACCATGACATGGTAGTCATAGTCAATTCTCACAGTGATGGTGGTGAGTGTGATTCTTTGACCTGAAATCACTACACTCAACACATGTCGTTATGTACACTTTGACATCATCAAACGCAATCCTGGAACATGGGTTGTTATAAAGGTGATGATTGGGTGGATTTGACACATGGGGCTTTTGAGGGGTGAGTGATAGATATGGGATTTGTCTCTCCTGAGGGAGTTTGATATCCATGGACACTTGATGAGTAGGATTGAGATAGGCATGCACGCATGTGTGAATTAGTATGTGATATTGATGTCATACATATCTCCTCCAATCTTCTCTGAGATCAAGAAAGTGAATGAACATTGAAAGGACGACTATTCCATGCCTTGAGTTCATTCGGGATATCAGTGACAAAGGAATTATACATTCACTATAACATCATTCACGGATTGTAGGATTGAAAGTTGTTCTCCAACTTTCCTTTTCACTTGGGTAGCACTGATGTGCGACTTGGCACCTCTCTTTGCTTGTGAAGTCATAAGTGTTATGGACTTTCACTACCAACATGAAATGGACCTACAGGGTCACACACATAGGATTTAACCTAGAAGAGGAGTTTATCCACAAACAATGTTTAGATTGATTACTAAAGGAGTTTAGTAGTTCAATTAAATACTCAATCAGTTGATAGCTCAGTATCATAGTGTTCAAGGTGTTGGACTGATTGATTGGAGCATCAGTTTGATTGAAACTACGATTGACTGATTTGCACAGTCTGCTGCCCCAACTGATCGTCTCACTGGGTTGAACCGATCGGCTCAGGGTGGTGAACCGATCGGCTCAACTGGTGAGACGATCGACTCATGTATCATGAAACGATCGGCTCAAGTGTTGAACCGGTTGATTCATGTAACCAACCAAGATCGTTTGGAAAGTCAGAAGACTATTTTGCAAATACAATTTGTTTCACTTGTACAAATTCGATTTAGGCAAGGATTAATATTTGATTAATCAGAAACAAATTTGAAAGTCAATTTGAGTTGGATCAGGACCACGAACCGATCGGTTCAGAGCTCCAGCTGATCGGCTCAGAGCCCCAGATGATCAGCTCAGGTCCCAAACGATTGACTCATGGCATGAAATGATCATTTCAGGGTGTGAAATGATCAGTTCAGCTGGCACAGGTTGGTTGTTTTGTGGAAAACCTCAAACCCCTCTACTCCTACTTTAATCCTATATTGCCCGGGGTAGAGAACCATGTCCCATTACCCTCCTATATATATAGGGGTATTGGGGGCTTCTTAGGAAAAAAAACTCAGAACACCAGTTGCTCTACAAAGTTGTCATTCTCTTTGGTTTTGGTAAGTGAGAGAGAACCCGAGAAAGTACTACCCAATAAGGGAGGCATAGCAAGGGAAAGACAACTATAGAAAAGCAACTGGTTGCAGGAGAGTGTGTTGGTGGCTAGTACACCGACAGGAGGGTATGACTCCTTTCGATACCTTGTGGGACAAGGAGATCGGAGTTCCAGGTGGTCTGTGTGGACTACTTCAGAGGCGGGAGACTTCTGCCACTCGGAATACATCTGTCAATCCTGATAGTCTCGGTGAGACCAGGAGCTGCACAGACACCGTCCAAGACCGGAGGTGAAGACCACACAAGACGTGAGGTAATGTTGCCGAGCAAGCCTCGAGACAAGGTATGCCTCTACAAACCATCCTTTCTATTGTATAGACGTTGATGCGATTCCTTTATTTTGGGTTTGGAGGAGAATTTTTTTGTTTCTGCTGCCTTCTCTGTCTCCCCTAAAACCCAACAGTGGTATCAGAGCCATGACAACTGCTCTATACTTTAGGATTGTTGATATGATCTATTTTGGTTTGTCGCCTTTATTTATTGCATACGATACGAATAAAATTGGCTTTATGCATGTCCAATCCTAAATCTACAAAACCCAATATACATATATGATATGTAATATGAATGCACTCGATACGCGTCTCCCTTAAATGAGTTTTGTGGTGGATGTATAGTGTGGTTATGTCCAATAAACCATATGTATGTGTGCTTGGTTGAATGTGGTTGCTTACATCTCGGTCTGCGCACTGATTCCCTATCTCTTATTCCTGATGTAACTCGAGATAACTCAAGATTCCTTTCCTATCTTTGCTCCACCCGAATGTAACTTGGGGTTTCCCAATTCAAATGTAAAATAGGATAGATTTTTATTTCCTGTTATGTCAAAGAATGGAGGACAATCTGATGACAACTGAGATGATCAGTTCAAGGTGTGAACCGATCGGTTGGCGATCCAGACGACCGGTTTGAGGAGCGAGACGATCGGGTGGCGGCCATGAGGAGATGCACGACGACCAGACGAACCGATCGATGGGAGGATCCAACTAATCGGCTGGTGGCACCCAACCGACCTGCCTGATGGAGAGCCGATCAATCATGGAGATGAGTTGATCAAACCCAGTAAAGGAAAAGCACATAGTTCATCTTGTACAGGTTGCAAGTGATGTAGAACTAGATGACCATGATTCCTCTTGGCTCGAGGAATCACATTAGGATGGCCATAATCATCACTTTTATCATTTCACATGTTTTCTGTGGGATATAGCATGTATATGATACATACTATATATTGTGGTGATTGGATATGTATATGTACCTATAAAACCAAATCCCTCATTAAATATTAAAGTTTTAGATGCCTTCCAAATGTGACACACATGAAAAGCTTGATCGGCCAAGTGTGGGCACGCCCTAGCATGGTGCATTGTCTATCTCGTGGAAGCATGAAGGATGAATATGTGGGTCTGCCCTAGCAGGGTGCATATTCATCATGTTGGCTTTGGGTCGGACTTAACAAGATGACCTAGATAGGATCTAGCACCTTAAGGCATGGAGGTGATCATGGCAAGGAGTTGCACATGACATCTTTCAAGAGTTGCATATGGTGCATTTGGCAAAAGTTGCCTACATGGAAGATCTAAGTTGTGGGTGACAGCCCTAGCTGGTCCATGACTCAAAGGATTTCAGGATCTTGACCTACTAGAAGATTGTACGTTGCAATATTCTGAATTTATGGTGAGGGCTATCAATTTGAACAAAATAGTGGGTGTGATAATTAATTAAAGTCCTAATTATATCATCAACCTTTCAAATCAATAAAATAAGTCAAAATTGAGTTTTGGACTAAATTGCATATATTTCCTTTTATAGTACAAATGACAACAAACAAAAATCACTTTTCGTTGTGATTGGTCCTTGAGAAGGACAAGCTGAATGGGACTAACTTCCACGACTGGTTTAGGACATTGAGAATTGTTCTCACTCAAGAGTGAAATCTCTATGTCATGGATACTCCAATTCCAGAGGAACCTGCTCCTACCGCACCAAAGGCATAAAGGGATGCTTATAAGAAGCATTCTGATGATGCCATTGATGCAAAGTGTTTGATGTTGTGCTCCATGAACCACAAGTTGTAGAGACAATATGAGAACATGGGTGTCATTGAGATGATTCAGCATCTCAAGAACATGTATGAAGATCAAGCATGGCAAGAGAGATATGATGTCTCTAGGGCATTGTTCAAGTGTGTCATGACAGAAGGAGATCCAATTGGTCCTCACACGCTCAAGATGATTGGGTATGTGGATAACCTGACAAGACTGGGATTTCCACTGAGCCAAGAGTTGGCTACTGACGTGATACTACAATCATTGCCAGAATCCTACAGTCCGTTTGTGATGAACTACAACATGAACAACTTTGACAAGCCGTTGACAGAGTTGTTGGGCATGTTGAGGAAAGTCGAGGCACAGATGAAGAAGGACAAGCCTAAGTCTGTGATGATGATTAGCAACAAGAAAGGCAAGTCCAAGTGCAAGGGCAAGGGCAAGGGCAAGGCTAAGAAAGGTTCTGATGCTAGCCAATAGCCCAAGTCATCTTCAACTCTCAAGGCCAAGGGAGGCGTGACCAAGAGAGGCAATTGCCACCATTGTCAAAATCTAGGACATTGGAAAAGGAATTGTCCACTCTATCTGGAAGAACTAAATAAGGAGGCGATAGACGTCTCCACCTGAAGGTGTCATGAAATAAACTTGCTACACTTTTGAGGTATATGATACCAAGATATAAAGTGTAAAGCACTCAATACATGGGGCAAGTGTTGCCGCCATAGATAGGAGTACTTTAGTTTATTTTCAGCCTTAAAGGCATGTAATAGAGTTATGAACTACTATTTCATATTTGCCAATAGATAGAAACACATTATTTTTGCATATTGTATGACAATAATGGCAATTAATAAAGTTGATGTTTCTTATGGCAATGCCTTGTTTATGTTGTGGTACACGGTATGCATAAGATAAAATGATACCTAAAAGGTATTGATAACTCAAACAATCAAATTAGCATAAATCATGAGAAATTCATTACTAGTTTCCATATGATGGATAAATCTAGACTCTTTTAGTTAGAGAACCAGTAAGAGACATGAATCTCTTGGACATGATTAATCAATCTTCACTAAGGTAGTGGGAGAATGATTATCCTATTAGGTATAATACATGAGATGTATTTACATACCTATTGGAGCAAATGCTAATACTTCAAACGGTGTTTATAGAAATACCAATATGAATATCTTGAAGTGTTCAAGAATATCATAAATGAAGTACGAATTTGGTAAAGTGTTAATTCTTAATGAGATCAATGAATGAAATACTTGAACCAAATGTTTGAGATCCTTATGAGTGATTATGATAATGTATCATAGTGAGCTCATGATTAAGGCATGGTGATGTCTAAATCAAAAGGAATCATACTCTAAGGAGTTAGAAGATGATTATCAAATAACTATTTTCTTCTTAAATAAAGAATACCCCACACTAACAAAGGACATTAAGAATCACAAGGAGTTGTGAGTTCTTATATCCTTGACAGATGCACCTTGATTATCTATGTGATGAGTTGGTCATGTGATGAGTCAACTATCTAGATGAATATGAGGAACCATATTTTGAGTTATGGTTTATGACCATTACATCCTAAATGACTTCCATGTCAACCATAAGGTATGACCTTGATGGTAGCACCCATTGGGATGAAATCCATAAGTGTGAATGAGTCTTAAGCGTTAAGACACATGGATAACATTTTGAGAAGGATGATACTTGTTGATTGCAACTTAATGACTAAGAGATTTAGCATATGGATACTAAAACTGCATTCCTATAAGGAATAAAACAAGGATGTGGACGTGACACAACCTATAAGGTTTATGAATCCATTAATGAAAATAAAGTCTATAAGTTACAATGAACTAATTAATGTGATTGATTGAGTACAAGCAACTCAGAATTGTGAACTTCACTTTGATGATATAGTCAAAGGGTTTGACTGATATGACAAAGAAAAGGAGAGATCTTTGATTTAGTGGGAGTGTATTCACATTCCACATGTTGATGAGAAATGGAAATGTTCTAGAATGGAAATCCAAAGTGGAAATTATCTATAGGGAAGGTAGAGATGTTTCCTACGTGATAGGAATAGAGATCTATAGAGATAGTTCTCAAAAACCTCTTGACCTGAAAAAAGAGAGCATACATTGGCCATCTACACTGAAGGGTTCAGTGTGCATAGATTAAGTGGAAGAAAACTTGTCCATGTTACATGGAGTTGGTATCCCAAGGCCAAGTGTCCAATTCTTATGAAGAATGGGAACACTAAGAATAGATATGGATCTAACATGTATGTAATTATCCCATTATCTTGCATATATAGGACATAGCAAGAATAAAATGCATACATCATCTTGTATGTAGGACATGACAATATGATATGCTCATCCTGATAACTCGTATGTGGGACATGACGAGTGGATGTATGTGTAGTTCCAATAAGAGTTATTGGAATACCATAAGAACTTGATAAGTACTTGAGAAGTACTAGTTCTATGGAAATTAGGAAGGGCTCACTATAAAGAGTTACACTGATGCGAACTTATGAAAAAGGATAGAAAATTAATCACAAAATATATATATGGAATATATAAAAGTGAATGTTTGGCGAATAATGGAAACGTTCCAATAAATTTGTTTTAAAAGGAAATGTTGAGTACCCGTGTGTTAAAGAACAACAGTGGATACTATATGGATCTAGGAGTTCATAGAGATGAACTTAAAGTCATTTCGGTCATTGATGACAAGTTAGGATCACTTGGTCATGCAATGTGGCTAAAGGTTAGCAAAGGAATACTAGATCACATATTACGACAACTCCATCTCATACGTGTGACATACAACGAAGAGATGAGAGACATGTAGTTAATACCGACTTTGGCAAGGTGTTTCCGTAACTCACTATGTTAGCACTAGAGCACAGTAACATGTGGGACATCTTTGAAGATCACTAAGAATATGATTCAAGGGTGATTGGCTCATAGTGCAAGTGGGAGTCTGTTGGTATGTATGCCCTGAGAGCCAATTATGGGATGATTGGTGGCATACATTAAGATTGATTTGATAAAGATCAAAGGCAAGATTCCAATTCTTTCTGGTTCAGTCATATGAGATAATGATAGAACAGATTGAATGTCTAGAGAATGACAGTACTCAATGATGTATGCTTTTAGGTTCAAGACCTGAACGATGAGATCATACAGATGCTAAGAGTTTGTATATTCTTATTATGTCCCTTGTCGGATGTCATTGTGGAAGGTAGATAGACAACAATGACACACAAGACTAGATTGTGGTGTTGGTTGATGACAGAATCTCGTTAGTCATGATATGGAGATATCAAACCAAACACATAGGTACTTGTTGGAGAACAAGTATACCAGACAGACCCACTGTGAGTTTGACACATGGAACCATGACATGGTAGTCACATTCAGATCTCACAGTGATGGTGGTGAGTGTGATTCTTTGACCTGAAATCACTACACTCAACACATGTCATTGGGTACACTTTTAAATCATCAAACGCAATCCTAGAACATGGGTTGTTATAAAGGTGATGATTGGGTGGCTTTGACACATGGGGCTTTTGAGGGGTGAGTGATAGATATGGGATTTGTCCCTCCTGAGGGAGTTTGATATCCATGGCCACTTGATGAGTAGGATTGAGATAGGCATGTACGCATGTGTGAATCGGTATGTGATATTGATGTCATACATATCTCCTCCAATCTACTCTGAGATCAAGAAAGTGAATGAACGTTGAAAGGATGACTGTTCCATACCTTGAGTTCATTGGGATATCAGTGACAAAGGAATTATACATTCACTGTAACACCATTCACGATTGTAGGATTGAAAGTTGTTCTCCAACTTTCCTTTTCACTTGGGTAGCACTGATGTGCGACTAGGCACCGCTCTTTGCTTGTGAAGTCATAAGTGTTATGGACTTTCACTGCCAACGTGAAATGGACCTGTAGGGTCACACATCGTAATGCACCCCGCTAGGGTGGAAACTACACTATCACCATCACAATTCCATGAGATAGATGGTGTACAATGCTAGGGTGTAAACTAAGCGAGGTCTATTAAGCTTTTCATGTGTGCTGCTTTTGGAAAGCATCTAAAACTTAATATTTTAGTTGAGGGAGTTTGTATAAATATATATAGTTTATCCAATCACCACATATATAGTATGTATCATATACATGCTATATCCCACAATGAAAAACATGCAATATTCAAAAGTGATGGTTATAGCCAGCCTAATGTAATTCCTTGGAGCCACAACGAATTACTACAATCTAGGTCTACATCATATCCAAAAACCTATTGTTGATGAAGATCCATGCTTGCCAGTCTGGGTTGACTGATTCAACCCTTGAACCGGTCAGATTGCCTCTTGTCCGGTCAGTTGGTCACCTCTAGTCAGTCGTCTGGATCCTCCAGATGATCGATTGATCATCATATAATTGATCGTTTACCTCCTCTAAATGGATGATTCATCTAGTCCTTTGGGCTCCTGGTCGTATCTCCAGTCGGTCGTCTCGGCCCCATAAGACGATCATCTCAGACCCTCCAGTCAGTTGGGTTGGCTCCTCTATGCATTAGGTTGGCATATTTCTTCGTCAAAATAAGAAATTAAACTATCCTACTATTACATGATTATAGAGAAACCTTGAGTTACATTAAAGGGGAGGAAAGGTAAGAGAGAATTAAATTTACATTGGGAAGAAAAGACAGAGGCTTGCTACGCAGACCGAGATAAATAAGATTAAACAATCACACAACCATGAACAGATAATAGGGTTTATTGGCCATTACCATGCTACACATCCACCATCAAAACTGCTTTTAAGCCGACACATGTAAATTCCATATATACATATATATATATATATATATATATATATAAGTTTGGGATTTTGTGTGGTATTTGATTGGACATATTTATTCGCATCACATGCAATAAATAAATGGAAAAACCAAAATCTGATCATATCAGTTATCCCATAATATCATAAATTGACGTTGTCTTTGATACCACCATAAGGAAATATGACTACAGAATAGGCAGCAGAAACAAAAAAAATTACTATCCTATTCCCCATAACCAGTGGATAGCGTCAATAACTATAAGATGGGAAGGATGGTTTCAAGGATATACCTGGCCCTAGAGCAAGTTTAGTGACATCTACTCGTCGTAGAAGATGTGCAACCATCTTCTAGTTGCAATGGGACTCGTTTGACTATTGTGCCTCCTGGTCTGCACCACAGACTGCAACCTCAAACATCATCATCTACAATAGCTCCTCTTATCACAAGTTGTTGGTTGACATTTCCCTCCTAGTGTAAAAAGATGGCTTCCCGCCTCTAGACAAGTCCACACGGACCGTCTAGAACTTATGTCGTTCTACTGGAATAGATGGTAAGGAGTTATCCCTCCCATTGGTGTACTAGTCACCAACTTGCTCTCCCACAACAATGATCATCAGTTGTTCTCTCCCATAGTTATCCCTCCCTTGTCAGGTAGACTTGATTGGGCTTTCTTGTTTACCACAACTATAGAGGACAATAATTGTCAGAGCAACTAATTCTCAATTTTCTATGTTGTGCTCGGGAAAACCTCTAGTGTCCCTCTATTTATAGTAGAGGCCAGGGTCAGGGTTCTCAATTTGTACAGGAGTGACCAAAATATCTCAAATTTTCACAACAATTTTGGAAATTTCACAGCCTGTGGTAGCCGAACTAGTCATCTAGAATTCCAGATGATCGGCTCACATGCTATCTGATCATCTAGATCAGTCCAGACAGTCATTTGGTACTTTCCCAATTTTATACATGTTTCCGCAATTCAATTTCTATTAATGCATAACATGACGTCAGCACCAATCCTTGATGCAATTGAACTGCACCCCTGAACCAGTCATTTGGTGCAGACGAGATGGTCATCTTTCACCACAAGAGAATTTTGTCTTGCTCAAGTGAGATGGGTGTCTCGCAGACCAAGTCAGGCTGAATTCTATCCAATGCAAAATACAATCAGACTGACACTCAAAATGGTTATCTCAACACTTGAATCGATTATTTGGAAGTCCAGTCAGCTGATTTGTTGCATGAATTGAATACCTAAACACTTTAGTAATCAATCCAATCATTATTCATGATCAAACTCCTCTTCTAGGTCAAGACCTATGTGTGTGACCCTATAGGACCCATATCACGTTAGCAGTGAATGTCCATAACTAACTTATGACATCACAAGAAAAGAGTGATACCTAGTCATGCATCATTACTACCCAACTGAATGGAAAGTTGGGGACAAATTCAACCAAAAAACTGTGTATCGTGTTGCAATGTTTGTATAATTCCTTTGTCACTAATATCCATATTGAACTCGAGGCATGGAGTAGTCACCCTCTTCAAAATTCAATCTTGTTTCTTGAACCAGAGCAAACTGTCTGAGATATAATATTACATATTGGCTCACATGTGCATGGTCAGGCATTTCTCAGTCTTACTAATCAAGAGGCCTATGATATCATACTCCTATAGGAGGGATAAATGCCATCTCTATCAATCACAGATCGTCCCCATGTGTCATAGTCACCCAATCATCACTGTTATAACAACCCATGTTTTAGGACTGCGTTTGATGATGTCAAAGCATACTGAAAGACATGTGATGAGTGCAGTGATTTTAGGTCTAATAACCACAAACACCGTCATCACTATGAGAGCTGACTATGACTACCATGATAATGGTTTCCATGTATCAGTCTCATGGTGGATCTGTCTCAGACACTATTCTCTAACATGTATCTGTTTGATATAGCCATATCATGACTAATGAGATTCTTTCATCGACCAACTCACAGTCTAGTCTTATGTCATTGTTGACTACCAACTTTCCACAATAACAATTGATCAGGGACATAATGAGAATATATATTTACTATTAACATATGTATGATCTCATTTCCTCAAGTCACATACTTGAAAACATATGTCATTGAGTAATATTATTCTCTAGACATTTATAATGTTACATCATTATCTCATAATTGTATTAAACAAAATAAATTGGAATCTTGCCTTTATTTACTAATCAAATCAATTACAAGTTTTGCCATTATAATCATGATATGATTGGCTCTCTGGGCATACATACCAACACATTGTTGATTTTTGTATTTTCTATAACATGGTTGGTATATCCACTTATTTTAGGAGGTTTTTCCGCAATGCCTTGCAAGTGCACATTGGGTGGAGTTTTCTATAGTTCTTGGGATCCACTCTATGTGGATCAGGGTGAACCTCTTCTCTTCATATATGGTGTTGAAAAAGACATCCTTTGGGGGCTGTTATTTTTTTGTTTGTTATCCATCCTCTTGTCTTACAACTACAGGATGAATCCCACTTGAACCTTCTTATTTTTTATCTTGATGATGGTACCAACATAGGTGATAGAGAGGTTTCTCTAGTGTTTTCTTGAATCCTAGCTCAAGGCCCACCCTTTGGTCTTCACCTAACTACTAAAAATATTGAAATATTTGTGCCTTTTCTAAATCTAGGTGTGATCATGTGACGTCCCCCAATTTCTATGTACTTTCCATAGTGACATTCATAGATATGCGTGCACTCATATCTATAGATGTCAAAAGGGAAAATATAAGAAATTAAGGTAGTCAACTAAAGATAGAGACTGAGCCAAGATCAAATCCACATCATCATATAATGCCACATGAACATTCATTCATAAGGATAAATAAAGTCATTACATATGGAGAGATAATATTGTTCTAGAGAAAAATAACTTTATTACATAGGATCTCAATCATCCTCAACAACAACTAGGAAAAGAAATAAACTAACATCTAGCAAGAAATGAGATAAGAGGAATAGGTCTATCTAATATATCCTCCATGCTTATTATTTGTGTCTTCAGGTACTTTGAGCATACATTTCACTTTGTTGTCAATTATTCCTTGCACCTAGAAAATACGAGAAACAAAAACATCAACAAAGTTGGTACGTGGTAAAGGTTACACTAATAAGGTTGCATAAAGGAAAATATTTGAAAAAGAAGGAAAGAGATATAAAACCATTTCTTAAGGCGAAAATCAAGTAAACACCCTTTTTATTACATTCATTTTGATGTGGTTGTACTACACCTATTGCACTTGACTTACATCTAGTGTGGGCAATAGAATATCATCATACATCTAACATGGGCCAAGGAATCATACATCCATGTTAGGCAACATACATCCACACCAGGCTATGTGCTCTAGTAGCTACAACCCATCATAATCATTTATGTTTCTCTTAAATTTGGCGAAGTATAACTCATACTAGTTCAACTAAGAAATCATATCCAAATATGAACATTCAAGGTATTACATAGCATAGGCAACCAAAAATCTAGTCTTATACTTATAAGACCACATACCTGCTTGTTTAGATCAGATATCCAAGAATTTAGAATCAACAAGAAATAAGTCACCCTGCACAGAAAGCAAGGGTACAATATTACAATTGGTCCATGTGACCAAGGCTAAGAAATGTTCTTAGGTATCATTATTTTTATGCTATCTAATTCTTATTAGGGATTATTCATCTTTTATTTGGGTCTTGAGACTATATCAGGTCTGATCCATCATAAAACAGTTTGATTAAAAGATAATATTTAATTATTCAATTAAAAGATTTCCATAAACTAGGGTTTCTAAGATGGTTGGATAAAAAGGGAAAGCAACCCTAAATATATTAATCATTCATAACATCAGGGTTCATTTAAGGATTCAGGACCAATCATGATCAATAATCATCATCTAGTGATATTAAATTTTGTTATAAAGATATACCTTTAATTTCATGTAGAAAGAGAAAACTAGATCTAGGGTTTCTTCTAATACGTTGGTCATTTATCAACTTAGAAAAGTATATCGATTTAATTAGAAATCAGGGTTTCATCTAGGGTTAATTACACCTTAGAAAGGCATACATCATCAAGAAAAACCATTATTAATAATTAATTGTAATTAAGGAAGCCATTTAGGCTTTAGGCAACTATTATTGAAACAGGCAATGGATATAGGTCTAGATCATATTTTATTTGGATAGAAAATGTTTTTTGATCAAAATGGTATATTTGTTCATCATTTTCGGATAATCCTAGCATTTTCTAGAATTTTTCTAAGATTAATCATTTCTTAGATAAAAGAAAAATAAAAAGGTAGGGTTTTACCTTGATCAACGGCTGGATCCATGTGGATCGATGGCTCTCGTTAATCCAGGATTTATGAGGGATGGATTCGGCTCTCGTTGATCCTCCTCTTCTTAGCTGGCACACGAGCAGGTCACCCGGCAGCTCCAGTGAGATTCCTCTCGCTTCCTGGTAGAGATGGAGAGCAGATGAGATGTCGGTCGCGTTCGTGAACTCATGTCGAATCCAGACAGCCTACTGGTGCATCGTGGCTCCCTGTAGAACTCCATGTCGCTGCGTCCCTGGAGGAGGTTTCCGGAGAGGGGGAAGTTTGAGAGGAGGGAGGATTTTAGGAACTCAGAGCTTCGATGGGAAGCACCGAGGGGGCTCAGCGAGGATGCTGGTGAAAAACCACTAGAGGGGGGGTGAATAGGGTTTTAAAATAATTTAACAATAATTTAACTCAAACAACCACAAATGAGAAACCAAGAAGGAGACAATGGGTTTAGAGTGGTTCCAACCTTAGCAAATACTAAGGTTGTCAGTCCACTACCCGGTTGCTTACCCAACCGGGATTTTGAAAGTATCAATTTTATTACCTTCACAAGGAATTACACAAAATACAATACTTTCTTACACCCCTTGAACAGCCTTCACTTGAAGTAGATGCACCAACCCGAGGTAGCCTTCTTGAAGTAACTCCAAGCTCCCCCTTGAAGTAGCCTTCCTCTTTAGAAGTAACCTCCCATTGCACCAGCCTTCTTGAAGTAGCTCAAGGTCCCCTTCTTCACCAAGAAGATCTCCAACCTCTCCAATCCACAGCCTCCAACCTAGGAGTATCAAGGAGAGTACAAACAATAATAGTGAACAAGAAAGGAAAATGGAAATTACAACTTATCCTTTGAAGCACAAGGCTTGATTTGCCTATATCAAGCGTGTAGATCTCCTAACCAATGTGTATGGAATTGTGATTGTTGTGGATAGGAGATTCTAGCCTATAGGACACGAAATTTTAGCTGAGAGAAGAAATAGTCAATTGTCAATATGCTCAATTTCTCACAAATAGGTTGCTCAATGTAGGTGTATGCTCAAAGATTTCTCAAGTGTAAAAACAAGTGAGTTTAGGTGTCCTAAGGCATGTCCTATTTATAGGAATGTCCTACAAGTGCTTAAGGACGTTCTAGACACTTTCTAGGGGTTTCTAAGTGCTTAACTAGCCGTTAGGTATAAGTTAGTTGCTTTAACAATGGCTAGTTAATTAATTCTGCAGTTGCTGTCAGAGTCCATCTCGGTCGAGAAATGGTCGACCGAGACACCTACTCGGTCGAAGTTTTGTCGACCGACAGGCTCTCTGGATCAAGTGTTTTGCAACGTTTATCTCCAACTGCCAACTACCTTGTCAGTTGTGTCTAACGGCTACTTGGGTCTTTCTCGGTCGAGAAGTTTGTCGACCGAGAGTGTCTCGGTCGAGGAGTTTGTCGACCGAGATTGACCCTGTTTCAATCTTTCAATTAAGGCACTAAGCGTGTGTATGAGTGTGCATATGTGACACTATTGAAGGGGATGACCTATCTAAATGTGGTGTTTAGCTAGGGAAGATCTAACGCTTGATTTACATGAAGTATAAGTACTTGTACATTATATATTTGTACAAGTTTACAATTGATTACATTTCATGACATTTATAATCATTCAAGCATATAGATTCCCTAGTGCTTTGTCATCCACCTTATTCCTGCAACACTCAAGTAGCACATTAGATCAATAAGAATGAAATGTTTGTCATTATCAAAACAAAGGGATTTACATATGTCCATTTAGCCAACAATCTCCCCCTTTTTGAAGATGACAAATATTTCCTAAATATAAAATAAGAAAATATAAAATATGTGAGTTTCATACCTGAAGATTACCTTTGTAAATTTCTTCTCTTGTTTATAAAATGTGTTCTTATTATTCCCCATGAATTATGGAACATGAAATCCAATTCTTTAGGGAATATAGAACTTTCAATGTAAAGCCAAGAGTTTATGAAACTCATTGATTGAGTTTTGCACAATTACTAAGTTTTATATTTATTTCTCCCCCTTTGTCATTTCAAAAAGATATCCGTTAAAAACAAACATTTGTGAGTCTTTTAGTAATTATTCAATCACTTGTAAAGGATATTAAATCTTGATGGTGATAGAGAAAACATTGTAAGCTTAGAGTATATGAAAAGTATTGCTCCCCCTTAAATAGATGTCCCTCTTCAATAGATGGTCAATTTAGCCACAATTTTAAATTTCAGGTATTTGCAAAGATTTCATCCTTTTTGATTTATGACATATTTATTACTCCCCTTACTTTGTATACTCTACTAGAATAGTCTTATAAGCTATGTTCAAATGATGCCATAGAGAAATATCCATTATAATCAGTAAAGATAACCGATTCATTATAATCATGGAATTATTACAATCATGCAAAGATAACCAAATCATGTAAAGATAACCATTTCATTACAATCATGCAGAAATAACCATTTCATTACAACTAATACAACGGACACTCCAAATCTCACTGGATAGACTTAAGTATTACATCAATATCAGGGTCTTTTCCAAGAAATGGCTCAGCTCCATAATACTTGACTAAAGTTTGCCACTCCAAAGCACCTGTCTTGGTTAAGGCATATGCTTCCAAGAAGGTAGGAACAAGATCAAAGAGGAAATGAGCAGCAATGTCTTGTAGTTGTATTGAGGAAAACTGAGTATGTGTGAGATCTGTAGATGGTGGAGGTGGAGTTTGGTAGTAGTTGTAAGAGGGATTATATGGGTTGAGCATGCCAGGATTTAAAGAATAAGGATATTCATCTGGTTGATTTGGAGAGAGGGTTTGCATCCTTTGATTTAGGTAGGTCATGGCATGGTGGCTATAATCTAATTGTCTGCTTAGATGATATTGTGACCCAGCAACATAGGTTAGGGTGTTTTGGATGGGATCATAGGATGGGTTAGTAGGAGGAGGTGGTTGTGGTATGTCTTGACTAGATGTCTCACCTTCCGTCCTAGCCCTCTTGTGACCGAAATCAATTCCCATCTTCTCTACTATGTTTTTGCTTATTTTTTGTGGTCTTCTTTCCCATGTGTATCACATGTCCTCAATTTGTGTCTTAAGAAAGTGTTGAGTGATTTGGCATACAAAATCAGCATATGGGGGATTGCCAGAAAACTCAAGCATGTTCTTAAGGATGATGCGGATAAAATTTATGGGAATATGTTTGATAATGGCATAAATATGCGAAAGATAGGGACTTCAGACTTGTTTGCTCTAGGATGTATGTTTGTGGAAACAATAAGGTTGACAATCTTGGCTGTAGGTTTGAGATTAATGGCATAGTAGGTACCCCTATCTTCGTGACAAGTTGTATTAGATTGAAAAATGGCTCGTTTAATGTCACTAAGACTGACGGTATTGTCACCTTGGGAAAATGTATTGAGTGGATTTCCAGTGGTAAGGTCAAGAGTGTCTTGATATTCATCTAAGTCGATGTTGAGCATGTCAAGAATATCCTCCTCAGTAAATCGAAAGCTATGCCCATTGACCATAGAGTAGAAGAAGTTATTTTCATTTTCAGAATGGGAGATTAGGTTTGCATAGAACTCATTTACCACTTTGGAAGAGTAGGAAGGGAAGGAAGGGTTAAGAAATTCTTTCAAATTTTGCACCTCAAAGAGATCCTCCAGGTCGACGATGCTGAGGAAGTCCATGATGTCAACTGGTCGTCGTAGAAGAGGAGTTTTGGAGGAGAGCCTAAGATAGCGATCACCAGCATCTGCGTTGACGAAGGGGATGTCGTTGATGATCGTCAATGGTGGGGAAGCCGCCCTTCCTTTCCTGCCAGCAACTTTCTTCTTTCCACGTGTAGATGATGAAGCCATTTCTTTGCTTTAAGGTGGAGAAGAAGCAAGAAAGTCTTGGGGATGAAGAAGCTAAAGAATTTCACAAAAATGCACTAGAGAGAAGCTATGGAAGTAAGAATATGAGAGTGTGAAGCAATGACCCATTTTTGGTCCTTTTTATAGCAATTCAGTGACCAGGTCGGTCGACAATTTGTCGACCGATCAACCGCAACGGTCATATCCCAGACGCGCCACTCGGCCGCCCAACGGTTGACTGGTAACGGTCATAAACGGTCGGATTCCAACGGTCATATCCCAACGGTCAATTCTCAGTCGAGCAATTGTCGACCGACATTCGCTCGGTCGAATAATAGTCGACCGAAAGTGTGCCTGGGTTCTGCAGATGTAATTTTTATTTGAAGTCTGTCGGTCAAAAGAGATAGGCTAACCGGGATGTTTTCGGTCGAGGAATTCGTCGACTGACAAACTTACTATGAATGAATTTTTAAGCTGATTCTAAATGTAGATGATAGACTAAATTTGTAGAGCATACATATGTTCTCTAAGGGAGTAATATTGTGATTATTATCACCAATATTTGATCAATTTTATGGTCATAATCTTAATTGGTCTTTTCATCACAATTTTTATATAGAGAATGATATTCAAATAATTATTGTGCCAAACTTATTTTAGGTCACCTTTGACTACGACCAAAGCGCCCCTTGATTTTAACCAAGAGGTAATGTTTTGCAGATTTCCAATTTGAACATTCATATGTCTGCATATAACTCGATTAAATATCAATTTGAGACATTTTGAGTGATACTTAATATGAAGATATCCGTCCAAATTCTCCTAGAATATATGCTTTATTGTAGGTAAATATCAAATTCAATTTCTTCTTGTACCCTTATTTTTATATAAGATTCTTGAAAGCAGGAATAATATCTCAAGTTCTTATAGATGCCATTTGAGAAAAAAATTTATCTTATGTGTTGCAAGCATTTAGAATTCTTTTTCATATCACAAATGAATCATTTTTCTTGCCTATGTATCATCAAGAATCCATTCATACAATAATCATTATCTATTGTAACATAGCATCATCTTTATGAGCTGAATGATAAAATAGTGAAAGCATATCCATGATGTAATGATAGAACAATAAAAGCATATAATGATAATTCCATGAAATACCATGATCATTTAAACTAGATGTCATAACACATGATTTCTATATGAATAGACCAGGAAATACAAAATCATGTGAATAAGAACAGTAATTTCTTTTTATTAAGTTAAACATGATTTTCAATTTTAACTTATTTAGAGGATCAATCGAATAAATCTCATTTATATTTATATGTTTTTCAGAAATGGTCTTCAACTTGTTTTGCATGTAAAATCAGTCATTAACAATAAATAGATAGCAATTTGATCAATTGAAAATACATTCAGCAGATTTATTTTAGATTTGACAACAGAGACCGGATCGTTCGATCATTTCTCGACCGACTGTTGTTCTCGATCGACAGATTCTCGACCGAGAAAGGTTTTGTACTGTTTTCAGTAAGAAAAGAATTATATATATATCCAAGTTAAATATTTAGATACTTGAACTAATTTGTTATGCCATTGAGTTGAGATAGACATAGAAATATGCAACTAAGGTCCTTGGTCATATCTCAACTTAATTACGTTCATTTAGTTTGGCGGTTTTGGAACCCAAACTAACTCGACATACTTTTTCTTATAAGGACATGAAAAAGAATAGTGACCAAGGCGCAAACAATAATGACAACATATAGAATCAACCTCATATCTCTTTCTATGAGTTTGGTCTAGGTTGTTCTTGGGTATATATGTATTTGTGCCTTTAGGTATAGATTGATGTGCTTGTGTCTTTCTCCAACTATGTTTATGATGAGATTTTCCCTTAGGCTTGTAACCTAGTCCTCTCCTTCCAACTTGATGGTAAGAATCATTTAAGATTTGATCAAGAATGCCATTATTATTTAGACTACTAACTTTTTGTTGTAACTTAGCAATCTCATCCATTCTCTTCTTGATGTCTAGTTTTGCTTGATCTAGATTAGATGATAACGAATTTCTTTCTTTGACAATAGTGTCATAATCTAGATGGGTGCACAAGATGGGTTGTTTTTGAAGATCGTTCACTTGTGTTTGCAAATTAATCTTTTCTAAAGAAAGAAGATTGCAATCTGCCTCTATAGATTTTATCTTAATATCATGATCTTCAATGATCTTTTTAAGATCTTCATTTTCAGATGTAATAGCAAGAAGCTTAGCATTTAATTCATCATTTGCTTTATTAGATTTCTTTAATTTCTTCTTGCACTCAACATATCTATTATGTGTCTCTTCAAGACTAGCAACTAGTTCTTCTTTAGATAAATAAAAAAGACTTACCTCTTCTTCTTCTTCACTAGTTGTAGCAATAAGACAATCTTTGTGCTCATCTTCCTTCTTTGATCTCCATGGGAAGCTAGATGTTGTGTGGCTTGTTCCTAAGCACCAATTGCAACATGTTGTAGATTTGTCCAGGCTGCACCTTTTGTTGCAGTTGTAATCACCATCACCCTCCATTCTTCAAGACCTGGTTAGGGTTCCTTGAAGCCTGCTCTGATACCAATTGAAAAACCACTAGAGGGGGGGTGAATAGGGTTTTATTATAATTTAACAATAATTTAACTCAAACAACCACAAATGAGAAACCAAGAAGGAGACAAAGGGTTTAGAGTGGTTCCAACCTTAGCAAATACTAAGGTTGTCAGTCCACTACCCGGTTGCTTACCCAACCGGGATTTTGAAAGTATCAATTTTATTACCTTCACAAGGAATTACACAAAATACAATACTTTCTTACACCCCTTGAACAGCCTTCACTTGAAGTAGATGCACCAACCCGAGGTAGCCTTCTTGAAGTAACTCCAAGCTCCCCCTTGAAGTAGCCTTCCTCTTTAGAAGTAACCTCCCGTTGCACCAGCCTTCTTGAAGTAGCTCAAGGTCCCCTTCTTCACCAAGAAGATCTCCAACCTCTCCAATCCGCAGCCTCCAACCTAGGAGTAGCAAGGAGAGTACAAACAATAATAGTGAACAAGAAAGGAAAATGGAAATTACAACTTATCCTTTGAAGCACAAGGCTTGATTTGCCTAGATCAAGCGTGTAGATCTCCTAACCAATGTGTATGGAATTGTGATTGTTGTGGATAGGAGATGCTAGCCTATAGGACACGAAATTTGAGCTGAGAGAAGAAATAGCCAATTGTCAATATGCTCAATTTCTCACAAACAGGTTGCTCAATGTAGGTGTATGCTCAAAGATTGCTCAAGTGTAAAAACAGGTGAGTTTAGGTGTCCTAAGGCATGTCCTATTTATAGGAATGTCCTACAAGTTCTTAAGGATGTTCTAGACACTTTCTAGGGGTTTCTAAGTGCTTAACTAGCCGTTAGGTATAAGTTAGTTGCTTTAACAACGACTAGTTAATTAATTCTGCAGTTGCTGTCAGAGTCCATCTCGGTCGAGAAATGGTCGACCGAGACACCTACTCGGTCGAAGTTTTGTCGACCGACAGGCTCTCTGGATCAAGTGTTTTGCAACGTTTATCTCCAACTGCCAACTACCTTGTCAGCTGTGTCTAACGGCTACTTGGGTCTTTCTCGGTCGAGAAGTTTGTCGACCGAGAGTGTCTTGGTCGAGGAGTTTGTCGACCGAGATTGACCCTGTTTCAATCTTTCAATTAAGGCACTAAGCGTGTGTATGAGTGTGCATATGTGACACTATTGAAGGGGATGACCTATCTAAATGTGGTGTTTAGCTAGGGAAGATCTAACACTTGATTTACATGAAGTCTAAGTACTTGTACATTATATATTTGTACAAGTTTACAATTGATTACATTTCATGACATTTACAATCATTCAAGCATATAGATTCCCTAGTGCTTTGTCATCCACCTTATTCCTGCAACACTCAAGTAGCACATTAGATCAACAAGAATGAAATGTTTGTCATTATCAAAACAAAGGGATTTACAGATGTCCATTTAGCCAACAGCTGGAGAGGTCGGATTGGTGCAAGAAGCACTGATGGTATCAGGCGGTGAAGGTGTCTGGAGGTTGATGAACGTGGACTAGGGGAGCAGTACTCGGGGTGTCGATGCTTGCAATTGAGGATGCGGGATGGTTAAAGGGGGAATGGCGGAGCTAGTGGATGCCTTATATAGGCATGAGGGAGGCTAGGCGATGAAGCCCTAAACGCTCCGCCGCCAGAGTGAGAAGGTCAGGATGGTGGGAAGTTGGGAGGTTGCAACATCGCATGAGACTTAGTCAAAGATGGTATGGTTGACCACGGATTCGCAAGACAAATCTATCTATTCAAATGAAGTTCGAGAAAAATGGGTGAGGTGGCCTCTGGCTGGAGCTCAGGCTTGAACTCTTCAGCCTGCCCTTTGCGGGAGGTAGAAGATGGGTCCTGGACCCTTGGATCCAGCGCATCTCTGTGGCCATCAGATTGTGTGGCTGAGGATTGGCCCTCCACCAAATGATCTGTGCCCAACCTAAAAATGGGCTGTGTGACACATCAAAGGGTCAAATAAGCACAAATGTAGGTCCTAGGTCATAAGAAGGTGATTTATTTACTCAAAATTAAATTGGCCGAAATTCTAGATTGGTAAACCCAATTCTAATGAAATTTGAGGTGTAGCTTCAAAAGTTCATTATGATATAAATTTGAAATCCAAATTCAAATATTTGATATGTTCATTTACTAAATACACTAATACATGTATTTTATCATCATAGCATACTAAGCTTTGCATTTTGTGACACATATTTGTTCAATTGAGTGAGGAAAGTATATGAGGGTATTTTGGTCAACAAATTTGATAATAAAACTTTTAAGAGAGAGAAATATAATAAAACTCACTTTGTCACATTCTCCCCTCCTTTTAAGAATTTTTCCCTCAAAATTAAAGCAGCCTGAAAGAGATGTGGATATTTCCGCTTGACTTCAGACTTGAGCTCCCATGTAGCATCGGTTTGATCATGGTGGCTCCAAAGAACTTTCACCATATCTATACGCCGATTATTGTGAAGCTCCTTTGTCATTAAATCAAGGATTTTGACTGGTGATTCAGCATAAGACAGATCATCTTTTAGCTTGAGAGGCACATGATTCAAAATGTGACTGGGGTCCTTGACATAAGGCTTCAGACTAGACACATGAAAGATATTATGCATGGCACTATACTGAGGTGGAAAAGCAAGACGATAGGCACATTCCCCAACCCTTTCAAGGATCTCGAAGGGTCCCACATAACAAGGACTGAGCTTTCCCTTATTCTTGGCCAAAGCTCGAATAGGTCAGATCTTCAAAAATACATGATCACCTTCCTTGAACTGACGTTCCTGTCAGCGAGCATCTGCATATGATTTCTGCCTATCCTGTGATCGATTCATTCTTTTCCTAATCAGTGCAACTTTATCTGCATACAGCTACATCTCCTCAGATTTCATCAAGGTGTGTTCTCCGACATTGTCCCAATGTAATTGAGATATGCACGGTCAGCCATAGAGAGCTTTGTATGGTGGCATCCCAATACTCACCTGATAGCTATTATTATAGGCGAACTCAGCTAAAGGCAGGTTATGGTCCCACGAGCCTTCCCAGTCAAGCATACAAGCTCGTAGAAGATCCTCCAAAATCTACATTGTTTGTTCTGACTGTCCATCTGTCTGTGGATGATAAGTTGTACTGAAGTTCAACTTGGTGCCCAATTCTTCTTGACCCTATTTCCATAGATTTGAAGTGAACTTCGAGTCCCGGTCCGAGACAATGGACACTGGAAATCCATGCATATATACAATCTCCCGTATATAAAGGTCGACCAACTCAGAAACTTTCACAGTGGTCTTCACAGGAAGGAAATGAGTTGACTTGGTGAGATGATCCACGATGACCCATGCAGTGTCGTATCCCTTCCTGGTTCTGGGTAGCCCTACCACAAAATCCATGGTGATGTGCTCCCATTTCCATTCTGGAATTTCAAGGTGTTGTAGTAGACCGCCTAGTCTCTGGTGTTCGGCCTTGATCATTTGGCACGTCAGACATCTGGACACGAATTCAGCAATATCACGCTTCATGCCTCTCCACCAAAACTGATGTTGCGGGTCTTTGTACATCTTCGTCGTGCCAAGATGGACTGTGTACTTTGACCCATGTGCCTCACTGAGAATCTTCGTCTTTTCAGCTGACTGCTCTGGAACCCACATACGGTTCTTGTATCGAAGACCACCATCAAGACCTACCGACAGATGTGACTGAGGCTTAGTTAGGAGAGAGGAGAGTTCTGCAAGCTCGGGACTAGCTTTCTGTGCCTCCAGAAGTTCAGAATGTAGGTTGGATGTGATAGAGATGTTATTGACATGCATACGATCAGCCAGGAATTGTGGTCTCCAGCTTGCTAGGTCCTCCATGTTCCTCCATTCGGGTATGGACAGGGATGCACAAATGGCTCTTTTCCTGCTAAGAGCATCTGCGACTACATTGGCCTTACATGGATGGTAGCCAATAGTGAAGTCATAGTCCTTCAAGTACTTGGTCCATCGTCGTTTCCGTAGATTCGAGTCCTTTTGCGTCAGAATATACTTGAGGCTTTTGTGGTCGGTGAAGATATCAAACATTGCCCTGTACAAGTAGTGCCTCCATATTTTGAGAGCATGGATGATAGCAGCTAACTCCAAATCATGCGTAGGGTAATTCAACTCATTGGGTTTCAGCTGTCTGGAAGCGAAGGCCACTACTTTCCCGTTCTGCTGTAGGACACACCCTAGACCATGTCGGGAAGCATCGGTGAATATTACAAATCCTTCATTTCTAGAGGGTAGCACAAGGACAGGTGCTGACATCAACTTTTGTTTAAGCTCTTGGAAGCTAGACTCACAAGCAGCTGACCAGATGAAATGCTCGTCCTTCCGAGTAAGCTTAGTGAGAGGAAGTGCCACTTTGGAGAAATTCGGAATAAAATGATGATAATATCCGGCCAGACCTAAGAAACTCCATATTTCATAAGGATTATGAGGAGGTTGCCAATCAAGTACAACAGATACTTTAGCGGGATCAACAAATATGTTCCCTCAAAAATGACATGTCCAAGAAACATAACTTTGTCAATCCAGAATTCACATTTAGAAAGCTTGCCATAGAATTTCTGGGCTCAAAGAATCTCAAGGACAGACCTCAAATGCTCTCAATGTTTCTCCATAGAATCAGAATAGATCAGAATATCATCAATTAAGATGACCACAAACTCATCAAGATAAGGTTGGAAGACTTTGTTCATCAAGTTTATGAATACGCCAGGTGTGTTGGTCAACCCGAACGGCATCACTAGAAATTCGTAGTGCCCGTAACGAGTTCGAAAAGCAGTCTTGGATATATCTGAATCCTTGACCTTAATTTGATGGTAGCCATAACGAAGATCAATTTTTGAGAAAACTTTAGCAGTACGAAGTTGATCAAAGGGGTCATCAATACGAGGAAGAGGATACTTGTTTTTAATGGTAGCTTGGTTCAACATGCAATAGTCAATACACATCCGCATTGAACCATCTTTCTTTTTAACAAAAAGGACAAGTGCACCCCAAGGGGAAATGCTAGGGTGGATAAAACCCTTATCAAGAAGTTCTTATAATTGTTTCTTCAACTCCATAAGCTCAGCAGGTGCCATCCTATACGGTGCCCTAGAAATCGGAGTGGTTCCAGGAAGAAGGTCTATGGAGAACTCAATGTCTCTGTTTGGAGGCAGCCCAGGAAGCTCCTCTGAAAATACGTCGAGGAAATCACTTACCACCTCCAGTCTTTCTACAGGCCCGTTGTCAGGATTGGTCTCTGAGACAAATGCGAGGAAGACTTTACATCCTTTAGATATGAGCTTTTTAGCTTTAAGAGAGGGAATTATTACATTATTACAGAATCTTCTTCCCCGAGGGATCACTACAAGAGAGGAATGAGGTTGAGAAAGAACTACCATCTTGTATCTACAGTCAATGTGAGCATGATATGTGTATAGCCAATCCATGCCAAGAATAATATCAATGTCTTCCATGGTTAAGAGAATGAATTTAAAAGGCATATCATGATTTTCAAATTTTAGAGGGAGGACATCAGTTTTCTGTAATGTAGTGAATATTTTTCTACTAGGAGTTGATACATCCAGAATATATCCCAAGTCCCTTATATGTAAGTGCAACATTGAGGCCAGATTTTGAGAGATAAAAGTATTTGTGGATCCAGAGTCAAATAATGCTTTAACAGGATGTCCATTCAAGAAAACAATGCCTACACATGATAATTACATTTTAAATAATTGAGGGAATTGAACAAGATATTAGATATATGAAAAAGATTTAAGGTTATCTTCGACAAGTTGGTTCAGATTTGCCCTAGCCTCTTCTGCTGTTACTGCGAATACCCTAGCATTGTGGTGTCCCTAAGGGGGTGGAGCACCCGCTGGAGGTTTGCCAAGGATAGACGCATTGGGGCACTTGGCAAGGAAATTTCCCTCCTTCTTGCAGTTGTAGCAGACCGACTTGGTGTAGCGACAAGGCCCATCATGTCCTCATCCACAAGTCTTGCATTTGTTACGATAATCCATCAGCTTGCTATTTTTCTGTCCTTTCTTCCCTGAACCTCCTCCTTTCCCTGATCCTTTATTATGGCCAGGGTGGAACTTCTTGAACTTCTCTTCCTCAGTGGTGGTCAACCCTAAATATCCCATGCTAGAAGGCTTCTGTAATCTCTGCTCCCTTTCCTTCTTAAGGGCCATGTCTAGGGCTTCATCAATGCTTCGGGGACGAGAGGCTATAACTAGGGTTTTTAGGTGTACGGAGAGACAGTCTACATAATGCTCAGTGAGGCGGTCCTCATTCCGGATAGGGGCATAGTGTTCCAGAACCCTAAACTTCCGGGTATAATTGGCCACTGAGAGACTACCCTACCTAAGCTCCATGTACATCTTCTCTTTCCTCTTCCTCTCAGTTATGGGCATGAAACGGTCGATAAAGAGGGTCTTGAAGGCTTCCCACCCCAAGTTGTCTACTTCCTCTCCCCGGTTCCCACCATAGTTCTCCCACCAGATCTTCGCCCCTCCCTTAAGCAAATGGGTGGCGAATTTGACCTTCTTTTCCTCAGGTACTTCTAGGGTACAAAAGGCATTCTCTATGGAAAGGATCCAGGCATCATCCTTGTCCATGACCTCAGGCTGATCTTCCCCCCAAAAGGAGTCAGGGTTGAGCTTAATGAAGTCTATCACTGTCACCTCCTTTATCCTAGAGGAGCTAGGTTCAGGGGTTCCTTTTGTGGCGAGGGTTTCCATAAAGTCTAGAAGTATTTTCTTCTGTTCCTCCCATCTTTCCTTAGCCGCGGCATCAGGATCAGGTACTTCAAAGGTTTTAGGTTCTTTTCTCTTTTAGAGGATGATTCCTCTGTGGCCTTTGAGATGTGAGTTTTAGGAGGCATCCTAAAATTAATTTGAACGTATTAGATTTATTACTTCAACAATTATTCTCGTCATTATCATTATTATTATCACATGATATTTCATTATTCTCCTTTATCAATTATTAATGTTCTTAATGTTATGATTTATGGAGGATATCCTAAAATCCTTATCAGTTGACCCTTAGGACTTTCTAAATAGAGAGACTCCTTCCTAACCTTATAACAGAGGTAAGAGGGAAAATTTATTTTAAAACATAGATGAGAGGGAAAATTTTCCTATAGAAGGGATGAGAGGGAACATATATAGATGAGAAGGTTCCTAAATTAAGGTAAGCCCAAGAATAGGAGATACTTAGGGTATTGTCCAGGTAGACTTATACTACCACAAAGGTAGCCTTGTGATTGCCAAGCTTAGTTGGTCGGAGACTTTAGTCAGACCCATGGAAGATGCTATCCTAGACACCTCAACCCTTCACATCCCTAACTCAAGGACTACCCTAGACTCAAAATAGGGTGAATGAAGTTCATGTGACTTGATGTGTGAACATTGGCTCTGATACCAACTATGATGTCCCCCAATTTCTATGTACTTTCCATAGTGACATTCATAGATATGCGTGCACTCATATCTATAGATGTCAAAAGGGAAAATATAAGAAATTAAGGTAGTCAACTAAAGACAGAGATTGAGCCAAGATCAAATCCACATCATCATATAATGACACACGAACATTCATTCATAAGGATAAATAAAGTCATTGCATATGGAGAGATAATATTGTTCTAGAGAAAAATAACTTTATTACATAGGATCTCAATCATCCTCAACATCAACTAGGAAAAGAAATAAACTAACATCTAGCAAGAAATGAGATAAGAGGAATAGGTGTATCTAATATATCCTCCATGCATATTATTTGTGTCTTCAGGTACTTTGAGCATACATTTCACTTTGTTGTCAATTATTCCTTGCACCTAGAAAATACGAGAAACAAAAACATCAACAAAGTTGGTACGTGGTAAAGGTTACACTAATAAGGTTGCATAAAGGAAAATATTTGAAAAATAAGGAAAGAGAGATAAAACCATTTCTTAAGGTGAAAATCAAGTAAACACCCTTTTTATTACATTCATTTTGATGTGGTTGTACTACACCTATTGCACTTGACTTACATCTAGTGTGGGCAATAGAATATCATCATACATCTAACATGGGCCAAGGAATCATACATCCATGTTAGGCAACATACATCCACACCAGGCTATGTGCTCTAGTAGATACTACCCATCATAATCATTTATGTTTCTCTTAAATTTGGCGAAGTATAACTCATACTAGTTCAACCAAGCAATCATATCCAAATAAAAACATTCAAGGTATTACATAGCATAGGCAACCAGAAATCTAGTCTTATACTTATAAGACCACATACCTGCTTGTTTAGATTAGATATCCAATAATTTAGAATCAACAAGAAATAAGTCACCCTGCACAGAAAGCAAGGGTACAATATTACAATTGGTCCATGTGACCAAGGCTAAGATATGTTCTTATCTATCATTACTTTTATGCTATCTAATTCAGATTAGGGATTATTCATCTTTTATTTGGGTCTTGAGACTATATCAGGTCTGATCCATCATAAAATAGTTTGATTAAAAGACAATATTTAATTATTCAATTAGAATATTTCCATAAACTAGGGTTTCTAAGATGGTGGGATAAAAAGGGAAAGCAACCCTAAATATATTAATCATTCATAACATCAGGGTTCGTTTAAGGATTCAAGACCAATCATGATCACTAATCATCATCTAGTGATATTAAATTTTGTTATAAAGATATACCTTTAATTTCATGTAGAAAGAGAAAACTAGATCCAGGGTTTCTTCTAATCCTTTGGTCATTTATCAACTTAGAAAAGTATATCAATTTAATAAGAAATTAGGGTTTCATCTAGGGTTAATTACACCTTAGAAAGTCATACATCATCAAGAAAAACCATTATTAATAATTAATTGTAATTAAGGAAGTCATTTAGGCTTTAGGCATCTATTATTGAAAAATGCAACGGATATAGGTACTGATCATATTTTATTTAGATATAAAATGTTTTTCTGATCAAAATGGTATATTGGTTCATCATTTTCGGATAATCCTAGCATTTTCTAGAATTTTTCTAAGATTAATCATTTCTTAGATAAAAGAAAAATAAAAAGGAAGGGTTTTACCTTGATCAATGGCCGGATCTGTTTGGATCAACGGCTCTCGTTGATCCAGGATTTACGTGGGATGGATCAGGCTCTCTTTGATCCTCCTCTTCTTAGCTGGCACACGAGCAGGTCACCCGGCAGCTCCGGCGAGATTCCTCTCGCTTCCTGGTAGAGATGGAGAGCAGATGAGATGTCGGTGGGAAGCACCGAGGGGGCTCGGCGAGGATGTTGGAGAGGTCGGATTGGTGCAAGAAGAACTGATGGTATCGGGCGGTGAAGGTGTCTGGAGGTTGATGAAGGTGGACTGGGGGAGCAGTGCTCAGGATGTCGATGCTTGAAGTTGAGGATGCGGGATGGTTAAAGGGGGAATGGAGGAGCTAGTGGATGCCTTATATAGGTGTGAGGGAGGCTAGGCGATGAATCCCTAAAAGCTCCGTCGCTGGAGTGAGAAGGTCAGGATGGTGGGAAGTTGGGAGGTTGCAACATCGCATGAGACTCGATCAAAGCTGGTATGGTCAACCACGGATTCATGAAACGAAGCTATCTATTCGAATGAAGTTCGAGAAAAATGGGTGAGGTGGCCTCTGGCTGGAGCTCAGGCTTGAACTCTTCTGCCCGCCCTTTGCGGGAGGTAGAAGATGGGTCTTGGACCCTTAGATCCAGTGCGGCTCTATGGCCATCAGATCGTGTGGCTGAGGATTGTCCCTCCACCAAATGATCCGTGCCCAGCCTGAAAATGGGTCGCGTGACACATCAAAGGGTCAAATAAGCACAAACATAGGTCCTAGGTCATAAGAAGGTGATTTATTTACTCAAAACTAAATTGGCCAAAACTCTAGATTGGTAAACCCAATTCTAATGAAATTTGAGGTGTAGCTTCAAAAGGTCATTATGATATAAATTTGAAATCCAAATTCGAATATTTGATATGTTAATTTACTAAATACACTAATACATGTATTTTATCATCATAGCATACTAAGCTTTGCATTTTGTGACACATCTTTGTTCAATTGAGTGAGGAAAGTATATGAGGGTATTTTGGTCAACAAATTTGATAATAAAACTTTTAAGAGAGAGAAATATAATAAAACTCACTTTGTCACATTAGAGTTGGGCATGTTTCCTATCAACATATATCGACATGATTTTGGAGTAAAGATTATAGGTGGTATTGTTTCCATGAATCTACCTTTGTCTAGGGATCTTTTGCAGATACATTTGATCAAAACATTATCCAATTAGGGATCCATTGGCCTTACTTTAGGACCCATAGTCTGAGTTTCTTCTTCTCCACTCATGTGTTGGGATGCCAAGATGTTGTTTGTTCTTCAAATGACACCCCCAACCTCCATTGCTTTTGTGGCAGATGCTTTTGCTCATGGGATTTTCTAATGTTTTGCACATTCTACGATTGGTGATGGACCATGATTGGTGATGTATGGTGGCATTTGGACACTATTTATATACATCTAGGGGGTTTGGGAAGCAACTCTTTCTATGATCTTTATAAGTTTTCTTATGCTTCCTCTCATATTCATACTCTCAAACTTCAAGATCATATACAACGAGAGGTCGACTCTATTTGTTGTTGATCATGCATGCATATGCAATATCTTGTCATATTTTTGTTGATCCAACCTATCATGTATGCCTACTTCCATCCAAAGACCCAGTTTATTTAGGAAAATTATTACTAAAAAATAGATATCTAGAAAATTATCATAGGTGACCTATCCTTGTGGCAACATGTCATTATTGCTTATCTACAAGCTGACCATGCACAAGATTTTTTACTTGTTCCCATGGATGGCCTTGGCTTGTCCATGTCTCTACGGGTGTAGAGAAATCCTTATACACCAGATCATGATCCCATTATGCCCTGGTGATTAACAATCCTATCTCTGCAATCTTGTATACCGCGACACCTTCGGTAATCATGATGTGCATTATCAGACATGATATAGATGTAAGTTTCTTTATGATGTTGTTCATGGTTCCCTTTTTGACCTTGTCTGTTGTGTTGGGATAAAGGCACATGTTTTGATTGTCTCCATTCAATCAACCTATTCACATCTTATTATTAGATATGAAAATGGTAAACACACATGTTGATCTCACTGGTGTTGACCCATTGCAAAATGCCCTTATGAATATAGTTAAAGTAGGACAAGAAGCTTCAAGCACTACTATTCACATAAGGTCCATAAATATGGAGCGGCTTGTGAGTCTAATAATCATCATTTTCTGTCATTCGCCTTTGATGATGACACAATTTCTCTTCTTCAGCGCCTTCAACATGTAACCAATAGGAATCTTATGTTGCCTTCATCTATATCCAATAATTTTGCATTTAGATCTAGTAGCTTTTCCATCTACAAGGGACTCACAACCCAATTTGTTGCTTGCACTTTTTTTTGGGAAATAGAGCTTTAGTTATTATTCATTCTAGGCTCTACTCTAGAGAAAGCTACCAAGATTGATATCGATGCTTACATGGAGCCAAGGAGGCTTAGAAGTCATAAATTGAAATGGCATTAAGGTAGAAAGGGTATGTTTTGCGAGTGCATCTGGAACAAAGTTCAGTGCACGGGAGATGAATTGAATCTTGACACTTGTGTTAAGATTCAGTTCACTCTAGATGTGTCTCCTAGTTGGTTCTATTCTTGGTGTCGAAGGGAGATTGCTTGTCACCAAGGTTACTGCTTTCTGGGAGTCTGATAGGATTGTAATAGGCATGAGGCCCTTGCTTTTGCATGTATTGATTTCCATTTGAATGCACTGTAGTTCTGCTTCAAGGGGTGAATGGGCGTAGGAGTGGGTGCCAATACCCAGCATGTAGATTCTGATACTGTCAACAATATGGAGGCCATAGCCAGCTTTCTTGGAACTATGCTGGAAGGCGGCATCAGAGAAGGCGTAGAAGGATGAGTGTTGAAGATGGAAAACTGGAATGGGAGCTTAGCAGATGATAGCGTCACTTGATGCTTGCAAAATAGAAGCAATTGTTTTAGCACGTTCTTTAATGAAGGTGATGCAGGATTCAATATAGGGTTGCTTCCTTTCATGAATTAGAGTGTTTCAGACCTGCCATATGTGCCAGCATGCCACTATAAAGATAATATCCCACTCCAAAATGGATTTGATCCAGGTGTTCTCATCGAGCTCAAAGAACTCAGGATGGGTAGGGAGCCCGTGCCATATAGGCATGATGATCGGACAGTCCCTGATGCTATGTAGCAAGGTGTCTGTAGTGTTTTGACAAGCTGTGCAAGTCACATCCACATCAATGTGTCGCCTGAGCTTTTCCACATTATTCAGTAGAGCTTTGTGTTGGAGGAGCCAGGCAAAGACCTTGATCCGCTCAGGGATCTTGGAGTGCCAGATTGTATCCCACTTGCTAGGGATCTTAACGTCTTTCTCTTGCCTAATCCATGTATAAGCTGATTTGGATCGCAGCAATTCATCATCTATTGGGTTTTAGGGGAGGCAGAGAAGCCAGCGGAAACAAAAATTTTCTCCTCCCAAACCCAGAACAACGAAACACGTCAACGTCTATACAATAGGAAAGGGATGGTTTGTGGAATCATACCTTGTCCCAAGGCTTGCTCGGCGACAATACCTCGCGGCTTGCACAGTCTTCACCTCCGGTCATGGACGGTGTCTGTGCAGCTCCCGGTCGCACCGGGACTGACGACTCCTGGTCTCACCGGGACTGTCGAGATTGACAGTTATTCTCCTAGCGGCAGAAATCTCCCGCCTCTGAAGTAGTCCACACGGACCACCTGGAACTCCAATATCCTTGTCTCACAAGGAATTGGAAGGAGTCGCACCCTCCTGTCAGCGTACTAGTCACTGACACACTCTCCAGCCACCAATCGCTTTCTGTAGTTATCTTTCCCTTATTGTGCCTCCCTTATCGGGTAGCACTTGCTCGGGCTCTCTCAGTTACCAAAACCAGAGAGAATGACAACTTTACAGAGCAACTGGTTGCACTGTGTTGTTCTTTGAGAAGCCCCCAATACCCATATATATAGGAGGGTCATGGGACAGGGTTCTCTATCCCGGGCAATGTGGGACTAAAGCAGGAGTAGAAGGGTTCGAGATTTTCCACAAAAACAACCAACTCGCAATCTGAACCGATTGTTTCATTTCTGAAATGGTCAGTTGGGGACCTGAGCCGGTCGGTTGATACCTCAACCGATCGGTTGGGACCCATGAACCGGTCGGTTCACTTTTTAACTGGTCGGTTCGTGGTCCTGGTCAGTTCCCTATTGACTTTTCTTCTTTTGTTTCTAATTAGTATCAAATACCAATCCTTGTTCCAATCAAATTGGGCAAGTGAATTGAAAGGAAATTTCTCACCAATCCTACTTTCCCAACTTGCTCAGTTGCAACAGTTGAACTGATCGTTTCAACACTTGAAGCCATCGTTACACCCTATCCATGAGTTGATCGACTCACCACCCGAGCCGATCGGTTCACCAAGCTCAGTCGATCGGCTCATCACATGAGCCGATCGGTTGGGAGTCCAGATTGTGCAGAAATAGTCAATTGCAGTTTCAATCAATCTGATACTCTAATCAATCAGTCCAACACCTTGAACATTATGATACTGAGCTATCAATTGATTGAGTGTTTAATTGAACTACTAAACTCCTTTAGTAATCAATCTAAACATTGTTTGTGGATAAAACTCCTCTTCCAGGTTAAATCCTATGTGTGTGACCCTGTAGGTCCATTTCACGTTGGCAGTGAAAGTCCATAACACTTATGATTTCACAAGAAAAGAGCGGTGCCTAGTCACACATCGGTGCTACCCAAGTGAAATAGAAAGTTGGAGAACAACTTTAAATCCTACAATCCATGAATGGTGTTATAGTGAATGTATAATTCCTTTGTCACTGATATCCCGAATGAACTCAAGGCATGGAACAGTCATCCTGTCAACATTCATTCACTTTCTTGATCTCAGAGTAGATTGGAAGAGATATGTATGACATCAATATCACATACTAATTCACACATGTGTGCACGCCTTTCTCAATCCTACTCATCAAGTGGCCATGGATATCAAACTCCCTCAGGAGGGACAAATCCCATATCTATCACTCACCCCTCAAAAGCCCCATGTGTCAAAGCCACCCAATCATCACCTTTATAACAACCCATGTTTCAGGACTGTGTTTGATGATGTCAAAGTGTGTCCAACGACATGTGTTGAGTGTAGTGATTTTAGGTCAAAGAATCACACTCACCACCATCACTGTGAGTACTGATTGTGACTACCATGTCATGGTTCCATGTGTCAAACTCACGGTGGGTCTGTCCGGTACACTTGTTCTCTAACAAGTACCTATGTGTTTGGTTTGATATCTCTATATCATGACTAATGAGATTATGTCATCAACCAAAACCACAATCTAGTCTTGTGTGTCATTGTTGTCTATCTACCTTCCACAATGACATCCGACTAGGGAAATAACAAGAATGTACAAATTCTTAGCATCTGTATGATCTCATCGTTCAGGTCCTCAACCTGAAAGCATACGTCATTGAGTACTGTCATTCTATAGACATTCAATATGTTCTAACACTATCTCATATGATTGAACCAAAAAGAATTGGAAGCTTTCCTTTGATGTTTATCAAATCAATCTCAATGTATCCCACCAATCATCCCATGATTGGCTCTCAGGGCATACATTCCAACAGACTCCCACTTGCACTGTGAGCCAATCACCCTTAAATCATATTCATAGTGATCTTCAAACATGTCCCACATGTTACTGTGCTCTAGTGCGAACATAGTGAGTTATGGCAACACCTTGCCAAAGTCAATATCAATTGTATGTCTCACATCTCTTCGTTGTACGTCACACGTATGAGATGGAGTTGCCGTAATATGCGATCTCGTATTCCTTTACTAACTTTTAGCTACATTGCATGATCAAGGATTCCATACTTGTCATCAATGAGCGGAATATCTATAAGTTCATCTCATGAACTTTCAGATCCATATAGTATCCACTGTTGTTTTCCAACACATAGATACTCGGCATTTCCTTTTCAATGGTTTTATTGGAACACTTCCAATTATCAACAAACTTTCACTTTTATATATCCTATATATATTTTGCAATTAATTTTTTGTCCTTTCAGAAGTTCGCATCAGTGTAACTCTTTACATTGAACTCTTCCTTATCTCCATAGAACTAGTACTTCTCAAGTACTTATCAAGTTCTCATGGTATTCCAGTAACCCTTACTGGAAGTAGACAGACATCCACTCGTCATGTCTCACATATGAGTTATCAGGATGAGCACATCATATTTCCATGTCCTACATACAAGATGACGAATGCCTTTTGTTCTTGCCATGTCGATACATGCAAGATAATGGGATGATTACATACATGATAGATCAATATCTATACTTAGTGTTCGCATTCTTCATAAGAATTGGACACTTGGCCTGGGGATACTAACTCCATGTAACATGGATAAGTTTTCTCCCACTGAATCTGTGCATACTGAACCCTTCAGTACAGATTTCCAATGTATGCTTTCTCTTTTCAGGTCAAGAGGTTTTCGAGAACTATCTCTATAGATCTCTATTACTATCACATAGGAAACATCTCTATCTTCCTTAAAGATGATTTCCACTTTTGGATTTCCATTCTAAAACATTTCCATTTCACATCAACATGTGGAATGTGAATACGCTCCCACTAAATCACAGATCCCTTCTTTATCTTTGACATATCAGTCAAACCCTTTGACTATATCATCAAAGTAAAGATCCAATTCTGAGTTGCTTGTACTCAATCAATCACATCAATTAGTCCATTGTAACTTATAGACTTCATTTTCATTAGTGGATTCATAAACCTTATAGGTTGTGTCACGTACACATCCTTGTTTTATTCCTCATAGGAATGTGGTTTTAGTATCCATATGCCAAATGTCTTAGTCATTAAGTTGCAATCAACAAGCATCATCCTTCTCAAAATGTTATCCATGTGTATTAACACTTAAGATTCATTTGCACTTATGGATTTCATCCAATGAGTGCTACCATTAAGGTCATACCTTATGGTTCACATGGATGTCATTTAGGATGTAATGGTCATAAACCATAACTCAAAATTTGGTTCCTCATATTCATCTAGATAGTTGACTCATCACATGAACAACTCATCACATAGATAATTGAGGTGTATCTGTTAAGGATATAAAAACTCACAACCCTTGTGATTCTTAATTTATTATATTAGTGAAGTGTATTCTTTATTTAAGAATAATTTAATTATTTGATAATCATCCTCTAACTCCTTAGAGTATGACTCCTTCTTGATTTAGACATCACCATGCCTTAATTACGAGTTCACTATGATACACTATCATAATCACTCATAAGGATCTCAAACATTTGGTCCAAGTATTTCATTCATTGATCTCATCAAGAATTAACACTTTACCAAATTTGCACTTCATCTATGATAATCTTGAACACTTCAAGATATTCATATTGGTATTTCTCTAAACACCATTTGAAGTATTAACATTTGTTCCAATAGGTATGTAAATACATCACATGTATTATACCTAATAGGATAATCATTCTCCCACTACTATTAGTGAAGATTGATTAATCATGTTCAAGATATTCATGTCTCTTACTGGTTCTCTAACCAAAAGAGTCTAGATTTATCCATCACATGGAAACTAGAAATGAATTTCTCATGATTGATGCTAATTTGATTGTTTGAGTTATCTATAACTTTTAGGTATCATTTTATCTTATGCATATCAAATACCACAAGATAAATAAGGCATTGCCACAAAGATCATATCTTTAGAAATTGAAACATCTATTTATTGATTGCCATCATTGTCATACAATATGCAAAAATAAAGTGTTTCTATCTATTGGAAAATATGAAATAGTAGTTCTCAACTCTATTTCGTGCCCTTTAGGCTGAAATAAACTGAAAGGTACTCCTATCTATGGCAGCAACACTTGCTCCAATGATGGGTACTCCTTTCTTGGTCCTTTCACAAAGGCCATCACTTCTTTGTGGATATTGCATATCATATATGACATATCCATATCTTGGTATCATATACCTCAAATAAAGAAGTGGTTCATTTCATGATACCTTAGGTGGAGATCTCCATCCCCTCCTGCATCTTCTTTTGTTCTTCCAGATATAGAGGGCAATTCCCTCATACACCCTTTCCCCATGTGCCTTGAGGTTGAAGACGGCTTGGGCTGTTGGCTAGCATCAGAACATTTCTTTGCTTTGCCCTTGCCCTTGCCCTTAAGACTTACCTTTCATTGATCTCATCAAAGATTAGGGTTAGTCTTTCTTCATGTTTGCCTCTACTGTCCTCAACATGTCCAACAACTTTGTCAACGCTTGTCAAAGTTTTTCATGTTGTAGTTTATCATGAACTGTACGATTCTCACAACATTTGCAGTATCATACCAATAGCCAACTCTTGGCTCAGAGGGAATCCTTCTTAGTTAGGACTTTTCACATACCCAATCACATTGAGTGTGTGAATACCTTACTGGATCTCCTTCTGTCATGACATACTAAGACAATGTCTTGGAGACATCATATGTCTCATGTTTTCTCTGCAACTCATAGTTCAGGGAACACAACATCAAGCACTCCACATCAATGCCATCCTCGGTATGCTTCCATAAGCATACTTTCAGCCATTAGTGTGGTGGGATCGAGTTCATCTAGTTCTAGTATAACTAGGACTTAGAGCTTTCACTCTTTGATTGAGAACACTTCTCATCATCCTAACCAATCGTGGAAATTATTCCCATTTAACTTGTCCTTTTCCAGGACAGATTGCAAAGAAAAGTGATTGTTGTTTGTTGTCATTTGTACTACAAAAGGAAATATGCAATTTTTGTCCAAAAATTCATTTTTGACTTATTTGATTGATTTGAAAAGTTGACGATATAATTAGTCCTCTAATTAATTATCGCTCCCACTATTTTAGTTCAAATTGACAGCCCTCACCATCAATTCGGAAGATTGCAACGTACAACCTTCTAGTAGGCAAGATCCTGAAATCCTCTAAATCATGGACCAGCTAGGGTTGTCACCCACAACTTAGATCTCTCAGGTAGGCAACTCTTGCCAATTTCATCATATGAAACTCTTGATAAGATGTCATATGCAACTCCTTGCCATGATCACCTCCATGCCTCAAGGTACTACATCCCATCTAGATCACCTTGTTAAGTCCGACCCAAAGCAAACATGATGAATATGCACCCTACTAGGGCAGACCCACACATCCATCCTTCACGCTTCCACAAGATAGACGGTGCACCACGCTAGGGTGTGCCCACACTTGGTCGATCAAGCTTTTCACATGTGTCGCATTTGGAAGGCATCTAAAACTTAATATTTAATGAGGGATTTGGTTTTTTATATACATATACATATCCAATCACCACAATATATAGTATGTATCATATACATGCTATATCCCACAGAAAACATGCAAAATGATAAAAGCGATGATTATGGCCATCCTAATGTGATTCCTCGATCCAAGAGGAATCACGGTCATCTAGGTCTACATCACATGCAACCTTTACAAGATGAACTCTGTGCTTTACCTTTCTGGGTTTGATCAACTCATCACATGAATGATCGGCTCGCCATCAGACTGGTTGGCTGGGTGCCACCAGCCGATTGGTTGGCTCCTCCAATCGATCGGTTCACCCGGTCGTCGTGCATCTCATCATGGCTGCCACCCGCTCATCTTGCTCCTCGAACCGGTCATCAACCGATCAGCTCACTCCTTGAACTGATTGTCTAGAACGTCAACCGATTGGTTCGTGCCTTGAACCGATCGTCTCAGCTGTCGTCTAGATGTCTGTCATTCTTTGACATAACAAGAAATAAATTCTATCCTATTTTACATTGTAAAAAGAGAAACCTCAAGTTACATTCGAGGGTATCAAAGGTAGGAAAGAAATCTCAAATTATTTCGAGTTACATCATGAATAGGAGAAGGAAGATCGGTGCGTAGACTGAGATGTAAGCAACCACATACAACCATACATAGATAGGGTTTATTGGCCATAACCACTCTATACATCCACCACAAAACTCATTTAAGGGCGACGTGTATCGAGTGCATTCATAATACATATCATATATGTAAATTGGGATTTGTGGATTTAGGATTGGACATGCATAAAGCCAATTTTATTCGCATCGTATGCAATAAATAAAGGCGACAAAGCAAAATCGATCATATCGATAATCCTAAAGTATAGAGCATTTGACGTGGCTCTGATACCACTGTTGGGTTTTAGGGGAGGCAGAGAAGGCAGTGAAAACAAAAATTTTCTCCTCCCCAAACCCAGAACAAGGAAACGTGTCAACGTCTATACAATAGGAAAGGGATGGTTTGTGGAATCATACCTTGTCCCGAGGCTTGCTCGGCGACAATACCTCACGGCTTGCACCGTCTTCACCTCCGATCTTAGACGGTGTCTGTGCAGCTCCTGGTCACACCGGGACTGACGACTCCTGGTCTCACCGGGACTGTCGGGATTGACAGCTATCCTCCGAGCGGCAGAAATCTCCCGCCTCTGAAGTAGTCCACACGGACCACCTGGAACTCCAATATCCTTGTCTCACAAGGAATTGGAAGGAGTTGCACCCTCCTGTCAGTGTACTAGTCACTGACACACTCTCCTGTCACCAATCGCTTTCTGCAGTTGTCTTTCCCTTGTTGTGCCTCCCTTATCGGGTAGTACTTGCTCGGGCTCTCTCGGTTACCAAAACCAGAGAGAACGAAAACTTTACAGAGCAACTGGTTGCACTGTGTTGTTCTTTGAGAAGCCCCCAATACCCCTATATATAGGAGGGTCATGGGATAGGGTTCTCTATCTCGGGCAATGTGGGAATAAAGCAAGAGTAGAAGGGTTCGAGATTTTCCACAAAAACAACCAACTCGCAACCTAAACCGATCGTTTCATTTCTGAAATGGTCGGTTGGGGACCTGAGCCAGTCGGTTGACACCTCAACCGATCGGTTGGGACCCATGAAACGGTCAGTTCACTTCTGAACCGGTCGGTTCATGGTCCTGGTCAGTTCTCGATTGACTTTTCTTCTTTTGTTTCTAATTGGTATCAAATACCAATCCTTGTTCCAATCAAATTGGGCAAGTGAAACGAAAGGAAATTTCTCACCAATCCTACTTTCCCAACTTGCTCGGTTGGAACAGTTGAACCGATCGTTTCAACACTTGAAGCAATCGTTTCACCCTGTCCATGAGCTGATCGACTCACCACCTGAGCCAATCGGTTCACCAAGCTTAGCCGATCGGTTCATCACATGAGCCGATCGGTTGGGAGTGCAAAATTGTGCAGAAACAGTCAATTGCAGTTTCAATCAATCCGATACTCTAATCAATAAGTCCAACACCTTGAACATTATGATATTGAGCTATCAATTGATTGAGTGTTTAATCGAACTACTAAACTCCTTTAGTAATCAATCTAAACATTGTTTGTGTACAAAACTTCTCTTCCAGGTTAAATCATATGTGTGTGACCCTGCAGGTCCATTTCACGTTGGCAGTGAAAGTCCATAACACTTATGACTTCACAAGAAAAGAGCGGTGCATAGTCACACATCAGTGCTACCCAAGTGAAATAGAAAGTTGGAGAACAACTTTCAATCCTACAATTTGTGAATGGTGTTACATTCAATGTATAATTCCTTTGTCACTGATATCCCGAATGAACTCAAGGCATGGAACAGTCATCCTGTCAACGTTCATTCACTTTCTTGATCTCAGAGTAGATTGGAAGAGATATGTATGACATCAATATCACATACTTATTCACACATGCGTGCACGCCTTTCTCAATCCTACTCATCAAGTGGCCATGGATATCAAACTCCCTCAGGAGGGACAAATCCCATATCTATCACTCACCCCTCAAAAGCCCCATGTGTCAAAGCCACCCAATCATCACCTTTATAACAACCCATGTTTCAGGAATGTGTTTGATGATGTCAAAGTGTGCCCAACGACATGTGTTGATTGTAGTGATTTCAGTTCAAAGAATCACACTCACCACCATCACTTTGAGTACTGACTGTGACTACCATGTCATGGTTCCATGTGTCAAACTCACAGTGGGTCTGTCTGGTACACTTGTTCTCTAACAAGTACCTATGTGTTTGGTTTGATATCTCTATATCATGACTAATGAGATTCTGTCATCAACCAACACCACAATCTAGTCTTGTGTGTCATTGCTGTCTATCTACCTTCCACAATGGCATCCGACTAGGGACATAACAAGAATGTACAAACTCTTAGCATCTGTATGATCTCATCGTTTAGGTCCTCAACCTGAAAGCATACGTCATTGAGTATTGTCATTCTCTAGACATTCAATTTGTTCTATCACTATCTCATATGACTGAACCAGAAAGAATTGGAAGCTTGCCTTTGATGTTTATCAAATCAATCTCAATGTAACCCACCAATCATCCCATGATTGGCTCTCAGGGCATACATTCCAACATCATCTTCATGGGGCCAGTCCCAATTGTCCGGGCCGGAGGAGGGCTCTGGTGGTGCAATGTGTTGTATCACCTGGAGTACAGCAGGGGATATATACATGTTGATGAAATCACTATCCCAGGAGCCATCATTTTGGACCATGGAGCTGACAATGAGATCCTCAAGTCCTCGTGGTGCTTGACAGGAAGGATCGGTGTCTTGGGGGTGAAGGCCGATGATCCAACGATCTTCCCAAACATTCACGTCAGTGCCTGAGTTTACAATTCTACCACATTCTTCCTTAAGTTTGGGAAGGTGCTTCTTGATAAAAGACCAAGCATGTGAATAAGGTTTGTTCATGAGATGTTCATGCCTCATGTATTTTTCCTTCATGACTCATACCCACAGCAAGTCTGGTTGTTGAGGAAGCTCCAGACATTCTTCAACATGAGTGCTTCATTAAGATCACAAGCATCCTTAAGGCCAAGTCTGCCGTATTCCTTAGGAGAGGTGATCTTTTTCCATGAGACTAGAGAGAGCTTCTTGTGTTCACATCCTCCTAACCAGATAAAATCTTTAACCTGACTATTGATTTTATTACATATGGCTGGGGAGATTTTGACAGATCGCATCACGTAGGTCGGGATGGCCTACAGGGTTGATTTGGCGAGGGTGATCCGCCCAGCTAGAGATAGTTGTTTAGCAGTCCAGTTGTTCATGCGGTCGCTCAGTGTTGCAACTATGCTCTCATGAGTTGACTGGTTCAGGCGATTATGTCGGAAGGGAACACCCAAATACCTCCCCATATCGTCGATTCGAGTGATGCCAATCTTGTTACAGAATGATAGGCAGACTGTCCTGGTCATGTTGTGAGAAAAGAAGCAACGTGATTTCTCCTTTGATATTTCCTGGCCTGAGACGGCAGAGAAGTTCCTCAAAACTTCATCAATCACCACTGCCTGAGATCTAGATGCCTCCTCCATTGACATGATGTCATCGGCGAAGAAGACGTGACTCATCTTTGTGCCTCCTCTAGAGAGTGTGATAGGTTTCCATTTGGATGTTTCAACCTCATGGGTAATCGCCTGGCTTAACCTCTCCATACATAGAACAAAGATATAGGGGCTTATTGGGTCGCCTTGGTGAACGCCAAGGGAAGGTTTGAAGGGAGGAAGCGGTTCCCCTTCCCACAAAATAGACATGGAGCAACTGCATATGATGTCCATGATTAGATTGACCCACTTTAGTTATAGTATCTTTGATGAAATGCCTGTTCATTCTGTCGAACGCCTTGGACAGGTCAATTTTGATACAAACATGTGCTTTCTTGGAGTTTTTGTTCCGCATAGAGTGGATAACTTCTTGCACAGTGAGAATGTTACTAGTTATGTGACGCCCAGGGATGAAGCTAGACTGGTTCTCGGTGACCCAAACGGGGATTAGAGGCTTCAAGCGCTCCACAATCACTTTGGAGATCAGCTTATAGCAGGTGTTGTTCAAGGAAATTGGGCAATAGTCAGCGCATCTTTAAGGTTGGTGGGTTTTGGGGATCAGCACCATTAAGGCATCTGCCATTGCAGGTTCTACTACCCCAATGTTGAACACCTTCTATACCATTTTCACAACTGACCTCCCGATAGTGGACCAGTTGGTTTGAATGAACTCCGCATGAACACCATTCGGTCCACATGCTTTATTAGGCGCCATGGAAATAGCTACTCATTTCATTTCATAATGGTCCGGCATGCAAGCTAGATAGTTGCTAGACTGTGGACTAATACCAGGGAATTCCCCGATATAGTTGGCGATGGCGGTCGTTGTCGTCGTCTCCAGTGGGCTCGAAGACGTCAGGGTTTGGAAGTAGTGAAGCAGGGCTGCCTTGATTGTGTTTGGCTCTGTGATCCATTCGCCTTAATCTGTACAGAGTCGGGTGATCTTGTTCCCTAATCTCTGAGCTCTGACATAGGTTTGGTAATAGTGAGTATTACTGTCACCTTCCTTCAGCCATTGGATGTGAGCTTTCTGGCGCCAGTTCATCTCCTCCTGTAATAGGATCTGATGATACTTTTCTTGCAATAGAATAATTTTGATGTCGTTAGAAATAGATGGGCATGAGTTAGCGTCTACCTGACACTTATCGAGTTGGCGCAGGGTGGCATGTTTTTCCTTGTTCTTCGCAGTGCATCGTCGGGATTCCCAGGAGATAGCAGCCGCTTGAAAGGGCTGCAACGCTTCATGGAATGCGAGCTCGGTGTTCCATTGAGGGAGGAGTTCAGTTTTGAATTCCGGTGTTAGCCTCCAACTAGCCTTGGAGTGGAAGCATTTTCTGACTATTTTGCTGGTAGTAGTACTATTGATGAGGATGGGGTTATGGTCTGAATAGAGTCTAGGCAGGATCGTAACTATGTATCCACCATCTATACTCAGCCAAGCATCATTGGCGACAACTCTATCCAGCCTCTCGCGAATTTTCAGTCATTTGAATGTGAAAAAATGGCCTTTGGGTTTGATGTCAACAAGAACTGTATCCAGTAGGGTGTCTTTGAACAGTTGGGAGGCTCTCTTATCAAAGAACCTACTGCCTTTTTTCTCTGTAGGGTCTAACATTGTGTTAAAATCACCTACCACGGCCCAAGCATGTTGAGTACTTTGTGAAATCTCCAGGATTCGTTTCCATAGCAAGGGTCTTTTACTGGGGTTTGGGCTTCCATATACCACAGTAAGGAACCATCTATTGTTCACATGACAATGGATAAGTTGTCGATGATTGAGCAAGATATTAATTTCACAGTTTCTAGGATCTCAGAGGATCCAAATACCGCCTGAGAAGCCTAGGGCCTCCACGCGGTGAGAGGAAGAATAGCCTAGCTTTCTTATGGTGTCAAGAGTAGTGGAGCCGCTGCACCTTGTCTCCACGAGTGCTAGGATATGGAGTTTGTATAAAGATTTGTATTCTCTTAGGAGCCTAATCTTGTCATCCGATTTGGCCCCTTGAACATTCCAGCAAAGAATGTTCGACATTAAGAAACTTGATTAGTTAGTTGATAGCAGCAACAATCCATACTGCTTGGCCACCATAGTTGGCCTGGTCGTCCTCCATGGCCTGGTTTTCACTGAACTGAAGGATGTGTTGAGCTTCCCTTGTACTATTGGCTTGGGCAAGGTGTTGGGAGATCTTGCCCTTCTTCCTTTCCCTTCCTGGGCTGGTCATCACTGGCTGATAGACCACTTGACGGTTCCACAGAAGGACGCCCTTAGGGGTGTTCCCCTTGTCACCCCAGTTGAAAGAAGGTGTGAACTATTCCATGGCAACAGTGCCACTGTTGAACTGGAACGGAGGGTCGCCTTCTCGACCCACGGACGTCTCGTCATCAACAAGCACAACGGAAGTGTCTTTCTAGTCATGCGAGGTCTTGGTGTATTGGCCTTTCACAGAGATCGGCTTGGCCTGCACTATTGCTGGCTTCTTTGTTGCTTTCTTCTTATTCTTTTTGGAAGTTACTATCTCCCAGTCATCTTCTGTGGGATCATGACTCTGAGGTGCAAGAGTGTCATCACTCTTGGGCACATCTTTGTCCTTGGAGTGTGGCAAGTTTTTCTTTGTGGGGTTCCTGTGCTCAGGCTTCTTGGCATGAATCGCCGGCGAGTAGGGGGCAGCAGCCACCATAGGCTGGGTCATAGAGGAGGATGTGCCTGGGGTTGAGAATGAAGGAACAAACGCGTAGTATTTATCAGCGTGTCCAACTCATCCACACCTCATACAGATTATGGGCATATTTTTGTATTCAATGCAAAATTGTTCGCCATTGATCGTGATCGCCAGGAGGAGTGGTTTGGTAGTGTCCACCTCTACTGCGACCCTAGCAAACTTCCCCCTAGATCTAGCAATGGTTGTCTCATCGACCTTGATAGTCTTTCCGATGAGATTGTCGATGCTAGCTAACATATGGTTTGGAATAGATAGACTGGGAGGTATGGGATCCTCGTCCAGACTACAAGTTTGTTCACGATTGCAGTTGAAGTTCATAATTTCACCGTCCATGATTGCACAAATAAGTAATTTCCGAAGATTGTCCAGGGGCCACCAGTCATCACTGCGATGAATTCGGTTTGATTCTCTAGTTGGATTATATAGTAACCAAGCTCCAGATCAATGACCCTAAACATCTCAGATGGGTTCCAAAGAGCCTACAGTTGATTGAAAAGGGTATGGAAGCCGATGTTAATACCAATGACCTTTACGATCACCATATATTTCCAATGCTCTCGAAGTGGTTGAAGGACAGTGGGATTCACCTTGATGGCGGGGATGGAACCATTGCGATCAATAGAGATATCTTCTAGCTTCAACATTTTAGGCGATACCCATTTAATGGTCTGGGGCACTCGGGGATCCTCTCCAGACGTCACAGCCATGTACGAGAGTTTGGGGGGGGGGGTTCTCGGGTTGTTGGAGTCCACCGGCTCCTTATCCGATGCGCCGTCAATTCTCATTGTATGAGCCTCACTCGAGGTATCTTTCTGGATCATGGTGTTGCTAGAAGGTGTGGGTTGTGATGGGGATCGATATCCTTCTGTGGAGTATCCTCCCCTGCCTCCTTGGAGGATTCCGCAGCCACGGCCACGACTTCCTCTGTCTCCTCTCCCAGCCAGGACCATCCGGCTAGGGTTTTCAATGGCAAAAATTATATTATAATATAACTTTCACATATAAATGACAAAAGCATTTTTGTGAAGGAATTTTTGTATAACTTTCACATATAAATATGCTTGCACTTCTGTGAAGGCATTTTTGTATAACTTTCACATATAAATGACAGAAGCATTTTCACTTACCAATTTAGCTAGAACAAAATTATACATACTCCTTGTAAGAAGCAACACTCCCTCTGAGTGATGTTGATGTAGATTTTATCAATGAAATGTGACATTCCCACTGAGTGAGACTTATGTGGAGGTTAAAAATAGAAGTGATCTCCCCTCGTGTCGAGGTTTGTGTAGAGCTTATGAATAAGAATCGAACCTCCCTCAGAGTGAGGTTGTTGTGGAGTTTACAAATAAAAACCAACCATCTCTAGGTGAGGTTGATGTGGAGCTTACAAATAACTCACTTATGAGTGATGTTAATGTAAATATAACAAATAAAATCTTATCCTCCATGTTTTTGGGGTTGATCTAGATATTACAAAAAAAAAGTGACACTCCCTCTAAGTGAGGATGATGTTTAGCTTCCATATATTGTATATGTATGAGTCTATGGCTTTGGCATACAATATTTGTATGAAGTAAGTGTTGTCATATGATACTCTTTCTAGTTTTTTGTATTATATATACATTTATACATAAACATATACATATATATACATATATAATATATATATATATATATATATATATATATATATATATATATATATATATATATCGAGAGAGAGAGATTTAGGTTAGAATACACTCGAGTGTATCTGGAGCAGAATACACTCAAGTAATTTTTCATAATGCAATATTTTTTGAAAATCTAATCCGTTGATCTTCTTAAACATCTTGTGAATAACTAATATAAAAGTGAAGCCCATTTGCACATTTATAGATCATGTTATATAGACCATGAAAAATAAAGCATTTCAAATTAGTTTCGTGCGTTGATTTTGTTGCCCTCTAATGAGTGACTTGCACTCATCTAAATGGGCTCAATTTTTGTATGTGGCCTAATTATTGTATAACAATGAAGATCAATGGTCTTCATTTTGTAAAAAAATAGTCTTGATATGCAACCACCACTTGAGTGTACCGTTCAATCTATACATGATGAATCAAAATTCATCACGATTTTTAGCCACCATTTTAGGCCCAATTCGACTAAATACATTCGATTTCACCTCCTTAAATCTTACAATGTGCAATTTTGCTTGGTTGATCAGATTATCAAGTTATTAACTTGTTTTATATGATTTTCATTCAGATCATGTACAGCCAGCACATTCGATCATGAGCATGTGATTTCAGCCAATCGGTCTACCATAACGATCATGCGCATTCAGTCTTGACCAAACGATCTGGTCCATTCGGTTTGCATCCACACAGTTTTCTCTTCTCTCTCCAAATGGTTTCACCTATATGATCCTTCTCACGACCAGCAAACGGTCTTGAGACCATGCAAGCCCAACCGGTCCTTAAACCGTGAGAAGCAAACGGTCTTCAAACCATTTGGGTGATCAACCCTCAAGACCGTGTGGATAGACATGACCCTTAAGACCGTTTGGATGATCGCTTCTCATCAGCAAGACACCGAGACCGTAAAGAGATCAAAACCTTGAAGAGCAGCATCGCCATGCACCTACTTTACCACTGAGCCTCCGCTAACTTCAACAACACTGCCGCTCGCCACTGCAACGTCGGATGCCATCATCACGGTCGATAGATGCAATTTCAAGCACCCACGACCCCCCTCGCGGCCAAGACCGCACAAACCCTAGCAGTCTTCAAGACCGTTTGGCGGCGCACGGTCTCAAGACTGATAGGTCAGCCACCCAAGAGACCATTTGGACGCCAAGACCGATCAGTGAAGCAAAGACTGTTTGGTGCACATCCTCAAGATCGTTAAGGCACAAAGATCTCCAAGATCGTTTGGATGACAGCACAAGACCGTTTTCCCAAGACCATTTGGGCGCACGTCAAACTGTTTGGAAGTGAAGACCGGTTGGAGTAGAAACCGTTTGGAGGTGAAGACCGTTTGGCCGATCAAAACGCCAAGACCGGTCACTCTGAAACCGCATGAACAATCAGACTGAATGGAAGCAAAATCGATTGAAGTGTGCAACCAGTCTCAAGACCATTTGGCTCCTCACAGTATTAAAACTACTAGGAGGCAAATGATCTTCGAGACCATTTGGAGGAGGATGCCAGAGATTCAAGACCGTTTGGTCAGCAAACGGTCTCCAAGACCATTTGCTCCAAACCATTCAAGCAGACCGGTTGCTCCAAACTATTTGAAGCAGACTCACATCAAAAACGTGAAGACGCCATCCAAGCCTATAAATAGGACCAACAGGATCCTCATTTGGGCATCGAATCTGGGACGCTGCCAGGCTGCCCAAACGCAAGGTTCGATCCAGATACATCCACGTCCACGTCGTTGCTTCTCCACCTACTGCTCCTTTTGCTGTAAGCAAGAAGGTCAAGACGAGAAAAGAAGGAATAGAAGAAGGGCTACCTGGTCTGCCTTGGTGGTTCCTCCATCTCGTCTAAAGTTGCTCCGACACGACGTAGAAGACCGCATCATCTTCACCAAGCTATGACAACCTTCTGCATCATGCTCATGGTGGAACCTTCCCTCTCTCTTGTTATTCTTGTTTCTCGCATCATGAGCGAGTAGTTCCTTTTCGATGGGGTGCAGGGATTAGCCCTGCTTCCCATGCAACCATGTTCTCTTGTTAAACATTCCATGGCAATATATATAACTTTTCATTTTGTTGTTAATCGTTAAATTTTGTAGATTGATTACCTGCTTGTTTTCATCTTGTTCTTTCCTATGTTGCAAGAACTTCTATATGTAGGGTAGAATGTCGATTAACGAGGTTGACTCCCAAACTAGAAATAGAATGGGATTCCTTGAGGTCACAAGTGTATGATCCGTGAGGGGATGAGCCATCTAGGCCATGGTGACATTTCTGTGTGCTTAAACATCCCTCAAGGAGGGCCACAACTTCAGTTGGATATCTGTATCATCATTGTTAATCGTTGATGTTTGCTTGTATATTAATCACCTGCTTGCTTGTCAATTAGCATGGTTGACTCCCTGACAAGAAATATAAAGGGATTCCCTGAGGTCATAAGTGTATTATCTGTGAGGGGATGAACCATCTAGCCCACGGTGATGCTTCTGTGTGCCTAAACATCCCTCAGGGAGGGCCACATCTTCAATTGGATTTCTATATCTTCAGAACCATAAGTGCATGATCTGGATGGCGACGAGACATCTGATGCCTAAGGTGAATCTTACACGGACCTAAACATCCCTCAAGGAGGGTTCACAACAGTTCTACTTGGATAGTTATATCTTGCTTGGATGTTTGATGTTTGGATGTGTTTGCATGTGTAGTGGTGGTGAAACCCGGGACCATCCTAGCGATTCCATATCATTAATCTAGATATACTTTAATTCTACTCTTTACTTTCCTGCATTTAGTTTAATTTACCTCAAATCAAACAATTGTTTTAAATATTAGCCTTACTCGAACTAGACTCGACTAGCAATGATTCTTAAAAACGTTGTCACTTGGAATTTGATCCTTAACTATATTGTGATAAGACTCGTCCACTTGCGGGTGGTATTATTGCACAAGGTTTTGGTAAAAGCTCAGGGATTTCAACCCTGGGTGAATTTGTTAGTGCGATAAAAATCCACATCAAATTTTGGCTCCGTTGCCAGGGACAACAAAATCAATTAGTCAAATCTAGTTTTTTAAGGTTAATCTAGGATTTTGCTTTTTCTTTTGATACAATTGATCATATTCTTGAATTCAGTTCTAATTCATCATTTTCACTTCTGAAAAATATTTCCATCCCAAGTACCAACAAAGACTAGTGCATGCACCGTTCGGAAAGCCCCAGACTCTATGCTAACTTTGACCCTGAGATAGATCAGGCCTTTCATCGTCAGAATAGAGAGAACCAAATGAAGATGGCTCAGGAGGAGGAAATAGCTCAAAGGGTATCTCAACCCCTTACTATAGAAAGAGATAGGCTTATGCAAGAAGCCAGAGCTGCAGTTGAAATAGAAATCCGAGCAGTACAAGCAGCAGCGCAAGCAGCAGAACTGCAAAAGGATATTAGGGAGTTCTCAATCCCTAAAGTTGCTGATGTTCATCACCCAGTGCAACCTCCTCCCATCAATGCTACAAATTTTTGAGATAAGAGCACATTGGATCACCTTGCTTCAAAGCAACCCATTCTATGGTAAACAAGGAGAAGATAGTCAGGAACATCTTCTGATGTTTATTGATCTATGTGCTATGACAAAGCAAAATGGAGTATCTGACGATGCCATCCGACTATGTCTCTTCAAGTATTCTCTTGTTGATAGAGCTATAAGTTGGTACAACTCCTTGCAGTGTGAACCCATCACCACTTGGGAACAACTTCAAAATGTCTTTCTAGAGAAATTTTACCCTCCTTCTCTCACCTATGAAATCAAGGGATGTATAACTCAATTACTCAGGTCCCTGGAGAATCCCTTGCTGAAGCATGGGAAAGGTACAAAGAGCTGCTACGCAAGTTTCCACATCATGGAATTCCTAAGAATCAACTCATTGAGATCTTCTATAGGGGTGTGGATAACGATATCAAGAGGTTCTTAGACTCCTCATCTGGAGGAAACTTCATGCGTCAAAGTTATGATAGTGCATGGAAAGCTGTCACCCTTGGAGCTGAAAATCAAGCTAATTGGGGTAGATCAGTAGGAAAAGGAGTGTTGAAGGTAGCTATGGCTGAAGCTAATCCTGAGTACAAGTCTATCGCTAAAACCCTCAAACTCTTAGTTGCCAAGAAAGACCATATTGAATCATCTCTTGCTTCCTATGAAAGAAGACACTCACTCCCACAACAACAAGAACAGATCAAGTCAGCTTCATTGTTCTGTGAAGCAGGTAAATGCACTGATCATTCTATGCTAGTCTATAATGTTCTCTATGATGTTGTTTTAAGCAACGTTTATCGTCAAGGAGATAATAGTCAAATGAAAAATCTTAATGTTGTCAACACCATCCCTGGTCAAGGATATTACCATCCGAATCAGAACAGGATCCATCCTGGTTTCCAATATGGAAATCCTTCAGGAGTGGAAAACTCGCGACAACTTGGTTCAAATAATCAGCAATGAGGCCCACCAGGATTCCAGTATAACCAGCAACAAAATTTTAGGAATCAAGGAAACTTTAGGGGTAACTTTCAGAACAGTAACTACAATAATTATCAGAATGATTCTCAGTTCCAGAATCCCTGCCAAGTCCCCTACCAACAACAACAAGGGTAACAAGCTAACCCCATCTCTCCTGATGACAAGCTGTCAGCAATTGAGAAGATGTTACAGTCATAGCAGACTATGATCGCTAGCCAACTAGCCCATCAGAAGGCTATTGAATCCCAACTAGCTCAACTTGCAACTAGCATGAAGCCACCAACTGGAACCTTTGTTGGCCAACCAGAGAACAATCCTAAGCACCCAGAGCAACTGAAGGTTGTCACCACTAGGTCTGGAAAAGGCTATTCAGATCCCCCTATTGAGACACATGTGATTATTACAAACGAAGAAGACTCTATGGCTACCCAAGGCTCTACCACACCTGAGTATCAACCAAAATAAACAACAACTGCCGATAAGACAGACAAGGAAAGTTCTAAAAAACCAACTACTACAGAAGAGGAAGAAGCAACACGAGAACCTGATATCCCTGTATACGAGCCTTGTATACCTTTTCCAGCTCATCTAAGGCAAACGAAGCTTGATAACCATTTCAACAAGTTCAAAGAAGCCATGAATAAACTTCATGTTGATATACCCTTTGTTGATGCACTGGCCGAAATACCAGCATGGACAATGTACTTGAAGTCTCTCCTTACAAGGAAGTATATAACTGAAGAGTATGAGACAATAAAGTTGGCAACAACCACATCTGATATCATCTAAAACAAGATGCCCAAGAAGCAGAAAGACCCGAGATCTTTCGGGATTTCGTGTCATATTAGTGACTCTTCATGTAAGAAAGGATTGGCCGATCTTGGTGCTAGCATCTCTATCATGCCACTTAGCCTTTGTAAAAGGCTAGGGTTTGCTGAACTGCTCCCGACAGGCATGACCATACAACTTGTAGATAACACCGTGACTCTTCCCTTGGGAATCATTGAAGATGTACCTATCAAGGTAGGCAAAGATTCCTATGTTCCATGTGACTTTGTCATTATGAACATAAAAGAAGACGCCAGATACCCTCTCATATTTGGCCATCTATTCCTTGCCACTGCAAGATCTCTGATTGATGTTGAAGCGGTAACCTTTCTGCTCAGACTAGGCAAAGAAACTCTCGAGTTCAAAGTTTTTGAAAGTATGCGAAGACCAAGCATGCAAGAAGAAGTCTACTTCATTGAGTGCATAGAGCAGATGTCACTCCTCATGCAAGAGGATTATCAACAAGAAGATCCTTTAGGAATGGCTTTGATTAATCCAAATGCAAAGAGTTCAGTTGATGAACAAGTGAAAAATTATGTTCTCCACCTCGACACTGCTGAAGAAGATCCTGAAGTCAAAATTGAGGAACTTAAAGCTATGGATGTTACTGAAGAAACATGTGAGGAATTGCAAGCTCCTGAAATGAAACTCTTACTCGAGGGATTGAAGTATGTGTTTCTGGATGACCTTAAGGTCTGCCCAGTTATCATAAATTCATATCTAACAGCAGAATAAGAAGATAAACTTCTGAAGGAAGTAAGGGAAAGAAGAAAAGCTATCGGCTACAAGATGAGTGATCTCACTGGGGTCATTCAAGCACTTTGCATGCACAAAATCCCAATGATGGAAGACCACAAGTCGACTTTCGAACATTAAAGGACGCTTAATCCAAATATGAAAGAAGTAGTCCACCGTGAAGTTATCAAATTGCTTACTACAGGAATCATCTATCCAATATCTGACACGTCATGGGTAAGTCCCACGCATGTTGTCCCTAAGAAGGGCGGAACTACTGTAATAAATAATGAAGATAATGAACTCATCCCCACTCGAACAGTCACAATGTGGAGGATGTGTATTTATTACAGGAAGCTGACCAAGGAGACATGTAAGGATCATTTCCCAATTCCTTTTCTTGACCAAGTCCTAGAGCGGCTAGCCCACCAAGAGTATTTCTGTTATCTCGATAGTTACTCTAGATTCTATCAAATTCCTATACATCCAGATGACCAAGAGAAAACAACTTTTACTTGCCCATTTGGAACATATGCCTTTAGGAGGATGCCGTTCGGACTCTGCAATGCGCCTGCAACTTTCGAACGTTGCATGGCGGCTATATTCGCTGGTCTCACTGAAACTATCATGGAAGATTTTATGGATGATTTTTCCATTTATGGAGATTCCTACGACTCATGCCTGAAGCACCTCTCCCTTGTCCTTAAACATTGTGAAGAAGAACATCTCGTGTTGAACTGGGAGAAGTGTCACTTTATGGTAAGGGAAGGAATCGTCCTTGGCCATAGAGTCAGTAATAGAGGTATAGAAGTTGACAGGGTGAAAATCGAAGTGATTTCCAAACTCACTATCCCAATGAATGTAAGAGAGGTTCGCGTGTTCCTCGGTCATGTAGGTTTTTACAGACGATTCATAAAGGATTTATCCAAGATAACCAAGCCAATGACGAATCTATTGCTAAAGGATGCGGATTTCCATTTTGACGAAGAATGTGTCAAGAGTTTCAATAGCCTGAAGCATGCCCTTACAACAACACCCATCATCAGAGCTCCCGATTGGGATCACCCATTTGAAATTATGTGTGATGCCAGTGATTATGTTGTGGGTACTATTTTAGGCCAATGTATAGAGAAGAAACACTATGTGATCTACTATGCATCGAAAACCCTCGACAAAGCTCAAAGGAACTATGCAACTACTGAGAAGGAACTCCTTGCGGTCGTGTATGCCTTTGACAAGTTCAGATCCTACCTCATTGGCTCTAAAGTCATTGTCTACACAGACCATGCCGCTATCTGTTATCTCCTAGAAAAGAAAGATGCAAAATCCAGATTGATCAGATGGATTCTCCTCTTGTAAGAATTTGATCTAGAAATAAGAGATAAGAAAGGTACAGAGAATGTTGTGGCAGACCACCTGAGTCGCATCTATACCCTAGAAACCAAGAAGATCTCGATTAATGATTCTCTTCCAGACGACCAACTAATGAAGGTTTCAGAAGCTACCCCTTGGTACTCGGATTATGTGAACTATCTCGTTGCTGGTGTCATCCACCCTGATTGCACTGGAAATACACTAAAGAAATTCATGCATGATGTGAAGTAGTATCACTGGGATGAACCATACCTATTCAAGCTCTATGTTGATGGTCTCTACAGATGATGCATCACTGAGGAGGAAGCCCAACTTATTTTAGAACAATGTCACTCATGCCCAGTTGGAGGCCATATGAGTTCTAAGAAAACTTCTTTGAAGGTTTTGCGATGTGGTTTCTTTTGACCGACCATATCCAAATACTCCTACAACTTTGTTCTATCATGTGACAAATGTCAGGGAACGGGTAACATTATGAAAAGAGATGAGATGCCACTTATACTATGGCAAGAAGTCGAGATTTTTGATGTTTGGGGTGTGGAATACATGGGTCCATTCCCATCTTCACATGGATTTTCCTACATCCTAGTCACCGTGGATTGCGTCTCAAAATGGGTAGAGGCCATACCAACTATAACTAGCGATTCCAAACCAGTTATCAAGATGTTCAAAGATATTATTTTTCCCCGTTTCAAAGTCCCACGCACTGTGATATCCGACGGAGGTTCTCATTTTTTGGAAAGAAGCTTTGAAGCATTGTTAAGAAAATACGATGTGACACACAAGGTAACCTCCCCTACCACCCACAAACAAGTGGGCAAGTAGAGGTTTCTAACCATCAACTCAAGGCTATCTTGGAAAACACAGTAGGCCGCAACTGAAAAGATTGGTCAGTAAAAATCAATGACGCCTTGTGGGCGTACCGCACTGCTTTTAAGTCTCCTCTCGGAACTACACCATTTCGATTAATCTATGGAAAGTCATTCCACCTGCCGGTAGAAATCGAACACAAAGCATGGTGGGCAATCAAACAACTAAATTTTGACATGAAGAAAGCGGGTGAAGCCAGGATTCTACAACTTCAAGAGCTGGAGGAACTTTGGATGACAGCTTATGAGAATGCATGAATCTACAAAGAACGCACCAAACTTTGGCACGATGGTCATCTAAAAAGAAAGGACATTCAAGTGGGAGACCAAGTTTTACTTTTCAACTCAAGACTAAGGCTATTCCCAAGCAAACTCCATTCTCACTGGTTTGGACTTTACATTGGCAAGAGCATCTACCCGCATGGAGCTTCATCTTATGGAGTGAACAGTCAGGAGAATTTGTGGCTAACGGCCAACGCCTGAAGATATATTTCACCTCAGCCGATATAGGCACCGAGGCAATGATGGATCTTACCAATCCAACGTATCCACCATAAAATTGAAGGACTCACATCGAGCCATCAATGTAAAACAAAAGCGCTTGTCGGGAGGCAACCCGGTCAAATATTTTATTTTTCTTTTAATTTTGAATTAAAAATTTTCCTTAATTTTGTTTTTACTCTTTAGAAAAATTTTCACTGAATAAAAATTGTATCTCAAGATGCTATCTTAAATTCTGATTAGTCTTCATTTTTGAGATTTTTAGATGGAGTATGCGCGCTGAGTGGAATGCAACCACACCTGGTGGTCCAACTGACATGAATTTTCCCCTCCATCTCGGATTTAGAGTTTGCTTGAGATGAGCAAATTTATAAGTTAGGGGTGGAGGGTGGGTAGTACGTAATTCACTTCCCACCCACTCCTATCTGTTTCAGACTTAAGATTTCATCGTTGCAATTTTGAGCATATTTTCAAAAAATTTCAAAAATTTTAAACAAACTTGATGAAATTTTGACGCTTTCTGTTTCATTAAAGGCCATTACCTAGCTGGCTAGTTACTCTCTCTAAGCTTTTGGCATCTTTATACCCTCCTTATTCAAATTAGATCCTCAAAAGGACCATTTTATGAAACTAGCCTATTGATTGAAATCATCTTGTGAAGCTTATGAATCCTAATATCATGATCCTTATGCAAAAGTGGCAAATGTCTATCAAACTGATAGGGATCAAACACGTCGTGCTTCATAACTGATAAGTGGAACAATAACATGGAATCCCCACCGGACCCTCATCAAGTCATTATTTGAGTAGAGTACAATAAAGAGAACGACCCGGTGTACAAAATTGTAAATCAAGTTGCATTCTGATCTGAACTCTCTTCTACACTTCTTCTATCATCTTTGTACACATCCGTCCATCAAAAAGAAACAAAAATAGCCAAAATAGTGCCAAACCCTAAGTTCGGGGTGGTACATCACCTCCTTCTATATCTGCTTCTTCCATACCCCACGCTAATTAATAGGGGCGTACCACCAAGAAAAGATGCCAATGTGCACACAAAAAGAAAATGTAATCTCGAGTCGAATAGAGGAGAGATTCGCATTAAAAAATGCAATCAATGAAATTGCAATCATAAAATAAAAATCTCGAGTCGAATAGAAGAGATATTTATTTCTTCCTTCCATACCACCATTCACTCCCTTTTCTACCTAAAGGCACAATGAATGCCTCCACTATCCTGAAATACACCAGTGTCAGATCAGGTGCACACTTGTTGTTCTGTGGGTATCTCTAGACTCTTACAAAACTCTTAGAAATGCTTGTTGTTGGAAAAAGTAAGGAGGAAGTGAGTTTGGAAAACAAACTCAAGAACAAAGATATGGTAAGATGTGTTCAGTGGTCTCAGGAAGTTGAGATGTTTGGTCATACTGAGCAGATGGAAAACAATCGTGATGTGAAGAGGAGGCAATCACATGATTTGAAAGTATTCTAGTTAGTGACTGTTTCAGATTTCATGTTACTCGAGGATGAGCAACGTTTAAGTTTGGGGTTCTGATGAATCAGAATTCATCACGATTTTTAGCCACCATTTTAGGCCCAATTTGACTAAATATATTCGATTTCGTCTCCTTAAATCTTACAATGTGCAATTTTTCTTGGTTGATCAGGTTATCAAGTTATTAACTAGTTTTATATGATTTTCATGCAGATCATGTACAGCCAGCACATTTGATCCTGAGCATGCGATTTCAGCCAATCGGTCTGCCATAACGATCATGCGCATTCAGTCTTGACATGTAACATCTATCTCGAGAAAACAAGATTAACTAATGCGGAAGCATTCACTAAGCAGCGGATTACCAAAAATCACTAAAAATTTAAAACTTTTTGTGAAGAGATCTTTAAACCATAACTCCTTTATAAGAAAACAAGGTAAACTGTTTACATCATAGCTTGACATTACATCTCTGTGATTACATACATCCATTGCCTTATTATCTGAAGAAGGCAAGATACAAAATCTCGAGGCACTAAGATAAAAACCTCAGACCTACTGACTCCTAGGACCTGAGAGTACAGAGAGACATAAGACATGCTATCTACAAGACTTGGCACTCAGTATCTCCACCTGAGATTCACTGTTGCCCCTGGTGTTGCTGCTGCTGATACTGCCCACCCTCGGATTGGTTCCTCCGTCCTCGACGTCCACCTAAAAAGTCGAATCCCATGGGGGTGAGACAATTTTATATAATTGTCCCAGTGAGAGTTATAACTCTTTGCCAGAAGCTTTGTTATAGCAATAAAGGATTAACATAAGCAATATAATCTTTAAGGCATTCAACAACAGATTTGGTATTAAGTAAGACAACATTTACTTAAGCAATCATTAATCATTAAAACACTACTATAAAAGAAGAATACTAAATGTATCAAGTTTAACTCATATCAGTTATCATATGGATATTAATTCTTAACCATCTCATCATATGATTCAGGAACATGGTTATTCAAACCCTCAGATTATCATAACACTTGCTACCAAGTGACATATAAGCATCAAGTCATCTAACAACATGACCTTGATTGAAGCAATGTATATACTTTTTCACATATCATTACTCTTAAAAGCTTATAATTGTTTTCAAGGAATAGGACATCATAACTCTTACCTGGCTATGATCACCTCATAATATCAACATGTATGACTTATACAAATAAGGACATGCATATATAACAATGTCAGTACAATACCAAAACTTTTCAATTTCTTTATCGGACACCACGGCCGTGCCACCTTGCACGGTCGTGCAAAGTAAGGCTACCACGGCCGTGCTCCCTTACACGATCGTGCTACCGAAGATCATTACATGATTCATATTTATATATATATATATATTCTAATCTTTCATTCTTTCAACTTGATTAGGTCACATCAACCCTTCAATCAAGTACCACTACTACAGAAATAGCATTCAGTGTCGCTTTTCTGGGCATCGGTTATTAAGGAAAACCGACACCTATCATATAAGGCGTCGGTTGTTTAAGCAAACCGACGTCTATATTCGAAGACCAGCCAGACACGAGTACCGCTTTGTATTCAGCGTCGGTTGACAATAACAAACCGACGTCTAAAAGCTCCCGCGAAATCCAATTTTCGAGCGAAAACAAAAAGTGTCACATACAACGTCGGTTATTTAAATAGCCACCGACGCCTATGTGTGATGAAACTTTGCGCGAAAAGTGTCACTTTCAGCGTCGGTCATCTGTTGATAACTGACGCTGAAAGTGGTTCCCGCCAAACAATTTCATGAAAATATCGTCCAATTGAGCGTCGGTTGTTTCAAACAACCGACACTAAATTTGTTTAGGCGTCGGTTGTGACAAACAACCGACTCTATAGGTGAACTTTATATCCTGCGATCACCCGACTGTTCCCCTTTCTTCTGTTTCATCGCCTAAACAACTTTAGCTCCCGCCGCAACTAATGTCGCCCGACCCTCCACTCCGCCGCACCCCTCCACAATAGTGCCGTCGCACCGCCTTCTCCGGCGTAGCCTTCTCCTCCGGTGCCTCCACGCCGCCTTCTCCTTCAGTGCCAGTGCCTCCACGCTTCCGTCGCCAGGACGACAGAAGCTGCTCTCCACCGCCGTCGCGCCGCCGCCAGGGTTTAGGGTTGCTAGCTGCTTCTCTGTCGCACCGCCGGTTCGACCACAGCTCCTCTCCACCGCCATCGCCCACTCTGTGCCGCCGTCTGCAGACCACAGCTCTTCTCCAAACCGGTATGCCCTCTTCTCTGTATTTTATTGATGTACATGTATTTTATTGGTGTGACAATGCTTATGGGTGATTGGTGGGATTACGAGGGTAGTATTGCTGCAATAGAGATTACGATAGTAGGGGTGAGGCTTGCGGATGGTCGGTGGGCTTACGGTAGTAGGTATTACACGAGTAGGGGCGACGCTTGTGGGTGGAGAAGATTGCGACAAGGAGTGAGATCTAGGAGGTAGAGGTTGTGTGTTAGTGAATGAAGTCTAAGGCTCTTTCCTCTCTCTCAAGCTCATGAAATGTGATTCTTACTGAAATATGATGATGGGACAATTTTTTCTCTGCCATAGTTGAAATTTTCCTACTTGAAAAGGTCAACTTACCGAAAAGAATGCTCTTCTACCTTTTATTTTAAAGATGCATTCTATATACAATTTTCCTGTACCCACAATTGCTGATTAGTTTTCTTGTACAACTGGATTTTTCAAGGAAATAGCTACAGCTAGATAAGATCGTGTACACTCTGTATTTTTTCCCATCCTTTCTACAACAGGATTCTTCAAGGAAATATGATGATTAGGGATACATATAATGTCTAGTACACAAATATTAGATGATATTCAAGAAAACCCTAGTTTGATGAGCATGTTGTTAATCATGTTAATTATGTTTCTTCTATATATTCTGATGTCATTATATAATTATGTGATCCCAACATATTAAATTGAATTAGAATGATTTCATGAATTATAGGGTTTTAAAGTTGATAAACATGTACATGCGTAAATATGGTTATTAAACCAATGGTTATAACATATAATGTCTAGTAAAGATTCCTAGACCTTTTGTTTGAAACTATTGATTTCTTGATTTATGATTTAATAATGCTCTGTTGATTAGGATTAACCATGTTGCTTGTAGTTTATAGACATTTATTATATGCTAGTGAACGCACACGTGCACATGTACGTGGCATATAAAATTTGTTAGAAATATGCGGGGTGATGACTCGTATGTGAAAGGGTCCCTACGGTAAAACATATTTGTGTTTGTTGCTTGAAATGAGAGAATCAAGGAACTGTTTCTATAGGTTGGAGAGAGAAATACATAATTAAAGATAATAAAAGTGAACAGGAGAGTATGAAAATAAATATTTATAGGAGCAAAATTCCTTGAAAAAAGGAGAGAAAAGAGTGAATCAAGGAGAGCGCAACATCAAACTCACACTTTTTATAGTAATATAGATAAGAATGACAACACATGTATTTGTTGGCCTAGAAACCCATCCAAGATTGACTCATTAGGAGTAAATCTTGGATAGTCCCCGATTTGGGACTGTTCTTGAACACCTAATCTCACTTAGGATGTAAGTGTATAATGTGTATTGGGTTTTCGAGAAAATTTCGGTAGCATTTCCCCGTTTGTTCTCTAAGTATATATGTACTTAGAGAACAACGGGGAAATGCTGCCGAAATTTTCTTGAAAACCCAATACACATTATACACTTACTAGTGAGATTAGGTGTTCAAGGATGGGATAGGTGGTACATATTTATTATATATAAGAATGACATCAAATGTATTTGTTGGCCTAGAAACCCATCCAAGATTGACTCATTAGGAGTAAATCTTGGATAGTCCCCGGTTTGGGACTATTCTTGAACACCTAATCTCACTTAGGATGTAAGTGTATAATGTGTATTGGGTTTTCGAGAAAATTTCGGTAGCATTTCCCCGTTTGTTCTCTAAGTATATATGTACTTAGAGAACAGCGGGGAAATGCTGCAGAAATTTTCTTGAAAACCCAATACACATTATACACTTACTAGTGAGATTAGGTGTTCAAGGATGGGATAGGTGCCACACGGAGTGACAATTCTTCATTCAATAAGAAGTCAATATTTTGGGATCTTCCTTATTGGAGTTCTTTGACAGTCAGGCATTGTATCGATGTAATGCACGTTAAGAAAAATGTCTGTGATAGCATCATTGGTACTATGTTAAATATACCAGGTAAGACTAAAGATGGGATAAAATCCAGACTGGACCTACGTGAAATGGGAATAAGGTCAGAATTAATAGAATTACGTGAAATGGGTAGTAAAAGAACATACTTACCTCCCGCTTGTTACACGTTGTCTAGAAAGGAGAAGAAAACTTTTTGTGAATGCTTGGTAAATGTTAAGGTGCCACATGGTTACTCATCCAACATCCGTAGATTGGTATCAATGAAAGATCTAAAGTTGATAGGTCTTAAATCTCATGATTGTCACACTCTAATGCAACAAATATTGCCTGTGGCAATTCGATCTATATTGCCGAAGCATGTAAGGTTTGCAATTACCAGACTTTGTTTCTTTTTCAACAGTCTATGCAGCAAAGTTATTGACCCTGATACTCTCGATAATTTGCAAAGAGAAGTGGTTGTTACCCTATGTCAGCTTGAGATGTATTTCCCTCCTTCGTTCTTTGATATCATGGTACATCTTGTTGTCCACTTGACTAGGGAAGTGAAAATGTTGGGACCAGTTTTCTTGCATTGGATGTATCCCTTTGAACGATACATGAGCGTTTTTAAAGGTGATGTTCGAAATCGTTATCGGCCTGAAGGGAGTATTATTGAAGGTTATGTGGTGAGAGAGGTTATGGATTTTTGCAATGACTTTCTCAGTGGTAATGACACTCCTGATAATGACAAGAATATTGAGGAGGGCAAAAGAATTTTGGGATCACGGGTGAAAGTAATCAGCCGTGAGCAGTTGGAACAAGCTCACTTGTATATTTTACACAATATGGACGAAGTGAGTGTTTATATCGAGGAACATACCAATTTCATAAAGAGACAACATCCTCGAGCAAGTTCAATGTGGCTTGCTAGAGAGCATAATAAGACTTTTACTAAGTGGTTTGAAGATAAAGTCTTACATCAACTATCTCAAACACCAAATGATATTACAGAAACTATCAAATGCCTCACCTTTAAACCAAAACCGAATGTTATGTCTTATGAAGGGTTTGACATTAATGGATTCACATATTACACAAAGCGCCAAGATGATAAGAGTGTCGTCCAAAATAGTGGGGTCACTCTTCAAGCGTCGACTATGTACTTTGCAAGTGCAAAGGATAAGAGTCCACGTGAAGCTAAAATGTCATATTACGGTGTCATTGAGGACATTTGGGAGTTTGACTACATAGATTTCAAAATTCCGCTCTTTAAATGTAATTGGGTTGATAACACCAAAGGAGTTATAGTGGATGAATTGGGTTTCACTTTGGTGAACTTTGAAAAGATTGGCGAGAAGGGTGAACCATTCATATTGGCATCACGGGCGAAACAAATATTCTATATCGATGATCCTGTGAATGATAAATGGTCGGTTGTTCTTCATGGTAAAAGACAATTCATTGAAGATCCTATAGATGAAGAAGAGTACTATGATAAGTATGATGACTCCAGTCCATTCTCAGTTGGGTTGCCAACTCCACAAAATATTGAAGCTAATGATGACTTATATGTGCGTGGAGATCACAATGAAGGATTGTTAATTGATAAAAGATCACAATTTTAGAGACATGCATGTTTATACAAATGCTAAATGTTTGCCTTTTTCTAGTTAATACAAATGCTAAATGTTTGCCTTTTCTAGTTAATACAAATGCTAAATGTTTGCCTTTTTAATTACATTTTCAGATGGCTGACCATGATGAGCATGATGTCCATGATGAGCATGAAGTCCATGATGAGCATGCTGTCCATGACGAGCATGGCGAGGATACCAATGTAAGTTCTAAAAACATATCCTGTATTTCTATAAAATTCATTATCTTCTAGTTATGTCATATATCCTACATTTCTATATTGGGCTAATTCAGTGTGTTTATTTTTGTCAAAATTTAGGTTGATGATGCACATGTACCCACTGAAGCACTGGAGCAACTTGATGTGCAGCACCAAACACTTAACAAGAAAAGGGACATCACTCTGTTGAAGAAGTTAATAGCGCTAAGTGGCAGTGGATCCAAATTGGTTGTGGAGTTTGATAATGGAGGAAATGCAATTGGAGTGAACTGCAATAATTTTGTAAACTATCTTGGGTGTACCACTCGGAGCCATTGTGGTGTTAAGTATGATAATTGGCATAAAGTTCCTCAGGGGAAAAAAGACTTGATATGGAAGGATTTATGTGTGAGTTATTATTATTTGCAATTCTATTTTGTAGATTATAAATTCTATTATTTGCAATTCTATTTTGGATACTAGTTAATAACATTTCTATTTTACAGAATCTGTTTGCATTGGATGAGAAGTTGCATCGTAAAAGTGTGTTGCAACGCGCTGGAAAGATGCTTAGGAATTATAGGACAAATCTGAATAGAGAATACATAAAAGAGGGTGATAAGAAGAAGAAGTCAGCCCTTGAACAATGGAACTTCTTGGACAAAGAAGATTGGGACAATTTTGTTGCTTCAAGAAAATCTGAAGAATTCAAGGTATTAGGCGTCACTCCCAATTTAATTAATATACATTGTATTCACCTATTCAAGATTAACATTTAGTGCTACTAACCAAATCATTAATGTGCATACTAACTAGGCCCTCAGTGACACACAAAAAGCAAGGCGTGCACTGAATGTGCATGACCACACTATGGAAAAGGCTATGCAAGCGTTCGCCAAAGACTACAGGCAGAGTCTGCGGCTACTCAGGAGTCTGCTGCTACTGAGGAGTCTGCCACACCCATGCCTCGCCATGATATCTGGATAGCTGGGAGGCAAAAAAAGAAGGGTGAAATAAAGAAGCCCGTAACTACTGAGGCGGCTGCGAAAATGGTAAAATACAACTCTTAGAGCAATCGTTTGAATATCGATTATTTGTTAACTTACCAATTTCTGTTGATGGTGATTAGCGGGAGCTGCACGAGCAGAGGAAACAAGGCACATTCATCCCTCAGGGCACACAGGATGAATTGACAGTTGCTCTGGGTAACCCAGAGCATCCTGGACGTGTTAGGGGTGCATGCGCTGGTGTGGGCATCAAAGCATTCTTTGGGCCATCCCAGCGCAAACCCAGAGCGGGACTTTCACAAGAAGAGGTCACCTATACTTTTTTTAGAATGTTACTGCAAAAGGAAATTCAATAATAAGAAGCTAATGTTTCTTTTATCCATGTATAGGAGAATAAGAGAGTCGAGGATATAGTTGCTAAGAAGTTCAACGATGTAGTTGCTGAGAAGGTCAAGGAAGAATTGCTGCGGTGGCAGGCATCTCAGGCTTCCAATCAGCCTATGGCGACCCACTCTTCTCCTGATGTACAGACTACAAGTAATCCTGTAGACCCACCGCCTAACATGTCTGTTGTAAGTATTGTTTATGACATTGTAGTTAGTCTTTTCAAGTTGTTATGTTTTCAAGATGACATGTATATATGTATAATATTCTTTACGTAAATTTGTAGGCATTGAAGCCATGCCGCTTAAGAATGCAAGACTACGTTGTTGCAGAGGCGCAGGCTTACGCGTCCCTTCCTGGGGCAATGTTTCACGGGACTCCAATGCCACAGGGCTATGTTCGTGTGAGCCTGATACGTGTGTTACCCGATTGGAGAGAAGCTACATTGCCATATCCCCACCCAGATATTGATACACTTGCTGATGCAGAAGGCGGGGTCATATTGTGGCCCAAAGCAGATGTCGTCTACACTACTGAAATTGTAAGATAAATTTATATTGATTTAGACTGTTAATGTGTATATATGATGTCAACTGATCTGAAATTATATATACAGGTTAAAAAGAAGACACCAGGAGCACCTAGGCCTCCACCTCCACTTCCCGCATTACCAACTTGGGTTCCAACTGACCTAACATACCCGTTAGGTCCTGCTTGTAGGGGAATGGCATGTTGGCTACGGGCACATAATATACATTGCCCGATAATTGTTTCTTTAGATGCAGATTATGCAGGTCAATCATATGATAGCTCTTTATTTATACAAGATATTATTGAGCTGTTTATGTATGATTGGCTGAATACATCAATGATAGAGACATGGATAAGGTGAGATCTTATTTATACATCCATATACCTTGTGTAAGATCCGGTGATCTGGTTTCTTATATATTAATGCATACGTAATACATGTTTTGCAGCTACTTAGTCGAAGATCATTGCAAACAATTTGCATTTGATCATGTGGGATTTTTGATTCCATCATTGATTAGTATGGTAGCTAAAGACCCTGATACTGTTCAACAATACTGTATAGATGCTTTTACAATTTTTGGTCAGCAAAAGAAGACGATAATAATAGCTCCATTCAATGTCAAGTAAGTTTACTTTATTTATAATTTGGACTTAAGAAAATTCCATTTTTATTGTGCATTTTGAGTTATTAATTGTTAACTTTTTACCTCTAGCGGTAAACATTGGGAGTTACTAGTTATTGTCCCCGGGACGTTCACTGTTTATTATCTAGATCCCGCGGGAAGTACATTAAACACTAAAATTGGACACGTAATGAGAATGCCATTATTCTGGTGAGAAATATTTCATTTTTGTATATGTTAACATCTCTTATTACATTACTATTTACTTATGCAATTTACTGTGTTATATTAACATGTAGGGGTTTAGATGCATTCAAAAAGGCTGGAGGAACGGTCCCAAGGAAAAAGAACCAGCCAATAAATTGGCATAACGTACAAGTAAGTTCCTGACTCCAATGTATATATTATTGATGTGAATTGTGCTTAGTTGTATTATTTTGTATGTTTCAATTTATAGTGCGCTACACAAGACAATGGTTGGGCATGCGCATACTATGTGATGCGATTTATGCAGATGATTATCCGATATGCCGCATTGGACATTGATACCATACATGAGGTATTATATATAGTCTCATTAGTTAGTATGAAATATATCAATCTTATTTTTATATTATTACTTATATATATACATCATTCTCTTTGCAGGTGTTTAAAACTGACAACACTACAGGTAAACGCTTAAAAAATATACATGCTCCATATACGATGGAAGCATTAAATGAAATAAGAGAAGAATGGGCAAAAGCCATACAAGCAGTGGCAACTGTAAGATATAATTGGGATGTTGATAGCGATAATGAATGATACTTTGTAAATGAATATTTTTGAATGTTAATACATGTATTTGAATGTTTCTATATGTGTGAATGTGAGAATTGAATTGATGTCTGAATGTATCTACTTGTGTGATTTATTTTTTGTGAATTTTGCAGGTTTGTGGCCTGTTTGTAGGCTGATATCAATGGATGTCGTAAACCTGCAGTTCAGAAAACTGAACTACAGGTTCTCATCCTGCTGACCAGCCACAGCAGGCCTACAAACTGATATTAAAAAAAAATAGATATAGGCGTCGGTTATTTATAGAAAACCGTCAGCAAAGACCTACAGCGTCGGGTTTTTGCAAAACACTGACGCCTAATGTGGCCACAGCCGTACAGGAAATGGCGTCGGCTGTTCGTGTCAAATCGACGCCTATTTAACCTATAGGCATCGGTCTTTTAGTAGATAACCGATGCCAAAAGGGTTCACGCCACAGAAAACGGCATCATCTAGGACACTTTCTGCGTCGGTCTTTTAGTAGATAACCGACGCCGAATGTGTCCTAGATGATGCCGTTTTCTGTGGCGTGAACCCTTTTGGCGTCAGTTATCTACTAAAAGACCGACGCCTATAGGTTAAATAGGCATCGGTTAAAAAACCGACGCTGAAGTGTTCGACCTTTAGTGGCGCCCACATAGGCGTCGGTTGGAAACCAACGCCAAAGGCTGTTTCTGTAGTAGTGTACATACTACTATGGTTAACATAGTGTATCAAGCTATTAATCCTATAAGCAATTAATAATTCTCCCTTTAATTGGTACTAGTCACTTAGGTACTATTAGGGTTTCAACCTTTGTGCCTTCATTTTTTGTCATTACTAATCATTATTGGATCAATAGAACATTCATCATCTTAATTCTCAAAGATTCATTCATATTGAACCTCCATTACATAAGGTATCCAATTGAATTAGGGTTTCCAATGTTGATTACTTCAATCACTGAATTCATGGAACCAATCATCAATTGGACCTATACTCATACCTCAATTGAGTTTAATAGGTCAACCTTCAACTAATTTGACCCTTAATTAACCCTCAATTGTTCATCAATTAGGGTTTGATTCAATTGAATTAGGGTTTGGAATCGATGATCCTTCAATACTAATCAATGTAAGACTAGTTACTTTGAAACCATAGATCCATCATCCAAATTGGGTATGACCTGACCCCAAACGGTCTTGAGGTCGTTTGGATGACCTCCAAACGGTCTTGAGACCGTTTTCCCATCATATCATCAAAATCCAAGTCAATCAATTAAGGTTTGGATCATTGGATTGATCACCAAATCAGCAATTGATTACACTTTAACTTAGTAACATTGGATCATCAATTGCTTAACCATACTCACCCCTAGACCTCCAAACGGTCTTGGGTGACCTCCAAACGGTCTTGAGACCGTTTGGATGAGTTCCAAACGGTCTTGAGACCATTTGGATCACCCAACCCTTGGATTCTAGTGAAAAACCATTAGGGTTTGAGCTATTGAGTTGATCATCAAATCAGCAATTGATTGCTTTGTAATTGTGTACCTTTGGACCTTCAATTGGTCAACTATACTTAACCCCAGACCTCCAAACGGTCTTGGGTGATCCCCAAACGGTCTTGAGACCTTTTGGGTGATCCCCAAATGGTTTTGAAACCGTTTGGGCCAATCAACCCAAAACAATCAACTCATCACTTGCAAAATCAGCACTTAGCCGATTAGGGTTCATACCACATCTTTGGATCTTCAAACACATATCCATACTTGACCCTAGACCTTCAAACGGTCTTGGGTGACCCCCAAACGGTCTTGAGACCGTTTGGGCAAGAAAACCCAAAAAAAGTCATATCAATCAAGTTGAAAGTCAGCACATAATCCAATTAGGGTTTACCTAATTGATTAGCCTTCAACTCATGATTCCTTTGGAATTAACCTATCAAATTTGGTGAGTTATTAACCAACAAAATTATGAACAGGAATCTCAAACGGTCAATGCCCTCAAATGGTTTTGAAACCGTTTTCCCAAAAAGTTCAATTAATCAAGCTGAAAAATCAGCACTTAATCCATTTAGGTTTATCTAATTTATTAGCCTTCAACTCTCGATTACTTGGGAGTTAACCTATCAAATTTGGTGGGTTATTAACTAAAATAATTATGAACAGGAATCCCAAACGGTCAACGCTTGGTCAACTCACTCAAACGGTTTTGAAACCATTTTCTCAAAAAGGTCAAGTTAATCAGGTTAGAAATCAGCACTTAATCCATTTAGGTTTACCTAATTGATTTTCCTTCAACTCACGATTCCTTTAGAGTTAATCCCTCAAATTTGGAGGGTTATCAAAAAACATAATTATGAACAGGAATCTCAAATGTTCAATGCTTGGTCAACTCACCCAAATGGTCTTGGAGACCGTTTGCTCCAACCGACCTTGTGAAACCGTTTGCCCTTCAAACAGTTTTGCAAACCGTTTGCCCCAAACGGTTTTGCAAACCGTTTGGCCAAAGGGGGGGGGGACAAGACCATTTGATAAAGTAACATTGGTAATCACTCTCATCTTCTTCTACCTCCAGATCAAGGTCTGTTCTTTGTGGTTTTAGTTGCAAGAAAGCAAGGAAGGATGGGGAAAAGAAGAACAAGCTACTTTTGCAAGAAAGAAAGATGTATAACAAAGTTTAAGGGTTTAGAGTTATAAAACCCGCCTTAAGGTCGTTCCTAGAGCTCCAAGCTTTCAATCTTCCAGGCCTCTAATGGCGTCTTGAGCTCCACAGGTCGGACATGGGTGTTTCTCCAAGAATTGGTTGGGAAAGATCGGCTAGAAAGAAGAAACAAGTAAGGAAGACCATAAAACCAACCTTGCACCATGAATTCCTCCATGAATCCAAGCAAGAAGATGACCAAAGCTTACCTAGAACTCCTTATCCGTCCTCCTCTTCTCCAGAACTCTGTCCTAAGTTGGTCTAAGCAAGGGGATAAGAAGGGAAGTGAAGGAAACGGTCCTTGCTAAGTGAGAAAAGGTGTATATATACTTTGGGTGAAATTCCAACATAAGGACAACTTGTTTCTCCATTTCTCATCTAGGTACTTCCCTTCTTCTAAGACACGTTTCTCCCTTCCATACTTAAGCAAAACTCATCTTAAACCCAAGGTATAAAGGTGAAGAAAGCCAACTTTTTACTAAGTTGCACATATTGAAGGGTTATTAGGCTTATAACTTGATTATTTAATTTATAAGGGTTATCATTCTTATTTGATTATTCAATTGAAGTGCCCTATTCATCATTCTTACTATAAATGATGCCAAGAGTCATAAAATATACTCTAGAAGGTGTATTTTACAAGTTTCACCCCATATTTTGGGTAAATTGCACTTTACACCAAAACTAGAGTTTTAAGTACAAGGATTGCTCCACAAGCTGCATCTTGGTGCCCAAGCTTGGAGAATCCATCATACTTCATCATATTCATTCTTATGATGTATCAACACCAAAGGAACATCTTAACATGTGCAATTTTCAAGTTAACCCCTTTTAATTGGGTAATTTGCACATAGGTCCATGTATTACAAAACAATATTACAACTTTGTTCAAAAGGGACAGAAATGGAAATGTATGTTCCTTAGGAGCTTTAATTACATACCAAAAGATAATCACAAGTATCTAATTACATAATTAAGCAAAACACCTAGGGTTAGTTCATAACCCAGTTCAGGGATGTTACAAATTATAAACCCCTAACAAGGATTTTGTCCCCGAAATCCCAGGAAAAGGAGGAATAGATTATTCATTAGTAGGGCCCTCAAGTTTCCCCATATTATCTTAAATTTTATGATGATATTATGGATTTGTAATTCACACAAAGCCCCTTCCATGAATTCCTTCTTATCACTATTTATGTTTGTGCAAAGCATAAACCCCTAACATAAGATGTCCATATTTTTAAAGAAAGAAGCATAAAAGAACATTCTTCTAGTATCACTCAAGAATGTTTACCAAAAGATAAACATATATACCTAACACAGATAATTCACTCAGCAATCCTTTATTTATATGAAACAGTTCACTAAGAAAGCTTGCTAATCAATTAATTTGGAAATATTCACTGAGAAGATTCACTGAGCAATTTGTCTTGGAAGATCTTACTAAGTAAATTTACGAAGTATGTTTCTCAAAAGCATTCACTGATGAAGTTCATGGAGTATGATTACTAAGTATTTACTGAGGAGATTCATTGAGTATGTTCACTAAGTATGTTCACTAAGTATTTACTGAGGAAATTCACTGAGTATGTTCACTAAGTATGTTCACTAAGTATGTTCACTAAGTATGTTCACTAAGTATGTTCACTAAGTGTTTACTGAGGAAATTCACTGAGTATGTTCACTAAGTATGTTCACTAAGTATGTTCACTAAGTATTCACTGAGGAAATTCACTGAGTATGTTCACTAAGTATGTTCACTAAGTATGTTCACTAAGTATTTACTGAGGAAATTCACTGAGTATGTTCACTAAGTATGTTCACTAAGTATTCACTGAGGAAATTCACTGAGTATGTTCACTAAGTATGTTCACTAAGTATTCACTGAGGAAATTCACTGAGTATGTTCACTAAGTATGTTCACTAAGTATGTTCACTAAGTATTCACTGAGGAAATTCATTGAGTATGCTCACTAAGTATGTTCACTAAGTATTCACTGAGGAAATTCACTGAGTATATTCACTAAGTATGTTCACTAAGTATTCATTGAGGAAATTCACCGAGTATGTTCACTAAGTATGTTCACTAAGTATGGTCACTAAGTATTCACTGAGGAAATTCACTGAGTATATTCACTAAGTATGTTCACTAAGTATTCACTGAGGAAATTCACTGAGTATGTTCACTAAGTATTCACTGAGGAAATTCACTAAGTATATTCACTAAGTATGTTCACTAAGTATTCACTGAGGAAATTCACTAAGTATGTTCACTAAGTATTCACTGAGGAAATTCACTGAGTATATTCACTAAGTATGTTCACTAAGTATTCACTGAGGAAATTCACTAAGTATGTTCACTAAGTATTCACTTAGCTTTTCTCATTTAATTTCTTTATACTCTCTAGATTGTTTCAGAATAATTACCTGATCAAGGTAATAAAAAAGATAACAATCTAAGAGTTTCATACTTGCCTTATCCACAATAACCATATACCTGGCCAGGGTATATAAGTATTGAGATTAGGTAGTATGTATTTTACTTATCATCATATTCCTCACTTTTCATATCGTTATACACACAAGATTTACCATACTTGATTATTCTTCAGGTATCACATCTATATCTCATCTTTTAATACAAAATTAAGGAAGATTATAAGTTGTTTTTAAAGAATATTGAATAAGATATAAGTTCTTATCTCCCTTGTGTCCTTATAGGATTAGTCAAAGGAATTCAAAAACAACTAATTTCATATCTTTAACACATAGAATCCTGAAATGAAATATTAAAACAAAACTTATTTTGTCTGACCTGTCTGGGATGTCTGTCCACATCCTCTATTATTATTAGAAAATTGCCTCCTTTGTGAGACTTGCAGACTCTGCCCTTGAGGTTGAGTCATCATTGTATTCCCATCTGGACAGTCCCTTGCCAGATGCCTCAGTTGTCTACATTGGTAACGGATCCTGGGTGCAAAATGTCTATGCGATCCAGTTACCGATGTTGATGCTATGTCAGAGGGTCTTCTTGGAATGCTACTATAATCCCTACTCCCACTTGACACCCATTGTGTTTGGGTAGGAAATCCTGATATAGTTGTCGGTGTAGAAAATCTTGGCTTCTTAAAACTTTCAGGCCTTTGATCTTGAGGCTGGGTGTACATCTTCTTACTACTTGTCTATCATTTCTCGGTTTCCGACCTCTCTATCCTTCTTACTGACTCCACAAAGGTGGCAAACCTTTCTCTATTCTCTAAGGTAGACACAGGAGTGGCTAGTTCAGTGTTCAATCCCTTTTCAAAATGTCGAATTCTTTCTTCACTAACTGCCATCTACAGACAAAACCGCAGCAACTCCATGAACTTAGCTTCATATTCGCTAACGTTCATCTGTCCTTGTGTGATCCTCTCAAATTGAGAGATCTTCTCATCTAGATACGTCTTAGGGAAGTATCTACTGACGAATGCTCGTCGGAACACCTCCCATCCTATTTCTTCACCTGGTCTCTTATCTTCCTCTATCATCCACCAATTACCAGCACTTCCTTTTAGGAGGTATACCGCATGTTTTACCTTTTCAGCTTCAGGAATATCAAGGATCCAGAAAGCCTTTTCCAACTCTGTCAACCACAGATCAGCATCTGCTGGGTCAGATGTACTAGCATAGTCTATGGCTCCCACCCGGCAAAGTCTCTCAAAAGTCTTTCCGACTCCATAACCTTCCTGATGGGCTGGTGCCCTAGGTGAAGATGGTACTGGTACCCTATCTGCTATGTGTGTTATGGCTGTCAGGAATTTATCAAATAAAGCATGGAGAGCTGGGTTTTCTATCTCAGTTGGGTCAATCTGGGGCTGTTCAGGTACATGCCCCTCCCTATTCTGGTCTCCTACACCTCCTCCTGGTGCAGCAGTACTGCCTTCATCAGCATGCTCTTCATGTGGTCCATACATCTTCAAGTTCTTCTTCTCCTATGTGAGCAGAAGATACTATCGAATAATCTGGAAAACACTTAGAACAGACTCTACAACCTTAGTCCTATGTCTCTGTAGACTCAGCGAACCTAGAGCTCTGATACCACTAAATGTAACATCTATCTCGAGAAAACAAGATTAACTAATGCAAAATCGTTCACTAAGCAGTGGATTACCAAAAATCACTAAAAATTTAAAACTTTTTGTGAAGAGATCTTTAAACCATAACTCCTTTATAAGAAAACAAGGTAAACTGTTTACATCATAGCTTGACATTACATCTCTGTGATTACATACATCCATTGCCTTATTATCTGAAGAAGGCAAGATATGAAATCTCGAGGCACTAAGCCAAAAACCTCAGACCTACTGACTCTTAGGACCTGAGAGTACAGAGACGACATAAGACATACTATCTACAAGACTTGGCACTCAGTATCTCCACCTGAGATTCACTGCTGCCCCTGGTGTTGCTGCTGCTGATACTGCCCACCCTCGGATTGGTTCCTCCATCCTCGACGTCCACCTAAAAAGTCGAATCCCACGGGGGTGAGACAATTTTATATAATTGTCCCAGCGAGAGTTATAACTCTTCGCCAGAAGCTTTGTTATAGCAATAAAGGATTAACATAAGAAATATAATCTTTAAGGCATTCAACAACAGATTTGGTATTAAGTAAGACAACATTTACTTAAGTAATCATTAATCATTAAAACACTACTATAAAAGAAGAATACTAAATGTATCAAGTTTAACTCATATCAGTTATCATATGGATATTAATTCTTAACCATCTCATCATATGATTCAGGAACATGGTTATTCAAATCCTCAGATTATCATAACACTTGCTACCAAGTGACATATAAGCATCAAGTCATCTAACAACATGACCTTGATTGAAGCAATGTATATACTTTTCACATATCATTACTCTTAAAAGCTTATAATTGTTTTCAAGGAATAGGACATCATAACTCTTACCTGGCTATGATCACCTCATAATATCAACCTGTATGACTTATACAAATAAGGACATGCATATATAACAATGTCAGCACAATACCAAAACTTTTTAATTTCTTTATAGGACACCACGGTCGTGCAAAGTAAGGCTACCACGGCCGTGCTCCCTTACACGGTCGTGCTACCGAAGATCATTACATGATTCATATATATATATATATGTGTGTGTGTGTGTATATATATATTCTAATCTTTCATTCTTTCAACTTGATTAGGTCACATCAACCCTTCAATCAAGTACATACTACTATGGTTAACATAGTGTATCAAGCTATTAATCCTATAAGCAATTAAGAATTCTCCCTTTAATTGGTACTAGTCACTTAGGTACTATTAGGGCTTCAACCTTTGTTCCTTCATTGTTTGTCATTACTAATCATTATTGGATCAATAGAACATTCTTCATCTTAATTCTCAAAGATTCATTTACATTGAACCTCCATTACATAAGGTATCCAATTGAATTAGGGTTTCCAATGTTGATTACTTCAATCATTGAATTCATGGAACCAATCATCAATTGGACCTATACTCATACCTCAATTGAGTTTAATAGGTCAACCTTCAACTAATTTGACCCTTAATTAACCCTCAATTGTTCATCAATTAGGGTTTGATTCAATTGAATTAGAGTTTGGAATCGATGATCCTTAAATACTAATCAATGTAAGACTAGTTACTTTGAAACCATAGATCCATCATCCAAATTGGGTATGACCTGACCCCAAACGGTCTTGAGGTCATTTGGATGACCTCCAAACGGTATTGAGACCGTTTTCCCATCATATCATCAAAATCCAAGTCAATCAATTAAGGTTTGGATCATTGGATTGATCACCAAATCAGCAATTGATTACACTTTAACTTAGTAACATTGGATCATCAATTGCATAACCATACTCACCCCTAGCGTTATAAAACCCACCTTAAGGTCATTCCTAGAGCTCCAAGATTTAAAGCTTCCACGCCTCTAATGGCATCTTGAGCTCCACAGGTCGGCCATGGGTGTTTCTCCAAGAATTGGTTGGGAAAGATCGGCTAGAAAGAAGAAACAAGTAAGGAAGACCATAAAACCAACCTTGCACCATGAATTCCTCCATGAATCCAAGCAAGAAGATGACCAAAGCTTACCCAGAACTCCTTAGCCATCCTCCTCTACTTCAGAGCTCTGTCCTAAGTCGGTCTAAGCAAGGGGATAAGAAGGGAAGTGAAGGAAACGATCCTTGCTAAGTGAGAAAAGGTGTATATATACTTTGGGTGAAATTCCAACATAAGGACAACTTGTTTCTCCATTTCTCATCTAGGTCCTTCCCTTCTTCTAAGCCATGTTTCTCCCTTCGATACTTAAGCAAAACTCATCTTAAACCCAAGGTCTAAAGGTGAAGAAAGCCAACTTTTTACTAAGTTGCACATATAGAAGGGTTATTAGGCTTATAACTTGATTATTTAATTTATAAGGGTTATCATTCTTATTTGAATATTCAATTGAAGTGCCCTATTCATGATTCTTACTATAAATGATGCCAAGAGTCATAACATATACTCTAGAAGGTGTATTTTACAAGTTGCACCCCATATTTTGGGTAAATTGCACTTTACACCAAAACTAGAGTTTTAAGTACAAGGATTGCTCCACAAGCTGCATCTTGGTGCCCAAGCTTGGAGAATCCATAATACTTCATCATATTCATTCTTATGATGTCTCAACACCAAAGGAACATCTTAACATGTGCAATTTGCAAGTTAACCCCTTTTAATTGGGTAATTTGCACATAGGTCCCTGTATTACAAAACAATATTACAACATTGTTTAAAAGGGATAGAAATGGAAATGTATGTTCCTTAGGAGCTTTAATTACATACCAAAAGATAATCACAAGTATCTAATTACATAATTAAGCAAAACACCTAGGGTTAGTTCATAACCCAGTTCAGGGATGTTACATGACCAAACGGTCTTGACCAAACAATCTGGTCCATTCGGTTTGCATCCACATGGTTTGCTCTTCTCTCTCTGAATGATTTCACCTAAATGATACTTCTTGCGGCCAGCAAACGGTCTTGAGACCGCATGGGTTGCAAACGGTCTTCAGACCGTGCAAGCCCAACGGGTCCTCAAACCATGAGAAGCAAACGGTCTTCAAACTATTTGGGCGATCAACCCTCAAGACCATATGGACAGACATGACCCTCAAGACCATTTGGATGATTGCTTCTCACCAGCAAGACACCGAGACCGTAAAGAGATCAAAACCTTGAAGAGCAACATCACCCTGCACCTGCTTTACCACCGAGCCTCCACTAACTTCAACAACACCGCTGCCCGCCACTGCAACGTCGGACGCCATCATCATGACCGGTAGCTGCACTTGTAAGCACCCACGATCCCCCTCGCGGCCAGGACCGCACAAACCCTAGCGGTCTTCAAGACCATTTGGCAGTGCACGGTCTCAAGATCGATAGGCCAGCCACCCGCGAGACCGTTTGGATGCCGAGAGGACCGATCAGTGAAGCAAAGATCGTTCGGTGCACATCCTCAAGACCATTAAGGCACAACGATCTCCAAGACCGTTTGGATGAAAGCACAAGACCATTTGGGCGCATGTCAAACCGTTTGGAAGTGAAGACTGGTTGGAGTAGAAACCATTTAGAGGTGAAGATCGTTTGGACAATCAAAACACCAAGACCGGTCACTCTAAAACTGCATGACCAATCACAGACCGAATGGAAAAAAAACCGATTGAAGCCTGCAACCGGTCTCAAGACTGTTTGGCTCCTTGCAGTTTTAAAATTGTTAGGAGGAAAATGATCTTTGAGACCATTTGGAGGAGGATGCCAGAGATCCAAGATCGTTTGGTCAGCAAACGGTCTCCAAGACCGTTTGCTCCAAACCGTTCAAGCAGACCGGTTGATCCAAACCGTTTGAAGCAGACTCACGTCAAAAACGTGAAGACGCCATCCAAGCCTATAAATAGGACCAGTAGGGTCCTCATTTGGGCATTGAATCTGGGATGCCGCCAGGCTACCCAAACATAAGGTTCGATCCAGATACATCTACATCCACACCGTTGCTTCTCGACCTGTTGCTCCTTTAGCTGCAAGCAAGAAGGTCAAGACGAAAAAAGAAGGAAGAGAAGAAGGGTTGCAAGGTCTGCCTTGGTTGTTCCTCCATCTCATCCAAAGCTGCTCTGACACGTGGGATGCCGCCAGGCTACCCAAACACAAGGTTCGATCTAGATACATCCACATCCATGTCGTTGCTTCTCCACCTGTTGCTCCTTTTACTGCAAGTAAGAAGGTCAAGATGAGAAAAGAAGGAAGAGAAGAAGGGTTGCATGGTCTGCCTTGGTGGTTCCTCCATCTCGTCCAAAGCTTCCCCAACACGACATAGAAGACCACATCACCTTCACCGAGCTGTGACGACCTTCTGCATCATGCTCATGGAAGAACCTTCCATCGCTCTTATTCTTCTTGTTTCTCGCATCATGAGCGAGTAGTTTCTTTTCACTAGGGTGCGGGGACTAGCCCCGCTGCCCATGCAAGCATGTTCTCTTATTAAACATTCCATGGCAATATATATAACTTTTCATTTTGTTGTTAATCGTTAAAGTTTGTAGATTTATTACCTATTTTTTCATCTTGTTCTTCTCTATGTTGCGAGAACTTCTATATGTAGGGTAGAATGTCGATTAACGAGGTTGACTCCCAAACTAGAAATAGAATGGGATTCCTTGAGGTCGCAACTGTATGATCCATGAAGGGACGAGCCATCTAGCCCACAATGATGCTTCTGTGTGCCTAAACATCCCTTAGGAAGGGCCACAGCTTCAGTTGGATATATGTATTGTCGTTGTTAATCGTCATTGTTTGCTTGTAGATTAATCACCTGCTTGCTTGTCGATTAGCACGGTTGACTCCCTGACTAGAAATAGAAAGGGATTCCCTGAGGTCGTAAGTGTATGATCTGTGAGGGGACGAGCCATCTAGCCCACAGTGACACTTTTGTGTGCCCAAGCATCCCTTAGGGAGGGTCATAGCTTCAATTGGATTTTTGTATCTTCGGAACCGTAAGTGCATGATCCGGATGGTGATGAGACATCTGATGCCTAAGGTGAAGCGTACGTGGACCTAAACATCCCTCAGGGAGGGTTCACAATAGTTCTACTTGGATAGTTATATCTTGCCTGGATGTTTGATGTTTGGATGTGCTTGCATGTGTAGTGGTGGTGAAACCCGGGACCATCCCAGTGATTCCATATCACTAATCTAGATCTACTTTAATTCTACTCTTTACTTTCCTGCACTTAGTTTAATTTACCTCAAATCAAACAATCATTTTAAATATTAGCCTTAGTCGAACTAGACTTGACTAGCAACGATTCTTAAAAACATTGTCCCTTGAGATTCGATCTGTAACTATACTGCGATAAGACCCATCCTCTTCCGGGGGGTATTATTGCACAAGGTTTTGGTAAAAGCTCAGGGATTTCAACCCTGGGTGAATTTGTTAGTGTGATAATAATCCACATCAGTACACTCGAGTGTATTCTAGTCTAGCTATATATATATATATATATATATATATATATATATATATATATATATATATATATATATATATATATATATATATATATATATATATATATATATATATATGGCGTTCATTCGTTGCCCGTGCGGGTAACTTGGATTTTCGCTATCCTGCAGCCAAAAAAGTAACTCTCCTAGCCAAAAAAGTAAGTCTGCTGTCAAAAAAGTAACTATGGTGGCCAAAAAAATAACTCTGCTGGCCAAAAAAGTAACTCTGTACAAAATATACAGCAGATATATATAAGGACGGGTTTTTTTATTTTGGAGGGGAAAATGATATTATTTTTGGCCGGGCGGGTATCTACCCGCGCGGGCAATAAAGATGGGCCCATATATATATATATATATATATATATATATATATATATATATATATATATATATATATATATATATATATATATGATGTATATATGTTGCGTGTATTTATATGTGTGTGTAACTTTGGTTGATCGACAAAATAGTCAATGGGATTTATTGTATTTATTTAGGAAATAGGTAGATATTACAAGTGGCATATTAAGTACTATGTTCTTCGGACAAAACAGATACAATGTTCATGTTAGGGTAAAGAGTGATGTCAATCCTTTTTCTGGGAAATCAAACTTCCACCTACTATGAGTCGCTATAAGTAGAGTTAGTGGATTGAATAAGAAATGCAAGTGGAACATCAATGAATTTAAAGGACCTTGTTCAAACCAATCACAATATGGAGAATGTTATTTGATCATGTATTTAAGTTAATGCATTGTTCATGGCAGTTAGTCGGTTGGAGGAGCACAATCACATCATGGATCTAACTTTACCTTGCTTCAATTCAAATGTCTTAGAACATAGTAGTTGTATTGGAACTTGTCTTTTGGAGTTTTTATTCATCTTGATGATTGTTAGAAATGACATATTGCAGCATATATTATAATCATATTTCCACAAGTACAACTGAAGTGTCAAAAACGTTTTTGCTTATTTTGTGCATAAGGTTTGTGTAATGTGTCTTTATATGTGTACAATTTTGTATACTCTCGAAATATTTTAGTTGTTTGAAAGAATTGATCAAAATGCCTTTCTCAAATCAACCATGTTTCATAGCAAGGACCGAAAAGAAACTCTATACCGACACCATTTCTTCATATCTGAGTATAACATATAAATTGAATACAATAAGAAACCCCCCTAAGTTGACTATATGTGGAATGTAACTCAACTTTTGGTATCAAGTGGCAATTTTCACAATGTGGACTCAATTTGATTGCTATCAAACTATACATGTAATTATTAATGGTGAAGTTCATTGAATTGGTAGTATAATTAGTTCTAATATACGAATCTAGATGTGTATAGGAAAATATATACACATTTTATATTGAAATATGTATGGATTAAATAATATAATACAATATTTCACACATAATAATGTAAGTACTTTTAAAATACATCCATTATTAATTATCAATTTTCACATCATTATTAAGATGACATTTCATTCAAATATGAAATTTAGTGGATATTATATTACCATATGTTTCTTTAATGATAAAATAAATAGTTGTTGCAAAAAATTGTGTTAATAGAGTAAAAATTATATCACTTGAAATATTATATATGAATTTGGCAAATTAAGCCCGCTACAATATAGTTGCGGTCTTGTTATAACCAAAGAAAATCATGTTATAACCAAATAGGATTAGATTAGTTCTAGACTTATTTTGCTAACTAGGACAAAACTAAAACTAAAGTAAGTTTCCTTTAATTACGCTTGAAAATACATGCGGCCCTTGTAGTTTTTTTCATGCTGACATCAAACTCTTATATGATGATACTTTCTCCTCTATCAACTGACTTCGGTATTGGAGAGATTATTCGAGAGACAAGGGCTACACAAATGATACAATTTAAGGCTATTGATATTTGTCACAACTTATATTCAAGGGCTACACAAATGATACAATTTAAGGCTATTGATATTTGTCACAACTTATATTCGTTAGAACATATCCTTGAAGAATAAAATGACGAGACTATCACTACTTAGAAATTGATTACTTATGTTCTAGATGTTTTGTCTGTTTAGATCTAAGACTTGTTAAAGGATATCTCGCCCATGTACTTCAAAACATTCGGCCCCAAACACAATTATTTCTTTATCGTTACGGTACTTGTTGACCTAACCACAGAGTCATCGCTATAGTCTGGTCTCGTGGTTGTAATTTTGGATTTTCGACCAATTAAACAATTATTGTTTATAAAAAAAGAACAAGATTCTGCATAGGATTAAACTGAACCGGACCATACTAGTCTCATTCACTTTAGAGATATTGATATCTGTTACAGCTTATATACGCTGGGAGAAATTCTTGAAGAACGAACGACCGAATAACAAGATTGTTACTGATTAGAATTTTTTTTTTAAAGGTGGATTACTGATTAGAAATTGATTGCTTATATTGTTGGTATTATGTTTATTAGATTTGAGACTTGCTAAGGGGTGCCTCCCCTATGTACTTTAGAACATTCAGCACCAATTTCACATATTTCGTTATGGTTATGGTACTTGTTGTACTTAGCCACAATGAGTCATCTTTACCGTCTTGTAATCGGTCTATCGGCAGTGGTTTTAGATTTTCTATCAATTCAGCAATTACTATTTATCAAAAACAAAAAAACAACCTGCCGCGTAGAGTCAGAATCTGAATCGGACCAGATTAGTCTCATTATCAGGACCAGCCCTGTCAAGACTAGATTGTACCCAGCCCATGGCCTAATAGGGGTCTAGGAGTCTTAAAAACCTGGTTCGCAGCGCAGCTCAGCCCTGAAGAGCTTCGGCTTGCATCGGGCTGGGCCAAAGCCCGTTATGCCTAAACACAAACACCTACATAGCCCTTGACCAGACAACTGAGACAAGTCCAGGGCAAGGTATAAAGCTAGAATAGATCTCCCCAAACCCCGCCCCTCATCGTGTAGATATGAAATCATCTGCTTTATTCATTTATTTATTCTATATAAAAAAAGTCCCTAAATTCTAAACGATAGCAAAATATCATTATATAAAGGTCGAGCATATAGCTGCCGCCAACTTTCCGGTTATGTTAGTAATGATAAAAATCTGAAATTAAGCATGCATATGGAGAAAAAAACATAGTCCGGGTAATTGGACCGATCGAACCATATTGAAATATTATTGGTGTTATTTACAAGAAATATGTACAAGAGTAATCTACTGCAGCAAACATCGTTGGCCGGATTGATGCTTCAATCTTGCTCACGTTGTGTTCCTCTGATGAGCTCAGAACAACACGTTACACGGACAAGTGACGGGATCAGGTGGCCAGATGATCAGCATTCAGCAGTAGCAACAGAAGCAGTACCGGCGAGGGCGGCGGCCTGCGTCAGCGTCCTCTCCCTCAACCGGGCCTGTGGGTCGCTTGTCGCCACCGCCCCCGCCCTCAGTTCCAACATCATCGTGGTGGACGACTTCCACGTGCTTGATGTCGAGGATCTCGACGCGGCGGTTGACGGCCTTGCGGATGCGCTTGGCCACCTGCTGGGGGATGAACTCACCGCAGACGCTTACTCGGCTCTGCTTCCGCTCGATCAGGTGGCTCTCCAGCTCTGCAGGAATGGTCCGGGTTGTTGCCAAAGCAGTGATTAGCAAAGCACTATTTGGCTACTGATGAAACTAGTTAGCTAGTTGCTTAATCACCTTGCATCTTGAGGAGCGTCCTCCGGATCTTCCGGTAACAGCAGTCGCAGTCGATGTTCACCCGCATCACCATGCAGTAGAACTGAAGTGGGCAATACCAAAACAGGAAAGGCAAATTTACAATACTGGAGACCATGTATGGAATCTGGTGCTTAAATCTTAATTATGACGAGCTTGATTGATAAAGTAATCAACTAGAAGTAGACTAGTGAGAAGAAGGATGGAGAAAAACACCTGCCTTTCCTGACATCTTGACAAGTTACAGCCTGTTTGGGAAGCTACTAATTCCTTCTGCAACCCTTCACGGTCCGATCGTCTTAGCACGAACACCTTCTCCCCTAAAATTGTCTGACCCGCTCATGCATGATCCAAATCCCTGACCAGCTGATTGCAGGCCATCTGCTGTTAATATCGTTGTTCCAAGGCAATTACTTTTTACAGGTAGAGCTAAACCCTCCCACCTATAAGAATCAAGCAGGTTTGCCGTGCCTTTCTGCTTCATCTTCCTAGAAGGGCAAACTCACCAACCAACAGTCCATTTTTTTTATGCCACCGGAATCTCTTTGTGGTGGCCTGGTGGGACAACAAGCCGTCACGGACCAACAAAGCAAAGCATGCGTGTCCTGCTGGTGGACGTCGGAAAGGAGTACTTTGCAGTGAAGGTAAGGGAAGCTGGGAAAGACATTCCTTTCTCGTAGTACTTGGCTCCGTTTCTCTTCAAGAATCGGGGCACTCTCAGTCTAATATCATCTTCCAAACTTAGCTAGTCTACGCTTTAATGCATCCTTTACAGTTGGGCTCATGGCCCAAATATGAAGTATGTATTGAAGACGTCCAAGGAAGCCATATTCAAGAGCAAGAATAACTTCCCCATCTTTGTACCCCCATAGAAATCAATATCGTGGGACTAAGTGTGCGTGATTGTTGGTGAGAACCAATACACGTCTGCGTCTTATTTAGGCGCATATATGGCATACAAACGTACATCAACGACGCTATGAGTCTATAAACACTAATCAATTAACACCGCACGACATAAATTTAATTTGTAACACGCGACAGCGGTCCTACAAATTCTAATACAATCAGCACATAATTTTCAATAGTTGAAAAAAAATGATTCTCTAATATGGCATACATGATTTTATGTTTTGAAGTTCATATACAGAAATAACTAGAAGAAGAAACAAGTGGCTCATGTATGTGGGAACAATTAAAACTTTGTACTAGTAGACATCACAGCATACAATGCTTGTGAACAAAATTGGTGAACTTAAAGTACAGAAATGGTCTAAACTCTAAACATTGCCCATCATATGTATTTCAAGATATTTCTAAAAAGTCGGCGTCAATGAAGATACCCATGGATGATGAACTCCCAAGTATTTTTTCCTCGAATCTGTTCGAGATAGTTGGGAGATCATGGTAGCGATGGTCTAAAACTGTTGCACCCTAAGGAAGGTAAGAGTCTGAATCTGGATCAAGTTGCAATCATTTTGTTGAACGAGGAAACATGGTTTTGTGCATCTGACAAGAGTAGCTCATATGTCCATGTCATAGGGGGTGCTACATATTGAGGTATAGGTCGATACCTATATTAGGTCCATGGTACATCTCAGGATTATAGGAAGTCAGAAGGGGGTCTAAGCATGAGATATAGTTGTGGCAAGCCATGGCATTTCAATAGATAATGTATTATTTTGGAAGAAAAAATATTTTACACACCAACCTAATACCCATTTAGGACACAAGTTTAGATTCCTTTGAAATAAGCTAGCAACACTTATATCTTTGTTTCACTTAAGTATTATTATTATTTGTAAAATATGTAATATATTGAAATTAACTCATTTACTTGTTTAATAATTCAATATCAATTGAATATATTGAGTAACTAGTTAGTTACAATCCACTAGCATGGTAAACTTGGAATTTCTAAAATTTTACAATTTATATATCACTAGATAAATGTTTAGCTACAACTACTAAATGAAACTTTCAAATCCTTGTATATAACCTAATGTCAATTAGTGTGTTAGTATATCATGAACTCAATCACTTCTTCTTCTCCAACTCTTTACGGTAGATGGAGATTTTTGTTATGATAGCTTGCCTTGCAATTGCACTTCACATATGCGCATCTACATTAGAGGTCGACGAATTTATCAAGGTCATAGTAAATCTTTAGCTAGTATGAAATCAAACAGAGGTCTAAGACAGAGAATAAGGCATCATTAACTATGGTAAACTAAGATATTTTCAAGATAATTGCATTATTTTAGAAGATAATTTTTGTTAAACCACATCTCTAATACCCATTTAGTGCATAGGGTTAGAATCCACAAATATAGGCTAGTAAGTCTTATATCTCTACTTCATTAAAAAGATTCACAAAACTTGTAATATATGTGAAATATGCATACATACACACACACACACACACACACACACACACACACATATATATATATATATATGTATTCTCTCCCAGTTACTGCCTTGATTTACCATCCTCTCGGGTGTTCGGCCTCCGCCACGGGCATGGGAGAGGGGGGGTTTCTCTCTTAATCCCATATATATGTATTCTAGTATAGTATTTTGTATAAATTGAATATATTGTACAGTCCACTAGCAAGTTTAATTTTGAAGTAGTAAGAACCTACAATCACCACATCATTAGATAACATGTTTCCTTACAATTATGACTTTACCTCACTTGTACATCACATAACTAAATCAAATTACAACTCACGGTACTAACTATAATTTGGAGTAGACAATATGCTTATTAACTAACTAGCTCATTATACATATGGTAACTCTACCACCTACATTCACGAGAAGCTATCCCATATTCTTTGTTGTGTTTCATGAGTACCACATAAATATAACTTTTTTGCTAAAAAAGAGTGAGTTACACTTAGTGAGTGGAAAACTATAAGAATTTTGGTATCCCTCTATAATAGATATGTCATACCCAAATTTCTAGAACCTAGCTAAGTGAATCATAATATTGCTGATGAAATCTAGTTGGGAGATGAGTAATACATGTGGGCCTATAATCAATAGGCTTTAGCTTAGTGTATGTCCGTGTAAGTGTTTATTTAACCCTAGGGGGCTGATATTTTATATTTATAACCTTACAGTACTAGAATGGTGCCGACAAAATTTAGGATTATAGATATGTTAGAACAAGTATCCAACATTAACTTGCACATATTCGAATATAATATTTAAAAGACTAAGTTTAATGGGATTTAATGTAAATTGGCCAAATAATGAAACTAATACTATGAAATATAAATGGATACTTTTTTGTTTTTAATTAGTGAAGATTTAGTATTTTTTCATCATATGATAATTATTCAAAATAATATGTCCAAAAAATATTATTTAAGTATTCTTAAATAGAGTAACGAACATGAATATTTTTTCTAAGTTGGTGAGGAGGTTAATTGTATTATTATTGAGGTTGGTCTACAATTTTATAGCACTTCAAGCTCATTTATTGGGCTAAACAATATCAGGTCAGTTCATTTATATAAGTTTGATTTACATTGACATTGTTATATGAGTAAAGCTCTAAAATCTTGAACACTACTACAGAAAATGCTTTTTACAATTGGAGATAGACAAAAGTTCTAATGATTGTGTTGTAGTTAGCATACTTAGCACAACAAGTTTGTTTTCATGTTGTATATTGTATATTTTATACAACACAAGTCATTTACAACATGCCAAACCCGTTGTAGTATAGGGGGATACTACAACAAGTGCTAAAGTATTGTAATATGCTATAGTATCACAACATAATCAAACATGTTGTAAAATATATTAATTACACAACATATTGTGACCCATTGTAATAGTCACATGTTGTACTAGATCATCATTACACAACACAGACTGGCCTGTTGTAATATGTATTAATTACACAATAAGCTTTCACTTGTTGTATTTGGTACATGTTGTAATAGACCACGATAATACAACATATTGAAACTTGTTGTTATATACCAAGATCACACAACAAACTCTGACACGATTTTTCCGTGCGTAGAATGCAAGTATACGTATCAATGTAATATAGGCCTTGTGAGGCCCGAGTCGACCTCAAGGAAACATGAATTTTAGTAGACTACTACTAACTGGTTGTGATCATCTAAACCGATTAAAAGAGTTTGAGAGTTGTTATAAAAAAAATAAAAAAATAAAAAAAACAATCGATTAAGGGTTTAGTTTAATCAATTCAAATGGAGATCTTTAGGATTGCGGTTTCACCACAGGTTTTCATTGTATGAATTTCCATATAGTTACTCAGGTTCATCTCTCAATTCGGGTAGTGGCATGTAGTTAGAATTGCCCACTGTCGTGGTACAATTCACTACCTATGTCTAGGTCAGTTCCACCGTCGTAGTAACCTATACCCTAAACTAGGTGCATTAGAATCGACCTCTGGGTTTCCACCATTAACCGTACATCACCTTGTTCAAGGGATTTGTTAATTAATGTGAATTTCGTCTCTTTTCAACCGTTAATTCTTCTTTCAAAGTAATTAAAGGCATTAGATTATCATTATGGTGATTAAGCATAACAATATAATTGATAAAATGAAAGCATACCACAGATTTAGGAGACAAATTATGAATTACTATGATAAAAACGTCATACAATGCTTCCCCGGGCTACTCCCGGTCTTAACGATTAAGGGGATTAGCCCTGCATGGTTGACAATGAAAAATACATAGGAGTAGAGAAGAAAAACATGGGAAACATGGAGAAAACTCGTGTAACCCCTGATATAAAGGTGTTCCTGGAGATCCTCCTCGAGAAACGTGTGTTTTGCAGTCTTCCGGCAGCAAAATTGCCCGTCGGAGGTGCCCGGATCGCTCAGTTGACGGCCTTCGTATCTTGTCTCCTCTCTCTCACACACATTCTTGGATGTTGTGCAACACAATATGAGATCCCCTAGGGCCGGCCGTTCTCTTCTTAGGTCATAGGACCACTTTACGGCTCCGAAAAAGCTCAACTGTCGGATTAAAACGCTCTGTTTTAGTGCAGAAAATCGCCAGATCCCGACGTTGTTGATAGTATCGACCCCCAGGTCGATGGTATGTACCATGATATAGGTTTTTCCTTCCAAGATCGTGTTTTGGGGTTGATTTCTGATAAAATGTCGATACTATCGACACCAGGGTCGATAGTATCGACTCTGGACAATGCAAAAGTACCTGAAAAAGTGCTGAAACATGTGTATAAGTATGGGGATTATATAAAATCATATAAATATGATAAAAGAAGTATAATTTTATGCAAAAAGAGTTTAAAGGCCAACTATAGTGAATTATGCAAATATAATCAAGAAAATGACAAATACATGCATAAAACAGATATAAAATAAGCCTATAAAAGTGACTCAAAACCCATGCATCAAACTCCCCTAAGCTTAAACCATGCTCGTCCTCGAACAATAAAACTTTGGATCTGGTTGAGATAAGTCAGCAATAGGACATAAATACATGAAATTAATCTACATCATCCTCACTTTCTTTCCACAAATCGGCCCTCATTGACCACTGAACACTAACTGCCATCCAGGCGACCAAAGACCTATGTAAAAGATGTTTGTCCCCCAATCAGTGAAACACTATCAATTAAAGCAGTTAATATGATAAACTCATTTGGTCCATACTTGATGCATCTTGTGATCTCCTATCTGTGTTGCTCATTTCCTAACTACCATTAAAATGGAAGCAGATCTCCTGATATTAATGATTGAGGAGAATATCATGGGTGGCCTACCGATTAGAGCAACGGGTGGATGGGATAGGTGGTTGTGGAAGAGATGGAAGCACATAACAGTCAATCATGCAATACAAAAATTAATGACCTATCATGATGCAAAATGCAAGTGAAAATGTCCTAATGCTATATTTTTGGTGGAATGAAGCATGCACTATCATTCCGTCTCAAGGTGAGATGGAATATCTAAGAAAACTACACCATGTGCTTATTCTTCTTAGTTCTCAGGTGAGAACATGTTCCTTTCTCCCTCTTCTTCTTTATTACTTCTCAATTCTTTTTTTCTTCTTTTTTTTCTTCTCTTTTTTTTCAATTTTTCTTCAATTTTTTTTCAAGCCCTTATTTTCATAGATGACAATGAATTATTTGTCGGGCTCACTTCTTGTTACATAAATTATACATTTGAAGCATTCTATTTGGAGGGTATGGATCAAGCTCACCACCTTTAATGTTTTCATAGTAACATAAGATACATGGTGTACAATATGCTCAAAAGATGCAAATGCAACTACATAATGATAGTTATGCAATTAAATGACACGCACCTAAGGATAATGTGCATGTATAACTACTCTATCCCTTTTTTTTCATTTTCATGCAAAAAAAAAAATGTAAAAATAGATATAATGCAAGACTTATCTACATGAGATGTAATCAAAACGTGAAAGACAATAATGTGCTCCCATTTCTTATGGTGGAGTGAATGAAATTGCGGTGGATCAGATCACAAGACTAATTGACAGAACCTTCTGAAAATATCATATGTCCCTCTCTAAAGACTTGTGTACAGGGTAACTGAAGGATTTCTCTCTTAAACTTTAGTTTAAGGTCACGTTAGTGTTTGGTCGGTTTGGGCTCAAACATCTTTGCCAATCACTTTTCCTTGGACAATAAAGATGGTCATTCATGTCCCCATGTCCTGAAGCTGACTCACCCAAGCACTTCCTTAGTTATGCAACTCAATTACTAACATGAATAAGCTCAAAAAGTTCTCAAAATGGTCATTTTTATGTGCACACAACCCAAGAGTAAAACTCCCAATTGAAACCATGCATTTATTGCTCCACATATTATACTAGATAGATGTGGATCCTACAAAAGCAGTAAACCTAGAAATAAAAACAACTAATATCTCAAAAGTAAAATCAACATGAATAAGTAAGTAAAAACTAAGATAGAGGGTTGTTCCAACACCCCCCTAAGCTTGAATATGACTATGGCCTCATAGTCAACATTCTCACTTAAGAGGTAAATCAGCGGTACCGTTCGCTTTGAAGTGTGGTGAAGAAGGATGGTTAGATGCTCAAGTGGACCAAGTGATGCTTTCTATATTCCTCCTTTTTGTGGCCCATTTTTGTGTCTTAGTGGTTCTAAGACTTGACTTGCTTCATCCATCTTTCCTCTGCAAAAAATGGTTCGAAAAAACTCGTTTCGATACCTTTTACGGCCTGTTTTATGTAGCTGTCATGCAGGTGTCGATGCTATCGACACAAGGATCAACAATTTTGCTGTATCGATGTATCTAAAAGCTTGGGAACTCAAAAGTGTCGATACTATCGACCCTAGGGTCGATGGTATCAACTTTACTATCACCAATTTTTCTAAAAATCTTCAGGAATCTCGATACTATCGACACTAAGGTCGATGGTATCGACTTTTATTCAGCGTTTACTGATCCAAACTCGATACTATCGACATGGGTGTCGATAGTATCGACCTTAACATTCTACACACTTCAAAACACGAGTTAGGGTACCATTTTTACAAAAATTATCAAAACCTAAGCAAAAACTAAGTACATAAACATAAAAGAACATAACCAAACATAAAAATGAACCGAAAGTTGGGTTGCCTCCCAACAAGCGCCCTTGTTTAATGTCCTAGGCTTGACATAAAGATACCTTTAACCTGGGTTGTCAAGAGATGTCTCCAATGAGTCATGTGGTAATTTGAATTGAACTCTATCATCACCAATCCCAAGTATCAAGTAACCTCGCCCAATGGCAGCGATTACATCATCTGTAGCTTGGAACGACCTTCCCAATAGCATCTCACCTCCTTCCAACTCATGCATGTCCATGACCACAAAGTCAACAGGGAAGATGAATTTGTCGACCTTGACTAGCACATCCTCGCATATACCTTGTGGCTTCACAATGGATCCATCCGCCAACTCAATAGTCATGGCAGATTTCTTTAGTGTCTTCAATCCAAGCTTTTGAAACGTGGACAGTGGCATAAGATTAATGTTGGGCCCTGAGTCACACTGTGCTTGTGGAAAATGTTGGCCACCTATGGAACATGGGATGTAGAAACATCATGGATCTTTCCTCTTGCTTGGTAGCCGTCCTTGGATTATAGAACTCACTTTTTCATCAACAACACAAATGTCAGTGTCTTTTATCCGCCTTTTCTTGGTGATTATGTCCTTGATAAACCTTCCATATGCTGGAATCTGTTCTATCATTTCCACTAACGGAATATTAATATGGAGCTTCCTAAACATCTCTAAGAATTTCTTGTAGTTCCTATGCTCTTTCTTCAGCCTCAGACTATCTGGGAAAGGCACGTTTGGGTCCTTCGCTCGCTTGTGTGGTGGCACATATGGAACTTTAGGGGTCTCCTCCCCTAAGCTTGCTGTAACGCTACCTTCTAGGATAGGATTTGACACATCATCCGTGGATGGCATGACTTGTGGCTGCTCCCCTCTCTCAGTGACTCTAGCTTCACCATGACGCATGGCCTTCACCTGCTCCTCTTGCCTAGCTGCGGGTGCGGCCCCGATGTGCTCTTGGCGGATTTTTTTGAATGGACAACATCCGCCTGGTAGTCCATAATGACTGCGAGGATACGGTATTCTTGGTGTAGCCTCTGTATCAAAAATCATTTTGCTTTTGTCCTGGACCTCCACCACCGGGGGCTCTGCTTCAGAAATCACAGATATATATTTCACTTGATGATGTGCTTGAACAACATCTGCATTCCCAACCTGTCTTTGTTGATTTGTATGCTTCATGGCCGCCACTTCATTGGAAATTTGGGTCACAGTCATCTCTAGTGCCCTCATTTGTGCTCCATGACTTTACAATGTCTGTCCAAATTTATTCAAAATCTCGCCCTGAGACTGTAACTGCTTGGCGAATGTACTCATCATCTCTTGATTTTGTTTCACCACCTGGCTAAGAAATTCATTATTATTTTCCTCTAGGCTAGGCTGCAGCTTCTGAAAATTTTGTTCCTTCCTCCAATCATAATTGTTATTTCTATATCCCTATTGATGCATATACTTTGCATGTGCTTCATCATCAGACCCATTGTCCTATTTCTCTAGGAGCTTCTTTGCTATAAGATCCAACTTGTCATTAACCACTTTGATGGCCCTTGCTTCATGTGTAATGCCAACCTGCTCGGGTGCATCTCTTTCACCCCAAGACTGCTTTTTGGACATGTTCCTTAGAATCTCCCAACACCTTGTGCCTGTGTTGTTCAAAAAGAAACCAGAACCTGCTGAGTCCAAATTGCTCCTATCATGTTCATTTAGGGCGAAGTAGAAAATTTTAGCTTGCTTCTCCTTATCTAAGACGTGATGTGGACACTTCCTCAGCATGATCTGGAAGCGCTCCCAAGTTTCAGAGTATGTTTCATCGGCTCGCTGGCTGAAGTTGTATATCTTCCTCACTAGATCATTTGTCTTTTCAGGAGAGAAGAACCTCTCAAAGAAAACCTCAACCATGTGATCCCAAGATTCAATGTACTCATCATCCAGATTGTGCAACCATTCTCAAGCATTGCCCGCTAAAGAACTGGGAAAAAGTTTCAGGTAGAGTGTCTCTTGCGGGAACCTGTCAATCTTTATCATATCACAATTTTCCACGAACGTGCTGATGTGGGTCACTGGATCCTCATTTTTAAGTCCATGGAAAGCCTGTGATTTGACCAATTGAATAAGCCCTGGATCAACCTTGTAACTGGGTATGTTGATAGCTTGTTTCTTGATTGGCCCCTTCTGTGCAGAAGAAGAAGAAGAAGCCTTAATCCTTTCCCAGATCGCCTGCTCCTCATTTTCCGCTCCGTCACCCATTATTACTTTACTAGTACCTGAAATTTCGAATGATAGTGTATGAACCGATACTAATAATTAAAACAATGAATAAGATTTGCAATTCAGTTCAAAAGATGAAAAGAAAAAAAATTACAGGAATTAAAAGTGGCCTAGTGTGGCCGCTCGCATCACTCGTAGTGGTAAAATTCACCGTTTCCCCGGCAACGGCGCCAAAAACTTGACACGATTTTTCCGTGCGTAGAACGCAAGTATACATATCAATGTAATATATGCCTTGTGAGGCCTGAGTCGAACTCAAGGAAACGTGAATTTTAGTATACTACTACTAACTGGTTGCAATCAGCTAAACCGATTAAAAGAGTTTGAGAGTTGTTGTAAAATAAAAGAAAATAAAATAAAACAAAACAATCGATTAAGGGTTTAGTTTAATCAATTCAAATGGAGATCTTTAGGATTGCGGTTTCACCACAGGTTTTCATTGTATGAATTTCCATATAGTTACTCAGGTTCATCTCTCAATCCGGGTAGTGACCTGTAGTCAGAATTTCCCACTGTCATGGTACAATTTACTACCTATGTCTAGGTCGGTTCCACCATCGTAGTAACCTATACCCTAAACTAGGTGCATTTGAATCGACCTCTGGGTTTCCACCATTAACCGTACATCACCTTGTTTAAGGGATTTGTTAATTAATGTGAATTTTATCTCTTTTCAACCGTTAATTCTTCTTTCAAAGTAATTAAAGGCATTATATTATCATTATGGTGATTAAGCATAACAATATAATTGAGAAAATGAAAGCATACCACATATTTAGGAGACAAATTATAAATTACTATGATAAAAACGTCATACAATGCTTCTCCGGGCTACTCCCGGTCCTAAAGATTAAGGGGATTAGCCCCGCATGGTTGACAATGAAAAATACATAGGAGTAGAGAAGAAAAACATGGGAAACATAGAGCAAACTCGTGTAACCCCTGATACAAAGGTGTTCCTGGAGATCCTCCTCGAGAAACGTGCATTTTGCAGTCTTCCGGCAGTAAAATCGCCCGTCGGAGGTGCCCGGATCGCTCGGTTGACGGCCTTCGTCTCTTGTCTCCTCTCTCTCTCTCCTTCTTGGATGTTTTACAACACAATATGAGATCCCCCTAGGGCCGTCCGTTCTCTTCTTAGGTCATAGGACCACTTTACGGCTCCGAAAAAGTTCAACCGTCGGATTAAAACGCTCAATTTAGTGCAGAAAATCACCAGATCCCGACGTTGTCGATAGTATCGAACCCTAGGTCGATGGTATCGACCATGATACATGGTTTTCCTTCCAAGATCGCGTTTTGGGGTTGCTTTCTGATAAAATGTCGATACTATCGACACCAGGGTCGATAGTATCGACTCTGGACAATGCAAAAGTGCCTGAAAAAGTGTCGAAACATGTGTATAAGTCCGGGGATTATATAAAATCATATAAATATGATAAAAGAAGTATAATTTGATGCAAAAAGAGTTTAAAGGTCAACTATAGTGAATTATGCAAATATAATCAAGAAAATGACAAATACATGCATAAAACAGATATAAAATAATCCTATAAAAGTGACTCAAAACCCATGCATCAGACTCCAACCTATTGTTTTATATTATATTTACACAACATGTTGTGATATGTTGTAATATCCACACATAACAAATCATTATAATAGACCACCATTACACCACATTAACTAACCCATTGTAATATACCATTATCACACAACATATGATGACATGTTGTAATAGCTACATGTTATAATAGACCATAGTCACACAACACACTATAACCAATTGTTACATGTCAAGATTATAAAACAGACTCTTACTTGTTGTTATATAACTAAAACTGAGCCGAACCCAATTTCTTATCAGAGAATTTTATCAGGAACATGTAATCTGATAATAATTTTTTTGTATAATATTATTATCAAATACAGGTCCGAGTTCCTTTTGGAATTTATAGGAATGATACTTTTTCACTATGGGTAGATGTTTTGACCCAGAACCGACCCAATTCCAATATTATATAACACGAAATATAATCTGGAAATCAAAGAATTATTTTTTATAAATTCATTATCAAATATAGGTCCAGATTTTGTTGCGAAATCTAATTTTTTCAATCGGGTCGTTCTCAATTCAGACACTAGTCGAACAAAATCTAATTTTGAATTTGGGACCGACTTGGGTTCGGATTTGGTCTGGATATCAAAGTTTTGAAACCCGACCCAAACCGGTCAGTTCAACCGATTGAACCGTCACTATAACATACCAGAATCTAGGTTCACAACCTAATTATCTCTTTCGTAGGACCCTTATTGATTTCATTAGAATTATATCCTTTTTGGTAGAAATAGATTAATTAAAAATATTTGGAGCTAAGAAAATATCATATTTAAACACATCACATTTCATATAAAAAAAATTGATTGGTTACAGATGATAATTAACCATTTAACATTAATTTGGAGTAATACACATTAGATGTCAAATTTTTCTATCCCATTAAATAATAGATAAGTCGTTACACTCTTTTGTAGTGATAAAATACTTATCAAAGTTTGACACTAAATAATGATGGTCCATTGTAGCAAAAAAAAGTTAATATTTTAATACCCCTTGTCTAGTCAACTACTGTCTAAATTTTAGTTTCATTCCGACTTCATTTGTCTGGTCATTTAGTTCCTTAATTTTTCCTTATAACTTTGACTTAATTAAATTTAACTACCACTGTCATTCCTAATTAACAATCGCGCCCCTTGGTTCACATTGTGTGTCTTTCGTGTTCATTGAAATGCAGAGTGTGTGACCGTTCTTCTCCCCCTCTTCTCGCAGCAGTTTCTCCCCCGCTCCCCCTTCTCCTCCTTTCCTCTTCCTTTCTGCTTCCTTTCTACCTCCCTCCCAATTTCTATTATCTCTTCCTCCATCATCACCTAAGAACCCTAACCGCCAACCACATAAGCACCCTACATCAGATGTGCCAAGCATCGTTTAGGAAGAGTCGTCATTGCCAGGAAACACTGCCTCCTCCTTTCCTTCGCCGCCTCCTGCCAAAGCTGTCCACGCCTGCTCCTCCTATGATGTGGCTATGTTGATCTGGTGAGACGGCCGTATGCAAAGACAATAAGGCCGCATCGATCCTTTGACTTTCTCAGGGTGTCGAAACTACTTCTCTAGGCTTAGCTTGAGCTCCCTTCAATCCAATTTGGTAAGCCTAAATTTCTATTCTAACTGCACCTCTTCCTCTGCAAATTGGCTCTAGTGATCTTGTTGTATTTGATTTGAGATAAGGTGAATGTGGCTCTGGTTTGTGGCGGTGATGACCCGTAGGGTAGAGGTGTGTTCGTTGGGGTTCAGATCCCCTTACTATGTCGGCAAAGGCCCGCTGAGCTTGGGGGAGGTTTCTAAAGTACAACCATTACAGTATTGGGTATAAGAGGATATTATGATGCATCCATTTCCCTCTCCTCCCAATGGGATACTTGACCAATTAGTCAATAGGAAGGGATTTTGTAGGGTTTCTTTAACTGAGTGCAGTCCATCATCAGGAATTGTTGTTTGGCCAATGTGTGAACTATCTGAAGGGTGATTGTAAGTTTATCAAATTCATTTAATAGATTCCTAGTTGCTATGACCAATACACTAGCCCGACTGCATAAATACGATGAACTATCCAAAAGGTGTGTGGGATTGTGGTAATAACTGTCAAAATTTTGTACCTATTTTTGACATATTCAAGACTGTATCAGTCCTCCATGTTGCTATGTGGATATCATGAAGGGGCTTCCACCAAGCCTGGGGTTGAAATGGTCATGCGCAATTCTTCTGATATAGTATTGTCATCCTAATGCAGTGATTAGAGTGTCATCTGCCTGCTGATTCCATTGAAAGTGGTTTATTTTTATGTGAACCAATTGCAAGTTAATTTTTTAGACATTATTGTAAGGAAATTATATGCAATTTTTCAACAAACATGACTGTACAAGGTGATGTATGGAGACATGTTGGGTGTTTCAAGATAAGAGAAAAAAATATTCCCTATACATGTAAATATGGTATAAAATCTTAACATAAACAAAGTTATGGATAGTTCACATCTCAACTTTTAGATCAGATGTATATATGTGGACATATTATGTTCCCATATAAGAATTTACTTTCAACAACCCATAAAGACATAGTTCACATGCATGAAATAAGATCCATAAACAAATTTGTAGTTTCAATTGAAGTAAACTGAATGTCCACAAACTAGAAACAATGTCCCATTTACAATAATTTTATTTCACTCCATGGGGTATGCAGAGGGGAAGGTATGTGTAGTACTAGCCTTATCATATAGATTAGTTTTTAGTGTATTAGAGATTTTTTATATGGATTTTAGACCTTTGATTTTATATCCAGTGGCTCATGCTTATGTGACAGAACATAGGGATCTAGGTTATCAACTCCTAAACATCCTTGTCATACCAACTATGGCCATTGTATTTGATACTTATTACCTCTATAGTCCTAATTTAAATGTAAGCTTTACACTTCCATAAAATCCATTTACCATTGAGAAAGGCAAGTTTAGTTGAAAGTTTAGGATTAACTTCTTATTATCTTGCACAAAATCCATTTACCATTTGGTACATGTTGTAATAGACCACGATAGTAGGGAGGTGATCCAACATGGGCATGGTGTTTATCCCTCCTACTACCAGAGTATTATATACCAATAAATTTATATATACCAATAAATTAGTGTAAAAATAGTTAGGTTTTAGGTTGCAGCATGGTCGTGCTGGGCAGCACAACCATGGTGGGTGGAGGTGAGAAGGGTCGTGGTGGTGGAGAACGGTTGTTCTGGTGAAGTGTGAAATCACATGTTGGATGGGTTAAGTGAAGGTTGGTAGAACGGTCGTGCTGGGCAGCACGGCCGTGGTGGGGGCTAGGTAGAACGGCTGTGCTAGGTAGCACGGCCGTGGTGGTAGAGTTGTGAGGTGTTGGGTAGTATGGTCGTGTTGGGTAGCATGACTATTTTGGGGGCTTCATGGCACGGTCGTGATGGGTAGCACGACCATGCTGGCTAAGTTGCTAAAACTTTAATATTTGGTGATTCAACCTGTAACTTTGTGCAATTACCAGCACGGCCGTTCCTTAACACCACGGCCATGCTAGGGTCTTTAAGGGCTAAAATATCTTCAAACTTCATTATTAAAGGACTTATTTGCTTGATGTCAAATCTTGGCCATTGGGGTAGGTTGAAGGAGCTCTTAGGGCTTTCTTTGGACCCCTCCATGAGTGGAGGAACCCTAGGACTCCTTCCTTCTCTCTCTTCCATCCAAAGTATGGTCCAAACACCTAAAAGTAATGCAAAGAACCTCCATAAGTGCATTTGAGAGTAAAACACATATTGGGGAAATTAACTTGCAATCTACTTTGTTTAGATGTGATAAAAATACAAAAAGGCACAAGATGGGGCCCTAAAATAGGGCTACATCATGCACCCCTTAGCTTCTATGTTCCCACAAAACCTAGGCATGAGGATGTGTGAGATCACAGGCCCCATCCAGGCTCCCGTTATTGGCTATTGCAGCCAAAGAAAAAAAAGTCATGCATGTACCAAAATGACATGCATTTTTTTCATCACAATAGTTTTTATTATTTTTACATATGTATGTTTTTATATTTTGCAAGGATTCTCTATCTCAGGAAATTTCTGAGGGAGTCATTGGTGAGAAGGGATGTAATGACGTGCTAACAATGGCATTGGGAAAAAAGGATCACCCAGGACACGCAAGAGCAATCGGGCCAGAGATAACAATTACAAAATATTCTAATCGTGTGGCTCAAGCAGATGATCATTCATCCCATATGTTGTTACAAATGCAACAAACTATTGAAGCTTTAGCCATGAAATTCAAGTATCTTGAAGGAAAGAATATGAGCAAGGATCTGGACAATGTTGGGGATATAGACCAAGAGCCTACTTCCAAATCTAGTTGTCCACTTGCACAATTCTCACATATTCCTGAGGTAAGCAACAAATCTATCATATGCCAAATTTTAGGGCTATCACAAGTGTATTTTGATATCTATATTTTATTTTTCTAGGTAAATCACAACTGTATTTTGATATCTATATTTGATTTTTCTAGGGCTATCACAAGTGTATTTTGATGTTGGATAATCCATTACGTGCAATAGCTGATGGAAGGGTGTATATATCTCATGAAAATGAGCCAATTATCCTTCACAATGTGGCATTGGATCCAAAACACAAAAAGTGATAATTGATACCATGTTGATGCTTGAAGAAAGTGTGCCAATACCTTTAGATATGGCTGAACTTTATCAACTTTTTCAAGGCATAGGCACCTACCTTCCTTGGTCTACATAATTGATCAAAATAAATATGAAGATATATGCATCAACTTTGCAGTGTTTTTAATAATTTATTAAAATGTATCAATTGTATTAATAAAATGCATGTTTTGTTTTTATAATCATTTGCGAGGAATCCCAAGACTCATTGTCTCAAAAAAAGTGAGGAAATCAATAAGCACACAAACAAGAAATTCAAAAACTAGGAAAAACTACAATGAAGTCACAAATCCCGTCAAGCCAACATGCAAAAAGCCTCCATCAAAGTTGAAACTATTGATGGTGTATGTGGAAGATGATGAGAATCATAACATTTCTCTTTAGATGTCTGAAGATGTAGTAGGTTATGCACATGAGCTGATTATCACACCTGAATTGGTCAAGATATTCCATGATCAAGACCAACTAGAAGCCTCTCATATATCAGTGTACATAAAGTAAGTTTCTATACAAGTAATTATAAGACAATTATTTTCAAAGGCTAAATATTTGTTTTTTAGGCATTTGTTCAACAAAGTGATCGCAGGAAATATATTTAATATATTTGGATTTGTATGTCCACATTTCATAGATCTGTTATACAATGATAAAGCGGAGACTCAGGCACAACATATAGCAGATCAGATCATTAGAGGGAAGAAACAAAGATTGGAATTGTTCTTTTTACCTTATAATGTGGGGTACGTTTACATTTTGGTCGAATGTCTGTTATTTGTTTATTTTAAATGTTCCTTAAAAATACATTAATATTAAATGTAATACTCATGTATAAGTAGGGGACATTGGATACTTTGTGTCTTTGACCCTACGTGGGGTGAGTGCTACTATCTTGATCCGTTAAGAGGAAAACTATGCGGGAATGTGGAAAAACTCATAGATTTGTAAGTACTTTGTAAAATAATTTCAGTTACATAATACATGTATCGAAGGTTCCATATACTATTACTAATGCATAGAATTCTTGATATGAATTTGAATAGGACTCATAAACTTTATCAAAGGAGATATGTGCAATATATAAAGAGTTTGAAATAGGAAATTATCAAGGAAATTTACCATTTTGCATTACACTATGTTATTATTAGTTAATCAAATTCTTGATACCTAATTGCTCTATGCATGTTCATGATTATGATAAGCTTTTTGTATTTTCAGCTTTGGATTCTTGTTGCTTCATGAGTCTGACAGAATGTGACTAGTGTTAGTCTTCTTAGGTCAATGCAATCTTTTTTTGGAAGATTGGCATATATATACAATTATACAAGTGGGTGTGTATATATGTATATAAACTATTGAATAAAGCATGATATGATGAATTATGAAACATCAAACATACAAAACCAAGCATCTATTTGTATTATTTTATATAAGCAAAAAAATGGGTCTAACCCCATCTGACCCGCTAGAACTCTTGGGTGGAGGTTCATCTGGTTGAACCGGCCAGGTCAGGTCAGGTAGGGTTTTAAAACACTAGTGGCTACAGTAAGCAATTACACAGCAATGATTGCATGGTAAGGGGTAAAGCAGTTACAAGGCTTAATCAATGAGTATCCTCAATTTCAGCCTGCTACTACAAAAACTTGTAGGTAGCTTTAAGAACAAGTATAGATAGACAGGTAAATTAAGTATACCTATAACCATTTATAAACTTACTGTTGTGAATATATTCAATAGTGAATGTGGCCCCACAATTCACTTATGACAACCCTTACCAGTGGTATGTCCATATCCCCATATTCTAGATTTACTAAATCCTAGTGTCCTCATACCAATATCTATATCAGTTGGGTCACAATTTCCCTTCCATGGACTACCACATAAACAAGATTACAAGTCACGCATAAAAATAAAAATTGCAGTCTCGACCTATAAGACTTTACTCCATACAGTTGAACTTAGAATTTGATGTCAAACAATTGAGCATAGAGTTGAGGTTGCAGTCATTACTGAGTCATGAGCACATAGATAACTGAGAAACAAGGGAGTCCAAATTGCCCTAATGAACTGATACCTTAATTGTACATAATGTTTTCATTTTTCTTATTACAGCTGCCAATACTCTGTAACCATTTTAGTAACACTGAATGGCATTTCAAAACAAAAAATAAGTAGTGAAAACTTCTGTTACTACTATCTGCTAGTCATGCTATAAGGGAAACATGATTTGGTATAAAAGGTCAATATTTTGATTTAATTATCGACATAAATATTATTGTACAATGAAAATAGAAGAATCACACATATTCATTCCCAAAAAATTAGAATGTTATGTAATTGGTTTCATACCAACATGCAGAAATTTTCTATATGTTAAAAGGTTTGTTCAATTGTGACGATGATATGTAATTCCCAACCAAGAGGGGAAAAGGGACTGCTACTTTATTTGGTGACTGGTGTATATGAGGTGGCCTAAATTCTCAATCAATCATCTGTAGTTTTTTGTGTGGATATCCAAAAGTTTTTCCTTTGATAAGTGGAAGTGTTCAACCTTCCACTAGTTCCATTGTGTTGGAAACCAATTTTTCTTGTGTAGCTTGGGGAAGTAGTAGGGAGGGGATCTAGCATGGGCATGGTGTTTATCCCTCCTACTACCTGAGTATTATATACCAATAAATTTATATATACTAATAAATCAGAGTAAAAATAGTTCGGTTTTAGGTGGCAGCACGACCGTGGTGGGTGGAGGTGAGAACGGCTGTGGTGGTGTAGAACGGTCATTCTGGTGAAGTGTGAAATCACAGGTTGGATGGGTTAAGTGAAGGATGGTAGCACGGCCGTGGTGGGGGCTAGGTAGAATGGTTGTGCTAGGCAGCATGGCCGTAGTGGTGGAGTTGCGAGGAGTTCGTTCCCCAGAGCATGCCCATTCTATTCTTCATCTAGTACGGTCGTGCTGGGTAGCACAGCCATTTTGGGGGCTTCGTGGCACGATCGTGCTGGGTAGCATGGCCATGGTGGGTGAGTTGCTGAAACTTCAAGATTTGGCGATTCAACCTGTAACTTTGTGCAATTACCAGCACGACTGTTCCTTAACACCACGGCCGTGTTGGGGTTTCAAGGGCTAAAATAGCTTCAAACTTCATTATCAAAGGACTTCTTTGCTTGATGTCGAATCATAGCCATTGGGGTAGGCTGAGGGAGCTCTTGGGGCCTTCTTTGAACCCCTCCATGAGTGGAGGAACCCTAGTACTCCTTCCTTCTCTCTCATCCATCCTAATTATGGTCCAAGCACATAAAAATAATGCAAAGAATGTCCATAAGTGTATTGATAGTAAAACACATATTGGGGAAATTAACTTGCAATCTATATTTTCCTCCATAAGTCTTTATTTGTACTCGAGTTTTCTCCTTTTATATATTTTGTGTCGAGATGATAGTAGATATCCCATCAACTGACAGGATGAATGCCCAGTGATCTACTTACTAATCCAACACATGCATCATCATATTTTGTATGGCATCAATAACTTGACTACATAGGTTTAGGATAAGGAAGTTGTATCCCATGCCCCTTAAATATTCACCAAAGAGTTCAAATTTAGGAACTATTTAGTTCTTTAGGTGGTTGTTTGGTTCAAATGTTATGCATCTATAGAAGAAAAGGGATCATACACAACATATATCTGACTGAGGGCTCCTAAGTGTATTAATATTCTTTAGGTAATTGTAAAATTGTAGCTGGAACCTTTGCTATGTATTCATTGCCTTGTAGAAGTGCCATCCAAATTATATTACCAGTCACTGCACAATGTTTGTGGGTTATAACATATTGGTTATAGCATTTTTGATTCTGTATACACATATATTTTATTAAGTTTTCTGGTTAGTTATACTTTTCCATCCTCTTATTTGCTAACAAGTTCTCACAATTATTTGGATAACAAATTAATATTTGTTTTGTATAGTGTCCAAAGCAGCTGAACAATACAGATTGTGGGTATTATGTGCTGAAGTATATGAAAGACATCGTTGATGCGAGAATTAGAAATATTCCTGAATGTGTAAGCTACTTGACATTATATTCTTTTAGTTTGTTCAAAATTTCTAAATAAATAGAAAAATTCACAATATGTTGATATATTTGTCATATGATGATAGTATTATTCGAAGTATATTGGTCGTTGCTTCAACCAAGAAGAAATCGACGAGGTTCGAAATGAGTGGGTGACGTGTTCTTGAGCACACATAAGATTATATGACATGTGGGGGAGACATTTGTTCGTTAGAATAGACCATTGTGTGAAATATTTTTAGTTAGTTTTCAGTTCGATTCTAGAGTGGATACTCAGTACTTTGTATTATTGAATGTTTGTATGGATGATTTAATATTAATTAAATTTAGTACAGTTTCTTTCAAGATTTGATGGAAATTTTTTTCAATTATATGCTTATTTGTGAAATGAAAACGTACAATTACATATTTATTATAATTTATTAAATATGGTGAATTTGATCAATACAATTGGTTCGATATATGACCTATCAAACTCTAATCAAAGACAATAGTTAATGATATGTTGTAAAATGTGTGATTCTACAACAAACAACATATGTTGTGTTATCCACACCTATTACAATAGGTGTGTCAGGAAAAAAATACACCTATTACAATAGGTTTTTCTAGTGAACTACAACATGCATAACCTATTGTATAAAATGTGTATATTACAACAAACACACACCATGTTGTATAAACAACCCTATTACAACGGTTGAATGTATGGAAAGACAACATGCTTCAACTCTTGTATATACATGTATATTACAACATGTGCACTGCATGTTGTAATAAACCTACCTATTACAACGGGTGTTTTTAGAGAAAGACAATGCCGTTCAACTGTTGTATAATATATATTACAACGGGTTCACCACATGTTGTGTAAAATACCCATATTACAACATGACATTCCTTAAAAGATACATGTTTTAACTGTTGTATAAAATACATCTATTACAACATGCGATCACATGTTGTGTAAAGCACCCCCCCCATAAGAACCACGCGATCTAATACAATGGTTAACACATGTTGCAAATTGGAAAAATGAACTGTTGTAAAATGCATTTTATGTAGTAGTGGAATTTCTCTTGTCATATTGCAAACAAATTTAGAAGTGTTGTATATAATGATGAAAGTGGATTTTGAGAATTTATTGATAAATTTAAGGAATTTATACTAATGGTTCTGATGATAATTCCATCAAATTATTTAAGAAAATTCCAAGATTTTTCTTTGTCCTTTGGAATATGACTTTTTAAAAGTCATCTTGTCTTTGGAAGTAGAAATCTACATATACTTGGGAAAAAAATTCACTAGAAATAAAAATTTTCGTATGGGTTCAAATTATTCAGAATATATGACAATCGATTCGGAAAGTTATAGTTCTTTTAAGAATAAAATTAAAATCCCACAGTAAGATCCAAGATCCAATGGTGGAAGGTTATCTCCTACCCTTGATCCTAATAAGAGAAACAATTTTTGACAGACCTACTTGAAGTAGGGAAGGCGTATACATTTGTTTCAAGGATTCTAAGATATATCCATATGTAATAGAGCTTTAGAGGCCTATCCCAAAGAAAAAATAATTGGAAACTAAAGAAGGAAGAGGAGGAAGAAGAATGGAAAATGTTGACATTGGCACAAGGGATCTTGGGTTGGGGTTTTCCTTTTTAGACCCCTCTTACCATGGTAAAGATGATGCAAGAGAAGAATAACATGGGAAAATAGAGTCATTATCACTTTTGGTTTATTCAAGGACCGCAAGAGGATCTTGGCCTCACTTAATCCACTACCATAGTAGAGTAGACATGTCCAAATAGGACGAAACATGTGGGCATCCACGACTCGAACCCTTTAAGTTGGGTTTGAAAGATGAAAGTTACTGCCCTCTTAAAATCACACAAATTGTATACACTTGTTTAGTTAGTGGTTGTTACCGATGGCTCCATAGCACTCAAAGGCAACCTACTTCAATAAAATAAATATACTAATACGTTAATGATTGATAATATAAATAAAATATATGAATGTGCATTCATTGTGATGTTTGTACATGCCTATAAATAAATGTGGGGGCTATAATATCTTTATTTTTTGTTCAATAACAAACAATTGTTACATTGATAGTTCCTAATGTAAAATAACACAAGTGTTAGTTTTTGTGATATATTATGTTATTTACATAAACTATATCATTTATTTTCTCTTTTATACTCAAATATAAGTAGTTGAATACCATTCTTTTATGTTTCATGCCAAAAGTAACAATAACTCATTGTGTTTGAAATTAAACATGATAGTTGGCTACTATTTTTTATATGATTAATATAAAAATATTAATAAATTGTTCTTGTTCAAATTAACACTATAGCAACAATATGAAACATAGTTTTAATTTGAAGACATTTTATATAAGCACTCATTGATTGACCCCCACAACCAAATTCTGACTCAAATATGATTTGATTCCATTTATCTAACATTGAGCCTTTTTAGGTGCACCAGTGTAGGTAGATGGCATGATCGCTCCTACAATAGGTGGATTGGCATGACCTTACAGTAGGTTATGGCTTGTTGCCATCAGATTAGCCATGAATTGTTAGAAAATCATCAGTTAAATCATGCAAAATTCAAAAGATTTGTAGACAAGTCAAATTTCAAAAAGTAAGATATTGTTGGTAAGATCTTGAGTAAATTTTTACAAGAAACATAAATTAAAGATATTTTGATGTTAACTAAGTAAAACAATTTGTGGAAAAAAATATATGATAATGATGTATATAATACAAGTTGTTGTAGGATTAATGGTAATTAATTATATAAGTTGCCATGGTTATATTTCGAGGTCAAAAATAAGAATTCAAGGTATGATCCTAGTGATTTGGTTTATATGGTTATTATTGTAAGGTGTGTGAACCAGCATTGGGACCACTTTTACTTTTATTTTAAAATAATGGATACAACCCAAAAACATATCTTTACTTATAAAAAGACAGGGTGCATGGTATGAGTCATAACAATGGGGAGTAAAATTTGTGAAAAGAGTTTACAGCATAAGAAAGCTTAAGACATGACAAGTGGAGCAATTGTCTAACATATTGGTCAATGATGGATAAAAGAAAAACTAAATGGAAGTATCAACTATATAAAGAGGATGTGGAGGACCATCTAGGCATCTCAAGTCTTTCTTCTACTATTGACCAGATTGTTCCAATATTTGAGGCCTCAAAAAAATGATGTCTAGACTTAATTTTTCTAACTAGGACAAAACAAAAACTAAAGTAAGTTGTTGTTAATCATGTTTGGAAATAAATGCAATCCTTCTAATTCATTTCAATAGGGAATACATATTTGTGTGACTTAATTCTGTTGATTAAGATAAAATAAAATTAAAGTAAGTTGTCTTTAATCATGTTCGAAAATAAATGTGGCTCGTCTAATACTTTTCAATAGGTGCATGGTATGACTTAAAACAATAGGGTTACAAATTCGTCTAAAGCATTTGTAGCATAAGAAAGCTTAAGACATTACAAATGTAGAAATTGTCTAGCATATTGGTCCATGATGGAAAAAAGAAAAACTAAATGGAAGTATCAACATGTGGAGGGCCATCTAGGCATTTCAAGTCTTTGTTCTACTCTCGACCAGTTTGTTCCAGATCTTGGTACTCAAATCCTAGATCTACAAATTGCAGGTCCACTGGCTGCTCAGGCTCTAGGTGAAGGGGGAACCATACCCAAAAGAGGTACACATAAGAAGAGGTCAGCAAAAAGTGAGTATGCGAATAAAAATGTAACTAGGCATTTGAGGAATAAATTGGAACAATGAGGTTCCCTTTCAAGAGAGGGTTATTAACAAGTAGGTAAGTCGAAGAGAATTAAAATATAGGATGAATCTTCAAAAGAGTGAGATATACAAACAATTGATCCATAAGGAATATGAATAATCTTGCCATATCACAATCCACAATATCAAAATAATAATTAATTGCATGTAGATAATTAAACTAAAGATAGCTAAGGTAGGGCCTAGATACCACTAGATCTTAAGACAAAGGCTGGGTGGGAAGACACAACCTGGGTAGAAAGATGTGCTCATATATGTAAGAGGTGGAAATATGCATCCTGACCAGAAAGACGTATTCTAATGATTAGGCATAATCATCTACATTAGTTATCTTAGTCTAATATCACACTCAAAATAGGAAGGCAAGACATATGTTCATCAATCACATCAAAAACATAAATTTACATAGGAGGAGGGGTTTCAAATCCAATATAAACATGACCAAGTAGAATTTCAAGGTATTTTAATATAATTATTACTATACAGGAATGGAATTTCATATAAGAAGTCTTAACGTGAAAGGATATCTCATTATGGAAAAATATATGTAAAGGTCATAAAACTGCCTAAATTTAAATTAAGACTACAGCTACCTCTCAAACTAGATCTAACACCTCAAAAATCTTCCTAGGGTTCAAAGTCAAGCTTTCCAGTACATGATTCTCATATAAATATGTATAAAGTTTATTAGTTAAGTAATCTAATTAATAAATCTTTAAATGACCTTACTGATCATTTTAGAATTCAACTCTAAAAATGATATCATTAAATTGGGGGGATTTTTCTCATGTTGAAGACATATATCTTTGTAATTTTCTGATCTTTGGATTATTTACTATAACTTTTATAAACTAAATAAATTAGAATAAATTAAATAAATCAAATGACAGATTTCCCATGCAGGTTTAAGTATTGAAATAGATACTATGGTGTCTTTGTAGTTTTATCTAATTGAAATCAAGCATAGTAGATAAAACATTAGAGTCCTGAGAATACCCTTGCAATAATGATAATATGATCAAAATAGAAATGCCATACTTGTCCTTTTAGATCTTATGCCTTCTTCAACCTTGACTCCACTATGCACAGCATCAAGCAAGACTGGATTGTCTTATGAAATGATGAGTAGGTGAGAAATACACAACATGGGATGATGCAACATGAATTCAACATTTCAAACCGCACTGGTTGACACCTTGAGGAAAACTAAATAGTGTGTAGGAGCAACTCTACTACTACACTATGGAAGAGGTGAAAACTGAGTGTGTGATCAATAGTCACGAGAGACAGGGAGTAAACATTGTGATTGAGGGTGATAAATCATGTAGAGGGTAAAGAGAGGCTTACCAAAGAGTGATAAACCATGTAGAGGGTAAAGAGAGGCTCACCAAAGAGTTAAATTGGATAGAAAGTCCAGGAAAGGTTGGTGTGGCTAGAATCTTTAAAGAGAAGAAAGGTATTGCATGATGTAAGGAACCAGTGGTAATTGTACAATGATCATGGAGGTGGTTTCTAGGTCATATAACGACAATGAGTAGATAGGTTTAGTGGTGTTTTTATAAATCAAAAGTTGGCAGTGATAGAGGGTTTTGGAGGTGGAATTGAGAATTTCCAATGTCGACACGTGAATGATGGATCACAGGAAATGTCTGGTCATTACAATCTCAATGGAGGAAAAGTCAAGTAAAATGGTAAGGTGATGAGGGAGAAAATGATGGTTGGAGGTTAACAATAACTCTATCATTATTGTGGTCATGACTCGGGGAAGAAGACACACATTGACCGTTGCATGAACACATGCGTGAAAAGACCGATTATCAGATCATGAGAAGCACTTCATCAACATGACTAGGCACTAAATAATTGTACATTGGCCCAATCAACTATTTGACACATTTGAATTCAATTGAATTCATTTTACTTTAAGATTCTCTTTCTTTAGCCAATTAAAGGGTGTATTCGACCTCCTAATGAATTGAAACTTGGTAGGTTACCAATTTGGACCATAAGGAATCCAACTTTGGGTTTTACTTTAGATTTTCAAAATGTTGAGGTCTCAATTTATTACTGATATTTTAATTATACATTAGTGTATAATCTTCTCCCTACTATTTAGTTTGATTCAATTTAACATATATTATATTTCTCATTCTTTTGTTCCTCGATCAAAGGTATAATTTGGATAGTCATATTTTATATTAGGGTATCCTACAATAAGCCCCTCGACTTAGCCTTATATGGTGATTTTGCATGCAATCCCCTTTAAGTATTATATATTATCTAAAATTGTTATGTTAGGTCAAAGGTCTCTTAAATTAGCAAAAAATCATTAAATATTATTTTATTGAAAAGAATCCTAACTAAGGGTAATGAAAAGTAACATACCTATAATTGGATATGTTACAACATACATTTACTTACAAACATTTTTTTCCTTAAATCTTAATTGAAGAGAGAGGGGTGATTCTACAATCTTTCTTCTCTTAGCTCCCAGGTAGTTTCTTATAGACCACGATGCTAAGAGAGGACCTTTACTAGCTTGATGTCTTTGTTCTTGAGTTGTTTCACTCTACAGTCTAGGATTTCAGTTGGACAATCTTCATATCAGAAATCATCTCAAAATTTAAATGGCTCTACAGACAACATATGTGAGGGATCATTCACATAGTCTGTCAAGACAAACACATGGAAAACATTATGAATCTTATCATAAGTGGAAAGAAGGGGTAGACAAATCCCCAATCTTATATAAGACTTCAAATTGTCCTACATATCTAGGGCTTAATTTTCTTTCACCTTGGACCTTGCAATTGACCAGATTGGTTTTATTTTTAGGAACACATTGTCTCCTACTAAGAAGCTCACATCCGATCTCTATTTATTGACATACATCTTTTGACAATCTTAGATTTTTATGAGAACATAGTCTCCTACTAAGAAGATCACATCTGACCTCTTTTTGACCTCATACATCTTCTATCAATCTTAGGCAGCCTTCATATGCTTCTTAATCAAGCATATTTTGTCATTCACCAATTGTGTATCAACTTTTTAACTAGAGAATGTTCTCCCACATCATCCCATTGCAGTGGGCCATTGTAGGGTCGGTCATAGAGTGTTTCAAATGGTGGCATACCAATGCTAGATTGATTGCTATTGTTATATGCAAACTCTACTGAAGGGAGATACTTATCTGGAGTGCATCCCCAATCCATCACCCAATCACATAAAGGGTCTTATAGAATACGTATTGTCAGCTCTAACTGCCCACCAGTATGTGGATGGTAAGATGTGTTGAAGTGTAGGTCAGAAACCATCTCGTCTTGTATTTGTTTCCACAGGCGAGATGTAAGCTTAGGGTCTCGGTCAGACACAATCACCTTAGACACTTCATGCAAGCGAACAACCCAATCTACATACAATTGTGACATGTCACCAACATTATAGGTACTCTTGGTAGGTAACAAGTGGCCAGATTTACTCATATGATCAATTGCTACCCAAACTTCATCACAACCACTTTTTTATCTTATAAATACAGTGTTGATATCCATGGTGATGTTCTCCCATTTCTACTATGGTATGTCAAGTGGATGGAGAATACAATCAAGTCTTTGATGCTCAATTTTGACATGTTGACAAGTCAAGAACTTTGCAGCAATAGTAGCTATATGTATTTTCATATTCTTCCACCAGGATCCTCATTGTATTTCTTTGTACATTATTTTGGTACTGGCATGAATTCTCTACTTAGACCCATGAGCCTCACTCAAGACCCTCTATACAAGGTCTAGAACATCAAGAATCCATATCACTGCCAGAAGCATATAGGGCCATCGACTCCAATAGAAAATTTAGATTGTGGTTTTCTAGTTAGTCACTTCATTTACTCAAGGTCAGGGCTAGCCAGTTGAGTCAAAATGACCTAACAAATCCAAGAAGAAGTAACAGACACGCTTTCCATATGAACTCTCAAACTTACCGTTATCGAATCATCAACGAATTCTAATACTTCAAGACTCAAACTTGAAACATGTTCTAATCTTCTTCACAAGATTATTTGAATGGAGGTACAGATGACCTGTTTCTTTCTACTTAGAGCATCAGCCATGATGTTAGCTTTATCGAGATGACATCTAATGGTGAAGTCACAACCCTTAAGGTATCCCATCTGTCTTCTTTGAAGAAAATTCAGATCTTTTGAATCATCAGATGTCTTAGACTTTTGTGATCTAAAAACACTTCAAAATGAACCTCGTAGAGATGATAACGCCAAATTTTTAGAGCATGAATGATTTCATCTAGATCTAAATCATGGGTCAGACATTTTTTATTGTTTGATTTCAAGTGACATGAGGAGTATGCTATCACTCAACCTTCTTGCATAAGGATACAACCTAACCCTTGTTTTGAGGCATCTGTGAAGATGACTCCAGATTTACCCTCAATAGGTAGGGAAAGAATAGGTGTAGAGGTTAGATATTTCTTCAATACTAAGAATTTTTCTCACATTCAAGAGTCCAAATAAATGATGCATCTTAATGAGTCAACTTTTTACAGGAAGGGCTAATTCAGAGAAATTGTGTATAAATCTTTGGCAGTATCTGAAAAAACTAAAAGCCTACAGATATCGAATGAATTCTTTAGATATTTCCACATGGTTACTGCTCCAATGTTTGTTGGATCGACTGCAATATGCCTTGCTAAGATCACATTACCTAGTAACATAACTTCATAGAACCAAAACTCACACTTCAAGAAGTTTCCATAAAATTGATGTTCTTGATGATATTAGAGATCAACTCATCGATTTCTACAATTTGGTTCCATCAATTCAAGATATATAAGTACATAATTGAAGAATAAAACTATAACGATATCAAGATAAGGTTGGAAGACTCTATTCATCAATTCCATAGTGGCAATCAGGGTATTAGTCACCGCAAAAGGCATAACAAGACATTAGTAATGCATGTAATGTGTACAAAATGTTGTCTTGTGTATATCTTCATTTTTTACCTGCATTTGATAATAGCCACTTCGAATACCCAACCTAGAAAAGATTGTGTAGGGTTTTAGTTGGTCAAACAAATCATCCATTCATGGTAGAGGATATCATTTTTTTATAATTACTTGATTCAACATGCTATAATCCATAAACACCCACATAGAACCATCTTTATTCTTTAAAAATGAGATTAAAGATCTCTAGGGTGAAACACTACTGCTGACAAACCCCATGTCCATGAGCTCTTGTAATTGATTTTGGAGTTGAACTAGTTCAAATGGTTCCATACGGTAGGTAGGTTTTGATATAGGTGATGTGCCTGGCACAAGGCCAATAGAAAATTGATCCTTACGAGTTAGGCAGTTCATTAGGAATCACATTGGGAAAGTTCAGAAGGAATTTGATATCTTCCAAGTTAGGTAGTACAAAGTTCATAATATTTGATGATAAGTAGGCTCTACACTTATGAATGATGATTTTCTCTACTTTGCAAGATGAATGATGAACTTTTGTTCATTTTTCTTTCTATCTTTTACACATAAATTTTCCTTGTTGACTTTAGGGTTATACATTACCCATATTTTTATAATGACTTCACCATTCAATTCATGTATATCTAAGATCTCTTTGAGGTGATTTCAAACCATTAGGTACACTCAATGCACTAACATTCAAAGCCCCTAGTTTGTAAAATTATAAGACAATGGTATAAAATCAAACATTCAAAAACATAAAATTTCACTTTGATGTGGTTGTAGATCATTTGTAATGATCATATGACTTGTAATTAATCTTAATAGAAGATAATATTATTTTTTTTTGGTGATTTATGCACATTTACACTAATGATAAGATTATTCACACTATAGTTCATTGGCCAATAATGTCCTACTTGGCCGACGAGATAACTAGCTTTATCATGCGTGATCATTGACCAGGTTACTAATTGATAAGTCATCGGTTGAGATACCCACCCTTAATCTTGGTCGATGGTACTACAATTGTAAAGTGCAAACTAGCCATTAAAGAGTGATATGAAGGGGGTTATATATGTTTAAAAGCTACCAACCTCTCTAAAATTGCTATAATTCAAAGTTTTATATATACTAGATAGTGGGCACCCTTAACTATAAATATAGACCTTTTAAAAACATCCCAATGTTACCTTTCATGATTACATGCTATAATTGAATGAAAAATAGCTAGCGCTACCAAAATCTTTCTCAATATTGATTACATCTCATTTTTCATTATGAGAGATCTAGGATTTCTATAAGAGATCTACCATGTTGTGCACTTGTCAAAGCTCTCAATTCTTCTTCCCAATCTCTCTCTTGAAAAGTGTGATTTAAAGATTACTTCCTTGAAGATGGAAGTGGTAGATTCTAGGCGGAATATTCTTATACAAGATGTGTAGGACCTTCTTCAAAGCTAAAAATTCTTGGTAGGTAGATGGGTAAATACTTGTAATGTCTATTGGCTCCTTCATCTGAAAGGAAAGCTACTTTTTATCTCTTGATTGAGAAAAGGGTGGTCTTATGTTGCATCTCTTATTAGGGAATATAAGGAGTGACACATGGTTGATAATCCTTGAGATTAGCCCCTCTAGGTAGCAGACGTACATCTCTTAGTCCAGAGGTCTGAACCACTATAAAAACCTATGTTATTTGGTGCTTGTTCAATCTCTCTATCCCCTTCTTTTCAAACTTGCAATACTATCTTGGGAATTATCTTGAAGGTCTAATCAATATTGTTTAAGTGATTTTAGATCTATGAAACCCCTCTCTAGAGCCCATATATCCAACATTAGTTATCATGATGTAAGAGAATAACTTTCTTTTCTCCACTAAGGCTACATCATATTTCTTCAACCAATCCATCCTGAGTATGACGTCAAAGGTTGTCATATCAAGGGTCATGAAATTTGTAACGAACATCTTCCCTGATATACATAGATATATAGAAGGGGTTTACAAGAAAGAAGAGAGGAACCTACCACTAGGGTTTTAACATCTAAGATGAATTCCATATACATAGGTTCTAGGTTTAGAGTATACCAGTTTGGATGATATAAAGGTATTTGATGAACTAGTGTCAAATAAAGCCTTGATGGCTTGCTGATTTAAATTTACGATACCTTTAATAACTTCATTGTCATCATGGGACTCCACTACATCCATGGCCAATACATGCCATATGTACCTCTCAACAGGTGGGTGCCCCTTCAAATTGTTATTATGATTATTGTTGTTGTTAATTGAGGATACTAAGTACAGGGCTACAATTGTTGTTGGGGAGGATGTAGCAAGACTAGAACATAGGGTACTGGGATATGATGTGTCCATCTTGGCCACACTAATTATAGAATAATTTTCTTCCATCTTTTTATGGGTAGGAATCCAAGAAAAGGATTTCCCCAGGGGATGATGTCTAAAGCTCTGGTTAATTAGTCACAACGGTCATTAATCATGTTCCTTCTCTTATTCAGGATGGCATTCGATGATTGATACCCCAAATAAGCTTCAACAGATAAAGCTTTATCCACCATTTTTTGGAAGGTTAGTGGAAATTTTGGAACAAAAGCATGACCAACTTAATAATTAAGACCTTCCAAGAAGAGGGCGGACCTATGAGGTTCCATGAGGCCAGATGCATAAGTTTCAATAACATAAATTTTTAAATGTATGGTGAGACATTTTGTGTCCCTTGTTTCAAGCTATAAACTATACCTATTTTTTCCTCAGAGAAACTAAAAAAAATATTTCTCCCAAAAGAGGGTGAGAAATTCTTCCCTAGTCATACCTAAAGTGTAATAGGTACGAGTAACTTCATTCCACTAGACTCATGTTGGTTCATCTAGAACATATATTGTGAGCCTCACTTTCTGATGCAGAGGACATGCCATAACTTTAGACGTATATTACAAAGATAAGACACCATCATCAGCTTTATCAACCATTTCAATTTATCCTTCACCCTTGAAGTAGGGTAGTTGCATGTTGATGAACTATATCAAGGAGTATTATTTAGGACTATCAGAATTAGGAGTCACATCAACACTTCCTCTTATGGTGTTTGTGGTAATTTGACATAAGAATGCTAGTTCTTTCTTGAGATTAAAACCATATATAGGTATAGCTGATGCACTAGGGGTCACTGAGTCATATGTTGCATAGGGTTAACTTGTAATTTAGGATGTTGTCGCATTTCATGTGTCTGAAGTGGTGGATCAAAGTGTAGCATCCCAACACTGTGGGTTTAGAGAAGTTCAGTATCCAGAAGGGCCACTCAGGGTAGATCCATAGCTCATAACCCAAAATAGATTTCCTTTCCTAAAAATGATAGGAATAACTATGAAAAATACTATTACTCCTAAGATAGCTAGTTGCCAAGTGCTACAACTCTGATACCATACTACAAGGAGTAGGTCCCAACAACTGGACCACTGCTTATATTTTAAAATAATCAGTACAACCGCAAACTATTATCTTCAATTATAGAAAGTAAGGGGTGCATGTTGTTATCAAAACAATATGGAATTTGAAGTAGTGTAAAGAATTTGTAGTAGAAGAAAACTTAAGTCATTAATAATGGAGAAATTATCTAACATATTGGTCCATGACATATGAAAGAAAAACTAAATTGAAGTATCAACTAGATAAAGAGGATGCAGAGGGCCACTTAAGCATCTTAGGTCTTTCTTTTACTCTCAAACATGTTGTTCCAGAACTTGCTCCCCAAATCCTTGATCTACTAATTATTGGTCCATTGGTTGTTTGGGCTCAAGGTAGAGGATGAATCATGCCCAAAAGAGATAGACAAAAGAAGAGGTCAAAAACATTGTGTAAGTGTATAAAATTTTAATTAGGCATTTAAGGAAAAAATAATTGAGTCAATGGGGTTCTGTGATAACATGGTTTTTTAAACTTTGTGCATGACTCCTAGTCTTGGCCTTTCCCTTAACCTCACCATCAATTTCCTATAGACATATGATTTGATTCTTAGTTGATAAATTCTGAGCAAAATTTCAACCTTGGTGACACTCAATAACGTTTTTAAGCATATCACTCATCATATATTTTCCCTTGGTTTTGATCATATCTCTGGGAACTTTCGTGCCCCCATTCTTATGCTCATATTGTAGTCCTTGAATTTATATTTCCAACGCATATCTGCATGTCCAAATCGGAGTCCAAATGAGGGTTTTATGGTCTTTTGAATTATACCCTTTCCCTCACTCTTTTTCTCTACTTATATTTCGCCCTCTTCTAGACTTTGGTCCGGCCTCCTTTGGGCCTAGGATGATCATGGCCTCTACCCTCCCCCTGCCTTTTTCCTTGCATGTGTTCTCTACTCTCACTCGCACAACAACACCTTCGTACCAGGTCCACCGCTGATCGTTGAATGGGGGTGCCACACATTCTGGGTGGCATCAAATGGTCCACTCACTCCTCCCACCTCCCACCTTGCGATGGAGCAGGTGGTCAGGGGAAGGCCATACCGACAGCGCGGGATGTGCCAAGTTAGGGTACCCGACCCCCCTTTTCCTCTCTTTTGACCTCGTGACCAATGGGGCTCACGTGTGCGCAAGCTGGGGTAGCTGGCCGCCACCCCATATCGCAGTCGGCCCTTTGTCTTGCGACTCTACCCCCCCCTCTTTTTCCCTAGGGCTTCCCAACTCCTCTATTTACGGGCCCCTACACTTCCCAACCCTAGGTTGCACCCCTCGTCGTGTTGCGGAAGCTCTTCCCAATTCCCCTCTTGCTCCTCTCACCCTCCCTCACTCTCAGTGTTGCTTCTCTTAGACTGGCGTATGCCAGGTTGAAGAAGACCCGAGCACCCTCAGATCTACCAGTGATATCTCATATCATGTGCCAGATCTCACACCAGCTACCACCCCATTCTCCATCATTCGCCACTACCCTCGCCTGGTCACCTCCCTCTGCGTGTTGCCCACAGATGCTCTCCCTCGCTTCAGTGCTCACCACAATGGCCGCCAAGGTGAGTCCATCACCCCATCACCGGTTAGTGTGAATGCAAGCAAGCCAAGGATTGTTGAGCATTGTGGATCGTCCACCCAGTCCAGAGCATCATCCTGCGGCCCAACCATTGTTTCTTGGCCCAATTAACGGTAAAACCTCTCAATTTCTCCCCCTCTCAAGCCCTAATGTTCAAACTAAAGTTTCTCTCTCATCCATGATCAAAATACCTAAGTATAATATACCAAAATGATCATAAAATCTCACCTTTCCAATGGTGATGTCTATTTCCCCTAATTTCATTCATATCTACTTTGAATCACTATTTTATTGCACCACTTGACCTTTAATCTTTCAAACTCAATCAACTTTCTTTTTGCATGATCCTAATGACTAATGACACTATCTTGTAGTACCTCAGTAACTTATAATCTATTAAAACGAGCTTGAACTGGTCTATTGTACCCACTTTCCCCCCTAATGACATCTTTCATGTATCATAACTCACATGTTGCCTCTTTGGATAATAAATGATGTGATTGGTGCACTTAAGTAGTTAAATCTTTTAAATCTATATGATATGTTATTACCCTCAAAATTAGTAACAACTATTATGTCTCAGACTATCTAGAAACAAGATCTCATACTTTTGTGCCATGCTAACACTATAAGGACTTAAGTACTCACTCTAGTACATGATTATGACCTATAATGACCTAACATGAAACCATGCTTGTAAAGATATGAATTTCCATCACTCATCTTGTTAAATTAGATTGGTTTTTGCCTTGATTACACCTTAAACATGGATGTTCTCTTAGCCTAAGGCACCCTATGATGTTGTACACCATGTAGTACACTTGTGTAAATATGTTGATATGACTAGAACCATGTTTATTTAAAAGGGGACATAAGTGCTTGAGAATGTCCATGTGGGTACCCCCACTCCATACTAATGAGAGATCTATCTATGTACTCTAGGTTGACATGCATTGAGGGGCTTGCCTTGAGCTCTTGATGCTAGGCTTTACTCAACGCCTTTAAGGTACACCTTTTACTCCTCTTGAATTATTTATATTGTTATGACTTGGTTTCTAGTTGTATATGTAGAGTCTAAATTATTGGCTATGAATATTGTTTGACATAAGTGACCTTATGATATCCTTTTCATGTGTTTGATATATATTATATGTTGATCATCACCCTCAAACATTAAAGTAGAAAACCATTGTACAATAACCCTTGTGTCCTACCTAACTCATGGGATGTGGGCATAAGGCATGATGACTCCTCCTTGAGTTGTCAAGAGGGGAGAAAAATACTTAGTTGAATATAGGGTGACCCTACGGCTTGATCGTTTGGGCCCCTCATGGTTGAAACGTGCAACTATTGGCTATGCCTTAGTTTGCTATAAAGACTCTTCCTTTGGAAGTTGTCACATGAATATAAGGCCTTGTATGTTGTTAAGTACAATGGTTAAATGCACCTAAAAGATGCTCTTGAAAACTTTATTACATGTTTCTTATGTTTTTGTTCTTTGGTCTTTACTTCTTATTATCTTTCCAAGCTTATATTATGTTAATCTCATAATCTTGCTAGTTTCATTTTGCAAAGTGTACCAATGCACCCTCATTGAATTTGTGTCCTATTTTTGTTCCATATTAGGTGATCAATAGGTGAATCAAGCTTTGTGAAGGAATCTCTACAACAAAGAACAAAATCTCAACATGGGGCTTGTAATAAATACATGGGTTTCACAATCTCTTCCTGTAATAGAATAGTTATGTTGAACTTGTAATCTTTTCATGTTGTTTCCTTTGAACTACTTTGTACTTCAGACACTTTGGTTCAAAATATGATGACGGACACTATTTTTTCTATTCTTTACATATTCTTGTGTGTCTTGTGCCATTCTACGGACGGGCTCCCGAAGACTATTTCCACTGACTTTGTAGTCACTGGAGGTAGGTTGAGGGTAACAAACAACTCCATGACAAATGGTACTAGAGCCAAACACATGAGTCTCTATATAAGTAGGGCATGACACATCATTAGAACCTAGGGAGAACCTAAGTCCATAATGGTGAAACTAAGGTAGTAGGTTTGGTGAACCACGTGGGGTCCCTCCGCAGATCTACCTGCCCTAAGTGAATCCAAGATGGGATTAGGACTCTTCCTTAAAGCCTAGAGAGTCTTCTAGAATCTCCTCTATTCTTTAAGGACTACCCCAAGCCACCTAATTAGATGAGGATTAGTTAGCTTCCCAGTGTGAGCTTACTCTATGACCCATTTCTCACATGATCACTCTATTTGGGTAGTCTATGTATGGGAAGAAAAAAAATCAAAATAATTGGTAAAAGTTGATGCCATGATCTGATTATAACTATGACACTCGATTTAAATTAATACTCTTGAAGGTCAGTACTCATGTGTTAATCCCCAGATCATGTGAAACTCAACTTTGCTCTATTATGACTAATATGCCTCCCATGTTTGAGGATAATGACAATGATCATGATATGTTGAAATAAGAAGGGCTTATGCCTTATACCTCATTCTTAATGAGGTCTCTATTTGATTTGTGACTTTAGTGTCCCAATCCAATTAAACCTCAAACATAATTAAGAAAATACTCCCATGTTTTGACTCGTACCATGATTATACATGACATAATGATGCTCTTGGACTCATAATTTTAAGACTCTGATACCTGAGGCACCTCCACCCTATTTGATTTCTATGCCTTCATCTCGATTTTAACATGAAATTTAATTTTGGACCTGTTAGATTGCCCTCTCATACTCATACTCTTGGGATGCCCTATTTGACTATTTGATTTCCAAATATACCCTTGCCTTGACTTTAAAGGAAGGGAACAATATTTTTGACCTTAAATATGAAGTTCTTGGACTTTGGGCCCACATAATGATTTTGGACCCTGATCTCATAGGATATGACTTGATAATTGGTACTCTCCCTATTTTATACATGATTGATAATCATGATTAATATGAATCAGACGTGCTAGATTAGGGTTGAAGTTTGACTCTTGACTCCCCCTAACCTAGCGCACATCCCTATTTTGACCCCTCTAAATCTTCATCTTGATGACTATTTAGAGCATGGAAAGGTAACCCCTTTCTCACAATTTCGACCTTTTCACCTAAGCCTATAATAGGTCACACTCATGGTAATGGTGATACTTGATTCCTTAAGTCTCGATTTAAAAAAATATATGATCAACCTATGGTCTAGTAGAAACCCTAAAACCCTAGTTTTAAAATGTCTGGATCTATGACGTGAACATTTGTAAACACTCGATCTTTACGATCGAATATTTACAAAATAATATCAAAACATAAACAATCTTTATCACAATCATGCTTGTACAATAGAGTCACGGAAGCTACAAATATGATTACAAGTTAGAGAGATAGAGTTCATTCCTATCTAGCCTTCAATGGAGGACTATCCATGCATGTCTCTTTAAGCTCTTCCATCTACCACCTGCCCATGAGTTCCCAGAGGGAACAAAACAACACATGGACCCCATAGAAGGGAAATAAAGGTCAGCAAAAGCTGGTATTAAATTCAAATACTGAGCTATTTGCAAACTATATATACGAAATGTAATCCAAGGTAATATCAAAGTCAAGAATGGACTATTTGGTGGACTAAATTTATCAAAGTAAGGATGACAATATTTCAATGTTTGTAATTTGTGATCAAATTTCCACAAGGCTATTCAAAATACTTCAAGATATCAAATTATCAAAATACTTGCAAAGATCAACTTTTGAATATTAAGATTGAGTGCTATCATATCATTTCTTTATCAATGACTACAATTCCATGTGTTCAATCATCTATGAGAGAACAACACAGTAGCCTGCTACTTCAACCAATATACCGGGGGACCACTAATCCATTACAACCTATGCACAGGGCGGCGGGACGTACCCTACCTCAAGTGAGCCAAAGCTCTAAGGGGTCAAAGCCCAAAGGAAACAAAGTCCAGGGAGTCAAAACTCCAAATAGATCAAGTCAAGTGCTATTATAATATTCAATGCAATCAAACAATAATCCATCTAAGGTGGTGAACTTTCAAAGAGGAAGGAAAGGCTTACAAAAGTATAGGGTTTACCACTAAACAATGTGCATGGAATTCAAGAGGCAAATTAATAAACCAATACAAAAATAGAGAATCTAGTACCTCAATTTATCCAACACTCCATAGATTGCACAATCGCCAAGATTGGCTCCAAGAGCAAGAAATCTACAAAGTATGGTATAACTTGGTTATCATTTTGGCTTGGGATCAATGTCCTTCAATCTTTTTATATTTAGGGTTTTTATATCCCTTTTAGGGTTGTTACTATTTGATGATCCTTCCAGTCCCTCTCTCTCTCTAGGATTTCTAGTTAAGTTGAGTATATAATCAATTTATTAGTTCATTGTCTTTATACTATAGATAACCACCACATTGTGTTATTAATAACCCCATTATCTTTGTTCTCGAGGTTTATCATGTTAGTAAGTGGACATATAGTCGTAGGTATATTTATGTCCTTTAAAGGTATGGACATGATCATACATCCATATCAGTATTTAGTTAGAGAGATTAGGTGTGTATGTCATCCTCAAAATTACATATTTGATTATCCAAATTCATATTTTAGACTTTGATCTAATGTTCTACTTTCTATTTTTATTATATTTCTCAACATAGATTTCATAATGGCTATAGTCGCTCATTCATTCGAGTCATATATTGTATTTATTACAATAGGAAATTTCATATCTTCTTCTCATTAATGCCTCGTCATAGTATATTGGATTTTTGAGCATGTTAATCTACGTGCAATAATACATATCAAAAATTAATATAGACCTAGATTCAAGACTTTCATATTTTTTTTCTATTGTAGTAGTTCATACGATCAACAAAGATCAACCTACATAAAAGTATTTGTCGTACATTGAAATAAAATCATAAGTCCATTTTTATGCTTATACTAATAATTACTTGAAATTTTGGAATGTCTACTTGCTAATACGAGTATAAGTAATTTAACTCTAAAGAAGTTCTAGACATTGCATTATGTTATTCACGCATACTACTACAATCATGCGTATTCTCAAATGTTATTGTGATGGATCGATTATCTATCCAATATTGTTACTTCTTATATATACTGTTTCTAATGTCACAGGCGGTGTAATAGGCTGTGTAACATCTCAATGTAAATGATATATATATCTATAGGAATTTATTGTTTTCCAGTTAGCTAGTATTAATATACTGACTTTAAACATTATCTGTATGCTAGTGTGGTACGTATAGATGTAGATGAGTCAAGTATAAAATATAATTAAGTTTAACGTGTCCAGGTTATCTTCTGTTGAATACGTTAATATACATTATGGAATGGAATATGCAATAAAATAAAGGCTACTGAAAACTCTACTACGTATAATGATACATGGTGAGTAACAGAGTGAATCGATCAAATGGATTCAGGTAATTGCATTAGAAAAAGGTTTATATCTAGCATTATTTAGTTAACTTCTTAGTTAGTACGATTTTTCCAATTCATAAATAAATACAAGTCCTATAAACCAGAAGAAGATTTACGGACCTGTAAATTGTTAGATGGATAATTGATCTGCAGTGATCATCTTGCAGGTCCAGTCGAGGTGCTGGAGAAACTACCCGGTGTTGCAAGTGGCTGAGGATCTAAAGAAGCTCCATCAGGGTCGAGGCAAATTGCGACCCGGCCTTCATGCTGGCAGACCTGTTTGGCAGGCAGCGCCAATGGCTTACACAAACGCCAGATAACGATCGTTGTTCTAAGTTGCAGGATTTAGCTGGATGTCGAGGGATCATGGGGAGTGCTTTGTGGGGGAGTGGAGAATGTCGGAAATGTTAGTGGTAATAGGGTACAAACCGCGATGTAAGCCGTAAACAGTAAAGATTTTATCAGAGATACGCTGAGGCGTGCAGAGAGCAATGTCCTTAACAGTATTTCCGCGGTACCCGACGGCGAGCGCCTGTGCGATAGTCTCCGGCGCGGCTACTCTCCCAGGATCTAACAGCGTTTGCCGACGTGAAGTGCGCGCACGCAGTCACGGCGATGAGCGAAAAGCGATTGATCGTTCTTCCAGTGGACTGACAGCAGGTGAAGAAGAAAGCGAGAGATGTTGTGCAACTGTTTCGAACGACAGCGAGAAACAAAAATAAATAGAAAAGAAGACAGGGTCGGCCCAAACCCCGTTGACAAGGCCCACCATGCGTGTGCGTAGGGTCTATCCCCTTTTATTCCTCAATTGTACTATGGACAAGGGTCCATATATAAGGAGGAGGGAAGTCTCCACCACAAGCAATATGGGACTAAACCTTTTGCCTTTTGTTTGAAATACAACAAAGAAGTATAACAATCCCCCATTATTTCAAAACAAACAATATAAAAACCGAGTTGACCACTGGAAGAACTTAAATAAATGACATGCATAAGTTTTGGTAGAACTGAGTTCTTTGAACTAAAGCTTAGAGTATATGTACGTAATCTGTGGAAGATTGGTAGAACTATGTTCTTGAACCAATTCCTCCTTTATCTGATTAGAGGTACATTACTCACATGACATTCATAAAATCAATTACCTTTCTTACGGATTGGCGTCTTTAGGCCATGCGCCTACTGGGAAAATTCGTGAATGCTCTAGAGATCTTCCCAAATCACAACAGGAGCAGCCCCACTCCACACTCATATAGTTGGACTTTCATCAAGCATATATTGCAGTATATACACCACCATTAATGGCTATGAAATCCATTAAGAAATATATTCAACTGAATCATTGCAAATTGTTGTTTACATCATACGAATGAGATACATGTATTACAACACATTGAGTCATCCAGTGACTTCGTTTTTCCCATTGAACCTTCTTCCCGGGATCACCGTTCATGAAGGTTGGGTGTCCATCACTTCGACTTCTGGTACGGGCATAGTCCCATTCTCCTCGATGTATCGCTCACTAGTCGTTGACTTAATGGCTTTGTCAGAGGATCGGCCAAGTTTAATTCTGACTTAACATAATCCATTGAGATTATGCTATCACATACAAGTTGCCTCACAATATTGTGACGTAGGCGAATATGCCTACTCTTCCCATTGTAAACTTTGTTTTTAGCTCTTGCTATGGCAGCTTGATTATTACAGTGTATAAACACTGGTGGAGAAGGTTTCTCCCAAATGGGAAGATCTATTAGAACATGTCTTAGCCATTCGGCTTCAGTTCCAGCCTTTTCTAAGGCAATAAACTCAGATTCCATAGTGGAACGAGCTATACATGTTTGCTTGGAGGATTTCCAAGACACAGCACCTCCACTCATAGTAAGGATGTAACCACTTGTAGATTTCAATTCATCTGAATCAAAAATCCAATTGGCATCACAATATCCTTCTAGCACAGTTGGAGATCCATAAAAAATCAATCCATGATTAATTGTGCCTTTAAGGTATCTTAAAACCCTATGTAGAGCATCCCAATGATCCTTATTAGGATTTTGAGTATATCTACTTAATCTCCCCACTGCATATGCTAGATCTGGATGAGTACAGTTCATTAAGTACATCAGGCTTCTAATAACTTGTGCATGCTTGACTTGTTGAACACTATTACCTTTATTTTTCTTGAGATTGCAATTAGAATTAAAAGGTGTACTGACCGACTTACAATCAAACATTGAAAACTTATTGAGAATTTTCTCAACATAGTGTACTTGGGATAGCATGATGCAGTCATCATATTTAAGAAGTTTAATTCCTAAAATTACATCTGCTTCTCCCATATCTTTCATGTCAAAGTTAGAAGCCAAGAAGCCTTTTGTACTATTTATTATATCAATATTAGTGCCAAAAATAAGCATGTCATCGACATAGAGACATATTATAACACAATCTTGGTTATCGACTTTAGAATATATACATTTATCTCCTTCATTTATATGGAATCCATATGATACAACGACCTTATCAAATTTCTCATTCCACTGTTTAGGTGCTTGTTTCAAACCATAGAGAGATTTGATTAGTCTGCATACCATATGTTCTTTTCCCGAAACTACATACCCTTCAGGTTGATCCATATAAATTTCCTCATCTAAATCTCCATTCAAGAAAGCAGTTTTAACATCCATTTGGTGTATGATTAATTTCTTAATAGATGTCAAAGCAATTAAAATTCTAATTGAAGATATTCTAGTAACAGGAGCAAAGGTATCAAAATAGTCAATATCCTTTTGTTGTTTATATCCCTTGGCAACCAAATGAGCTTTGTATTTATCTACAGTCCCATTTCTTTTCAATTTTCTTTTAAATATCCATTTACATCATATGGGTTTAATACCTGGTGGAAGATCCACTAGTTCCCATGTATGATTAGATAATATAGATTCAATCTCACTATTAATTGCTTCCTTCCAAAAAGAGGAATCAGTTCAATTAATAGCTTCATTGTAAGATTGAGGATCATTATCCACTATAAAGGAATAGAAATCATCACCAAGATTCTTTTCCTTCCTCATCCTAGTGGATCTCCTAGGTTCTATATCATCCGATTCTAAAACATCACTAGAATTGGATGTACTTGGGATATTCTCGAAAATTTCATTTGAAGGATTAGCTAAGTTTTCTAAGGGAGTTTTCATAGGAAAAATATGCTCAAAAAATTCAGCATTTTTAGATTCAACAATTGTATTAGGTTCTACAACATTGTTGCCACTTCTAATAACCAAGAATCTATATACAACACTATTCTGAGCATAACCTATAAAAACACCATCTAGGGTTCTAGATCCCAATTTTCATTTCTTAGGCTCAGTTAATAAGACTTTGGCTAGACACCCCCACACTTTGAGATATTTCAAATTAGGAGGATGTCATTTCCATAATTCATATGGTGTCTTATTTGTCTTCCTACTAGGGATGCGATTTTGAAGAAAATAAGATGATAAAATCGCTTCCCCTCACAAGTTGTTGGGTGCTCCTGAATTGATTAAAATAGAATTCATCATCTCCTTTAGAGTTCTATTTTTACGTTCAGCAATACCATTAGATTGAGGCGAATATGGAGGTGTGTATTCATGTATAATACCATGGTTCACACAAAATTCATTAAAAGGAGAACAATCATATTCACCACCCCTATCTGATCGAAGACGTTTTATTTTCTTATTGAGTTCATTCTCTACTTCTGTTTTATAATTAACAAACATTCCAAAGGCTTCATCCTTTGAATGCAGTAAATATCGGAATTGTGGGTAATTTTATTCCGAAGGGACAAGACAAATGTCTAGCCCTAGCACAAAGTGCTCATACAAGATAGGTTTAAAGAATAAACCTTTCCAAAGGACCAAGAGGCCAAACAACCCATTGCTTTAATCAAGAGCATGATGTCCAGACTAGGTATGTTCATTATGTTCCTATTTGAAGAAAAGGGTTATCAAAGCATGCTTATGCAGCAGTGCTTCACGAATACAAATTCCATACTCAATATTGAGTAGCCAGAGCTCAAAGAATTGACATCAAACACTAATAAAGAACTTTGTGGCATGGGCGAGGAAGGAACCATCATTTCCCTTTCCCCATGCAGCAGCAGCTCAGTGTACGTCCCATGTCATGCGAATGTGACTAGGCAGTGTGGTCCTCCATTCACCATGAGCAAACAGAACATTTCACACAGCACCTCTAGTCAGCATGGCAATCTTCCCTGCAGTAAGAACCTCCCCACCATGTCTGCGACTATTACGTTCTTTCCATATAAAATATGAAGTAGATGAAAGAACCAGGAGCATGAACTCTCTAATCTTTACATCTTCAAAGACTGAACTGGGATTGGACCAAGGATTCTAGTCTTCTGGCGATGAGCTGCAACCCAGAATTTCCCATATTCTCTTGGTGAACGAACAATGTCTGAAGAGATGATTGACATATTCATCAGCTTCATGGCAGAGGTTGCATATAGTAGGATAATCCGGAAACCATTGACTGATCTTATCCGCAGTGCTAAGACCATCTTTTCGAGCTTTATAAATGATCATAGCCCATCTTAGAATGTTATGCTTATGCCATAGGTATTTCCCCATGTCACAAAGATGTGTGCGGGGTCTTATTTCCTCCCAGAAATCAATATTATCTTCAGATCTCAAAAGCCCTCCGTTGGCATCAGTAGAATAAAGTTTGGAGAAGATCACGAATTCCTCTACCATCTTCCTCCAGGTACAAGAGTAGCCTTGATGCATAACACCTTGGCTTTTCAGAGTCATACCATACATGTTCTTCATCCATCTAGTCCATACCGAATCAGAACCAGTAACGAATTTGTCCACTTTCTTCCAAAGAGCCCATCGTGCAATATCCTTGAACTGTTTAATACCCAATCCACCTTCTTCATAAGGTAAAGCCAGCTTGTCCCAAGAGATGGTATGTGCTGCTTCACCCCATAAGAAGTGATTGGTAATGGTTTGTAATCTTTTAATAACAGGCATTGGAATGTGGCCTTGCATGCACCAAAAGGTAAGCAATCCAATTACATTGGATTTAATCAGTAGCACTCTTCCTGTAAAAGAAATGCGTTTGGGAGGCCAACGGTCAATCATGCTTCTAAGCCTATCAACACACATACCATAATTTTGTGCTAATACTGTGTCGGCCGTGAGAGGAAAACCAAGATACTTGCAAGGGAGCTCATGAACCGGCATGTCCAGTATATTTGAATATAGACTTGCATTGCTACGAGCTGATTTGGAAAGAAAAATTGAGGATTTGCCCAGATTAACATGCAATCATGTGCTATCACCAAAAATTTGCAGCGTATTCTTCACCTCTTGCAGCAACCTGGAGTACCATTAAGAAAGAGAAGTACATCATCTGCAAAAATCAAGTGGATCAGAACAGGAGTGCCTCTAATCTTATATGGTTTCAAGGTACCTTGAGCTTCTTTATTGTTTATAACCATAGTTAATTGCTCCATAACAAGAGTAAACAGTAGTGGAGATAAGGAATCTCCCTGTCTTAGACCCCGATTGCTTTGAAAAAGACCCATGGGCAATCCGTTCACCAAGACTGAGAAGGAACAAGTTTGAACACATTCCTTGATCCAACGAATCCATCTATCACAAAAACCAAAGTTATGTAGAATGATCCATAAAGATTCCCAAGAAACATGATCAAAAGCTTTGGAAATGTCCAATTTGACACAAACCTTTGCTTTAGCTTTTTTAAGACCAAAGGCGTGAAGAAATTCACCTGCTAATTGTGTACAATCAGAAATATTTCTTCCTGGGATAAACGCACCTTGGTTCTGAGAAACAAGCTTAGGAAGCACAACTTTAAGTCTATTATCCAAGATTTTCGACCAAATCTTAGAAACCACACCACAGCATGCAATCGGTCTAAAGTCCCTCATGGTAGAGGCATTGGTGGATTTGGGAATCAAGGCAAGAAATGCATGATTACATTCTCTAAACATACTTCCACCATAGAATAACCATTTGATTGCTTTCACCAAATCATCACCAATGACGTGCCGAAAATGCCTGAACCATCTAGCATTGAATCCGTCCGGTCCTGGAGCCTTATCCATTCCAATCAACCAAAGAGTGTCTTTAATTTCTTTGTAACAAATGTCACCACATAGAAGATTGTTCTCATCTTCACCAAGGGTGTGGGTAGGTGTAGCAAGCAAATTTGAATTGCTAGAAACCGAGCCATTGTAAAGATTAGTAAAGAAATCCACTGCCTCCTTACCTAAATCTTCATGAGCATGTAGGACCTCGCCATTAACGTTGATTAACTCCCGAATAGAGTCATGTATAATCTTCCTCTTGACCGCACATTGGTAGAATTGAGTATTGCGTTCCGCATCTGTAATCCATAGAGTGTGACTCCGTTGATAATAAAAACATTCCTCTGCTTTGGCTAGAGCATCAAGACGAGTTCTAAGATCCTTTTCCGCATGAATCAGATCAGCATTAAAGGGATCCAATTGCAGTTTTTCATCCACAATACGAAACTATTCAAGCGCAGTTCGCTTAAGATTCAGTACATTGCATTTGTTCTTAGACCAAATCTTGATCCTCTTCTTAGTGTGTTGAAGTGTCTTCATAAAAATAAAAAGTGGATTGCCCTCAACATCCAGAGACCAGCCGTCTCTCACAGTGTCCTCAAAACCTTCCCATTCAATCTAGTAATTGAGTGATCGAAAAGGTTTCCTTCTCTTCATTCTTGTTTCCTAAGAAAGATGAAGACAAATGGTAGCATGATCACTTATAGCAGTAGGGAAACGTATAGAGGCGTGTGCACCTGCAAATAAAACAGAAAAATCATCATTAACTAGCACCATGTCCAATTTGCAGGCAATGCGTCTGTCCACCTCCTGAAGATTGGACCAGGTAGTATCGCCTCCATGTAAAGGTAGTTCAAGCAAGTCAGAAGTAGCAACAACTTGATTGAATTCCTCAATAGCTCTCATGCCTCTTTCTCTGCCTCCCACCTTTTCCCATGAAAACCGTGTGCAGTCAAAGTCGCCCATGATTACCCATGGTCCATGAATGGAATTGGCAAGAGAGTTAATGGTGTCCCACAACATTCTTCTTCCAGCCGTGGTAGTGTTACCGTATACAGCTGAAATCGTAATAACCACACCTCCTTTATTTGTGCATTTCATAGTGATTGCTTGCGCAGAAGAATCAATCAGTGTGACCTCCCATGAATCAGGTTTGTAACCACAGCAGATCCAGCCTCCATCTACACTATCAAGATTAGACAAATAGTTCCAACCTCTGGGAAACAATGTATTCACCTTAGCCACATTGCTTCTGGAAATCTTGGTTTCAAGTATACATGCAAGAGATGCATCCATCTCCCTCAGCACCCGTCTCACCTCACCCTGCCGGTAGGCCTCTACACCTCCCCAGACATTCCATGCGAGAAGAGTCATGGATCACTACTGGTCGCGCTATTATCCATTGCGCGGACATGTGATTTGTTTGTCTTTCTAGGACGTCCCACCTTCCTGGTCTGCTTAGGCAAAATAAGTAGTTGTGCTTCTTCATCTAAAATGTCTACTACCTCTTTGAAGCCGAGTTGATTGCTTACTGGGACGTCTAGTATGTTTGCACCACCCGAGCATGGTGTGCGTACTGCACCTGGTCTCCAGGGAGGTTTAACACTACCCCATTCTTCAGTCATAATTTCATTATGCATATTTTCTTGAGTCGAAACAATGGGAGTGAAAACTGCTATTCCACTTGTCTCAGCCCCTATCGCTGGTTCAACTAGCTGCACACCAATCGCCGGAGAGCTATCTTTCGCTACTGCAGCAATAGCCTCCGTTGTGTGCATCTCTACTAGATCAGACGAAACACATGGAGTAATCGGATCATCTACTGCTGCGTTTGGGATTTCATCCACTGAAGCATCCAAATTCAGATCTCCCGCCACCTTGGAAGCGCGGCATGCACAGCCATGGTCTTATCAATGATTTGCACCTCTTCTTCTTCGGTGTCTGGTTTTCTGGTACGTGGCCTGCCGACCCTATTAACAGTGTTGATTTTCTGACTCCAAGGACATCTAGAATCAGCGTGACCAAACACTTTACACGAAGAGCATCTTCTGGGATGGTATTCATAGTCAACTGGGCAATGAATCATCCCATCCCCTTCTACCTTAAGCGGGACCTCCAGAGGGGCATCTTTCTCTGCCGAAAACTCGACCAGGACTCTTGAGAATTCTGGATTGAATCCCCGAGCAGTGCGTTCATCCATGCGCAAAGGCTTGCCAAGAAAGCTAGCAACCGCGCTGAGAATCGACGCCGAGTTCATAAGGCCTAGGGTTGGAAATCGAACCCAACATGGAATAGTCAAGAGAAGGTCCCTTTCTAGAGTTGTCGAAGGTGTCCACTTCTTCATCAGGACTATGCGTCCATCAAAGAACAGAGGTCTCATCTTCAAAGCAATATCTCTATCTTTAACATCAGAAAACGAAGCAAAGAAAAAACCATTTGCCTTCTTGAATGTAGTAAATATAATTTTGTATATCGTGAGAAATCATCTACAAAAATAATGTAGAAACGTTTCCCACCTCTAGATAGAATTCCTTTTAAATCTCCAAGATCAGTGTGAATTAAATCTAGCAATTCAGAATTTCGATGTGAAATTTGAGGACACGGTTTCTTGGTAGATTTAGTTTCAACACATATTTGACATTTATTATTTAAATTAAGAACACCATTAATATCCTTTAGTAAACCTAAAGATTTCATGTGTTGTAAGTATTTAAAATTAACATGTCCTAATCTATTATGCCATATATCAAAAGAATCAACGATATAAGCAGAAGGACTTATTTCATTAGCAGAAGAGTTTGGTACATTCAGCAGAAAAAGCCCATTAGAGCAGTAACCCATGCCTAGGTAGTCCCCAGACTTAGTGCGAATGACCTTGTTTGATTCAAATGACACTTTCACCCCAAACTTAACAAGTTGAGAAATAGAAATTAAATTAACACGGATATCTGGGACAAACAGCACATCTTTGATCAGCAGAATTTTTCCAGAAGTCATCTTGATCATGTCATTGCCCTTTCCGGTCACTGGAGAAGAAGTTGAGTTGCACATGACAACCTGATGTTCCTCCTGTCCTACTTCAGTGTAGGTCACAAAGGCATCTCTGTTGCCACTGATGTGGCGACTAGCCCCCGAGTCAATGATCCAATCATTTTGGTGGAATGATCCCATGCTGACAATGCTGACAAATGCCACAAATACGTCCTCAGTAACAAGGTTGGTTGAAGGTTCCTTCGAATCCACTGCTTGTTTCTTCATATGCCTGCATTTAGGAGAATATGACCAGGTTTGCCACAAACATAGTAAAAAACATTCTTTTTATTATTATCTTTGTTTCCTTTATATTTTTTCTTATTTCCTTTCCCTTTCTTATTTTTCCACTTATTTTTAGACTGATCAGAAGAAACTTTATTTTCTTTAACTTCATTATTAACAAAGTTAGCAGTACATGACAACTCCTTATTCAGTTCAGATTTTTCTCTAGTACGGTTTTGATCTTCAACTCGGATATGTATTATTACATCATCCAGTGACATTGTCTTTCTTTTGTGCTTTAAATTGTTCTTGTAATGTTTCCAAAAACCAGGTAATTTTTCAATTAAAAAACCCACAACGAAAGACTCAGGAAGATCAATTTTTTCATTTTTCAAATCATCAAACAAAATCTGAAATTCATGAATTTGAGTTGTTATATATTTATCTTCAGTCATATGAAAATTTAGAAAATTCGCAAAAGTAAATTTTTGGGTAGAAGCCTCTTCCAGAATATATTTCTTATTCAGACTTTCCCAAATTTCGGATGCAGTTTTAATTGGAAAGTAGGCATCAAACAGTTGATTAGATAATGTACTTAAAATCATATGTCGGCAAATGCGATTTGCTTTTTCCCAATCAACAGAATCATTTTCAGGTTTGGGTTCAGATAAAGCAAACGACACATTAGAAACTTCTAAAGCAGTAATAATCTTTTCTTGCCAACGCCTATACTGTTGTCTATTAAACTGTTCAATTTTCGTAACATCGGAGATATGTGTTTGCGATACAGTAAAAATAGTGACGATTTGGTTGTTATTAGTTGATGGCGTCACAGGCGTAAAGGGGTTTTAAAGCCTTCCATATTAGTACCCATCAGAGAAACATAATACTCTTAAGATTGTTAGTCGTAATAGGGTACAAACCGCGATGTAAGCCGTAAATAGTAAAGATTTTATCAGAGATACGCTGAGGCGTGCAGAGAGCCGCGGTACCCGACGACGAGCGCCTGTGCGATAGTCTCCGGCGCGGCTACTCTCTCAGGATCCAACAGCGTTTGCCGACGTGAAGCGCGCACATGCAGTCACGGCGACGAGAGAAAAGCGATTGATCATTCTTCCAGTGGACTGACAGCAGGTATAGAAGAAGAAAGCGAGAGATGTTGTGCAACTGTCTCGAACAACAGCGAGAAACAAAGTTAAATAGAAAAGAAAGGCGAGCGAAGAGATGTGTTGTGGTTGCAAACCGGGCCGCCGTTTGGAAGCGTCCAAACGAAGAGGTGCGTCGAAAGGATGTCACGGCGACGAGCGAAAAGCGATTGATCGTTCTTCCAATGGACTGACAGCAGGTGAAGAAGAAGAAAGCGAGAGATGTTGTGCACCAGTCTCGAACGACAGCGAGAAACAAAGATAAATAGAAAAGAAAGGTGAGCGAAGAGATGTGTTGCGGTTGCAAACCGGGCCGCCGTTACGCGCCCGATTAAAGGGTTTTCGGACCGGACTGGCCCAAACTCCGTTGGCAAGGCCCACCATGCGCGTGTGTATGGCCTATCTCATTTCATTCCTCAATTGTACTATGGATAAGGGTCCATATATAAGGAAGAGGGAAGGAGCAATATGGACTAAACCTTTTTCCTTTTGGTTTGAAATATAACAAAGAAGTATAACAGGAAACTGGTGAGGTTGCCAGAGTAACCAGGACAAGGGAGGAGGTGCAATAAGGTCGGAGAAGGAGGCAGTGTTGGCGGCGTATTGTTGTTGTTTGCTGGCAAGTGCAGCGTTGAGAGGTACTGCTAGGCCTGTACGGCACCACGGTGGCCGAAGGAGCGTAGGGCAGAGATGGGAAGATCTTGGGCGGCTGTCGTGGAGTGATGGCGGCAGCGCAGGTGTGCGGCTGGCGAGATCCGCCGGCATCGGGATCTGATTGTGCTGCAGGTCGGGCTGGGTGTGGAGGCAGTGTTCTGCAGGGATGTAGCTGGATGTCAAGCCTAATACATGATCTACGGAGACATGGGAGGATTCCTCTGGTGTGGGCGGAGGGGAAAGAAGAGGTCAGGAAGGGATCTGGCGTGCTTAAGGAGGAAGAACCAGACAGAGGCGTGATTCTGTGGTCTGGTGAATGGTGGTTTATATAGGATCCTAGGTGCTCGCTATTTGGTTCAAGGGCTAGGTGAAACCCTAGCAAGTGATCCCGGGCGGCGCTGGGCTTGGGGCTCAACGCCTGTTTCATCAGCAGGCCGCCGATCTTCCTCGGGCGGCTGCCGTTTTGGGGTTTCCCTTTCATTAACTAAGGCATTGGCGGTCCCTGGTGGAGAGGCTGAGTTAAAGGAAGGGCGTTTGTGAGAGAACGATGAGTCGAGAGGTGGTGGGGCGGAGAGCATTTCCCTGCTGCCGCTGTTGCAGGATAACGGGCGCGAGGGATGCCCTGAACGCGTGAGGGAGAAACCGCTACAGTATGCGGCCTCAGTTTGACCACTAATTAACTTGGAAGTTTTCTAATAACCACCTCCCTTATACATAAATTGATATCTATTAATTCCTTCAACCGTTTCCCTGAAAATTTTAAACGCTAGTCTAATCCTAAATACTCTATTCCTTAAAAATGCTAACTCCCTCTTTGATGATTCTAAGTGGTCAAAATAGTTATTCTTATAATTAATTCCAACATTAATGTTTAAGTCTCATACTATATTTTTATAAATTTCAAAGTCAAGAATTTATAATGGGGTTCAATTAATTAATTTTGGGTTGAGTGGGATATTTAGACCAAAATAAGGACGATTTGTATTTTGATGATCATTTTTCAAAATATTTTAAATGAGTGCAAATATGAGTGCAAAATAAAAAAAGGATTTCAAATTACGGAGTATTATGAATAATGGCTCAATATTTCAATTTGACACAAAAATTCAGTATGTTACAACTCTAACACCCTTCAAAAAGATTTTGTCTCTGAAATCAAACATTTCTTAATAATGATATTCCTACTATAGTTTGATCCACAACATTTCCACCACAGTAATTGTGTTAGCTAAAGTGTCAACTTAAACCATATGTAATCTCAATTTCCTTCCACCTTCATAGGTCCTATTTATGATGATCCAACAATACTCTTACTATCTTATAGGGTCACTAATATGTTTAGCTTCAATTTCTACTTTGAGAATATACCTATCAGTCTTTCAACATCTTATTCCAATATGAGAGTTTCAATTTGTTAGTCTTGGCCATCATTATCAAAAGTTTGAGTTAAAACCCAAGCTTATTGGTCAATATATGTTTATCAACACTACATAAAATTTAATCTCACATATTTGTCACTAATGGTACAGTGATGTGTATGTTGTGTGTGTGTGTATATATATATATATATATATATATATATATTAGGGTTTCATTACCATATTATTCCCAAAAATCCTATGTATAGTTGAGGGTATAATAATGTATCAGTCCTAATAATTTCTTTTTTCAATGATTACTAATTACAAATTAACCTCAACTGGGTTAAATTATGGCCTTCTATTTTTTAACCGTCTATTTCTTATGTGTATATATATAATATTGTATTTGTGACCTTTTATCGCTAATTAACAAAATTTCCAAGGTCATGACCATAAGTTGATTAAATATTTTTTCCTTTTTATCATTATTCATTATTTTTTTATATTTATGTCACATATATTTGTGTGATGATCGATGGGGTTAAGGATTTTGACATATTTCTATTTTTCAATTGCAAGGTAGGGTTTTATTTCTCTATGATGTATATGTTGTATTAATTATCTATTATATGTACATATATGTTACAATTTCACAAAAATAATGAATTCATCATTTTTATCCTAATTCTACATATTATTAACTATGTCTTATCCAATTGCATTTTTTTTCCTCAATTTGTTACTTATGTGGATCTAGTGTTGCATTCATTCCAAGTGTCCTAGATTCTTAAGACATTTTTTCTTCAAAGGTGTCACTACACAACTATAAAGGGGATTATATTAATCATTTTTTTCAGATTTGTCAATATTTTTTCCTCAATATTCAAGATGGAAGTTCATCATAGGTGACAATACTGACATAAATTCAAATGATTTTAGGTCTAATGTTATTTATTCATTCTATTTTCCATATTTATAATCATTTGTAGATGTCCAAAACTAAGGAGATAATCCAGGGAACTGTACCACATCTGTATACCTAGGGGTCAAAGTGATGTTGTACTAGACCTCATTGCAAGAGTAGACACATATACCTCTATTTTTTTTCTTCAACCCTAACTCAAAATAAGTCCAATCCTAGATAAGGATTTTAAAATCTACTAGAAGATTCAATTATACCCTAAGTACTTCTAGGACAAGGTACATATATGTCCACTTATGCTTTTATTTCTATCCTTGGTAATTAGGGCTACTAAGATTGGGATTTGTGGTAAACTATTTATCTAAGTCCTCACTACCCAATTTATGTCCCTAGCTAACCTAATTTCCACAAAACATGCATGAGTGCCGACTGTTTATGGATTTGATACCATGTTCTAAAAACTCGATCTTTACGGACGAATATTTACAAAATAATATCAAAATATAAACAATCTTTATTACAATTATGCATGTACAACAGAGTTGTAGAAGCTACAAATATGATTACAAGTTGGAGAAATAGAGTTCATTCCTATCTAGTCTTCAATGGAGGACTACCCATGCACGTCACTTTAAGCTCTTCCATCTACCACCTTCCTATGAGTTCCCAGAGGGAACAAAACCACACATGGACCCCATTAAAGGGAAATAAAGGTCAGTAAAAGTTGGTACTAAATTCAAATATTGAGCATTTGCAAACTATATGTATGAAATGCAATCCAAGGTAATATCAAAGTTAGGCAGGGACTGTTTGGTGGACTAAATTTATCAAAGTAAGGATGACAATATTTCAATGTTTGTAATTCGAGATCAAATTTCCACAAGGCTATTCAAAATAGTTCAAGATATCAAATTATCAAAATACTTGCAATGATCAAATTTTGAATATTAAGGTTGAGCACTATAATATCAATTCTTTATCAATGAATAAAATGCCATGTGTTCAATCATCTATGAGAGAAAGACATCGTAGCCTGCTATTTCAACCAGTATACTGGGGACCACTAACCCATTACAACATGTGCATAGGGAGACGGGATGTACCCTACCTCAAGTGAGCCAAAGCTCTAAGGGCCAAAGCCCAAAGGGACCAAAGTCTAGGGAGTCAAAACTCCAAATAGATCAAGTCAAGTGTTATTATAATATTCAATGCAACCAAACAATAATCCATCTAAGGTGGTGAACTTTCAAAGAGGAAGGAAAGACTAACAAAAGTATAGGGTTCACCACTAAACAATGTGCATGGAATTCAAGAGGGAAACACTACCAAAAAAACATGAATTAGCTACAATTTATCTAACTACATGTGTTCCATTTGTAGTCAATAACTACTTTTCTTTATAAATTATAAAATTGTAAGTAATACAAATATAGTTAATGGTAATGACTACAAATTTGACTACAAATCTCATTTGAACTCAAATAACCTTCTTCTCGACACCCATTGTAAATAACTATTTTATTTTTCAGGGGTGATGGTGCAACTTGTTGCCCTCCTACTTTCTAATTGGAAATACATATATGTATCTTTATGTATACATTTAAAAATTTATCAATCTAACTGTTCACATTAATTTTTGGGTGGTGCCAACATTCCCTCCCATTTCATCCAATCTGCACACGATAGTCCCTCTTTTGTCTCGTGCGATCAAACTTTGCTTTGTATCTTCCCTAGTCAGTCATTTGCACGATCGCTACCTAGCTCTGTATCTTCCCTACCTCGTCATCCGCACGTCATTGGCCTCTTCCACTGTGCTCCCCCAGCCATAGGCGGACACCTTGGCGGTTGTCCAAGGAAAGCTTTTATCCGAGGAAACCCCGATCGACATCAACGATCATCTACCACCAGGGTGGGCAGTCGTTTCCTACCAATCGATTAGCCACTTCGAGTTCTCTTGGTCCCGGATCCATCACTCTATGGCCGTCCATGAAGAATCGTCCTAGCTGCATCCAAGAATCTATCTTCCAAACCATTTGCAATGTTCCCCTTCCACTCCCATTGTCGCCACCCACAAACATAAATCTTCTCCCTGTCTTGTGGTCCCTCTCATGGCTATATTTTCCTACGTTAGGGTGTCTCCTCCAACTGTCGTCTCTCCTCTAACCTCCTACGGCTTCCTCCGTCTCACGGAAGTCATCCAATAGTGGTTGTATTTCTCTTGATTAGCTCAAAGGATCAACTTAAGGGCACAACTGCTCCTCCTCCTCATGGTTGGATTCATTTTTCTCCTCTAAACTTTGACCAGGTTTGTATACTTTATGGCATATCTATATATTGTTGGGGGAATCATGAACAAATATCTAATCAATGGTCCAAATATACATGCCATTATTGTTTTTGTACGATATCATAGGTTTGAACTGCATCAAGTGATACATGACTGAGTGTTACATCTATAATCTAAAACATTACAGTAGAAATAGTGAACAACTCAATCTCCTACTCAACAACTGTCCAATAGATAATTACCACAACTTCATGTTAGACTCCATCCATGCCATATGATGTCTTTCTGCTATTTGACGTACATTGCACATGTATCGAAACTTGGCACTGCTTAAACGCACCAATACATGCTAGATAAATTTTTTGAATATTAGCTCTATAGTGCTATATACATGAAACTATCTCTTTATTATTTAGATATTTGATTTAGGAACAAAAAATGTTAGGTATGTATACGTTTCTATGTATACAACTATCCCTATTTACTTAGAACTATGCATTTGGTACACTGAATATCGAATAGAGAATTTACTTAGTGCAACAACTTGTTTAGCTTCAATGGCAACTGTGTATTCCTTACCAATTTCAAAGTGATAATCGAGTCATCATCTAGTGTGATGTTGAAGCTTGATTCTCTTTCAGTCAGTAATTGTTGTATTTCTCTACTCATAAAATCTTTGTGTGTGATTTGATGACTTTCATTATATTGTGCAACGACATCCTTCAAGGTTTCATGAATTATTGAAGTCAAAACTTTATCATGGTAGTTCTCTCCTGATGTCCAATATATGTTAAGCAGCCGCTCAGGCTCAAGTTGTGTCAAAACCCAACTAGTAGTGTAGTGCAACGTCACAAGTAGATATCCAAAGTTGTATTCTAGTGTGTGGACATTAGAATAAAATTACTTGTGTAATACAAAGAATCGAGGTCAGCAAACAAACTTAAAAGAATCTTAGTTTTTAATGAAATATTTCAAAATGCACTACACAAAATATGGTCTTTAACTACAAAAAAAAATGTAGCGAAACCCCCAAAATTTGTAGCTAAAAGTTTTGGCTACATTTATCCTTACATTTAGAATATGAAGCTAATACCCGTGTAGCTAATTATTTAGGCTACATTTTTCAAAGTTGTAGTCAGTTATTACTCTGGCTATAAATTCATATGTAACTCTAATTGTAGGTAAAAATGTCTTTACACATAAAAATGTAGTTTTCATTGTAGCTAAATATATGACTACAATTCAATTTGTAGCTATGATATGTAGGGAGAGATGACATTGATTACAATTTGTATATATAGTTCATGTATAGCAAAAATTAACACTTACTACACTTGTAATTATAGCTAGTGTGTAGTGAAAGACATCATATACTACACATACATATGTAGTGAGAGACATTATGTATCCAGTCAGTTGCTTGCCAATATAGAGGGGTTTTTCAAAAAGAAGAAAAAATGAATAGTGATCAAGATCAAGTTGTGCTTATAATGTCAACAATGATACTTCTATTTATATTTGAACAATGAGTACACGTGGGGAGGACATTAACATGGCCCCTATTTTACAATATGCATGAAAAAAAGATACATGTATACCATATCTTCTTCTGACTGCCTCTATCCAAAGTGAAGAAGAGGGACGCTGGCAACATAATGTGTGGTGGTTTGATCACTTTGATAGCATAAAAGTTGGATGTTGATCTGACAGGTCTCGAGGCTGCACCAGGTAGAAACCTGGTAGATATTCAGTATCTTCTTTTTGCAGGATTGCCAACAATGATACCAAATTTTGGCAATTCTTTAATGACGATCAATACATTGACATTCCAGATCCTGAGCATATCACATTGGAGAAAAAAGGATAATTGGAAAGTCATGCTGAACACTGAAGAAGAAGTTGATGCAGCTAGAGCTATTGATGATGTTGAAGCACCCCCTACTGCTCCACCACCTCCCTCCACCAGCACACAGATAGATTATACTTGGGCAATGCCTGATGTCAGGCATCTTTATGGCTATGTGCAACAACGTTTTGATCACATTGATGACCGCCTGGATTAGTTGGGTACATAGTACACTACAATGCACGACATGGTCCACCGCATGGATTCGTGACACATTTCATAGGGCCACTACTCCATTCCACATCTGTATCAGCCACCACCGACTCTTCAGCCTGAGTTCGTACCACATCCCACGCCAATGGATGTCTCTGATGATGAGTTTGTCTGTCAATTCTTTCCACCAGACCATGGGGGTGTTGGACCCTCTTTTTTATTACATCCATGACAGGTACCCAGTTGTTTCCTCCACATGTTTGATTGATGTAGTGAGAACACTGTAGATTTCAAGCTTAGGGGGGACGCAACCGGCCCGCAATGTAGTTATTGCTTTTATTTGCTTTAGTTAGTCATGTCAGTCTTTTATTTCATCTTATTTCATGTTATGTATTTATTTTCATGGTAAGTTTAATATGAAATGAGGCTCTTGTGATGAAGTGAACTCTTTTGCCTTGTACACTTGAACTATCTCATCCCTTGTACTTCAGTTAGCCATATGAAAGAATTAGTAAAGAGCATGCATGAATCAAATGAAAAATAAAATTCCCCATGTACATGATCTTGGTTTATAATTACAGCTTGAACTTTCAATTTTCACATCTATGATTGTCAATACATGTAACGGTCTCAAATTTTAGCAAATAAATCAACTCTACAACACTATTTAGAATACGGGATACTCTTCCCAAACCCATAGTGCATATACAATCGATTTTTAGTGAAAAATTTGCAAAACAATGAATGGAATCTTGTTAACTTAACATTCTAGTTGATTCTCTTGTGTTGTGAAAAAACTTCTATTATCCTTTTCTCCCTTTACCCAATAAAAGATGTCTTACAGCCCACATATCATGCTATCCTAGTGTGAGTCTGATCTGGAAACGATGGTTAGGTGGTATGAAATCAAAAGAGGGTAAAAATAACACCCCAACCAGCACTCCACGTGTGCATAAACCTAAATTAGCAAACGAGTGCCGAAATCCAAAAATCCATTGTCATATCTTTTTGAGAAGAGAGCACAACTGAGATTGTTAAATTTAGCTAAGATTTCATCATTTGTACCCATAACAGCTCAATTTTTTATGTTGTGCATCCACTAGTTGTTTGGTTTGACTATCCAAATTTTGTTTAGTGTTGTTTAGTCGATTGATTCGCTTAGTTTGTGACTACCTATGCTGAACTAAAACCTTTCTCTCTTGGATGTTTAGATTGAGGTGATGGCTATGAATATAAACCTAATGTACATGGTTGGTTGAGTTTATTACATATTTACATTTTATTTAATCCATGCATGAGCTTGAATATTCCTTCATTTGTGTGGTTGTGCTCTTTTTGCTTGAGGACAAGCAATGGTTCAATCTTAGGGGGATTTTTTGTGTGCTTTCCACATCAACTTCTTATATGATTTCACACACAAATTTAGTTTATTTTGTTTTCATTTTGCCTCAATTCATATTATTCTTGCCACCTTTTTTATTTTGCTTATCGCATGATGTGTGTTGTCGATATGCTTAAAAAGGATCAAATTAGAGATATCCCAACTCAGCTCCGACATCATTGGTGGTTCTTCACACTTTGTAGACATTCAGAGTTTCTTTTTTACTGAAACAGCAACGCACACAACATGTCTGAATTAAGACAGGTGTGCACATTTCTAGTTGGCCATACATTCCAGACAAAGATGAAAAGTACATGGTGTGTCCGTCAAAGACACAACGTGTACCTGGGAATTCAGAGCCAATTTTATATTTCAGGTAATGTACACGGTGTGTTTTAATTCAGACACGTCGTGTACCTTACACTTGGAGCAACTATAAAAGACCAGAGCATGACATGTTCAAAGGAAGACACGTCGTGTCTCTTTTAGTTTCAACAAATTTGAAAATTGAAGTCTCTCGTTTTTAAAGACAAAACCAACCTATGGAGCAGTTATCACTGGTCATAACTCGGAAGTCTTTTGTCCAAGAGTAGGTCTAGAGAAAAGGAGGGCAATTTTGGGTGGAAGAGTGGTTTCTTACTAAATAACCTCCATTATTCTTCTTTTCTTCTCCATTTTCTTCTCTGAAGGTGCAACATAGCTTATTCTCTCCACCAAGCTTCTCGGGAGGGAAGTTTGTTCAATTTGGAGCAGTTGTAGGAGTGGCATTTCATCCTGGAGCTAGAATCCTACTCTTCTTGGGTTACACTTTTGGTTCTCTTAGCTTTTCCTTCTCTAAACCATGTTAAACTCTACAAATTCTGCATCTTTTCTACTATACATCGTCATGGACGAGTAGGCTCTTTTTCTTAGAGATGGGAGAGTAACTCCCATGTCATAGCATGTAGGAACATGATAATTTCGCACTAAATGCTAAGTTGCTTATTTTTCTACCTTGTGAGTACTAGTTTCTTGTTTCTTGCATGTAATGCTAGCCACTATGTATGCATGTTTTATGCTTTCTTGCTTGATCTGAGAAGATAGGTAGGAGAGTAAGGAGGTACTCACTTGGCAACTCCTCTTTTACCACGATAGTGGAAGATATGGAGTTGAGGAGTAGGTTTGTGATTCAGAATGAAATACATACGCGAGAGTGTTGTATGGAGTGAGGATCATTATATTTGCATCAGAAGGTGAAGTATAACATAAAACTCTCCTTTAAATAAAGTGATTAGTATGTTTAAATTTCATGCTCTATTCTTCATGCTATGATGTGCTAGTAAAATCCTAAGTCCAAGATTGTTTCATATCTGAAATCAAACCCCTTTTAGTAATCCTTTTACTGTTTAGTTTAATTCTAAACTTTTTGTTTAATCAACCAAATCATTCTTAAAAAAGATCTAGATTGTTGAAACTTAGCACTGTTGCATTTAATTGGTTACCAAGCTCCTTGTATTCAATCTTGACTACAACTAATCCCGTATACTTGCGAGAATTGGCTAGTTGAGTAAAAGATCATTTATATAATTGAAACTCGTTAGTTTAACAAACAAACACATATCCTATTAAATACCATATATGTATATATATATATATGTATATATATATATGTGTGTGTGTGTGTGTGTGTGAAATAAATACACATCGCCCAAATAGTGTTTTTTTGGTAGATGTATGCGTGTTTATTGCCAACACCCCTATGGATTGTGTTCTTGGTTGTTTGGTTTATTTCGTGTTGCTACTTGGTTTGCATACCAAGCCTCTCCCATTCTTTCCAAATGTAAATTAACACTCTTATTCCTATTTCCCCTTGAATGTAACTTGAAATTTTCCCTTTTGTAATGTAATATGAAATTAGATAGTTTTAATTTATATTTCATCGTGAGTAGACATTCTGCACCTCACAAAATCGATTGGATCATGAAACGGACTGGTCAAGTGGAGGACCAAGGAGGCTAGGAGATAGGAGGAGACAAACTGATAGACTGTGGTCCAACAGATTGATTGGAGCAGTTTAGACATATCTAGAACCGAAGAACCAAATGACCATTTCAAGAGACCAACTGAATTACCACGAGGAGAGTCCATCAGTTCAAGTATTCAACTGATCAATTTGGATTGGTTTCAGCACATATCTACATTAGTAACAGGTTGCTACATGTGATGTAGATCTTAGGTGGTAGTAATTCCTTATGAATCCAAGGAATTATAATACTATGGCAATAACGATCATTTGTGTTTATGATTTCATATTTTTGTTTATGGTTATTGATTGTATATGATATATAAGTATGTGGTGATTGGATATTTATATGTACTTATATATAACCCCTCAATAAAAATTAAGTCTAAGATGCTTTCCATTAGTGACAGACATGAAAATCTTGACTGACCAAGCATGAACACGCCCTATCATGGTGCATCGTCTATCTTGTTGAAGTGTGATGGTAGATATGTGGGTCTTCTCTAGTAGGTTGCATATTCTATAGTGTTGTCTTACGGGTTAGGATTAACTAGGTGACCTTAATTGGATTAAGTGCCTAGAAGCATATAGATGGATTATGGAAAGGAGTAGTGCATACCATCTATCCAAGAATTGCATGAGATGTAATTGGCAAATGTTGTCTACCTTAATAATTGGTTGTGAGTGCCAACATTGGTTGGGTATTAACTTAATTATTTTGGATCTTGACTCACTAAAAGGTTGTACACTGCAATATTCCAAATCAACAGTGAGGGCTATCAATTTGATCAAAATAGTGAGAGTAGTAATTAATGGAAAGCCTAATTAACATCATTAAACTTATCAAATCAAATTAATCAAAAGTGTTTTGACAAAGTCGCAAACTTTCTTATACATAATCTAATGTCAAACACAAACACATTTTATTTGCGATCAATCCTTGAGAAGGATAAGCTGAACAAGAACAACTTCTATGACTAGTTTAGGACATTTAGAATTGTTGTCACTCAAAAGTGCTAGCTCTATGTCCTGGATACGTCAGAGCCAGATGAACCTCCTCCCACTGCGACTAAGGATGATAGGGATTCTTACAAGAAGCACTCTAAAGATGTTTTGGATGTCAATTGTCTGGTGTTGTGCTCAATGAATTATGAGTTGCAAAGACAACATGAGAACATGGATCTTACTGAGATGGTTACACATCTTAAGAACATGTACCAAGATTAGGAGAGGCAAGAGAGATATGATGCATCTAAGGCGTCGAGTGAAACATGGTAGAAGGAGATTCATTAGGTCCTCATGTACTCAAGTTGATTGGGTATGAGGAGAAACTCACCAGACTAGGATTTCCCTTGGGTCAAGAGTTGGCCACATATGTGATTCTATAGTCATTGTTGGAATCATACAACCAATTTGTCATGAACTACAATGTGAATGATTTTAATAAGTCATCAGAATTACTTGGCATGTTGAGTACAATTGAAGTGCAGATGAAGAAGGACAAACCCAAATCTTTTATGATGATAAATATAAGAAAGTCCAAGGGAAAAGGAAAAACTAAGAAGAGTTCTAAAGCTAGCTAGAAGCCAACTTCTTTTGCGCTAAAAGCTAAGGTAGGAGTGAATAAGGAAGGAAAGTGCCACCATTCTCACCAGCCTTGACACTAGAAAAGGAACTATCCTCTTTATATAGAGGATCTTAGGAGGAAGAAGGAGATAGAGATATCCACTTCAGGAACCAATAAGAAGTAATCTAGACTATGGAAAGCAAGTGTTGCTGCAACTACAATTAGAATATGTCATTCATGTAATGGGCATGTAATAGAATTAGTGAATTGCTATTATGTACCTACCATTAATGAAAAACATTATGTATCTTGTATGGACAAGAATATTATAAAAATATTTGACATTTTGCTTCAAATATAAGATCTTTTTTGTTGTGGCCCTAATGTCCCATAGTTTCTGTTTGATAGTTCTAGACACAATTATATATATTGAATGACTCAATGACTCAAACAATGAATACATATAGCATTGTCATCTAGAGCATATCAATAAGAAATGAATTCCTATAATCCATAATGATGTTTATCTAGACTATTTTGGTTATTGAACCAATGGAGACATGCAACTCTTATTTATTGGGCTATATGACAAAAGCATCTTCACTAGCTGTAGCGGGAGAGTAAACATTTTATTAGGGCTCATATCTGCTGATGTATATAGACCTTTTAAAATAAATGCTTGAGGTGGTTACCAGTACCTCATTATATGTACTGATGATCTTAGTATGGTAGTTTGTATTTAATGAAATACAAGCATGAAATCTCTTGAAGTGTTCAAGGTGATCATGAATAAAGTACATAGCCCATTTGGTAGAAATATTAAAACACATCGATATGATCGATGTGAAAATACTTTGAAACCAAAATTTTGAAAACCTTCTGGAGATCATGATAATTCATAATGAACTCCACCTAAAATATAATGATAGTGTATCATGAGAGTTTATCAAACATAAGGAATTACACCATGTTAAGTCATGGTGAAATTATCAATAAATCTAGATAATCTTCTAATTTCCTTTTTGGGCACATACTTTACACTAAACAATGTACCACCTTAAATTGGTTCAAAAGACGCCACTTGAGATATGAAATGGGAGGTGTGCCAATATGTATTTTATAAGGATTACGATTGAAATCTTATGTAACAAAATAGTTTTTTGAAAGGTGTTGTCAACAAATCACATAAATGTTATTTTATTGAATACTACATTTGTTTTCCAATCTAAAAACAAAATTTTAGTTTCTAGGATGGCTGCATTCCTAAAGGAATTTAATTACAAAGGAATCAGTGGGTGGAAAGAACAAATTGAGAATTTCAAGACCAACAAGAAAACATTGAGCCTAAGAGATGCACAATACGAACTTGGATAATCACAAATTGTTGTGAAATCTCAAGTTCCTTATGTAACACAAAACCTCATAGTTAAAGTAAAAGGCACTTTGTGCTTGAAAGATTATAATATCTTATAAATAAAGAAGGTGGTAATTTGATCATAGACGATGAGTCAACAATATACCTAGAAAGGTATTGAGGGACCAAAGTCTAAGAAATGGCTTGAGGCCATGGGATTAAAGATGAAATCCAAGTAAACCAATAATGTATGACCTTGATGAATCCACTTGAAGGGGTAAACCCATAGGGTACATTTAGGTTCTTTAAGAAAATAGCAACATGGATGGTAGTGTACAAACCTATAAGAGTAGATTAGTTGCAAATATTACAAACAAGCAAGATGTTGGACATGAAGAAATATTTCAACCAGTTGCCATGGTTAAATCCATCAGGATCGTTCTTTCTATTGCAACTTAATATGACAATGAGATTTGGAATATGGATGTTTAAACCACATTCCTTAATGGGAATATTTAATGAGGATGTTTGGGTGACACAACCTAAAGGTTTTGTAAATCTAATAATGCATATATAAGTCTCTAAGAAACAAAGGTCAATCTATGGATTAAAGCAAGAATCTTAGAGTTGGAATCTTCTATTTGAAAAAACAATCAAAGAGTTTGACTTTAGTTGAAATGAAGATGAAATATGTGATTACAAAAGATTTAGTGGGAGCATATTTATATTCAACATAATAGTGGGGAATAATATCATTATGTTGTGAATATTAAAACCTAGCAAGTACCTTCTCTATGAAGGTTTTTGGCGAAGCATCCTATGTGATAGGGATTAAGATCTATAGAGATAGATTTGGAAAGCTTTTGACCTAAGAAAGAGAACATACATTGTTAAGATGTTGATGGGGTTCAGTATGCAAGACTTAATGAGAGAAAACTTGTCCATGTTCCATGAAGTTAATCTCTTAGGAGCCTAGTGTCCCACCTCTTATGAAGGATAGAAACACATGGATAGATACCATGTGCATTCACAATTGGATCTATCACGAATGCAATGTTGTATACTCATCCCATTATCTCATACATATTGGAATGTTGAGAAGATATGTACTCATCCAACTGTCTTGTAAGCATTAGACATGACGAGTGGTTATCTATCAACTTGTAGTGAAAGTCATTGAACTTCCATAAAGAACATCCTTAGGTACTTTAGAAGCACTAAAAGGTTCAGTTCCTTGGTCATGGTAATAAGGTAGTGTTGGGTGTAAAGGTTTATATTGATAGGCACTTACAAAATGACAAGTAAAATTAATGATCACAATCTAAATTTGTGTTTGACCTTAAAATGAGAATTCCAAAAGATGGAATAGTGTTGAGATAGAGATGATTGTTCAATTTAACAATAGAAGTCAAGCATTTTTGTGACGTCCCTGGATTTTCTAAAACTTAATCTGATGTGTGACGTCTAAATTGAAACCCTCACCTCAGCGAGCATTCCAATTTAAACACCACACACTAGGCTAAGAAAAAGATAATCAAGGGAGTCAAAAGGAAAACAATCAGTAACACATGTACATGAACAATAATAAAACCATATACACATGTTCACCATTCAACATATAATTACAACATGAATTGTTACAACATTTGATATTACATATTGAACAGAAAACTTATACATATACATGTACTACCACTAAATTACAGGATCTTAAGACAACAGGTCCACATGTACATCACTTCGCCACACAACTCTCAACTATCCTGGTTCTTCAAGAGCGTAACCACGACCTAAACAAAAGATTACATATGGTACACGTCAGCACAATATTCAAGAATATTGTACTGAATATGCCTACATGTCTTTTATATACCTCTCACTATATCTTGGCAATAAGATAAAACTAATACTTGGCAATAACAGAAGAAATATAAGAAAATCATAATACTTGCACAAAGATTTTCATTGACAAAAGAGAACACATATTTTAAGCATATTTCCATTATATCATCCATGCATTGACCGCCAAAGGTTGAATGCATTAAGGCCTTATGATCGACTACCAAAGAGTTGGATCATTTCATAATGTGATCAGACTACCAAAGAGTTGGATCACTTTCAAGTACTTGACTACCAAAGAGTTGAAGTACTTTATTATCAGCACTTGACTACTAAAGAGTTGAAGTGCTTAGATATAATGGAACAGATATATAATGTTTCATGTGTTCATATCAATAAGTATGGAAAAATCATGCAACATATCATACAAGAACAATCATTTCATTCAATATCATATGCCAAGTATTTACTACCATATAACACAAGCATAATGTATAATAAGCCAAGCAAGAGGTAATGGCATACCTTGATCAAGAGACAAACCTAATCATCAGATATCCCTCATGTCAACTATGTATCCCAGGTCAAACCCTGATAAAGATAAGATCACATACTATCATCAGGTTCTCATCATCTTACATCTCATCTTAACCCTAATTGTGTTCATTAGGATTTAGCTTATCTCTTTAGGATATTCTCATGATTACTTGTATTCTTGTCTTAGATTTATATTATTGATGTCATATTCCAGATTATAGTTCCTCAACTGGATATGCTCATGTGTCACATTATTATGTGAACATATTTAACATTATGTCACTTTCATTAACCATATTAGGGTTACATCTTACGTATTAAGAGTTCTCTTCATATAACATGAATTTCATGTATATAACTTATCTCATATTTATATATTATCTTCCAGTTACATATATGAGGGTTTTTTGTAAATCTCATCATTTATTGAGCATGCATGTATCAATTGCATCATCTTTAGTGTTATTAGCCCTAATTAGACATATTAATCAAATTATGTAATTTCGTACATCAACATGACCATATCTGACATCATATGCATTATAAACATGATTATAGACTTACTGAGATGCTATCATAATTTTAGAACATCGTTTGATATTATTATCCATGAAATAAGCATTACACATATTACATGATATCACTCATATTAGTGCATCAAAAGCCTAATACTATAGTTCCATCTTGTTCTATGCAATTTTTTGAGAATTTTAGTACCTTGTTTGTAATTTTCTGATGAACTTGCTAATTACTATGATTTAATTAAGAATTGGATATTTACTGAAAATATTTACCTTTTCAGCCAATGGCACGCCGCCACGTGGCCATATTGGGCGCCCCCTGGCTCCCTGACGTTGTGACGCATTCTTCTCAGCATCGTCGGGGATCGGCGTTGGAGGTCCTTCTCCCAACCGCATGCAACCTGTGTGCACTGCCGCTTGGCCTAGTTCCGGTGGGGATTGGCCGCCCTATGCTCTCCAATCTGCTGATCTCGACCCCCTACGTGTGCCGCCTCCTAGGAAATGGCTTCCGCCGTGACACTCCAGTTCACGAAATGCAAAACGGTCGATGGCTTCTTTCTCAGTGTCGAATGGAACTAGGAATCACTGGATTCCTTTGCGCCCAGCCTCTTCCCCTCAGCGCGATCTCATTTTCCTTCTTGCATTTGGTTGCACGACGCCCACAGCCCGGTGTGCGTAGCCACCTGGAAAATGGCCACCACTGAGGTGCCCTCCTCTGCTGAGCGATCCATGGCTGAAACGGACCTCCTTTAAAAAGGTCAGCATGTATCCTCTATGAGCCGCCGGCATAGAGCCTTGCCACTGCAGTCACTCCATATCCTTCACGGCGCCGCCGAAGCTGCGTCCTGCCAAGAGCGCTGCCACTAACCACCATCGCAGCACTGCTTTGTGGTGGGGCAGAGGAGAGGACCTTCCTCCAAGAATTCCTCAGTCTACTTCCATTTTTTATTCCCTTCTTCACTTCCTCCTCTTCGTAGCACTTGTTTCACATGAAGGAGAAGCAATACAGGCGGGAGTTAGATATCCCTCGCATTCGCTCCAACTGGTCTAAATGAGAAGTCTTCGCACTCCTCACTACAAAGCATGCCTGTTTAGTTACTCAAAGCCTCTCATCAGTGCACACCCACACTGTTCGTGGCATCATGGATGACCACTCCTACACATGTGCTTAACTGCTAGTTCAAAGTGTCCACCCACGATCTTCGAGATGGCAGATCACTACATATCCAAGAGTTAGGAATGACTCATAAGAGGATGTGATATGTGGCTTCCTTCTTCTCAAAGAGTGTGTGACATCATCTTCATTAGAAAAAGGTCATAAGGATATTAACCTTGTTGCATGTGCACCACAAAGCCCATTATTTCATCATATTCCTACCTAAATAGCTCTATCTAGAAACCTCCAAACATTATGAAAATTGTACTCCATGTTTATCATCATATAAGCTACCTTCTATTTGACTTTGGTGTCAAACTTCAACTTACTTGATCAACCAACCACTTAATCCAAAATGAAATATACATAAGGGTATTAATCATATTATTAACATCAATGACTCTCAATCTTTGTCGAACTAGTTGAAATACCTTCATATGATTGAAACTCACTTTAGGACTATCATTTTGTCATAATAATATGTAAACCCAAGTGACATTAACCATGTCATCTTATTAACCTAAGGCCTCACATTGATTGTTCCGGTCTCCAACCTATGATTGAATCATTGAATTGAGTAACCAATATTCTCAAAAGTTCACTCTATCACATCCTACTCACCTTAAAAGATATTTCATCCTCGAAATTAAGTGAAAATCCAGTCCATCACATCATATACATCTTAAAAGAAATTTTGTCCTCAAAATTAAGCCATCCTCTTACTTCAAGGAGAAACCAAAAGGTCTTCATCCTTATGTAGGACATCACTCTATGTGAAACATATTAAATCTCCATAACATATATGTACCACTCCTAGGAGGCTATTAAAGCATCTAGGGTGAACAACCCCTTCAAAAGGGTTTGGAAACTCATGTTCAGTCATGACATATCTCATATGTTAGGGTTGCATCCTTATCTTTACACATGCATTAGGGTTCCCACATCATATTAGCATGTTCTAAAGGAGTTAACTAAAATTAACCCACTTGATCACATCAAGGTGTCATAATCTTTATGCTTTGTTAACTATCAACGCTAATTTTTTTATGCACTAAGATTAACACCTCGTGTAACATGTTTCCTTCATATGATCTTATTTCATTATTCATAATATTTTACAACATTTACTAGTGATTCCATAACAAGATTAACCAACCATATCAAATTATCATCATTATTTTATGTATGTGGTTAACCATTTATACATTGATATTTATTAAACCATCTCTAGGTTACATCATATCATGTCTGTATATCACGTCTTGAGATTAGATCACATCCTTACATACATTATATCGTGGTTGTGTTAACAAACTTATACTAGTGGCTCATGAAACATGTATCAAAACTTTATATAGTCAAATTGAGGTTCTCCTAACCCATACCAAGAGGGTAGTGTCATGCTCAGTCTTTCTGAGCCAACTCAACTCTATGAGTATCTCATATTCATATACTTTAACTTTCCTCTCTGATCTAGGGTTATTAGGTATACCTCATTGGCACTAGTTGATAGTCTTACATGCTCTAGCCACATAAGCACAAACCAAAACATCCTAGGACATACTCTTATTAGCTCTATACCCATGAAAACTATTTCTCAACTCTCTTTCTCTTATATACACCACTAGATTCCTATATGGGAACCACCAACCCGAGCATGGGGCTTCACATAGACTAACATAGCTACCTCCTCCAGGGTCTTGGGCTCTCTCCCTCACCCAGATAGCAGGCACTCATATTTCCATATTCAGACAAACACACACACACACACACACACACACACACACACACATAATATATATATATATATATATATATATATATATCTGTATATATATATATTGTTGGATCCTAGATGGGTGATTAGATTCTCTAGAGGGGGGGTGAATAGAGCTGAAAGCACTTAAACAAAACTCATTAAACCTTCAAGATATATGACAAGATAAGGTTGCTAAATAGGTAATTTGAGTGCAACTAAAGTATGCATAGCAAGGATGAGAGAGATTGAACATACACCAATAGACAAGCTATTTAGAGTGGTTCCACACTTCAAACTAGAAGTGTGTCAGTCCACTTGCCTAGAGAGGTCAACCTCTAGGACTTCCAAACTATTGCACTCTTATATTCATTCATAAGGCATAAAATGCATGACCAAAAAAAAGACTTACCTATCCAATACAAAGAGTCTTCAACCTTACCAAGGACTTACCCACTTTGTAAGAGTCTTTGGCCTTCTCCAAGGACTTACCCACTCTAGCACAAGTCTTCAGCCTTGTAGGGATTACCCACTCTTCTTGGATCTTCAGCTTTTGACTTCACCTTCACTCGGAGAAGCTTCCACCAAGGACTTACCTACTTGAGCAAGGAGTCTTCTGCATTCACCAAGGACTTACCCACTCTTACTCCAAGTCTTCAGCCTTGATCTTCACCAAGGGACTCCTTCCCTTGTTCTTCTTCACCTCTCTTAGACAAGAGAGAGAACCTTCATCTTTATGATTGAAATGAGAGAAATGGAGGTGGTGGAAGTGAGAGCCTCACAAGATATACATGTAGGACTAGCTCTCTTACAGATTTCCTACTCACTCTAATGGATGTAGCAAGTGATTAAGCTTAGAGAGAGAGAGAGGAGGCTATAGGAAGCACTCAACTATAGAATAGGAACCTCACATAGAGTTTGCAATGAATGCTCAACCTTGGAATGAAGCCCAAGGGGTCCTATTTATAGCTGAGGATTCCTCTTAGCCTTTGGGAACACTTGAGAATGAAAACTAGCCATTTTGTGGCTTGCAACGGATATATTTTCACTTGTTGCAACTCCACAATGGCTAGAAGCACTTTTCTGCACTTTTTCGTACAGTGCAATCGGTCGAGTTTCTACAAAGATAACTCGACCGATAGAGTAAAAGACAAAGCTGATATTAAGACCATCGGTCGAGTTTGTCCTGAGGAAACTCGACCGACCAATGAAAATCGATTTGGTCATTTACTCCATCGGTCGATGTCTGTGAAAACCACAACTCGACCGATGCAATCTCCAGAAAATTGATCAAGGATGATCGGTCGAGTTTTCAGGCTGGGAAACTCGACCGACAAAGTGCCTGTAATCAATTTTCAAAGTTGCATCTAAAGCACTCTAATATTCTATCTAAGTGCTCCTAATATTTTTCTAAGCTTAATTACAAGTCATACAGTCATTACAAGTGATTTACAACATGATTCTAATAGATATACATCATATTACAAAAACGTGCACTTGTATGACTTTGACTTGTCTTTTCTCCAATTTTAGATGTGCAAGTTTGGACATTTGGAGTGTGTCTATACCTAATCTGAAATCACTCAAGTAGATACATTAGACACCAATATGTGGAATGGTTAGTCATCATCAAAACACAGGTTTAGTCAATTTAGACGTCAGTCAACATTGACCTAATTGACCTTGAGTCAACAATCTCCCCTTTTTTGAAGATGACAAACCATTCCATAAATGTATTGAAAGCATTTAAGTAAATTCATACCTTTGGAGAAACCTAGGGGTTTCAATGGAATTGAGTTCATATGCTCCCCCTCAATTGATGTGCATGGAGTTCTCATACTCCCCCTCAATTTATGCTATTTTTCCTGAATGGTTAGCTTTCATAACATTTATAGAATACTATGTCTTCTACTCATATATGTTCTACACATATATGTCTTCTCCCCTTTACCTTCTCCCCTTTACATGAACATATTTCTATTCTTCATGTAAGACATGCCTTCTTCCTCTTTTAAAAGAAGACATACCTTTCTCCCCCTTTGTCATTTCAAAAAGTGGGGTTATGAAGAAATAAGAAACATCACTTGTTAAAGAGAAAGGATATAACACAAATATATATAAGGAGAGTAGAAGAGCACATACAGGGGCTTGTCCAAGCATAGAAAGAAAAGCAAGTTAAAGCATATACTTGAACAACCCAACATGTAAGATGAAGTTTTGTAGAAAAACAATAAAACATTATTTTGACCCTCAAGATGACGGATTTTGACCAAAAACCATCAGAGCTCATTGCAAAGCAATGAGTCTTGCTCAGAAGGTTATTTCTGCATGAAAAACACTAGTCTTGCACCAAAAACTGAAATTGGAGCAAAATCTGCATAAAATCCAAAAATACTCCAATTTCTACATATAATGTAGATCTATGTACCATGCATCACAATGTTATGCAAGAAACTCAAGATAGTAGATATGCAATTCAAGGAACAAGCTTGAGCATGTATGAGACAAGATACAAGCATAGCATATAGACGAACAAAGATGCCAATTATAAACAAGGTTAGAACTACATGTATATGAACTACTAGTAGATGATATCACAAGTTAGGACTACTAGTAGGATCTAGATCACAGAAAGAGATACCAAAAGATACACAAGATAAAGCAAGCTATGAGTAGATGTAGAGATATATCCAAACAAAGAGATATGCAATTTTAGAAGCATGAAAGGATATAACTGACTCGATATGCATCCTTACCATAAGATGATTACCCCTAAGAACCTCAAAGTTGTATCACAACAAGATATACACCTAGATAGATGTAGCAAGTTAGAGCACAACGGAAGTAATTTTTAGACACAACCAAGAGATCCAAAGAGATCATCATCAAAACCTGCAAAACAACTCAAAGCAAGTAATTGCAAGATATAGATATACCAATTTAGAGCAATTAGACAGATAGAGTTGTAAGCAAGATAGGCAATTTAGAACATGGCAATATGCATATGTAAAGGTACAAAATGAGAGTGCCAAAGAATAAGGCTATTGGTTGAGAAAATCTAGTTGAGAGGGAAATTCTCATTCAATAAGCCAACTGTGTATTCTGTGCACAGTGTTATCAGTCAAGTTCTATGCATTGACAACTCGACCGATGACAGTTGTTGGCAACATCCACTGGTGCCTATCGGTCGAGTTACAATAGGGCAAACTCGACCGACAGAGCAGCTGTCAAAAAGCACATATATTTCATAAAAACATATTTAAAGGCATGTTAAATATACAAACCATATCCAAACATGTCTAAGAAAGTTAGTAATGCACTATAGAAGCATTAGCAACAGTTTTTTAGTAAGAGTGTGAAGAGAATCACAAAATGCCACTTTTGACTCAAAAACCATATGTATAGTGCACACTAACTTGACAAAAACAAGTTAGAAGTGGTTATAAGCAATAAAACCTTTACCTTTGTGCTTACCATTGCTTTTTCCACTTGTTGTCACCCTCTACACATCCCACCTTTCTTCTTTTATGTGGATTGACAAGTCAATTTGCAATTCAATAGCTCAAGTCAATCCATTTGCAAGTACCTACAAGAAGAAAGATGAAATGGTCCCCAATCATGTTTTTGGGTGTGGAGGGGTTAGTTTAGCAACCCAAGTCCTATTGCTCTTGGGTGCTTTCCTAAAAGGACAACAAGTAGAATAATGACCAATTTCATTACAATAGTTGCATGTGCCCATAGTCTTGGAACTAGAGGATTCTCCATGGAATATTGGAGGTCCTTTATCTTTGTTGTTCCCTTGACTACTATCATACCCTAAACCATGTCTACCAATTTGTTTAGTAGTATGGTGTAGGATATCATTAAGACTCTTTTTACCAACTAAGAATCTTTGCAAGGATTATCTCAAACTGTCATTATCATGCTTAAGAGAAGCAATAGTAGAAGACAAATTATTGATATTATCTCTAGCATGCAAAAGATCATTTTCTAAGCAAAGAGCTTTAGTTAAATAAGAATCTCTATCAATATGAAGAGCAGCAACATCATTCTCTCTATTTGTAGAACTAGAACAAGATTCATGCCCATTGATTTTAGCAAGCAAGGAGGCATTTTCTATTTCTAATTCATGCAAAACAAAATCTTTGTCCTTGTTTTCAGATTTAAGAACATCAATATCATGCATGAGAGAATCAACAATTAAGGTATGCTCTTCATTAGAACTAGTCATAAGAGGTTGAGCTTCTAGAAATCTAATCTTATCAAGCAAACTAGCATTTTCAAGTTTAAGAGAGTCTAATTGGCTAAGACAATCATTTTTATCATCAAGCAAGCAAGAATTAGCATGTTCAAGATCATCTAATTCTACATGCAAATTATCAATAATTTTAGCAAGCTTTTTCTTTTTCCTTTTAGAAGACTTAAGAGAGGCACAAATATCATGAATAATAGCAATCAAAGATTCTTTATCTAACGAGTTTAGATTTACCTCACTTAAGTCTTCACTTGTTGATGCTATAAGAGAAAAATGGCATTCTCCTTCATCACTAGAGATTGAGCTTGATCATTCACTTGAATCTTCACTTGAGCTTGAGTTGGAGGAGCCACTTGAGCTTGAGTGCCATTTTTCCTCTTTTCTTGTGATGATGGGTCTTTTTGCCTTGTGGGCAATCTTCTTTGTAGTGACCCTTCTTTCCACATGTGAAGCACCGGATGGAGGAGGACTTGCCTTTGTAGAGTTTACCCTTGGAGTACATGGCATCTTCTTTAGCTTGAGAGGATGGAGAGACTTGTTCCATGATAGCTTCAATTTGAGCCTTCATTTCAGCCTTCCTCATTCTCTTTAGCTCTTTCTTCTCTTGTCTTTCTACTTCCTCCCTCTTGTAAAGTGTAGCTTCATGTGCTTGTAGATTTCCAATGAGCTCTTCAATAGGAATATCCCTAAGAGACCTTGCTTCTTCAATGGAAGTCACCTTGGGTTCCCATCTCTTGGGGAGAGTTCTAAGGATCTTTGAGTTGATCTCTCCACTAGACATAGGATGTCTTAGAACAGCAAGACCATTCAAGATGGTGTTGAGCCTTGAGTACATGTTGGCTATGCTCTCCTCCTTTCCCATCTTGAAGTTCTCAAGCAGCCCTTTGAGCATGTAGACTTTGCTTTCCTTCACTTGATATGTCCCTTCATAAGTGATGCAAAGCTTTCTCCATACCTCATAGGTTGTTTCACATAAAGAAATCCGATTGAACTCGGTGGGGTCATGGAGGCATATAGTATGTGCATGGCTCTAGCATTCAAGGTTGCTTTCTCCAAGGTAGCTTCATCCCATTCTTCAATCTTTGTCTTTGGTAGCATGTATGGGTTGTTCACCATTTGCCACATCTCAAGACTTAATCCTTGGATGTAGAATTGAAGCCTTCTTCTCCAATAGAGGAAATTGCTCCCATCAAAGATTGGAAGGCTGGTCGAGAATCTCCCTCCTAGGTAGTCACCCATCTTCTCCTACTTGTTGAAGTATGCTTGGAGAAGACCCGCTCTAATACCAATTGTTGGATCCTAGATGGGTGATTAGATGCTCTAGAGGGGGGTGAATAGAGCTGAAAGTACTTAAACAAAACTCATTAAACCTTCAAAATATATGACAAGATAAGGTTGCTAAATAGGTAATTTGAGTGCAACTAAAGTATGCATAGCAAGGATGCACAACTACAGAAATGGCTTATAAAGTCACTTTTATAGGTGTTGGTTGTATAAATAAACTGACACCGAAACTATATAGTGTTAGTTGATAACATAAACCGACATCCAATCTATGAAGGGCGCCTAAACACGGGTACCGCTTCTATTTAGTGTCGATTACTTAATAAAAAACCGACGTCTAAAATTAACTGCCAAATCCAAAATTTCCAGCGGAAAAAATTACCTCCAAAATTTAACATATGGCGTCGGTTGATAAATAATAAACCGACGACTAAAGGTTATTCACGAGACAGAAATTGGGCACATTTTGGTCGTCGGTTTAACCACAATGACCGACGCTAATGAGTTTTCCCGCGCTGTCTGTGGGGAATTTTTCACACCCTTTAAGCGTCGGTTGTCAGAAGACCCCGACGACTATGGTCATTAATCGAGAACAATTTTTTTAATCGGCATATGTATTTAGACATCGGTTGTTTTGTAGTTACAACTGACAACTATAGTTGAGAATAGGTGTCGGTTTTTGTGGAGAACTGATACTGTTAATTTTATGTGTCGGTTTATTTGAATAACCGACGCCTATGGTACAGTTAATAGCCCCGCAAAACAGATCTCTTTTCCCCATTGTCTCTGTTTCATTGCGACTCTGCTAGGTCTGGCGATTCTGCTCCCCGCCGTCGCCGCCGTCGTTGCCCCGGCCGCCGTTGCTCCCCCGCACCGCCAGCACTCCTGGTCGACGCCCTCGCCGCCGCTCTTGCTGCTCTCCCTTCCGCCGCCGCTCATCGTCGCCACCCCCGCCGGTGGCTGTTGTCCTCTCCTTGCCGCCCTCGTCGCCGCTCCTCTCCTCTCCTCGCCGCCGGCGCCGGCTGCTGCTAGGTCTTGCTCCGGCCACTGCTCTCCTCTGCCCTCAAGGTATGCCCGCCCTGCCTTCTTCCTTCTTCCTCTGCTCCGGCGGCTGCTTGGGCAGTGCCAAGTCACGCCTAGGCTGCTGCTGGGCATTTTTTTATTTTATTTTTAAGTTACTTACTTATTTGTGTTTATTTATGTATTGATTTTGTTATGATTTAATCATCTACTTAATGAAATTTATTTATTAACTGATTTAATTATATTTTTCAATTGATCTGTATGTATTCATCTAATGTTTGTATTTATTTATGTACTGATTCAGCAATTAATTGATCATCATCTACTGGTTTATATTAGTTTATCAATAGATTTGTATTTATTCATCTACTTATTTGTATTTTTTTGTCTACTATTTTTATTTAGTTATCTAATCATTTGAATTTATTTTTGTACTACTTTTGAAATTATATAATCATCTAGTGATGTAACTTTATCACAAGCTCATTATGAACCATTAGATCTGGATCTTAATTAGGGTATCTCTACCGTCCTAACTATGAAATTGGTAACTTGTTTCATTGTTGAGTATATTGAGAATCCTAATCACCCTTCTTGCTTAATGATGAACTGTAATGCACACATGTGACATGCTTGGAATGTAAATGATGAACTTTTCCCTAAATTTCCAATCATGCTTTTAAAGACATCAATAATCACCCTAACTTGAAGAACTAGGATTTTAGGTATAAGAATGAAACACATGTATTTGTTGGCCTAGAAACCCGTCCAAGATTTACTCATTAGGAGTAAATCTTGGATAGTCCCCGATTTGGGACTGTTCTTGAACACCTGATCTCGCTTAGGATGTAAGTATATAATGTGTATTGGGTTTTTGAGAAAATTTTAGCAGCATTTTCCCATTTGTTCTCTAAGTACATATGTACTTAGAGAACAGCGGGGAAATGCTGCCAAAATTTTCTTGAAAACCCAATACACATTATACACTTACTAGTGAGATTAGGTGTTAAAGAATGGGATAGGTGGTACACATTTATTATATATAAGAATGACATCACATTTATTTGTTAACCCTAGACCCTAATCTTGTTGTAATGTATATTTGATTTCTCTTTGATCATAGAATGGATAGATCATGGATGTCCATTTGCAATCGCTGCACCCCAGAGTTTATTTCTGGTCTTGACCAGTTTATTAGGAATTCCGAGTAACATAGGAAACAACCTGGAGATAGGTTCTACTGTCCATGTAGGCATTGTGGTAACAACTTGAAAGTCAGTACTGGTGACGAAATCAAAAGTCATGTCATGTGCAACGGGATTATACAAGGCTATACAGAATGGCACTGGCATGGAGAGATTCCAAACCCGAAACTAGTGGATGTCGATAGCAGTGCTTGTAGTGCTTGTGTGGAAGAAGAAATTGCCTACGATGACGTCGATGTGAATGAACCAGTTCCAGTAGACATCGTTGATGCGATGCTGGATAGTTGTGGGGTAGAGCACACCGATCCACCTCCCATTTTTAGAAACATTGTGCATGATGCTGAGATACTGTTATATGAAGCTTAGTGTTGTGTTGAGATTGTATAAGCTGAAAGCTAACATAGATGGAGCGACAAAAGCTTCACGTCATTGTTGTCTTTGTTGAAAGAAATGCTTCCTGAAGGAAACGATCTGCCAATCTCAACATACCAAATAAGAAATTGTTGTGCTCAATGGGAATGGATGCCAAGAAGATACACACATGCCTGAATGATTGTGTATTATTTCAAAAGGACTATGCGGATTTGAAAGATTGTCCAAAATGTGGTGTGTCACGGTATAAATTGACGACTTCGGGGGAGTCCAAAACTGGTTCTCCTGCCAAGGTGATGTGGTGTCTACCTATAATATCACAGTTTCAACGCTTACTTGCCAATCCGATAGATGCGAAGAATTTGAGGTGGCATGCAGATGTTAAGAAAAATAATTATGGGATCCTACGACATGCGTCTGATTCCCCACAGTGGAAGAAGATTGATCTATTGTACCCTAAATTTTGTGAAGAAGTCAGGAATCTAAGACTTGGGCTTTGTACATATGGGATGAATCCGTACGGGACATTGAGCAGCCAACATAGCACTTGTCCAGTCATGCTTGTTATATACAATCTTCCTCCCTAGCTGTGTATGAAAAATAAGTATGTAATGTTGTCGTTGTTGATATCGGGCCCTAAACAACCTAGAAATGACATCGATGTTTATCTTGAACCTCTGATTGATGACTTAAAGAAACTCTGGGGTGAAGGTGTGATGACCTATGATGCTTCATGAAGAGAGACATTTCATTTGCATGCTATGTTGTTTTGCACTATTAATGACTTTCCAGCATATGGGAATTTATCTGGATATAGTGTCAAAGGAGATAAAGTGTGTCCTATATGTGAAGAGAACACTGATTCAACAAGACTAAAACATGTCGGTAAGACTGTATATCTCGGTCATCGAAGGTTTCTTACAAAATTCCATCTGTATTGTACGAAGCGTAAAGCATTCAATGGATTGAATGTGGAACGGAGTGCACCTAAACCTATACCAGGGGAGGTTATTTATCAAAGAGTAAAAGACATTGTCAATGAATTTGGTAAGAGATCACAATGTACTATGGCCACACGGAGTGATAAATCTTTATTCAAGAAGAAGTCAATATTTTGGGATCTTCCTTATTGGAGTTATTTGACAGTCAGGCATTGTATCGATGTCATGCACGTTGAAAAAAATGTCTGTGATAGTGTCATTGGTACTTTGTTGAATATACCAGGTAAGACTAAAGATGGGATAAAATCCAGACTGGACCTACGTGAAATGGGAATAAGGTCAGAATTAATAGAATTTGTGAAATGGAAAATCAGATAACATACTTACCTCCCGCTTGTTACACATTGTCTAGAAAGGAGAAGAAAGCTTTTTGTGAATGTTTGGTAAATGTTAAGGTGCCACAGGGTTACTCATCCAACATCTGTAGATTGGTATCAATGAAAGATCTGAAGTTGATAGGTCTTAAATCTCATGATTGTCACACTCTAATGCAACAAATATTGCTTGTGGCAATTAGATCTATATTGTCGAAGCATGTAAGGTTTGCAATCACCAGACTTTGTTTCTTTTTTAACAGTCTGTGCAGCAAAGTTATTGACCCTGATACTCTCAATAAATTGCAAAGAGAAGTGGTTGTTACCCTATGTCAGCTTGAGATGTATTTTCCTCTGTCGTTCTTTGATATCATGGTACATCTTGTTGTCCACTTGACTAGGGAAGTGAAAATGTTGGGACCAGTTTTCTTGCATTGGATGTATCCCTTTGGACGATACATGAGCATTTTTAAAAGTGATGTTCGAAACCATTATCGGCCTGAAGGGAGTATTATTGAGGGTTATGTGGCGAGAGAGGTTATGGATTTTTGCAATGACTTTCTCAGTGGTAATGACACTCTTGATAATTACAAGAATATTGACGAGCAATTTGGTAAAGGAATTTTGGGATCACGTGTGAAAGTAATCAGCAGTGAGCAGTTGGAACAAGGTCACTTGTATATTTTACACAACATGGACGAAGTGAACGTTTATATCGAGGAACATACCAATTTCATCAAGAGACAATATCCTCGAGCCAATACAATGTGGCTTGCTAGAGAGCATAACAAGACATTTATTAAGTGGTTTGAAGATAATGTCTTACATCAACTATCTCAAACACCAGATGATATTACTGAAACTATCAAATGCCTCTCCTTTAAACCAAAATTGACTGTTATGTCTTATGAAGGTTATGACATTAATGGATTCACATATTACATAAAGCGCCAAGATGATAAGAGTGTCGTCCAAAACAGTGGGGTCACCCTTCAAGCATCGACTATGTTTTTTGCAAGTGCAAAGGATAAGAGTCCACGTGAAGCTAAAATGTCATATTATGGTGTCATTGAAGACATATGGGAGTTTGACTACATAGATTTCAGAATTCTGCTCTTCAAATGTAATTGGGTTGATAACACCAAAGGAGTTATAGTGGATGAATTGGGTTTCACTTTAGTGAACTTTGAAAAGATTGACGAGAAGGGTGAACCATTCATATTGGCATCACAGGCCAAACAAGTATTTTATATTGATGATCCTGCAAATGATAAATGGTCGGTTGTTCTTCATGGTAAAAGACAGTTCATTGAAGATCCTATAGATGAAGAACAGTACTATGATAAGTATGATGACTCCAGTCCATTCTCAGTTGGTTTGCCAACACCAGCAAATATTGAAGCTAATGATGACTTGTATGTGCACGAAGATCACAATGAAGGATTGTTAATTGATAAAAAATTGCAATATTAGAGGCATTTTATATTTTTATGTGTTTTATTTTTCTGAATATGTGAACTTTACAATGTGAATGTGATAGAGTCTTATATACTCATTAAGGTTCTTGGAATAATTAATTATACAGTCCTTTATACTCATTAAGGTGCTTGGAATAATAAATTATAAACATTTTTCAGTCTTTTTTATTTTTCCAGAAAAATTTGGTTGGTCAAGTTTGTCTCTCTCAGAACTCGACCGATCAAGGTTCTGTTGTGATACAAAACGTCTTCCAAAAATTCTGAAAATTTAATATGTTGTTCAAAACTGAGTATCTTCTGATGTGAACTTTACAATGTGAATGTGAACTTTACAATTTGAATTACTTTGAAAATTTAATTACTTTACAATGTGAACTTTACAATGTGAATTACTTTACAATTTGAATTACTTTACAATGTGAATGTGAATTTTCAGATGGCTGAGCATTCTCCTGATGACCGTGCTGATGATTACCGTGAGGGTGAGGACATCAATGCGCCGCCTCACAATGTAAGTTTTAAAAATATATCATATATTTATATCTATATGTACATTTATAGTTATATCTTGTAAATGTGTTTATTTTGTCAAATTTTTGGTTGATGATGCGCATGTACCATCTGAAGCACTTGAGGCACTTGATCAGCAACACCAAAAAGTTGACAAGAGAAGGGGCATCACTATGATGAAGAAGTTAATAGCGCAAAAGGGCAATGGACCCAAACTTGTTGTGGATTTTGATAATGCAGGAAATGCATCTGGTGTGAATCGCAATTCGTTTGTTTCATATCTTGGGTAAGTTACTCGTAGCCATTGCGGTTGTAAGATAGATTCTTGGCATAAAGTTTCTAAGGAGAAGAAATACGTAATATGGAAGGATTTATGCGTGAGTTATTATTAATTTGCAATTCTATTTTGTAGATTACTAATTTTTTGGATACTAGTTAATAGCAATTCTATATATTTTGTAGAGTATATTTGAATTGGATGAAAAGCTGCATCGTAAATGCGTGTTGCAATGTTGTGGGAGAGTCCTAAGGAACTATAGGACAAATCTCACCCGAGAATACATAAAAGAAGCTGACAAGAAGAAGAAGACATCCACTGAACAGTGGAACTTCCTGGACAAAGAAGAATGGGACGCGTTTGTTGCTTCAAGACAAACTGATGAATTCAAGGTATTAGGCGTCAGTCCCAATCTCATTAATATATGTTGTATTCACCTATTCAAGATTAACATTTACTTTTACTAACCAAATCATTATTGTGCATACTAACTAGGCCCTCAGTGAGGCACAAAAATCAAGGCGTGCACTGAATGTGCATGACCACACAATGGGTCCAAAGGGGTATGCAGGCATTCACCAAAGACTACAGTCTTAGGGTACTGCTCAGTCTGCTTCTACTCGAGAGTCCTCTACTGTAGGTAGCACACCTCTACCTCGCCATGATGTCTGGATAGCTGGGAGGCAAAATAAGAAGGGAGAAATAAGGAAGCCCGCAACTGCTGAGGCAGCTGCAAAAATGGTAAAATACAACTCTTACAGCAATCGTTTGAATATTGATTATTTGTGGTGTTTACTTAATTACAAATTTTTTTTTGGCAATTAGCGGGAGCTGCACGAGCTGAGGAAACAAGGCAAGTTCATCCCTGAGGGCACAAGGGATGAATTGACAGTTGCTCTGGGTAACCTAGAGCATCCTGGACGTGTTAGGGATGTAGGCGCTGGTGTGGGCATCAAATCTTTTTTTGGGCCATCCCAGCGCAAACATGTCCCAAAAGTGGGACTTTCACAAGAAGAGGTAACATATTCTTTCTTTATAATGTTATTGTAAAAAGAGAATTCAATAATTATAAGCTAACGTTTCTTTTATTCATGTATAGGTAGATAAGCTAGTTGATAGGAAACTCGAAGAAGCAATGAAAAAGTGGTAGGCATCTCAGACTGCCACTCAGCAGACAGTACCTATCATAGCATCCCACTCTACTCCTACTACAGAGGTTGGGAGTAATCCTGACCCACCACCTAGCACATCCGATGTAAGTATTTTTATGACATAGTAACTAGTTTTTTAATTCAAGATGATATGTTTTCAAGATGATATGTATATATGAAATTGTAGTTGTTTCAAAAAAAGATGATATGTATATAACATTCTTTACACAAAAATTTGTAGGGTTTGAAGCCATTCCGTCTAAAAAGTAAATAATATGTCATTGCAGAGGTGTCGGATTACCCATCCCTACCAGGGGAAATGTTTCACAGGTCTCCATTACCAGCTGGTTGGATTCGTGTGAGTCTGGTACATATATTCTCCAAGTGGATGGATCTTCCATTGCCATATGCCCACCCAGATTGTGACACACTTGGTGAGGCATAAGGTGGAGTGATATTGTGGCCAAAAGCGGATGTCCTCTTTACTGAAACTGTATGGTAAATTTACATTACGTTAAATTGTTAGTGTGTGGGTATGATGTCAGTTGATCTGAAATTATATATATATACAGGTTAAAAAGAAGACACTCACAGCATCTAGGCCTCCACCTCCACCTCCTACATTACCCAGTTGGGTTCCACATGACCTACCTGTCCCATTAGGTCCTAACTGTAGGGGTATGACAATATGGTTAGGCGAACATGATATAAATTGCCCTATAATTGTTTCTATAGATTCAGATGTTGCAGGTCAATCATACGAAAGCAAACTATTTATACAAGATATTTTGGAGTTGTTTCGATATGATTGGCTAAATACATCTGTGATAGAGCTATGGATAAGGTGAGATCTTCTTTATACATCCATATACCATGTGTAGGATCTGGTGATCTGGTTTCTTATTTATTAATGCATGTGTAATTAATACATATTTTGCTACTACTTAGACAATATATGTGCAGATTTTGCTTCCAACATGTAGGATTTTTGATTCTATCTTTGATTAGTCTAGTAGCTAAAGACCCTCCGTTAGTTCAACAATACTGCTGTGAGGCTTTTACAATTTTTTCTCAAAATAAGAAGATGGTGATAATAGCTCCATTCAATGTAGAGTAAGTTTACTTTGCTTATTATAATTTGGACTTAAAAATTTACATTTTTATTGTGGATTTTGAGTTATTAATTTTTAACTTTTTTACCTCTAGTGGTATGCATTGGGAGTTACTAGTTATTGTCCCCGAGATGTTCACTGTCTATTATCTAGATCCTAAGGGGAGTAAATTGAATTCAAAATATGGACACATAATGAAAATGGCATTATTCCGGTGAGAAATATTTCATTTTCATATCCGTTAACATATGTTATTACATTACTATTTAATTATGCAATGTATTGTGTTACATTAACATGTAGGGGTTTACATGAGTTCAAAAAGGCTGGAGGAAAGGTCCCCACGAAAAAGAACCAGCCAATAATTTGGAAGAACGTGAAAGTAAGTTCCCGACTGCAATATATGTATATATTATTTATGTGAACAATGCTTAATTAGTTGTATTTTTTAATATTTTGTATGTTTGAATTTATAGTGTGCTACACAAGACAACGGATGGGCATGTGGATACTATGTGATGCGATTTATGCACATGATTATCAAATATGCCACAGTGGACATCGATACTATTCCTGAGGTATTATATAGTCTCATTAGATAATATGAAATATATCAATCTTATTTATAGCTCATTAATTATATATATACATTATTCTCTTTACATGTGTTTACAACTGACCACACTACAGGAAATGCCTTACCAGATGTACATGCTCCCTATATGACGGGAGAATTAAATGAAATAAGAGAAGAATGGGCAATAGCCATACAAGTAGTGGGGGTTTAAACATATAATTGGGATGTTGTGATAGCGAATAATGACTAAAGAATGATATTTTGTAAATGAATTTCTGAATTATAATATATGTGTGAATGTTTCTACATGTCTGGATGTTTCTACATGTGTCTGAGTGAAAATGAATGAAACTTTTGGTTGCTATATGAATGTTTCTACATGTGTGAATGTGAAAATGAATGGAACTATAGATTGCTAGCTACATGAATGTTTCTAAATGTGTGAAAATCAAATGGAACTGCAGGTTGCATTGTTAAATGTGTGAATATTTTTGTTGTTAACTTTGCAGGTTTGTGGCCTGTTGTTGGTTGATATCAATGGATGTCGTAAAACTTGTAATTCATAAATGAACTGCAGGTTTCTCATCCTGCGACCAGCCATACAGCAGGTCTGCAGACTGACAGAAAAAATAAAATAAAAAATAGGCGTCGGTTATTTGTATTAAACCGACGCCACATAGTTACAGTTTTGGTTTCTACTCGTAACTGACGTCTATTTCCTTAACACCACGGCCGTGCTGGCCAGCACAGCCGTGGCAGAGGACCAGACACCACGGTCGTGCTGGCCAGCACGGCCGTGTTGGGAGTGCACGGCCGTGGCAGCAGACCAGACACCACGGTCATGCTGGCCAGCACGGCCGTGTTGGGAGTGATATGACGTCGGTTTCTTATCTAATAACCGATGCTAATAGTGCCCAAGATGGTGCCCTTCTGTGGCGCGAAGGTATATGGCGTTGGTTTCTTATCTAATAACTGACGCCTGTAGTGCCCTACTGGCACGTTTTCGGTGGCATGCAAAGGGTTTTGGCATCGGTTTTTTAACCGACGCGTAACGGATGGGATTTTAGCGTCGCCCACATAGGTTTTACTTAGAAACCGACACTAAAGGCCTTAAATAACCGACACTAAAGGTCGGTTATGTACTAGTGATGAGAGAGATTGAACATACACCAATAGACAAGCTATTTAGAGTGGTTCCACACTTCAAACTAGAAGTGTGTCAGTCCACTTGCCTAGAGAGGTCAACCTCTAGGACTTTCAAACTATTGCACTCTTATATTCATTCATAAGACATACAATGCATGACTAAAGAAAAGACTTACCTATCCAATACAAAGAGTCTTCAACCTTACCAAGGACTTACCCACTTTGCAAGAGTCTTCGGCCTTCTCCAAGGACTTACCCACTCTAGCACAAGTCTTCAGCCTTGTAGGGATTACCCACTCTTCTTGGATCATCAGCTTTTGACTTCACCTTCACTCGGAGAAGCTTCCACCAAGGACTTACCTACTTGAACAAGGAGTCTTCTGCCTTCACCAAGGACTTACCCACTCTTGCTCCAAGTCTTCAGCCTTGATCTTCACCAAGGGACTCCTTCCCTTATTCTTCTTCACCTCTCTTGGACAAGAGAGAGAACCTTCATCTTCATGATTGAAATGAGAGAAATGGAGGTGGTGGAAGTGAGAGCCTCAAAAGATATACATGTACGACTAGCTCTCTTACAGATTTCCTACTCACTCTAATGGATGTAGCAAGTGATTAAGCTTAGAGAGAGAGAGAGGAGGCTGTAGGAAGCACTCAACTATAGAATAGGAACCTCACATAGAGTTTGCAATGAATGCTCAACCTTGGAATGAAGCCCAAGGGGTCCTATTTATAGCTGGGGATGCCTCTTAGCCTTTGGGAACACTTGATAATGAAAACTAGCCATTTTGTGGCTTGCAACGAATATATTTTCACTTGTTGCAACTCCACAACGGCTAGAAGCACTTTTCTTCACTTTTTCGTACAGTACAATCGGTCGAGTTTCTACAAAGGTAACTCGACCGATATAGTAAAAGACAAAGCCAATATTCATACCATCGGTCGAGTTTGTCCTGAGGAAACTCGACCGACCAATGAAAATTGATTTGGTCAGTTACTCCATCGGTCGAGTTCTGTGAAAACACAACTCGACCGATGCAATCTCCAGAAAATTGATCAAGGATGATCGGTCGAGTTTTCAGGCTGGGAAACTCGACCGACAAAGTGCTTGTAATCAATTTTCAAAGTTGCATCTAAAGTGCTGTAATATTCGATCTAAGTGCTCCTAATATTTTTCTACGCTTAATTACAAGTCATACAGTCATTACAAGTGATTTACAACATGATTCTAATGGATATACATCATATTACAAAAACGTGCACTTGTATGACTTTGACTTGTCTTTTCTCCAATTTGAGATGTGCAAGTTTGGGCATTTGGAGTGTGTATATACCTAATCTAAAATCACTCAAGTAGAGACATTAGACACCAATATGTGGAATGGTTAGTCATCATCAAAACATGGGTTTAGTCAATTTAGACGTGAGTCAACATTGACCTAATTGACCTTGAGTCAACATATATAACCAGCCTCTCTATGTATCTAGGGTTTGGTCCTCCCTAGGATATCTAGGGTTCAAGAAGACTATAGGAATCATGCAAAAAGGAACGCAACTCAATCACTGAGGAGTAGTCTAGTTTAGGACATATCATATCACATATCTCAGAATTCTCATATCTTGGAGTTTAAGTTCTCTAACCTTCTCCCAATGGGTCTCACTCTCTTTGGAGTTAACCCCAAAACTGGTCCCAACACTAGATGTCCTCCTTTGTGAAAGAGTTTGAGGCTCATGCTGACTCACAACCTGTCTTAACTTAACATATTTTATCTCATAAAAGCCTATTTACTTGTATCATCAAAACTTATCTCAAAACCTCCTGAACTTATGTCCTCAAAGACAAACATAGATCATCATAAACCATCTTATATCATCTATATAAGACTTACATCATATCATCAAAACTTATTTCATCTATTCCATCTATCATATATTCCAACAAGGATCTAGACATCTAATCTAGAACTACTCTCTCTTCTAAACTGATGTCATTCACTTTCACTTAGGTTGCATGATCACCTCCTACTCATACTTGTGTGGGGACACTTTTTTTTTATCAGTAAGCGTGTTACTCTTTCCATTCCAACGGAAAAAAAGAACTGTACATGTGGGGGGAGCATAAGCTCAGACTATCAAAAAAGATAACAAAAAAGGAACTATCTGTGTATTCCTCTATAATCACTCTCTACGTATCTCCACAAGTTGTGTGGATTGACTTTAGCACCTTCAAAAACTATATGATTCCTATGAATCCATATATAGTGTATAACCAAAATAGCAAGGAGCGCTTCGTTCTTGTTCTTCATGGTTTGAATGTCTTCCTTCCTTCTTGGTCTGATAGGCAAAAACTGAGCAGCTTTCCCCCAAATTTCAGTAGCCACATCACACTCCCACATAATGTGCTCATTTGTCTCCTCATGTCTGCAGCATAAACTGCATCTAGAGGACAGACTGACGCCTCTACTCTGCAATTGATCTTCAGTAATTAACATGTCGTGCATGAATTTCCAGCAGCAAATGATAGCTCGCCTAGGGGCTCTTGAGCGCCACAGCCATTTAGACCACGCCACCTCTCCGTGCTTGATTCTGCAGAAATTCCACGCCTCTTTCAGCTTTAAGATCTTGCAACCTCCCAGCGTGCAAGAATCCATACCGCCTTCTATCGAAATGCCATTACAGATTCGACGAATGTCATCCATCCCCCTAACTTTAGGAATATCCCATCTGTTTTTAGTAATGATGTTTCTTAAATAGCAGTTAGGTCCGAGCTTCGACCTAAGTTGTACGTAGCTTTGGGCATCAGTACATTGCGTGAGGAAGCGTCTGTTGACCCATGGATCCTTCCACATCTTCACAGTGTTGTCATTTCCAATTTTAAAACGGACATGTGCCAGACATTTGTCTCACGTCTTAAGGATGTTTCTCCACATCCAACTGTTTGCTTGCTTAGGTTGGCTAGACCACAACGTCTCCTCCTTGATATACTTGCTGTGAATCCACTGGATCCACAGGGAGGTTTTCTTATTAGCAATATCCCACATATTCTTCACCAAACCTACACCATTCCAGTCCTCCACTCTTCTGACACCTAGACCTCCTTCTGGTTTTGGCCTGCATATGATATCCCAGGATATAGGGTAAATATGTTTGCTTTCTCCCTTATCTCCCCAAATGAAGTTGCGGTATATGCTTTCAATTTCATCTATCGTAGCTTTTGGGAGTGGGAACACTCCAGTCCAATAGATGTGATATGTTGAGAGTGTCGAGATGATTAGCTCCAACCTCCCAGCCATCGACAGGAGCTTAGTTTTCCAAGTCTCCAGCTTGGTTTTCAGTTTATCAATGAGGGGATAGCACATCCTCTTGGTGAGTCTACCTGCAAATAACGGCACCCCCAAATACCTGACCGGGAAGTCAGTATTTTCTACTCCCATCTGTGTACTGATGTTGGGATGTGCATTTCTACTGAGGAAACGTTGACTCTTTTGTGGATTCAGTTCTAAGCCAGACACATCCTTGAAGCACTGCAGGCACTTCTTGATACCTTTTATGTTGTCTTCAGTAGCTTTAGCAAAAACCAGAAGATCATCTGCGAAAAGCAAGTGGGAGACGGTAGTGGCGCCAGCTGCAAGGGGTTCAATCTCTTTCATCTGTACCGCCTGATCAAAGATAGCAGCGAGGCCTTGCATCCCTATCACAAAAAGGTACGGTGCCAACGGGTCGCCTTGCCTGATGCCACTGGGGGTTTGTATAATCTCAGTAGGTACACCATTGATCAAGATATGACACGAGGCAGTAACCAAGCATTCCTTAATCCACTCAATCCAACAGGGCGGGAACTCCATCTCCTCAAGAATATTTAGTAAATAACCTCTATCGATAGAGTCATAGGCCTTGCTCAAATCAGCCTTCAAACAAAGCTTGCTACTGACATTCGCCTTCTTAAAGTCATGCACCAATTCATTGGCAAGAAGAATGGTGTCGGCAATCCTCCTACCTTTTACAAAGGCGCACTGGTTGATGCTGATGAGGTTCGGTAGAATATCCCTCAACCTGTTAGCAAGGATTTTGGATATAACCTTAGTGACGAAGTTGCACAGAGAAATCGGCCTCCACTCCCCCACTTTCTGTGGTTGTTTCACCTTAGGAATAAGAGCCACATATGATTTGTTCATCTCTCTTAGCATTTTCCCTTTGAGGAAGAAGTCTTTTATTGCGCAGCACACATCCGCCCCAACAATATCCCAGGTGGATTTGAAGAAGTATGCATTCATACCGTCTGGGCCAGGGGATTTGTCATCATCCGACTTTTTGACAATATCATATATTTCCTCGTCCGTGACCAAGGCACACATAGCTTGCTTCTGAGACTCAGTTAATTTAGGCATGTTTTCACCCCTAAAGGGGGTTCTGCGACTAGTCACATTGAACATCTTCATATAATGCTTCATGAAAGTATCCCCAATAACTTCCATGTTGCTGGTTTGGGCTCCATCCACCTCCAGCATACGAATTTGGTTCCTCAACCTTCTGATCTTCAAGGAAGCGTAGAAAAAACTTTGTATTCGAGTCTCCATTCTTGAGCCAAAAAATTCTAGACTTTTGTCTCACCATAGATTCCTCAGTGTTCTTCTCCATAAGAGCTTCTTTTTTCAAAGTCTTTGCAATATCCCACTTGAGTTCATTATAGGGATCTTTGTCTGCCTCATCCTGAGCCTTTATAGAAGCCTTTTCTTTGTTCCTAGCCGAGTCAGTCATATCACCCTTCTGCTCCCAGTTCCATGTTTGAAGCTTCCTTTTTGTGATCTTAATGCGTTGACAGAGCCGGTACTACCATCCACCTTTGTATTCCAAGCATTGCGTACAACATCTTGGAAACCAGGGAGACTAGCCCAAGCGTTGAAGTAGCGAACAGGGTACTTGTGCTTTTGTTCTTCGTCATCCATATGAATAATCTGTATGTGATGATCACTGTATATAGATGCTAAAATATCGATCCATAGCTTATGGAAATCACCAAAACCTTGACTATTGAGGAGAGTCATGTCGATTTTACTTCTAGTATTGTCTGCCCCGCTCTGCTGATTGTTCCAAGTAAAAAACGACCATTTGGCCTCTGCTTCAATCAGATTTAGTTTACTAACAGTCTCATTAAAGTCACACATCGACTTAGCTGATGGTGAAGCTCTTCCTTTTCTTTCCTCCACCTTCCTCACAGCGTTAAAATCACCAGTGATGATCCAGGCTACACGCACAGATCTGTTGATAGCCACCAAATCATCCCAAAGGGCTGCTCTTTTACTGTCATTGTTATCACCGTACACAGCTGTCATCTCTATGCTTTTGCCCCCAAAGCTCAGGCTGAGATGTATGAATTGTCATGATTGAGCTAACTTCCTTATCTTGATATCATCTCTTTCCCATAGCACCATGATCCTAACCTTCTTGCAGCACGTGGAGTTATCAACCCACTTGGCTTCTGTCCAGGTTCTTTGTACAGCTTTAGTAAGCTTGCTTCTTTTTATTTTAACCTCAGTTAGAAGGGCCACATATGCTCTGGCTCTCCGCAGTTCAGCTCGGATAACGTCGCGCTTCTCCCATCTGGAGATGCCTCAGACGTTCCAAGCTATGATTCTAGGTGCATCACCCATTGGACCCCTGGACTGGTACACCACCAGTCGAGGCCATTGGTTCTTTTTCATTTACTGACTCATCAAGGGTATTGAACTTGTTAGCTTCCTTTCCTCTCCCACTGGTGTTTTTTTGTCCCCTCGTCCTTCGCAGACTCACCGTCTTCTTCGGTCTAACAAAGCCATCCTGCCCGCTGGAAGCACTCTGCTCCCTCAAGCTGTCTCCCTCGCTGCTCACATCATTTTCTTCTCCCTGGCTTGTGCACGCCACATCACTTACTACAGGTTGTGTCTGCGCACCACTGTTCTTTTGTGTCTGCATATCGTTCTTCTCTGGGGAATTCTCCCGAACACTTCGTGCCTGCCCGCCACTTTGCTCAGTCTGCTCGATAGTCTGCTGCTCCGTCGGCTTCACCTGATCAGCCACCTTACACAGAGCCTTCTTGTGGCCAAAGCTCTCGCAATGGGGGCACTTCACTGGTATCCAATCGTACTCGATGGTAACAGCATAGTCAGCCCCTTTATCTGTCCTTAGCTTGACAGCCTTAGGAAAGGACAATTTTGCGCTCATCAGCACATTGACTCGCGCATAGTCAATTCTGGTTTTTGCTTTCGCCTGGCGATCCAGACACTGCGGCTTGCCCAGGTAGGATGCGATACGCGCGATCATTGCTTCGCTCCATAGCTCGAGGGGTAGATTGTGGACCTTCAGCCAAACCGGAACAGCTGTGAACTTCTCCTGTTCCAGCGGGTCTCCTTTCTCCCACTTCTTGAGAACCATCAGTTTACCCTTCACATACCAGGGACCACCTTCAAGAGCATTGGCGAGGTCAGAGTCCTCACTGAACTTGATAATGAAGTTTCCGCTCACCCTCCCTAAAACCTCCATTGATCCAACTGGCTTCCAGAGCTTTTCGAGGTAGTCCTGCAAGGTTGGGATATGCAGTTTGAAGGCAATCACATAACCAGCGAGCGTATTCTGCCATAGAGCTACATTTTCATCCACCTCCACCTGTGGGATTATGATGGTATCTCCTTCTACTATTAGAGCTGCTTCTAGTAGCCTGGTGTCGACGTCTCCGAACGAGTTCTTGAACATAGACGACCATTCCTTAGGCGTGCTCGCCACTCTGACCTCCTCGACAACATGGTTTCTCCACTGAGGTCTTCTTCCCCCTAGATTCGGTGGCCTTCTGTGGCGCTCGCCTCCGTCGCCGTCGTCGCCCCCAGAGCGCGGCCCCATTCTTTTGTTTATCAGTTACTTGTGTGGGGACACATTTTTATAATACATATACATAATAAAATATTATATAGTTTTTCTTTGATAAAACAAGTGTCAGAGAAAACTATCAAGGTTCGATCCGATTGGAATCCAAAACCAAGTCCAGAAAATGAGTGCCCCACACATAGTAGAGAGTGCATCAGTTGAGTTGTGCATTCACAGAACTTGACCGATCGGGTTACAGACCAAATGTTATTTTCATTGGTCGGTCGAGTTTCTTCAAGACAAACTTGACCGATGGTTTGAAAATTGGGTTTGTCTTTTAGTCGATTGGTCGAGTTGCCTTTATTGAATCTCGATCGAATGTATTATACAGAAAATGTAGAAAAAGTGATTCCAACCGTTGGTGACTTGTTTGGATAAAAATAGATATGTTGCCTTGTACAAAAATGGCTATAATTTGACCCTAAGTGTTCCCCAACTCAAAGGGGCACCCCCTGCTATAAATAGGACCACTTGGAGTTCATTCCAGGGTTCTCATTCACCATATGCTCGGTCCTAGGCTAGTTGAGAGTGTTGCATCCCTTTGATCCCTTTTCTCTCTCTACTTTCGATTTAAATCTGTGAATATGAGTGATTTAGGATCTATTGTAAGAGATCTATCCCTTGTATCCATGTAAAGATCTCCACCTCTATCTTCCTACCCCCTTTCCTTATTGAAGAAAAGGCTTGAAGATCTTCTCCAAGTGAAGGAGAAGGAGTTGTTGTTCTTCAAGGTTGAAGAAAGCATGGTGATCCAGATCTCCGAGTGAAGGAGATAGGCAAGGCAAACATTCAAGAAGGATAGGTAATTCCTGGAAGGCTAAAGACTTGAAGGTAGAGTGGGTAAGTCCTTGTTGAAGGCTGAAGACTCCTTGCTCAAGTGGGTAAGTTCCTTCGATAGGTTGAAGATCCTTGCTTGAGGTATTAAGTCCTTGGATGAATGTGGTTTTTGTCTTGTAATCTTATGAATGAAGATAAGAGCATCAAGATTGCAAAGTCCTAGAGACTAACCACCTCAAGGTAGTATACTGACTCACTTCTAGTTTGAAGTATGGAACCACTCTAAACTACTTTGTCCAAGTGTATGCTATCTTTGTCTCTCATCCTTGATATGCGTGTTAGTTAGGACTTCAAATTGGTTGTATGCTTAAGCCTTTGAACTTAATATAATTTGAAGGTCTAATATGTTTTTTGAGATTTGTGATGCTCTATTCACCCCTCCCATCACTAGAGCCCTTAATCCAACATATTAGTCTTAGTTCAACTAGATACAAGCTAGAAAGGTTTTGTTAAAATGTTTTCCCTTGGGATTCGATCCTTAACTATGATGTGATACGATTTTTCTTCTTTCAAGTGGTATTATGACATGTTGTTTTGGTAAAAAGTTAGGGATTTCAAAGCTAGGTGAAATTTTTCTTATGTGATAAACACCACATCAGCATGCAAGGCTAGTGGTTGTTTGTGGATGCAGTCGTCATTCCTAAAACTCTATCAGGTCCTTGTATGGTGGGTCTGGTAATTATAATCTATGAACTAATTTCTTAAAATTAGGGTTTGCAAGTTTAGACATTTTAAGTGTTTCTATCTCATATTACTCTAGTAGAAAAAATACACACAAATTAGCATATTGGTTTAGTCAATATCAATGTAAGGGATAAAAGTAGTAGAGAGTCTATTTACTCAAGTTGTTTATTCTATTTATAATAAGAGCCAATTGTGTCTTGGCCCATTAGGGTTTGTATTGAGTTTGTATTCTTCTCCCTTTCCTTTATATAGGAAATGGGGTTTTCCCTTCTATTAATAAGAAAAAGTACACACAAAAGGGGAATTCCCCATCATATCATTTTTTCACATGGTATCAAAGCATGATTGTTGTGCTTCCCCCAACTCTAAGAGAGAGAGCATGGAAAGGAGAGAATCCTCCCCATGTTGGAGGCTGCTAAGGCTAGGTGTTTCTTGGTTGTCTGTAGGGATTTCCCATCCCTGCTACTTCTTGTAGTCATCTTCGTGATCTGTTTCCATCTTCAATAACAAAAACATCTTTTTTGAAGTTGTTGATACAAGATCTACAACGGCCTCCATACCTTCATCCATACTTCTTGCTAATGGAGCTTCCATATCTAACCTATTTTCCACATTCATCTACATTGTTGTCGATCTACTTTGTCATCATCTAATCTTTGCAGATCTACACCGTCATCGTCTACATCTCTACAAATCTACACCGCCTTTGCCATACATGCCAACATTGGTATCTAATCCCAAATATTGGGAAAAAGATCTCCTTTTTCGACTGATATTGGGGATATATCATCCCTATATTGCTAAGGTGGAGATCTAGAAGGATCCACCCTTTGCTATTGTTTAGGGGTTTTTCTATTATTTTTCTATGCTAACATAGTGTGTCACTTCTTGACACTGTGTGTAGGTGGTGTTCATCTTTATTCACAACTTTGTTTGCAAAATCTTCCCAATGACATGGCGTGTTCATTTTACTTTGACACGGAGTGTCAACTAAATGACATGGAATTGAGTTCTGCCCTGAGTCCTATGAACTAACACGACGTATCACCCCAAGAGATGGCATGTTGATGACTTCTTTCCAACAACGACTTCTATTGTTTCATCTACCGATGCGCAACATGGCATGTCCCTTCACCAACATGGCATGTCAACCGCTACTGATTCTACCTATTGTAATGCTACATTGCCCACAATGATTCTATCAATTTGTGGAGGTTTGTATACATGGAGAGTCCCTTCTTTATCCTTACCAACAACACTTGTCTTTTTTTCCTACAATTTCTAGCTTTCTTTTGTTCTTTAAAATCCCGCCCTTTCCAGTCCTACATACATGTTGACTACCTCCTCAATACTTGTACTACCCCTCATATACATATTATACCTAATCATATTCTATGATTTTTTTACCTATCCATTTATTTCTCTATCTATATCTATATCATCAGGTCATATTACAATTGACTCAAATTGTCAATTACCTCTTGCACATACTTGCCTACATAAACCTTGCATCTACCATTATTTTTTAATTTTCACCCCAACCACTCTCTTGACTCTTTTAGTGATTACATGAGGGGTGAGAATATAGGATGATGAGTAGAGAGAATAGATGAGATGGAGGAGAGGGTGAGAAAATGATGGTCCAAACCACAAAACTGGATAGGACTAGTTAGTTAGGTCTCGTCTGGTCCATTTTGAATTATGTCTTGTTTGCGGTCTAGCAATTTTAGAAATTTGGTCCATGGTCTGGTCTGGTCCAAAACCGGTTAGACCATGGTCCTTATCATGGACCGGTTTATATGTAAAATTCCTTTAAGTATGAATGTGTATTATGTCAAAAATATAAAGAAATCACATATTACAGCACTAGTAGTGTAATTGTTTGATATTGATACTAAACAATAGTTAGATGAAATTAAAATTATCAAAGTTTTACTATTAACCAATTTATGGAATGTTAAAAAGTTTTGATAATGGTCTGGTCGCAGTTCTGTCCTACTTTGAAATGGTATGGTCCTACTTGAAAATGGTTCAGTCAGCGCTCTATACTTTTACACAATTACGGTCCTCGGTCTGGTCTGGTTTTGAACCGATTCTTACCCCTATTTAGTTGTGCTATTATATGGATCTTCATGCTACTTTTGTTACTTTGTGGTGTTATTTTTGTTGCTATATCGATTTGTCTACTGCTATTATTGATCTTTTTACCTTATGAAGAGCGTAAGAAACTTATTCATCATCATCTCGAATTTTCCCTACTATATTTATGCTATTTGTTGATTTCTATTCTATCTGGCGATGTCGTCCTTGCTACATGTGCTATGATAAGCACATTTTTTATTGATTTGTGCTTGAATGCTATCTACCATATGTGCTCTATTTGCACATTGACTCTTTGTTAGTACTCTCACACATCAACCACTATTACTACTATGACCTAGCACTCTATCGAATGTGATGTATGCTAGTGTGATGTAGACTTTATGATAAAAGAAGATGATGAATATTTCTATTTGTGATTTTACACATACATGATGGAGTTCATCTACATTGGATCTTAGAGTCCTTTATTTGCTTTCTACTTCAGGCATCGATCTTCTATCTGACTATGTTGTCTACTTTCTTCTACTATGTGTCAACACTCTCTGGCATGTTTATGCCTTGTACATGTTGACTCTTTTCTTGTCCATGCTTTGTATGCACGTTGACTACTACTTCAACACTTTCTGGTCTACTTCATGAAGATATCATATGAGATGAAGAGCATGATGCCTATTTGTTGTTGTTTACTTCTGCTCTATATGCCACTTCATAGTGATCAAGAAGCTCCTTCTGCCTGTCAACCTACCTGCTTTGAGATTATCTACTTGAGGGGAATAGTAATATATTATAACATTGAGGGGAAGAGACATTCATGTATGGGCTAGGTGTATCTTTTATTATTTTGCTCTAATCTATTTGTTTGTTTGCAAGCTGACTTGGGATTCTCATAAGCTCTATCTTGAGGGGGAGTGTTAGAGTGTCTATTTACTTAAGTTGTTTAGTATGTTTGTAATGAGGGCCAATTGTTCCTTGACCCCTTAGGGTTAGTATAGAGTTTGAATGCTTCTCGCTTATCCTTTCTATAGGAAAGGGGGTTTCCCTTCTATCAATAAGAAAAACTACATAGAAAATAAGAATTCCCATCATATCATTTTTCTACATAAAGAATTAGACCCTGGAGTCAAGATTCCTTAAATAATAGTATAGGGTCGCTAGCATGTACATCCATATCCTAATTATGTGGTTTTTTAATTCAAAAAGTCTAAACTCTATAGAAAAGTTGTTTACTAGACATCTCTCTACTAGGTTGGCATATATGACACCTCTATTAATGAAGGCATATAACATGAATGTGATGGGTTTGGATTATTTTGGATGGTTTTACAGGTAGTTGAAGCAATTGGTGCTTTATAGTTAGGAACAACTTGTAGTGACACAATATTGTGCTCTAAGGATCGTATTGGCCATGAATTCATCTTGCAACAGTCGATATTAATAAAAAGATTCCCCAAAACTATCTTATTATATTTGTTCCAAAATGAAGTTTTTATCTTTTATGATCTTACACCAATTTCTATAAAATAAGGTATACAAAGAGGCATCATATCTTCAGTTCTTTAATGACATATAGAGCAAGCATTGTTGAAGGAATTGGGTTCACAATTTTCTTAGGATAAATGAGTTGCATTCCATAAGATAAAAGGTCATCACAAACACAAAGGTGTTACAGTTAAAACCTCTGGAGTTGAATGGCATTGTAAGTGGTTGTTAAATCTAGTAGATAAAATAAAACTAGGTTGTGGGATCCAAAAATGACAAGAAAACATAAATGTTCAAGTTAAATGAGGGTAGAATCCTCTTATAACATTAACATAAATGAACAATGGTGAGTAGTTGGAGGTGTTGTTGATATTGTAAATGGCATGAAAAGGAGACATCAACATCTATACTGGGGTAATACATAGGCTTGTTGTATGAATTCCATTTTTAACATACAGACAAAGTTGAGAATAATACAAACCATTATGATCATCAAAGGCTTTAGGTAGTGTCTAAATGTTAGATTACCTCTGGCACCACTATCCTCCTCACATAGATTGGATTCTTTTGTAGGGCATTTACTCTTAAGAGCATAGCCGGCTTCACATGTATAATAGTGAGAAATCAAAATATTTTTAAGTTCTAAGATATAAGTGACAAATTCATCCATGTTATAGGATGAATTGTGAAATTCTTTTCACACCAAATGTTCCAAAAGATATCAGTGACAAGTTATGACCAATTTTTCCTCCAACTATTATTAAGGCACTTGTTTGTTTTTACATAGAAGATGAATCACCCAGGTCATGGGTAAATGAGTGAGTGTGGACATGTTGTAGAAATGTTGCCAGAGATCTTTAGACAAGTGAAAAAAATGGTTGGCATCCTATAGATTCTTTCTACATAAAAGGCAAATGTTTGATCCAAGCTAGCCATCCAATGTCATATGGTACCTATGAAGAGTTCATGAAAGTGAGAAACCAAATATGAATAATGACTGGAGGAGAACATTTAATGTGCCAAAAATTAGTGTTATAAGCATAAATGGTCCCAAAGAAAAGAAGAATTTATATGTCTAAGCAACAAAAAAATGTTCTCCCATATACCACATCAAGTTGCGGTTTCCACTGGAAAGGGAAAGAACATTGGTGATGTTTAGGATGTCATCTTATGAAAAGTAATTATAAAGAAAATTTATTGATAGCTTCTATTGGATATCAATTTTTATGGTCCTGTTCAATCATTATATTCTTGAGACTGAGATGGACTTTTGTCATTTTTCGTATTTTCTATGCAACTCCAGGGGTCCATTAGTCCATTTGTAAGTTAATACGATTGTGAGTATCTTTAGTAATCGATATAGGATATTTAACAATAGTATAGAGATAGTTCAGTATGTATTTTATAGAAGGGAATGTAGTGGAGTGAGAAACTAATGACCATGGGTTTTTATTGTGATAATATTTTTGATATATATGATTGACGAGATGGTGGGGTGTCAAAGGCATAGAGACATAATGATCTTTAAAACATGCAATGAGAATGGAGCTTGATATTAATAATAACCCACCCGCCAAAATATTTTGGTATGCGCAATATATCCCAATTTACTAAATTAGTATGATTTTTCTCATTAGTGCCTCCCCAAAGAAAATTGTGTAAATGATATTCATTTGACTCCCAATAGAAGCAAAAGGTGGCATACAACTAATGAAGTATGAAGCCAAGTCTGTTAGCTCAGCACTAAGAAGAGAGAGTCTACCTACTTATTGGAAAATAACGGTCTCCACAAGGCAAGTCTTGCTTGTGTTTTCTCAATATTAGGATTCCACATTTTATTGTTTAGTTTGTATGCATGAAGAGGGATCCCAAGGTAATGCACAGGAAAGGCATCTTCATGACAACCCAATATATGTGATTGAATTTCGACATCTCTTCCCCCAAAAGCATGTGTTTTAATAGTAGAATCTTATAGAAGTTAATTTTAAGTCTGAGAGAAGTAAGCAAATTCCCAAGATACTGATAGCATTGATCAAATTCTGATCATCTAAATAGAGGAAGATAATATTGTCATTCATAAAATATATGATATTGTACTCATTAAAACCCATACTATGGTTATCATCATGAATCATGTTGTTGGTCATGACTTTTATCATGCCTGCAACTATAGAAGTAATAATAACAAATATGATAGGAAAAAAATAGATCATATGGGCTCAGTCCATATGTGGTACCAAAATAACCAAATTTTGAACCATTGATGAGGGAGAAAATGTGTGTGGATCTAATGCAACTCTGAGCATAATTAATCCATCGAGGAGGAAAGCCATAACCATAAAGACAATTATTGAAAATTTCCCATTAACACTATCAAAAGCTTTTTTTTCAAAACCAATTTATGTGTAAGAAGCGGTGTGTCTTTAGAGTGACGCAAGTGGATAGCCTCGGTGACTAGAATATATGCATCTTGACTACATTGTCATGCAATATAAGCATTGTGTTCCTTTCTAATGATGTGTTGGATATGTGGTTTGAGTTTGAAAATAAGGATCTTGACTATAACCTCGTATGATACATTGATAAAGATGATAGGCCTAAAGTGTATGATACAAACTAGGTTGTCAATAGTCTTAATGAGTGTATTGTGGGTTTTGATTGATGATAGTGATTTGTGATGTGTTTTCATCATTTTCATGTATGAATTTGAGGATGTTTCTGTTGGATTTTGTGGAGGAAACATGCGCGGCGGAAGCAATAAAATCCACGTACCCAAAATAGGATCTCGTCGACAACAACGTATTCGGAAATAGGTTTGCGGGATATACCTTATCGCGGAGCAAGTCCGGCGATGTCCCGTTGCACGACGGTGCAACACTGCTGACCTACACGGACGGAACTTCTCTCCCGTTCGCTGTCGTAGGTTGATCTGGTGGCGTTGCTTTGCGGTAGTGATGTACGCCGCTCGTGGCGCGTACAGGTAGTCGTCGACGTTCTCCGAACGCAGGCGTCAATGTGTCTGTGTCTCTACTTCGTCCACGCGGATGGACATAACTCCACGTCGCGCTTCTCAAGCCGGCGGGAAGGAGTCGAGTCTCTGCGGCGGCGGCGTGCTAGCGGCACGTTGCTCTCCTTTCTCTCCTAAGGATGATGACGGCTAGGGTTTACGTGCGTGAGCGTAAACTAAAAGTGTCTATCTATCTTATATAGATATCGGCCGTCAATCCTCCTTTAAACAGGATACGAAGGAAAATAGGGTTTCCTAAACCCATCGGTAAACAGAAACGTTGCGTTAATTAAAACGCTCGTAGATTAATTAGAATATTCCGGAATTCATTAATTAACCAAATAATCGCATTAATTGATTAATTAATATCCGACTCCATGCAATCGCTTGGGATGGCTCTACGGGCATACATATACCAACAGACTCCCACTTGCATTTAGAGCCAGTCACTCCAATATTATTCTAATCCATTACATAAACATTTTAGTAATCATTGTGATTCGGAGCAATTCCAATCAAATCCACAATTATACTCCTATTCCAATACATCCTATGCGTGTGACCCGGTAGGCTCCAAATTACGTTGGCAGTGATATCTATAATCATATTATGATTTCACAAGCAATGATTGGTATCTAGCAAGACTTCATTGCTACCCAAGTAATTGGAGAAGTTGAAGAACAACTTGACCTATCATTCATGACTGGTGTTACAGTGATTGTATAGTTCTTTTGTCGCTGATATCCGGATTGAACTCGAGTCATGGAATTGTTATCCTTTTCAACATTCAATCCATGTTCCTTGAACTAGAGCAGACTGTCTGAGATATATGTAAGCTCAATATCACATATTGACTCGCATCAGCATCACCATGCATTTCTCAGTCTCGCTTATCAAGTGGTCGGAATATCAAACTCCCGTAGGAAGGACAAATTCCATCTACATCACTCACAGTCATCCCCATGTGTCACAGTGCACCCAAGCACCATCTTTATGGAAATCCTTATTCAGGACCACGGTGGATGATGTCAAAGTACACCGAACGACATGTGATAAGTGTAGTGACGTCAGGTCTAAGAACCAAAATCACCACCATCATTATGAGATGTGACTCTAACTACCAATCATGGTATCCATGTGTCACTCTCAAGGTGGGTCTATCCGATACATTGTTCTCTAACAAGTATTTATGGATTTGGTTTGATATCTCCATATCATGGATAATGAGATTCTTCCATCAACCAACATACATTCTAATCTTATGTGTTATTGATGTCTATGGATATTTCCACAATAACAACCGATTAGGGACAAAACAAGAATACATACTCTTAACATACATATGATCTCACTGTTCAGGTCATCAACCCGAAGACATATGTCATTGAGTATATCATTCTATAGACATCTATAAGTTTTATGGTCATCTCACAATATAAAACACAAACATATAGATTGGAAACTTGCCTTTATTGATATGATCAATGTAGTATTACAAATCGTTTACATAGTATCCCATTACAATCATCGAATGATAGTCTCTATAGGCATACATACCAACAGATTCCCACTTGTACTTATACCCAATCACTCATGATTCTCAATCCAAGTGATCGAACATGTCTGTCATGATTCTGCTGTGAAAGTGCTTTTGTGAGCGGGTCAGCCACATTGCTTTCTGTAGGTACTCTGTAAATCTTCACATCTCCTCATTGTACAATCTCTTGTATGAGATGAAAATGCCGTAGAATATGTTTGGAACGTTGGTGCGATCTTGGTTCTTTATCTTGTGCAATTGCTCCATTGTTGTCGCAAAACAACTCAATTGTATCACCAGCGCTTGGAGCCATTCCAAGTTCAGAAATGAACTTCTTGATCCACACAGCTTCCTTTGCAGCATTAGATGCGGCAATATATTCGGCCTCCGTTGTAGAATCCGCAACCGTCTCTTGCTTGGAACTCTTCCAGCTCACAGCTCCGTTGTTCAGGCAAAACACAAATCCAGATTGAGATCTGTAGTCATCTTTGTCAGTTTGGAAGCTAGCATCGGTGTAACCCTTTACCACGAGCTCTTCCTCACCGCTGTATACCAAGAATTGATCCTTCGTCCTTCTCAAGTACTTTAGGATGTTGTTTACGGCTGTCCAGTGACATTCACCTGGATCTGACTGATACCAGCTCGTCATGCTCAAAGCATACGACATATCAGGACGAGTACATAATATTACGTACATGATAGATCCAATTGTTGATGCATATGGAATCTTACTCATATGTGCCCGTTCATCACATGAACTAGGACACTGGGCTTTAGAGATTGTAACCCCATGGGACATGGGCAAGTTACCTCTCTTAGAACCCTCCATGCTAAACCTCTTTAGCACCTTGTCAATGTATGTGCTCTGGATTAGGCCTAGAAGCCTTCTAGATCTATCTCTATAGATCTTGATCCCTAGTATATAGGATGCTTCGCCTAAATCCTTCATAGAGAAAGTCTTCCCTAGCCAACCTTTTACTGTCTGAAGAGTAGGGATGTCATTTCCCATCAATGTATGTCATCCACATACAATATGAGAAATACGATTGTGCTCCCACTAACCCTTTTGTAAACACAAGGTTCATCTTCATTTTGACTAAAGCCAAACTTTTTGACTACTTCATCAAAATGTAGATTCCAGCTCCGAGATGCTTGCTTCAATCCATAGATTGACCTTCGTAGCTTACATACTTTATTGGCTTCCTTTGGATCGATAAAACCCTCAGGTTGTGTCATGTACACATCCTCGAGTAAATTCCCATTAAGGAATGATGTTTTAACATCCATCTGCCAAATCTCATAGTCATGATAAGCTGCAATGGCAAGCATGATCCTGATGGATTTAACCATGGCAACTGGTGAGAAGGTCTCGTCATAATCAACACCTTGAATTTGACGGAATCCTTTCGCAACCAATCTACCTTTATAGGTTTGAACATTTCCATCCATGTCAGTCTTCTTCTTGAAGACCCACTTGCACCCTATGGGTCTTACCCCTTCGGGTGGATCCACCAAGGTCCATACCTTGTTGGTGTATATGGATTCCATCTCAAATCTCATGGCTTCGAGCCATTTCTCAGATTCTGGTCCCTTAGTAGCTTCTAGATAGGAAGTTGGCTCATCTGCTATGCCCAATTCGTAACTGTCTTGAGTCATGAGAAATCCAAATCTCTCAGGCTCAAGTCGTGTCCTACTAGACCTACGAGGTTCCTGTGTTACATTTGGAACTTGAAATTCCACAACAACTTGTGAGTCTTCATGTTCCTTATGTACCTTCTCAGGTTCTCTGCTTTCTTGTTGGTCTCGAACTTCTTCGAGCTCTACATTCCTCCCACTAATTCCTTTGGAAATAAATTCCTTTTCAAGAAATACAGCAGTCCTAGCAACAAACACTTTGTTGTCAGTTGGTGTGTAGAAGTAGTATCCCCGAGTTTCCTTGGGGTATCCAACAAAATAGCATTTTTCCGATTTGGGTCCAAGCTTTTCAGGAAATTGTTTCCTAACATAAGCTTCACATCCCCAAATCTTTAACATAGATAAATTGGGATGATTCCCATTCCATATCTCATATGGTGTCTTTTGAACCGATTTGGAAGGTACACGGTTAAGTGTAAACGCTGCAGTTTCAAGAGCATATCCCCATAACGATATTGGAAGTTCAGCTGAACTCATCATTGATCGTACCATGTCTAATAATGTACGATTCCTTATTTCTGACACACCATTATGTTGTGGTGTACCAGGTGGAGTCCATTGTGATACAATACCACAGTCTCTCAGAAGGTCCTCAAACTCTTGGCTTAAGTATTCGCCACCTCGATCTGAACGGAGTGCTTTAATACTCTTACCAAGTTGCGTCTCTACTTCATTCATGAAAGTCTTGAACATTTCAAGAGTTTCTGACTTGTGTTTCATAAGATATACATAGCCATACCTACTGAGGTCATCAGTGAAGGTAATGAAGTGTTGATAGCCTCCTCTAGCATTTGATCTAAAAGGTCCACATACATCAGTATGTATGAGCCCCAGCAGATCACTGGCTCTCTCACTGTGTCCAGTGAAAGGACTTTTGGTCGTCTTCCCTAATAAACATGCCTCACATGTCTCTAATGATTCCAAATCAAAAGAGTCTAGATAACCATCCTTATGGAATCTAGATATGCGCTTCTCGTTTATGTGCCCAAGACGACAATGCCATAAGAATGTTTTGTTTGAGTTGTCAAGTTTTAACCTTTTAGTATTTACGTTGTATAAGCTAGTCTCAAGTTCTAACAAGTAGATACCATAAGACATAGGGGCATTTCCATAAAAGATCTCATCTTTAGATATAGAAATAATTCCATTCTTAATATGAAATTCAAATCCACTCTTGTCCATACAAGATACAGAAATAATATTTCTATTAATGGCAGGTGCATAATAGCAATTCTCTAATTCTATTACAAGCCCCATAGGCAAAGATAAACTAATAAATCCAACTGTGGTGGCAGCAACTCTTGCTCCATTAGCAACCCGCATCTCGACTTGGCCCTTTCGTAAAGGCTTACTTCTTATCAGATCCTGCATATTAGAACATATGTGAGATCCACATCCGGTATCCAGTACCCATGATGAAGAAGTATTTAAGTTTATCTCAATAACGTATATACCTGAAGTGGAGATCTCTATCCCCTGCTTCTTCTTCCTCAGTTCCTCCAGGTAGAGAGGACAGTTTCTTTTCCAATGTCCAAGCTGGTGACAATGGTGACAACTGCCTTCTTTGGAGATCCCACCTTTAGCTTTGAGCGTGGATGACTTTGGCTTCTGCCCGGCTTTAGAACCTTTCTTAGCCTTGCTTTTGCCTTTTGACTTTCCCTTTTCCTTTTTGATCACCATCACAAACTTGGGCTTGTCTTTCTTCATATGTGCTTCAGCTGTCCTCAACATGCCTAACAATTCTGACAACGGCTTGTCAAAATTGTTCATGTTGTAGTTCATGACAAAATGATTATATGATTCAGGCAACGATTGTAGAATCACATCAGTGGCCAACTCTTGACCTAGGGGAAATCCCAGCTTGGATAGGCTTTCCACGTACCCAATCAAGGTGAGTATATGGGTGCCAACTGAGTCTCCCTCTTTCATCTTGCTTTTGAACAAAGACTTTGAGACATCATATCTCTCCTATCTTGCTTGATGCTGATACATGTTCTTAAGATGTGTTACCATCTCCATGACATTCATGTTCTCATGTTGCTCTTACAACTCATAGTTCATTGAGCACAACATCAGGCACTTGACATCCACGGCATCATCAAGGTGCTTCTTGTAAGCATCCTTTTCAGCCTTGGGCGCATTTACGGCGGGCTCCTCTGGCTCTGGTGTTTCAAGGACATAGAGCTTACGCTCATGTGTGAGAACAATTCTCAGCATCCTAAACCAGTTTTGAAAGTTGGTTCCGGTAAGTTTGTCCTTCTCAAGGACCGATCGTAACGTAAAAGTGTGAGTGTTGGTTGCCATTTGATTGCTACAAAAGAAAATTTTGCATTTAGTCCAAAACATTTTGACTTGTAAAGATTTGATAAACGAGATTAATTAGGCCTTTAATTAATTACGCTCCCACTATTTTATTCAAATTGATATCCCTCACTATCAGCTCAGAAGATTGCAACGCACAACCTTCTAGTGAGCCAAGACCCAAAATAATTGCATCAATGCCCAGCCAACGCCGGCGTCAAAGACCAAATACTAAGGTAGGCAACTTTTGCCAATTGCATCATATGCAACTCTTGGATAGATGATCATGCACAACTCCTTGCCATGATGCATCTGTGTGCCTCTAGGTACTTGATCCTATCAAGGTTCCCTAGTTAAGTCCAACCCATAAGCCAAAACGATGAGTGTGCACCCTGCGGAGGCAGACCCACACACCCACCATCACACTTCCACGAGATAGACAGTGTACCACGCGGAGGCGTGCCCACACATAGTCGATCAAGCTTTTCATGTGTGTTTCTTTATGGAAGGCAACTAAAACTTAATATTATAAATTGAGGGTTTTTATAAATGCATATACATATCCAAACACCACATACTTATAGTACGTATCATATACTACTATATCCACAACCACAAACGATAGACATGCAGTCACAAACACAAATACATCAGTTATGGCCATACTATTGTAATCCTTTAGAGCAACAAAGGATTACGGTCCACCTATGGTCTTATGCATCTCATGCAACACCTGTGAATCAACCTGTAAGCACGTAATGATCAACATTACAATGAACAACTTCATGGATGCTTCGTGAGGTTGGAACTTCAAGTTGCTTCTTGGAATTGGATCTTCTTATTGCTTCTCCACGGACGCTCCTTGGAGTTGGATCTTCAGGTTGCTTCTTGGAATTAGATCTTCATGGTGCTTCTCCATAGACACTCCTTGGAGTTGGATCTTCAAGTGGCCTCCTTACATCAAGTTTACAAAAACTAAAACTAATTCTATCTCTTTTACATCATATGAGTACAAATATAAAAGGAAAGAATTAATTACACTTTGAAATAAGAGATGAGGCTCGGCATGCAAGCCGAATACTTTATACAAAGCATCCATATGTAACCATTATACATCCATAGAATTCACAAACAAACGTATCCACAAGATCGACATCCACATCCATTCACAACATTCACAAAAGGAGATACTAGGCCATAACCGTGTATGCACTCATGACATAAAATAGATTTTAAAGGCGATGTGTATTCTATCATAGATATATCTACATATACGTATATACATATTAAAATTGCAGTACTTTTAATGCAGGACATTCCCCATTAAATGATTTTTGACTCCCACGCAGACTATGCGGGGTACACAGGGGCAGCGCCCCTGTGGGGCAGAGCCCCTGAAAGGTCTACGGAATTTTACTTCCGTACACTTAGGAAAATCACTATTTTCCATAGTCGACCCCGTCCAAAACGTCAAAAACAATAGCCTGCGGCGTATGTGGAATTAGGTTTAGATTTGCACATTATCAGGTTTAATTCGCATCGTATGCAACATAAAAATAGTAAACAGCGATTCGATCATATCGAAACGAATACAAATACGCCGTAGATCGACGTTGCTCTGATACCACTGTTGGGTTTTGTGGAGGAAACATGCGCGGCGGAAGCAATAAAATCCACGTACCCAAAATAGGATCTCGTCGACAACAACGTATTCGGAAATAGGTTTGCGGGATATACCTTATCGCGGAGCAAGTCCGGCGATGTCCCGTTGCACGACGGTGCAACACTGCTGACCTACACGGACGGAACTTCTCTCCCGTTCGCTGTCGCAGGTTGATCTGGTGGCGTTGCTTTGTGGTAGTGATGTACGCCGCTCGTGGCGCGTACAAGTAGTCGTCGACGTTCTCCGAACGCAGGCGTCAATGCGTCTGCGTCTCTACTTCGTCCACGCGGATGGACGGAACTCCACGTCGCGCTTCTCAAGTTGGCGGGAAGGAGTCGTGTCTCTGCGGCGGCGGCGGCGTGCTAGCGGCGCGTTGTTCTCCTTTCTCTCCTAAGGATGATGACGGCTAGGGTTTACGTGCGTGAGCGTAAACTAAAAGTGTCTATCTATCTTATATAGATATCGGCCGTCAATCCTCCTTTAAACAGGATACGAAGGAAAATAGGGTTTCCTAAACCCATCGGTAAACAGAAACGTTGCGTTAATTAAAACGCTCGTGGATTAATTAGAATATTCCGAAATTCATTAATTAACCAAATAATCGCATTAATTGATTAATTAATATCAGACTCCATGCAATCGCTTGGGATGGCTCTACGGGCATACATATACCAACAGTTTCTATGTTAAAAAGATAAACTAAAACCACTAGGCTTTCTTAGAACTGAGGTTGTGAGCAACAATGAAGATTTACTCATACATGAATTGGTCAGACAAACGTGGTAGGTGATTTTCTTGTGGCATGCTTTGTCCAAATCAAGTGTACACAAGTTAGAGCAATTACACTATCCTTAAGTGATTGATGTTAATGATACTATTATGTCTATTCGTTTCCATATGCCCATTGATCAAGAGATTAACATCACCTGTCACAAATTTTATGAAAAAGTAATATACTCGATTTTACATCTCTATTGTGGTAGAAGTTCACGGTCCAAAATTTTTAAGATTCAGCTTTGGTCCAAAAATTGTCATATTTTACACATGATAGCAAAGGTAATGGACGAAACTGAGGTAAAAACGGTTCGGATTGTCTCAATATGTTTATGGAAGTTGGCAAAGTTCTCATACCAAATAATTTTGCAACTGAATTACATTTGGGTTTATAGTATAGCTAGGTGAATCATCGTGATCTTCGGATTGTCTCAATATGTTTATGGAAGTTGGCAAAGTTCTCATACCAAATAATTTTGCAACTGAATTACATTTGGGTTTATAGTATAGCTAGGTGAATCATCGTGATCTTGCATGTCTATACTATATAGGAAACCCCGTGGAGGGGGCTGAATGTAATTTTTTTTATTATTTTTTGAAATTATGTATTAGTCCATGTGCGTATGAGAAGTCCTATTAATATATGTATTATACATATCTTTTTATTTTTATAAATTAAATCTATAAATTTTTTATTGTAGTCTACTAAGGCACCCGTGCATAGCACGGGTTTATACCTAGTTATTATATGTGGCAATGCTTGGTACAAACCTCCATGCACAATGCACACCTCGGATCTAAACTATATAGGAAAGCCTGTGGAGGGGGCTGAATGTAATTTTTTTTATTATTTTTTAAAATTACATATTAGTCTGTGTATGAAAAGTCCTATTAATATATGTATTGATATCTGTTTATTTTTATAAGTTAAATCTATAAATTTTTTATTATAGTCTACTAAGACACCCGTGCATAGCACGGGTTTATGCCCAGTGTATATTGGGATGGGGTCATATTTGATCTAGAAAAACATTCAGTCCAAAAACATCCAAAACTTTTGAATATTTACCCCCCGCAGTCTGCAATCTGTCTTATTAATGATAGGGGACGATGCTCCCTGCAGCAAAAGAGCAAGCCAGCGGGCAACCAAGGCCAAAGTTTCAAACTTAACATGATAGGTTTTTAGTTCATTGTTTTAAGCACCATCTCATTGGAAGATTTAAAGTACTTCCTGCAGCAAAAGCACAGTACGTGGGCGTCATGCCTTCAATTGTGCTTTAAGATGATATAAGCAGCTAGCACTTGGGAATTGCCACATGTTTTGTTTGGCAAAGCAGCGGCAATCTAATAGAAAGATTACCAACCGCTTTATTTTGCTTTGCTTTTAACATTTAAGAGCGTCTACCGAGATCCTTTTTTCATCAGGCCAAAACCATACGATCTTTGATCTCACAAACAAAGCATTGGCAAGGTCAAACACATAGACAAACGCTGCAATAATGTCACAACCTAGTGCTAGCAACACCAGCATCAAAGACAAAAAAAGGCACAGTCAAAGTACAGCAGCCATATATTACTAATCTGCATTAACTAATCTAGCTCAACATGCCTACAAATACAGCACAGCCAAACATACTGGCACAAAATTTAGGCAACAAACATTATAAATACAAGATGCACAAGCCATTCCCATGGGCCAGATTACGTGCCCAGTTGTCAAAGCGAAAACAAGCACCGGCCACACTCATAGACAGAACACATGGGGACGAACACAATAGAAACTCAAGCACGTCTCACCACGGCTCTACACAGACTAAAACACGGCAATCGGGAACAACTTATTCATTAGAGACTAACCAATACATCTACAACAACTACTCTTACTGACTAACTACCAGGTTAGAAATAGCCAATGGAGGAGTGAACAAAGGATCACCAGCGAGCTTGCAGTTGTCATGTTCAGCAGTTAGCGAATTAGGCAATGAGAAGCGGAAGCAGACTGGAGAATTTTCCTCAGCGTCAGTCCCACTGCTGCTGCTGCCACCACTATGCGAGGAATCCTGCCTGGGAGATCTTCTCGACCTTTTCTTGTGCGATGTCCACTTCAATCTGCCAAGATGATGTCGGGAGGACTTGGTGATTTTGGGCGTAGTTTGCTTCACATGATATAGATCCCGGACGCTGGGTTCTGACTGGAAGGAAGAGCTGGGACCGTTAGATTCTAAGCAACCAGCTAGGCGTTGAGGCGCATTCTGCTGGGACAAAACCGGACGTCCAGGTTCAGCACAGTGGTCGTTCCCTAGTCTTTCAGGCTCACAAAGTCGTCTTGCAAGTTCAGGTCTCCCCTTCAGAGGATGCCATCTGTTGCAAGCCCATTCTTTAGAAAACCTCAAATCACTACAACTGAAAGTAGCGCTCTTGTTTTCACCTGCAGTAATAATACACAATTCTATTAAAGCTTGAAAGGTCCAAAAAACAAGAAAAATAGACTAACTGAATCTTGGTTTCATCACTGACCTGGAAAATAGACACACAATTTTTGTTCATCAGATTCAGACATTATCACAATTCCTTCCCACCAGCCATCATGCCACCTAGCGTCAACAATTGACCCAACTGTGAAGCTTGGCAAAGCCCCGAGTGCATGTGGTGGAAGTGGTCGAACCATTGACCTTCCCCTTATACGGATACCCAGACTGTCAGGAACTGAGACACGGGATAGTGGAAGCCATTCCTACATAAGAGGATAAAAGAAAAATTATATTCCAAAATAAGGTAACAGAGGAAGAGATGTTCGATTATTGTCAAGCAATATAAGACCAAAAAATTGCTCAGAAATTACCTCTAATGAACCAGATCCATCAGCATCCAGAAGATCCTGGTAACGAACTTTGATCTTGTCGAAATGCTTCTTGATAATAGTGCATTGGAACCAACATCCTCGAATGCCACTGTCTTGGGAGAGCACTTCCACATTAGAACCGACACAGTATTGCTGTTGAAGTTTCTGCTTGAAAGCTTCCTTCCCTGGAAGACAGGGAGCTAAACAACTGTCTGTACCCTTTTTGGTGTCACTCAGGCCTTCATCCAGCCGTCTCAATTTATTCCCTTTGTAGGTTAAAATCTCTTCAGGAGATCTATTTAAATCGGGCTTTCTTTTAAGTGTACAACCAGAGTTCCCACCATCAGTGACACCAAGCTCAACCGGGTCTGATTTGTTCACAGATGAGACCTTCAAACGAATCTTTATGGAGGTCTTGTACATATATTTCAGGAATTCCTGGTTCCAGTAACCTTCAACTTGGGTAATCTCAATTGGTTTCACATCATCATTGTCAATTTCTCTTCTGCACAGGTATGGTTCCCAGGTAGTGCTTTTTGCTTGGGTAAGATACCTTTTAAAATGTTGAGCACTGAGCACGGCTGTCAAACCATCTATGCATTCAACACTTAGGTCTTGAAGACAAGGAGTAAAGAAAACCTCTCGGTCATCCGTATCAAGAGGCAAAGGTATACCAACCTCGTCAACTTTGTGAAACCAGCGTACAGAAGTCATATTACAACCCCTGTCTTCATAAAGATCTTCAATGTATGCAACAAGCCTCTGGTGATCTTCACCCATAACTACTACAAAATCATGAACCTGCATAACAGAATATGGAAACGGGTATATTACGAACCGAGGAAAAGAGACAAATAAGACACAGTTATAGCCAATTATGCAAGAAGTTCTTACAGATATTGTAATGCCATTTCTGCAGAATGAGCGATAATGCTTTTTCCGTTTCCTGCATATCCAGGCAGAACCTACCCACGAAAAGGTTTTAGAACTGTAGTGCATTTTCCCAGAAGAAACTCCCTGGATGAACATAAATTAAATATAAGTTCACTATCAATTATTCAAGAACTTAAGATACACGAAAAATGAGAAGAAAATTATTACAGCCTACCTTAGAACCTGCATCATTTGGCAAGAAAGCATCATCTTCGTCTGAAGTCCTAGCAACCACAGGGGAAGAATTGCATGTGCCATCTAAATTAAGAAAAGGAATTATTTGAAATTATTTGAAATTACTTAAAAGCAATTGACACTATCGGACAAAACTCAAGAAATCATGACAACAAAATAATGGAAGTCCACAGTTATCCTAACGGGACAGAGACCTGGATATGCAAGCAGATGGTCAATAGATAACATATTCACACCATATTTTAATCCTTTTTAGTAACAAACACTTACAAAGTTCTGACCGTAACTAAAATTAGTTTATAACAGGGAGGGAGGTAAGAAATGAGTAAAAACCATTTTTCAATTGGTTATAAGACATAAAATCGTTTCAATTTATGTTAGAATGGCACATAAAGATGCATGCATGCACACTGGGACTAATTGGACTAGGGGAGAAAATGGAAAAGGGATACACATTTCGTCTATCTATATTTTATACAGCAGAATCCAACAATAAAAAGCCAGATTGAATCTGCATTCCTCAAGAGAAAACACGAACAAGCCATACATGTTTATCCTAACAAAAATAGATGGCACAAGGTGCTACGTAAAACTGAAGCACCAACAAGACATATACCATAGTAGGCAGGTAGGAGCACAAGGAAATTGTATGGAATTGTTATAGGCTAAGTTTGCTGGTTGCTGGGATTGACCACAGACTGCAGTTTTTAAATACAACACTAATGTTGACTAATCCGGGACAGATTTGTTGAGAACGGTATACATGATAATGGTTTCAAATCTGTTCTGTAAATTTTCTATTCTGACATCCAATATCAGACGGAAAAGCTATACTATGTTATGTTTCAGCCTAACCTATAGTCAGAAATATGTATTAACGGTGATCATAGCCGTTGCACTTTATTCACTAAAGAGCTAGCCCAATTGGTAAAGCATGAACTAGTTGTACTGCGGGCCACAAGAAGGGTATATAGCAACAACTGCCTTCTTACTGCCCTGTGATGCAAGGACCATACCATTCCAGACTGATGATAACAAATACGGAAAAGAGAAACCAGTTGCTGGATGGCTTGGGGTGGAACCGTGGAAACATTTCAAACTTAAGACATATTCAAAAAGTCGTCGAGAGGTTCCCCTGAAAATTACACACACAAACAGAGAGAGAGAGAGAGAGAGGAGCTGGCATTTAGATAAGAAGATGGGCAGGCAGTCATGAAAAGCTGAAATGCATTCTGCATATGCATTTTTCAGCAGAAAAGGCAGGAAATATCAATCGTTTGAATGTTAGCGGAATTTTAATTGAACTAATCTGACTGGATCTGGTTCTGACGACGCAAAGATATGAAACATAAAAGCAAACCTGACGAGGCAAAGTAGAGACCCGGTAAAAAGTTTACCGAGAGAAACGTGAGACAAGAGCTTTGTTTGGCAAATCGGGAGCGACGCAACACGGCGTCAAGGGAAACCCAGGGCAATTCCAAGCAGTCCATCTGCCGCGGTACCCAGAATCGGTGAAATCGGCCGCGAGGTATCATGTTGAGTAAAACGTCGAGTGGTCGGCCGGCTAATAAAACATCCTTTGGCCGCTGTGATGTTGTATTTTCTTGTTAGAGCGACCAGCCGTCTCTGGTATTGTTTGACAGGGCGTTTGACCTCGCCAGCGTTATGGTGAGGCGAAATCTATCAGCGTATGATTTCTTTCACAGTGAAAAGCCAGGCAACAACGGACTCAACAACTGCCCGGTTGCCGGGAAACGCTTTGCCGAACTCGAGACATGAAATCAACACGGGAGCAACCCAAAGTTAAGACACAGGCAAAAGGCGCTAAAGCTTTGCCGAACGGATGCCTTTTCTAGCGATTATCAGCAGTTGTATTCTCGTCATCATCACAGCCGCGACGAAGCCGTAGAACGGCAAAAAATACGTAACAGCTGAAAGAGGTGGAACATGGATCGATTTGTTAGCCTGAGACAAAAGAGGAAGAAGGGATACCGCAAGATCCCACCTTGGGGCTTGGGTGTGCCAAGTTGAGATCAAAGGGCAGTGCAGAAGGAAACTAGGTTTAAGTAAAAAATACAATTTTGTTTCTGGGATATGCAACAACAGCAACTGCATCAGAAACATGTTACCAAACGGAGGCGTTATTGACGGTGTTCAAAGTTCAGATTTGATTTCAGGTTTGCAGCGTATGGATACACCAACTTTAATTCTTCTCGTTGTTCAGGGAGAAATCTACTCAGGCCAAGATGATAGATCAAAAAACATAGTGACAAGAAGGAATACGGGCAGCATAAAGAATTCAGAGAATACTCTTTCAGCGCATCCCATAAGTTTGCTCTTTTCAATAGATGGTGAGCATATTTCCATATGAACTAAACACTGGCAACTATGGGCATAAGGGTTTGAATATCTGACCGAGGTAATAATCTAAAAAGAATGCTCCTCTGTAGGCGATGGAAGAAAAGCTCAGACCTTTTCTTCGGAACCACGCATAATCAGGGAAGCCGTATCCAATCTACCAACACAGGAGCAGATCCAGAGACTCTGTGAGAGAGGCGCGTAAAGGGAGGACAAGCAGGTAGGAAAGAAAGGATATGTAACAGATCTAGAAAGGAGCCACCAGGGAGAAGGGAAATCGTACCTGTAACAAAGTAGGAGAGCCAATCAACGACATCCCGCCGAGATCTGAGCCTGACGGGGGCCGACGGCCCGGAGGACGTCGAGCAGGATTGGTATACGGGAAGTAGGCCACGAAATCGAGGCGTGACGTCGTAAGACATGTGCCGGGCGCTCTTCTCCCGGCCCACTACAGCCAGATCAGAACCGCCCACGGCGTCTTTGAGGAAGTAATGCACGATTCGTCTGCCCCGGTCGCCGGAGATGGGGACCTCCTCCCACCGGGCATAGGATTTCGCAGCGGGTGTCGCCGCTTCGAATTCTACACCTGCCGCATCGCAGCGCGCCATAGAAGGCCAAACCCTAGCCCTGGAGCGATAAGGATTGCAGAAGGGTGGGGAGGGGGAGCGCAGGAGAGGAAGAGGATGAAAGATGGCTGGCGAAGATGGGTGGGAAGAATGATGATGGTATGGGGTCAAAGAGAAGGTGGAAATATGTCCGTCTTCCACTTTATTTTTCGTTTTATATTAAAAACCCACAGCGCAAGATGCAACAGATCTGACCGCGTGCGGATAACCGGCGCGATTTTGACCGCCAAATTTGGATTTTGTTCTTTGAATGAGGTGAAAGCTTTTTTTCCTATTTTTGCTATCTCCAACTGAATTGGAACTTGGAAGTTTTAAGTATGTTCTAATTTCGTACTTACATGTTTATACTATCAGCTTTCATTGTACGGAAAGAAAACGGCAAATGTAATGACGAACAAAGAAAATCACATAAACATAGAGCTTGGTTTAAGAAGATTATGTGGCTATATGAGACATAATTAATTATGTATATGGGATTCGTATGATGGAGTAACACCTTAAGTGTATATGTGACATTTAATTTGGAACTTTTACTTCATTACGAACGCTTCTTTTAGACTGCAGTCTACACATAGTAGGCTAGGAAGAAAAATTGAGAAGAATCACGAACAAAAGTAGTACACATACATAAACAAAAATAAAATATTAAACAAATTCATTTTTCAATATATTTACCCATTGAACAATAAATAATTACATATACACATACAACATTTATAACATGATCTTTTAAACAATAAATCCACATATGTACATTTGCTTGACACAAAAGCTCCCCATCATTTATTAATCATCAACAAATTCATATAACAACAACACGTACAATCATAAAATTGAACCTGTAAGCACAAATGTGATGATTATGCATCAAGTAAAATCAAAATATATTTAATTAATATGACTTGATAGTAATATATATACAAACGTATTTATGAAGATTATCTTTATTAATAATAGAGAACGTATATTTTAAACTCATTAACATGCATTTGCCACCATCAGAGTAATTGTTTTAAGGTCTTATGATCTCCTATGAAAGAGTTAGATCATATGCACATTATGATCTTCTACCAAAGACTTAGATCACTTTCACACATTGTACTACCAAAGAGTTTCGTGTGTTTATTTTATGGATCATGCATCATATTTTATGTGTTCAAAACTATATATGCTAATAACGAAGAACGATAACATACAATAACACTTTTTTCAACTAATATCAATGTCAAATTTTTGGTACACATATAATACGTTCATAGCATATAGTAGGCTAATTAAGAAATAAAGTGTACCTTCGATAACCTAATCATCACGTTCCTAAGTCAATTCAAGCCCTGGTCAACCCTGATCGAGACAAGCTTACACATGTTATCTCCAGGTTCTCGTCATTGACCCTGGTCTTGTCTATTTTAGGGTTAAGCTTAGTTCATTCAGTTGTCATCATTATTATTTGTCTTATTAACTTAGATCTAGATTACTAAACTTAGATTCTATATTATCATGGATAATTTGATCATTATGTCTCAATTTGCTATTCCTTATATACATGTGCATTAACCCAAATTAGTATGAAAATTAAGATAGAGTTGCAACCTCATTTAGAATCATAGACATGCTATCATGAATTAGGAGTAAGTGGTTGGATATAGACACTAAAATTAAAGCATTATGGTTATTTTGTTATTCATTGACCCTATTAATTATAACCATATAATAATTATGGTTGAAATCTCTAATTAAGGTACACCAATCATATTACATTATTTTACAATCAAAAGAGCATTATCTCATATGTTAGATGCATTGTCGATACCATTTTGGAGTTAATGATGCATTTTCATAATATTTGTACAATATTTATTATTTTTCAATATGGGATTAGAATATACATATTGCATCGTGTAATGACTCAATTTCAACTTAGCCATCTAGTTAGAGTTTACTTGGATGATTACATATTTAATCAAGATGATCATTGTTCAATCTTTATTAATAACGATAAGTCTGATTATGATGTTTTAGACCTAATAAGAAACTCTACACATGCTTTTATTTTGAATAATTAGGAATTTATAAGTGAAAACCCTAATCGGCTGAAATTGAGATTTTGATAGTTTATGAATACAAAATTTGATGAATATATTTGTGTATTAAATGATTTTTAGCATTTAATCTATAGCTCTATTGTCTTTGAAATTTGGATATAGTGTGGATAACTCAAATATATGTGTTTCTTACGAATTCCAAAAATTTTAAATGTTGTTTAGGTCAATTGGTTGGTCGAGTTCCATCCAAAACTAACTCAATCGAGCATAGGGATGAGCATCATGTCGGGTCACCCCAGGTTTTGGCAAGCCCATGCCCAAACCCATATTTTTAACTAGGTTTTGGGCCAAGTTTAGGCCGAGTAAAGTTTGAAAAACTTGGTCCATACCCAGCCCACATAATACAACTGGGGTTCGAGTCAGATTTGGGTCGGCCCAGATAACATAGTAAATGAAGATATTTTAAACATATTTATCGAACAAAATATTGACATAGTTTTTGAAATGTGTTCCACTATGTACATGTAATCTATATGTATCATTAAATAAATTAATACACTTACAAATCGTTATATAAATTCAATAGATGAAACACATAGAATATAGACCATACACGTTTAAAATCACAATCATAGCCCATTTATGTATGTGAACGAGATTTTTACATTTAACATTGAATAGAAGATGCACATTTGTGTTTCAATTAATGGTCTAGTAATGTCCCAATTAAGGTGATTTGTGAAACACATGTAAGTAGTATAAATCCAATCTTTTAGATTTCATTTGTATAAATGATAATGAAAATGTTACAAACAAATTGAATGTGCAAGTCCTATATTTACTCTAGTGCATTGCAATTATAGTATAATTAATATGACTAACTAAATACATATTAATCAAATGTAATTTTGAAAGTTTGTAGTCAAATGAATCATACCAAAGATACATATCATACACAAACATGTGATGTGTGTGTTTATGCTTTGATATTTATTTATATCTATTGAAACTGAATGAAATAAGTATATGTTGTATAACAAACATGAAATGAGCATGAAGACTAACTAAACACACACACACACACACACACACACACACACACACACACACACACACACACACATATATATATATATATATATATATATATATATATATATATATATGTGTGTGTGTGTGTGTGTGTGTGTGTGTGTGTGTGTGTGTGTGTGTGTGTGTGTGTGTTTGTGCGTGTGTGTGTGTGTGTGTGCGCGCGCGCTAATATTGTTGTGGGTCCTAAGGCATACCAAAGATACATATCATACACAAACATGTGATGTGTGTGTTTATGCTTTGATATTTATTTATATCTATTGAAACTGAATGAAATAAGTATATGTTGTATAACAAATATGAAATGAGCATGAAGACTAACTAAACACACACACACACACACACACACACATATATATATATATATATATATATATATATATATATATATATATATATATATATGTGTGTGTGTGTGTGTGTGTGTGTGTGTGTGTGTGTGTGTGTGTTTGTGTGTGTGTGTGTGTGTGCGCGCGCGCTAATGTTGTTGTGGGTCCTAAGGCCTATCTAAATATTTACTAAAATATAAGAGATGAAGTGAAACGATGAGAAGTGTATCAGGATTGAAATAATTGTATTGATTTGCAATTGAGAAACCCTAGCTAGGGTAAATACTTGAGAATGGGATTATATATGAAGTTGACAGCCCATTGGTGATGAATCATTTGTAATGATTAGAGAATGCGGTAGAAATATGTATGTTCCAAATTGTGGAATATTGTGTTTCTTGCTATAATGATATTGTTGTCTTTTGTGTTAACGAAGTATGCTTTATTTCATTGTAGTTTCGTGAGAATACACATACATGATAAATGATGATTTCAATTCTCTTAATGATGAATAAGAGGATTAAATAATAAGTGAAATGATGAGACATCTAGTTAGATTCCATGAACACCATGAGTTTCCCCAGAGCCCATACTAGGGAAATGAAATGAATATCTTTGTAGAAATTAGAGAATTATGAGAAAGATTTCTAGAGTGTAGGTCGAGAACTTAATGGTTAGATTGCAGGATTCAGGATTGATCATCTATGTAATTCTAACACTAGATACTCTACTGTGGAAATCTATGTCTGTGAGCAATAGACTGTGATGAAACTGAATTGTGAAACATGAGAACTTTCTGATATGTGATATTTTGTTTTATTTGCTCCTATCTTGTGTACCCAAGATAAGGACATGAGCCTCTTTTGGCAACCATGTGGTAGACTAGGGCTTGTTGTTAGGTTTTGTAGGGTGACTAGCTAAACCCTAAGATAATTATGGCTAGTCGTTGACATGAGAAAAATGGGTGGTGACTTCTACTTGGTGAAGTATGAGCCAAGTAGTTTTGAGCAAATGAATAAAAGATGACTAGCCGTGTAGAATATAAGTTGAATGTTTGTTACATTTCTTTTATTGTCAGTGGATAAATCTACTAGTAATATGTTTCTTTTATAAATATAATATGTTGTCATATTAATATATGCCTGGTATGGAATCTAGTCTTAAACTTTGACAACTGGTTTATGCTAGGGTTTAATATCCACTCCTTTTATAATTTTAGACATTTTTGTCATTGAATAGTTGTGTTTGTTAGTACATGTCTTTTGTGGACTTTAGCTTCAAACTACATCATATATCCTGGTCTGGCTAAAGGGATGACACAAAGATGATGTTATTATTATATCTTTATTCTAAATGTTTAGATCTTGACTAGTTATCTCTTCAATAGGATTTTAACTCTAAAATATTTGGTAATTGCTAATTTGTTCATAAATATGCTATAAATGATGGACAAAATGTTTGGATTGGAATAAATGAAACCCTTTATAGTTAATTAGATTATTGTCATAACTAGATTTGACTAAATTCTAGAATTATGTATTAGACTTTTCAATATCTATGAGTTTTTTAGGTTCAATATATTTAATATGATGTTGATTCATGTACTTAGGTCGACTGGGATGTATCCATTCATTGGGGATCTATATGAGTCTCATGAGATTGTTTCAAATGTTTTTCGATATAATGTCTTTCAACAAAGAGATCGAGATCAAGAAGATGTAAGTAGAATAATCTAGTTTAGAATATCATTGTGTTCTCTCTTTACCGGGATGGGTTCTGATTTAAATTTTTTTATTTCATATACATGTAATTTATTGTAAATCAAAGTACATGTAAGTAACATGACCTATTTTCAACTTAATGGTGTTGAATGAGATTTAGTAATAATTGAGCATGTGGATGTTTTGACGTGGATTTTTTTTTCTTTGGTTTTTTGGAGAAAGGAGAAAATACATGTATTTCTTAAATATTTTGTTAGTCATGTTTCTCGAGAATAAGGTATTTTGTCAATTAGTATGAGTTTAGGCTTAGGGTTTATATCTAATGGTTGGCATTTCTGCTAATCAAAAGAGGGGCACCAATAGTGTGGTATCAAAGCTTACGTTAGATGACTCTAAATGGACAATTGTATCTACGGTTAAATGAAAATGTTGATGTTGAACATAACCTAAATGATATGCATATTGACTGAACTCATGGTTCAACTACTCTGATCAAGTATCTGGATGTTGGGATACATTGGTGTGGGATTGCCAATTTTACTTCTTAGGCTGCCCAACCCAAGCATTTGGATGAAGATTGGGAGTATAACAGGATGCACGATGGTAATAAAAAGGATAAAGTGGAGAAATAGAAAGGATTATATAATTCAATATGGAACATAAGACAACCTAGAAATTTCATATGGAAAAAGATGAATGAATGTAATAGATTATGAAGATAATTCCTAAAGTATGCACATGATTGTGATGCTGGAATTTGAAAGGAAAAGTAGAGATTGAGAATGATGCCCACTAAAACAATCTTCTTTGTGAAGAGAATTAATTGATATGAATGATAGTACATAATGGATTATAACTTTGATCCATGAGATACATAATCAAATCTTATAAAAATATGAAAAGTGAAGTGAATGTGTCTTGATAGTGATGTATTAATAAAATTTGTGAAATAAAAGTAGACCAATAAAAGATGATGGCAACATGAGAGGTAGAGAGGGAGAGGAGGGTGAAGCCCTAGGGGTGCGACAGATTTGGAGAGAGTACAACTGCTACTGAGTCATTTGCTACTCCTCCTCCAATTGGCTTAAGTGCAACGAACGGAGAGAAAAGCTCACCTAGTGATCCAAAACATGGCAAGCTAGACGCATTTTCTTCCTCGATATCAAGCCTTCCTTGTTCTTATTCCTCCTCCTCGCGTCTGCCTATAGAGATTATGAGAGCATATCAAGACCACCCATTGGTAGACTGGCTGGAAGCTAGTTCTTGGAAGGGAGTATGAAGATGCGTCAGTTATCAGATTCATTGACCCATAAATCCATAATGGTGTTAATTGCATCTTAATTTCAAGCAACAAAAAAGAAGTCCCATATTGGAAGGAATATATCTCGATTTGCTTTGCCAGGAGGAAACTATTTTGAACCCAATTACATGGATGAATTCGACGTCATTGGAGGATGAGTGGCATTTTCCAAATCATTGTAGAGAAAATTGAGGGTTTCATCATCCAGATGTCAACACCCAAAGAGAAAGAAAGGATGCTAACAGAGGACTCGTAGATGATGGAAAGAGCTCTGATCATCGTCCAGGTGTGGGAACCAAGTACTGGCCTTCTCCCTTTTTCATTCCTTAAAGTACATGCCTAGCTCAATGTATAGAATCCTAGTTTTCCTTGGACTATAGTTTGACTAGAAAGGGTTGTTGACTTAGTGGGAAGGCTGGTTGATTATGAAGATGCCTCACTCACAACAAATTATCTTATGGAAGCAACAATATGTGTTGATATGAATTCCACTTTGAGCTTACCGAGGGACGTTATGGTTGAGGTCAGTGGTGAATCGAAGCTCCTCAAGGTTGAGTTCGTTGCTAGAGTGTTGGTCTGCTCAAGATGCAAATGCTTTCGGCATAAGTTGTCCTAATGCTTGTTTACAACCAAGAGGAGACCCACTATAAATGAAATGAAGCTCTGTGTCAATAAACATTTAGGGATGACAAGTGCTCGACGGAATGCCAAGGAAACTAACACCAACTCTTCTTTTACTAAGACTAGTGAGGAGAGTGCGGTAGTCATGATTCCTAGAGCAGATCAAGGTGTTGAGAATGATGATGTCCAAGTCAATAAACATCTAGAGGAAGGTTTGAGCAGTACACCTATCTCCTTCCTCATGTTGGAGCCATATATGTTGTGCAGCATGCTAGTGATGGTGAAGGAGGGACTAAACCATGAATGGGAGATATTCTCCATTCATAGGGTCACCCCAAGGTGTGCGAGACAATTGATGCAAAGCTTAGGTTTATCTCTAAAGTACCAACAAGTGAATGTATGTGCCATGAGAGATTTGTTATCTCTTGTGAGCTTGAACCAGATTTGATGTTCAATCTGAGTGAGGGATCCAAACCAAAGAAGAATAAGAAGAAACCTAGGATGAGCATAACTGATGAGATTCCTAGGATAGAGTTTGATAAACTCATCAACACAATATGAATCCCATGGATTCTCTATGCTCCTATGCAAGGTTTGTTCTTTGATATGTTAATTAGTTTGGCTTTTCAGGATCAGTAAATAATAGATACCAAACTTTTCTCTTGTGTGATATCTCTTTCCTGGAGATTGGGAGGGGAAAGAATGGTTAGGATCTCCCATTGGTCTTTTCCCTTTTATATTTCATGCATGGAGAATTTGGGTTGCTATCTAGATTCCCTATAGTTTTTCTATTTGATGTCCAATAGGAGCAAGGGACACAACAATTGCATATACCCTAACTTTAGGTATCAATATCATAATAGGCTTTTTGTGGACCATTTTTTTGTGAAGTATTTTAATATTCAAAGAGGGATATGATTATGATATGGGATGGAATATCCATCAAATTCTAGTATCAATGTAATTGATCTAAGAAGAAAGAAAATGATGTAACAAAGAAGAAAGATAACTTGGAAATCATGCTAAGAAGATATTGAGAGAGATACATGATTATATGCTTTGATATTCTTCCCTACATTTTCTTGGGTTTTGGGATGAAATCCCAAAAAGAGAGGAAAATTGTTAATTACTTGATTTCAACTTAGTTACCTAATTACGTTTTACTTGGATGATTTTTTGATGAAATGTTAACTTGGATGATTACATGGTAAACCAAAGTGATCATTGTATAAGCTTAATTAATGATGATAGTCTAATAGTGATAATTTAAAACTAATTAGAACTATAATATGCTTTTATTTTGAATAAATAGGGTCTGATAAGTAAAAATACTAGTAGGTCACAGTCATTATTTTGATAGTATATGAATACATAATTTGATATATACATTGATGTAGTAAATGATTTCCAGTATGTAATCTTTAACTCTTATTTTTTTTTTAAATTGGTATATAGTTTGTGTAACTTAAATATAAGTGTTATTACAAAATTTCGTGATTTTTAAATTCTTATTGGGTCTATTGGTCGGCCGCATTCCACCCATGACTAACTCAATTGACCTTGCATTTAGTTTGACATATAACAGTGTGGTATTTGATTTCTATCTATTTATTGGTTTGAAATTTTGGTCTGAAATTTTAACTATATCTTGAAAACTTTATTTCAGATAACTTTTAAAATTTAATAATTGTCAAAGTGTGTTTAATGGACTAAAGACCCCTTCATTTCCTGAGTTTCGTGACAGGAACAACTCGCTTGACGACAAATTCTACTGAAATAAAAGAAACAACTAAGGACTTGTTTGTAATTATGACAAACACCTCAACTGATCTATATGTCTAACCTAACACACTAGTAGCTCTCATAATATGTCATTTGATCCAAGACATGGTTTTCTTGAGAGAGAGAGAGAATGAGAGATGGGATTTTGAAGGGGAAAGAGGTAGAGATGATAATGTATGATTTTATCTTCCTAGAGTTAATGAAATCAAGTAGGTTAATCTTGTTTAGATAGGTTTCACAGTAAGTCTTCTCTGTTATGCTGAAATTTGTCCTCACTATTATTTAAATCAAAATGATTTCAAATCACCTTGTTTATATTTCTTTATATTATATTCTCCTTTTCTAGGGTTACTGGGTTGAAAAGAGCAAGAAATGAATCGAAACCTTGAGAATTGGTTGGATTTCTAAAAAAATAGAATATGGAAATGTTTTTGAGATGTTTGGTTCCTAAGGTTAATTTTTGATATCCCTCTTAAGATCTATAATCATGTTGAAAAATCAATTCTGGCTGACTAAGAATTTATGAAGTCACTGGTTGTATTGTATGTAGATGGATAGTCCATTGAGGAAAATCTTACAAAACTAAATATTACTAAGTTATATGCATTCTTAATGACTTGTATGCATTCATATACTAATATGTATATTTAAATTCTATTTGGAAAATTGTTGATCAAATAACTAAGTTTCCACGTGCATGTATTCCTAAAATCAACCTAATGAAAAATATGCTTGAAATTTGAGTTGTCGTGTATAGAATCACGTTTGAAATTAAATAAGAATGAGTTCCTCAATTGTAATTTTTAGTCTTTGATAAAATTACATATATAATCTACATGATGATCAATATGAGGGTTTAAAGACATTCCACGTCTAGTGTTAGTGTTGAGGGATTGACTCAGATGAGTCAATGAATTTGTGTATATATATAATTGATGAATGAACTATGTGCAAATAAACATTAGGATTTCCATGTGTGTAAATAGATTTGATGAGCCCATGCACACCCTAATGACTTTACTGAACAACAAGGTTCTTATGATGATGGATTAAGATGTATTGAACTAAGCAGACATTTTAAAAACTCTAAAAGTGAGTATTGGGATGAGTATGAGAGATAAAGCTCAATCATGTATATAACTTTATAAACATGAAAAAGTGCTCAGTTGTAGGTGTTATTACTTCAGTTGAAGGTGATAAGTCTTATTAAGATGATCTAATCCTGGTGCATCTAGTCTAATATAACTTATGGGATAATTAGTATTCTCATAATGAGTGCAAGTCTTTACAAGTCACATAATAATGAATAGAGAAGATGACTTAAGGCGTAAGAAGAAGTAACCCTAATCACTTCTATTTATTGAATGAGTAGTCTTATAAGGAATCACATAATTATTTTAATTACCAAAATGCCATTAGAAGTCAAATGGCATGGTACACTCATCTAAATTCAATAAAAGAAATGGAAAAGAGTGAACTAAAACGTGATGATGGGTTATGAATGAAACTAATGAAATGAGTATGATGAAGTCTATAATCTATTTATTTTAATTACATTTGAGTTGACGTAGATTTAAAGAAATTCACAAAAAATGAACTTTGATGGATGTCAATGAGAGACAATAACTATACATTAGGTGAATTAAGAATGATTGATTCCAATAATGTAATGAACTTGAAATGAGAGAAGTTGAGTAAAAAACCCTAAAATTAGGGAGAAAATCAAGTAGTCATTTGGATATAAGAACCTAACTCTAACCCTAATATGATAAGCTATGTTATAATAATGAATAATGCTCTCAAATGAGGGATGAAAGAAATTAGACAAGTATTGTTTAATTCAATAACAAGATGAGGTTCTAGGATGTGAATTGATTCATGAGAATGTTTTCTTGAATTGTAATTATCTTCTAGAATACTTGTATTATCGAATTCATCTATTTTGATGGATTTCAAATGAGATTAAATATGTGTTGAATAGCAACCCTAATTGAAGAATGGAAAATAGTAAAAGAGGAGAAATAAGTGTTTTATGCACATTTATGCATTGAGATTTATTTATATGTCTTGAAATCAGATTGAATAAGTATATTTGTATAAAAATCAGAAAATGAGCATGAAGAGTAATAAAAAATGTTTATATGTTGATGTTGATGTGGGTCTTGATGACTTTATAAATATTTATTAAAATGTATGAGATGAAGTGAAATGATAAGAAGTGTGTTGGGTTGAAATTATTGTATTGATTTGTAATTTAGGAAAACTTTTTACAGTAAATACTTGAGAATAATATTATATACGAGGCAGATAACCAACTAATGATGAACCATATGTAATGACAAGAGAATGTGAAAGAAACATGTATGTTGTAAATTATGGATTGTTGTGTTTGTTTCATATATTGATCAATAATTGTCTTTCTTATTAACCCCAATATGCTTTATGTCATTCTAGTTACACAAGAATACACACACATGATAAATGATTATATGGATTCTCTTATGGATTGTTAAAAGGAGTTTCTATTAAGTAGTTAGAAATGAGATTACACTAGACTCCTATATAAAGGAGTGAGGCCACTTTAGTGGGTTATAGGATACTCACTTAAGTGTGAGTACATGAGAGGGGAAAGAGTAGATACAACCATATCAAATACACCAAAACACCCCCTCAAGTTGCAGAGTAAAAATTACAAAATCCCCACTTGAAGCCCATATATCTGAGTAAAGTAGGAGGAAGATATTTGATAAGGATGTACACAACTTTATAGCATGTCCTAATGTGAGGAGTGATGATCTGCTTGGGTTTGACCAGGTCATGTACAAAATGACAGTCGACTTCAATGTGTTATGTGTGCTAGTAGAAGACTGGATTATTAGCTATGTGCATAGCCACTTGGTTGCCATAGTATAAAGTAGTTGAAGTTTGCAAAGAGATTCCAAACTCAGTCAAAATGGACCAGACCTAGTGTACATCATAACATGAAATAGTCATATCTTGATATTCTGCCTTGTTGTTGGAGCAAACTACTAGAACCTTTTTTTTACTCCTCTAAAAAATTGGATGAGTACCAATCATGACACAATAGTCATAAGTGGACTGGGTCTTTAGACACCTCCCCAATATGCATATGCATATCTACAAACAGAGACTACCTTCGACTTTGAATGTTTGTAGATCAATCCTCATCCTAGAGCACTCTTGTCTCTTGACGTTGATAAGAATGTGTTGAATGTTGGACCGACGAGTTTGGAGTGGTGTACCCATGTGTTGGCTAACTACCCCAACATCATAAGTAATATATGGTCATGTAATATTGAAGTACATCACCTTCCCAACTATATGATGATAGTTATCTAGACCAAAAAGGAGTTATCCTTCTTGTACAAGTTTTATATGACAGTCCGCTGGAGTAGAGATCAGTTTGGCTTCTATCATAGGTCCCTTGAAGTAGGTCCAAGACAGATCATCATTGCGACAAGTTTATCCTCGAGGCTTAGCAGAGGACTTCAATCCTGAGGGTATCACAGGGAGCCCAAGTCCTTTATGCAGAAATATGCCCATAAGGGATGCTTAGCTGAGATGTCCCCATCGTATCATCACCAACAACGAAGATGTCATCAAAATAGACAACAACAAGAATATGGCTTGTGGAGGACTTGGAGAAGTTCAAGGAGTGGTTGGTGACTGATATCCAAAAGTTAAGTCGTGTAAGGACATTGCTTAATTTGTTGAAACAAGATTGTGGAGACTACTTGGGACCATAGAGATATCATTAGATACGACAAACTTTGTGAGAAGGCGCCCCTCTACAACATAATCAAGCAATTGTTGCCTGTAGACTTCCTCCAGGATATCTCCATGGAGAAAGGCTTTCTTGATGTCGATCTGATAGAGAGACCAGTGGTGGTGAGATCCAAGGGAGATAAGGATGCGAATTGAGGCAATCCTTGTCGTTGTAGAGAATGTCACAAAGTAATCCATGCCAGAAGTATGGGTGAATCCTTTGGCAATCAAGGGTGCCTTGAGTAGTCAACAGAGCCATCTGACTTGTTATTGACAAAGAAAATCCATCGGCAACCTACAATATTTTTTCCTGATGGAGGGGTCACAAGATCCCATGTCTTATTGTCATGTAGAGCCTTCATTTCTTTTATCATGGAAGCTTTTCATCTAGGATGACACAGAGCATATTCTGGAAACTTAGGAAGATATGTTGTGTCCAGGGTTGTAGCAAAGTATGAGATAGAAGAAGGACAATGCGCTAGACAACAAGTGTGATAAATGGGATTCTTGATAGTGTAGGAGTGTATACCTTTGCGTAGTGCCACCAGTAGATTGGATTGGTCTAAAACTGACAATGATGATGCAGGTGTAGTTGGTGACCCACCTTCCATGTATTGGTTTGGGGTTTATGGTGGTGGTGTTAGTGGTAATATTGGTGGTGTTGATGGAATGAATGGATCAGGTAGTGAGATATTAGTATCAATATGATTTATGGGGGTGAGGATGATGAAAAGAACATTTCATCCTCATTAAATGTGACATTTGTAGAGATATTGACTCTATGTAAAATACTCAATCCTAGGCATATAGGTTGATCCTCCCTTATTCTTGGCCCCTATTCAACTATATTAATATCTAATGCCTTTTTCAACAATTAATATACATTTGGAATAATCAGAGCCAAACAGTATCACTGAATTGATAAACAACCTTTATTAATGACCAATATACATTCATAATAGGACCTTCTATACAAATATATCAAAAAAGTAAGTATAATACTAACTTGACAGTTCAAAATATTTCTAGGAGTATAAAATAAATAAATTAACTTAGTAATATTATAATGTCACACATGAATAATTGAGATGAGTAAATTCATTAAATAAAAACTAATGAATTCTAATAGTAAACATCTTTAAATAGAGAATTAAGACCAAATTTGGATTGCTCACATCCTAATTAACTTACACACCAATTTTCATAACAATCAAACCTCATTTAACCATTCAATTAATTGGTTAAGTGATTATCTTACATATACCTAATATTTACATTTTTTCCATTGTTGGGTTTCCTTTTTCCTCTGTAACGCCTGCGGATCCATATCCTTGCGTGGTCATGCTCCTAGCACTGAAAGAGTGGTTGCAAGACTAGGTCGTCGATGCCCCTTCTCCGCCATTTCCTCCCTTTTATTTCACTAACCACGAAAGGTTCTACCCTTTCTCTCTCTCCCTCACCTCAACGAGTCTTCCTCTACCTATTTCTTCTCTTCCATTCTTTTCACTCCTCTTCCTTTACCAAGCCCTGACCGCCAAGCAAACCTTCTGCCACCGGATGGACCTAAATCACCTCTTAAACTCATCGTCTCTTTCACCCCTGAGAATGCCTCCTTCACTTCCCATCTTCCCCTGTGATCTACCCTAGCCTCCACGACTGCCAAAAGCACTGCCAGGAACCACCAGCTACATATGGAGCAACACTATCACAACCGGGCACAACTACCAACAACATTGATGCCAAGCCCTGATCCAATGTCTTCATCTTTTCTCTATCTTCCTTCTCTTCCCTACTAAACCCTATCCTAGACTCATGGATTCTAGATCTCCAAATCATACCCAGACACCATCTTCCCACTATGTATTCTTCTTCCTTACATAAACTACAACCCCAACCTCATCAAGTACCAGGTGTAGTGACCACTGCCCGCACCTTTGGCGCCACCATCAAGTCGGCCCGCCGCCGACTCCTTCAACCTTAGCAGTGTCATCCATATATTCTCCTCCTTTTCTTCTTCTCCGTATCTTCTCCCCTCCACCTGATTGCACTTCCATCAACACAAGAATGATGCAGATGTCACCATTGTCAGGAGCCACCAGGGATCTACGAATCTAGCACCACCACCATTGCTCATTGCCGCCAGACCTTCAGTGTCCTACACCCAGTACCTACTCACCGCTTACACAACCAATTTACAAACCTTTGTTGCTGTCAACGCCATCAAGAGTTTCCAACTATGTGACTTCTATTGTAAAGAGTGAGACCCATAACGATATCCACTCAAATGGTACAATACAAGAACCATGTAAAAATGAAGCAGCAGAAAATAAAACTATATCAAAGTTGCAAGCTGTATCATTATACAATTATTCCTCACCATAAAAAGGTGGTATGGAAAAGTGAAAAGGTACACATCTAGTAAATCTAATAATCTGTATGACCCATTGCAGAGGGTAACCTGACCATTCTAAGATATCCTCATGTCTAATGTTGTATACTATCTTTGTACATCTTTTTCTTCTAATGTACCTACACCTGGGTGGATGGGAACATCACCTAAAACTTTGAAAATAAGGTGTGGGTCAGCTAAAGCTGAGTATGTACATAATAAACACTTAGGGCATTATATTGGGTTAACAGTACAATAAGATATGTTCCCACAAGAAGGGGGATATTTGCAATTAGGTAATCTCAAGAGGATTATAACAAGAGATATGAGACATATTAAAATTAAGATTTCAAGCATGACAACAAAAGTGTCTTGCCATAACAATGAACCATATTTCCAAATTTAAATCAATAAACATTTGCATGCATAACAATGTAGACTAAATATACCTAAAACATGGCCATAACACCATAGGATCATGGCCTAAAAGAAATAAGGGTGGAAACACACACCCCGGGCGGAATATCCACACCCTTTATAAGTATGGTTGTACATAAGTACCACTATTCTACATATTCTAGTCAAACATGTAGCATGCATAAATAGAGTGACAAGACTAGCATTATAGTCAATTTTTCATAAATGGAAATCAAAGCAAGAGGGTTCCAAGAACCCATTATAAATAAGGTATCACAAAAACCAAATGAATATAATGAATTGAGATAAGGAAAAATATAAATGTCCAAGCAAGTGACTTTTAAGTAGAATAACAGTTCAAGAGATGCCTCATTAAATGAATGTAGGCTTCAGTCAAATAATGCCCAAAATAAAATAGAGGATGTACATACCTAATCATCATAGATAATTGTTAACTCAAACAATAAAACTTGGTCCCCAAAGTCGAATATTCATCCTAGGAACATATTGGGAATGTTAGTCAAACTAAGGTGAACATGTGTATACGTTATTATGGTTTTATATATCCAAATTATTATCACTTAGTGGCATGTTAGGGTTTTTAATATCATTATGTGGAGATAAGACCCAATTTGTATCACTATATAGAGAGGATTTATAACATAGGTGGATTTTATTATTTGTCAATTGTTTTCAAATGACTCATGTAATTCCCTAAAGTTGTTCTAGACATCTTCTCCATATATTTCTAGGGTTTTAGTTTTCCAACATACTATTAGACCCATATCAGTACAAATTATAGGTTCTCATTTATATGAAGCTATCATTCTACCCTTAATGCATTAAGGACTTAATATGTGTATTTTGTTATAAAATCTCATTAGTATTCACCCTATTCATCATTTTATCAACTGACTCATAATCACACTACTTATCATAATTCATGGGACCTACATTCTTCATGTCAAGCTCATGTCAATGACATGTATGTTTTTATGTACCTATACATAGTTAATAATCCAATGATATGGGATTCTAAGACAACATGTTATGCATATTAGACTAGAATATATTATTATAATTATATAATAAATTCTCTTTACATATTTTCTCTCTTATATACCATCTTATACAAAATAGTTAAATCTAAATAACTATACAACCTAGATCCTCTTTTTTCTTTTTAAATTGACATTAAGTTTAATTATGTGTATTAGTGTTATAGAACTAGGATAACATATCATATACTATTATGCATTATCTTAAGGGTACTGGAATCACCATTGTTGTCTAATATGCCCTTAAGTATATTCTCATTTATCATTTTCTAAAATATAGTGTCTAAAGATTGTTTACTGGCCTGTGCACTTTGGAGAACTATTGATCGTGGTTGGATTTGATGGATTGCATCTAGGTATAGAGAACTACCCCAGGATTGTTCTTTCTCACCTAACCGAAGTGGCTAGCCTTGCTCCAGTAGAAACTCACACATGAATCCAAGAAAACACTAAGCCATCCCAGAGTCTGCAAATCATCAACTTCACAAAAACTCTGGGCTACAATACACTAGGACAAGATCATAGTGGAGATAAGACCAATGCTGGTGGTGATGGGATATGGTGAGGTATGTTGATCAACCTTGACCTTGGTGGATGGTCCAGTTCGGTATGTTAATACGAACTTCTGTATTCAATATTGGGGTGCCAAGAGCACAAGGATGTGAGGGCTTTGTGGATGGTTCAAGGCAGGATGTTTGGTTTGGGCTCCTCTGTTGTAGAAGGCACATGTGTCTTCAATGTCTGATTATGGTTGGTGCGTAGATTGGCAGTGTTGCATTGACAAAGTTGTGAAATTCTAAGCAACATTGGTGGCACTGTACTAGAAAGGAAGAAGACTGTGTAGCATAAATCATGAATAATTTGAAGGAGGAGAGGTCATTGATGGATGTCGATAAGCAACTACTGTGGTGGCCATCACAGTAAGTGACAGCGTCTTCGTGTGACCATAGTGGCCAGTGTATGGAGGGAGAGGCAAGTAGTGATGGGATGGAAATTGTTGACATGCCTTCTATAATAGGGAATGGTGATGCTCTCTGCAATAGCCGGCAGTGGTACCCTTTGTAGAGGAGCAGCTGGCACAAGGAAGAAAAGGAGGCAGAGGGAAAGAATAGGGAGCACGACGGCTGGTCACAAGTGCGTGGTGACAAGATTGGATGGCGGGGCCAGTTGCTCTAGTGTTGCAGGCCGTCGATGGTCATGGAGTCTCTATGAACTAATGTTTGAGGAGTGCTAATGAAGAGAGGATGGAAAGGAAGGGAATAGGCTAGCTAGGGTTCTTGGCTCGTGGTGGATGAGGAAGGAAATATAGATGAGGAGAAAAGGAAGAGGAGAATATGGAGAGGTCACACAAAGGGATGACGACTTCTGGTGCGAACTGGTCATCTACAAAGATGAGAAAGCACAAGATGTGTGGGGTAGGGGAAGACAAGGTCCAACTCCCAACTACCAGACCCAATGAAGGCCTGCATATTCCATTGAGTCACAACCTCCTTGGACAAAGGAGTGAAACAAATTTAAATGTAATAAATCGTTTAAACTTATATCCTTGTCTACTAACCCACTATCAGGGGTGTATTTGACACCCAACAAAGCTCAAAATCAGTAGGTGAACTAATTAGGATATAAGGTATATGAGTTTGGACTTGGATTTGTATTTGAAAATTATTTGTGTTGTATTTTAGGCCATTATACATCAATCATTGGAATAGGGTAATTAGATAAATCTAATAGTCAAATAGGACGAAACCTCTTCTAATATCTTTAATATCCTCACTCTAAAGTACTAGGGTTTTACTAGAGTACTTAATTATGATTTATACTATAGTCTAGTATTATTATACACTAGTTTCCCACAATTTAGTCATTAGGGTTATAACTCCCTAAGATTTTATATCAATGGGATACCAATGAGTCAATTAGGGTTATTAGGACCCAATAAGGTATCATATTTACAAAAAATAAATAATGGGTACTAAGAGGTATCTAATCGAAAAAGGGTCTAGAAGAGAGAGGAAGGAGGAGATTGGATGTAGTCGGGTAGGAGCCTAGAAGAATGGAGGATCAACCTATATGCCTAGGATTGAGTATGTTACAACAATCCACCCCTTAAAGAGGATTTTTCCCCCGAAATAAATTCATATATATCTAGATATAAATACTAGGTTGTGCTTCCCAAACCAATCATAGATTTCTAGTTCACATAATATAGTTGATCTTTGTCATAACCCCTTATCACGCTTATAGTACAATCCCATGATGTGACTATATCACTCCATTCCTCAAGTCTCCTTTACACTTGTCACTTTATATTTAGAGCTAAGGTTACGTGAAAACCTAGTAGTAACTCACCAAGTCCTTTTCATGTACTATCAGGCACATTAGGGGTTAAGGTGTAATGTTAGGGTTTTGTTAGCAGACATCTCTTATCATCCAATTCAAGCACTATAATGTATTGTATGCAACTAATCACTTTGCCAATCATGACTTGAGCATGCACATTACATTACACCTAATTTGATTAAGGTGTAACTAATTCATTTTTACTCTAGTCCATTATGATCATATTATAAGTATGTATATATGTTCATAATTTCCAATATTCTAAGTGTGTTCAATATAGTTTCCAGTATCCAGATATCCTTGCAATTTACTACTAGAAAATTAGAGTACATGGTATTTATTTGAGCGTTTAGGTGTAACTTGTTTTTTTTACCTAACTTAGTATTATCTATCTTGGTTAAACATAGTAAAATTTGTGGTTATATAATTCGCAAGGCTCATACACTAGTCCTAATGAGGAGACAACTACCTTTATTTGACTATATTACTAAGTGTTACCCAAATATGACTTATTGCAACCATAAGTACGTCCCATTATTCCTTAGGTTAAGCTACACTCCTAAGAGTATAAGACTCTATCCCTTAAAAGGGTTAATCTGTGATTTATCTAATAACCTAGAGGGGAATAAATTGTCAAACTAGGTCTTACATATCCAAAGCTTCTTCTTACTATCTACTCCACACTTAGTCCTAGGGTTTCAAGTTGACCATTCCAGTCAAGTGCTTCTTCAATAAAGGGTTTCTCTACAATTAAAACTTCCTTGTGGTGGTGACTAGGTTCCAAAACCATCGATAAAATATGAAAACTTTTCTTTTGTACAGATAAATTAATAATAAAATCAAGTTTGACGATGAAAAACTTACAATGGAAATCTAGAATTGGCACCAAAAATCAATTCAAGAACCAAGGCCACCACTTATCCACCGCATGATAGTTGTAGTATTATTCTATCATCATTGTAGTCTACCAACATCTTCTAAGACCTCAATCATACAAAGGGTATGACAAAATGCATCTCTAGTTTCATAACCTAGGAGGAAGAAGGGTTTGCTATTATACAACTTCTATCAAACCCTAATAAGGCATGGCATCCACCATTCATCATGCCACTCTTAAACATAATTTGCGCTACCTCATCATAGCTCCTAAAGGAGCATGAGATTACCCAACATTACAGAAACAGATTTAGGGTTTTCCATCACTAACTAATTTGCATCCATAGTGCCTTCACAAGACAAGGTAACCTATATAGTTTACATTTTCATCTCAATCACTCGATAAATCAAGCACACTAATGGATATGATAGAGGTAAATACTCAATGATATCTATTAAACATATAGCTTTTATCAACCAATTCTCATGTATGAGGCATAACAAGCTCAATGTTGATGGTATCTAGCCATGGATAGGTGGATTTAGGTAGATCTATGTTGAGATACTCTGTGTCGAAGATAAGGCATGTATAACCATAACATAGCTAGTTCGATTCATCACCTAATATCATGGGAATCATCAACCTGCTACCACTTATGTCATAGTTCTTTGTTTGTCATCCATACATGCTTCCATGCATGCTCAATCCTCCTAGTGGTAATATTTAAAGCATGTTAGACACAATAAGGAAAGGGTCTTGACTAGAATTAGGGTTAAGCCCATACATGAGCATTTAAGTTAACCTACATTTTAGTCATGTACTGTTTCCGCATAAGGAGGGAAACAAAATCTGTTGACCAAGAGATTCAAACCTTCTGTTGGGAATTTTTGTACTCCATAAAGGGTGTAGGGTTAACTAAGATCCCAAAAGCTAAGTCTCAATCATAGTGGTTTGGGGAGTGGAAACCACCAAACTAGATAGGGATTTAAACCCTATTTGGTATACCACTACTCCAATTTAGGTACATAAATTACATGTAAAGGGTGATCTAAGTACCTATTTAAGGAACAATATAGGATAACTTGAAAGAGTCAAGTTATCGGCTGCTTTTGGATCTGATACCATTTTGTGAAGAGTGAGACCCAGAACGTGATCCACTCAAAGGGTACAATACAAGAACCATGTAAAAATGAAGCATCAGAAAATAAAACTATATCAAAGTTACAAGGTGTATCATTATACAATTATTCCTCACCATAAAAAGGTGGTATGGAAAAGTGAAAAGGTACACATCTAGTAAATCTAATAATCTGTACAACCCATTGCAGAGGGTAACCTGACCATTCCAAGATATCCTCATGTCCAATATATTGTATACTATCTTTGTACATCTTTTTCTTCTAATGTACCTACACCTGGGTGGAAGGGACACTACTACAGAAATGGCTTATAAAGTCACTTTTCAAGGTGTCGGTTGTATACATAAACGGACACCTAAACTCTACAGTGTCGGTTTATAACATAAACCAACATATAATCTGTAAAGGTCGACCAGACATGGGTACTGCTTTTATTAAGTGTCGGTTAATTAATAAAAAACTGACACCTAAAATCAACCGCCAAAACCAAAATTCCAGCGAAAAAATTACCTCCAAAATTTGACATATGTCGTCGGTTCATAAATAAATAACCGGCGACTAAAGGGTATTCGCGAGACAAGAATAGTTGTCGGTTGTCCTTTAGTTAAAAATCGACGACTATAATCTAGTATAGGTGCCGGTTTTTTGAAAAGAATCGACACAATTGGTTTATTTGTCGGTTTTTTAGAATAACCGACGCTTATTGTCAACTTAATAGCTCACCAGCGTGAGCTTCTCTTCCCCTTTCCCTTTTTCATTCTCGATTTCAGTTAGGTCCGGCGATTTCTTGCTCGCCCCCGCCGGTCGTTGCTCCTCCGCCGCCGCTGCCGTGCTCCTGCTCCTGCCCTCGCCACTGCTCCATGCTCACCGGCGGCCGTGCTCCTGCTCCTGCCCTCTGTGCTCACCGGTGGCCATCCGTGCTCTTACTCCGTGCCCTCACCACTGCTCCGTGCCCTCGCCGCCGCTGCTTCGTGTCCTCGCCGGCGCTTCTCCTCTCTTTGCCGCCGCCTCCGTCGGTGGCTGCTGTGCTCCGGCCGCTTCTCTCCTCTGCCCTCAAGGTATGCCCGCCTGTCCTGCCTTCTTCCTTCTTCCTCTGCTCCGGCGGCTGCTTGGGCGGTGCCAAGGCACGCCCAAGCAGCTGCTGGGCGTTTGTTTTTAAGTTATTTACTTATTTGTGTTTAGGGTTTAAGTACTGATTTTGTGCTTCTACTGAGTTGAATCCTCTATTGTCTATACAATACATGTAATTTTTGATCAAGTGATGATATGTAAATGTAGAAATAAGTTAGTAAGGTATCAATGATAAGTCTGCTGTAATGTGATGCAAAATAGTGATTGTATCATGCATATCTTAATACTTTTTTGTTTTATAGTTGTATAGGGTGTTTTATGTGTGACAAGTCTATTGTTTAATAGTTTAGCTATAATCATTGTTTTATAGTTGTGTTATAAAGTATTTGGGTGTTTAGTATGGTTCCAAAAAGTATAGTATATATATGCATACATGTGCATTTTTTTATAAAATTGTATAGAAAATCAAAACCCGTTCTTGGTGAGAATCCTAATCACCCTTCTTGCTTAATGATGAACTGTAATGCACACATGTGACATGCTTGGAATGTAAATGATGAACTTTTCCCTAAATTGCCAATTGTCACCTACTTGTCCGCCGCCGCTACCGAAAGGTATGCTTCTTCCAGTACTGCTCCGCTACAGTTGTCTAGTTGTGCATACCTGCGAGTTATCAGGAACACCTAAATGAATGTCTAACACCTAAATGAATATCTAGTTGTGTATTTTCCTAGTATCGTGAAAGATTCTCAATCGTGTGTATCACATGGGATTCTTATCTCATCACAATGGACTGCAATATATGCATCTAATGCCTTAAATGGAAGACTTGAATGTTATAAAATCCCATCAAAGTAGGTAGAAACAACTTATATATATTCAGATCTTAATAATTCCATGAAGTGCACATTATCTTACTCAGGAAAAGTATGTGTATAATGTAGGATTAGTTCCATATAATGGTTCTATTTTAGTAAGCACCTAGAAACCCGTCCAAGATTTACTCATTAGGAGTAAATATTGGATAGTCCCCGGTTTGGGACTGTTCTTGAACACCTAATCTCACTTAGGATGTAAGTGTATAATGTGTATTGGGTTTTTGAGAAAATTTCAGTAGCATTTCCTCATTTGTTCTCTAAGTACATATGTAGACTTCTTTTCAAGCTATCATGTCTACCACAATAAAGTTGGTTATGACAAGAAATAAAAGGTTAACTGATGTTATACAACTTTTTCTGAAAATATATAACATCGTTATATGTACTTACACTTTGTTAATACTAATATTATGCAGTCTCTGTCCACCCATAACAGTCACTATGAACTGGGCCTCTATGTCAATGTTAACGTTCCCTATTGAAGAACAATTGGACATCATCCTAGATGATCGTTCCTTAAACCAATTGATCATACCCAAACATTGGCGTTTTCTAAAAGGAAGACACTACATTCCTGGTAAAGTGACCCTAACTTTTGGCAATTATTCACATGTTATCGAGGTTGAGTATGATTTGGCGGGAAATCTTGTATCAAAATCCGGTTGGTGTGATTGGATTGGAGAGATGCATGTGGTCCGTTGCAACAGGCTTTTTCTCCGTCCAGTTGGCCATAATTCCATCAAAGTTTGGATAACCAACAGCAACTGCGAGACCCCCGATCATCTACTGCGGTATGAGCGCACGTCGTCGCATATCAGCTCGGACGAATCTGAATCTGAGGCCCTTGTCAGTTCAGATTCATCTAAATACAGTGAGGAGCTTCGTGACACAGCTTCATCATCAAAAAGACCACGGTAAGTCCAATTAACAAATATAATTGTCAAGCAATCAATACTCATAGCTGCTTTCTATTCTGAACTTCAGGAGAAGATCGCCACAATGATAAGTCCTCGAAGTTACTGATGCGGGACCATGTTGGTGTAGTATTTAGTTGTCTATCTATCTAGACTTGTTTGTATTAATAGTTTTTTTAATTATGCGCATGTTTAGGGGTACACCAACCCCTTTGTTTAGTTACTGTTTAGGGGTACACCCCTGTGTGTGGATGTAAAAAGAGATTAATGAATGGAACTGAAAGTTGCTACATAAATGATGAACTTTTCCCTAAATTGCCAATCATGCTTTTAAAGACATCAATAATCACCCTAACTTGAAGAACTAGGATTTTAGGTATAAGAATGACAACACATTATTTGTTAGCCTAGAAACCCGTCCAAGATTTACTCATTAGGAGTAAATCTTGGATAGTCCCCGGTTTGGGACTGTTCTTGAACACCTAATCTCACTTAGGATGTAAGTGTATAATGTGTATTGGGTTTTCAAGAAAATTTCGGCAGCATTTCCCCATTTGTTCTGTAAGTACATATGTACTTGGAGAACAGCGGGGAAATGCTGTCAAAATTTTCTTGAAAACCCAATACACATTATACACTTACTAGTGAGATTAGGTGTTCAAGAATGGATAGGTGGTACACATTTATTATATATAATAATGACATCACATGTATTTGTTAACCCTAGACCCTAATCTTCTCCTAATATATACTTGTTTTCTCTTTGATCATAGAATGGATAGATCATGGATGTCCATTCGCAATCGTTGCACCCCAAAGTTTATTTCTGGTCTTGACCAGTTCATTAGATTTACCGAGGAACATAGGAAACAACCTGGAGATAGGTTCTACTGTCCATGTAGGCATTGCGGTAACAACTTGAAAGTCAACACTAGTGACGAAATCAAAACTCATGTCATGTGCAATGGGATTATACAAGGCTATACAGAATGGCACTGGCATGGAGAGATTTCAAACCCGAAACCAGTGGATGTCGATAGCAGTGCTTGTGTGGAAGAAGAAATTGCCTATGATGACGTAGATGTGAATGAACCAGTTCCAGTAGACATCGTTGATGCGATGCTGGATAGTTGTAGGGTAGAGCACACCGATCCACCTCCCATTTTTAGAAATATTGTGCATGATGATGAGATGCCGTTATACACAGGTTGTACTAAGTTTACGAAGCTTAACGCTGTATTGAGATTGTATAAGTTGAAAGCTAACAATAGATGGAGCGACAAAAGCTTCACGTCATTGCTGTCTTTGTTGAAAGAAATGCTTCCTGAAGGAAACGAGCTGCCAATCTCAACATACCAGGTAAAGAAATTGTTCTGCCCAATGGGAATGGATGCCAAGAAGATACACGCATGCCTGAATGATTGTGTATTATTTCAAAAGGACTATGTAGATTTGAAAGATTGTCCAAAATGTGGTGCATTACGGTATAAATTGACGATTTTGGGGGAGTCCAAAACTGGTTCTCTTGCCAAGGTGATGTGGTATCTACCTATAATATCACAGTTTCAATGCTTGTTTGCCAATCTGATAGATGTGAAGAATTTGAGGTGGCATGAATATGCTAAGAAAAATAATGATGGGATCCTACGACATGCGTCTGATTCCCCACAGTGGAAGAAGATTGATGTATTGTACCCTGAATTTGGTGAAGAAGTCAGGAATCTAAGACTTGGGCTTTGTACAGACGGGATGAATCCGTACGGGACATTGAGCAGCCAACATAGCACTTGGCCAGTCATGCTTGTTATATACAATCTTCCTCCCTGGCTGTGTATGAAAAATAAGTACGTAATGCTGTCGTTGTTGATATCAGGCCCTAAACAACCTGGAAATGACATCGATGTTTATCTTGAACCTCTGATTGATGACTTAAAGAAACTCTGGGGTGAAGGTGTGATGACCTATGATGCTTCACAAAGAGAGACATTTCGTTTGCATGCTATGTTGTTTTGCACTATTAATGACTTTCCAGCATATGGGAATTTGTCTGGATATAGTGTCAAAGGAGCTAAAGCGTGTCCGATATGTGAAGAGAACACTGATTCAACAAGACTAAAACATGACGGTAAGAATGTATATCTCGGTCATCGAAGGTTTCTTCTAAAATTCCATCCGTATCGTAGGAAGTGCAAAGCATTCAATGGATTGAATGAGGAACGCAGTGCACCTAAACCTATACCAGGGGAGGTTGTTTATGAAAGAGTAAAAGACTTTGTCAATGAATTTGGTAAGAGATCACAATGTACTACACGGAGTGACAATTCTTCATTCAAGAAGAAGTCAATATTTTGGGATCTTCCTTATTGGAGTTCTTTGACAGTCAGACATTGTATCGATGTAATGCATGTTGAGAAAAATGTCTGTGATAGCATCATTGGTACTCTGTTAAATATACCAGGTAAGACTAAAGATGGGATAAAATCCAGACTGGACCTACGTGAAATGGGAATAAGGTCAGAATTAACAGAATTACGTGAAATGGGTAATAAAAGAACATACTTATCTCCCGCTTGTTACACACTGTCTAGAAAGGAGAAGAAAGCTTTTTGTGAATGCTTGGTAAATGTTAAGGTGCCACATGGTTACTCATCCAACATCCGTAGATTGGTATCAATGAAAGATCTGAAGTTGATAGGTCTTAAATCTCATAATTGTCACACTCTAATGCAACAAATATTGCCCGTGGCAATTCGATCTATATTGCCGAAGCATGTAAGGTTTGCAATCACCAGACTTTGTTTCTTTTTCAACAGTCTCTGCAGCAAAGTTATTGACCCTGAGACTCTCGATAATTTGCAAAGAGAAGTGGTTGTTACCCTATGTCATCTTGAGATGTATTTCCCTCCTTCGTTCTTTGATATCATGGTACATCTTGTTGTCCACTTGACTAGGGAAGTGAAAATCTTGGGATCGGTTTTCTTGCATTGGATGTATCCCTTTGAACGATACATGAGCATTTTTAAAGGTGATGTTTGAAACCGTTATCGGCCTAAAGGGAGTATTATTGAAGGTTATGTGGCGAGAGAGGTTATGGATTTCTGCAATGACTTTCTCAGTGGTAATGACACTCCTAATAATGACAAGAATATTGACGAGCTATTTGGCAAAGGAATTTTGGGATCACGTGTGAAAGTAATCAGCCGTGAGCAGTTGGAACAAGGTCATTTGTATATTTTACACAACATGGACGAAGTGAATGTTTATATCGAGGAACATACCAATTTCATCAAAAGACAATATCCTCGAGCCAATACAATGTGGCTTGCTAGAGAGCATAACAAGACTTTTATTAAGTGGTTTAAAGATAAAGTCTTACATCAACTATCTCAAACACCAGATGATATTACTGAAACTATCAAATGCCTTACCTTTAAACCAAAGTTGACTGTTATGTCTTATGAAGGGTATGACATTAATGGATTCACATATTACACAAAGCGCCAAGATGATAAGAGTGTCGTCCAAAACAGTGGGGTCACCCTTCAAGCATCGACTATGTTTTTTGCAAGTGCAAAGGATAAGAGTCCACGTGAAGCTAAAATGTCATATTACGATGTCATTGAAGAGATATGGGAATTTGACTACATAGATTTCAGAATTCCTCTCTTCAAATGTAATTGGTTTGATAACACCAAAGGAGTTATAGTGGATGAATTGGGTTTCACTTTAGTGAACTTTGAAAAGATTGGCGAGAAGGCTGAACCATTCATATTGGCATCACAGGTGAAACAAGTATTTTATATCGATGATCATGCAAATGATAAATGGTCGGTTGTTCTTCACGGTAAAAGACAGTTCATTGAAGATCCTATAGATGAAGAACAATACTATGATAAGTATGATGAATCTAGTCCATTCTCAGTTGGGTTGCCAACACCAACAAATATTGACGCTAATGATGACTTGTATTTGTGTAGAGATCACAATGAAGGATTTTTAATTGATAAAAAATCGCAATATTAGAGGTATGTTTTATTTTATACGTTTTTATTTTTCTGAATATGTGAACTTTACATATCCGTTAACATATGTTATTACATTACTATTTAATTGCAATGTTCTGTGTTACATTAACATGTAGGGGTTTTGATGAGTTCAAAAAGGCTGGAGGAACGTGAAAGTAAGTTCCCGAATGCAATATATGTATATATTATTTATGTGAACAATGCTTAATTAGTTGTATTTTTTAATATTTTGTATATTTGAATTTATAGTGTGCTACACAAGACAACGGATGGGCATGTGGATACTATGTGATGCGATATATGCACATGATTATCAAACATGCCGCACTGGACATCGATTGTATTTCTCAGGTATTATATAGTCTCATTAGATAATATGAAATATATCAATCTTATTTATAGCTCATTAATTATATATATACATCATTCTCTTTACAGGTGTTTAAAGATGACCCCACTACAGGAACAGACTTACCAGATGTACATGCTCCCTATACGATGGTAGAATTAAATGAAGTAAGAGAAGAATGGGCAACAACCATACAAATAGTGGGGGTTTTAAAATATAATTGGGATGTTGATAGCGAATAATGACTAAAGAATGATATTTTGTAAATGAATTTCTGAATTATAATATATGTGTGAATGTTTCTACATGTCTGGATGTTTCTACATGTGTCTGAGTGAAAATGAATGAAAGTGTTGGTTGCTATATGAATGTTTCTACATGTGTGAATGTGAATGAATGGAACTACAGATTGCTAGCTACATGAATGTTTCTAAATGTGTGAAAATAAAATAGAATTGCAGGTTGTATTGCTAAATGCATGTGTGAATATTTTTGTTGTTAAATTTGTAGGTTTGTGGCATGTTGTTGGCTGATATCAATGGATGTCGTAAAACCTACAGTTAACTGCAGGTTTCTCATCCTGCAACCAGCCACAGCAGGTCTACAGACTGACAGAAAAAAAACAATAGGCGTCGGTTATTTGTATAACACCGACACACAAAGTTATAGTGTCGGTTTTATATAAATAACCGACGCCTATTTCCTGTGGCGTGAAGGTATATGGCATCGGTTTATTACCTAATAACTGACGCTTGATAGTGGATATGGCGTCGGTTTATTATCTAATAACCGACACTGATAGTGGCCAAGATGGCACCCTTTCTGTGGCGCGAAGGTATATGGTGTCGGTTTCTTATCTAATAACCGACGCCTATACCTTCGCGCCACAGGAAACAAGCGCGATTTCGATGGCGCGTGAAGAGTTTGGGCGTCGGTTTTGGAACCGACGCGTAATGTATGAGCTTTTAGTGTCGCCCACATAGGTGTCGCTTAGAAACCGACACTAAAGGCCTTAAATAACCGACACTAAAGGTAGGTTCTGTAGTAGTGGGAACATCACCCAGAACTTTGAAAACAAGGTGTGGGTCAGCTAAAGCTGAGTATGTACATAATAAACACTTTGGGCATTATATTGAGTTAACAATACAATAAGAGATGTTCCCACAAGAAGGGGGATATTTGCAATTAGGTAAGCTCAAGAGGATTATAACAAGAGATACGAGGCATATTAAAATTCAGATTTCAAGCATGACAACAAAAGTGTCTTGCCATAACAATGAACTATATTTCCAAATTTAAATCAATAAACATTTGCATGCATAACAATGTAGACTAAATATACCTAAAATAGGGAAATAACACCGTAGGATCATGACCTAAAAGAAATAAGGGTGGAAACACACACCCCGGGCAGAATATGCACACCCTTTATAAGTATGGTTGTACATAAGTACCACTATTCTAGATATTCTAGTCAAACATGTAGCATGCATAAATAGAGTGACAAGACTAGCATTATAGTCAATTTTTCATAAATGGCAATCAAAGCAAAAGGGTTCCAAGAACCCATTATAAAAAAGGTATCACAACAACCAAATGAATATAATGAATTGAGAGAAGGAAAAATATAAATGTCCAAGCAAATGACTTTTAAGTAGAATAACAGTTCAAGAGATGCCTCATTAAATGAATGTAGGTTTTAGTCAAATAATGCCCAAAATAAAATAGAGGATGTACATAAATAATCATCGTAGATAATAATTAACTCAAACAACAAAACTTGGTCCCCAAAGTCGAATATTCATCCTAGGAACACGTTGGGAATGTTAGTCAAACTAAGGTGAACATGTATATACGTTATTATGGTTTTATATATCCAAATTATTATCACTTAGTAGCATGTTATGGTTTTTAATATTATTATGTGGAGATAAGACCCAATTTGTATCACTATATAGAGAGGATTTATAACATAGGTGGATTTTATTATTTGTCAATTGTTTTCAAACGACTCATGTAATTCCCTAAAGTTGTTCTAGACATCTTCTCCATATTTTTCTAGGGTTTTAGTTTTCCAACATACTATTAGACCCATATCAATACAAATTATAGGTTCTCATTTATATGAAGCCATCATTATACCATTAATGAATTAAGGCCTTAACATTAGTATTTTTTTATAAAATCTCATTAGTATTCACCCTATTCATCATTTTATCAACCGACTCATAATCACACTACTTATCATACTTCATGGGACCTACATTCTTCATGTCAAGCTCATGTCAATGACATGTATGTTTTTATGTACCTATACATACTTAATAATCAAATGATATGGGATTCTAAGACAACATGTTATGCATACTAGACTAGAATACATTATTATAATTATATAATAAATTCTCTTTACATATTCTCTCTCTTATATACCATCTTATACAAAATAGTTCAATCTAAATAACTATACAACCTAGATCCTCTTTTTTCCTTTTAAATTGACATTAAGTTTATGTCTGTGTATTAGTGATATAGAACTAGGATAACATATCATATACTATTATGCATTATATCAAGGGTACTAGAATCACCATTGTTGTCTAATATGCGCTTGAGTATATTCTCATTTATCATTTTATAAAATATAGTGTCTCAAGATTGTTTAGTGACCTGTGCACTTTGGAGAACTATTGATCGTGGTTGGATTTGATGGATTGCATCTAAGTATAGAGAACTACCCCAGGATTGTTCTTTCTCACCTAACCGAAGTGGCTAGCCTTGCTCCAGTAGAAACTCTTGCATTGATCCAGGAAAACACTAAGCCATCCCTGAGTTTGCAAATCATCGACTTCACAGAAACTCTGAGCTACAATACACTAGCCCAAGGTCATAGTGGAGACAAGATCAATGCTGGTTGTGATGGGATTTGGTGAGGTATGTAGATCAATCCTGACCTTGGTGGATGGTCCAATTTAGTATGTTAATACGAACTTCTGTATTTAGTATTAGGGTGCCAAGAGCATAAGGATGTGAGGGCTTTGTGGACGGTTCAAGGCAGGATGTTTGGTTCAGGCTCCTCTGTGTGCAGAAGGCACATGTGTCTTCAATGTATGACTATGGCTGGTGCGTAGATTGGCAATGTTGCATTGACAAAGTTGTGAAATTCTAAGCAGCATTGGTGGCATTGCACTGTCAAGGAAGAAGACTGTGTAGCGGAAATCATGAATAGGTTGAAGGAGGAGAGGTCATTGATGGATAGCGATAAGCAGCTATTGTGGTGGTGATCACGGTAAGTGGTGGTGTGACCACAGTAGCCAGTGTATAGGGGGAGAGGCAAGTAGCGATGGGATGGCAGTCGTTGACATGCCTTCTACAACAGGCAATGGTGACGCTCTCTGCAATAGCCGGCGGTGGTACCCTTTGTAGAGGAGCAGCTGGCACAAGGAAGAAGGCAGAGGGGAAGAATAGGGAGCACGACGGCTGGTCACAAGTGTGTGGTGACAAGACTGGATGGCGGGACCAGTTTCTCTGGTGTTGCAGGCCGTCAATGGTCATGGAGTCTCTATGAACTGATGTTTGAGGAGTGCTAATGAAGAGAGGATGGAAAGGAAGGGAATAGGCTAGCTAGGGTTCTTGGTTTGTGGTAGATGAGGAAGGCTATATAAATGAGGAGAAAAGGAGGAGGAGAAGATAGAGAGGTCACGCAAAGGGAGGACGACTTCTGGTGTGAACTGGTCATCTGTGGAGATGAGAAAGCACAAGATGCGTAAGGTAGGGGAAGATAAGGTCCAACTCCTGGCTACCCGATCCAATGAAGGGTTCGTGTATTGCATTGAGTCACGACCTCCTTGGCCAAAGAAGGAGTGATACAGATTTAAATGAAATAAATCATATAAACTTATATCCTTGTCTATTGGCCCATTATTAGGGGTGTATTTGACACCCAACAAAGCTCAAAATCGGTAGGTGAACTAATTAGGGTATAAGGAATACGAGTTTGGACTTGGATTTGTATTTATAAATTATTTGTGTTGTATTTTAGGCCATTATACATTAATCACTAGAATAGGGTAATTAGCTAAATCTAATAGTCAAATAAGGTGAAACCTCTTATAATATCTTTAATATCCTCACTCTAAATTACTAGGGTTTTACTAGAGTATTTAATTATGATTTATGCTATAGTCTAGTATTATTATACACTAGTTTCCCACAATTTAGTCACTAGGGTTATAACTCCCTAAGATTTTATATTAATGGGATACCAATGAGTCAATTACGGTTATTAGTACCCAATAAGGTCTCATATTTACAAAAAAAAGAAATAACAGGAATTAAAAGGCATCTAATCGAAAAGTGGTTTAGAAGAGTAAAGGAGGAGATTGGATATAGTCGAGTAGGAGCCTAGAAGAATGGAGGATCCATGTATATGCCTAGGATTGAGTATATTACATGTATGTTGTCAGGTGTGCCACTCTACAATCATTGATGTGGATTCTTCACCACCCGCCCATGGCTCGCAGACTCCACAGACGCAGCCAGGTGAAGTCCATGTAGTGGCGTCATCCCAATGCCTGCAGATCCTCTGATTTCACCAGCCTAAGGAGTTCATATGAACTATCAACTCCTGGTGACATCCTTCAATCATCCATATCCTTCCTCGCCATCCACCAACATACCAACCTTCCAACCACCACGAACCTACTGATAGCTCAGTAGCAATGTGATGGCTGCCTACTTGCATCCTAACAGGGATATTGTAGCCTCGTCAATCCTCAAAATACCTATATGTTTCACCTGAAGTCAGAGTTTGTGACAACTTCTGTATGCATGTGTCTACTTCTCTACCTTCAAGTCACAGTGGTGGAGTCTTTGCTAGATTATCTTGGAAGGACAACACATGGTTCAATCTGGTTCATTCCTCCATGAAACTAGGAACCTGATCACACTGAAGACCAGTTCTGATCAACCACCTATAGGTTAGTACTCGCTTATCTCTGCAATCTATGTTCCTTATATTTCATATTAACAAACAAGTCAGTAAGGCTAATAATATATAACAATCTACTTTAATATTGTAAATAACATTGGTGGCGATCATCATGTTTACTAGTAAGAGAACTTGATTATTTCACACACTCCTGATGATAGTTACACACGTTAATAAATGCTCATTGTATTAAAATGAGTAAACACGAGATCTATAACTTCATGTAGGATATCAATAATGTAATGAACAATACCCTAGATTCGTATCTAGGATGTCACACTTATTTATTTAATAATCTAAGTAACTCAATTAATTTCTATGGTAGTCATCATATTAGTTATATATAGTAGAGTACTAGTCTAGTAAATATATCTCTTTGATGTACAAATTAAGGAAAACATATATCACATGTATAAGAGAAGGTGAAAACATATTTTATTTTTGATGTAACGATGATCTAACATAGTCGATACATCACCTTAATCTTTTGTCATATATGAGTTGAAAATCCTATATATATACAAATATATATGATGTTATATTATATATATATACATATATACATATATATATATATATATATATATATATATATATATATATATATATATAAAGGTTAGGAAGTGTGTACCGGCCGGTACATGTAAGTTACGTGTACCAGCCATTAAAATGACATATGTGGAATATGTTAATAAAATCCAACCATATGGATTGACTCATAATTATATAGATTACATGTGTTTAAAAAATCATACCAATATCTCACATAGATCATGAGATATAGCAATATATCATCAAACAGTTTCTGTAATTTCTACAACTTACCGTTGATTAGATAAGACACAAATTCTTTTATTGGATGATCTATGGATATCATATGTTGGTAATTTTTGATACACGTCTTATCTAAGTGGTATACACCACATCCATAAGGTTGGATAGTGTAGTTTAATTTTACAATTATCATAAATGAAGGTAGGTACATGCAAGCTACATGTACTCGGGTACACAATTCTTTTAGCTATATATATATATATATATATATATATATATATATAGACACACACACACATGAATAAGGGATTACATCTATTTCAATTGATCTATGTCAAGTAAAATGGAAACACATGGTTATTGAGAGAATAACCTTCAAGATCAACTTGGAGGAACAAATATCGTTACTAATACATATGCAAGTGTATACAATATATAATCCACTCATATTATGGTCATGAACTAAATGGTGAAATATATATGGGTGAATATGGATGACACGTAGTGCACCCTACCATAGAGTAGACATATGTAATAACTACCACCTGAACATCTATAGAGATATAATGCATCATATATTCACTTATTGCAACTAAAATCCTAATTTCATTAGGTGATCGGGACTAGGATAAGGTCAATATGAAAAAGGTATATATATATATATATATATATATATATATATATATATATATATATATATATATATAGGATGGTTACACATATTGACTTGAATTTGAATAACACACCTAATATGTTCCTAGGATGAAAAGTTGACCTCGTGGATCACGTATATAGATTGAGTTAAGCATTAGCTGTGATGATCAAGTATTTATATCCTCTATTTTATTATTTGACTATAACCTACTTTCTTGTAATGAGGCATTTGTTGAACCATTATTTCTAATGAAATCTAATTTCTTGGGCATTTATATCTCCTAATGTTGACTCATTATATCCATGTAGTTTCTGGACTACCTTGTTTGTATGGGTTCTTGGACCCCACTTTCTATGATTGTCTTTTTATGAAAAATTGAATTAAATGCTAGTATTGCCTCTCTATTTTATGTGTACTAAATGTTTGACTAGAATATCTAGAATAGTGGTACTTATGTACAACCATACTTATATAGGGCATGCGTATTCCACCCGGGTGTGCGTTTCCACCCTTATTTCTTTTTTTGGCCATGATCCTATGGTGCTATGGCCCTATTTTAGGTATATTTAGTCTACATTGTTATGCATGTAAAAGTTGTTGTTTTATATTGAGATTGTAATTACTTGATATGGCAAGACATTGTATTCTTATGCTTGTAATTTTAATTTTAATTTGCCTCATTTCTCTTGTTATAATTCTTTTGAACTTACCTAACTACAAATACCCCCTTCTTGTGGGAACATCTCTTTTTGAACTTTTAACCCAATATAATTCCCAAAGTGTTTATTATATGTACATACTCAGCCTTTGTTGACCTATACTTATTTTCTATGTTCATGATGTTCCCTTCCACCCAGGTGTAGGTACATTATAAGACAAGGATACACGAAGATCATATACAAGGTATTGGACCTAAGGATAGCTTGGAATGGCCGGGTTGCCCTCTGTAATAGGTCTTGTATGTGATTAGGTTTATTAGATGTATATCTTTTTACCTTGCTATACCACCTTTTATGGTGTTGAACAATTGTAAAAGAATCATCATGTAACTTTGTTATAGTTTTGTTTCCGCTGCTTTATTATTACATGGCTTTTGTATTGTACCATTTGAGTGGATCCCCTCTCAGATCTCACTCTTTACAAAATGGTATCAGAGCCAAAGCAATCAGTAACCTGACTATTTCAAGTTATCCTATATTGCTCCATAATTAGACACTTAGATAACCCTTTACATGTAGTTGATGTCCCTAATACTGAGTACTAGAATGCCAAATATGGTTGCAACCCCTACCTTATAGGTTGATTTCTACTCCCCAAAATATTAAGTGGTCGAAGCTCAGTTTTTGGAAACCGTAGTCAACCCTACACCCTTTATGGATAATGAGATTTCCCTACATAAGGGTTGACTATCCTAGTTATTAGATTCTATTCCCCAACATTATGGAAGGATAGTTAACTACTAAAAGATAGGTTGACTTGAACAATCATATACAGTCTTAGCCCTAATTTAGCTTGCCTTGAATATGTCCACTTGGAGGATTGAGCATGCATGGATGGTAATTTAACATTAACCTAAGTTGTAGATTGATGGTGATTCTCATGATACTAGGTGACGATCTGAATTATCTTTCTTATGGTTAGGCATGCTTCAGTATGGAGTATGTCATCATAGATCTGCCCAAATTAATATATATATATATATATGTATGTATATATATATATGCATACATATATATATATATAAAGGTTGGATACCATCCTTTTTGAGCTTGTTATGCATCACGTGTGAGAGTTAGTTGATGAAAGCTATAAGTTTTAGTAGATACCCTTAAGTGATCCCCTCTCTCATCTCTAATAGTGTAGTTGATTTATCTAGTGATCGAGGTGAGTAGCTTGACTATATAGGTTACCTTACCTTGTGGAGGCACTATGGTGGTAAACTAGATAGTGATGGGAAAATCCTAAAAATATTTTTCTATAAGATTTGGTAACCCTATAACTCCCTTAGGTCTCAAAGGAGGCAGTATGAATTATATTTAAGACTGACATGGGGAATGTTGGATATCATGCCTCTTATTAGGGTTTGATAGATGTTGGTCATGTGTAATAAGAGTCCCTTCTCCCTCTTATTCTTACATATTAGAGATGTTAGTCATATGCCCTTTTAGGTGTAGAAGAATTACCCCTTTTGTGGAATGAGGTGATGAAAGAATAATAGTACATGTGTTGTGTTGTGAAAGGTGTTTGACTTGGTTCTCGGATCGATTTTGGCACCAATTTTGTACTTTCATCACAAAGCTTTTATCGCTAAACTTATTTTCATTATTAAGTTATACACACAAAAGAAAATCTTTGTAGATTTTATCAATGGTTTTTGGAACCAAGTCACCACCACACAAAAAAGGGTTGAGTAGTAGAAAGACCCTATATTGGAGAAAGCCTTGATTGTCATGAACAACCATGAAACCCCAGGCCTAAGTGTGATCTAGTGAGTACTAAGAAGAACTTTTTTTGGTATATAAGACCTAGATACACCCTAGTCTCCCCTCTAGATGATGAGGGAAGTATATATTAATCCTTTAAGGGGTGGAGTTTTGCACACTCTATTCACTAGGAGTGTAGCTTAACTTAAGAAATAATCTAAAGTAACAATACTTGCAACAAGTAATATTTGGATAACTCTTAGTATTATAGAAAAATAAATGTAGCTACCACCTAATCCAGACTAGTAAGTGATCCTTGCTAATTATATCACCATAAATGTTACTTTGGCTTACCTTAAGTTGCCTTTGAAAGATGAACCCAAGACAAATAACATAAAGTTAGGGAAAAAATGTGCTACATCTAAGAGCTAGAATTAATGCCCTATACCCCTATTGTCTAGTAACTAAATGGTAACATCGACGCTACACAAGAGGATAGGTTGAGTACACAAGAAATCTCAAATTGGTTTAGAAGTAGTCTAAGTGATCATGACTAGTGATGAATGGATTTTGAGGACAAAATCCTCTTTAAGGGGTGGAGTATTGTAACATACTCAATCCTAGGCATATAGATTGATCCTCCCTTCTTCTTGGCCCCTATTCAACTATATTAGTATCTAATGCCTTTTTCATCAATTAAAATACATTAGGAATAATCAGAGCCAAATAGTATCACCAAATTGATACATAACTTTTATTAATAACCGATATACATTCATAATAGGACCTACTGTACAAATATAAAAAAAAGTAAAACACTAACTTGATAACATAAAATATTTCTACGAGTATAAAATAAATAAATCAACTTAGTAATATTATAGTGCCACACATGAATATTGGAGATGAGTAAATTAATTAAAGGAAAACTAATGAAATCTAATAGTAAACTTCTTTAAAAAAGAGAATGAAGACCAAATTTGGATTTCTCACATCCTAAATAGCTTACACACCAATTTTCATAACAATCAGACCTCATTTAACCATTCAATTAATTGTTTAAGTGATTAGCTTACATATACCTAATATTTACATTTTTGCCATTGTTGGGTTTCCTTTTTCCTCTGTGTAACACTTTTGGATCCATCTCCTTGCCTGGTCGCACTCCTAGTACTGAAAGAGTGGCCGCAAGACCATGTCATCAACGCCCCTTCTTTGCCATTTCCTCCCTTTTGTTTCACTGACCATGAAAGGTTCTGCCCTTTCTCTCTCTCCCTTACCTCAGCGAGTCTTCCTCTAACTATTTCTTCTCTTCCAATCTTTCCTCTCTTCTTCCTTGACCAAGCCCCAGTCGCCAAGCAGACCTTCTGCCGCCGGATAGACCTAAATCACCTATTAAACTCATTGTCTCTTTCACCCATGAGAATGCCTCCTTCACTTCCCATCTTCCCCTACAATCTACCCTAGCCTCCACGGTCATCAACAGCTCTACCTGGAACCACCAACTGCATATGGAGCAGCACTATCACAACCGGGCACAGTGACCGACATCACTAACACCAAGCCCTGATCCAATGTCTTCATCCTCTTCTCTGTCTTCCTTCTCTTCCCTACTAAACCCTAACCTAGACTCATGGATTCCAGATCTCCAAATCATAACCAGACACCATCTTACCCTTCCGTATTCTTCTTCCTTACATGACCTGCAACCCCAACCTTGTCAGGTCCTAGGTGTAGCGACCGCCACCCACACCTTTGGCCACCATCAAGCCGGGCCGCCTCCAGCTCCTTCAACCTTAGCGACACCGTCCATATATTCTCCTCCTTTTCTTCCTCTCCTTATCTTCTCCCCTCCATCTACTTGTACTTCCATCAACACCAGAATGGTGCATACACCACCATTGTCAGGAGCCACCATGGATCCACAAACCTAGCACCACCACCATTGCTCATCGTTGCCAGACCTTTAGTGGCCTACACCTAGTAACCTACTCACTGCTTACACAACCAAGTTACAAACCTGTGTTACTGTTAATGCCATCAAGAGTTGACAACTGTGTGACTTCTATGCCATCGAGTGTGCCACTCTATAGTCGTTGATGTGGATTCTTCACCACCCGCCCATGGCTCATGGAATCCACGGATGCAACCATGTGAAGTCCCTATAGTGGCGTCATCCCAGCACCTACATATCCTCCAATTTCACCAACCTAAGGAGTTCATACAAACTAACAACTCCTGATGACATCCCTCCATCATCCATCTCCTTCCTCACCATCCACCAGCATGCCAAACTTCCAACCACCACAGACCTACTGATAGCTCGCCAACAATGTGATGGCCACCTACTTCCATCCTAATAGGGATCTTGTAGCCTCGTCAATCCTCAAAATACACGTATGTTTCACTAGAAGTCAAAGTTTTTCACAGCTTCTGTATGCATGTGTCTACTTATCTATGTTCAAGTCACAACGGTGGAGTCTTTGCTAGATTATCTTGGAAGGCCAACACATGGTTCAATCTGTTTCATGCCTCCATGAAACTAGAAACCTGATCACACTGAAGACCAGTTCTAATCAGCCACCTATAGGTTAGTACTCGCTTATCTCTACAATATATGTTCCTTATATTTCATATTAACAAACAAGTCAGTAAGACTAATAATAAATAGAAATCTACTTTAATATGGTAAACAACATTGCTAATGATCATCATGTTTACTAGTAAGAGAACTTGATTATTTCACACCCTCCTGATAATAGTTACACACATTAATACACGTTCATTGTATTAAAATGAGTAAACATGAGATCTATAACTTCATGTACGATATCAATAATATAATGAACAATACCCTAGATCGGTATCTAGGGTGTCAAATTTAGTTATTTGATAATCCAAGTAACTCAATTAATTTCTATGGTAGTCATCATATTAGTTATATATAGTAGATTACTAGTCTAGTAAATAATATCTCTTTGATGTACAATTCAAGGAAAACATATATTACATGTATAAGAGAATGTCAAAACATATTTTATTTTTGATGTAATGATGATATAACATATTCGATACATCACCTTAATCTTTTGTCATATATGAGTTGAAAATCCTATATATACTAATATATATGGTGGTATATTATATATACACACACACACATGAATAAGAGATTACATCTATTTCGATTGATCTATGTCAAGTAAAATGGAAACACGTGGTTATTGAGAGAATAATCTTCAAGATCTAACTTTGAGGAACAAATATCATTAGTAATACATATGCACGTGTATACAATATATTATCCACTCATATTATGGTCATGAACTAAATGGTGATATATATGAGTGAATACAGATGACACGTAGTGCACCCTACCATAGAGTAGACATATGTAATAACTACCACCTGGATATCTATAGAGATATAATGCATCATATATTCACTTATTGCAACTAAAAATCCTAATGTCATTAGGTGATCGAGACTAGGATAAGGTCAATATGTAAAATGTATATATATAATAGGATGGTTACACATATATACTTGAATTTGACTAACACACCTAATTGTTCCTAGGATGAAAAGTTGACCTCGTGGACCAAGTATATAGATTGAGTTAACCATTAGCTGTGAAGATCATGTATGTACATCTTCTATTTTATTTTGGGCATTATTTGACTAAAACCTACTTTCTTGTAATGAGGCATCTCTTGAACCGTTATTCCCAATGAAATATAATTTCTTATACATTTATATCTCCTGATGTTGACTCATTATATCCATGTAATTTTTGGACTACCTTGTTTATATGGGTTCTTGGACCCCACTTGCTATGATTGTCTTTTTATGAAAAATTGACTAAAATTCTAGTCTTGCCTCTCTATTTTATGCATGTTACATGTTTGACTAGAATATCTAGAATATTTGTACTTATGTACAACCATACTTATATAGGATGTGCATATTCCACCTAGGGTGTGTGTTTCCACCCTTATTTCTTTTTTAGACCATGATCCTATGGTTTTATGGCCCTATTTTAGGTATATTTAGTCTACATTGTTATGCATGCCAAAGTTGTTGTTTTTATATTGAGATTGTGATTACTTGATATGGCAAGACATTTTATTCTTATGCTTGTAATCTGAATTTTAATATGCCTCATTTCTCTTGTTATAATTCTTTTAAACTTATCTAACTGCAAATACCCCCTTCTTGTGGGAACATATCCTTTTGAACTTTTAACCCAATATAATGCCCAAAGTGTTTATTATATGTACATACTCAGTCTTTGCTGACCTATACTTGTTTTCTATGTTCTGAGTGATGTTCCCTTCCACTCAGGTGTAGGTACATTAGATCACAAGGATGCATGAAGATCATATACAGGGTATTCGAGCTAAGGATGGCTTGGAATGGCCAATTTTCCCTCTGCAACAAGTCTTGTATGTGATTATTTTTATTAGATGTATATCTTTTTACCTTGCTATACCACCTTTTATGGTGTTGAACAATTATAAAAGAATCATTATGTATCTTTGTAATAGTTTTATTTCTGCTACTTTATTATTACATGGCTTTTGTATTGTACCATTTGAGTGGATCCCCTCTCAGATCTCACTCTTTACACTCTACCAAAGCTAGAGTCAAGACACTTATACCCTTTTTGAGAAAAATTATAACTAAAAAACACCATTCAAGTAGCTCAGGGGGAAAGCTTGTCGGTCTTGGGATCAAAATTATGAACAAAGGCAAGACAATTGAAAAATCTGAGCCAGTAGCGGAAATGGCATGGCTTCAGGATAAAAGGAGTGTGCTTCTTGAGAATAGAGGAATGTTGGAAAATGATAAGAAAACAAGCAGTGAGGACCATAACAGATAAAAAATTCTTAGGCAAGTTGGCATGAGTGAGAAGAGAGCATTGTCAAGTAGATGATGATTTTTATGATCAACAATGTTTTTTTTTTTGTGGAGAGTATGCACACGACCGTTGATGAATCTTCCCTATGCTAGATGAAAACCTTCTGGGTATACTCAAGGGCATTTTCGGTTTGAACAATCTTAACAGAAGTTGAAATTTGAACCAAAACCAACTTGTGAAACTCACAAATTAGTGTAAACACTTCATCACGAGTTTGAAGTATATAGATCCATCTCATTATAGAGAAATCATTCACACATGTAGAAAGTATCTATAGTTGATAAATGCACATGTATCCATTTTATTTGCATGTTTTCGATCTCTCTTTAAGAGCATTTTGTTATTATTCTCTAGTTTTAGAGTTAGTTGTCTTAGTTTTACTTTTCTCTAGTCAATTGGAGTTTTTACTTTATTTATTTGGGTTTTTGTAGGATAAATGACCAATGACTACAAAGACCAAAAGGCCGAAAATTTGGGGCTTCTATGCCCACATTCAACCTCCCTGTCAATAGAATGACTCACCTAGTAAGTCAACTCAAATGCATAGAATCTCAGCTTCCCAGGTCTCCAATTGATCGACCTAGATCCCTAGTCAATCGAATTGCCAGTGAGGACTAGTCAAAATCGAATTTGGGAAAGCTCATTACTTCAAACGAAATGACCAAGTCAAAGTAGACATTTAAGGACCAGTCGGTTGATTCACCATCCTTATTGATTGACCCATGTTCAAGACTCTGTCCAATGCCAAAATGAGAAAGTCACCAATGCAGTCAAAGTTTGGCCAACGTGACTTTGGGATGAAGCAAGCAACTAATGCCATCCGATTGATTGGATTCCCATTCAATCGATCGACTCCATGGATCAAGCAATCTAGCCTCTGCTAAAAACCATTCTTCTAAGGTTTTCCCCCTCCTTTCCACCTATAAAAGGAGATAGGACTTCAAAGATGAAAGGATCCATTTTTTCATATTTTAGACTTAGTTTTTGTTTTCATTATGTCTGAGTAGTTCCCTTACTGGGGCATGGGGAGTAGCCCCATGGACTATATTTTATCTTAATTGTATTTTGACTCTAATGTTTTAGTGAATAAATATCTTCCAACCATTTTTTCACTTGATCTTTAGCTAATTATATTATGTTCTTTTGTGGTGATGAGACCTTGTATCCCCATAAGAATGAACCCATAATCCCATGATGAGACCCCTAATGGTGGTCATGATCTTGTTATCCACTCAATCTTGCACTCATTTTCTATTTCATTAATTAGATTCTAGTGGGGTGACGAGACCATGAATCACCACAAGTATGAACCCAAAAGCTCTTGATGAGACCTTGGATAGAGATTATGATCTTACTACCTAGTTTATCTTGTTTGTTACATCTTATGGTGACGAGACCAACTAACCCATGAGTTTGAACACTAGAATGGAAATCACACATTCCTTGATGAGACCTTAGACATGAACTTGTTGGATGATTGGATAAGGATCCTCACTCACTGAGACCATAAGGTTAAGAGAAGTCTGACCCTTGTGAGAGTGGTGATCCGAAAGGACATCAATCCACATGGTCCTAATTTTGTCACTAAAATTGAGGAGTTGAATTGGTTAATGTAAGGATGTGGTTTATGGTGGCTATTCCCCAAACCCTATTATCTTTTATCTTTTGATCAACTTATTTTATTTCGTCACTTTTGATTTCCACTTTATTTTAATCGACCAATCTCAAACTGGAATTTACACTTTGTTCATCACAATTGTTTGAATCAACGCTTAATAACATCGTCCTTTGGGACTGATACCTTTCTATACCAAATTTCTTGTTGCTTGCATCAGGTTAATTACCACTAAAAAGGTTAAACTCTAGGATTTCCCCTAGTGATTTGGTGTGTTCTTGACAACACGTCAAATTTGGCTTCATTGTCGGGGACAATGATGTTGTTTTTAAACCAATTTGCTTTTCTTCATTATTTTTCTTTCTAGTTTATTTTTGTAATTTTAGTTTGGTTTTGTAATTTTTTTATTGTTTTATAATTTTTAGTTTATTTTTATAATTTTTAGTTTTATTACGTAATTTTGTGTTTCTATTCTCCTTGTTAGACTTTTACTAACCTATGTTTTTGTTTTTAAAAAAATGGAGTGGCTTGCGCCACAAATTGTGCAATGTATGAGATGTGGCTCCCCCTATCATGACATACCAGAGTGCCTCAAGATGTCTTCACATGAAGAAAAGATATGAATGCTCTACCTTGCGCATAATATTACACCACAAAGGAGAAATATGAAGTGTCGCACCTTGTACACAAGGAAGAAGCAAACAGTCAGATAAAACAATCCCTAGTTGATCAAAGAGAGGCCATGAGGGTCAAGGCAAGAGCAATCAAGGCTGCTGCATTGGAAGCGGAGATGCAACAAAAGTAGAACAAGCTATTATAGGTTAGATAGATAGATTTCTTACAAAGTCCAAGGCCGCATGGCAGGAAGAGTTTGAGGAAGCCCAAGCAGCAGCCACATGGGGCCCTGATCAACAATATAAGACTGAGAGCGAGTGGATGATTTCCTATGGGGAGAAATTCATAAGACAAGAAATCACATGAAAAACAATTGAAACATGGTTGACATAAATAATCCTCAACATCCTAAAGCTCCACCACCCTTCCCTATTGCTGGCCCAAATCTAGACATTTACAAAGATCAACAATCTTTTATTGAGCATATTCTAGATAATGTATCTTCATCTTCTCATCAATTACTAGTGGATCCTTTTAAAGAAGGGCTTCCTCATCAAGGGCCATACACTCCACCTCAACCACCCCTTGTTCCATATCAGGTTGAACCCAATGAGGTGATCCGACCTCCGCATGAACTTTATATGCATTCATCAGATTGTGAAGTGATTCCTTATGAGACCATTGAGTCGGGAACATGTTCCATGAAGTAACAAGATCTCCCTTTTGACATAGCAAGGAACCCTAATGCCTCCATTAAGCTTAATGTTGATGGACGAATATACAAAGAGGATAAATGTCCATATACAAAGTTTCACCAGGATGATAAAAACAATCCTCCCATGTTGACACCATGTCTACTACATGTAGATCCAGGTGACAAGGAGAAACCCGAGCCAGACCCTCCACCTGATCTGCCACAGTCGATGCTACACAGAATTGACTCATCTTGCACCACCTTATCCTTCAAAAAAGATGATCCACCTAGGGTCCTTTGGGAAATGTTGGCCCCAAAGAAAACTGATGAGTGCTATCATGTCTGCCATCCACACACATCAACAACACTTCCTCCACTAATGAAGGAAGATATATGGATCCTATTGGAGGGACTATGAGGTGACAAGAAACATTATTTTAAGCATCCTAATAGCCCCTTCGAGCTTCCATGACCACCCAATCATTGGGTACACCATGAAGCTCCTCTATCCAAAGCTCCAGAATTTGTTAACATCCCCTTTAGCTGGACATTTTTTGAGATACTAAGGCATCTTAGTGATCTCTATGAAATTCTTCCCTCCATTTTGAGTTTATGTTCTGCTTGGGATGATAAAAATTTTTAAGTTCGGGGTGGAGGTGGATGGTATGTTCTCATTCCACACAGTATATCTTCTTTTTAGCATCTTTTAATTATGTTATGTTGCTTAGATTTTAAATAAAAAACTATTTCTTTCCTTAGTTTTGACCTTTATCTAGTTGGCCATTTATGCATTTTAATCAAGGAATCCCTTGAACTAGAGAATCTTCTTACTACATTAAAAAAAATGCCCTTGCTAGAAATTATCTAGTCCTTTATAACCTTTAATAGCACTACCATTGGGAAACTTGGAAAGATATTATGGATAGATAGGAATCAAATGCCATGTGTCCCTACTTTAAAAATTATAAATTGCTTATAAAATTTCTTGATTTCTACATGTTACAGAGAGAATTGAATTGATGCCATGTTACTCCCAACACATTGAATTCCAAAACACAAATTGCACAAGTCCAACCTTTTTCTACACTTCTTCCCCCACTTATTACCCCTCCATTTGAAGAAAAATAAAAATCTAAAAAAATGTGACAAACTCCAAGTTTAGGGTGGTACCCCTCTATCGCTTCTTCCATACCCTGTCAAAGTGCACATCAAACATGCAATGAATGTAATTGTAAACACAGAAATAAAAAGACCACCTCCATCCATACCTCTTTTCACTCCACGTTTACACCAAGAGGAATCTACATAACCCCAAACCATAAAAACCAAGAACCTTGTTCTTGTACAGAATTGGCAGGAGTGGAACAAGAAAAAAGGATAGGAAATTTGTTTCTTTGTAGGTCTTGAAATAGAAGCGATCTGTGAGAGATTTTGAGTAGGGAATTAAAAAAATTGTGTTTTGGGATTCCAAGATATCGGGATAACTTGGCCATGCAAGGTGGTAAGGATTCAAGTACTACTAGGAAAGTGAGAAAGACTGGATGAGAGTATTATTTGGCACTATTTTTTATTCAATGTTGTTCAAGGATGAGCGGCATTCAAGTTTGGAGTAGTTGATAAATGCATATTTATCCATTTTATTTGTAGGTTTTAGATCTCTCCTTTAAAGCATTTTGTTATTAGTTGTCTTATTTTTGCTTTTCTCTAGTTAATTGGAGTTTTTAGTTGATTTATTTGAGTTTTATAGGATAAATGACCAATCACTACAGAGCCTAAAAGGCAAAAATTAGAGGCTTCTATTCCCATCTTTAGCCTCCCAGTCAACTGACTGACTCACCTAGTCAGTCGACTCAAATACATAGAATCTCAACTTCCTAGATCTCCAGTTGATCGACCCAGATCCCTAGTCGATCAACTCTCCAGTGAAGATCAATCAAACTCAATTTGGGAAATCTCATCACTTTGGATAAAATGACCAAGTCAAATCAGACATTTAAAGACTGTCGATCGACTCACCGTCCTTGTTGACCAACTCAAATTTAAGACAGTCAAATGTGGAAATGAGAAAGTCATCAATACAATCAAAGTTTGACCAATGTGACTTCAGATTGAAGTGAGTGATTAATGCCAGTCGACCAACTGGATTCCCAATCGATCGACTGGTGCCTCAAATCAAGTAATCAAGCCATCTCTAACAACCATTTTTCTAGGGTTTCACTCCTTCTTTCTCACTATAAAAGGAGGGGGGACTCCAAAGACAAAAGGATCCAATTATTTCATACTCAAGACTTATTTCTTATTTTCACTATGTATGAGTAGTTCCCTTACCGGGTCATGGGGAGTATCCTCATAGCCTATTCTTTATCTTAATTGTATTTTTGACTCCAACATTTTAGTGAATAAGTGTTTTCCAATTGCTTTTGCACTCAATGTTTGGCTAGTTAGATTATGTTCCCGCGGGGTGATGAAACCCCAAATCCCCACAAGAATGAACCCATAATCCCATGATGAGATCCATGATGGTGGTTATGATCTTTTTATCCACTCAATCTTGCACCCGTATTCTATTTAGTCGGATTATATTCTTGTGGGGTGATGAGACACCAGGTCACCACAAGAATGAACCCACTATCTCTTGATGAGACCTTGGATAGAGATTATGATATCTCTACCCAGTTTATCTTGTTTGTTATAGCTTATGGTTATGAGACCAACTAGCCCATGAGTTAAAACATCGAAATGGAAATCAAATGTTCCTTGATAAGACCCTGGACAAGAACTTATTGGACTGTTGGATGAGGTCCTCAATCACTGAGACCCCAGGGTTGAGAGAAGTCCAACCCTTATGAGATTGGTTCTCTAGAAGGACATCAATTCACATGGTCCTAATTTAGTCACTAAGAGTTGAACCTATTAATGTAAATGTGTGGTCTATGGTGGTCCTCCATCAGACCCCTAGTAACTTTTATCATTTGATCAACTAGTTTTGTTTTTGCACTTTTGATTTCCATTTTAGTTTAATCAACAAATCTCAAATTGGAATCGACTTTCTGTTCATCGCAAATGGTTTGAGTCGAAGCTTTATAATCTGTCCACCTTTCTATACTAAATTTCTCATTGCTTGGATTGGGTTAATTACCTTTAAAAAGGTTAAACTCTAGGATTCCCACCTAGTGATTTTGTGTGTTTGCAAAGACACATCATTAGCCATTGTAACTACTAGTCATGAATGGACCACAAACATCACTATGAACCAAATCAAATATATGGGATGATTGTTTGGAGGTACAGGTCGGGAAGGACACACGATGGTGTTCCCTATCTGATAGGCATTACAAAAAATAAAAGAACAAGAAGATAAAGAACTATATAATAGTTTAATCTTATATTAAGGTAGATGGGCATGATGCATGTGCAACTGACACTAGTACATATACCACTTATAGAGTCAGTTAAAACAAACATATAATTTTGATTTACCAACACCTATGGGGGTGACACTAAAACTAATGACATCTTGCACCAGTTTCAAGGGAACAGAAAAATCGACGACATAGATTCAGTGTCGGTTGCTATGAAAAAAGAACTCGACGTCTCAAATAATGACTCATAGTGATATTAGTGTCATGGAATCACTCTATGTCATCAGTTCTTAGTTCTTGGTAAAGAACCGACGCCATAGTCCAACTGTGTCATCACTTTTTGTTTGGACAACCGATGACGTAGAGTGATACAATGGCTTGTAAGCACATTTTTGTAGGCCAACACAGCCATATTGCGGGTTGAATAGCTTGATTGTGTAGTTTGACACCTCCATTTTACTATAAGGTAGATGTGTTGTCAGTTTGTGTGTATACTTCCTTATCAGGTAAAGTTTTAATTGATAATGGTAGATGTGTCACCGAGTTTTTTGGTAAAATAACTAACAACACAGATCTACAACGATTTTTTTTATAATAACAGACACCAAGAGTATATTTTTTAAATTTCAGGTCTACAGACCTACTGTTCAGCTGTTTAACATGATGAAAAACATGCAGGTCATTAGAACTGCAGGTTCCATCCTGTGTTCATCCTAACAACATGACAACACACATGCAAAACCTACAATAACAAACATATACACACAGTTCATCCACCTACATACATTTCCATTCTTCAATTCCATTCTCTTCAACACTTAATTTTATTCTCATGTGCATACCAATTTAGAAAAACACAAATAAAAATTTATTCTCATGACACAAACAAATAAAATTCTCATTGTACTTATTCATCTTCACATTCATTCACACACATGCATATATACACACATCATACACATATGCACCAACAATCCACTAACATCAAATTTGAAGTTGCAAAAAGTCATAACAACCACATGTATATAGAAATAATGACATCAATATTTTAAAAACTCATATTTTATCCTAATATAATCCAAAGTTGACTTACCTAATGAAGGAGTGTGCCCACTCTTCTCGTATCTCATCCAGATCTTCATTATATAGGGCTCTATCGTGTCAAACAACTGCAAAGAGAATGACATAATTCAAAAGTTTGATTTGGTTTTTTCATATTATCAAATGATACTATTTACTTATGATGACCAAGACTATATAGATTACCTTTTGTATATAATGGATGTATAGTGCCACCTGTATGACAATCATGTCCATATACTGCATCAGGTAGTATCTACATGCACAACCATTATTTTCTATAGGGAACTACAAATTTACATGTATATGAAATTATATAAATAAAAGCAAGCATAGTTGGTATATATTTGCATTGGAATAAAAAAACTACCTCAACATTCTTCCAACTTAATGATTTTTTTTCTAGTTCACCTCTGACCTTTTTAAATTCTTATGTAGCCCTATAAGTTAATGTAACACATTAAAATTGAATGATTAAATAGTCATGTAATGATGCATACATTAATATATGCAGACAGATATAAAAGTTTAATCATGTAAATGATGCCTTTTTATTGTGTGTCCCCCACTGTCTACTTTGTCACTCAAAGGATATAGATAATATGTTATTAGCACCCTTGGGAAAATTCCCAACAGCTCCCAATGATTGCAAAGGAAAACTCAAAATCCATAATGAAAATTCATAAGTACAAAATATAAACAATATGCTTAAAACTTACCCAACATTGAAATGAGCTATGAACACACTCTTTCTCACATTACCAAAATATTTAAATGTGATAGAACAATAACCACTAAAAAATTTGGGTCTTTATCTACATGGCTAATCAATGATGGAACAAGAAATGCTACATTGGTTGGTGTGATCTCTCTACGCACCATATATAAGTAGTTGCAAAACATATATGTATACATTAATATATAAGAAAACATATCGACATTTATTTTCACATATATAGAACGTGGCATTTAGCCATGAGATCTCACCATATCCAAAGTTCTGTCACTATTGTATTCAACCAAGCATAAGTAAATAACTCTGCAATATATTTCACGAATGCACTAGTATCATGAGCTCGACATGCAACATCGTCCTTAATATGGACCATCATAGTTGACCCTTCTTATAAGTCACTTAGCTATAGTGCCAACCCCATGCATTTATGACCTAGTGATTTGACTAGGTCCTTTGCAATCTAAGTAGGTAACTAAATATCTAGAGAAGGAAGTGGATGATGAACTATAGGGGGGTTCTTAGGTGTTGTGATATGCATATAGATTATGATATCAATTGCCAAATATATACATAAGTAGAAAGAAAAGAATCACATACACAAACACAATGAAAATTTAGCATACATCGGTATAGATAACTCTTGATTTGGGCCACACAACCACGCCGCCTTTATATGAAACCAAGCACAAAGATTCTTGTTAGAGAACAGTGTATCAGACAGACCCACTTTGAGAGTGACACATGGAAACCATATTTGGTGGTCATAGTGTTGGTTGTGTGTGCATGTTTTAATATTTATAAACTCGAACACTACCCTACAAGTATACATGTGCATTTAGTATTATCAAGGTCATCCAAGGAGCAAGGTATTGTTAGGCACAAGATCAATGAAGTTCAACAATCTAGATCTTTTTAATAAGAGAGGTTTTGTTTTCTTAACTAAGCAATTAAAAAGAAATGATATAAAATAGAATTCACTTGTATTCAAGATCAAATTGGATTAGGAATTCTTGAGGTTATGGTTTCACATCCACATCATAACATGAAGAAAAACAAATATCAAGAACACTAGCAATAACACAAGGGAGGCATGTATCCTACACCCACCTCTCGATAGTGTAGAATAGTCGTAACTTTTCTACCACTCCCATGGATATACTTAGATTCGAACTACACACCTTTGTTCCCCAACACAATCCGACTACTCCCGTGGTCAAGGTAGTGCAACTAAGGTACATCTATGTTAGAACCCGTGACACTAAATGATATTTCTCAAAACCTAAAACACAATCGATCACTAATTAATCACATACCCAAAAATACGGGTAAATTAAAACCAATTTCAACATCAACACCCGCTCAGAAACATTTGTATAAGAGCCCAATATCTTTCTTGTATCCATACTATGCCAAGAATTTGATACAAATTGTTCTATCCCCTTAGCCACAACATATATACATAGGATAACAACATTTATATATGCCACACAAACAAGCATTAACATGCTAACAAAAGTTTGATTTTTTTGAAACACCATATACAAGCTTTTCCTGCCCGAACCTGAGAGTACATGGACGACTCTAGGGCACACTAGAAATCCATCAATTTTCTCAAAGATTCATTATTGTAGTTCCTCTTTACTTCCACGGTTCTATTGTCGTCACTGCCGATTACCTAAAAAGATGTGGCGAACCACAAGGGTGAGACCCATGTCCAAGTAAGAGATATAACCTCCAACAACGCTTATTGATTACAACATTTTAAATAATAGATAACTGAGTAGTTGGAGTATTTAGTATCCAATTGAACAGATCTAATAGTTTAAGTATGCTAAACAAATTAAGCAAATAATCTTAGCAACAAGCATGGTTATAAATGTATATAGGTAACAAATAAATCCATTTCTCTGGATAGATATCTACTCAAATTTCATCAAATTGCATCTAATAACCATCGCCATCATTACTCTGACTATCATCCTTGCTAACAACACAAGCAATCTAGTAGCATAAGCATCCCTGACATCATGAATATGGCTAGTAACATAACATGGCTATGTATATTAGCATCTCAAATAAAGGAACAGATCTATATAATAAGTAGAACTAACATCATAGCACAATTAAATGCATAGGAATGATTAACAGTTTAAGCATTAGCCATGGCTAGTAATATTAAACATAGCTAGCGACATTATCTTAACCATCAATGTCAGTATATTTGACAACATAAGCATGTTTAACATGAGCATAACTACATCATAACCATATCTATTATCTCTTATTGTACTATACATGATCTCAATGAAAAGAAAGCAAACAAGGGTTATCATCCAATATGAAGCCTTGTGTATAACCCTAAATAAATATGCTACATGGTTGTCTTACATCTTTAATTATGTCTTGGGGAATTTAAATTGTACCATCCAAAGTCCATCTGACCCCTGCAAAGGGCTATTCAGTTTCGCACAAGATCTAGGAGTTCCTCTATCCTAAGATATCTCCTCTAGTTGATCAGTATTGGCTAAAAAGGTAGTGACATATCAATCAAACTACCACTACAGTGACATATAGTCAAGCTGCTAACAACTAGTCCGCCCTTGGTACAGGTCATGACACTAAACTCCATGGTATGCAAGCAACTGTAGTTGTCCTCCAATCACATTCCACAAATATTGAGACACGACCGCATCCGTTCTAAAGAAGAGGGTTAGGCATGACCTTAGTCATCCTCCCTAACAATTGAGATCAGGGTGACAAGCACCCCACATATTCATCAATATGCGCTTCGAGTTTCCCTTAGGAATACTCATTTCACCATCCAGTAAATTCTAACACAAAGGATGGTTCAACAACACATGGCACTACATGATTAAGGTTACACTTGATTAATTACTGCCAATTGGGTAAATTAAGGCTTCATCATATAAATGGACATACAAGCCCTAATTCATTTCTAGAAAGAGTATATGTATTGCAACTTCAAAAGATATAAGATGTTTGAGGTATATTGTTCATCATCTCATCATTACATGATGTTATTCACTTTCCATTCGTGAGACTACACTTGTCATCCTACTATCACATGATATAAATCCTTTTTACAATATCACAGTGCATCAAACCTTATCAAAAAAAGAGGATTACACCTCATTCAGGGCTAACCATGCCCAAAGGTCATGAAGACCATCATACTATTCTCTGCAAGATCATCATTATCTTTCCATGCTTTAATAACAAGGCTCAACAACATCACTTACATATAATACACCGGACAACAAAATATTGCATTAATGAGCTGGGAGATATTCATAAACAATCATAGTAGGGTTATATTAACATTAAGAACATTCCTTTATTACATCAACATGCAAGGAATCTAGATATGATTAACCATCATCATATTCATAATGCACATGTTTAACATAAGAAAGTATCAACCATGTGGCTATGATAACCACCAATTGACACATAAAGGTTATGATCATATTAAGGAGATTATTTACCATCATGCCATCATATAAGAAGGTTAAACATGAATACTCATATTTTTCTATTTACATTAGAGTTATGGTCAACCAGATAAATTATATTAATATTACTAATCAACACTCATACCCAAACCCTAACTCATGGAATCCCCATTGGATCATGGATGCATAAGGTGAAGCATCACCATCAAAATACATACCATTCTCATGTATCGATACACACATAACTCAAGGTGTAACCATCATTTTATAACATACTAGGGTTTAACCACAAAAGAGAGTACTCCATGATTATAATCAACATTCAAGGACTATTCATAACCACTTACCAACATTTGGTTATATTAAGACTAGGTATAACAAGCTATACCTCATTAGGGTTATATATGAACACAATATGGTCATCATCCCTTCTATTCATATGAGTGAAAAGGTAAGACTACATTATTATGGGTAACCCTCCATTTGTTCCCACACCACTCAAACCGTACAAACTTACCATAAGCATCATCCCGAAACATTGGATTGTTGAGAAGGTAAGACTATTGGTTGTTTACATTAGTAAACTCGTTGGATAAACCACCTATGAAGTCATTGAGTTGTAATCTAGAAATATTCACCATTTAACCCTAGACATACCTTAATTAACAATATAAAAAGTTCCATTAAGAGTAGGGTAAAACCCACAAGCGATTGTTTATTTAAAACAAGCTGTCAATAAATGAGCTTCTTAAGTTGATCTCATAAAGGAAACCATCTAAATCACTTTATTATGACCAACATATTACATTAGGCATCATTCCAATTTATTGGATGAAGAATCATTAGATCTTAACCATTGGGTCAAGTTCATATATTAAAACCATCAATTGGAGTATAGGTCCAACCATTGCATCAAATGACCCAAGAAACCATTGGTTTAAGGCTTAATTGATGCTAGAACTACATGCTTAACTCACCATAGGTTGTGGAGACTTGATCCACCATCAGTAGTGAACATTAAGTCACTATATATTGTTAGATTAGCACTATATTCATTAATCATCATCGGATATCAAGCTAATGTCACCATTGATTGATAGCATCATTAGGGTACTTAGTTGTTGATCGTTAAGTTTATAATCAGGCCAAAACCTGACCTAAGGGGTGAACGTTAGTTGACACCCTTGGTCACCATGATCAGTTGTCATGAAAAAAACACCATCGGTTGTTGCAATGATACCACCATTGGGTCATGTGTTTAAGAAGAAATCAACTTTAAACCCTAAAATTGACCATTGGTTGATGGGTGCTTAGCACCACTGTTTGTCAAACCAACCTGATCCAAGTCATCTTATATCTTAAGAGGAATGTACACATGATTAAAAGTTCATCTAGAACTGAAATAATAATAGGGAACATCATGAAAATTGAAATCTAAGTCAAGCATAGCTTTTTAGTGCATGGATCATCATTTGAAAGCAAAAACATGAGTTACCAAGCTTATGGTAAGCAATAAACATGGAGAAAGTTATAAAACTTGCCTATAATGAGAAAATAAAATCCCAAACATAAGAAAACTCGAGAAGTTAGGGTAGAAAATCCAAGCATAAGCTCTGAACTCGTCCATCTAACACCTTTCTCCATTAAAGAATCAAACCCTAAGCATAATGAGCAAGAAAGGTAGGGTTTTAGAATTTTAGAGCAACTTTTACCATGGAACAGAAAAGTTCCGACCTGGAGGAAGGTCTAAGTAAGTATAAGAGTAAGAAAAATGGAGAAGGAAGGAAGAAAACAACTTGCCTAGGTCGAAATCCCTAGAAGATGACCTTGGAAACCCTAGGTAGGGCTAGATGGAGCTCTAGGAGACCTTCTTCTCCAAAATGAGGTTGTCTTCTACCTTAGAGCACTTGATTATGCATAAAAAAAGAGTGGAGTCGTTACTCCAGGTTAGGGGAAAGAGAAATTAGGCAAATTTTTCGTACTTGGGCAAGGAAGAGGTAGATATAGCCCATAGATAAGGATGGAAGCAAGCATGAGGTGTACAAGTAGCTCCCCATTTGTCCATGGCCTTAAACTGTTAAGGATATACAAGTAACCACATAAGCAGATCACCCACTGTCCATGGAGACCTTCTTAGTCCTAGTTTCTTGATTTTGCAAGAAAAGCAAATAAACCATTTTCTTGATAGCTCCTAAAGGTAGCTCATCCATAAGGGGTAAACCCTAAAATACCCTTTAGGAAAACACCTCCAAACCAAGGTTCAAATAGGCACACCATGACTAAAAAAGCTCAATAATGATGAGAGAACATCCAAATAACATAATGAAAGTGATAAATTGCAATAAAAACCTCCCAATTGGGTAAATTGTAGAGAAGTCCAAAATGTACATAAACTTGCATAACTTGCACAAACATTGTTCAAATTGGATCAAACTTGAAACTTAAGCTTGTATTTTGATCCCAAATCATATAACAAGGTTATATTATAGTTCTAAGAATTCAATCATGATAATTAAGTATGTTCAACACTTTAAGCAAGGTTAGGGTTCTCACAACCATAAACCCCTAATCGGGATTTCGCCCCCAAAATCCAAGGTAAACAAAGATGGATACTTATCATGCACCTCATACTCAATATTACACATTTTTACTTTCATCACATGATGATTTCACATCATTCTCATAGAAGACATATTATTCTCCCTCAACTCTTACATGTGTCACCTTGGTTCAGCATAAAAACTGTTGTGCCAAATGTACTGGTTTGGTTTGGTTGTACCTTTCAACTTGGAACTCCAACTATTGTCCTACACTATTATATCTATTGTACAACACATCATTTATATATTGTACTTTATGGCTCTTATCAAATATGAAACATCATGTATCTCGTATCATATCTAACTTTACAAGGTTTCATCTCTATGCTCCTTTAATGATTGTTGTAATTAACAACTCAATCAACTAGGTAGGCATACCCTAATTTTCAAGAACAATGAGGAATATGCTTTTAGAGGATTCTCCAACCATCTTAATGGTGTACTGACCATCTATTTGGTTGAAAAATCATACACTTGTCTATAACTGTTAACAAATATAACTTCCCGATTGACATTGTTATGGGTAGAGCAATGACATTTCTTCATCTTATCATGATTCACATAACATACTTAACAGAGGTATCTCAACTCCAAGAGGATACTTTATTCAACCTCAAACTCATTCTTACTAGACTTGTCACACATAAGTACAGATACTTCAACATTCTTAAGGTTTAGCAAAGATATTGACCATGTTACTGACCATCTCTGAAGTACCTTAAGATGTCATCATTCAAAGCTTGCTACAACTTGTAAGACATGAATTGAACACTTTGTTCCTCCTAATAATAAATTCTATTGGTACATTGGTCAGTCTAAAGGACATAACCCTAAACTCACCATGGTCATGCAACTTATGTCATCCATTCTAACTCTTATGTTTAAAGGATATTTTATTTTAAGGGAACACGATAGCACATGTCTACTGATCAACAAACCATCTATCCTTGATAGTGGTCTTGCCCAGCTCTCACTAAATCATACACACCATTATAGAATCACTTCTATTTTTCCTTCCAAACAACATTTAGAGGGTCATCATCAACTATCTCTCTCTAAGGGAGAGGAATACTTGGAATGTTCATTTAATAAACATCTCTAACCTTCACATACATCCCATACTATTGATACATATTGGATACTAGGATTCATTAGCTTGGTATCCACCTCATGTGCTATAAGGAACTCACATCCTTATCTAATCTACTTTTACCAATATACTAAATCTCAAGACATATAAGAGGAGTCTTCCTAATTATTGGAAGGCTCAAAAGCAAACTCGTCACAAACTTTATGATCTTGGAACCATAGTCCAAGCAACCTTATGCTATAATAAGCCATCCACCCTCATGTTTACAATGAATCCACACATACCAAGTGACAATGATCCACTTGAAAGATGTGCCCTAGTAAGGAAAGACACACAGGGAAACACACTTCCCACATCATAGAAGCATTGTTCAAGGGTCACCAGCAAAAAGGTAACCAATTCTATTTTCATTATGTAGGTTACAACTTCTTATGTATCATTTTACCTTTTTCATTTTGGGTTCCTTGCTATTAGCATAGGAATCATCATGATTAACATATCTCATTACTCCTTCCTTAATGACTATTTATCACACTTGGGTATGTTCTCTTTTTTTATTATGTTTTTCAACCACTTATCAATAGGTAAATCATTATATTCCACCTTATCTTCATTAAACATGGATCATCTCCCTTAATTTCTTTCACATGCCTTGCTGATTTTACAATAACACTTTCTTACACACATAGGTTGGTCTGAGATTAACTCAGGTTCCACCTTATTCCTTTGTCATTGTTCCCATTCATCTTCTCATTTTGTACTTATTATAGGAGTGTGGCATCCAACTTACAAAACACAAGATTAACTAAGAGGAAGCGAATCATTTGCAGCAGATTACTAAAAATTACTAAAAATTAAAACTTTTTGCAAAGAGATCCAAACATAAGAAATTTCTTACAACAAAAACCATTGTATAACATTTACATCCTGATTTAAAAGTACATGACTTGTACAATCTCTTCTCGAGGAATTACAATATTAGCTTCCCTATATCATTATAGACAGACAACATAAAAACCTCGAGACATCAAATCAAAACTCAGATTGATTCATTAAAACACTAACTATAAACTTCGAGGACCTGAGAGTACAGAGACGACACATAGGACTTTCTAACTATATGACTTGACAATCAGCATCTCCACCTGAGATCTCACTGCTCCAAGCTGTTGCTCTTCTTTTCCTGCAAAAGAGTATCTGCTTCTTTGTCCGCGTCCACCTAAAAATGTTGGATTTCACGGGGGTGAGACAATTGTAAATTGCCCCAGCGGGAGATATAACTCTCCGCCAAAACATTGTTATTGCAGATTATTATATTAAAATTGTATAGGAGTTATTACATATTAATAGCAACATTATTCAATGTATGAACAGAGTAAGATAATCTCCTTTCCTAAGGAGAACATTGTATCTACTCATGGTAGATTCATAATTTATCCATCTACTTACAATGAATAAAAAGAGATATGAATGACATTTATCAACTAGAGCTGCATAAAAGAAATGTAACATCAACCAATGAGTTTCCGTATTCAATCCTTAAGCAAACATGCTATACGGCTGATTACATTTTACAATCACACTTATGCCCTGAGGAGATGAGGTATACCGCTCATGCTCCAACCGACCACTGCGAAGTCAAAATCACTACCATACAAGGTCAATGGAAGAGACAGATTCCCATGACCTCCCACATCTCGGTCAGTGCGAGATCACATGCAGGACATCTTGTATCTCTGCTATATATATAGCTTTCTAGGGTATACTGGCAACTTCGCTATTAGAGTTATAGTGGTGTGCTGCACTCTCTTCGCAATCGTGAGATTTTGTGTTTATCTCCACCAATCAGACATTAACATTATTGGGAGATGTGTACGACATCTAACCCAATCATTGGGAGATTCATGATACATCCATCCTGGTACATATAATGAAGGATTGAGAGATTTAATGTTTATCTCACATCAATTCCTCCATTAGGGCGTAAGGATATTCACGCCCATAACCCCACATACTCAAAAGTATGCCCTCCAGGTTTTGCCGCGGAGCACCTGTTTCACCATCACCAATTTGCTGACGATGATGGATCTATGGTCAGGGCTTACATGATATGATTTCACTTGATTAATTAAGTACATTATCATATTCTTTTAGCATCAACCAAGTTCTCAAACATAACTTATTCAAACAAGTGCTATAAAGAAATATGTACTATATTCATCAATCACTTCTCAGTCTTTATAAGACATTGGGATCTCAGTCCCTCAATTCCTTTCTTTTGAAGTTCATATCTCTCAATAACATCGTTATCACACTTATCAAGTTTGGGTATTCATACTCTCAATTCATCACTATCACTTTTACCACTTGTTAGGTAACTATTACCTCCAGGTCCTCAGACTGAGGTATACATAATACTTGTTATACAAGTATCCCACATGGCTCACAAGGTCTATTAAGTGTTTTATCACCTTTCACTAGGCAACAACTTATTCATGGAACTCATAAGGTTCATGCACATTTTGTTAGTTTTACTAAGCAACAACAACATTAGGCACATAAGGCCATTCAAAATATTTATTGTATGAATGTCATAGCTCAAATCTAGCTATGTTCATCATCTCATGATGTCTACATGATTAATAGACATTATAACAGTCATGTAAATCATTTATCACATCATATGAAGAAATAGTAACACCTCCATCCTTTATCAGGATTAGGGTTATCTAACAAATAGGGCTTTTCATTCCCTTTACTCAAAATTTGGGTTAAGTTTTCCCATCTTACATTAATTAAGGTTTCATGCTCATATTATTAGTTCAACCCTAATGTATTGCTCCACACCTCTAGGAGCATTCAAGGATATCATAAGTATATGCTTATGATCATTATTCTCATCAAGTATCATTAATGATCATCAATTCAAGGTATGAGTTCATTTCTTATCCTTGTCATGGCATGATTACATCATACTCATTGATTGGCTTACCCCATTCTCAAGGTATTTTAGTCAACATTTATCAAAGTGCATTGAGTTCATTACATCTTTATTGTAACAATTACATATTACACACTCCATGTGTTTCTTATCCAAGAATATTGGTTTAGAGGTTCATCAAGGTATGTCTACACTGAAATGCTGAATGTGATATCTATCATGTCTTGATGTATCACTTTCTTCTCATTTCCATCTTACTTAAGTTAATCAAACAACATTGTATTAAGGTATTTCCCTCTTAATACTTTATCCACTAACTTGTCACTTTCATCATACAATGCATAGGCTACACATTAGAATTGTCCAGCTATCTTATAGAATAAATCATTATCAACCACATTAGGTATTTCAATCCATAGGATGTTATTCACTCCATTATATAGTATTGCATACACCACTCCTAAGAGTTTCTTGTCCTTATCTTTATAAGATGTAAAGGGTTGATACACATGTATAGATTGGATATATATACAAGGATCTGGGCATCATCTTGTCTCTTAGACCCTTATTCATTAGAATAACCACATTATCATTCATGTGGTGCATCAACATTACCCCACATGGTTATAACATTCTCATCTTATTTGATTATATTAGCTACACCCCATTTTAGTATATTGGCTATTATACCATCATTAGGGTTTCACATATCATGGTATCATTACATCATGGTTCCATATAACACCATTCTAATTTAGAGTTTCTTATGGCATTACTCTAGATCAGGGTTTCTCATTCCATAACCCAAAATTAGGGTTTCTCATAGATTCACCCTCAATTAGGGTTTCTCATGGATTCACCCTCAATTAGGGTTTCCCATGAAGTTACCCTAAATTTGAATTCCCCATATTATCAACCTAGTTTAAAGTCACAACATTACCCTTGATTTGGGTTACATATGATATTGCCCTAGATTTAGGTTAGGGCTCAACAACCTCCTTGATTAGGGTTTCATGATCTCTTTATTAAGGATCATACCCCAATTGCTTAATCATTCATGTTGAAGGTGTTGAAGCCTATCCATTACATGATTATCATTCATGTAGGAAGTCCCCTCTCTCTCATCTTCTATAAGGTGATGCTTACTTTAGATTTGATTAGACTAAGTCACTCATCTTGAAATAAGAATTGATACCATGGATTATGTCATCACCATCATGACCATTAGAGATTTATTCAAATGGTACTAATCACCCTATCTCATTAAGGGTACGATTATTATAATCACCCTTGGATTACATCATGTAATTGTTCACTTAAATAACTGACCTTTAATCTCTTTAAGTGTTCATACGATTTGGTTAGTTAACCTTCCAAACAATCTTGGTCACTTAGACCTCAAACAGTCTTGACCAATCAGACCTCAACCAATCTTGGTCTAAGGGTTTGAAACCATTTGGTAAAGGTGGTTCTTGAAACCGTTTGCCAAAGCAAGTATTTAAAACCATTTGCTAAAGTAAGTACTTGAAACCGTTTGCTAAAGTACTCATGAGATCGATTGGGCCTCAAACGGTTTGGGATCGTTTGGTTCCAAATGGTCTTGAGACCATTTAGTTCCAAATGGTCTTGAGACCGTTTGGTCCCAAACGTTCTTGGGACCATTTGTACTCAAACGGTCTTGAGACTGTTTGGTCCAAACCTCCTCAAAACTGAATGGACCAAAGATGGTCTCTACCATTCCAATCGGTTTAGGTTTTCCAAGGCTAACTCCCTCATCAATTGAATTCATGTAATTACACATCAATTGGACCTAAGCACCACACTTCAAATGAGTTAAATGAATTATCCTTTTCTTGATTTGAATCCCAATTAACCATCAATTAGGGTTATGAATCCAACTGGATTAGGGTTGAAATCAATGAACTCTCAATATTAATCATTGTGAAATGAATTGCTTTGAAATCATTGGATCACCATCCAAATTTAACATGACCTGACCTCAAAAGGTCTTGAGGTCGTTTGGATGACATCCAAACGGTCTTGAGACCGTTTTCCCATCATATCATCAAAATCCATGACATCCAATTAGGGTTTGGGTCATTGGATTGATCATCAAATCAACACTTAATTGCATTTCAATTTGGTATCTATAGACCTTCCAAAACTCAACCATACTTAACCCTAGACCTCCAAACGGTCTTTGGTGACCCTCAAATGGTCTTGAGACCGTTTGGGTGATCCCCAAATGGTTTTGAAACCATTTGGGCTAATCAACCCAAAGTTCCAAGTCAATTAATTATGAAATCAACACTTAACCCGATTAGGGTTTGGTGATTGACTGTCCTTCAAATAATGAACCAATTGAAACTAATCAATTATATTTAGTAGATCATTAACCATAAACATTGTCAACAATTCTCCAAACAGTCAACCTTGGTCAACGCCCTCAAATGGTTTTGAAACCGTTTGCCCTTAAACGATTTTGAAACCGTTTGCTCCCAAACGGTTTGGGAAACCGTTTGAGCAACTATAAGTAAACCGTTTGCCTTTGATATTTGGTGAGGTGTATGCTTATGATGATGTCATCATAATGAAGCTCTAAACTCACGAAACCTTCTGTGATTTTCATGGTGGTTGCATCAATCAACCAAATCAATTATCGTGAATATAGAAATGATCATTATTTGATAAGGAATTGAATGCAATAACAAAATCAAGGGTTCAAGTTTTAAACCCGCCTCCAATTGAGCTCCAAAGATCCAAGATCACGCCAACAATGGTGGATGAAGCTTTTGCAACTCCCCCTAGGCTCGTCCTCAAGCTTTTGGTTGAAAAGATTGGCTAGGGTTGAAGAGGAGATCGAAATAAGAAGAAATCAATGATTTATTTTCGATTTCCACCATGGAATCAAGGTGAAAAGGGATCAAGAACCTTACCAACAGGTTGGGGGTCGTCCTCCAGGTCCTCCCTAGCTCCTTGTTCGGTTTCCAAGCAAAGATAAGAAGTGGAAACAGAAAAGCCTTTCATTTGGCTTGGAAAAGATCTTTTTATAAGAAAATCAATGAGAGAGAAAATGTCTTATTAAAAATCATTTAATTCCAAAATTGTTTCCACCACTTCCTCCTTGGTTTATTGCATACAAAGGCATCTCTATCCCCACCTAGATTCCTTACATTATCCAAGAATTATGGGAAAAGAAATTAAGCACCTTAACCCTTATAATAAGAATATCCATATTTGAGTGGAAATTCTTTTTCTTATGATAAGGTGAGTGGAGTTTCACCTCCTTAGGATATACTCGTGCCTTTGCAAGGCTTAAGCTCGTCCACACACATCTGAATCCAACCATTTTAATTTTGGTTGAAGTCCCTTCAATTATTTTATTTATTTTTGCATTAAATTGAATTAAGGTTTTAATTGGGCTTAAATTTTGATTATTTTAATATCAAGATTCTCTCTCCTCAAACTTAATTCAAATAAGGTGCCCCTCTCATTTTATTTGCTCTACATGATGACAATAAACATTAGGGACCTTATTGAAGTGGTAATTTTCATATTGAACCCTCGGTTTTGGGTAAATTGCACTTTACACCAAAACTAGGTTTTAATGCACAAACATTATTTTATCAGCTCTCTCTTGGTACTCATGCTTTCATAAGCCATTCCTCTGCATCATCTTCATTCTCATGATGCTTAAACATATGAGAAACATATTATTATGTAACATTTGCAAGTTAACCCTTTAACTTGGGTAATTTGCACATTAGTCCAAAATAAGAAAACATTGCTTCAACATTATTCAAACAGGACCAAAATTGAAACATAAGCTCCTCTTGAGCCTTAAATACTTTTCACCAATTAAAATTAAGGATTTAATTATCTTGCTTAAGAAAAACTTCTAGGGTTAAGGCATAACCCAGGTCAGGGATGTTACAAGGAGTTTTCTCCATCTTATGCTGATTTCATACCTTGATTCACTTTATAAGCACAGACTTATTTGTCTTTTACTTTATTATCTTCTTCAATCACATATTCAAGAACTCCTCTTTTTCTTATTTGTATTAAGATTTAGATTTCATGGTGTTGTATATTTCTCATATAGTTACCAAATATTCAAGTTTTGATAGGTTATGACGTAATTCTCGTCTTCTTTAGGGTAAGTTTGAGATATCTCCACCATGATTTCTGATTTGTTATGCTCTTTAGATTGTCTCAAAATGACTACTTAATCAGAGTAATCATAAAGATAACAATCTAAGAGTTCCATACTTGCCTTTTCTTCAATACCTGAATACCTAGCCAGGGCATCCAAGTACTAAGATTAGGCAGTATGCACCATGTTTTTATGTCATATTCCTAACTTAGACATTATCCTAGTCCTGAGTCCTAGTGTCCCTGTAGACTCATCAAACCTAAATCTCTGATACCAACTTGTCAGAACCCGTTACACCAAATGAGATTACTCAAAACATAAAAAACATTCAATCACTAATTAGTCACATACCCAAAAATATGGGTAAATGAAAACCAATTTCAACATCAACACCCGCTCAGAAGTATTTACATAGGAGCCCAACATCTTTCTTGTATCCATAGTATACTAAGAATTTGATACAAATTGTTCTATCGCCTTAGCCACAACATATATACATAGGAGAACAATATTTGTATATGTTACACAAATAAGCATTAACATGCTAATAGAAGTTCGATTTGTTTAAAACACCATATACAAACTTTTCCTTCTTGGACCTGAGAGTATATGGATGACTCTAGGACACACTAGACATATAATCAAATTTCTCAAAGATTCATTATTCTAGTTCCACTTTACTTCCACAGTTTTGTTGTCGACACCGCTGATTACCTAAAAAGATGTGGCAAACCACAAGGGTGAGACCCATTTCCCAGTAAGAGATATAACCTCCAACAACACTTATTCATTACAACATTTTAAATAGTAGATAACTTATCATTTGGAGTATTTTAGTAATCAATTGAACAAATTTAACAGTTTAAGTATGCTAAACAAATTAAGCAAATAATGTTAGCAACAAGTATGGTTATCAATGTATATATAGGTAACAAATAAATCTATTTCTCTGGATAGATATCTACTCAAATTTCATGAAATTGCATCTAATAATTATCATCATCATTAATCTGACTATCATCATATTCCTTACTAACAACACAAGCAATCTAGTAACATAAGCATCACTGACATCATGAATATGTCTAGTAACATAAAATGGCTATCAATATTGGCATCTCAAATAAAGGAACAAATCTATATGATAAGTAGAACTAACATCATTGCACAATTAATTGCATAGGAACAATTTAAGCATTTCTAATTACATAGGCACTACTATAAATATTAAACATAGCAAGTAAAATCATCTTAACCATCAGTGTTAGTATATTTGACAACATAAGCATGTTTACAACATGACCATAAATACAACATAAGCATATCTATTATCTCTTATTGTACTATACATGATCTCAGTGAAAAGAAAGCAAACAAGGGTTATCATACAATATGAAGCATTGTGTATAACCCTAAACAAATATGCTACATGGTTGTCTTACGTCTTTTATTATGCCCTAGGGAATTTGAATCGTACCATCCAAAGTCTAGCCGACCCCTATGAAGGGCTATTCAGTTCCGTACAAGATCTAGGAGTGCTGGTATTCTAAGATCTCTCCTCTACCCTATCAATATGGGCCAAAAAGGTAGTGACATATCAATCAAGCTACCACTACAGTGACATATAGTCAAGATACTAACAACTAGTCTGCCCTTGGTACAGGTCACGACACTAGACTCCAGGGTATCTAAGCAAAAACCTACCACTGAGGTACAACCGTAGTTGTCCTCCAATCACATTCCACAAATACTGAGACATGACCGCAAACATTCTCAAAAAGAGGGCTAGGCATGACCTTAGCCATCCTCCATAACAATTGAGATCAGGGTGACAAGCACCCCACATATTCAATAATATGTGCTTCGAGTTTCCCTTAGGAATACTCATTTCACCATCCAGTAAGTTCTGACACAAAGGATGGTTCAACGACACATGGCACTACATGATTAAGGTTACACTTGATTAATTACTACCAATTGGGTAAATTAAGGCTTCATCATACAAATGGACATACAAGCCCTAATTCATTTATAGAAAGATTATATGTGTTTCAACTTTAGAAGATATAAAATGTTTGAGGTATATTGTTCATCATCTAATCATCACATGATGCTATTCACTTTCCATTCATGAGACTGCACTTGTCATCATACTATCACAGGATATAAATCCTTTTCACAATATCACAGGGTATCAACCCTTATAAACACAAGAGGATTACACCTCATTCATGTCTCAACCAAGCCCAAAGGTCATTAATACCATCATACTATTCTTTGTAAGATCATCATTATCTTTCCATGCCTTATAACAAGGCTCAACAACATCACTTACATATAATACCACGGACAACACAATATTGCATTAATGAGCTGGGAGATATTCATAAACAATCATAACAGGGTTATATTAACATTAAGAACATTCCTTTCTTACATCAACATGCAAGGAATCTATATACGATTAACCCTCATCATATTCATAATGTACATGTTTAGCATAACAAAGTATCAACCATGTGGTTATGATAACCACCAATTGACACATTAAGGTTATGATCATATTAAGGATATTATTCCACCATCATGCCATCATATAAGAAGGTTAAACATAAACACTCATATTAGTCTATTTTCATTAGAGTTAGGTTCAACAAGATAAATTATATTAATATTACTAATAACCACTCATACCCAAAACCTAACTCATGGAATCCCCATTGGATCATGGATACATAAGGTGAAGCATCACCATCACAATCCATACTATTCTCATGTATGGATCCACATATAACTCAAGGTGTAACCATCAATTTATAAGATACTAGGGTTCAAACACAAAGGAGAGTACTCCATGATTGTATTCACCATTCAATGACTATTCATAACCACTTCCCAACATTTGGTTATATTAAGACTAGGTATAACAAGATATAACTCATTAGGGTTACATATCAACACAATATGGTCATCATACCTTCTATTCATATGAGTGAAAAGGTAAGACTACCTTATTAAGGGTAACCCTCCATTTGTTCCCACATCACTCAATCCATACAAACTTACCATAAGCATCATCCCAAAACATTGGATTGTTGAGAAGGTAAGACTATTAGTTGTTTACATAAGTAAAAACCTTGGATAAACCACCTATCAAGTCATTGAGTCTTTCTCTATAAAGAGTCACCATTTAACCCTAGACATCCCTTGATTAATAACATAAAAAGTTCCATTGAGAGTAGGGTAAAACCCACAAGCAATTGTTTATTTAAAACAAGCCATCAATAAATGAGCTTCTTAAGTTGATCTCATAAAGGAAACCATCTAAATAACTTTATTAGGACCAACATATTACACTAGGCATCATTCCAATTTATCGGATGAAGAATCATTAGATCTTAACCATTCGGTCAAGTTCACATATTAAAACCATCAATTGGAGTATAGGTCCAACCATTGCATCAAATGACCCAAGAAACCATTGGTTTAAGGCTTAATTGATGCTACAACTACATGATTAACTCACCATAGGTTGTGGAGACTTGATCCACCATCAGTAGTGACCATTAAGTCACTATAAATTGTTAGATCATCACTATATTCATTAATCATCATTGGATATCAAGCTAATGTCACCATTGATTGATAGCATCATTGGGGTACTTTCTTATTGATCATTAAGATTCTAATCAAGATAAAACCTGACCTAAGGGGTAAACGTTAGTTGACACCCTTGGTCACCACCATCAGCTGTCATGAAGACAACACTATCGGTTGTTGCAATGGTACCACCATTGGGTTATGTGTTTATAGAAGAAATCAACTTTAAACCCTAAAATTGACCATTGGTTGATGGGTTCTTAGCACCACCGATTCTCAAACCAACATGATCCAATTTATATTATATTTATAAGGAGGAACGTACACATGATTACAAGTTCATCTAGAACTGAAATTAGAACATGGAACATCATAAAAATCAAAATCCAAGTCAAGCATAGCTTTTTAGTGCATGAATCATCATTTTAAAGCAAGAACATGAGCTAGCAAGCTTATCATAAGCACTAAACATGGAGAAAGTTATAAAACTTGCCTCTAATGAGAAAATAAAATCCCAAATAGAAGAAAAATCGAACAGGTAGGGTAGAAAATCCAAGCATAAGCTCTGAACTCATCCATCTAACACCTTTTTCCATCAAAGAAGCAAACCCTAAGCATGAGGAGCAAGAAATGTAGGGCTTTAGATCTTTAGAGCAACTTATACCATGGAACAGAAAAGTTTCGACCTAGAGGAAGGTCTAAGGAAGGAGAATAGCAAGAAAAATGGAGAAGGAAGGAAGAAAACAACTTGCCTTGGTCGAAATCCCTAGAAGATGACCTTGGAAACCCTAGGTAGGGCTAGATGGAGCTATAGGAGACCTTCTTCTCCAAAAAGAGTTGTCTTCTACCTTAGATCACTTGGTTATGTATAAAAATAGAGTGGATTCATTTCTCCAGGTTAGAGGAAAGAGAAAGCAAGCAAAGATTTCATACTTGGGCAAGGAAGAGGTAGATATAGCCCATAGATAAGGATGGAAACAAGCATGAGGTGTACAAGTAGCTCCCCATTTGTCCATGACCTTAAACTATTAAGGATATACTAGTAGTCACACAAGAAGCTGACCCAATATCCATGGAAACCTTCTTATCCCTCGTTTCTTGATTTTGAAAGCAAAGCAAATAAACCATTTGCTTGATAGCTCCTAAAGGTAGCACATCTATAAAGGGGTAGACCCTAAAATACCCTTGAGGAAAACACCTCCAAACTAAGGTTCAACTAGGTACCCCATGGATCAACAAGATCAAGAAAGATGGGAGAGCATCCAAAGAACATAATGAAAGTGTTAAATTGCAACAAAAACCTCCCAATTGGGTAAATTGTAGAAAATTCCAAAGTGTACATAAAATTGCATAACTTACACAAACATTGTTCAAATTGGATCAAACTTGAAACTTAAGCATGTATTATGATTCCAAATCATATCAAAAGGTTATATTATAGTTATAAGTATTCAATTATGATAATTAAGTATGTTCAACACTTTAAGCAAGGTTAGGGGTCTCACAATCTCCTTACTCCTATGCACATTTTCCCAGATTATACAAAGAGTAGAAATCATACATACAAAGTGGCCAGCAAAGCATGTAAGAAGAATTAAACACTGATGAAGCTTAGAATAGTGAAACAACTAGCATTATATTTGAAATTTGTGTTCAACAATATTATGACATAGAAGTTACTCCCCCATGCCCAAGAACAAGAGATCTACTCATCCATGGTTGTAGAAAGTAGATACAAGCAGTAGAAAATAGAGCTAGACATCACAATAGAAGGAAAAAACTTGGTTGTCCTTAGATGAAGTAAGATAGAGTTGGAACTCTAGTCAAGGAGTCACAAATCCATCCTTGCTTCTGGAAACTCTCTAGAAACCTTCATGCTAGAGTGGAGAGAAGAGAACGGTGGAGATCCCTACTGCAATTGTGGGAGAAGAAGGAAGAAGAAGAAGTTTCTCTCACGAGAAACCACCTTTTCTCCCTTTGGAATGCCTCGAACTCCTCCTTTCTTTCCCTTGCTTCTGTCCCTCTCCAAAAGGTCCAAAATATGTCGTGATAAATACCCCAAGATGGCTTAGGGTCGTACATATAATCGTGAGATAGTTAAATTTGTGTTTGAGTGAAACCTACAGGTCACACGACATGTCTTATATAAGACACATCGTGTCTTATGCAATAACTGAAGTCTGGTTTGAGTTCTGAAAAGTTACATGACATGTATTTAATAAGACATGGCATGTTTCCACAAATTTGGGAGTTATGGGTTCATTTTTAGACTGGGACACATGGTGTCTTTATTAAGACACAGGGTGTCTTTTTCTAGATGCGAGGTATCTTTTACAGTTTCAGCAACATTGATTTTCTAAATGTCTAGATGATTGGGGAATGTGTTGATGGATGTTATGATGGTATTTTCTCCCCATTTTGATGCCAAATTGTTGTACCTACAAACCAAACCATCGATCAAGTAAAGATAACAATAAATTGGAAAATCTAGCATGATTAAGAGTGATTATTGAGTGAAAATGATTTGGAAATTCAACCCAAAGTGGTCCAAAAGATGATATAAGATACACACATCACATATTCATCTCAAATAGTAAAGGTGGTGATTGTGGTTCATAGACCTGAAGCAACTGCACTCATTACATGTATTTTGGTATACTTTGACATCTTCAAATGTAACCCTGAATAAGGATTGCCATAAAGGTGATGATTGGGTAGCTTTGACACATGGGGACTGACTGTGAGTGATGTAGATGGGATTTATCCCTACTACTTGGAGTTTGATATCCTAGACACTTGATAAGTGAGACTAAGAAAAGTATGTGCATGCACATGTGAATCGATATATGATATTTAGGGCACATATATCTCAAATAGTCTACTCTAGGTTCAAGGAACATGGATTGAACATTGAGAGGATGATGATTCCATGCCTCGAGTTCATTTCGAATATCAAAGACAAAGGAATTATACAATCACTACAACACCTTACATAGATTGTAGGTTGAAGTTGTGCTCCAACTTTCCATTCACTTGGGTAGCACCGATGTGCAACTAGGCACCACTCTTTACTTATGATGTCATAAACTAGTTATAGACATTCATTGCCAATGTGATATGGGACCTATAGGGTCACACACATAGGAACTTACCTATAAGAGGAGTTTTAATCATGAATGATGATTGTATTGATTACTAAAGTGTTTACATATTCAATTAAAGCAATAAGTTATCTAACTAATCTCCCAACTGATCGACTCTTGTGATGAAATGACCGTTTGGAGTGTTAGGTTGATTGGAAACTGAATTGGATGAATTATGCATGAGTCAGGGCATCAAAAAATTGACTCACTGGGTCAACTGATTGACTCAAGTTTGGTGAGATGATAGGTTCACATAGTGAACCGGTCGGCTCGGTCATGCCAACTGAAGCTTCTGGTAATTTTCTCAATTCGTGAGAATAGTTGATCATTTCACTTGTTCAATTCAATTGACGCCAGTAATTAATGTTGAATGTAACACCCCTGACCTGGGTTATAACTTAAACCTAGAAGTTTTGCTTAAACAAGATAATTATAAACTTGTTCTAATCCTTTGAAAAGTAATTAAGACTCTTTGAGAAGTTTATTTCCAAGTTTAAGCTTATTTGCAAACTGTGTGTGCATTATATGACAATCTAAGTGAAAAGTGCAATTTGCCCAAGATGAGGGGCTACATTGCAACATGTTACATGTTGAATGTGTCCTAAGTGTTTTAATATTATAAAAGAGAGAATGATTCTAAGTGGTGGCTTGTGGAAAGCCTAAATTTCAAGTATTAATCTTGTTTGAACAATGATAGTGTCTTTTGTACCAATTTTTATACAAATTATAATTTACCCAAATATAGGGTTGATATGCAAATTACCACCTCTAGTGTGTCCCTACTCCCTTCGGGTATCATTTAGAGGAGAGATAAAGAAGGGGGTGCCATAATTGAACCACCTTTTAGGGATGGTACTCTTAATAATGAAAAGACTAAGAAAATGTATAAGTTGAAGGTTATACATATGAGCATATTGAGTTGGAGACTCAGAGTGGAAGTCTCCTATCAGTTTAGGAGCTTTATCTTTGCCCATGTCGGGAAAAGCACTTCAAAGAAGAGATATGACTTGGTTTGCAACTTATCTTGGAAAAGATAGAGTTGAATATTATTATATAGTGAGTGGAAGAAGACTTGCCTTAGAAGCTAACTCAAGAGCCGACCCTTATCCTCTACATTATCCTTGAGTTTTTATTTTTGCATGGCAAGATGAATAATGGGATGCATGTAGATGTATGTGTCGACTATGCATGGCTAGGTGGCACTTAGTACCCTAAGCTAATGACACCTATTACACACTTTTCCATAAACCTCTAGTATAAATACCCTGCCCTTCACTTGGTAGTAAGATTTTCAAATATTATTAGTAACCTTCCCTCTTGTATCATGCATATCCTCTTATTTCATGCATAGTGAGGAGAGTTGAGTGATAGGATCTTGATATCGGCCAAGGATAAGAGATATCGGGCCAAATAAGTCATAAAAGGTGATATCGCCTATTGGGATTGGAGATATCGTGCAAAAGATAAGGAGATAAAGTCTTGGATTGAGAGGTTCATCTTCAACCTTGGAACATGAGGAGTTGAAGCTTGAAGCTTGGAAATTGTTCATAAGGTGGGTTATATAACTTGAACCCAACTATGTTATTATTTACCTTTAATACTGTTGAACTTGATAATCTAATTTCAATTTCGAATTCCTTGGATTAATTGATGTTCCTTTAAGTTTTAAAAGTATTTTAGACTCTGGTACATGACTTAGAACAGTAAGAATAAGAATCTAGAAGTTGATGATGATGACATCATCATGGTACAACCCGATATGGGTTGAAGTACCTCAAAACCCGATATGATGGACTGAACACACCATTAACTCGATATGATAATGAGTGAATACCTCTTGCCCAATATGATGATGAAGTGCATACCCCATGAACGATATGTTGTTAAGAAAACACTATATGCATGATAAGAGATCAAGTCATGCACCCTATGCACGATAGGGAACCAAGCATGTACTATATCCCGATATAAGTAAACCTTAGAGGATAAGCAACCTGATATGTTGATGTAAATCCATTACAAGTATTATATAGTAAGAATCCTTGAGCACAATATAGGGCCATATACTCACCTTATGCATGATATCATGTTAGGTCTATATCCTAACCCGATATGAGTTAAAACCCCTAGATGGTGATGAGAAATACGATATGAAATCCAAGATGAAAAGTAACCTGATATAGTGGTGATTAATATTTTATACTTGATGAGAGACATGTCTTGTGAATGATATAGGAGTTACCTACTAGCTCCTTATACACAATACAAGGTTAAAGAAATACCTTTATACAATATGGGCAAAACCCTAGATGATGACATGAGAAATCTGATATGCTTTGAAAATCATTTGCCTTTGAAGTTCAATATACCCTACTACCTTGAGATGAGTTGAAGAGCATTGAGTATTCATCTTGTCAAAGAAGAGAACTAAACCTTTAGAAGGATTTGAGTTCAAGGTTTCATCTAAATGTAGAAAACTGATATGATGGAAAACCAATATGATACCCAATATGGGATCACGATATGGCAATCCAATGTGGGGACACGATATGGCAAACCCAAGATGGAAATTGATATGGTAAACCCAAGATGGAAACCAATATGGTAAACCCAAGAAGAAAAATGATATGGTCGTTTAAAGTGGAAAACTGATATGACAATTCAAGGTAAGAAATTAATACAATATTATCTATATGTTACTTAAACGATACATGGTAAGCCATAATGTTATGCCCGATATGGTGTACTTCTGTACACGGTATGAGAATCCAATATATCTCTATGTCGATATAAGGTCAAGAGTTCAACCTATACCCGATATAAGGATGACTTGAGATGATAAAAGCTAAAGTGATAACCAACCCGACATGGCTACATGATATGGAGTTACGGGATAAACCCTAAACCCGACATAATGTTGTGATTCTATCAAAGGATTTATATGAAACAATAATATGATGTTATGTGCATCTTCAAGCACAAATAAGATAACATTATGAGCCATGATACACGATATGGTAGGCATGCTCTAATCCATTACACTTGTCTAAGTGATGTGTGATGTGTGATTAATATTGAGGCATAATGAGTTAAATTTAATTTAATAATGTTAAGCTAATATACCTTAAGAGGTGAATTAAGTAAGATGCAATCAATATCCTAATAAGGATAAGAGAGAGAGACTTTAACATGAGTGATAAACACGTTAATAAGTATGTATTGATACTCCTATGATGAGTGGAGTATGAATTAGAGTTTGATTCTAGACATTATGATATTAAATCCTTAATTGTTAATAAAGGGAAAATCTAACCCTAAGGTAGGGTGATGATATGCTTTTAAAATTGTAATCGATTAGATTGAGATAATCCTAACCCTAATCATGGGAAGGATGCATCTCTCTTAAATTGAATAATGATGTTATATGCTAATAAGAATCTTTCATCATAAAGTGCATACTATACCAGAATCATGAAATGATGAGCATGGCAAAATATGAGCTATGAGGTGCTATATCAATAGACTTAAATAAGTCTTGTAAGATGTGTGAAATATTTGTATAATGATTATATAGTCTGATATCTTAAAGGATAAGTTGTTTCCTAGTAAGAGGTGACAAGATGTTTAATGAACTATGTGAGCTATGTGAAATACTTGTAAAATAAGTAAGATGAATACCTTGGTTAGAAAACCTAGAGGTAATATTTACCTGTTACAGAGCTAACAATGCTATGTGAAGATCTAAGTGTTTGAATACCCAAATCCAGTGATCATGATGATGATGATATGAAGGGATGAGAATTCCTAGTGATGTGATAAGGGACTGAGATCTCGAGTGATATACTTTCAAGAATGTTCCAAAGATATCAAAATTTCTATCCTTTCTTTAATAACATATGTTGTAATTCATGTTTGAAACTTGGTTGATGCTAAAAGAATACTATATGGTACCTAATTAAGAAAGTTAAATCTTATCATGTAGTTCCCTAACCATAGATCCTATCACTGTCAGAAATTGCTGATGGTGAAACGAGTTTAACTCGAAAGCGCATATTTTTGAATATGCGGGGGTAAAGGATGAAGTATATCCAAACATCCCAATGAAGAATCAGTGTCACACCTTCCTTATTTATACCGGGATGATGTAAATACCCTGACCAAATAAGAAATTGATGTGTAAATCCTTCTTCATTCCTAAGTGATGTCAGGAATGAAATATAAAATCTCCCGACCAAGAAAGGAATAGATGTTGATATTCCTTATACTTACATTATAATCTAGGAAAGCTAAGTGGACTTCTCCCAAAGAGAGTACATGTTACGGTAGTAACTCTATAGCGAAGATGCCGCTATACCCCGACATGCTATTTACAGATGACACAAGATGTCCTGCTAAACCTAAGTGGTCTCGTACTGACTGAGTTAGGTGGGGTCTTGTCAGCCGGCTCTTCCATTGACCTTGTATGGTACCGATTTCGGATTACTAGTGGTCGGTTGGAGTATGAAAGGTATAATTCATCTCCTCAGGGAATAATTGTGACTGTAATATGTAATCATCCGTTTAGTGTATATGCTTAAGGATCAAATACAGAAAGACATTGGTTGATGTACACTCCTTTTATACATCTTAGATGAATAGATGTTATTCATATTTCTTCATATTACCTTGAATAGTGAATAGGTGATTTATTGCTCTACCATAGATAGATGCATTATTTTAAGAAGAATGACTACTCTGTTCTTCTTATAACAATGATTAACCCTGCTTATTGATATAAAAGAACTTCTATTCAGTTTTTATATTGCTTAATATTGATAATAATATAGTAGGCAGAGAGTTATATCTCTTGCTGGGACAATTGTCTCACCCTATGGGATCTACAATTTTTAGGTGGATGTGTACGAGGAGGTAGAAACATTTCTGCAGAAGGAGAACAACAACCGGGACAGAGTAATAGCTCAGGTTGATGTACTATCTGTCATGTCTTATAGATAGAAGTCCTATGTGTCGTCTTTATACTCTCAGGTCCTTGGGAGATAGTTCTTAGTGGTTTTTATGAATGACTTGAGATTTTGGTTGTTTACCTCGAGAGTTTTACGTTGCTATTGTACATGTTAATGTAAAGCAACTGGCACTTATTTTCCTCGAGATGAGACGGTACAATGTATGTACGATATGAACCACACATATATACAGTTTTGGTTCTTTTTGTAAGAATTTCTTGAAACAAGATCTATGTGCAAAATGGTTTTAATTATTAGTTATTTTTGTTAAATTCTACTGATTATGGTTATTTCGCGATTATTACTAGTGATGGTTTGATTTGTAATCAGTTTGTCACAAAGTTTTGGTATTAGACCCTAAGGTTTGCTGAGTCTACGAAGACATAGGACTAATGTATTGAGTTTGTTCTAGTGTCCTTCAGTATGTCTTACAGTGACTTCTGCTTATGTAGAAGATAGAGTAAATATTAAAGATGTCTGGAGAACATAAGGAACACATTGCTGAAAGCAATGTTGTTGCACTAGGAGAAGGTGCAGGGGGTCAGGAGAGTGAAGAATGACTACCTAAGAATCCTCATCATGATCCAACTATGATAGAGAACCCTGCCTCTAATACCTTCACTAGACTAGTTATGACAACATTAAGGCGTATCGAGGATTAGATATAAGAAATATAACCTAGATTACCAGTCCCTAATAATAGTTGTAATAGAATAGTGAAAAATGTTGAAGGAATTAGGCTACGACACAGAAACAAAGTTTGCTAAATGTGTAGGCAACCAAGACATTTTATAAAGGACTATCCAGACAAGGACAATGAGGAAGGAATTAAGAGAAGATCTACCCAAATTCAGGAACAGATGCAGAGTATTTCTAAAAAGGGGAACTTTTTGGTGCCACCAATGCAACAAACGGCCAATGAACCAGGACAGTGGCTACAAAGAAGGGGCATAGTACCTAATGTTCCACCAGTTAGGACTTCTGAGGTAACCCCTACATCGGTAACAAGGCCGATAAGACCAGGGGATGCATATACAAGTTGTTTTAGTTGTGGACAGATTGGGCATGTTAGACCCTCTTGTCTGAGAAGAATGAAGGGAATGACCCAACCACTAAGGCAGAGTCAACAAGACTCTCAAAGGCAACGACTTAGCAGTGGCATGCGAGGAGGTGGACAAGCATCCCGAGTAGGTCCATCTACACCAAACAATAGAGCACGATGTTGGGATCAGGCAAAGACGAGATTCAATGCAATGAATCAGCCTGAGACAGTAATCAATCCACAAACCAAAATAGGTCAGATAAAATTGTGTCATTCTGATATGTCATTTTATAATTTTATATGTTAAGTATGCTGAGGACTTACATTCTTCTCAGTAATCTTTAAAATATCTTATAAGAAATTTCTATCTGTGTGAAAGAGGATGATGTGTGAAAATAATATCTGGAGAAAATACAGGGATGCTAAGTCCTATATTTTGATGTTATGGAAAGTAAGGTATACGATATTAAAACAAGGTGCATACTACCTAATCTCAGTACTTGTATACCCTGGCCAGGTATTCAATTATTGAAGACAAGGTAAGTATGGAACTCTTAGATTGTTATCTTTCTGATTACTCTAATCAAGTAGTCATTTTGAGGCAATCTAGTGAGTATAACAAAACTGGAAATATGGCATGGATATTTTTATCACATCCTAAGTGTAATGAAATAGAATATGAAATGATCTCAGATCAATTTTTGTGTATGAGGAAGTAAACAGTATAATCCTCATGATAAGAGAAAAGGAACAAGGGAGATGATCCTTGTTCGATAAAGACTGTGTGAATAGTAAAGATCTTTTCTATAAATGTGAAAATGAGAAATGTGATAAAATCAGACAATATTCATGAACATGTTAGGAAATAACAAGGGAAGGAGTAATGATCTGTAATAATCCTTAAAATTCCTATGCTGATGGCAAGGAACCTAGGATGAAACAAGAGTAAATGACTCTTAAACAGATGAAAGCTTATGTTATAATTAGAGGGGATGATAATCTCTTCTCTTTGATAAACAACCCTGGGTGATAATGGGGGCAATAAGAGGAATGTGTTTCCATATGTTATTTCCTTATAGGAACATGATAATTAAGTAAGTTTTATGACATTTGATGTGCATGAGTTAGAAGTGTTCTTTTGATGGATATTTAGAAGAGTATCAGTTCGTCCTGGATTCTAGTTCCAAGATAAAGTTATATATGATAAGTAATGTTCCAAAATGAAAGAAAGATCCCTTTATATATTTTTGGTAAATATAATAATAGGGAAAGGGATATGATGAATATGTGATGTGATTTTGGTACATATAATGGATACTAAAGTAAGGAATCCTAGTATCCCAGAACTTTTAATGGTATGAAAAAATAAGAACATGACTCCTGATAAGATGAATCATATTCGGTTACTTAGAAGGGCCATCTTTGAGATAATTATAGTATGGATATCATATGTTAGGGGTTTATGCTCTACATAAACATAACATCATTAAGGACGTATCAATTGAAGGAACAATTGTAGGATCATTTTGGGAAAAAGTTTATCAGGCTAAAAATAATTCTTTAAAATATACCTATCTAGATCTGTTGAGGTAGTTCATACATGACATCTAGAAATAACTTTGAGATAAGTTCTTTTTTATAAGTAGCCTCTTGTTATGACAGAAGAATAAAATAACTAAAATAAGTAATAAGGAAGTTAGTATTGTATCAGTAGATTAGAATAGCACAACAAAAGTATGATAAGACTTGTAGTCCCGAATGAATGATAGAATAAAACTTTAAATCCTTCCTTAGAAGAGGAATGCTAAACTAAATAAGGAAATGGAAGACTCCTAAGGATTAATAATATTATTACATAAGAATATGTAAGTAGAGAAAGTGATAAATCAATGAGGATTGATACTAGAATCATTCGAAGTATGAATAATACTGCTCTAACTGAGAAAGTGTTACCTAAAATAGAATGAATACTATAATCCTTAATGGAAAGGATAGTTGAGTATGAATCCTATATGGTAGATTCTATGATAACTCTAAGTGGAAGGACTTCATGACTGGTTCAAGTTCAATGACAATGAGATGTTATGTGAAAACTTGATGATATGATGTATAAATGACGGTTGTCTTTTTTTATCTGGGATTTCGGGGACGAAATCCTTGTTAGGGGTTTATAATTGTAACATCCCTGACATGGGTTATGGCTTAACCCTAGAATTTTTTCTTAAAAAAGATAATTATAAACTTGTTCTAATCCTTTGAAAAGTAATTAAGACTCTTTGAGAAGTTTATTTCCAAGTTTAAGCTTATTTGCAAACGATGTGTGCATTATATGACAATCTAAGTGAAAAGTGCAATTTGCTCAAGGTGAGGGGCTACATTGCAAAATGTTACATGTTGAATGTGTACTAAGTGTTTTAATATCATAAAAGATAGAATGATGCTAAGTGGTGGCTTGTGGAAAGCCTAAATTTCAAGTATTAAGCTTGTTTGAACAATGATAGTGTCTTTTGTACCAATTTTTATACAAATTGCAATTTACCCAAATATAGGGTTGATATGTAAATTACCACCTCTAGTGTGTCCCTACTCCTTCTAGGTATCATTTATAAGAGAGAGAAAGAACAGGGTGCCATAATTGAACCACCTTTGAGGGATACTACTCTTAATAATGAAAAGACTAAGAAAATGTATAAGTTGAAGGTTATACATATGAGCATATCGAGTTGGAGACTCAGAGTGGAAGTATCCTATCAGTTTATGGAGGTTTAGCTTTGCCCATGTCGGGCAAGGCACTTCAAAGAAGAGATATGACTCAGTTTGCAACTTATCTTGGAAAAGATTAAGTTGAATATTATTATATAGTGAGTGGAAGAAGATTTGCCTTAGAAGCTAACTCAAGAGCCGACCCTTATCCTCTACATTATCCTTGAGTTGTTATTTTTGCATGGCAAGATAAATAATGGGATGAATGCAGATGTATTTGTCGCCTATTCATGGCTATGTGGCACTTAGTAGCCTAAGCTAATGACACCTCTTACACTCTTTTCCATAAACCTCTAGTATAAATACCCTGCCCTTTACGTGGTAGTAAGATTTTCGAATCTTGTTAGTAACCTTCCCTCTTTTATTTTGCATATCCTCTTGTATTTTGCATATCCTCTTGTGTCATGCATAGTGAGGAGAGTTGAGTGATAGGAGCTTGATATTGGCCAAGGATAAGAGATATCGTCCAAATAGGTCATAAAAGGTGATATCGCCTATTGGGATTGGAGATATCATGCAAAAGCTAAGGAGCTCAAGTCTTGGATTGAGAGGTTCATCTTCAACCTTGGAACATGAGGAGTTGAAGCTTGAAGCTTGGAAGTTGTTCATAAGGCGGGTTATATAACTTGAACCCAACTATGTTATTATTTACCTTTATATTGTTGAACTTGATGATCTAATTTCAATTTTGAATTCCTTAAATTAATTGATGTTCCTTTAAGTTTCAAAAGTATTTTAGACTATTTTCCATGACTTAGAATAGTAAGAATAAGAATTTAGAAGTTGATGACATCATCATGGTACAACCTGATATGGGTTGAAGTACCTCAAAACCCGATATGATGGACTAAACACACCATTAACTCGATATGATAATGAGTGAATACCTCTTGCCGGATATGATGATGAAGTGCATACCCCATGCACGATATGTTGTTAAGAAAACACTATATGCATGATAAGAGATCAAGTCATGCACCCTATGCATGATAGGGAACCAAGCATGTACTCTAACCTGATATAAGTAAACCTTAGAGGATAAGCAACCCGATATGTTGATGTAAATCCATTACAAGTATTATATAGTAAGAAGTGTATACTTCATGGGCGATATGAGTAAGTACTTATACACTCCTTGAGCGTGATATAGGGCCATATACTCACCTTATGCACAATATCATGTTAGGTCTATATCCTAACCCAATATGAGTTAAAAACCCTAGATGGTGATGAGAAATCTGATATGAAATCCAAGATGAAAAGTAACCCGATATAGTGGTTTGTAATATTTTATACTTGATGAGAGACATGCCTTGTGATATAGGAGTTACCTACTAGCACCTTATACATGATACAAGGTTAAAGAAATACCTTTATACAATATGGGCAAAACCCTAGAAGATGACATGAGAAATCTGATATGCTTTGAAAATCATTTGCCTTTGAAGTTCGATATACCCTACTACCTTGAGATGAGTTGAAGAGCATTTAGTATCCATCTTGTCAAAGATAAGAACTAAACCTTTAGAAGGATTTGAGTTCAAGGTTTCATCTAAATGTAGAAAACTGATATGATGGAAAACTGATATGATACCCAATATGGGATCACGATATGATACCCAATATGGGATCATGATATGGCAATCCAATGTGGGGACACAATATGGTAAACCCAAGATGGAAACCGATATGGTAAACCCAAGATGGAAACTGATATGGTAAACCCAAGATGGAAACCAATATGGTAAACCCAAGATGAAAACCGATATGGTAGTTTAAAGTGGAAAATGGATATGAGAATTCAAGGTAAGAAATTAATACAATATTATCTATATGTTACTTAAACGATACATGGTAAAGCCATAATGCTTGATATGGTGTACTTTTGTACATGATATAATAATCCAATATGTCTCTATGCTGATATAAGGTCAAGAGTTCAACCTATACCCGACATAAGGATGACTTGAGATGATAAAAGCTAAGTTGATAAACAACCCGACATGGCTACACGATATGGAGTTAGGGGATAAACCCTAAACCTGACATAATGTTGTGATTCTATCAAAGGATTTATATGAAACAATAATATGATGTTATGCACATCTTCAAGCACAAATAGGATAACATTATGAACCATGATACCCGATATGGTAGGCATGCTCTAATCTATTACACTTGTCTAAGTGATGTAAGATGTGTGATTAATATTGAGACATAATGAGTTTAATTTAATTTAATAATGTTAAGCTAATAGACCTTAATAGGTGAATTAAGTAAGATGCAATCAATATCTTAATAAGGATAAGAGAGAGAGACTTTAACATGGGTGATAAGCATGTTAATAAGTATGTATTGATACTCCTATGATGAGTGGAGTATGAATTAGGGTTTGATTCTAGACATTATGATCTTAAATCCTTAATTGTTAATAAAGGGAAAATCTAACCCTAAGGTAGGGTGATGATATGCTTTTAAAATTGTAATCGGTTAGATTGAGATAATCCTAACCCTAATCATGGGAAGGATGCATCTCTCTTAAATTGAATAATGATGTTATATTTTAATAAGAATATTTCATCATAAAGTGCACACTATACCTATATCATGAAATGATGAGCATAGCAAGATATGATCTATGAGGTGCTATATCAATAGACTTAAATAAGTCTTGTAAGCTGTGTGGAATATTTGTATAATGATTATACAGTCTATTATCTTAAAGGATAAGTTGTTGCCTAGTAAGAGGTGACAAGATGTTTAATGAACTATGTCAGCTATGTGAAATACTTGTACAACAAGTAAGATGAATACCTTGGTCAGAGAACCTAGAGGTAATAATTACCTGTTATGGAGGTAACAATGCTATGTGACGATCTAAGAGTTTGAGTACCCAAATCCAATGATCATGATGATGATGATATGAAGGGATGAGAATTCCTAGTGATGTGATAAGGGACTGAAATCCCGAGTGATATACTTTCAAGAATGTTCCAAAGATATTAAAATTTCTATCCTTTCTTTAATAGCATCTGTTGTAATTCATGTTTGAAACTTGGTTGATGCTAAAAGAATATTGTAAGGTACCTAATTAAGCAAGTAAAATCTTATCATGTAGTGCCCTGACCATAGATCCATTCAGTGTCAGAAATTGCTGATGGTGAAATGAGTTTAACTCGGAAGCGCATATTTTTGAATATGCGGGGGTAAAGGACGATGTATATCCAAATGTCCCAATGAATAATCGGTGTCACACCTTCCTTATTTATCCGGGGATGATGTAAATATCCCGACCAAATAAGAAATTGATGTGTAAATCCTTCTTCATTCCTATGTGACGTCAGGAATGAAATATAAAATCTCCCGACCAGGAAAGGAATTGATGTTGATCTTCCTTATCCTTACATCATAATCTAGGAAATCTAAGTGGACTTCTCCCGAAGAGAGTACATGCTACGACAGTAACTCTATAGCGAAGATGCCGCTATACCCCGACATGCTATTTGTAGATGACACAAGATGTCCTGCCAGCAGCTGACACAAGATGTCCTGCTAAACCTAAGTGGTCTCATACTGACCAAGACAGGTGAGGTCTTGACAGCCGGCTCTGCCATTGACCTTGTATGGTACTAATTTTGACTTACTAGTGGTTGGTTGGAGTATGAAAGGTATATTTCATCTCCTTAGGTCATAAGTGTGACTGTAATATATAATCAGTCGTTTAGTGTATTTGCTTAAGGATCAAATACGGAAAGACATTGGTTGATGTACACTCCTTTTATACATCTTAGTTGAATAGATGTTATTCATATTTCTTCATATTCCCTTGAATAGTGAATAGATGATTTATTGCTCTACCATAGATGCATTATTTTAAGATGAATGACTACTCTATTTTGCTTATAACAATGATAAACCCTGCTTATTGATATAAAAGAACTTATGTTCAGTTTTTATATTGCTTAATCTTGATAATAATATAGTAGGCAAAGAGTTATATCTCTCGCTAAGACAATTGTCTCACCCCGTGGGATCCACAATTTTTAAGTGGACGTGTACGAGGAGGTAAAGACCTTTCTACAGAAGGAGAACAACAACCGAGACAAAGTGATAGCTCAAGTTGATGTACTATCTATCATGTCTTATAGATAGAAGTCCTATGTGTCATCTCTGTACTCTCAGGTCCTTAGGAGATAGTTATTAGTAGTTTTTACGAATGAATTGAGATTTTGGTTGTTTACCTCGAGGTTTTTACGTTGCTATTGTACATGTTAAAGTAAAGCAAATGGCACTCATTGTCCTCGGGATGAGACGGTACAGTGTATGTACGATATGAACTACATGTATATACAGTTTTGGTTCTTTTTGTAAGAATTTCCTGAAACAAGACTTATGTGCAAAATGGTTTTAATTCTTAGTGATTTTTGTTAAATTCTATTGATTATGGTTATTCTGCGATTACTACTGGTGATGGCTTGATTTGTAATCGGGTCGTCACATTGAACTTTAATTGGAAATAAATTTTCAATTCATATGTGATTGGTTAACATGGAGAAATGATCGGTCTAGGGTGCATACTGATCGACTTGGATGTGAACTGATCGATTCGGTTGCTGACCGACCATTTCAGTGCTCACAAGTTGCAAAAATTTATGATCTTCCGATCCCATCCACTCCAACACACACTAAGAACCCAGACCATAACCCCTCCTATAAATAGAAATGGTACTGAGGGCTTCTCATAACACAACTCAGGTGCCTTTGACAATTATTATCCTATCTAGTTGTAGTAATTAATAGCGAGCCCAAGCAAGTCCTAACCGCTAAAGGGAGGGATAGAAAGGAAGAAACAATTGTGGGAGAGAAAGTTGGTGACTAGTACACCAATGGGAGGAACAACTCCTTCCTGTCTGTTCTACTAGAATGATAAGAGTTCTAGTTGGTCCGTGTGGACTTCTGTAGAGGGGAGGAGTTTGGTGTCTGCCTCTAGGAGGACAATGTCAGCCTACAGTTCATGGTGGATTTGTTGCAGTTGTTGTTTGAGTCTGTTGTCCATGGTGAAGACTAGGAACTGCACAAACACTATCCAAGTGCAACTAGGAGTGTTGCAACACTAGTGCAACGAGTTGTAGTCACTAGACTTGTTCCAAGACCATGTATAAACTTGTTAAAACCATCATTCCCATTAAATAGTTGTTGATGTGATATTGCTATTTTGGGGAATATGGATAGATAAATTCTCATTTCCATTGCCTGCTATGTGCCCATATTTCCCAACAATGGTATCATAGCCACATCAATTTACTATACTTTGGGATAATCGATATGATTAGATTTTTAGTTTACATCATTTATTTATTGCATATGATGTCAATATTTAAACGATTCAATATGTGTATCCAATCAAAGACCACATATAATCCCAAACTTATATATATATATATATATATATATACACACACACACACATACATACATACATACATACATATGATATGATATATATATGCAATTTACATGTGTCACCCTAAAATTGGTTTTGATGGTGGATGTGTAGCATGGTTATGGCTAATAACACCAATATATGTATGTGGTTGGATGGTTTAGTTTTATTCTTGTTTTATCTCAGTTTGCACATCGAGTCTCTATCTTCTTCTTCCCAATGTAAAATTTTAATTCTTTGCTACCTTTTCTCATGTAATAAGTTTAATAGAAAACAAGATAGTTTCTTTTCTAGCAATGATGTAGTTGACAATCAGTGTCATGTGAGCCAACCATTTCACATAATGAGCCGACCGATTGGAGGACCGAAAAAGGGTAGACTGTAGGAAGAGTGAGCCCACTGGATGGTGGATCCAACCAATCGTATGGAGGTGTCCAAACATTGGATTGGCAAAAGGCCAACCAAATGTTTCAAATGACCAACCAACTGGCCAAGAGGCGAGATGACCGGTTCAAGGGTTGAACCGATCAAACTAGATTGGCAAGCACAGATCTACACCAACAACATGTTCGTGCATGTGATGTGATGTTGACCTAGGTGGTAGTAATTCCTTGCGGATCTAAAGAATTACATTATATATGGCCATAACCACTACTTTTGTTTTATATTGCGTGTTTACATTGTGGGATATATCATGCATATGCTAGGTATTATTATGTGGTGATTGGATATGTATATGTACATATATATGATATATATATATATATATATATATATATATATATATATATATATAAATCCCTCAAACCAAACATATTATGTGACAAAGTGTTCAAAACATACATCATTAATTAAGCGGAAGCAATTACTAACAGCAGATTACTGAAAATCTCTAAAAATTAAAACCTTTTTCAAAGAGATCCAATCATAGGAAAACTCTTTCAACAAGAACCCATGTATTATATTTACATCCTGGTTCATAAGTACATAATTTATACCATCTCTTCTCGAGGGTTACAACATTCACTGCCTTGTTAAAAGCTATACACAGACAGCATGAGAACCTCAAGGCATCAAGTCAAAATCTCGAAACGGTTCATTAAAAGCACTAACTATTAACTCCGAGGACCTAAGAGTACAGAGACGACACATAGGACTTCTATCTACAAGACACGACAGACAGTACACTCAACCTGAGCTGTCACTACTGTTGTTGATGTTCTTCCTCTGCAAGATATTCTCAGCCTCCTCCGTGCTTGTCCACCTAAAAAATGTTGGATCCCACGGGGGTGAGACGATTGTAAATTGCCCCAGCGAGGGATATAACTCTCTGCCAAAAACATTATTATTGCATCTTAAAGATATAAAAGTGGGCAGAGGATAAGCAGTTTAAAGCATTCTTATCTTTTAAAGCATTGCAACTATTTATGATAGAACAATAGATCATCTATTCTCCTAATAAGGACTAGGAAGAACATGTATATCATTTATCTATCATGTTATACCATGATGTGAAACTCCTCTTGTGACACTCATTATCTTGATATGTCACCCATGAGACATTCTATTTTCAATATGTTGGCCTTAGCCAATCTACTAAACAAATATGGGATTATATCTACCAGGTACTCATATATCATTAATTCTGGCATTAGGTTATTACCAATCCTATGTTATCATTACAGGCATTGGGTTATTACTAACCTTGTGTCATCATTACATGCATTAAGCCTCTGCCAGGTATTGGACTCTTCCAAACCTGATTACACCGCCAGGCATTGGACACCACCAATCCTGATTTCACAGCCAGGCATTGGACTTTAACCAATCCTGATTACATGCATTACACCTCTGCCAGGTATTGGACTCTTCCAAACCTAATTACACCACCAGACATTGGACACTACCAATCCTGATTTCACAGCCGCGCATTGGACTTTAACCAATCCTGATTACAAAACTAGACATTGGACTCTAACCAACCATGATTACATAGCCAGGCATTGGACTTTAACCAATCCTGATTTTACAGCTAGGCATTAGATTTTAACCAATCCTGATTACACAGCCACACATTAGACTCTAACCAACCCTGATTACACAGCCAGACATTAACCAATCCTAATTTCACAGCCAGACATTGGACTCTAACCAATCCTGATTACAGGCATTACACCTCTGCCAGATATTGGACCTTAACCAATCTTGATTACAGGCATTACACCTCTGCCGGGTATTGGACTTTAACCAATCCTGATTACACCCTATGTCTGTTTACACAGCACCGGGCACCTCATTCTTTTAATAGCATTAAACTTTGGCCATGCCAATCATGCTCAACACATTCTTTATGTATTACAAGTATTCCTCTCTTCTCCAGACATGTATGATCCAGGTTCCATTATTATAATTGTATCCTTTTGTTATTATTATTATGTTACTAAGTTTCCATTACTTGATTTATTATGAACATTATCATCCCTTAGAAGAGACTTTTATAATCATCTTGATACCTCTCACTATGCCACAATTGTTCTCATGGCTCATAAGGCCCATAATGCATCTTGTCACCTCTTACTAGGCAACATCTAACCATATGGCTCACAAGGCCATTAAACATCTTGTCACCTATCACTAGGAAACATCTAACCATATGACTCATAAGTCTATTCAACATCTTGTCACCTATCACTAGGCAACATCTAACCATATGGCTCACAAGGCCATTAAAAATCTTGTCACCTATCACTAGGCAACATATAGCCATATGGCTCACATGGCCATTAAACAACCTATCACCTATCACTAGGCAACATCTAACCATATGGCTCACAAGGCCATTAAACATCTTGAGCATTCAATCATGTTTTTTACTCTTAACATTTATTATTAAATGATTATCAGTACAGGGCATGGGTTCATTTCTCATCCTTATCATGGTATGATTACATCATACTCATTAATTTGGCTTAACCTCATTCTCAAGGTATATTAGCCTATACTTATAAAAGTATATCAAACTTATTACATTTCATTGTAATAATCTACATAACATACTTCATGTGTTTCTTGTCCAAGTATATTGGATTTGAGGTGCATCAAGGTATATCAACCTTGGAATGCTAAAAGTGATATCTATCATATCTTGATGTATCACTTTCCTCATCACTTCGAAATTTCTTGAGTTATCAACTTATATTGGATTAAGGTATTTCCCATATTAATACTTTCATCCACTAACCTATCATTCTTACCATGAAGTGCATAGGTCATATACAAGAATGGTCCAACTATCTTTAATGATATGAACTCATTTCAGGTTAAGGCATTGCTTGCAATAAGGTTACCTATAATCAATCACTTTAGGTATATCCCTTATCAATATAATAATCAATATTCATTATTAGGATTAGGTCTCCCATACCATCACCCTTTATTAGGGTTTAGGGTTTCACATACTATCATACTTCATTAGGGTTTGGAATTCTCATACCATCTCCCTTCATTAGGGTTAGGATTTCACATACCATCTCCCTTCATTAGGGTTAAGATTTCACATACTATCTCCCTTCATTAGGCTTTCACATCACATTGCCAATAATTAGGGTTTACCATTCATCCCAACTAGGGTTTCTCATGGCATAACCCTTAATTAGGGATTCTCATGGAATCACCCCCAATTAGGGTTTCTCATGGAATCAACCTCAATTAGGGTTTCTCATGGAATCACCCTCAACTAGGGTTTCTCATGGAATCACCCTCAACTAGGGTTTCTCATGATATCTTTATTAAGGATCATACCCAAAATACATATTCTAATCATGTTGAAAGCGTTGAGGTTTATCCATTACATGATTGCCATTCCTGTAGGAATTCCTCTCTCTTTCACCCTCTCTAGGATATCAATTATATTAGTCTTAATTGGATTAGGTCCAATCAATTTGAATAAATGGTTGTCACAAAATATTAAGTCATTGCTTTCATAAGCATCAAGGGTTATCCACTCAAAAGGTACTAATTACCCTAGTACCTCAAAGGTATAACCATTGCAATCACCTTTGATTTACATCATTAATAATCAAGTAGTTAATCGACCTTTATTCACATTAGGTGTCCAAATGGTTTGACCAGTTGAATCTCAAATGGTTTTGATTACCTAGACCCTAAACGGTCTTGGTCACTTAAGTTCAAATGGTTTGAAACCGTTTAGCAAGGTTGGCGCTTGAAACCATTTAGCCAAATCAAGTTGAAACCGATTGGACATATAAAATTATTTAGACAAAACATTTTGAAACCGAATGAACTTGGGTCTCCAAATGGTTTAAGACCATTTGGTCCCAAATGTTCTTGAGACCATTTGATCCCAAACGGTCTTGAGAATGTTTGGACTCAAACGGTCTTACAACCGTTTGGTCCAAACTCTCTCAAAACCGAATGGACCAAAAAGGTCTTCCATCACTTAGTCCATTCAGGGTTTCAATCATTGAACCATCTATCAATTGAACCACTGATTTATTATTCAATTGAACCATTGAATCACCCTTCAAATAGACCTTCAATTAGGGTTTTTACCCAATTGAACTAAGGTTTATAACTAAGAAACCATCAATTAGGGTTTTGAAATCGAGGAACCATCAATGGTTGACATTGTGAAACTAATTCAATTGAAATCATTGGATCATCATCAAACCATGAAATGACCTGACCTCAAACAGTCTTGAGGTCGTTTGGATGACCTCCAAATGGTCTTGAGACCATTTTCCCCATCCATCATTAAAATTTGTGAAATCGAATTAGGGTTTAGATCATTGGGTTGATCATCAAATTAGCTATTGATTGCATTTCGGTTTGATATCTCTAAATCATCAATTACTCAACCATACTCAACCCTAGACCTCAAAACGGTCTTGGTTGAACTAAAAATGGTCTTGAGACCATTTGGGTGACCTCCAAATGGTCTTGAGACTGTTTGGGCTAGTCAACCCAAAGTTTTAAATCAACCAATTGAAATTTCAGCACTTAACCCGATTAGGGTTTCTAATTGGAGAATTGTCCATATATTGAATTAATAAATTGGATCCATTAGATCATCATCCAACATGTACTAGGGTCCTGACCTCAAACGGTCAACCCATCCAAACGGTTTTGAATCCAAACCTCCAAACGGTTTGCAAACCGTTTGGTCTCCAAACGGTTTGGTGAAACCGTTTGGACTAAAATTATGAAACCGTTTGCAATAGATATTTGTAGAGGTGTGTGCTTATGATGATGTCATCATCATCAAGCTACGATTCTTCATATTTTTCTGTAATTTTCATGGTGGTTCTATCGATTTGATCAAGTGAATTTCAAGAAGAACAAATGATCAACAATTGATAAGGAATTGAATGCAATAACAATAGTAAGGGTTCAAGTTATAAAACCCACCTCCAATTGATCTTAAAAGATTAAACCTCCACGTATTTAATGGTGAAAGCAACACCTTACACTATCCCAAGCTCGTCCTTAAGCCTTGAGTGAAAAGGAATGGCTAGAATTGAAGATGGAATGGAGATATGGAGAAATCATGCATTGATTTTCGATTTCCACCATGGAATCAAGATGAAAAGAGGTCAAGAAGCTTACCAACAGGTTGGGGGTCGTCCTCATGTTGCTCCAAGCTCTCTTGGTCATTTTTTCAAGCAAGAAGTGAAAGTGGATTCGAAATTACCCATCCAAGCTATGGATAAAGGAGCATATATGCATTTTATTAAAAATTCATTTAAGAGAGAGAAAGTAGGGATTATCTCCTCCATTTCCTTGCCACTTTCCCCCTTCCCTTCCTTGGTTACGAGGATATCTACTTTTCCTATTATTCCTCTCAATTATCCATGATTTAAAGAAAAGCAAATTAAGCACCTTAAATCATATTATAATAATATCCATAAGTGAGTGGATATTTCTTTTTCTTATAATAATGTGAGTGGGTTCTTCACCTCCTTAAGATATTTTCGTGCATTTGCAAGGCACATGGTCGTACATTCATTGCAAAATAATCCCTCACCTTTTGGTTGAAGGTCTCTTCAATTAATATATTTATTTTTGCATTAAATTGAAGTAAAGTTCCAATTATGCTTAAATCTTGATTATTTTAATATCAAGATTCTCTCTCCTCCAAAATGATTCAATTGAGATGACCCTATCATTTTCTTAGCTTTACATGATGCCAAGTAACATTAGGGACTATTTTTAAGTGGTAATTTACATATTGAACCCTGGGTTTTGGGTAAATTGCACATTACACCAAAACTAGGTTTTAATGCACAAACATTGCTCCACAAGCTCTTTCTTGTTATTCAGGCTACCACAAGCCATGCCACTGCATCAATTTCATCCTTATAATGCTTTAACACTTGAGGAACATCTTATCATGCAACATTTGCAAGTTAACCCCTCAACTAGGGTAATTTGCACTTTAGTCCAAAATAAGCAAAACAATGTTTCAACATTATTTGAGAAGGACTAAAATTGAAACTTAAGTTCCTCTTGAACCTTAATTACTCTTCAAGAAATAAGAGAAAGCATATAATTAACTTTATTAAGAAAAACACCTAGGGTTAAGGCATAACCCAGGCCAGGGATGTTACAAATCATAAACCCCTAACAAGGATTTCGTCCCCGAAATCCCAGATAAAAGGAGACAGATATTATTCATTCGTTATATCATCAAGTCTCCACATAACATCTCATTGTTATGGAGACACCATAGAACTTTGATCAATACAAAGTTCTCATAGAATCAAACACATAGGACACATACTCCACTGTCCCTTCATTATTGACAGTGGAGTTAATTCTGTGTCAGGTAACACTTTTCTTATTTAGATATAGGTTATTTGTTAATTTAATTTGATAAATTTTTATTTTAATAATTTTACAATTATTCCTTCAAATAGATCATTCTCATCAATGTTATGTTTATGCAAAGCATAAACCCCTAACATATGATGTCCATAATACATTAGGTAACTGAACTAATTCCATAGTTAACCATTCCAGGTAACTATCATAAAATAGCCTGATATTTCTCAAATACCACAATCCCTTACCTTGGTATCTAACACATGTGTTAACAACACATCATATCCTCATATTCATTTTTGTTTATAAGTTGATTTATAATTAAATAAAATTTCTCCATATATCAATTGGAATGTGGTAGAAATATCCATGCCACATCTCCTTCTTGATTAGGCTTCTTTGGATTGTTTCAGAATGATTACTTGATCAGAGTAATCAGAAAGATAACAATCTAGGTATGTCATACTTACCTTACCTTCAATAAATGAATACCTGGCCAGGGTATTCAAGAACTGAAATTAGGTAGTATGCATTTGTTTTATTTTATGTTTTCATCTCTTTCAATTTGATATACTTAATATCTCCGATTTTCTCTGAGTTCCTTTTTCATCTCCTCCCTTTCTTAATGAAGAAAGAGAAATTTCAAAACATATAAAAGAATTTTAAACTGAACACAAGTTTTCATCCTACTTATCTCTTCCTCATATCCTCAAAGGATTATATAGATGAACTAAATAACAAATACCTTTCTTATAGTAGGGAACAAAAGATAATTCAAAATAGAAAGTTCTATCTTGACAAGTCTACCTTTTACAAGTTATCTAGTGTCTTGTATGTTGGGTCACCCCATCACTTTGTATTTGTACATTTCCACCTCAGATGTCCTCTCTGTCCACATCTATAGCAGGCTTGGAGCCTTTTAGGTGACTGTTGCTTGGGTGCACTACATTGTGGTTGAATTGGTACTACTGAAATCTTTGATTGTTTAGTACCACCAATTCCTTGTTCCTGTGACTGTTTAGACTTCCTTTTAATGTTTGTCTCATGTTTCTTTGTCATAGACCCTTCTATCCTTCGAATTGACTCCACAAATGTGGCAAACCTCTCTCTACATTCTAGGGTAGATGCCGAAATAGACATCTCAACATTCAATCCTTTCTCAAAATGTCAAATCTTTTCCTCCTCAGTAGAAGCCATCTGAGGACAAAATCATAAAAGTTCCATGAACTTAACCTCATATTCACTTATTGACATGGCTCCTTGTCATATCTTCTCAAACTGTGAGATCTTTTCATCTAAGTATGTCCATGGAAAATACTTATTTATGATTTCTCGACAAAATTCCTCCCAATTAACCTCTTCATCATTCCTTTTTATTTCTTCTATAGCCCACCAATGTCCAGCACTACCCCTTAAAAGGTACACCGCATATTTAACTTTGTCAGCCTTTGGTATATTAAGGATCTTAAAGGCTTTTTCTAACTCAGTGAGCCAGAGATCAACATCTACTGGGTCAGATGTTCCAGCATATTCTATGGCTCCTACACGACGTAGTCATTCAAAGGTCTTACCAGATCCATATCCCTCATTGGAAACTGGTGCCCTAGGTGTTGGTGCTGGCATCCGGTCTACCATATACCTCAGTGTGGTCATGAGTTGCCCAAAAAGATTATGAACATCTGGGTTTCCTCTCATGACTTCATCAACATGGGGATTTTTAGGCACTGGTTCCTCCCTTGTCTGATCCCTTGCACCTCCCACTGGTGTAGCAACATTGCTCTCAACAACGTGTTCCTCATGTTCTCCAGACATCCTTGAGTTATATATCTTCTTCTGCATAAGCAGAAGGCACTATAAGATATACTGGAGTACACTTAGAATAGACATGATACCTTAGTTCTATGTCTCTATAGACTCAACGAACCTAGAGCTCTGATACCACTAAATTGTGACGAAGCGTTTGAAACATACATCATTAATTAAGCAGAAGCAATTACTAACAACGGATTACTGAAAATCCCTAAAAAATTAAACCATTTTCAAAGAGATCCAATCATAGGAAAACTCTTTCAATAAGAACCCATATATTACATTTACATCCTGGTTCATAAGTACATAATTTGTACCATCTCTTCTCGAGGGTTACGACATTCACTGCCTTTTTAAAAGCTATACACAGACAACATGAGAACCTCGAGGCATCAAGCCAAAATCTCGAAACGATTCATTAAAAGCACTAACTATTAACTCCAAGGACATGAGAGTACAGAGATGACACATACAACTTCTATCTACAAGTCACGACAGACAATACACTCAACCTGAGCTGTCACTATTGTTGTTGATGTTCTTCCTGTGCAAGATATTCTCAGCCTCCTCCGTGCTTGTCCACCTAAAAAATTTTGGATCCCATAAGGGTGAGACAATTGTAAATTGCCCCAACGAGAGATATAACTCTCCGCCAAAAACATTATTATTGCAGTTTAAAGATATAAAACTGGACAGAGGATAAGTAGTTTAAAGCATTCTTATCTTTCAAAGCATTGCAACTATTTATGATAGAACAATAGATCATCTATTCTCTTAATAAGGAATAGGAACAACATGTATATCATTTATCTATCATGTTATACCATCATGTGAAACTCCTCTTGTAACATTCATTATCTTGATATGTCACCCATGAGACATTCTTTTTTCAATTTGTTGGCCTTAGCCAATCTACTAAACAGATATGGGATTATATCTACCAGGTACTCATATATCATTAATACAAGCATTGGGTTATTACCAATCCTCTGTTATCATTACATGCATTGGGTTATTACTAACCCTGTGTCATCATTACAGGCGTTAAGCCTCTGCTAAGTATTGGAATCTTCCAAACCTGATTACACCGCCAGACATTGGACACCACCAATCCTGATTTCACAACCAGGCATTGGACTAACCAATCCTGATTACATGCATTACACCTCTGCCAGGTATTGGACTCTTCCAAACCTGATTACACCACCAGGAATTGGACACTACCAATCCTGATTTCACAGCCAGGCATTGGACTTTAACCAATCCTGATTATACAGCCAGACATTGGACTCTAACCAACCCTGATTACACAACCAGGCATTGGACTTTAACCAATCCTGATTTCACAGCCAGGCATTGGATTTTAACCAATCCTGATTACACAACTAGGCATTGGACTCTAACCAACCCTGATTACACAGCCAGGCATTGTACTTTAACCAATCCTAATTTCACAACCAGACATTAGACTCTAACCAATCTTAATTACAGTCATTACACCTCTTCCAGGTATTGGAATTCAACCAATCCTGATTACAGGCATTACACCTCTGCCAGGTATTGGACTTTAACCAATCCTGATTACACCCTATGTCTATTTACACAGCACCGGGCACCTCATTCTTTTACTAGCATTAAACTTTGGCCATGTCAATCATGCTCAACACATTCTTTATGAATTACAAGTATTCCTCTTTTCTTCACACATGTATGATCCAGGTTCCATTATTATAATTGTATCCTTTTGTTATTATTATTATGTTACTAAGTTTCCATTCCTTCATTTATTATGAACATTATCATCCCTTAGAAGAGACTTTTATAATCATCTTGATACCTCTCACTATGCCACAATTGTTCTCATGGCTCATAAGGCCCATAATGTATCTTGTCACCTCTTACTAGGCAACATCTAACCATATGGATCACAAGGCCATTAAACATCTTTTCACCAATCACTAGGAAACATCTAACCATATGGCTCACAAGGCTATTAAACATCTTGTCACCTATCACTAGGCAACATCTAACCATATGGCTCATAAGGCCATTAAACATCCTGTCACCTATCACTAGACAACATCTAACCATATGGCTCACAAGGCCATTAAACATCTTTTCACCTATCACTAGGCAACATCTAACCATATGGCTCACAAGGCCATTAAACATCTTGAGCATTCAATCATATTTATTACTCTTAACATTTATTATTAAATGATTATCAGTACAAGGCATGGGTTCATTTCTCATCCTTATCATGGTATGATTACATCATACTCATTAATTTGGCTTAACCCCATTCTCAAGGTATATTAGCCTATACTTATCAAAGTATATCAAACTTATTACATTTCATTGTAATAATTTACATAACACACTTCATGTGTTTCTTGTCCAAGTATATTGGATTTGAGGTGCATCAAGGTATATCAACCCTGGAATGCTAAAAGTGATATCTATCATATCTTGATGTATCACTTTCCTCATCACTTCCAAATTTCTTGAGTTATCAAATTATCTTGGATTAAGGTATTTCCCATCTTAATACTTTCATCCACTAACCTATCACTCTTACCATGTAGTGCATAGGTCATACACAAGAATGGTCCAACTATCTTTAATGATATGGACTCATTTCAGGTTAAGGCATTGCTTGCTATAAGGTTATCTATAATCAATCACTTTAGGTATATACCTTATTAGTATAATAATCACTATTCATTATTAGGATTAGGTATCCCATACCATCACCTTTATTAGGGTTTAGGGTTTCACATACTATCATACTTCATTAGGGTTAGGATTTCTCATACCATCTCCCTTCATTAGGGTTAGGATTTCACATACCATCTCCCTTCATTAGGGTTAAGATTTCACATACTATCTCCCTTCATTAGGCTTTCACATCACATTGCCCATAATTAGGGTTTACCATTCATCCCAACTAGGGTTTCTCATGGGGTCACCCTTAATTAGGGATTCTCATGGAATCAACCTCAATTAGGGTTTCTCATGGAATCAACCTCAATTAGGGTTTCTCAGGGAATCACCCTCAACTAGAGTTTCTCATGGAATCACCCTCAACTAGGGTTTCTCATGATATCTTTATTAAGTATCATACCCTAAATACATATTCTAATCATGTTGAAAGTGTTGAGGTTTATCCATTACATGATTGCCATTCCTGTAGGAATTCCTCTCTCTTTCACCCTCTCTAGGATATCAATTATATTAGTCTTAATTGGATTAGGTCCAATCAATTTGAATAAATGGTTGTCACAACATATTAAGCCATTTCTTTCATAAGCATCAAGGGTTATCCACTCAAAAGGTACTAATTACCCTAGTACCTCAAAGGTATAACCATTGTAATCACCTTTGATTTACATCATTAATAATCAAGTAGTTAATCGACCTTTATTCACATTAGGTGTCCAAATGGTTTGACCAGTTGAATCTCAAATGGTTTTGATTACCTAGACCCTAAACGGTCTTGGTCACTTAAGTTCAAATGGTTTGAAACCGTTTAGCAAGGTTGGCGCTTGAAACCATTTAGCCAAATCAAGTTGAAACCGATTGGACATATAAAATTGTTTAGACAAAACATTTTGAAACCGAATGAACTTGGGTCTCCAAATGGTTTAAGACCATTTGGTCCCAAATGTTCTTGAGACCATTTGATCCCAAACGGTCTTGAGAATGTTTGGACTCAAACGGTCTTACAACCGTTTGGTCCAAACTCTCTCAAAACCGAATGGACCAAAAAGGTCTTCCATCACTTAGTCCATTCAGGGTTTCAATCATTGAACCATCTATCAATTGAACCACTGATTTATTATTCAATTGAACCATTGAATCACCCTTCAAATAGACCTTCAATTAGGGTTTTTACCCAATTGAACTAAGGTTTATAACTAAGAAACCATCAATTAGGGTTTTGAAATCGAGGAACCATCAATGGTTGACATTGTGAAACTAATTCAATTGAAATCATTGGATCATCATCAAACCATGACATGACCTGACCTCAAACAGTCTTGAGGTCGTTTGGATGACCTCCAAATGGTCTTGAGACCATTTTCCCCATCCATCATTAAAATTTGTGAAATCGAATTAGGGTTTAGATCATTGGGTTGATCATCAAATTAGCTATTGATTGCATTTCAGTTTGATATCTCTAAATCATCAATTACTCAACCATACTCAACCCTAGACCTCAAAACGGTCTTGGTTGAACTAAAAATGGTCTTGAGACCATTTGGGTGACCTCCAAATGGTCTTGAGACTGTTTGGGCTAGTCAACCCAAAGTTTTAAATCAACCAATTGAAATTTCAGCACTTAACCCGATTAGGGTTTCTAATTGGAGAATTGTCCATATATTGAATTAATCAATTGGATCCATTAGATCATCATCCAACATGTACTAGGGTCCTGACCTCAAACGGTCAACCCATCCAAACGGTCAACCCATCCAAACGGTTTGGAATCCAAACCTCCAAACGGTTTGGAATCCAAACCTCCAAACGGTTTGGTGAAACCGTTTGGATCAAAATTATGAAACCGTTTGCAATAGATATTTGTGGAAGTGTGTGCTTATGATGATGTCATCGTCATCAAGATACGACCCTTCATATTTTTATTTAATTGTCATGGTGGTTCTATCGATTTGATCAAGTGAATTTCAAGAAGAACAAATGATCAACAATTGATAAGGAATTGAATGCAATAACAATAGTAAGGGTTCAAGTTACAAAACCCGCCTCAAATTGAGCTTCAAAGCTTCTGCCTCCAAGTCTTTAATGGTTAAAGCAACACCTTCCACTATCCCAAGCTCGTCCTTAAGCCTTGAGTGAAAAGGAATGGCTAGAATTGAAGATGGAATGGAGATAAGAAGAAATCATGCATTGATTTTCGATTTCCACCATGGAATCAAGGTGAAAAGAGGTCAAGAAGCTTACCAATAGTTTGGGGGTCATCCTCCTATTTCTCCAAGCTCCCTTGGTCGTTTTTTCAAGCAAGAAGTGAAAGTGAATTCGAAATTACCCAGCCAAGCTATGGATAAAGGAGCATACATGCATTTTATTTAAAATTTATTTATGAGAGAGAAAGTAGGGATTATCTCCTCCATTTCCTTGCCACTTTCCCCCTTCCCTTCCTTAGTTACGAGGCTATATCCTTTGACTCTTATTCCTCTCAATTATCCATGATTTGAAGAAAAGCAAATTAAGCACCTTAAATCATATTATAATAATATCCATAAGTGAGTGGATATTTCTTTTTCTTATAATAATGTGAGTGGGTTCTTCACCTCCTTAAGATATTTTCGTGCCTTTACAAGGCACATGGTCGTACATTCATTTGAAAAATCATACCTCACCTTTTGGTTGAAGGGATCTTCAATTAATATATTTTTTTTTGCATTAAATTGAAGTAAAGTTCCAATTATGCTTAAATCTTGATTATTTTAATATCAAGATTCTCTCTCCTCCAAAAGGATTCAAATGAGACGCCCTTCTCATTTTCTTAGCTTTACATGATGCCAAGAAACATTAGGGACTATTTTGAAGTGGTAATTTACATATTGAATCCTGGGTTTTGGGTAAATTGCACATTACACCAAAACTAGGTTTTAATGCACAAACATTGCTCCACAAGCTCTTTCTTGTTATTCAGGCTACCACAAGCCATACCACTGCATCAATTTCATCCTTATGATGCTTCAACACTTGAGGAACATCTTATCATGCAACATTTGCAAGTTAACCCATCAACTTGGGTAATTTTTACTTTAGTCCAAAACAGGCAAAACAATGTTTCAACATTATTCGAGAAGGACTAAAATTGAAACATAAGTTCCTCTTGAACCTTAATTACTCTTCAAGAAATAAGAGAAAGCATATAATTAACTTTATTAAGCAAAACACCTAGGGTTAAGGCATAACCCAGGTCAGGGATGTTACATATTAAGTCTAAAATGCTTTCTATTAGTAGCACACATTAAAAGCTTGATCGGCTAAGCGTAGGTTATGCCCAACCATGGTGCGCCGTCCATCTCGTGGAAGTGTGACGGTAATAATGTAGGTTCCGCCCAAGCAGGGTGCATTATTATCGTGTCAACTTTTGGGTCAAGCTTAATAGTGTGATCTTAATGAGATTAAAGTACTAGAAGCATACTGATAATTATGGCAAAGAGATGCACATATTATCTATCCAAGAATTGCATAATATGCAATTAGCAAACATTACCTACCTTAATGATTGATTATGGACGCTGGCGTTGGCTGAATAATCATTGAATCATTTTGGATCTTGACTCATTGAAAGGTTGTTTGTTGCAATATTTTGAATTGATAATTGAGGGTTGTCAATTTCATTTAAATAATGAGAGTGATAGCTATTTAAATACCTAATTAACATTGTCAATTTCAATCAAATCAAATAAAATAAAAAATGAGTTTGATAAAATTATAAATCCTTTTTGTAGAATCAAAGGGCAACGAACAACAACCACTTTTCTCTACGATCGGTCCTTGGGATCGAAAAGCTAAAAGTGAACAACTTCCACGACTGGTTTAGGATGCTAAGAATCATTCTCACATAGGAGCACAAGATCTATGTCCTAGAGATGCTAGAGCTAGATGAACCCCTTCCCAATGCACCTATGGTTAACAAGGATGCTTACAAGAAGCATACTGAAGATGTCATGGATGTCAAGTGTCTGATGTTATGATACATGAACTATGAGTTGTAGAGGCAGCATGAGAACATGGATGTTATTGAGATAGTCACACATCTTAAGAACATGTTCTAAGATTAGGCAAGATAACAGAGATATGATGTCTCCAAGGTGTTGTTCAAATGTAACATGGAAGGAGATCCAATATGCCCTCATGTACTCAAGCTCATTGGGTATTTGGAGAACCTGGTTAGAATGGGATTCCCCTTGGGTCAAGATTTGGCCACTGATGTGATTCTATAGTCCCTTCTAGAGTCATATAGTTAGTTTGTCATGAACTACAACATGAATGACTTTGCCAAGCCATTGACAAAGTTATTGAGCATGTTGAGAACAACTGAGTCACAAATGAAGAAAGACAAGCCCAAGTCTTGGTGATGATGAACAAGACAAAGGGAAAGTCTAAAGGCAAAGGCAAAGCTAAGAAGAGTTCTAAAGCTGGCCAGAAGCCTAAATCTTTAGATGTTAAGGAAAAGGGAGGAGTAAAGAAAAGAGGCGATTGCCACCATTGTCACCAGTCTAGACATTGGAAAAGGAACTACCCTTTCTTTCTGGAGGAACTAAGAAGAAGAAGGAAGGTCCAGAGGCCTCTACTTTAGGTATGAACATTATAAGATAAATTTTATGACTTCTTCATCTTAGTATGTGATACTGGATAGATATATGACATACATGATGTGCATGATATGACAAGAAGTAAAGCATTTATGAAAGGACAAAGATGGACTATGCAGAGCAAAAATTGTTGCAACTTTAGTATAATTTTAAATTTATCTTAGCCCATTGGACATGTAATAGAGTTAGTTGAACTTCTATTTCATTATGCCAATAAATAGAAACATTTTTCTTTATGCATCTTATATGACAAGGATGATAATGAATAAAGAGTTGTTAATGCTTCTATTTCAAAGATGTGATCTTGTATGGCAATGCACCAAACATCTAGTGATATTTATGATCTAAAGATGAATATTTATAATGTAAATAGCAAAGGATTATAATTGATAACTCAAACAAACTTTAGCATTGTCACCTTGGGCAAGATATATAAGATATGCATATCTAGAATCCATATTGATGTTTATCTAGATTCTTTTGGTTATTGAACCAATAAGAGACATGCAAGTATTAATTATGAGCAATATGATAAAATATCCTTCACTAAATGTAGTGGGAGGATAAACACTCTATTAAGTCTTATACATGTTGATGTATGAAGATCTTATAGAATAAATGCTAGAGGTAGTTGTTTGTACTTCATAATATTCAATGATGATCTCAGTTGATATTGAGTTTGTATTTGGTGAAATACAAACAAAAATCTCTTGAAGTGTTCAAGGAGATTATATATGAAGTATAATTTTAATAAAATATTAAGAAACTTTGATATGATCAAATGTTAAAATACTTTACATCGATAGTTTGTGAACCTTTTGGACATATAGTGATAGTGTATCACAAGTAAACATGATATTGTATCCAAAAGAAGGAATTACATCCTTATGCATCATGATGTGATTATAATTTAATCTAATCTTCTAATCTCCTCATGAATATATACTTAATTCACTAAAACAATGTACCGTCTAAAATGGTTTAAAAGACATCATATGTGATATGGCATGGGAATCTCCCGATATGTCTTAAGGATTGAAACTTACATAAAGAAAGTAGTTTCTTGAAAAGTTTATCCACAAACCATAATTTTTGAATACTACTTTAATCCCAATTCGATAACAAAAGTGTTTTGTTGATCGGATAATTGTGTTCCAAAAGAATCAGTGGGAGTAAAAGTAGAACTTGAAATGTTCGAGATCAACAAGGAGGTACAATGAGAACAAGTGAGAATCACAAATTGTTGTGGTCTCAAGTTTCTCATGTAACACAAAACCTCATAGTTCTAGTAGAACATATCTGAGAATGAAAGATTGTGAATCCGATAACTCAGATAGGTTGGTCATGATATGATGAGACAACAAATCAACTAGGAGCTATTCTAAGTAATGGCTTAAGGCCATTATGGAATCCATGTACAATAACAAGGTATGGCCTTGGTAGTACCATCTAAAGGGGTAAAACCCATAGGGTGAAGTTGGGTTTTGTTGCAAAGACCTACATGGTTAACCTAAAAGGACAGATTGGTTGAAAAGCTTTTTAAGTCAGTTCAAATTGTTGAACATGAAGAAATTCCTTTACCAATTGTAATGCTTGTTGTTGCAGCTAGTATAGACTATGAGATTTGGCATATGAAGATTAAAACTGGATTCTTTTAAAAGAAATATTTGAGAGGATGTGTACATGACACTGCCTAATGGTTTTATAACTTCATTAATACAAATAAAGTCTATAAGCTACAACATTTAATCTAAAAGTTAAAACAAGCATCTCAGACATGGGATCTTTTGACTTGACAATATAGTCAAAGAGTTTGACTTGAATCAAGATAAAAGATGGAATCTATGATTACAAAAGATTTAGTGGTAGCATATATAAATATTCCACATATTGATGGGGAATAACATCAAAATATTGTGAATATTGAGACTTGGCATGGAAAACACCTTCAAAAATGAAGGATTAGATGAAAAATCCTATGTGATAGAAATTGAGGTCTATAGAGATAGATTTGGAAAGTTTCATAACCCAAATTGACACATACAATAGCAAGATGTTGAAAAAGTTCAACATGAAGGATTCAATGAGAGAGAACCCAGATTAGACTCTCAAGAACCCTATGTTCCAATTCTTATGAAGAATGGAAAGGACATGAGTGAGATGCCATATGCACTAGAAATGGGATCTATCATGTATTCTATATAAATGTACTCATCCCACAATCTTGTATGTATTGGACATGATAAGATGATATTATTTTCCAATGAAGGTCATTGGAATGTCATTAAGAAATATGTTAGTACTTGAGAAGTACAAAAGGATTGGTTGCTAGATTAAAGCAACAAGGAAGAGTTGAGTGTAAAGGGTTACATAGATGCAAGCTTCTGAAATGACAACAGTGATAGCAATTTCAAATATGTTTAATTTTGAGAAAAGAGTTCTAAGTTGGAAGGTTTCTGAACTACATGCCATTAATTCAGTATACAATAGAAGCTGAGTATCTTGGTTTTATGAATACATGAATGGATACTACATGGATCTAGAAGTTCATATGGATGAACTTAAAGATGTTCTAGCCATTAATGAAAAAGTAGAGATACTATAACAACAATCCAACCACTGGTTAGGTAAGGAATTTCATATACCATATTATGGGTCATTCTATCTCATACAATAAATTTTATAAAGTAGATATGAGGAACATGCAATATACCAACTATAGAAAAATGTTGCTAACCCACTGAATTAGCACTTGCACAACAGAAACATGGTGGACATATTAAAATCACTAAGAATATGATTCATGGGTGATTGTCTCTAAGTGCAAGTGGGAGTCTGTTGGTATGGTATGCCCAGAGAGCCAGTCATATGATGATTGACATGGCATATAACATAAAGGATTTGATTAAAAATAATAGAAGGCAAGCTTCCAATTCATTCTATTTCACTCAGTTATGAGATAATGAGGAAACATTATGAATGTCTAAAGAATGACAATGGTCAATGACATATGTCTTCAAGTACGTGACTTGAGCAATGAGATCATACGAATGTTAAGAGTATGTACATTCTTATTATGTCCCTAGTCAGATGTTACTGTGGAAGGTAGATAGACAACAATAATACATAAGACTAGAGTGTGTGTTGGTTGATGACCGAATCTCATTATTCATGATATGTGATATCAAACCGAGCACACATATACTTGTTAGAGACTAGTGTATCAGACAAACCCACATTGAGAGTGACACATAGAAACTATATTTGGTGGTCATAGTCATCTCTCATAGTGAAGGTCGTGATTGTAGTCTTTAGAACAGAAGTCACTACACTCATCACATGTCGTTCGGTATACTTTGACATCATCAAACGTAACCCTGAATAAGGATTACCATAAAGGTGATGATTGGGTAGTTGTAACACATGGAGACTGACTGTGAGTGATGTAGATGGGATTTGTCCCTCCCACTTGGAGTTTTATATCCTGGCCACTTGATAAGTGAGATTGATAAAAGCATCCACATGCACATGTGAATCAATATATGATATTGAGGTCACATATATCTCAGACAGTCTGATCCAGGTTCAAGGAGCATGGAATAAACATTGAGAGGATGACGATTCCATGTCCCGAGTTCATTTCAGATATCATATACAAAGGAATTATATATTCATTACGACACCTTACATAGATTGTAGGTTGAAGTTGTTCTCCAACTTTCCATTCACTTGGGTAACACTGATGTGTGATTAGGCATCACTCTTTGCTTGTAATGTCATAAACTAGTTATGGACATCTTCTGCCAATGTGATATGACACCTATATCATCACACACATAGGAAATCATGAATGACGATTGGATTGATTACTAAAGTGTTTAGATATTGAATTCAAGCAACAAACCAGCTGACTGGTCTCCTAATTGATCGGCTCATGTGATGAAATGACCTTTTGGAGTGTTAGGTTGATTTTAAACTGAATTGGTTGAATTCTACATGAGTCAGGGCACCAAATGATCGGCTCATTGGGTGAACCAATTAGCTCATGTTTGGTGAGATGACCGGTTCACCTAGTCAACCGATTGACTCAGTGTGATCTGGTCGTCTCGATCATGCCAACTGAAGCTTCTGGTGATTTTATCGATTAATGAGAATTGTTGATCATTTCACTTGTTCAATCCGATTGGTACAAGGAACTAATGTTGAACATTAATTGGAAATAATTTTTTTATTCATATGCAATTGGGAAACATGGTGAAAGAACCGGTTCGAGGTGCAAACTGATCGACTCACATGTGAACCGGCCGGTTTGGTTGCCAACCGATCGGTTCGGTGCTTGCAGGTTGTGAAAATTCATGATCTTCTGATCCCTTCAACTCCCATACAGACTGGGAACCCAAACCCTAACCCCTCTTATAAATAGAGGGGTACTGAGGGATTCTCAACAGACACACTCAATTGCTTCTGGAAATTGTTGCTCTCTTTGGTTGTGGTAACCAATAGAGAGCCCAAGCAAATCCTACCCGCTAAAGGGAGGGATAGCAAGGGAGAAATAATTATGGGAGAGTAAGTTGGTGACTAGTACACCAATAGTAGGGACAAGTCTTTCTTGTATGTTCTACTAGAATGATAGGAGTTCTAGTTGGTTTGCATGAAATTCTTTAGAGGCAAGGAGGTTGTTGTCTGCTGTTAAGAGTACAACGTCAACCTGTAGTCTGTGGTGGAGTTGCTATAGACATCGTTCAAGTCTACTGTTTGTAGTGAAGACTAGGAGATGCACATACACCGTCTAAGTGAAACTAGGAGTGTTGCACTACTATAATGAGTTGTAGTCGCTGAACTTCCTCCAGGACCAGGTATAAACTCATTAAAACCATCCTTCCCATTACATAGTCCTTGACACGATCTTGTTGTTATGGGAAATATGGATAGATAAATTTTCATTTCCGCTACCTACTTTTTGTCCATATTTCCCAATAGTGTGATATTGTCATGTTTTTGATGTTGATATAAAGAGAATTTAAATATTAATCCATATAAAAAAGAATGAAACAAATAGACTTGAAATGTGAAATGATTGAGTTATAAAAGTTTTTGTTATATGTAGAGAAACTGCCGATTGTCAATTGAAGGTTTTACCTAAAGTTCTTGATTGACAATTTGGAGATATAAAGGTCAATGGTTAGAGGTCGACGATCCCTTGAGTTTGCTCAAGTGAACCACCAATTCATAAACCAATGGTTTCACAAAGGTCTCGCTGCCTGTAGGATTTTAAGATGATGATTTTTCCTTCATCTACAATTTGATAGTTTTATAGAGAGTCTACCTTCCAAATGTTTATTTGGGTAGTGATATACCGATGGTTTCACTTGATAGCCACCAACCAATGGTTTGTAAGTCGAAGGTCGTATTGAAGAACGTCAACTGATGGTTCTACCAACTGATGGTTGCTGCTTCCAAAGGTTTGCTAGTTATGTGTAATGATGTTGTGACACCCGTTGCCACATAAAGTGACATTACCGAAACCAACCATGGAAATAACACTAAACAAGTGGATTATTGAAAAACACTAAAAATTAAAACGGATTGCACAAGGCATCAACATCAGAAAACATGTTACATAAACATCCATAACCTGCCATGTTTATCATATATCTCATAAAACATCACACTTACAACATGTTCCATAGATATATCTATCACCCATGATATCTGTTTCACTTGCATATGACAACCATATACAATTAAAGGGAACATAAATTGAAAACTCGTATAGATATCTCAACAACAAAACATGTTGAACTATTCCCAAGACCTGAGTGTACTGGGAAAAATCTAGGACTCTAACACCAAAAGATCAATAAGCAGCATACTCAACCTTACCAACTACTGATCTTGTTGCTGCTCCTCCTCCATTGCATGATTTCTCCCTCCTCATACACGGCTACCTAAAAGATGTGGAAACCCAAGGGATGAGACCAAATGTCCCATAGAGAGATATAACTCTCTGTTAACGCTATTAAAGCATAGATAAAGTAACTAAAGAACAAAAGTAAAACTACATCTACGATAAGTAGATTCAATTACCGATGCAACATGGAAGTTATTATCATCTAAGTAGATCAGGTAACCATAACAGAGTGGTGGAACATTTTATAAACTAAAGGAATATGAAGAGCATGTATATTTTCTACCAACCAAACTATACAAAAGAAAGCAAAGCCTCATCAACATTTCATATTTAATCTTACGAAAGTACCACTACTAAGTCCTTATTAGTACCACACATGGTCAATGGAAGAGACAGATTCCATGACCATTCTAACACCTCCGGGATAGTACGAGAGTGACACTACTGTGACATATTTATCAACTTGTACAAGTGACGTATAGTCCACAGATGGATCGGCTGACACATGGTCATCCATATATCACAAGGGAATTGGCTCACACATGATCGTCCCAGAAAAGGAGTGGATCACGCATGACCATCCATATATAACAAGGAAACTGGATCACACATGGTCATTTCATATATCACAATGTGATCGGATTATGCATGGTTGTCTCTTAGTTATGCCCATTAAGTGTCTTTTAGCATCAATCAAGTTACAATGTATAAAACCATAACAAAACTCTACAAGATTATATGTATAGTACAAATTCAAAATATATAAAAAATGTATAAGGTGTGAACTTGTCACACTATCACCACATAACATCTGTAACATTTCCATTCATAGGATCATCATTACTACTGCACAGCCACTCAAGGCTATCACTAATGTCACATCATTATGGGATATCAATACCTTAACCATAGCACTAAAGGGTGTCACCTCACAATAGGCATAAAGCCATCACCAGGTCATAAGACCTACTCACATCAACCATGTATTATAAGTGTCTCAACTGGACTCCTAAAGGCTCATTCAACCTATGTTACAACATACTCATCATAGCATACACTAACTCAGATATTCAAGTTCATATCACCTACATGGTTGGAAATTGATAAACAAGAGAGAGGAAACATCCTAAATCCACGTGTCACATCATTATCTCCACATACCTCAATTATTCATAACCATCACCATATAATACTCAAGCAATGACATACATTCAACCTACACGATTAGAGGTTCACAATAAGAGAGAGAAATCATCATAATATATTAGTTGTTCCAAGAAAGAGAAGTAGCATGTCACATCATCCATCATTAGGGTTAGGGTTTTCCATCCACAACCAATTAGGTTTTGAAGCTAAGCTCAATCACCAATCCTAGGTTCACTGTCTCCCACCATCTTGGAGTGTATGAGGGTTAAGGAACATCATTAGGGTTGATTAGAGATTATTCCAAACAACACCATATATGGCTTATACACTACACATGCAAAAGAATCACTAAGTGTCCGATCAAACTATCAACCACCACCATCAACATGTGTCTCAACCACTAACATCATCATGTGTCTCGACACATAACCATCTAGGTCACGACTACCCAACCTGGTCCATGTCACGACCGAGACACCTAGGGCGTATTGACCCATCTAGGGTTAGGGTTCTAACCTACCAAAGGCTCATGTTGCGACCTCTAGGGCATTGATGTTTTGACCTCAAGAGACATGGCTGTCTCGACCTCCAACTTAGCAACATGTCGTGACCACTCTCTAGGCCATGACCAAGACCCAAAAGATAGAGCAAAAACCTAACCCAAACAATCAACATAGCCCTCAACACCAAGTGTTGCGACCTCTATCAACACTAGGTCCAACTCATCCAAAGGGGAGCATCTTGACCAAGACTAACCATGGTCACGACCAGCATAGGGTAGGTGTCTCGACCAACTTAGGGGATGAAATCTTGGTCTCAAAATAGAAGACAAGACTAAGGAAAACCATGATCAACATGAAGGATAAACACATACAAACAACCATCAAAACCATAAATCATGAGTCACGAAGCCATCGAGAAATGGTCTTATCCAAGGGAGAGAAAACCACGATCAAAGTATCCAAAATAGAACCTAACCTCCCTTCAACATCTAGGTACACGAACACCATGCATGAGAGAAAGACCAAGATCAAGAATAGTGAAAAACCTCCATAACATATCAACCATGAAAATGGGTACATGTAGATTAGGGTTTTGAATTTCTACCAAAGCAAGTATGGTTCAAACATCAACCAAATCCTATAATTTAGCATCATCTACTAGCATGTTAAGGGAGCATTTTTAGAGGGAGAAGACAATAGCTTGCATGTATGAAAGAGTGCAAGTAATAGAGGGGGCAAAGAGTTATATAACCCGCCTTAAGATGAACACCACCAAGAGCTCCAAACTCTAAGATCAAGAGCTCCAAGCACACGATCCAAGGGTTGAAGAAGCTTCACCAAAGCTCCAAACTCAGCCACAAGAGCACCTCAAGAAGGAGAATACACCAAGGTAAAATCTAGCCCAAGGAAAGAAGCAAGGAAGCTCTTGACCGAACCAAAAGAGAAAGGAAGAAAGAGAGGAGAAATCCTCTTCACACTTGGGTCTACCTTATCAAGACATGGTCTATGACCCTTGTGATGAGGAGTTTCTCTCCCAAAATGACCACCATGGAAGAACCATGGTCTAGGGCATAGGGAAGAGAAGAAGATGGAGGTAGGAGATCAAAATAAACGTCAACTTAGAAGACAAACACATACCAAGGATGGAAGATGAGCTCGGATCGCCACCACCACCACATGCAAGAGGAGATTGATCCCCCAAGCTCCAAGGATAAGCCTCCTTGCTCCACCAATTTCCAAGAACAAGCAAAGAGGGAGAAAGAAGATACATGGCCGAAAAGGATTTCAAGCAAGAAGAGATAAGGGGTAATATAGATGGAGGATGAAAGAGAGAGCAAGGGGTGAGGTGTCAACATACTAAGGGACCCAAGGGATACTTGTCCTCACTAAAGACCAACATGCAACCACTTAAACATGACATGCAAGACATGGTGATACACTCTAGGTAGTGTATCGACCACCATGAAATCCCACTTGGTCACGGTCGTGGCCCTACTAGATTGCACCATCCATGGTCACGACACCACCTATCACCATCTTCTCTTAGTCAAGACAAAGCACCTCCACAAACCCTAGGTCGAGACAATCCAAGCTAGGTCAACCATCTCGACCCAAGACCACCTAGACTACCTAGGTCGCGACCCAAACACCTAGAGGAGGTGTCTCAATATCCAAAACCTACCTTGGTCGTGACCCAAGGTCGAGACAACTCAACCACACACATGGTCAAGGCACTCAACACTCACATCAATCGTAATCACCACCTAGGGTGATACTCCTCAACCATGGTTCAAACAAGGCACCCTCCTCTTCTCTTTCCTATACATGATGTCAAGAAAGAGAGGGAACATTCTAGAGGTGACAAATTTCACATCAACCCCATACTTTGGGTAAATTCTTATTTGCACCAAAACTAGCACATAAAGTACAAACAACATCCAAACAAGCTCAAACTTGAAACTTAAGTTCTCCATAAGACCAAATCTCATCTCAAAAGGTTAGATCAAGGTTCTAAGCATATGATTAAGCCAAATAAGACATGATTACACCAAAAACCAGGTCATGGGTCTTATAGATGCTTCTTCTACCGAAGGCAAAAACCATTGGAGCGCCAACCAAGTTTTCCTTCTGATGGTTTCTCTACAGTGTCGCCTAGTGCCGCCAATCACAAAAATGCTCAGATATATCTATATACTAGATGGAAACTACTAGAACTAGGATATTTAGCTTTATATCATTATCATCTTCCCTCATGAAACCATAGAGTGGAATAAGGGCGATCCCAGAGGCGATTCTTAGGGTGATGACAAGAAAGAACAAGGAAAGCAATGACAATTGACGGTTTTACTTTAAAATATGCTTGGTAAGTAGTTTTTACTTGTAGATTTCTTCATCTCTTTGTGTTTCCTTGTGCGGAATCCTTTGATTCACCAACCAAAGGTTTTCTTGAGCTTCTTTCATCATCTTCTACCTCTATTGAGTTCCTTTTTGACTTGTAAACCCGTTGATAAGCTGCTACTAAAGGTTTGGAGTTCGAATCCAAACTCAATGCACCAAGATATGGATTCACCAAGTTGAAATGTAGAATATGTAAGCTGGAACACATACAAGTGAGTGGAAAATCACCTCTAATCCTTGATTTTTTTAAGATATTAAGCTCTTTACCATATTGAAATTTAACTATTTTTGTTTGATGATATGTAGTACGAACTTAATTAGTTCTAACAACTAGTTTTAATTGTACTATTGATGATTACTATGTATTCATGATGTATTGAAGGTGTTTTCAGCTCTAAAATAAAATGTTACAAGACATGATGAATTTTTAAGGTAGAATTAGAGGCATTGGAGTTCAGGGTTTTCCCTAACTTCTAATTAATGGATAGTAGTGTAAATGTATGATTTGATTGATAGTTGTGGCTAGTCATGTATACATGTTGTTTAGTGAATAATATATTTCAACATACACTCAATATGAAATGATTATCAACATAAGCTTAATCATCTAGCATTGCTAATGGTTTATTAATACCAGAATTTAGACGCGCTAAGTGTAGGTTTCATATAAGAAATAGTATAGAAGGATGAACTACTTGTAAGAGTTAATGGTCACTAGACATTAGATGCCCTGGACATTGTAGAATCCATCACAGAGGTCTGCACCATGAAGGAGAAACATGCTTAATGACTAGTAAATTCTAGGATTAGGTAGTCAGAGCGTACCAAAGGAGTATGTGAGTTTAATCCAAATGGGGACAAACTCTTAAAAATAGTAAGGCACCCACATTAATTGGAGATTCATGTGGTACCCAATATAGTATAGATATGTTACTTACTGATCAGTTATCCAACCCTTGTGGAGCCACTGATATAGGTAGATAAGCTAGAGTGCTTTGAAACTCCACATGCACACCCAATTTTAGAGGAGTCTAGTATATTTGTCCATTGACATGAGCCACCAAGGCCAGACATGGTTAGTCTCGTTGCAGACTGAGTAGCTAATTAGAACACTTAGAGTCCTTGAGTCTACTCGAAGTCTTTTATAGTGAGATTGTAGCTTGCTGTGAGTATTTTTCATGTTGTGGTACACTTTTTCGGATCCAGGTCATATAATAAATAAATTTTAAATGAGTAGAGTTATTACTATTTTTCTATGATGTTGATTATCAGATTCACTACCATGATGTGAGATTTACAACCTTTAATTGTCATGTTTATAGTCGGTTGAGATGTACTCCTTACTAATTTCATTAAACTGAATAATCGTGGTTTCTAGTTGATTTTCTACGCACTGAGCTAGTAGCTCATCAACCTATTGATTTTTTTTTCAGGTAAAGGACCAACTATTCAAGAAGATTTAGAAGCTAGCTGTCAAGAAGAGCAGAATAGTTGAGAGTTTAAGAGGATTAAATAGAATAGTTAGATGCTCTATTCTCATTCCATTAGATCCCGGGAATGAGTGAGTGATAAATGATTTGTAATCAGCTGTACAGTAAGCAAGAAACTCTAGCTTTTATGTAAAAGTTAAATTTTGTAGTCAATCTTTGTATTATACATAAATAAGGTGTTATCTTTCAAAGTTAACATAATATGACATTTGTTCTATTAAAACAAAGGAAGGATTAGGTTATTTTCAGTTAATGTTTAAATGTGAGTGGTTAGACTAGACCTTCTTTGGTAGGCTTAAACTCTAGTTAGAGAGTTCATCCACGTCATTTTCGATAGTTACCAGTACTATAAGAATTAATAATGATACATTTTCATCTTCTTCCAAATTGACTCATTTTATTTTTTTAATAACATATACACTTTTATTTTCATAGCAAAACCCGATGAAATCATCTCATGCGCACCGTTTAATTTGTGAAAAATTAGGTGCGTGAGGGTGAAAATGGAGTATGTGAATGAGTATACTTTTGACATGTTAAGTGAGAGATCAATTATGACATATGCCCTATTTCACAAGTAAGACACACACATATCATATCATAGTTGATCAAAATTAAGGATCTCAAATAAGTGTAATGTTAGGGAACAAACAAAGCACTTTGTTTTGAGGAAATTGATACTTTGCCTATAAAGGAGTCCTCCAATTTGATACTAAGTTTCTAACTAAGGAATGTATGACAGTGTGGTAGAAAGAATGGAATTTGAGGAACATTTCTAACATAAAAAGTTTCTAACTAAGGAATGTATGGCAGTGTGGTAGAAAGAATGGAATTTGAGGAACATTTCTAACATAAACCACAATGCAAAAAATATGTTCCATAGTCTTATCAAGTAGAATATGAAGCACTCGCAAGGGAGGTTACAAGATATGATTATGGATTAGACTTTTGTGTTTTGGACGCGTAGACGAGAGGATAGGAAGGACGTGTTAGTTGAGCTAAATTGCTCCAACTCGGGCTGGAACATATGCCGCCGTTCTGGCTGCAACGCGACGCTTCTCCTTCAAATGGGTGGAAACAGATTATTTACGCCTATACGCCCGGACTACGGCCATTCCATTCTCGCTTGCTCCCAACGGAAGATCACACTAGTTACTGTAGAGATCCTCGTGTGGCGATCCCCAATCTACTCAAATTCGTTTGGCTGGATCCGATCTGCTGCAACCGAGGCGTCAACTGCTTTGTCTTGTACGTCGGCGATATACCAGTGGGCGGCCATCTGCTCAGTGGCAAGTGCGGATCTGATTCCTTCTCCTCAAGGGCCTCAACCCCAAATCCGACCCTTTGTTTGCGTCCGTAACTCGCCGGCAGTTCAATACGGCTGCTGGGTCGGCGTGCTGGGGCTATAGTTTTGTTTATGTTTATCTACTCCGTTTGGCATCCGTCAAATTAGGTTTCTGGCGTTTAGTATCGCTTAACAACTTTTGCCGTGGTTTTCGGATCCAGTGACCACCGTCCATCCATCCATCTTTCAACGGCTCACACATGATCACCGGACTAGCTTCGCCGCCGATCCCCTTGTTGGGTTCGCTGGCATGCGGCCTGGCTAGGCATCTTCTCGAGAAGAACACCGGCGGCGCTCGTGCTGCCTGTGGACTCTCAATTCAGTGCTGAGTATCATCCAGCCGTTTCAGTCCCCCGTCGTCCACCGAACCGGCGACTAGTCACGGCCGTCCTCCATTCCTTCCTCAGTTCCCTATATCCGTCTAATTTCCGGCCAGGTTGGTGTTATCTGGGTTTTTGGGAAAAGAGAAATGATACGTAGAATAATAGAAATTAGACCGTAAATGGGACCACTTTTGTCATTATCTATGCTTAATCAGAAAAAAAATGGAGGAAAAACTTGGAAAAAGCAGACCGGCCAGCTCCACCCTGTCTGCTGCTGCTCGCTTCTTTCCCTTCAATCCACTGTACGTGCTGTGCCTTTTCTTTTCTTCTCCATTGAAAGGGAGAATATTATTTACCTTCAGACGCTAACATTTTCTCTAGGAGGTGAAGATGGTGAAAATAAGAGTAATAATAATTTAAACAAACTCCTGAAAAATCCCATGGACGATGACCAAGAAGAACGAAGAAGTATTTCGATGGTTCTAGAGCCGCATCACGTAAGAGATGACGCACACATAGGAGGAGGAGGGTGTGTGTTGGGCCACCACCTAGCGAGGGACCCGATGAGTTTGACAGGAGAAAAATATTATTTAAAAAAACTTGGATGGGTTGGCTACGCTTCCCGACGATTCTTTCATGAAAAAGCTAGAGGACAGATAACGCCTATTGTTGAATAAATGATGAGCCGGCCAGCTGGATCCAGCCTTGCCTTGCCGGCCGCCCCAAGGAACCCGTCAAAATCTTGCCGTCGGCCCCACGCACTTTCCTAGATCCTTCCGGTTCCCTCTCCTGCCTCTCTCTCTCTCTCTCTGTTGTTTCTGGTTGCGAGCGGGACACGCATACCTATGACGACTGACACGAGTAGGAGGGGATGGACCGGGCCGCCACTAGCGCCAATAGGATCCGCGTGGGTTGGCCGGGACCACACTGCTACTCCTGCCGCGATCGGCGGGATCGGAACGCATCAGGGCCGTCGGTTGCGTGCCCCAAGCCGAGGCTGCCATCACTCGTCACTATGGACCGGGGGGGGGTGGGGGAGATGGAGGAGTGACAGGGAAGGTACTCGAGCACGAGGAGAGGAGGTGGTATTAGGTGGACCACGTTGGTCTGATCATTGCCCGCCTTGTAACAGTGAGATTCTCAGATTCGGCTGATCAGCGGGTCATGTGCCACTGCCAAGCCACGTGACGCCCACCAAGGACCGAGTCATGGCCGTGGACGGGATGGATGGATGGATGGTATGGTGTTGGAAGTGAGCATCCATCAACTCTGTCCATCAACCCTATCGTTCCGAAGCTAACAAAATAATCAAACCAGTGCGACCGCGGACCAGGGACCAACAGAGGGGAGTCCGTCTTCGGTTACGTTCACCAATCCTACCGACTACTTCCCAGAACCACCGTGCGCGCCGCAAGAACTCCAAACCAATGAACCATCCCACCTTTGGACTCTTTTTTCTGTTGCGCCCCATCCCCACCTCCCCACCCCCCCAAAATTGTGAGTTGGAACTTACGGTCAATATGCACATCGAGTGCTCAATACCCTGATTATACAAAAACGAAAGGAACGTTGCTTATTTTGGTCCTCTTGGAGCGTATATGTGAAATCGTACATAACTGTATTTTTTTTTTTTTGAGGAAAGGTAGTGAATCGTGCATAACTGTATACAAACGAGTGCTTGTGATTACTTGACTTCTTAAAGTTATACATGTTTTATACTTTTTAAAATTGGTCGGTTAGGGTTGGGCGATAAAATAAAAACAATTAATTTTTTGTTGTTGTTGTTGAAATATGGGTTTAGGATCTCACGATAAATTTAGTTCCTCCCGCTCCGTTCCTGTCCTCCCCCAAACCCAAATCCAAGAACATGGACATGGTTGGATTTATAGGCGAGACTGGGAGTGCATGTTGGTCACACTTGGGAAGAAACACATATCCATTCAAGCCTTGTTTTGGGCACACATTGCCAAGAGATACGGGTCCAAACTCTACCAAGATTGTGCCTCTTGTATGCCCCGACTCCAGTGTCTTGTCATCCCACAGTCCTCGAGAACAAGAGGAGAGAATCAGTGACTCGACTTGGGACTGTGGGTCTTTTGTAGATTGGGGAGTTAGGTGGGAAAGTGTGTGCCTTTGCATATTCTAGGGTATGTCCTATCCTAGTCTCTATGTCCAAGCAACATATCACGACCAGTTGTGAGACCCTAGGCCTTAGCATTAATATTACTTTTGCTTACACATCATGCGATAGAATAGAAAGAATAGATCTTTGGTAGGAATTAATTGACCCACATGAGGCAAATGATGATACACCATGGATCGTAGCTTGTGATTTCAATACACATAGGTCTCGTGGGGAGGAACGAGTGGGAGGGGAGGACCCTTGTCCTTGAGCATGTAGGGACTTCTAACACATGGATTCAGGGGATAGGTGTTAAGGAGATCCCTTTCACATGAAACATGTTTACTCAGGGCACATTTGGTTTGTAAGATTTTCAAGAATCCTGCATTTATGCCATCCTATATTTGCAAAATACTGCATTGTCAAAATTTGCCAAACACAAATTTTATGTTTGGTTTCCTAGATTTGTAAAATACATGATTTAATTTTTTTGAGGTCCACGGGCCAGCCACAGATGGATTTTGTCGTCTGGGAGAATTTTGATGGAAACCAAAATACAAGATTCCTATTGTATTCGTAAATTTCAGAATTAGTCTCATTTCTGGAATCCTGTAAACCAAACATAAACTTTCTGCAAATGGATGTCAAAATATAATCCAATACGGAAAAATCTAGGAAACCAAACATGCCCTTAGGTAGATAAACAAGAGGGTTCTCCTAGTGTTTGGGGTAGGTTAGATAAAGGTTTTACGAACCTATTATGGACCGATACCTATAAGATCACAGAAGATCACCTTGTGAGCACTTGTGCATCAGACCACTACCCCCTTCTTTTTTTGTTATCTAAGCAAGAGGTTTCAGGTTATCCATCTAGCTTTAGGTTTCAGAAGATGTGGCTTTGCCACACATATATGATGAACATCATAGGTAACAATTGGAAGCTAGAGACATGGAGAGACCCATCGTATAGACTCTTTGAGAAACATATTACACCCAAAAAATCTCTCAAAATATGGAATAAGGAGGTCATAGGAAGCATTTTCGATAAAATAACAAGGCAACAAAGAAAGATAAATACTCTACAAATACTAGGAGATGCCTCGAATAATCCAGAGACTATATCAGATATTTATAATGCGGAGTTGGAACTAGAAGAAATGCTAAAATGGGAGGAGATTTTTTGGAAAGAAAAATCCGGGATAAGAAGGTTCAAGGGAGGCAATAAGAACATAAAACTTTTCCACACACATGTTAAAGTATGAAGGGAGCATTCTAGACTTGATAAAATCAAGAGAGATGATGACACATGGGTGGAGGGGGAAATAGAGGTAGGAAATGAGTTAGTCCAATTCGACACCAATCTCTTTAGAGCAGTAGAGAACACACAGATATATCAAATTTGTTAATGTTATACATTGGAAGGCTGGTTTCCAGGACAACGAAACTCTTCTAGAACCAGTCAAGGAGGAAAAGATTTATAAAACTCTTTTGGGCATGGACAAGGAAAGCACACCTAGTCCAGATGGGTTCTCTATAGCTTTCTACAAAGCTGCATGGAAGGTGGTTAAGGAGGATGTGTTACAATTCATTAAGCATTGTATGAATGGAAAGGAGATACAAAAAAGGTTGAGACGCGTACGTTTGATACTCATACCTAAAACGGATAACCCCGAGATAGTATCTGGTTTTAGGCCTATAAGTGTAGGTAATGTGGTTTGTAGTTAGCCTCTAAGGTTATCTTATCTAGAATAGTCCCTATTATGGCTAAGCTTATATCCTTAGGACAAACAACATTCATTAAGGATAGAGGTATAGGGGATAACATTAGACTTGCTAATGAACTCATGAGAGACCTATTTAGGGGAGAGACAACAAGAGAGAATGTAGCCTTTAAAGTTGACATGTCTAAATCATTCAATAGATTGGGATAGGAGTTTCTGGAGGAAGTCCTCAACCAAATTGGGTCTGATAGCAAAATCGTCCTTATCATCATGAACATTGTAAAAGGGGCTTGGTTCTCAATAGGTCTTAATGGTAGGGTGCATGGCTTCTTCTCGGCATCTAGAGGTCTTAGGCAAGGGGACCCCCTTTCACCATTCTTATTCATATTAGCACAAAAAGTTTTAGGTAGACACATCACCAGAGAGGCTAATGTGGGCCATATCACTAGGTTCATTACAAAAGGAGGCACATCACCGTCACACCTCATGTTTGCAGATGATCTTATCTTTTTTGTCAATCTGAACGGTACCACGAGTTTAAAACTATGGGAGATTCTGGGGTCTTACTCCCATGCACTAGAACAAATCTTAGATAAACAAAAATTCGCCATATTATTAGGATCAAGATCGGATGAGAGGCGTAATGAGATAGCAACGAAATGGGGTTGTGATTTCACCCTAGACCCCATCAACTACCTAGGGCTTCCTCTCTTTCCAGGTAGAGTGTCGGTTAGGTACTATGATGGGTTGGTGAAGAAAATCATGCATAGGTTGACATCATGGGCTGGAAAACTCCTATCTGCTCTCTAGAGACTCACTTTGATTAGATTGGTCCTAACCTCCATACCTCTTCATATCCTAGGATCATGTGTTATACCAACTGTTGCCATTAGAGACATAGAGAGAAAAATGGGTGAACTTCTTATGGGAATCTAGAGAGGGTGCAAAGATAAGACATTGGGTTAGTTGGGATGTAAGGACCCTGACCCACATTTTGAGATAACCCTGTTTGTTTTGCTTAAGTATGTTGCTTAGCTCCTTTCTCTAATCATCTGAGATGTAATCATGGCATGTTGGAGGCTTGCTTGTTTGAGCTTGATGCTTGTGTTTTGTGGAGAGGTTTGGTGCAAACTACAATTTACCCAGGACAGGGGTTGCTGTGCAAGTTTGCCACCTCTAGTGTGTTCATTCTCTCTCTTGGCATCATCTAGAGGAGTGAGAAAGAGATGGTCACCTTGTTTGAGTCTTGGATGAGTGGTGACATCCTTGGTGGTGATTTTGGGCACATGTTTGAGGTGTATCTTACACCTAAGAGTGTTGTCTTGAGCTTAAGAGCCTTGGAGAGGCCTTGTATTGGTTTTGTGGTGTCTCTAGATGCACCATATTAGTTTGTGGCTCTAGGGTTTCATCCCTATCAATTTGTGAAGAGAGTGGGTGTGTGTATCGACCTTGACCTAGAAAGGTGACCTAGTAGGCGCAACATGGTTCTTATCACATTGTTGCATGATGTTGCATGTGGCCTTTCTTCGTGGACACATGTTGTCTAGGGTTCTTTGGTGGTGACACCTTTCCTTTGTTCTCTCTTTCATACCTATTATATATATCTCTTTCTCTCCATGTAAGAGAAACCTTTTGCTTATCTTAGCATTCTCTCCTTGGTGGTCGATCTTAAGCTTGAGGAATGCTCTCCCTTGATTCTCTCCTTCTTTCTTCTTCTCAGACATGGACCTTGGTTGCTTCTCTTTCCCTCTCATGCTCTCTTAACCATGGTTCCCTCTTCTTCCTTGGAGGTGTTGTGGTGATCAAGATTGGAGGATCTTCTTCTACCTTGATTTCGTGAGCTTGGATCTTGACCTTAGAGTTTAGAGATTGGTGGTGAACCTTGAGGCGGGTTATATAACTCTAAACCCTCTTTGTCATTATAATGTTGCACTTGGGTTGCACTTATTTCACCTTGTTTATAACACCATCCTAAGGTTTTGTAGGCCGATATGTATGTGGAGGCTGACACATGAGTTAGGCCGTTAGGCTTTGGGTGGCCGTCACGACCTGTGATGCCCTTGACCGTCAACCTTTGTCATAGGTCGTCACAATCTTTAGGAGACTTAGCCCGACATGCTTTGTTGATGGTTGTCCTTGCTTGGCAACTCCTAAAATGATAGATGATGGATGCTGTAACAGGCTAGTCATCACGACCTTGGCTAGGTTTAGGCCGACATGTGCTGATGTAGTTTAGATCATTCTTCCTTGGGTATGAGTGGGCCGATGTTAGTCGAGGGATGTTAGCCGTCTTGGCCTTGGCCGTCACCCTTGTGATGCCATACACACAGGCGTTGCCCAATACCCTACGACACCCCTCTTTGGGCATTGCTGCCCGATACATCTGTGGCTATCTTGGTGTTGCGGCCATGGACATGGCTTGATGCAATGCTAGCCTGTTGCTTGGGGGTGTTGTCGCCCGACATCCCTGATAGCCGTCGTGATAGATGCATTGTGAAAACTCTAGAGTACCGATACACCACGTTACCATTATCCCTTCGACGCGTCACACCCCTGTGATGGTGTTTCCCGATAAGGGGGTTGATTGACACCCCTTTTCTTGAGGGGCTATTCCTGACACACCCATGGTGATGATAAACCGATACATACACAGTGAGACATAAATCGATACACACCTTGGGCAGATAGGCCAATACCCTGACTTGGCATGGATGCCCGATACATTTAAAGGACAATCTGATACCCTAAATTGGAACCCTAGTCGGTACCTTGTGGTTTTGTTTGAGATATACCATGTTGATGCTAAGGTCTCATGGGATGATGTGATACTCTATGGAATAGTTGTATGAAGGGTGTTGAGTTAAGTTTCTATACATCATAACATGTTTTATAATGATGATGAGAAATATGTTTCCATATCTCTTAACATACCTCATAATAATGATGATAGTGATAATCTAAGGGTGGTTGTTGATCCAACCTTGTAAACCCTAATCGGGTAAAGTGAAACCCTAATTGTGGTGATGTATGATGTAAAATGTATGACATGAGTCCTATGAGATGATGATGTTGATGATGCATTGCCTTCTTGTTATTAGTTTCTAACCATGCAGATGATACCAATTGATGTACATAGCCATGTATGAGCTATGATGATTATGATCTGTTGGACATTGGTCCTTGTGATGGACATTGGTCCTTGTGATGAACATTTGTCCTTGTGATGGACATTGGTACTTGTGATGGACATTGGTCCTTGTGGTGAACATATGATGAATAATAGGCATAAAGAGACATGATGTGATGAAATCATACCTAATATGTTTCAGTATGTTCTGGTGATGAATCATGCCCTTGTTTATGTAGATCTTGTTTAGAGGTTATACGTTGTAACTTGATTGATGCTTAAAGATGTTTAAATTTATCTAATTAATCAAGTGGAATCTAATAGTGTAGTTTGCCCTGTGCCATAGATCCATCTTGTGGGCTCCGATCTCCAAACCACGAAATAATCACGATTTAAACTTGAGCGGAAGCACTCAATAATCAGCGGAAGACAAAAATCACGGGAAATTAAAACTTTTCGAGATAAGAGCTTGAAAACCACAAACCTTTTCCATAGAAAAAGGATTTAAACTGTATACATCTCTGTCAAATTACTTCTTGAGTAATTATATACAACATGATACAAAATCTCAAGAACTCATGACCAAAACGCTCCAAGACCTGAGAGTACAGAGGTCACATAGGACTAACTCTAACTACACCACATAGCAGGCTGAATCTCCACCTGAGATTTACTGCTGCTCCTGGTGCTGCTGCTGGGATTGGTCACCTTTAGACCGGTTCCTCCGTCTTCGACGACCACCTAAAAAGTTGAAGTCTACGGGGTGAGACAATTATACATAATTGCCCCAGCGAGAGTTATAACTCTCCACTAGAAGCTTTATAAGCAAAACAAAGAATAACTTAGGCAGTAAAAGCTTTCAAAGCATTCATTAGCAATTTTGATAATAAGCAAGAGTTCATCATTTATGAAACATGAAGAACATATACTTTATCCAGTATAACATCAATCAAGTAACTCGTAGTTAACTCTAACAGATATACTACGCTGTTGATTATGTTTTTCAAACATTATTATGCTCTGTGGAGATGAGGCATACCACTCATACTCCAACTGATCGCTAAGAAGTCACTTAATTGTGGGCTCCGATCTCCAAACCACGAAATAATCACGATTTAAACTTGAGCGGAAGCACTCGATAATCAGCGGAAGACAAAAATCACGGGAAATTAAAACTTTTCAAGATAAGAGCTTGAAAACCACAAACCTTTTCCATAGAAAAAGGATTTAAACTGTATACACCTCTGTCAAATTACTTCTTGAGTAATTATATACAACATGATACAAAATCTCAAGAACTCATGACCAAAACACTCCAAGACCTGAGAGTACAGAGGACACATAGTTCTAACTCTAACTACACCACATAGCAGGCTGAATCTCCACCTGAGATTTACTGCTGCTCCTGGTGCTGCTGTTGGGATTGGTCACCTTTAGACCGGTTCCTCCGTCTTCGACGACCACCTAAAAAGTTGAAGTCTACGGGGTGAGACAATTATACATAATTGCCCCAGCGAGAGTTATAACTCTCCACTAGAAGCTTTATAAGCAAAACAAAGAATAACTTAGGCAGTAAAAGCTTTCAAAGCATTCATTAGCAGTTTTGATAATAAGCAAGAGTTCATCATTTATGAAACATTACTTTATCCAGTATAACATCAATCAAGTAACTCGTAGTTAACTCTAACAGATATACTACGTTGTTGATTATGTTTTTCAAACATTATTATGCCCTGTGGAGATGAGGCATACCACTCATACTCCAACTGATCGCTAAGAAGTCACATCAGTATCATACATAGGTCATTAAAAGAGCTGGATTCTTATGACCTCATCTTCCTCAGTCAGTTAGAGGATTGTTTGCAGGACATCTGGCAAGACGTCTGCTATTTATAGCTCACCAGGGTAAACTGGACCTTCGCTATGTTTTTAGAGTTACAGTGGCGTTCTGTACTCTCTTCGTCATCGGAAGATTTCTTGATTATCTTTCACCGATGCGGTGTTTATGTTTACTTTGGGAGAATAGTGATACATCTCACCTTTTGGGTTTTGTAGTGAAGGTTTGACGGACTATAAAAATCTACATCAATTCCTACACTAGGATGTAAGGTTCTACACATCCATATACCCCACATACTCAAAAGTATGTGATCCAGGAGTTCCCTTGGGAAAACCTGTTTCACCATCATTTAGACTCTGACAATGATGGATCTATGATCAGGGCTCTACATTACACTTGATTAGTTAGGTACATTTAGTATTCTTTTAACATCATACATTGTTCTTCAAACAATAACATTAGCATAACAGCTATAAATGAGAATACTAAAATGTAGCAAGCCTAACTCTTTTCAATCATCTCTTCTCAATCATTTCACCACAAGTCATCTGTTAAGTATGACCTTGATGGTATTTATGGCTCTTACAGCCCATAAATCTCAATAGATGTCACTAGCAGTGCATCAAGATATTTCACTTATTCATAAAGCTTAAGACATGCTTTCAATGAATATAGTATTACAATCCATACCTGGATATAATCATCATCTCATAACAACCTGCAAGGTTAATTCAATTGGTAATAGTAAACAATTCATCAATCAGGGTTTACTATTCATCTTTCATGTCACCACCCTAGAATTAGGGTTTACTATTCATTCCATGGTGAATTGTACTCATTAAATCATCATGTATGAGAAACATCATCATTAAAGCTCTTAAGTAAGATTAAGATTCACAAGTTATCATAGTTAGGGTTTCCATGATCTCACATGGGTGGATCATTCCCTACTCATGTACATTTATGTGCATTGAAAGTATCTTACTTAAGTTTCCACCATAAAAGGGTACTTTCTCTCTTTTAGGATGCTTTCTCTCTCCTCTTACTAGTAGATGGTGATAACACCACTCTAGATCAGGTTGGGTTAAGTCCTCATTGATTAACATAAGCCAAAACATCACTATCATGTGATTAGGGTTTGATTAGAACAAGGTTTTACTCCATTAAACCCCTCAAGGGTATTTTGGTAATTTACCTCATGATCACCATCATGGGTCAACTCATTAATCACTTAGTCCCTTAATGACCTAGGTTACCATTAGGGTTTAGATTAGATCATCATTGAATCAATTACATCATCAATTGATTAAGTACAAACCACCTTGAACACCTTCAAACGGTTTCAACCTTCAACCACCAAACGGTCTTGAGACCGTTTGGTTTCAAACGGTCTTGAGACCGTTTGCCCTCAAATGGTCTTGAGACCGTTTGGGTGCGTTGACCGTTTTGACTTTCAAACTGTTTGAAGCTCATGCGGTTTGAAACCGTTTGATCAAATCAACTTGAGATCGATTGGACCAAACGACCTTGAGATCGTTTGAGCCCAAACGGTCTTGAGACCGTTTGGCCTCAAACGGTCTTGAGACCGTTTGGTCCAAATGGGCTCAAACCGTTTGGACCTCCAAAGTGGTTCAAAAGTTACAATTAGTCATGGTTAGGTATGTTGAAGCCCTCAATTGGCCAAAGCCATATTAACCACTTATAAATTGAGTCAATTAGGATTAGCCTTAATCAATTGGACATCAAATTGACCCTCAATTGAAAGCCAATTAGGGTTAAATCCTTCTCAATTGGAGTTTCAAATCGGGTGGTCATCAATATTCAACAATGTGAATCAATTCAAGGTTGAACCTATCAATTGACCTCCAATTGGGCCCAAACTTGGCCCAAACGGTCTTGAGATCGTTTGGACATCATCCAAATGGTCTAGAGACCGTTTGCCCAAAGTTTGACCAAAAACCAAGTCGCTGAGATTAGGGTTGAACTCCAATTAGGTCAAAAATCAGAATTTTTATCAATTCATCAACTTGTTGCAATTGGACCTTCAAACCATAAGATTATCTCAATCCTAGACCTTCAAACGGTCTTGGGTTGTGCCCAAACGGTCTTGAGACCGTTTGGAGGAACCCCCAAACGGTCTTGAGACCGTTTGGGTCCTTCAACCCAAAACTCAACAAGATCTATGTTTTAAAACAGCAATTTTGACCCGATTAGGGTTTGGATGTTGAAGTGCCTTCAACTCTCAATTGGTTAAGAATTAATCTTTGATTCTTTGCAGGAATGAAATTCAACATATTACCAACAGACCCTCAAACAGTCGTCCCTTGGTCAACCCTATCAAATGGTCTTGAGTCCATTTCAATCCAAACGGTCTTGCAAGACCGTTTGAGAGCAAACGGTTTGAAACCGTTTGACCTTAAACAGTTTGCAACCGTTTGGACCAAAAGGGTCCAAGGTCGTTTGATAAAGTAGCATAGGAATTCACGCCCATCATCTTCAACCTTGGTTAAGGTCGGTTATTCCACCGTTTTGTTTGCAAAAGTGCAAGGAAGAAGGGAGGTAGAAGAAGAACTAACATGCTAGATTGTAAGAACAAAGTATGCATATAAAGCAAGAGATTAGAGTTATAAAACCCGCCTAAAGGTCGTTCCTTGAGCTCCAAGCTTTCAAGATCCAAGCTTTAATGGCGTCTTTGAGCTCCACAGGTTCGGCCAAGGTGAATTCTCCAAGGAAACGTTGGAAAGGAAAGGCTAGAAAGATAGAGCTAGGTGAGCTAGCCATGAATCTAACCTTGAAAACGAGTTTCCTCCATGAATTCAAGCAAAAGGGATGATCTAAACTTACCTAGAACCCTTGGTCGTCCCTCTCTGCTCCAGAGCTAGCCTTGGTTGGTTGAGAAAGAAGAGAAGAAGTGAAGGAAATGAAAGGTTCGTTCACTTGTTACAAGGAAATGGCTTATATACTTTAGGCCTTTTTACACCATAAGGACCTCTAAAGTATGGAATTTACATCTAAGTCCCTCCTTGCTCAAGGCACGTCCAAACTCATCTAAACTTATGCAAAGCTCATGAAATCTCAAGATCTAAGGGTGAAGAAAGCCAACTTTCAACTAAGGTACATATATGAAAGGTTTCCATACCCATATTAGGTGATTTTTACCACAAGGATCATTCCACAAGCTGCATCTTGATGCCCAAGCTTGGAAAATCCTTCTTACTTCATCATATTTACTCATATGATGTCTTATTATCATAAGAACATCTTAACCTGTGAACATTGCAAGTTAACCCCTTTAACTGGGTAATTTGCACATAGGTCCCTGCACTACAAAACAATGCTACAACTTTACATATAAAGGAGCAAAATTGAAAGTAAATGTTCTTGAGGAACTTAATTACATGCCAGGGAGTATTCACAAGTATATAATTACATATTTAGGCAAAACTTCTAGGGTTAGGTTATAACCCAGGTCGGGGATGTTACAAATTATCCACCCCTTCACAAGGATTTCGTCCCCGAAATCGATAAAACGTATTAGGAGAAAAGAGAAGGGTATTTCCTTCTCATCTCATCCTCTAGTTCCCAAGTGGCTTCTTCAACACCACGACGGTTCCAGAGGACTTTCACGAGGCTTATATCTTTCTTCTTTAACTTTTTAGTTATGTTATCAAGGATTGACACTGGTCCCTCCTCATATGTTATATCATCATTTAATTCTACTTCCATTAGTTGTAGAACTGACTCGGTGTCTGGGTGACATTTCCTCAGCATGGAAATGTGAAACACAGGATGTAACTTCTGCAACTCTTGAGGTAACTCTAGTCTATAGGCCACCTTTCCAACTCTCTTAACAATTGGATAAGGTCCCAAAAATCTAGGAGCTAACTTTCCTTTTCTTCCAAAACGAAGGACTCCTTTCCAAGGTGAGACCTTGAGATACACTCTGTCTCCAACCTGGAACTCTAGGGGTCTACGACGTTTATCAGCATACGACTTCTGCCTATCCTGTGTAATCTTAAGCTGTTGCTATATAACTTTAATCTTCTCTGTAGTTTGCTGCACAAGATCAGGACCTAACAACTGGTGCTCACCAGTCTCATACCAACACAAGGGTGATCTACAACGTCTACCATACAAAGCTTCATAGGGTGCCATATCAATACTATGTTGATAGCTATTGTTATAGGCAAACTCTATCAAGTTCAGATGTAGATCCCAACTCCCGGTAAACTGGAGAACACATGCTCTCAACAGGTCTTCCAAGGTCTGTATAGTCCTTTCCGACTGTCCATCAGTATGTGGGTGAAAGGCTGTACTAAACCTTAACTTGGTGCCTAGGGCTCTGTGTAACTGTTCCCAAAAGCGACTTGTAAACTGGGGACCTCTGTCAGAAACTATAGTGACAGGAACTCCGTGCAAACGCACTATCTCCTGAACATACAACTGGGATAACCTTTCAACAGAATAGGTTGTTTTGACAGGTAGGAAATGTGCTGTCTTTGTCAACCTATCAACAACTACCCAAATGGAATCATGTCCTTTGTTTGTCCTGGGTAGGCCAACAACAAAGTCCATGGTCACATGGTCCCACTTCCATTGTGGTATGGGTAAGGGTTGCATTGTTCCTGCAGGTTTCTGATGCTCAGCCTTGACCTGCTGACACACAGAACACCTTAGAACAAACTCAGCTATATCCTTCTTCATCCCAGGCCACCAATACATATCCTTCAAGTTTCGATACATCTTGGTGCTCCCTGGATGCATGACATACATCGAAGAATGAACTTCCTCCAGAACTAATTTCCTCAGGTTATCTACATCTGGCACTATCATCCTCCCATGATAGCATGCCACCTGGTCATCTGAATCATGAAAACCTTCTTGCTTCTCACTACCATACGTGGATCTAAACTACTGAACTGCAGCATCTACTTGTTGTGCCTTTTATCTGCTCTCTTAGGGTAGGTTTAATCTGCATCTCAGCTAACACACCAGCTAACAATGATACCTTCAACTGTACATTGTTTTGCCTTAAAGAGATAAGCATATCTCTCCTAGAGCATACTAAGGAACTTAGTTGTGCTCTATCCATGGTTGATGTTGCTGATTTCCTACTCAGGGCATCTGCAACCACATTGGCCTTGCCCGGATGGTAATCAATTGTACAGTTGTAGTCCTTGATTAACTCCATCCAGCGACGTTGCCTCATGTTAAGCTCATGTTGAGAGAAGATATACTTAAGGTTCTTTTGGTCTGTGAAAATCTGGAAGGTTTCTCTGTAGAGATAATGTCTCCAGATCTTCAAAGCATGGACCACAACAACTAACTCCAGATCGTGTGTCGGATAATTCTCCTCGTGTTTCTTAAGCTGTCGGGAAGCAAAAGAAATCACTTGTTTATCCTGCATCAACACACATCCAAGTCCATTCTTGGAGGCATCACAGAAGACTACATATCCTTTTCCTTGTTTAGGTAGCACAAGCACAGGTGCACTTGTCAACCTTTCTTTCAACAGCTGAAAAGACTGTTGACACTTATCACTCCAGGCAAAAGGAACATCTTTCCTGGTTAACTTGGTCAAAGGTAAGGCTATAGAACTGAAATTCTTAATAAACCTTCGATAATAACCAGCTAACCCCAAGAAACTTCTAATTTCTGTTGGTGTCTTCGGTTGTTCCCACTGTAGAATAGATTCCACCTTTGCAGGGTCAACACGAATTCCTGAGGCAGATATCACATGCCCAAGAAAAGATACCTCCGGCAGCCAAAACTCACACTTGCTAAATTTAGCGTATAGCTTGTGTTCTCGTAGTAAGGTCAAAGCTTGGCGAAGGTGCTGCTCATGCTGCTGAGCATCCTTACTATAAATCAGTATGTCATCTATGAAAACGATAACACACTGATCAAGGAAAGGTCGAAAGACTCTATTCATGAGTTCCATGAATGCAGCTGGTGCATTGGTTAGTCCAAATGACATAACCGTGAACTCATAGTGACCATATCTTGTCCTAAAGGCAGACTTGGATATGTCACTGTCCTTAATGCGGAGTTGATGATATCCAGATCTCAAATCTATCTTTGAGAAGACTGTTGCACCACGCAACTGGTCAAAAAGATCGTCAATCCTCGGCAAAGGGTACTTGTTCTTTATTGTTACTTTATTGAGTTGTCTATAGTCAATGCATAACCGCATTGATCCATCTTTCTTTTTAACAAAAAAAACTGGAGCACCCCAAGGTGAAGTGCTCGGTCAGATAAAACCTTTCTCAAGTAACTCTTGAAGCTGTTTCTTGAGTTCTGCCATCTCGGCAGGCGCCATCCTATAAGGAGTCTGGGCTATAGGTTTTGTATCTGGGACTAAATTGATTTCAAAATCAATCTCCCGAGGTGGTGGTATACCAGGAAGTTCTTCAGGAAACACATCCTCGAATTCCCTGACTATAGGAACTTCAACAGGGTTGGGACTCTCCTTGGTAACATCTACCACATGGGCCAAGAATGCATAACATCCTTGCCTCATCAGCTTATCAGCAACCATAGCTGATACAAGACAAGTGGGCAGAATCTTTCTTTCTCCTTGAAAGATCCATGTGTTGCTTTCATCAGCAAACATTGCCAACTTGGACTCACAATCCAAGACAACTCGATACCTTTCCAAGGTATCCATCCCTAGGATTACATCAAATCCTTGCATATCAAGTGGTATAAGGTCCACTTGAATGCGATGATCAGAAAAAAAGAGGATGCAGGGAGAGCATACCTCCTGCAAAACAGCAGACCCACTCAACGGAGTCTCCAACAACAACCTATCTGCCCTATGACTAGATGTCATATTGCAGTTGTGAATCACTCTTCGAGTGATGAAAGAGTGCGTAGCACCCGGGTCAATCAGAACAGATATTACACAAGGTTTAGACATATCAGAATATAAAAGTTCCATCTGACCTGTCACCACTTGTGGATCGAACACTGCCTCTGGTGGGTTCATAGCATAGAACCTCACTGTCGCCTGGTGTTGAGGTGGTGCTGATGATCTAGCTTGAGACGCTTGTCCACGTCCTCGAGCTGCTCCTTGAGATTGCATTCTCTGAGATCCTTGTTGATTCTGTCTCGGAGGCTGTGTCACACTGACAGGCTTAGATTGGCAGTCCTTCATCAAGTGTCCCACTTTACCACAGTTGTAGCAACTTCTCTCCAGTTGTTGTGGTCTGGGTGGTCCAGTAACTGACATTGATGCAGAACTCTGAGTCTCCTGAGGTGGTTGTCTTTGTCCTCTACCTCTACTTGGAGACCACTGAGTCTAAGAACTAGATCTAGGTGGTGGAGGGTTAGGTGCAGAGGATCTAGGCTTCTTAAAGTCCCTAGATGAAGAACCCTGGAACTGTGGATATATTTTCTGAGTTTGCCTCTTCTCAACCACAGATCTCTCTATCCTTCTGACTGACTCAACGAAGGTAGAGAATCTCTCTCGGTTTTCTAAGGCAGACACAGGGGTAGTCATGTCAGCATTCAAACCCCTCTCGAATCTCCTGATTCTTTCTTCTTCTGTGGCGGCCATGTGCGAACAAAACCGCAACAACTCCATGAACTTAGCTTCATACTCGCTAATGTTCATTATTCCCTGCCTCAGTCTCTCAAATTGAGAGATCTTCTCATCTAGGAAGGTCTTTGGGAAATATATATGAACAAATTCCCGCCGAAAATCTTCCCACGAGATCTCCATTCCAGGTCTCTCCTGCTCTTCCATTGTCCACCAATGACCAACGTTTCCTTTGAGAAGATAGACATCATGTCTGACCTTCTCAGCTTCAGGGATATTGAGAATCCTGAAAGCCTTCTCCAACTCCGTCAACCACAGATCAGCATCTGCGGGGTCAGCAGTCCCAAGGTACTCGGTAGCTCCGACACGACATAGTCGCTCGAACGTCTTACCGATACCTTGTCCTTCAGGTTGGGCTGGTGCCCTAGGTGCAGGCATAGGCATCCTGTCGGTTATGTGTGTCATGGCAGTCATAAACTGCCCGAACATCGTTTGTACTGCTGGGTTACCCATGTCAGCTGGGTCAAACTGGGATGACTCCCTGAGTGGCTCAGGTGCATGCTGTTCTATTTCTGGAACCCTTGCACCGTCTCGACGTGCACTAGCACTACTCTCTGCCACGTACTCATCTTGTGGCTCAGCCATCCTTATGTATCTTCTTCTCCTGAGGAGTAGAAGATTCTATTAGATAAGGAAGGAATACTAGATATAGACTCGACTTCCTAAGTCCTATGCCTCTGTAGACTCGGCGAACCTGGAGCTCTGATACCACTTAATTGTGGGCTCCGATCTCCAAACCACGAAATAATCACGATTTAAACTTGAGCGGAAGCACTCGATAATCAGCGGAACAAAAATCACGGGAAATTAAAACTTTTCGAGATAAGAGCTTGAAAACCACAAACCTTTTCCATAGAAAAAGGATTTAAACTGTATACACCTCTGTCAAATTACTTCTTGAGTAATTATATACAACATGATACAAAATCTCAAGAAATCATGACCAAAACACTCCAAGACCTGAGAGTACAGAGGACACATAGTTCTAACTCTAACTACACCACATAGCAGGCTGAATTTCCACCTGAGATTTACTGCTGCTCCTGGGGCTGCTGCTGGGATTGGTCACCTTTAGACCGGTTCCTCCGTCTTCGACGACCACCTAAAAAGTTGAAGTCTACGGGGTGAGACAATTATACATAATTTCCCCAGCGAGAGTTATAACTCTCCACTAGAAGCTTTATAAGCAAAACAAAGAATAACTTAGGCAGTAAAAGCTTTCAAAGCATTCATTAGCAGTTTTGATAATAAGCAAGAGTTCATCATTTATGAAACATGACTTTATCGAGTATAACATCAATCAAGTAACTCGTAGTTAACTCTAACAGATATACTACGCTGTTGATTATGTTTTTCAAACATTATTATGCCCTGTGGAGATGAGGCATACCACTCATACTCCAACTGATCGCTAAGAAGTCACATCAGTATCATACATAGGTCATTAAAAGAGCCAGATTCTTATGACCTCATCTTCCTCAGTCAGTTAGAGGATTGTTTGCAGGACATCTGGCAGGACGTCTGCTATTTATAGCTCACCAGGGTAAACTGGACCTTCGCTATGTTTTTAGAGTTACAGTGGCGTTCTGTACTCTCTTCGTCATCGGAAGATTTCTTGATTATCTTTCACCGATGCGGTGTTTATGTTTACTTTGGGATAATAGTGATACATCTCACCTTTTGGGTTTTGTAGTGAAGGTTTGACGGACTATAAAAATCTACATCAATTCCTACACTAGGATGTAAGGTTCTACACATCCATATACCCCACATACTCAAAAGTATGTGATCCAGGAGTTCCCTTGGGAAAACCTATTTCACCATCATTTAGACTCTGACAATGATGGATCTATGATCATGGCTCTACATTACACTTGATTAGTTAGGTACATTCAGTATTCTTTTAACATCATACATTGTTCTTCAAACAATAACATTAGCATAACAGCTATAAATGAGAATACTAAAATGTAGCAAGCCTAACTCTTTTCAATCATCTCTTCTCAATCATTTCACCACAAGTCATCTGTTAAGTATGACCTTGATGGTATTTATGGCTCTTACAGCCCATAAATCTCAATAGATGTCACTAGCAGTGCATCAAGATATTTCACTTATTCATAAAGCTTAAGACATGCTTTCAATGAATATAGTATTACAATCCATACCTGGATATAATCATCATCTCATAACAACCTACAAGGTTAATTCAACTGGTAATAGTAAACAATTCATCAATCAGGGTTTACTATTCATCTTTCCTGTCACCACCCTAGAATTAGGGTTTACTATTCATTCCATGGTGAATTGTACTCATTACATCATCATGTATGAGAAACATCATCATTAAAGCTCTTAAGTAAGATTAAGATTCACAAGTTATCATAGTTAGGGTTTCCATGATCTCACATGGGTGGATCATTCCCTACTCATGTACATTTATGTGCATTGAAAGTAACTTACTTAAGTTTCCACCATAAAGGGTACTTTCTCTCTCCTCTTACTAGTAGATGGTGATAACACCACTCTAGATCAGGTTGGGTTAAGTCCTCATTGATTAACATAAGCCAAAACATCACTATCATGTGATTAGGGTTTGATTAGAACAAGGTTTTACTCCATTAAACCCCTCAAGGGTATTTTGGTAATTTACCTCATGATCACCATCATGGGTCAATTCATTAATCACTTAGTCCCTTAATGACCTAGGTTACCATTAGGGTTTAGATTAGATCATCATTGAATCAATTACATCATCAATTGATTAAGTACAAACCACCTTGAACACCTTCAAACGGTTTCAACCTTCAACCACCAAACGGTCTTGAGACCGTTTGCCCTCAAACGGTCTTGAGACCGTTTGGGTGCGTTGACCGTTTTGACTTTCAAACCGTTTGAAGCTCATGCAGTTTGAAACCGTTTGATCAAATCAACTTGAGATCGATTGGACCAAACGACCTTGAGATCGTTTGAGCCCAAACGGTCTTGAGACCGTTTGGACCTCCAAAGTGGTTCAAAAGTTACAATTAGTCATGGTTAGGTATGTTGAAGCCCTCAATTGGCCAAAGCCATATTAACCACTTATAAATTGAGTCAATTAGGATTATCCTTAATCAATTGGACATCAAATTGACCCTCAATTGAAAGCCAATTAGGGTTAAATCCTTCTCAATTGGAGTTTCAAATCGGGTGGTCATCAATATTCAACAATGTGAATCAATTCAAGGTTGAACCTATCAATTGACCTCCAATTGGGCCCAAAATTGGCCCAAACGGTCTTGGGTTCGTTTGGACATCATCCAAACGGTCTTGAGACCGTTTGCCCAAAGTTTGACCAAAAACCAAGTCGGTTAGATTAGGGTTGAACTCCAATTAGGTCAAAAATCAGCATTTTTATCAATTCATCAACTTGTTGTAATTGGACCTTCAAACCATTAGATTATCTCAATCCTAGACCTTCAAACGGTCTTGGGTTGTGCCCAAACGGTCTTGAGACCGTTTGGAGGAACCCCCAAACGGTCTTGAGACCGTTTGGGTCCTTCAACCCAAAACTCAACAAGATCTATGTTTTAAAACAGCAATTTTGACCCGATTAGGGTTTGGATGTTGAAGTGCCTTCAACTCTCAATTGGTTAAGAATTAATCTTTGATTCTTTGCAGGAATGAAATTAAACATATTACCAACAGACCCTCAAACGGTCGTCCCTTGGTCAACCCTATCAAACGGTCTTGAGACCGTTTCAATCCAAACGGTCTTGCAAGACCGTTTGAGAGCAAACAGTTTGAAACCGTTTGACCTTAAACGGTTTGCAACCGTTTGGACCAAAAGGGTCCAAGGTCGTTTGATAAAGTAGCATAGGAATTCACTCCCATCATCTTCAACCTTGGTTAAGGTCGGTTATTCCACCGTTTTGTTTGCAAAAGTGCAAGGAAGAAGGGAGGTAGAAGAAGAACTAACATGCTAGATTGTAAGAACAAAGTATGCATATAAAGCAAGAGTTTAGAGTTATAAAACCCGCCTAAAGGTCGTTCCTTGAGCTCCAAGCTTTCAAGCTCCAAGCTTTAATGGCGTCTTTGAGCTCCACAGGTTCGGCCAAGGTGAATTCTCCAAGGAAACGTTGGAAAGGAAAGGTTAGAAAGATAGAGCTAGGTGAGCTAGCCATGAATCTAACCTTGAAAATGAGTTTCCTCCATGAATTCAAGCAAAAGGGATGATCTAAACTTACCTAGAACCCTTGGTCGTCCCTCTCTGCTCCAGAGCTAGCCTTGGTCGGTTGAGAAAGAAGAGAAGAAGTGAAGGAAATGAAAGGTTCGTTCACTTGTTACAAGGAAATGGCTTATATACTTTAGGCCTTTTTACACCATAAGGACCTCTAAAGTATGGAATTTACATCTAAGTCCCTCCTTGCTCAAGGCACGTACAAACTCATATAAACTTATGCAAAGCTCATGAAATCTCAAGATCTAAGGGTAAAGAAAGCCAACTTTCAACTAAGGTACATATATGAAAGGTTTCCATACCCATATTAGGTGATTTTTACCACAAGGATCATTCCACAAGCTGCATCTTGATGCCCAAGCTTAGAAAATCCTTCTTACTTCATCATATTTACTCATATGATGTCTTATTATCATAAGAACATCTTAACCTATGAACATTGCAAGTTAACCCCTTTAACTGGGTAATTTGCACATAGGTCCCTGCACTACAAAACAATGCTACAACTTTACATATAAAGGAGCAAAATTGAAAGTAAATGTTCCTGAGGAACTTAATTACATGCCATGGAGTATTCACAAGTATATAATTACATATTTAGGCAAAACTTCTAGGGTTAGGTTATAACCCAGGTCGGGGATGTTACACATATAGTGTCAGTAATTAGCTGAATGGTGAAATGAGTTTAACTCGGAGTGCATATTTTTGAATATGCGGGGTACAAGTCGAGTAATTCCTTGTATCCTTAAATACAGGATGTGTGAGAAGACCATGCGTGAGCCTGTTCTTCTAGCGATGTACCCGTACCAAGATGGGCTAGTTATGATTATATGTGTGGATGGCCATGCGTGAGCCAATCCCTAAATTTGACTATATGTCATTATTGAAGTTGACTGATATGTCTCTATAATATTTTCTCTTGTACTGACCAAGAGGTGTGGTGAGGTCGTGGATTCCGGATCTTCCATTAGACCTTGTATGGCACTGATTTCAACTTATCAAGTGGTTAGTTGGATTTGAGTGGCATGATTCAAATCCTCAGGGCATAATGAAATATATAATTAGCCATGTAGTATATGGTGTAGAATCAAAATACAAAAACATTTGTTGAGGCCTTGCTTGATCTTTATACAATGTTATTGATAGGAAATATACATGTTATTCATATTCTTTTTAAATTATTAAGATGTTCCATAAGTCAGATAGTAAATGTTTTTCTTGTTAATAATCATTACCTGCTTCACACAGTTATAATTATACTGCTGCTTAGTTTATCTTATCTGGGGTAATAATAGAGTTGGTGGAGTTATATCTCCCGTTGAGATTTGGAATCTCACCATGTGGGTTTCCCACACCCTTTTTAGGTGGACGAGCACGAATAGGTAGAGATCATACAACGGAGGTTGAGGAGAAGCAAGAGGAGCAGTAGCTGATAAGGTTTGAAGTGCTGCTAGATGTCTTCTGTAGATAGAGTCCTAGAGTCATCCCTGTACACTCGGGTATTTGGGAATGTTTTGTAGATGTTTCAGGAATGAACTTTCTTTATATGGTTGGCTTGTATACCTGTTATGCACAGATGTGGTGGAATTATGTATATATGTTTTGGAACAATTCTTTGTTTATAGGTTGACAACATGCCTTGTATATGCTTTGAGGCATGAAAGGACTTATATGTGAAGGTTCTTGCTATTTGGCAATTTTATGAAAATGGTTTTAATTTTGGTATTTTTCAGTAATATGTTCATTAATCTTTCTTCCGTGGTTATGTTTTGAGTAATCTCACTTTGTGTGGCACGGGGTGTCACATGGGATATGATTACCAGACCCATAGAATAAGTAGGTTTGGGTATACCAAAGATGAGATCGAGATTCAATTGCCTCCTGATGAAAGTGGCATGGAGTATTCTAAAAGGAGAATCTTTTTGGGAAGGTTTTTGTAGAGAAAAATATAGGAGGGCTACCTATGATCTAAATAATGAACACTGGTTCCTTAAGAAGGGGAGACATTCATCTATATATTGGAAGAGAGTGTGGGAATCCTTTTCTATGATTATGAGAAATGTAAGATGGGGTACTGGTAGAGGAGATGTACCTTTTTGGAGGGTGGAGTGGGGTGACACAAATACAACACAATGGAAAATAGATCGTGTGGAGATAGATCCTAATCTTAGCACAAGAGAGACCCTTAATGGTGATGGATCTTGGAATCCTGATACCCTCATGAACCTCATTTTAGAAGAAGGTATTAGTATCCTGATGAATAACATTGGAATTAACCAAATTTCTAAAGATTTTCTGATTTGGAAACCCAACAAGGACGAACTTTTTACAGTTGCATCGACACAAATTTTTTTGAATGCAAGAGTAGGTGGAAACTTAGAAGGCTACAAATGGACTTGGAACTGTCTACTACCTTTTAAAGTTAGTACTTTTTCTTGGTTAATTTTGGACAATATGGTACAAACAAATGATCACATTAGGGCTTGCTACATCCATCTGGCATCTAGATGTGAATGATGCATAGAAGGGCACGTGGAAATAGTTCACCACTGTAACGACCCGCACTTTTGAGTGTCTAAAAGACCTTAAAGTCGCAGATCGTTAATCATAAATTCTAGGATCAGATTCATGAAATAATACAGAATAGTAAACAATTTCTATTAATGATCAAATATTTACATGTTTGCATAAAAACCTCCTCTAAGGAGTTACATAACTTTTAAACAGAACTAACTTATACAAGTGTGAAGATATACCATTACAACTAAACCATCAGGAATAACCCTAGTGTCTTCAACATCTTTATCTGTACCCTCATGTCCACGCTATTAAGTATATCTGGTACCTAAAATGCCGACAAACAAATATGCGATCAATATATTTCTATACTGGTACATGGGTTCAAACAATAATCACAAGTACACATATAAGCATACATCTTTATCTTACATATAAGAACATAAACTTATTTCATATTCTAACCCATATCTGGTCAACTACCTCAGGTGTAATCACTGTCCCTCCGAGGCTCGTGTGCATTACCCTTAAAATCAGTCTAACCCAGGGTTCGGAATATTGTTATTTATTTACATGATACTCATAGGAACTTTATAGTTTGAAAGAACTAAATAAACAAGCAAGCGTTTATTTGTCATTGAATCTCATCAATAAACATCAACAATCTTGGAATTCGATACATGTATTCATAAGCGTAACCAAGTACCTTATGCCATCGCAGAAATCATGCAGAACATCATATACTTTAAGAATGTTTCTAAACATCCAAGCAACAAAGTACGTAATCAACAAGTATCTGAAACAAATCATACTACATATGTGTCACCATGTATTCATATTATATTATTCAGATCTAGATGTGCTCCTAAACTAGGGTTTAGGACTATCTCATGTTTGGACTATAAGTTAGGGTTACAAACCTTAATTCTATTATATCATGGTTTCCAAGTTTACAATTTCAGTTATGCATATTAGGTGAAACCATAACTATCAACTTTAAGCACATTGGATTACCCGTGACACCTAAATCATACTACTCATCATTATGATTATAATAAGATATCTATACTGGCTTCACAACCTAAAATCAACATATATAAGATTATTAATATGGACTCGTCCATTATACATCATTATCATAGATTTCCTCATCATACATATCAAGATCATGTATTAGCTTAAAATAACCAAATCTAATCAATTACACATCAGATTAAGGGTAATCTAGATTTTCCTTTACATTAACCACATCAACTCATGTATTACACCTACTTTTGGAACAAGAAGCATGATCAGTTTCTGAAAATATTTTATTTGAATTCCTCTCATTCTCCTGATCAACTTTCATATATTATATGTCTTCATCCGATCATCCTAGTAATTTCTATGATTTAAACAAAATATATCTTTATACCTTCCAAGTGGGTGACGTGGCAGTTTTCCATTGGCTCGCCTGCTGCCAGCTCCTCGCCCAGCTGGATGAGTCGGCTTGAAGGGCGCCCGGGTTGAACCTGGGCACGCGGATCCTCTGCCTGGATCCGTCAACGTGGAGACCCGATCCCCCTTTGGTCCTCTTGTCCAGCGGGAGAACTCGTCTCCCCTGTTCTATCGGAAACACAGGGCTCTGCCGGACCCTGCGCGTGGCGGCCACCCTGCATCTGGTTCGGCTCGCGAGGATGTAGCGACCCTGCCAGAACTTCCCTTCTGCCCCACCATCTCCCGTCCTTCTAAGTCAGCAGTTCGATGGTCTCCTCTGGTCTCCCGCACGAGAACAGAGTAGGGCAGCCGGTGCCCGCAATGGCCTGCGAACAGGGCTCCGATGAGCCATGGAGAAGATCAACCGATGGTTGACTTCTACCCTCTTGGTCCCGAATCAGATGCACAAAGGTCCAGGTGGCTCTGCCAGCTCTCGCCGAACTCGAAAAGTCCATCTCCAACGCTCGAGCCCCCCCTCCCTCGGCTGGCGCACCGAAGCCGTGGTCACCTCGCCAGGCCATGACCGCAACCTGCTCTCAGCAGGTCCCGGGACCTTCCCGGTCACCAAATGATATCGTCTAGGGGGTCTTCTAAGCATCTCGGAGCGTGCACGCTGAAGGGGTCTCAAGCCGAAGACCATCGGCTGGCTTGGAAGCCAGGTGCGACGGTGAGGAGGAGCGAAGAATTTTAGATTCAACTGGTAGGGTTGCGTTAGATAGGATCCGAGGTGCGACGATCCCCCGTCCGCTGAGCATGCCAATTTCGGACGCATTCCAGCACCAAGGTTGCGCTACAGACTCTGTATTTCGGCTGCTTGTCATGAAGGGGAAACCCTTCGACTGGCTTGCAGGCTGAGAAGCATATTGATAGGCCCTTGACTCTCCCTTTGAACGTGGGTTTCCCTTTAGTCCTCTATATATAGATATAGCAGTGGGGTTCACATATTGATGACTTGATGTTCAAGTTGTACATAATTAGTAAGGACTCTCATCTAGGAAGTAATTAAATATATTCTTCTTATTTTCATTCACTTTCCTTACATCATAAACACTAATAAATAAATCACTTCCTTTCTATATTCCATTATTCATATATGCCATCAAAGTACCCCTTTTCTTGCCTTATATTGGCCTCCTTCACAATTATGGAGTGCCTTCATGGGAAAGTATCTTTTTTTTGTGAATAGAGTATTTAGCAGATTTCCCATCTTGCAACGTTGGTAATCCAAAGGAAACATGCACAATCTATTTAGTTCCTTTTTATCTCTATTTGATTTACCCTTTAAATCAACCATCCTCACTTCGAGAAAACTCATAAAATCATTTCCAATGTATATCTGGTAAGTTAGAATATAGAGATGTCTTAACCATTGTGTTGCCAAACTTGGCTAGATAATCATCTTTAATAATTTAAAACACCAAATATCTTATTCTTCTTTGGACACTTGCATATCCTCTTGTATTTCATTTACCATATCAAAAGCCATTAATACAAATTCATTATAAATTCTTTTTATTTATTTAACTTGTGCCACAATCACCAATGCCATAAAGATGATTAACTTTATTATTTCACCAATAATACCATTAGGGAATTTAGAAATCAATTCATTTATATAATTCAATTTTTATCAAAATTGAGGATATTACAACCACTTTTTTAGAGAGAGCAAGATTGCTTGGACAATTTGGACTTGTGACAAACCGGTCACACCAAAGTGAGATTACTCAAAACAAAATGCAGAATTAATACTAAACATCCATATTACACGATAAATTAAAACCAATTAGATTTCATAGTAGCACATAACATCATTCCCTATATCATCACTTCCCACCTTCTTGGAGCAAAAAAACCGTACGTCATAAAGATACCAAACGACCAAGGGAACCAATAAGGTGTAGTGACCGAACAACAACATCATCATATGCACCGACCACCCATGTAGAGACCATATGAGCTACACCACCTCTAGCGACCACTAGGCAAGAAGCTGCCCTAGCCTCCACTAGGGTTAGGCCATATGTAGTGACCAACCCATATAGCACATGTAGTGACCATCACCATAGGTAGCGACCATCACAACTCAAGCAACGTAGAGACCTCAACAAAGCACACCAAGTGTAGCTATCACCATGGATCAAGGTGTAGCGACCAACACCCAACAACAACCCTACGACCACAACAAGCGTTGCCAAACATTGCAACCCCAAGAGTTCTCAAAGGTAGCGACTGTAACACGTGCATAACATCACAGATGCAACGACCAACACTCATTCCTTCGACCATCACCAACAACAAAACATAACAAATGCAACAACACAACACATGGCGACCGAAACACATCACCAACATAGCGACCACTACTACAGAATGGGGATATGAAGTTGGTTATTTTTCAAGGAAAACTAACGATAGTATCTATAGCGTCAGTTATAAGTAGACAACTATCGTGGATTGATCAGCCAAGAAAACACGAGTTGCATTTTCTTTTTGTCGTTGGTTTGATATCATAAAAAATGACGCAATATATCACCCGTGAAAATAGTTTTTTGTGCAAATTTTTGTGGGAATTTCATTTGCCTCCAAAAAGCCTACGTAGTCATTTCTTATAAAAACAACTAATGGAATAAAGTGGTACACACACCATCTGTCCCACAGAAAACAATTGTGCTTTCTTGATGATTGTTTTGTTAGCGACCGATGAGGAAGATGTGTGCGTCATGCGACCTGTGAAAATTTTCCCAACCCACTTCATATTTATCATCGGTTTTATTATAGTCAACCGACAAAGTATGTATCACTGGGTTGCGAGGTTAGGCGACAGTTAATTATCTACATCCGATGAGAAAGTATTATTTAGGTCAGAGATTTTTTCCAATAAATGAAGGAAAATACTCTAGGGCGTCAGTTTTCAAAATAACTGACAGAATATGGTTTACTTAATGTGACGCCCTTCATCACACAAAATGAGATTACTCAAAACAAAGTACAAAATTATCATTAACAATGATATAACCACAAAATAGGGTAAATTAAAACCAAATGCAATTTAATATCTCAAGAAGAAGTATTTACTAAACCAACCTCTACTCAGGCTATCTCTGATTCATATATCTACCAAAGGATGTTATATCTCATGTTCGAAGGCTATCAAGCCATTACTGTACAACACTTATAAATTGTTTATACATCTATGCCATTTATATACATACATGGCATAAACCAAAATCCACGTGTCGATTTACAAAACACAAATCTCCCCAAAGACCTGAGAGTATAAGGACGACACCTAGGACATCTACTACAAAGCTCTAGCAGCATATACAACCTCCAATAAATATTACTCCGCTTGTTGCTCGGCACCTGTACCACTACCTCTACCTTCTCATCCACGCCCACATAAAAATTTATGGAACCAACATGGTGAGATCACATATCAACGAGAGATATAACTCTCCACCAACATCTATTATAAGAAGAATAATTAGGTAAAGCAGTAAATACTGGTTAAGCAATATAAGTACTTGAATAGAATAGTAGAACATCATATACTTTTAGAAGGAATATGAAGAACATGCATGAATGTTGTAAGCTAAACAATACAAGAAATAAGGTATGGGGGTCATCCACTGTGATTCATATTTGACCCTAAGCAATTATACTACACAACTATAATTTTTTTATTATTATGCCCTGAGGATTTGAAGCATACCACTCAAATCCAACTGACCACTATTAAGTCAAAATCAGTACCATACAAGATCAATGGAAGACCCGGACTCCAAGATCATCACCAATACTACTTGGTTAGTTCAAGTCTACAATGTAGTAACATAACAATCAAATTGCTAAGGAAAACAACTTATAGTCATAGCTATAGTCATGTAGAGAAAACAACTCATAGTAAAACTATGATTCTGTAAAACAACTAGTCTGCCTTGGTACATGGCACAAAACTAGAGAACTAGATCACACATGGCCGTTCTATAACAATGAATCACATCTCTATTTCAACAATTTAAGGGTACAAAGAAATAATTCAAATGCACCCCTCATATTCAATAATATGCGCTCTGAGTTTCCCATAGGTGTTACTCGTTTCACCATCCGGCTAGACACTGAAGATGGATCTATAGTACATGGCAACTACATGCTTAGGATTTCACTTGATTAGATATTCCAATTGGGTATCTTACAATGCATCAATCAAGTTACAACGTAATAACCTAAACATATTCTACAAAATTAAGAGTAAGGTACAACTTCAGAAGATATAAAACGTACAAGGTGAGAACTTGTCTCATCACCACAAGACACTTGTATCACAATCATTACAAGGTCATCAATATCCCATCACTTGTGGGGCATCAACCCCTGAATTCCATCTTTGGAGGATTTTCCTCTCAAACTGTGCTTAAGGAACTCAACAGTTCATAAGATTTAATTCACATAAAACATGTGCAATTACCATCACAATATATCTCAACAATGATGTATGCTTATAATCACCACCATGTATTGCACAAGGTTCACTGTAGCATTGTCATATCTATGCATATTCATCTCATCTGAAAAGTTAGGAATACATAAATAAGAGAGAGGAAACTCTATTATAGAACAACAATCTTCAAGTAAAGCAATGACATACATCACATGAACAATGGATTAGGGTTAGGGTTTCAATTGCATACAATTAGGGTTTCATAACATCACTCAACACCTAAACCCTAATTCCATCACTTTCCACTTTATTGGAGAGTTCTAGAGCCAAGCACTATGGCTAATGATCAACCATTCATGTCACATCCTCTCATGTAGATTACTACACTATGTATTAATCATCTACACGTGTATGAATATAAGTGTATCAAACCATCACCATAAACCTAGACACTCATCATATTTCACGACCATAACACTTCGTGTTTTGACCCTAGGTCATGATTATGTATCGACCTCAACCATTCTAGGTGTATTAACCTCATAACATGAGTGTATTGACGTCCAACCAAAGTGTTTCGACCTCCACACTTCAAGGTGATTTGACCTTAACCATTCATGGTCTCAACCCACAAGGGAAAAGTGTTTTTACCTCAACCAAATGTGGTGTATCATCCGTAACAAGGTTCATGATCTAACCCATCATCTTCACATGTGTATCAACCCTAAACATAAAGGTATCTACCGTAACTGTAACATCCCTGACCTGGGTTATGCTTTAATCCTTGGTGTTTTGTCTAATAATGTAATTAGATGCTTTTTCATATTTCTTGGAAAATAATTAAGGCTCATAAGGAACTTATATTTTAATTTTAGCCCTTTTTAAATAATGTTGAAACATTGTTTTGTTTGTTCTGGACTAAAATGCAAATTACTCAAGTTGAGGGGTTAACTTGCAAATTGTACATGATATAATGTTCCTCAAATGTTGAGACATCATAAGAGTGAGTACAGTGGTATGGCTTCCACAAGCTTGAGCACCAAGATAAAGCTTGTTGAGCAATCTTTGTGCATTAAAACCTAGTTTTGGTGTAATGTGTAATTTACCCAAAACCTAGGGTTAAATATGCAAATGACCACTTCTAGAGGGTCACCCATGTTTCTTGGCACCATGTAGAGAAAATAAAATGAGAGGGGAACCTCATTTGAATTATTTTGGAGGAGAGAGAATCTTGATATTAAAATAATCAAGATTTAAGCATAAATGGAACTTTAATTCAATTCAATGCAAAAAGAAATATATTAATTGAAGAGCCCTTCAACCAAAAGTTGAGGGATGAATTTGTAAAGTGTTGGAAGATCTTGTGCCGTGAAAAGGCATGAAAATATCTTGTTTGAGTGGAAGGCCCACTCATAATAAGTTAATAAAAAGTATTATCCACTAAAAATTGGATATTAATATAATATGATTAAGGTGCTTAATTTCTTTTCCTTTAATTCTTGGATAATGAAGATGTTTTGCAAAGGGATTAAGATGTCTTCGTGTCCAAGGAATTGAGGGGGAAGTTGTGGAAATAATTTTGGAAATTAAAGGAATTAATTCCATTTTCTCTTTCCTTGAATTTCCTTATACATATCTCATTTCCTACCCACAAAAGGCTCTTTTTCGGAATTCCTTTTCTCTTCTTGCTTTGGCCGACCACAAGAGAGCTTAGTAGAAGGAGAAGGACGACCCCCAACCTGTTGGTAAGTTCTTGACCTTCTTCCACCTTGGTTTCATGGTGAAAACTGAAAATCAATGCTTGATTTCTTATTTTTTCCATTCGATTTTCAACTCTAGCCAACCCTTTCATCCAAAAGCTTAAGAACGGACCTTGGGAAGATTGTTAAAGCTTCATCCACCATTGGATTAGTGGAGCTTGGAGCTTGGAATCAGATTAGAAGGAGGGTTATATAACTTAAACCCTTAAACATTGATATTGCATCCAATTCTCCATGATTTGTTGTTCATCTTGTTCTAATTTGAACTTCCTTTGATTTATTGCTGTAATTTCCATGAAAACGGCAGTAGTTCTTGGATGAACGAAGGAAGATGATGATGACATCATCTTGGACACTTTTCCCAAGAAAATACTACTTCAAACGGTTTCAACAAAAGTGTTCAATCGGTTTGTACAAGACCGTTTGAACTTAAACGGTTTCATCAAAACCGTTTGGGAGTAAACGGGTTCAAACCATTTGGGAGAGTTGACCAAGGTTGACCATTTGGAGAAATGGATGGTAATATTGATGGTTAATGACCCATCAAATTTGATTGATTAATTCCAAATGGTTCATCAGTTGAAAGTTAATCAAGTACCAAACCCTTATCGGGTTAAGTGCTGTTTTTCTAATTAATTGATTTAGAATTTTGGGTTGATTAACCCAAACGGTCTCAAGACCATTTGGAGATCACCCAAATGGTCTCAAGACCATTTGGAGGTCAACCAATACCGTTTGGAGGTCTAGGGTTGAGTATGGTTGGGTATTTGAAGATCCAAAGATACCAAATTGTAATGCAATCAATTGCTGATTTGATGATCAATCCAATGATCTAAACCCTAATTGGATTCCACCAATTTTCATGATGGAATGGGCAAACGGTCTCAAGACCGTTTGGAGGCAATCCAAATGACCTCAAGACCGTTTGAGGTCAGGTCATGCTAAATTTGAATGATGGACCAATGATTTCTAAGTAATTAGTTCTACAATGATTAATAGTGAAGGTTCATCGATTTCAACCCTAATTCAATTGAGTTCAAACCCTAATTGGTAAACAATTGAAGATTGAATCAATTGAAGGATGATCCTTTAAGCTCACTTAAAGTATGGTGCTTAGGTTTAATTGATGACTAATTACATGGATTTAATTAATAAGGGAGTTAACCTTGGAAACCCTAAATCGATGTAAGAGGTTGAGACCCTTTTTGGTCCAATCGGTTTTGAGGAGGTTTGGACCAAACGGTCTCAAGACCGTTTGGGACCAAATGATCCCAAACCGATTGAGACTCAAACGGTTTCAAACATCTACTTTAGCAAACAGTTTCAAACATCTACTTTGGCAAACTGTTTCAAGTATCAACTTTACCAAACGGTTTCAAACCACAAGACCTAGACCGTTTGGAAGTCTCAACGGTCTTAAACCGTTTGAAGGTAATCCATTCAAGACCGTTTGAGGTCTGGTTGGTCAAGACCGTTTGAGGTCTAAGGGACCAAGACTGTTTGAGGAATAATTAATCAAAACTGTATGTACATTTAAGGTGATTAAAGGTCAATTGTTTAATTAAACATTACATGATGCAATTCAAGGATGATTATGGTAATTGTACTCTTAATAAGATAGGGTGATGAATACCTTATGAAAAATTAATCCCTGATGATTAAGAAAGTAATGACATAATATAGGGTGTCAAGACCGTTTGGGACGAAACGATCCCAAACCGATTGAGACTCAAACGGTTTCAAACATCTACTTTAGCAAACAGTTTCAAATATCTAATTTGGCAAACAGTTTCAAGTATCAACTTTACCAAATGGTTTCAAACTGCAAGACCTAGACCATTTGGAGGTCTAAACGGTCTTAAATCGTTTGAAGGTAATCCATGCAAGACCGTTTGAGGTCTAAGGGAATTAGACCGTTTGAGGAATAATTAATCAAAACCGTATGTACATTTAAGGTGATTAAAGGTCAATTGTTTAATTGAACATTACATGATGCAATTCAAGGATGATTATGGTAATTTTACTCTTAATAAGATAGGGTGATTAATACCTTATGAATGATTAATCCCTGATGATTAAGAAAGTAATGACATAATACATGGTGTCAACCCTTCAAACAAGCTAAGTTGACCTAATCCAATCAAGTCTGATATAAATATCATCTTATAAAGGATAAGGGAGAGAAGGGACTTCCTACATGAATGATAATCATGTAAATGGTTAAGTCTTAACACTTTCAACGTGTATGAATGTGTAATTAGGGTATGATCCTTGAACAAGAGATCATGAACCCTAATTAAGAAGGTCAATGGGCTTAACCCTAATTGAGGACAATGATAAGTGAAACCCTAATCCATGGTGATAGTTAACCCTAATTGAGGGCAATGATAGGTGAAATCCTAACATGTGGTAATGGGATGACCCTAATTGAGGATAATGACATGAGAAACCCTAATTCATGGTATTCTAATAATAAACCTTGATTGAATGTGAATAGTAAACCCTAATCTAGGGTGATGTGAATAGTAAACCCTAATTGTGGGTTATTGAATATAAACCCTATTCTAGGGTGATGTGATGTGAATAGTAAACCCTAATTCTAAATAAGGTGAAGGTGTATATGTGAAACCCTAATTATGGGTTATACTATATAGCATGAAACTCTAATCTTAGACAATGAAATGATGAATCATTGGTTCTAACTTAGAAAAAAGGGGATGAGTAACCCTGATTGAAATGAAAAGGGAAACACTAACCCTAGTAAGGGAATAGTGGTGTTACCCCTGAATAGTGATGCTATAATTGTTTTTGTATAGTGCTGATATGAAATTAATGTAACCATTATCATTTGTACTAATCATGCAGGTTTTATGAGATGATGAACATAGCCAGGTATGAGTTATGATGCTTTATTTATTAAAAATGCTTTATGAGCCCGGTGAGCCACAATATGCTGTGTTGCCTAGTGAGAGGTAATAAGAGAGATTAATGGGCTTTAAGAGCCATGTGAAATACCTACATTGCAATCATTATGTTTACATTGGTCAGATGACCTGAATGCATTAAGTTACCTGTTAAAGTGGCAACAAGTGTTTTGATAATCTAAGGGTTTGAACACCCATATTCTTGAATCATAATGACGAGATGATAAGGGAATGAGATCCCAATGTTAACAAAGATGTGAAAAGAACTCGATAAAAATAGTACTCATTCTTTATAGCATTTGTTATAATGGTTTATGTTTGAAAACATGCTTGATGCTAAAAAGAATATTGTAATGTACTTAAATAATCAAGTGAAATGATATCATGTAGAGCCCTGACCATAGATCCATCATCATCAGCAGTTTGGTGATGGTGAAACGGGTTTTCCTACGGGAACTCCTGGAGGGCATACTTTTGAGTATGTGGGGGTTATGGGCGCGAATATCCTTACACCCTAATGGAGGAATTGATGTGAGTTAAACATTAAATCTCTCAATCCTTCATTATTTATGTCGGGACGGATGTATCAAAAATCTCCCAAAGTCTGGGATGGATGTATCGTAAATCTCCCAATGATCTTAATGTCAGATCGATGTGAGATAAATATAATATCTCTCTATTGTGAAGAGAGTACATCATGCCACTGTAACTCTAATAGTGAAGTTGCTAGTATACCCTGGAAAGCTATTTAGCAGAGAGATAAGATGTCCTGCATTTGGTCCTCACACTGACTGAGGAAGATGAGGTCATGGGAATCCGACTCTTCTATTGACCTATGTATGGTACCGATTTCGATTTCACAATGGTCGGTTGGAGTATGAGCGGTATACCTCATCTCCTCAGGGCTTAAGCTATGATTGTAAAATGTAATTAGTTGTGTATCGTATTTGTTTAGGATTGAAATATGAGAATCAATGGTTGATAATACATTGTTTAGTATATCTTAGTTGGATAAATGCTATACATAATCTTCATACTCCTTATTGAATAAATGACATGCTGTCTTATCAAGACATAGCTGAATAGACTTGGATAGAGAATATTGCTCTACATAGTTTAGTCAATGATTTAACTACTATTGAATAATTACAATTCTTCTGTTCATTCTTATTCTATTATTGCAATAATAATGTTTATGGTGGAGAGTTATATCTCTTGCTGGGACAATTTTCAATTGTCTCACCCCCATGGGATTCAACTTTTTAGGTAGACACTGAAGAAGAGGCAGGAACCCTACAACAAGGGAAGAACAGCAGCAGCAGTAGCAGAACCAAGGACAATAGTGAATCCTCAGGTGGAAACACTGGTTGTCATGTCCTGTAAATAGAGAGTCCTATGTGTCGTCTCTGTACTCTCAGGTCCTAGGAGTCCGTAGTTAGTTTAATGTTGATATGAGATTTTGGCTTGATGCCTCGAGATTTTTGTACTACCTATGTATAGTCTAACATGGTATCTGATGTTTGTAACTCTCAAGAGGGATTGGTACAAGAGATGTACTAGTAAACTAGAATGTATTTGAAATACTTTGGTTCCTTATGAAAGAGTTTTGCAGTTTATGGATCTCTTTGTAAAAAGTTTTTAATTTTTAGTGATTTTCAGTAATTCCACTGCTAACGAACGCTTCCGCTTAAGTTAATCATATTTTTGTAAGTTGAATGCCACAGTAACATTTTCATATGTTCGCTACCTTCACCACCCTAAAGTGTTTTGACCTCTTAGCATGCATGGTCATAACCGCTCATCAAATTAAGTGTTGCGACCTCATGCAACATAATGTTGCGACCTATATGGCATCTAGCCTGCTACCAACAGGTCGTAACACCTGGGCAGAAAACAAGGAATACCAACCGTCATCCAAGATCAAAAGGATCTATTCAAGGGTGTTTTTCAAACCCTAAGTCATGATTATATAAGATCACCATTGAAGTTATGATTAAGAGTTGGAAAATGAGGTTTCTAAACATCTAATCAAGTTGAAAACTTCCTATTATATGAGTAAGAACATACCAAATAGATTTAACATGGTCTTATGAATCAAAGAACAAAGATCATCATCTATTTCTCAAATCTTCAAATCGGGTACAAGGATTTGAGGTTTTAGAAGAAGTATATATCATCTTCGAGATATAACATACTTCAAACATAACTATCATCACTTTCCTCATTACAAGATTTTTTTTAAGATCTAAAACAACAACATATGAACCGCATATCATCAAGTTTAAGTTTCACATAATAGAGGAGGAGGGAGTTATAAAACCCACATATAGTTGATGATCCAAGCCTCCAAGATCTCAAGCTCCAAAGAAGAAAAGGAAGCTCCAAATAAATTCAAAACTCTGACCATCAGATCTCCTTCAAAAGAGAGGAAAACCATGGTTAAAGAAGAGTCCAGGGAAAAGAAAACCCAAACCATAACTTTGAACCAAGGTAGAAGATGAAGAAACCCTAGGTTAAAGCATGATTTTTGACCCAAGAGAAGAAGAAATCTCTAAGAGAAATAACCATGGACCATCCACAACCCTCATGGTCGTGATAGAGGAAGAAGATGATGAAGAAGGAAAGGGAAACTAGATCCGAAGCTCGAATCACTTACCAAGAGAAGAGATTCTCCAAAAACCACCACCAAGAAGATGATCTAGCACCAAATCCACCACATGCAAGATGGATCAACCGCCCTAGCTATATGATCTTCTCCTTCTTGTTCCTAAATCTCCAAGGTCAGTTCACGTTCAAGGGAGGAAGAAGAGGAAATTGAAAGGTCTCTCACACATGAAGAGAAAGGGATATATACCCAAGGGAGAGAGAGAAAGCGGTTTGTGAGGTGTCACCATAATAGATCACCTAAGGACACAAGTCCTTCAACCAAAAGATCTTATCTTCTCCCCCATGTAAAAACACAAAATTTTCATATTTATCCAGAAAGTGTAGCGACTTCCACGGTCTCTACCATCCTCAAGGTTGCAACGCATCCAAACTCACCTTGTTTCGACCCAAAACCCTAATCTATCAAAGCAAGGTCAAAACACTAAAGGACAAGGGTTTGTTTCGACCTCTAGGTCATCTAGGTCAAAGCCACCACCCTTAGGGTAGGTTTTTCGGTTGCTAGCCTAACCCAAGTGTGAGGTAATGGTCTCTACACCCAAACCCCAGCTAAGTCACCACTTAGACATGTTAACCCTAGAAACCCTAGAACACCATGAAGTGTTCCATGATCAAACATTAATCAAAGAAAGCTCCCCATGTCACCATATTCGCTCTCATTGTGCCAAGGCACAAGAATCACTCTCTTCATGTGACATTTTGCATGTTAACCCTCAATTATGGGCAAATTGCAAACTAGTCCAAAATAAGTACTTATATAGAAAAGGTGGTTCAAACCTCAATCAAATGAACCGAAGACATGTCACATGCTATTAAAGCATTCAAAAAGATTAAATTAAGGTTTTAGCATCTTATTATGCAATGAAAACATATTTAAGCACAAATCTAGGTCAGGGGTCTTACAACTATGCAAAACGAGACATATATTTCTTCCGCATCTCTTCTTCAAGTTCCCACATGGCTTCCTCTATGTCACGATGATGCCACACAACTTTGCTTAAAACAATGTCATTTTTCTTCAACTTCTTGATCCTTCTATCCAGTATCAGGACAAGGCCTTCCACATAAGATATTTCAATATCTAATTCCACCTCAACTAAATGAAGAGTCAACTCTGTATCAGGGTGACACTTTCTCAACATAGAGATATGAAATACAGGATGTAACTTATATAACTTAGGTGGCAACTTTAACTAATAGGCCACCTTCCCAACACATGCAACCACATGATAAGGTCCCATATATCTAGGAGCCACTTACCCTTTTTCCCAAACCTCAGAACACCCTTCCAAGGAGATACTTTGAGTTACACCATGTCTCCCACCTAAAACTCTAAAGGTCTACAATTATTATCAACATAAGACTTCTATCTATCCTGAGCTGCCTTTAGTTGTTGTTGAATGACTTTAATTTTTCCTACTGTATGCTGCACTAGCTCAAGACTTAAAAGTTGATATTCTCCCATCTCATATCAATACAAAGGAGATCTACAACATCTCCCATATAACACTTCATATGGTTCCATGTCAATGCTCCTCTAATATCTATTATTATAAGCAAACTCTATCAGGCTAAGGTGTATATCCCAACTGCCCAAAAACTATAACACACAAGCTCTCGATAGATCCTCCAAGGTCTATATTGTCCTATCATACTATCCATCTATCTATGGATGGGATGCAATGGTAAATTTTAGTTGTGTTCCCATTGCAATATGCAAACATTCCCAAAAATGACTAGTGAACTGTGGACCTCTATTTGACACTATTGTAGTTGGAATACCATGCAGACATACTATTTTATTGACATACACCTGTGCAAGCTTCTTGGCTGTATACATTGTCTTTACTGTCCAAAAATATACTGACTTAGTCAACCTATCCACTATTACCTAGGTGGAATCATGACCTTTGGCCATTCTTGGAAGTCCAACCACAAAGTCCATTATGATATGATCCCATTTCTATTGAGGTATAGGCATTGGTTGCAAAGTCCCTACATGTTCTTGATGTTTGGCTTTAACCTGTTGACATATTGCTCACTTAGACACAAACTCAGCTACATCACATTTTAATCTTAGCCACAAATATAAATCTTTCAGATTTTGATACATCTTGGTGCTACCTGGATGCATAGCATACATATAAGACTAAGCTTCTTCTAGAACTAGAGTCCCTAGATTATTTACATCTGGTACAAATAATATACCATGATACACATTGTACCATCCTTAGATTAATAGAATCCATCACACTTCTCACTACCCAATTCTACCCAAATCTGTCGTGTCACAATATTATTCTACTATGCATCTCTAATATGCTGACTCAATGTCGGCTTTACTTGTAATTGTACCAATAGACCTACCAACATAGACACCTCTAACGATACATTCATCTATCTTAGAGAGATCAACATATCTCTCTTATGCCACACCAAAACACTCAACTGTGCTTTATCAACAAATAGTAATGAAGATAATTTCCTACTTAAGGCATCTGCCACCACATTCGCCTTTCCTAGATGATAATCTATAGTACAATCATAGTCCTTTATCAACTCTATGAATCGTCATTGTCGCATGTTCAACTCCTATTTTGAAAAGATGTATTGCAAGTTCTTTTGGTCGGTGAAGATCTGAAACTTCTCACCATACAAGTAATGTCTCCATGTTTTCAAAGCATGGAACACCACCGCTAACTCCAAATTGTGTGTTGGATAATTTTCCTTGTGTTTCTTAATCTATCATGAAGCAAAAGAAATCACGTTCTTATCCTGCATCAGCACACAACCTAGACCATTCTTAGAAGCATCATAGAAAACAATATAACCCTTTCTCTATTCTAGCAGTACTAATACTAGTGCACTGGTGAACTTTTCCCTTAGAATCTAAAAAGAATTTTGACATCTGTCATCCCATACATATGACACATCCTTCGTTATTAACTTTCTTAGGGGTAATTCTACTGCACTAAAGTTTTTAATGAACCTCTGGTAAAATCCTTCTAAACCTAAGAAGCTACAAACTTCTGTAGGTGTCTTTGGATGATCCCACTCTTTCACTGACTCCACTTTCTTTTGGTCTACACAAAATCCTTTAGCAGATATTACATGTCCTAAAAAGGCCACTTACTTTAACCAGAACTCACATTTACTAAACTTGGCATATAATTGGTGTTGCCTCAGTAATGACAAAGCATGTCGTAGCTGTTGCTCATGCTGCTGACCATCTCTAGAGTAGATCAAGATATCATCTATGAACACAACTACAAACTAGTCTAGATGTGATCTGAATACTCTGTTAATCTAATCCATGAATGTTGTTGGTACATTGGTTAGCCCAAATGGCATAACCACAAACTCATAATTACCATACCTAGTCTTAAAGGATGATTTAGGTATGTCATCTATCTTAATCCACAACTGGTGATAACCCGACCTTAAATCTATTTTAGAGAAGACTATATCACCCCACAACTGATCAAACAAGTCATCTATACGCAACAACATATACTTATTCTTAATTGTCATCTTATTTAGATGTCGGCAGTCTATACACAACCTCATTGATCCATACTTCTTCTTTACAAATAGAATGCGGGCACCCCAAGGTGACATGCTCGACCTAATGAAACCTTTCTCAAGTAATTCCTATAACTGCTTCTTTCGTTCCCGCATTTCTGTTGGTGCCATCCTATATGGCGTCTGTGCTATGGGTTGAGTACCCAGAGTTAGATTGATCTCAAAATAAATTTCTCAAAGAGGAGGTACACCTCGAAACTTGTCAGGAAACACATCCTTGAACTCTCATACAACTGGCATGTCTTGAATACTAGGACTCTTTGTCTTGGTATCTACCACATGTGCCAAGAAAGCATCATAGCCCTGTCTCATCCATTTCTCTATAGTAATTGCTAAAACCAGACATGTTGGAAGGATGTTACTATCACCTTGGAAATCCATGAAGTGTCATCATCAGTAAATGTCGCCACCTTGGCACTACAGTCCAAGACTACATGATACTTTTCTAAAGTATCCATCCCAAGAATCACATCGAAACCATGCATGTCAATTGGAAAGAGGTCCACTTGATTGCTACGTCATGAGAAAGAAAGAACACATGACAAACATACTCCCCGCATCTCAGTGCAACCAAATAGAAGATTTTCAAGGTAAAGACTATCACGTCTAAGATTAATAGGCAAGAAATGTGGCATCCAACTTATAAAAACATGATTTACTTAATAGGAAGCGATCATTAAGCAGCAGATTACTAAAAATCACTACAAAATAAAACCTTTTTCAAAGAGATCCAATTGTAGGAAAATTCTTTCAACAAGAACCAATGTATTACATTTACATCCTGGTTCATAAGTACATACCTTGTACCATCTCTTCTCGAGGGTTACAACATCAATTGCCTTGTTAAAATCTAAACACATACAACATAAGGACCTCAAGGTATTAAGCCAAAATCTCAAACCAATTTGTTAAAAGTACTAACTACTGACTCCGAGGACCTGAGAGTACAAAGACGACACATAGGACTTCTATCTACAACATGACAGACAACACACTCCACCTGAGCTATTGCTGCTGTACTTGCTGCTACTGAAGTTCTTCCTCTGCAAGATGTTCTCAGTCTCCTTCATATTCGTCCACTAAAAAAAATGTTGGTTCCCACGGGGGTGAGACAATTGAAAATTGTCCCAACTAGAGATATAACTCTCCACTAGAAACATCATTATTGCAGTTTAATTAATATAAAACTGAGCAGAGGATAAGCAGTTTAGATCATTCTCATCTTTAAAGTATTGCATCTATCTGTAATAGAGCAGTAAATCATCTATTCTCTTTATAAGGAATAGGAAGAACATGTATATCATTTGTCTTTCATACATCTTCGACATATCAAACTTTGCATATAGCACTCATCATTCTGATGGGACACTCATGATTCATTCTTATTTCCATCTGTTGGCCTTAGCCAATCTATTAAATAGATATTCAATTATGCCAGTCATGTGATTATATATCATCATGTCTTATTCAGGTATTGGACTACGCCAATCCTTAGTTATAGACTCCATGTCTTTGCTAGGTATTGGACTTATCCAATCCTGTATAAACATTTTAAATTAAATCATTATCAATCTCATACAACCATTCCAGGTATTAGACTATGCCATACCTGTGCATCTATTCCTGGTATTGGACTAGGCAAACCCTGTGCATCCATTCCAGGTAGTGGACTATGCCAAACTTGTGCAATTATTCCAAGTATTGGGTTGTTACCAATCCTGTACAGTTATTCCAGGTATTGGGTTGTTACCAATCCTGTGCAGTTATTCCAGGTATTGGGTTGTTACCAATCATGTGTAGTGATTCTAGGTATTAGGTTGTTACCACTCCTTTGCAGTGATTCCAGGTATTGGGTTATGACCAATCCTGTGTTATTATTCCAGGTATTAGGTTATGACCGATCTTGTGTTATAATTCTAGGTATTGGGTTATGACCAATCCTGTGTTATTATTCTAGGTATTTGGATTTAACCAATCTTGTGATATTATTCCAGGTATTGGGATTTAACCAATCCCGTGATATTATTCCAGGTATTGGGATTTAACCAATCATGTGCAGTTATTCCAGGTATTGGGATTTAACCAATCCTGTGATATTATTCCTTGGGATTTAACCAATCCTATGATATTATTCAAGGTATTGGGATTTAACCAATCCTGTGATATTATTCCAGGTATTGGACTATGCCAATCTTGTGTATATATTCCAGGTAATGGACTATGCCAATCCTGTGTATCTATTCCATGTAATGGACTATGCCAATCCTATATATCTATTCTAGGTATTGGACTATGCCAATCCTATGTATCTATTCCAGGTAATGGACTATGCCAATCCTATGTATCTATTCCAGGTAATGGACTATGCCAATCCTATGATTACGTCCCATGTCTGTTTACACATCACTGGGTACCACATTCTTCTACTGACATTTAAACTTTGGCCATGCCATCATGCTCAATCACATTCTTTATGTAATACAAGTATTCCTCTCTTCTCCACACTTGTATAATCAAAGTTCCATCATTATTGTTGTATCCTTTAATTATAATTATTATGTTACTAAGTTTCCATTTTCTTAGTTTATTAAGAACATTATCATCTCTTACAGTGGACTTTTATAATTATCTTGGTACCTTTCACTAGGTATCAACTTACTCATGTGGTTCACAAGGCCTATTAAAATATCTTGTTACCTCTCACTAGGTAACAACTAATCTCATGGCTCATAATACACATTTAACATCTTGTCACCTTTCACTAGGCAACAACCATTCTCATGGTTCATAAAACACATTACATGTTGATGTAATGATTAGAATAGAACTCTTTATATGTTACTCATCCAAGTATGTTGGATTTGAGATGCATCAAGGGATATCATTCTTAAAAAGCTAGAGGTGATATCTATGATGTCTTGATATATCACTTCCCTCAGCACTTTAAACTTACTTGAGTTATCAATTTATATTGTATTAAGGTATTTCCCCATCTTAATACTTCCATATACTAACCTATCACCTTTATTGTGAAGTGTATAGATCATAAAACACACATTAGGATTGTCCAACTATCTTCAATGATAGGGACTCATCTCAGGTTAAGGCATTGCTTGCTATAAGGTTGTCTATAATCAATCACTTTAGGTATTTCCCTCATCAGTGTATTAGTCACCATTCCATTATTAGGATTAGGGTCTCCCATACCATAACCCTTTATTAGGGTTAGGGTTTCATATACCATCACCCTTCATTAGGGTTAGGATTTCTCATAGCATCACCCTTCATTTAGGGTTTCACATCACATTGCCCGTAATTAGGGTTTACTATTCATCCCAACTAGGGTTTCTCATGGCATCACCCTTAATTAGGGTTTCTCATGGAAGTACCCTCAATTAGGGTTTCTCATGGAATCACCCTCAATTAGGGTTTCTCATGGAATCACCCTCAATTAGGGTTTCATGAAGCATCTTCTCAAATTAGGGTTTTTCATGTTGTTACCCTGAATTGGGATTTCCCATATTATCATCCTAGTTTAGAGTTACACCATTACCCTAGATTAGGGTTACATCTGATATTGCCCAAAATTAGGGTTAGGGCTCAACAACCTTCTTGATTAGTGTTTCATAATGTCTTTATTAAGGATCATACCCTAATTACATAATTATTCAAATTGAAGGCGTTAAGGCTTGACCTTTACATGATTATTATACATGTATGAATTTCTCTCTCTTTCATCCTCTCTAGGATGTTGACTGAATCAAGCTTGGTTATATTAGGTCAACCAACCCTTCAATTAATTACATTCAATTATAATAGACTTAGTATATTGAAGTATTCCTTATTTAAGCTTCAAGGATTAACTAACCTAAGGTTACCAATCACTTGGTACCTTAAATGTACAACCCTAGTGATTTTCTTTGAGATAAACCAGTAACAATTATAGGGTCAATTGATCCTTCATCACAATAAGTTTTCAATTGATATGATCACATTGAATCACTAAACTTTTCTTGACCCTTTACTCTCTAAACAGTTTGAAACTGTTTAGGCAAGAAGTGTGTTGAAACCGATTGGACTTGGGTCTCCAAATGGTTTGAGACCGTTTGGACCCAAAGGGTCTTTCAATCACTTAAACAATTCAAGGTTTCAATCAATGAACCGAATATCATTTGAATCCTTTATTCATTCCTCAATTGAACTATTGAATCATCCTTCAATTAGACCCTCAATTAGGGTTTTGAAATCGAAGAACCTTCTATGATTAACATTGTGGAACCGATTCAATTGAAATCAATGAATCATCATCAAATTATGATATGACCTGACGTCAAACGGTCTTGAGGTCGTTTGGATGACCTCCAAATGGTCTTGAGACCGTTTGCCCCATCCCATCATTAAAATTTGTGAAATTCAATTAGGGTTTAGATCATTGGATTGATCATCAAATCAGCTATTGCTTGCGTTCCAATTTGATATCTCTGGGTCTTCAAATACTCAACCATACTCAACCCTAGACCTTTAAACGGTCTTGGTTGACCTCCAAATGGTCTTGAGACCGTTTGGGTGACCTCCAAATGGTCTTGAGACCGTTTGGGTGAGTCAACCCAAAAATTAAATCAATCAATTGAGAATTTCAGCACTCAACCCGATTAGGGTTTGCATTTAAGGGATCATTCACAATTGAAACCATTAAGATCAAACCAATTGAAACCATTGGATCAATATACAATTACATCAGCATATTTACTCAAACAGAAAACCATTGCAAATGGTCAACCACTCCAAACGGTTTGAAACCGTTTGGTTTCAAACGCTTTGATGAAACCGTTTGGCCAATTTCATTGAAACCGATTGGTCCAAAATTTTGAAATTGTTTGCCTAGGATATTAATTGAGGTGTGTGCTTGTGATGACATCATCATCTTCAAGCTACAAACCCATGAAACTTGCTGTAATTTCCATGGTGATTTCATCAATCATTCAAATAATTTTGGGAATGAAGAAGGAATCAACAATTCATAAAGATATGGAATCAATAACAAAGTTCAAGGGTTCAAGTTATAAAACCTGCCTCCAATTGAGCTTCAACGCTCCAAACTCCACATCTTTAATGGTGGAAGAAGCTTTCTCAACTATCCCAAGCTCGTCCTCAAGCTTTTGGATGAAAAGAAATGGCTAGGATTGAAGATTGCATGGAGAAAAGAAGAAATCCATCATTTATTTTCAATTTCCACCATAGAATCAAGGTGAAAAGAGGCCAAGAAGCTTACCAACAGGTTGGGGGTCATCCTACTGTTTCTCCAAGATCCCTTGGTCGTTTTTGCAAGCAAGAAGTGAAAGTGGATTCAAAATTCCCCTTTCAAGCTATGGATAAATGAGCTTATATGCATTTTTATTAAAATTTATTTTAGGAGAGAGAAAGTAGGGATTATCTCGTCCATTTCCTTGCCTCTTTCCCCCTTCCCTTCCTTGGTTACGAGGATATATCCTTTTCCTCTTATTCCTCTCAATTATCTATGTTTTAAAGAAAAGCAAATTAAGCACCTTAACCCTTATAATAATAACATCCTAAAGTTAGTGGATAATTCTTTTTCTTTTAATAATGTGAGTGAGTTATCGACTTCCTACATATATTTTCGTGCCTTTGCAAGGCACATGGTCGTCCATTCTTTTGAAAAATCATCCCTCACCTTTTGGTTGAAGGGATCTTCAATTAATATATTTATTTTTGCATTAAATTGAAGTAAAGTTCCAATTAAGCTTAAATCTTGATTATTTTAATATCAAGATTCTCTCTCCTCCAAAGAGATACAAATGAGACGCCCCTCTCATTTTATTTGCTCTGCATGATGACAAGAAATATTAGGAACTATTTTGAAGTGGTAATTTGCATATTGAACCCTGGGTTTTGGGTAATTTGCACATTATACCAAAACTAGGTTTTAATGCACAAACGTTACTTTATCAACTCTTTCTTAGTACTCAGGCTACCGCAAGCCATACCTCTGTATCATCTTTATTCTCACGATGCTTCAACACATGAGGAACATCTTATCATGTAACATTTGCAGTTTAACCCCTCAACTTGGGTAATTTGCACTTTAGTCCAAAATAGACAAAACGTTATTTCAACATTGTTCAAAAAGGACTAAAATTGAATAAAAGTTCCTCTTGAGCCTTAATTACTTTTCAAAAGATAATATCAAGAATATAATTATCTTTCTTAAACAAAACACCTAGGGTTAAGGCATAACCCATGTCAGGGATGTTACAAGTTATAAACCCCTAACAAGGATTTCGTCCCCGAAATCCCAGATAAAGGGAGACATATATTATTCATATATAATCTCATCAAGTCTTCACATAACATCTCAATGTCATGTTTATGCAAGGCATAAACCCCTAACATATGATGTCCATGCTATATGATATAACCAATCTGATTCCACAGTTAACCACTCCAGGTGGTCAGCAAAAATTATCTGATAACAACATTATTTACCCGGGTATTCATCACATGTGCTGGAAACACATCACATTTTCATCTTTCTTTCATCATGGGACATTTCTTGTTATACTTATCTTTTTCTTGGAACCCAAGTCCAAGACAAATTGATACTCTTCTAAGTATCCATCAAATAAATAGTTTTAATTTATGCACACCAAGTGTCCTAAGACCCACTTGATTGCCATGTCCCTTAAAGAAAAGAAAACAAAGGATAATATTCCTCTTATCACCCTATTATTATCCAGGGTTGTTTATTTATGAGAATAGATTATCATCTCCTCAAAAAACTTACATCAACCTTCTACTGTTCATGAGTTATTTACTTCTTATTTCTTTCTTGGTTCCTTTCCATCATCATAAGAATCATATGGATGATTACTTGTCATCATTTCTTAATATAATTTTCACCATGATTACTAGATATAGGTATTCAAACATTTAGTTTATCACTGATTATTTTTACCTTCCATCATGTAACTGATTACCTCTAGGTCTTCAGACCAGGGTATACATTATACTAAACATCTTCTTTTGTTTATAAATTGATTTACAATTAAATCAAAATCCTTCATATATCAATTAGAATGTGGTAGAAATATCCATGCCACATCTCCTACTTATTTCTTTAGATTGTTTCAGAATGATTACTTGATCAGAGTAATCAGAAAGATAACAATCTAGATATGTCATACTTACCTTGTCTTCAATAAATGAATACCTGGCCAGGGTATTCAAGAACTGAAATTAGGTAGTATGTATTTGTTTTATATTATGTTTCATATTCTTAACATCTCTTTAACTTTCACTACTTAGCATCTCAGATTTTCTCTGAGTGTTTCTTTTACATCTTTTCCCTTTCTACATGAAAAGAGAAATTTTCAAACATATAAGAGAATATTGGACTGAACATAAGTTTTCATCCTTCTTTTCTCTTCCTCATATCCTTAAAGGATTATACAGATTACTAAACAAAACTACCTTTCTTATAGTAGGGAACAGAAGATAACTCAAAATAGAAAGTTCCATCTTGACATGTCTACCTCTTACAAGTTATCTAACATCTTATCTAACCCAAAACACGGAGTCAGTTTTTATCTATTATTGCCTTTGTCCTCTACTTCCAGAAGTAGATGGACCAAACTGTGACACTTGTCTTCATCCTCTACAATCTGCTCCACTGGGCTGAGGTCCTTGTGGGTTTTGCAGATTATTCCTTGACTGTTGGGTCACCTCACTATTTCTCCTTGGACATTGTTGTCTAAAATGTCCTGGCTGTCCACATTTATGACAAGCTCAACCCCAACTTGATGACCCCTACATAGGTGCACTATATTGAAATGGTGGAGATTTTGGTTGTTTATTGCCACTACTCCACTGTTCCCATGACTGTGTAGACTTCCTTTTAAGGTTTGTCTCATGTTTCTTTATCGTAGACCTTTATATCCTCTATATAGACTCCACGAATGTGGCAAACCTCTCTCTACTTTCTAGGGCAGATGCCGAGATGGACGTCTCAGCATTCAGTCCCTTCTCAAAGCATTGGATCTTCTCCTCCTCAGTAGCTGCCATTTGAGGAAAAAATCACAAAAGTTCCATAAACTTAACCTCATATTCATTTATCGACATGGCTCCCTGTCGAATCTTCTCAAACTATGGGATCTTTTCATCTAAGTATGTATTTGGAAAATACTTATTGATGAATTCTTGACAAAATTCCTCCCATTCAACCTCTTCATCATTCCTTTTTATTTCTTCTATAGCCCACCAGTGTCCAGCACTACCCTTCAAAAGGTACACCGCATGTTTAAATTTGTCAGCCTCTGGGATACTAAGGATCTTAAAGGTTTTTTCTAACTCAGTGAGCCAGAGATCAGCATCTGCTGGGTCAGATGTACCTGCATATTCTATGGCTCCTACACGATGTAGTCATTCAAAGGTCTTACCAGACCCATATCCCTCATTGGAAACTGGTTCCCTAGGTTCCAGTGCTGGAATCCGGTCTACCATATACCTCAGTGTGGTCATGAGTTGCCCAAAAATATTATGAACATCTGGGTTTCCTCTCATGACTTCATCAACATGGGGATTTTTAGGCACTGGTTCCTCCCTTTCATGATCCCAGGCACCTTCTACTGGTGCAACAACATTGCTCTCAACAATGTGTCCCTCGTGTTCTCTAGACATCTTGGAGCTATATATCTTCTTCTGCATAAGTAGAAGGCACTATAAGATACACTGGAGTACACTTAGAACATACTCGATACCTTAGTCCTATGTCTCTGTAGACTCAGCGAACCTAGAGCTATGATACCACTAAATTGTGGCATCCAACTTATAAAAACATGATTTACTTAAGCGGAAGCGATCATTAAGCAGCGGATTATTGAAAATCACTAAAAATTAAAACCTTTTTCAAAGAGATCCAATCGTAGGAAAACTCTTTCAACAAGAACCAATGTATTACATTTACATCCTGGTTCATAAGTACATATCTTGTACCATCTCTTCTCGAGGGTTACAACATCAATTGACTTGTTAAAAGCTAAACACAGACAACATAAGGACCTCAATACATAAAATAAACATAAGGACCTCGATACATTAAGCCAAAATCTCAAACCGATTTGTTAAAAGTACTAACTACTGACTCTGAGGACATGAGAGTACAGAGATGACACATAGGACTTCTATCTACAATACGACAGACAACACACTCCACCTGAGCTATTGCTGCTGTACCTGCTGTTGCTGAAGTTCTTCCTCTGCAAGATGTTCTCAGTCTCCTTCGTAATCGTCCACTAAAAAAATGTTGGTTCCCACGGGGGTGAGACAATTGAAAATTGTACCAGCGAGAGATATAACTCTCTGCTAGAAACATCATTATTGCAGTTTAATTAATATAAAACTGAGCATAGGATAAGCAGTTTAGATCATTAACATCTTTAAAGTATTGCATCTATTTATAATAGAGTAGTAAATCACCTATTCTCTTTATAAGGAATAGGAAGAACATGTATATCATTTGTCTTTCATACATCTTTGACATCTCAAACTTTTCTTATAGCACTCATCAATCTGATGGGTCACTCATGATTCATTCTTATTTCCATTTGTCGGTCCGAGCCAATCTACTAAATAGATATTCAATTATGCCAGTCATTGATTATATATCATCATGTCTTATTCAGGTATTGGACTACGCCAATCCTTAGTTATAGACTCCATGTCTTTGCTAGGTATTGGACTTATCCAATCCTGTATAAACATTTCAGATTAAATCATTATCAATCTAATACAACCATTCTAGGTATTAGACTATGCCATACCTATGCATCTATTCCAGGTATTGGACTAGGCCAACCCTGAGCATCCATTCCAGGTAGTGGACTATGCCAAACCTATGCAATTATTCCAGGTATTGGGTTGTTACCAATCCTGTGCAGTTATTCTAGGTATCGGGTTGTTACCAATCCTGTGCAGTTAATCCAGGTATTGGGTTGTTACCAATCCTATGCAGTGATTCCAGGTATTGGGTTGTTACCAATCCTGTACAATGATTCCAGGTATTGGGTTATGACTAATCCTATGTTATTATTCTAGGTATTGGGTTATGACCAATCTTGTGTTATTATTCCAGGTATTGGGTTATGACCAATCCTATGTTATTATTCCAGGTATTGGGATTATTGGGATTTAACCAATCTTGTGATATTATTCCAGGTATTGGGATTTAACCAATCTTGTGCAGTTATTCTAGTTATTGGGATTTAACCAATCCTGTGATATTATTCCAGGTATTGGGATTTAACCAATACTGTGATATTATTCCAGGTATTGGGATTTAACCAATCCTATGATATTATTCCAGGTATTGGGATTTAACCAATCCTGTGATATTATTCCAGGTATTGGACTATGCCAATCCTGTGTATCTATTCCAGGTAATGGACTATGACAATCCTGTGTATCTATTCTAGGTAATGGACTATGCCAATCCTGTGTATCTATTCCTGGTATTGGACTATGCCAATCCTGTATATCTATTCCAGGTAATGGACTATGCCAATCCTGTGTATCTATTCCAAGTAATGGACTATGCCAATCCTGTGATTACGTCCCATGTCTATTTACAGAGCACTGGGTACCACATTCTTCTACTGACATTTAAACTTTGGCCATGGCATCATGCTCAATCACATTCTTTTTGTAATACAAGTATTCCTCTCTTCTCCACACTTGTATAATCAAAGTTCCATCATTATTATTGTATCCTTTAATTATAATTATTATGTTACTAAGTTTCCATTTTCTTGGTTTATGAAGAACATTATCATCTCTTACAGTGGACTTTTATAATTATCTTGGTACCTTTCACTAGGTATCAACTTACTCATATGGTTCACAAGGCCTATTAAAATATCTTGTTACCTCTCACTAGGTAACAACTAATCTCATGGCTTATAATGCACATTTAACATCTTGTCACCTTTCACTAGGCAACAACCATTCTCATGGTTCATAAAACACATTACATCTTGATGTAATGATTAGAATAGCACTCTTTATATGTTACTCATCCAAGTATGTTGGATTTGAGATGCATCAAGGGATATCATTCTTAAAAATCTGGAGGTGATATCTATGATGTCTTGATATATCACTTCCCTCAACACTTTAAACTTACTTGAGTTATCAATTTATATTGTATTAAGGTATTTCCCCATCTTAATACTTCCATATACTAACCTATCACCTTTATTGTGAAGTGTATAGATCATAAAACACACATAAGGATTGTCCAACTATCTTCAATGATCGGGACTCATCTCAGGTTAAGGCATTGCTTGCTATAAGGTTGTCTATAATCAATCACTTTAGGTATTTCCCTCATCAGTGTATTAGTCACCATTCCATTATTAGGATTAGGGTCTCCCATATCATCACCCTTTATTAGGGTTAGGGTTTCATATACCATCACCCTTCATTAGGGTTAGGATTTCTCATAGCATCACCCTTCATTTAGGGTTTCACATCACATTGCCCATAATTAGGGTTTACTTTTCATCCCAACTAGGGTTTCTCATGGCATCATCTTTAATTAGGGTTTCTCATGGAATTACCCTCAATTAGGGTTTCTCATGGAATCACCATCAATTAGGGTTTCTCATGGAATCACCCTCAATTAGGGTTTCATGAAGCATCTTCTCAAATTAGGGTTTTTCATGTTGTTACCCTGAATTGGGATTTTCCATATTATCATCCTAGTTTAGAGTTACACCATTACCCTAGATTAGGGTTACATCTGATATTTCCCTAAATTAGGGTTAGGGCTCAACAACCTTCTTGATTAGGGTTTCATAATCTCTTTATTAAGGATCATATCCTGATTACATAATTATTCAAATTGAAGGTGTTAAGGCTTGACCTTTACATGATTATTATACATGTATGAATTTCTCTCTCTTTCATCCTCTCTAGGATGTTGACTGAATCAAGCTTGGTTATATTAGGTCAACCAACCCTTCAATTAATTACATTCAATTATAATAGACATAGTATATTGAAGTATTGCTTATTTAAGCTTCAAGGATTAACTTACCTAAGGTTACCAATCACTTGGTACCTTAAAGGTACAACCCTAGTGATTTTCTTTGAGATAAATCACTAACAATTATAGGGTCAATTGATCCTTCATCACAATAAGTTTTCAATTGATATGATCACATTCAATCACTAAACTTTTCTTGACCTTTACTCTCTAAACGGTTTGAAACCGTTTAGGCAAGAAGTGTGTTGAAACCGATTGGACTTGGGTCTCCAAATGGTTTGAGACTGTTTGGACCCAAAGGGTCTTGAGACCGTTTGGACTCAAACGGTCTTAAGACCGTTTGGTCCAAACCCTCTCAAAACCGAATGGACCAAAAAGGTCTTTCAATCACTAAAACAATTCAAGGTTTCAATCAATGAACCGACTATCATTTGAATCCTTGATTCATTCCTCAATTGAACTATTGAATCATCCTTCAATTAGACCCTCAATTAGGGTTTTGAAATCGAGGAACCTTCAATGATTAACATTGTGGAACCGATTCAATTGAAATCAATGAATCATCATCAAATTATGATATGACCTGACCTCAAATGGTCTTGAGGTCATTTTGATGACCTCCAAACGGTCTTGAGACCGTTTGCCCCATCCCACCATTAAAATTTGTGAAATTTAATTAGGGTTTAGATCATTGGATTGATCATCAAATCAACTATTGATTGCATTCCAATTTGATATCTCTGGGTCTTCAAATACTCAACCATACTCAACCCTAGACCTCCAAATGGTCTTGGTTGACCTCCAAACGGTCTTGGGACCATTTGGGTGACCTACAAATGGTCTTGAGACCGTTTGGGTGAGTCAACCCAAAAATTAAATCAATCAATTGAGAATTTCAGCACTCAACCCGATTAGGGTTTGCATTTGAGGGATCATTCACAATTGAAACCATTAAGATCAAACCAATTGAAACCATTAGATCAATATCCAATTACATCAGCATATTTCCTCAAACGGTCAACCATTGCAAATGGTCAACCACTCCAAATGGTTTGAAACCATTTGGTTTCAAATGATTTGATGAAACCGTTTGGCCAATTTCATTGAAACCGATTGGTCCAAAATTTTGAAACCGTTTGCCTAGGATATTATTTGAGCTGTGTGCTTGTGATGACATCATCATCTTCAAGCTAAAAACCCACGAAACTTTCTGTAATTTCCATGGTGATTTCATCAATCATTCAAATAAAATTTCTGGAATGAAGAAGGAATCAACAATTGATAAAGATATGGAATCAATTACAAAGTTTAAGGGTTCAAGTTATAAAACCCGCCTCCAATTGAGCTTCAACGCTCCAAACTCCACATATTTAATGGTGGAAGAAGCTTTCTCAACTATCCCAAGCTCGTCCTCAAGCTTTTGGGTGAAAAGAAATGGCTAGGATTGAAGATTGCATGGAGAAAAGAAGAAATCCATAATTTATTTTCAATTTCCACCATGAAATCAAGGTGAAAAGAGGTCAAGAAGCTTACCAACAGGTTGGGGGTCGTCCTACTGTTGCTCCAAGCTCCCTTGGTCTTTTTTGCAAGCAAGAAGTGAAAGTGGATTCGAAATTCCCCTTTCAAGCTATGGATAAATGAGCTTATATGCATTTTTATTAAAATTCATTTTAGAAGAGAGAAAGTAGGGATTATCTCCTCCATTTCCTTGCCTCTTTCCCCCTTCCCTTCCTTGGTTACGAGGCTATCTCCTTTTACCCTTATTACTCTCAATTATACATGTTTTAAAGAAAAGCAAATTAAGCACCTTAACCCTTATAATAATAATATCCTAAAGTTAGTGGATAATTCTTTTTCTTTTAATAATGTGAGCGAGTTATCCACTTCCTTTAGATATTGTCTTACCTTTTCAAGGCACATGGTCTTCCATTATTTTGCAAAATCATCCCTCACCTTTTGGTTGAAGGGCTCTTCAATTAATATATTTATTTTTGCATTAAATTGAAGTAATGTTCCAATTAAGCTTAAATCTTGATTATTTTAATATCAAGATTCTCTCTCCTCCAAAGAGATACAAATGAGACGCCCCTCTCATTTTCTTTGCTCTAAATGATGCCAAAAAACATTAGGAACTATTTTAAGTGTAATTTGCATATTGAAACATAGGTTTTGGGTAATTTGCACATTACACCAAAACTAGGTTTTAATGCACAAACATTGCTATATTAGCTCTTTCTTGGTACTCAGGATACCACAAGCCATACCTCTGTATCATATTTATTCTCATGATGCTTCAACACATGAGGAACATCTTATCATGTAATATTTGCAATTTAACCCCTCAACTTGGGTAATTTTCACTTTAGTCCAAAATAGACAAAACATTATTTCAACATTGTTCAAAAAAGGACTAAAATTGAAACATAAGTTCCTCTTGAGCCTTAATTACTTTTCAAAAGACAATATCAAGCATATAATTATCTTTCTTAAACAAAACACCTAGGGTTAAGGCATAACCCATGCCAGGGATGTTACAAGAAACAACTAGCTATCACATCTATCACTACTATGGAAATGGCTTATAAAGTCACATTTATAGGCGTCAGTTTTTTGTCAAAACTGACGCCTAAACCCTAAAACGTCAGTTAAGTACACAAACCAAAATATATATGTTAGGAGTGACCATACACGGGTATCACTTTTTATTTAGCGTCAGTTCCTAAATAAGCAACCGACGCCTAAAAACACCCGCCAAATCCAATCTTTTCAATGAAAAAAATTACCTCCAAAATTTAACATACAACGTCAGTTGTTAATTAAACAACCGATGACTAAATGTTTTCTGTGAGAAAAAAATTGGGCCCATTTTAATCGTCAGTTTGGTTGTAATAACCGACGCCGATGTGTTTTCGCGCGTTGTACCTGTGCAAATTTTCACCCCTATTTGGCATCGGTTCCCTACGGAAACTGACGACTATGGTCAGAATTTGAGAACATTTTGTGTTTGTCGGCATATGAGGATAGTCGTCAATTTTGGTATAAAAACCGAAGACTATAATTGAGTATAGGTGTCAGTTTTTTATTTATAGCTGGCACCTTTTGTTATAAGCGTCATTTTTTTAATTAACTGACGCCTATTGGTAACTTAATAGCACCCGCGCGAAGCAGACTCTTCCCCTTCCTCTATTTTATTGCGATTGAGAATAGGTCTAGCGATTCTACGATTCCACCGCCACCCTCTCCCTGCTCACCGCCGCCACCCTCTCCCTACTCACTGCCATCGGTGCTCCCTGCCCTCCGCCAGCTCCCTACCCTCTCTGCTCACCGACTCCCTGCCCTCCGCCGCCCGGACACCTACTGCTACTCTCTGCCTCCCAAGGATGCACGCCTAGATGCTCCGACTGTGGGATGCGCGCCTAGCTGCTCCGGCTGCCAGCTCGCTGCTCGATTCTCGCTTCCGCTACTACTCCTCACACCGCCACTGCTCTTCTCCACGCTGCTAGCTGCTCCACAAGTAGCCCTCTTCTTCTTCCTCCATGCCCCTCTTCTTCTTCCTTCTCCCTCATTACCAACAGTAAGCACGACCGTGGCTGTGTTGGCCGACCATGGTCGTGCTTCCCAGCACGGCCGTGGTTGGCCAACACAGCCACAACCGTGCTTGCTATTGGTAAGGAGGGAGAAGGAAGAAAAGAGGGTATTTTGTTCATGTACTTTTTTTTAATCTATTTCTTTGTATTTTTTTATCTACTGGTTATATTTATTTATCTAATGCTTTGAGTTTACTTATTCAGATGTTGTTATTGTAAATCAACCTAGGATATGAACAAATATTTTGCTTGCATATATTTGTGCAACCTAATTTGACTTGATTAAACCCTAACATTGATGAAACCCTAACATAAATTGTGATGAAACCCTAACATCAATTGTGATGAAACCCTAACATGTACATATCTATCATTGTGTTTGTTGGCCTAGAAACCCGTCCAAGATTTATTCATTAGGAGTAAATCTTGGATAGTCCGCAGTTTGGGACTATTCTTGAACACCTAATCTCACTTAGGATGTAAGTGTATAATGTGTATTGGGTTTTCAAGAAAATTTCAGCAGCATTTCCCCATTTGTTCTCTAAGTACATATGTACTTAGATAACAACAGGTAAATGCTGCCAAAATTTTCTTGAAAACCCAATAGACATTATACACTTACTAGTGAGATTAGGTGTTCAAGAATGGGATAGGTGATACACATTTATTATATATAAGAATGACAACACATGTATTTGTTGGCCTAAAGTTTTAACCATGCAAAAACTCTAATCTATTAACCCTAGACCCTAATCTTGTTGTAATATACTTGTTTTCTCTTTGATCATAGAATGGATAGATCATGGATGTCCATTCGCAATCGCTGCACCCTAGAGTTTATATCTGGTCTTGAACAATTTATTAGATTTGCCGAGGAACATAGGAAACAACCTGGAGATAGGTTCTACTGTCCATGTAGGCATTGTGTATTATTTCAAAAGGACTATGTGGATTCGAAAGATTGTACAAAATGTGGTGCATCACGATATAAATTGACGACTTCGGGGGAGTCCAAAACTGGTTCTCCTGCCAAGGTGATGTGGTATCTACCTATAATATCACATTTCAATGCTTGTTTGCCAATCTGATAGATGCGAAGAATTTGAGGTGGCATGCAAATGTTAAGAAAAATAATGATGGGATCCTATGACATGCGTGTGATTCCTCACAGTGGAACAAGATTGATCTATTGTACCCTAAATTTGGTGAAGAAGTCAGGAATCTAAGACTTGGTACTTGTACATATGTGATGAATCTGTACGGGACATTGAGAAGCCAACATAGCACTTGGCCAACCATGCTTGTTATATACAATCTTCCTCCCTGGCTGTGTATGAAAAATAAGTATGTAATGCTGTCGTTGTTGATATCGGGCCCTAAACAACCTGGAAATGATATCAATGTTTATCTTGAACCTCTGATTGATGACTTAAAGAAACTCTGGGGTGAAGGTGTGATGACCTATGATTCTTCACGAAGAGAGACATTTCGTTTGCATGCTATGTTGTTTTGTACTATTAATGACTTTCCAACATATGGGAATTTGTATGGATATAGTGTCAAAGGAGCTAAAGCGTGTCCTATATGTAAAGAGAACACTGATTCAACAGGACTAAAACATGGCGGTAAGACTGTATATCTTTGTCATTGAAGGTTTCTTACAAAATTCCATCCGTATCTTAGGAAGCGCAAAGCATTCAATGGATTGAATGAGGAACGGAGTGCACCTAAACCTATACCAGGGATGTTGTTTATGAAAGAGTAAAAGACTTTGTCAATGAATTTGGTAAGAGATCACAATGTACTATGGCCACACGAAGTGACAAATCTTTATTCAAGAATAATTCAATATTTTGGGATCTTCCTTATTGGAGCTGTTTGACAGTCAGGCATTGTATCGATGTCATGCACGTTGAGAAAAATGTCTGTGATAGTGTCATTGGTACTTTGTTGAATATACCAGGTAAGACTAAAGATGGGATAAAATCTAGACTGGACCTACGTGAAATGGGAATAAGGTCAGAATTAACAAAATTACATGAAATGGGAAATCGGAGAACATACTTACTCCCGCTTATTACACGTTGTCTAGAAAGGAGAAGAAAGCTTTTTGTGAATGCTTGGTAAATGTTAAGGTTCCACAGGGTTACTCATCCAACATCTGTAGATTGGTATCAATGAAAGATCTGAAGTTGATAGGTCTTAAATCTCATGATTGTCACACTCTAATGCAACAAATATTGCCCGTGGCAATTCGATCTATATTTCCGAAGCATGTAAGGTTTGCAATCACCAGACTTTGTTTCTTTTTTAATAGTTTGTGCAACAAAGTTATTGACCCTGATACTCTCGATAATTTGCAAAGAGAAGTGGTTGTTACCCTATGTCAGCTTGAGATGTATTTCCCTCCTTCTTTCTTTGATATCATGGTACATCTTGTTGTCCACTTGACTAGGGAAGTGAAAATGTTGGGACCAATTTTCTTACATTGGATGTATCCCTTTGAACGGTACATGAGCATTTTTAAAAGTGATGTTTGAAACCGTTATCGGCCTGAAGGGAGTATTATTGAGGGTTATGTGGTGAGAGAGGTTATGGATTTTTGCAATGACTTTCTCAGTGGTAATGACACTCCTGGTAATGACAAGAATATTGAGGAGCAATTTGGAAAAGGAATTTTGGGATCACGGGTGAAAGTAATCAGCCGTGAGCAGTTGGAACAAGGTCACTTGTATATTTTACACAACATCGACGAAGTGAGTGTTTATATCGAGGAACATACCAATTTCATCAAGAGATAATATCCTCGAGACAATACAATGTGGCTTCCTAGAAAGCATAACAAGACATTTATTAAGTGGTTTGAAGATAAAGTCTTACATCAACTATCTCAAACACCAGATGATATTACTGAAACTATCAAATGCCTCACCTTTATACCAAAATTGAATGTTATGTCTTATGAAGGGTATGACATTAATGGATTCACATATTACACAAAGTGCCAAGATGATAAGAGTGTCATCCAAAATAGTGGGGTCACTCTTCAAGCGTCGACTATGATTTTTGCAAGTGTAAAGGATAAGAGTCCACGTGAAGCTAAAATGTCATATTACGGTGTCATTGAAGACATATGGGAGTTTGAATACATAGATTTCAGAATTCCGCTCTTCAAATGTAATTGGGTTGATAACGCCAAAGGAGTTATAATGGATGAATTGGGTTTCACTTTAGTGAACTTTGAAAAGATTGGCGGGAAGGGTGAACCATTCATAATGGCATCACATGCGAAACAAGTATTTTATATCGATGATCCTACAAATGATAAATGGTCGGTTGTTCTTCATGGTAAAAGACAGTTCATTGAAGATCCTATAGATGAAGAAGAGTACTATGATAAGTATGATGACTCCAATCCATTCTCAATTGGGTTGCCAACACCAGCAAATATTGAAGCTAATGATGACTTGTATGTGCGTGAAGATCACAATGAAGGATTGTTAATTGATAAAAAAATCACAATGTTAGAGGCATGTTTATATTTTTTATATGTTTTATTTTTCTGAATGTGAACTTTACAATGTGAAGTACTTTACAATGTGAATGTGAACTTTACAATGTGAATTTTACAATGTGAATTACTTTACAATGTGAACTTTACAATGTGAATTACTTTACAATGTGAATGTAACACAATGTAAGTTTTAAAAATATATCATCTACTTATATCTATTTGTCCATTTATAGTTATATCCTGCAAGTGTGTTTATTTTGTCATATTTTAGGTTGATGATGCACATGTACCCTCTGAAGCACTTGAGGCACTTGATGAGCAACACCAAAAAGTTGACAAGGCAAGTTCATCCCTGAGGAAACAAGGGATGAATTGACAGTTTCTCTGGGTAACCCAGAGCATCCTGGACGTGTTAGGGCTGCAGGCGCTGGTGTGGGCATCAAAGAGTTCTTTGGGCCATCCAGCACAAACATGTCCCAAAAGTGGGAATTTCACAAGAAGAGGTAACCTATTCTTTCTTTATAATGTTACTGTAAAAGAGAATTCAATAATCAGAAGCTAACGTTTCTTTTATCCATGTATAGATAGATAAGATAGTTGATAGGAGAGTCGATGAAGTAGTTGATAAGAGAATCAAGGAAGCAGTTGATAAAACACTCCATGAAGCAATGAGCAAGTGGTAGGCATCTCTGACTGCCACTCAGTAGACAATACCTATGGCATCCCGCTCTACTCCTACTGTAGAGGTTGGGAGTAATCATGTAGACCCATCACCTAGCACATCCGCTGTAAGTATTTTTATGACATAGTAACTAGTATTTTCAACAAGATATGTTTTCAAGATGATATGTATATATGTATATAACATTCTTTACACAAAAAATTGTAGGGGTTGAATCCATGCCGTCTAAAAAGTAAAGAATTTGTCATTGCAGAGGCGTCGACTTACTCATCCCTACCAGGGGAAATGTTTCATGGGTCTCCATTACCAGCTGGTTGGGTTCGTGTGAGCCCGCTACGTATATTCCCCAATTGGATGGATCTTCCATTACCATATGCCCACCCAGATTGTGATACACTTGGTGAGGCAGAAGGCGGAGTGATATTGTGGCCAAATGTGGATGTCCTCTATACTGAAACTGTATGGTAAATTTACATTACGTTAAATTGTTAGTGTGTGCATATGATGTCAATTGATATGAAATTATATATATACAGGTTAAAAAGAAGACACCCAGGGCATCTAGGCCTCCACCTCCACCTCCTACATTACCAAGTTGGGTTCCACAGGACCTACCTGTCCCATTAGGTCCTAATTGTAGGGGTACGGCAATATGGTTAGGCGAACATGATATAAATTGCCCTATAACTATTTCTATAGATGCAGATGATGTAGATTAATCATACGAAAGCAAACTATTTATATAAGATATTTTGGAGTTGTTTCGATATGATTGGTTGAATACATCTGTGATAGAGCTATGGATAAGGTGGGATCTTCTTTATGCATCCATATACCTTGTGTAGGATCTGGTGATCTGGTTTCTTATTTATTAATACATACATAATACATGTTTTATAGCTACTTAGACAAGATATGTGTAGATTTTTCATTCAAACATGTAGGATTTTTGATTCCATCTTTGAGTAGTCTAGTAGCTAAAGACCCTTCGTCAGTTCAACAATAGTGTTGTGATGCTTTTACAAATTTTTCTCAAAATAACAAGATGGTGATAATAGCTCCATTCAATGTGGAGTAAGTTTACTTTGCTTATAATTTAGACTTAAGAAAATTACATTTTTATTGTGGATTTTGAGTTATTAATTTTAACTTTTTTACCTCTAGTGGTATGCATTGGGAGTTACTAGTTATTATCCCCGAGACATTCACTGTCTATTATCTAGATCCTAAGTGGACTAAATTAAATTCAAAATATGGACACACAATGAAAATGACATTATTCCGGTGAGAAATATTTCATTTTCATACCTGTTAACATATGTTATTACATTACTATTTAATTATGCAATGTACTGTGTTACATTAACATGTAGGGGTTTAGATGAGTTCAAAAAGGCTGGAGGAAAGGTCCCCAGGAAAAAGAACCAGCCAATAATTTGGAAGAACGTGGAAGTAAGTTCCCGACTGCAATGTATATATTATTTATGTGAACAATGCTTAATTAGTTATATTTTTTAATATTTTGTATGTTTCAATTTATAGTGTGCTACACAAGACAATGGATGGACATGTGCATACTATGTGATGCAATTTATGCACATGATTATCAAATATGCCGCAGTGGACATCGATACCATTCCTGAGGTATTATATATAGTCTCATTATATAATATGAAATATATCAATCTTATTTATATATTATTAATTATATATATACATCATTCTCTTTGCATGTGTTTAAAACTGAACACACTACAGGAAAGACCTTACTAGATGTACATGCTCCCTATACGATAGAAGAATTAAATGATGTAAGAGAAGAATGGGCAAAAGACATACAAGTAGTGGGGTTTTTAAAATATAATTGGGACGTTGATAGTGAATAATGACTAAAGAATGATATTTTGTAAATGAATTTCTAAATTGTAATATGTGTGATTTTTTCTACATGTATGAATGTTTCTACATGTGTGAATGTGAAAATGAATGAAACTACTGGTTGCTATATGAATGTTTCTACATGTGTGAATGTGAAAATGAATAGAACTGTAGATTGCTACATGAATGTTTCTACATGTGTGAAAATCGAATGGAACTGCAGGTTGCTAAATGTGTGAAAATTAATGTTGTTAATTTCACAGGTTTGTGGCCTGTTGTTGGCTGATATCAATGGATGTCATAAAACCTGCAGTTCATAACTGAACTGCAGGTTTCTCATCCTGCAACCAGCCACAGCAGGCCTATAGACTGATTAAAAAAATACATACAATAGGCATCGGTTATTTGAAAAAACTGACGACACATGCTTACAACGTCAGATAATAGCTAAAACCATGAACTGTAGGTTTCTCATCCTGCAACCAGCCACAACAGGCCTGCAGACTGATTAAAAAAATACATACAATAGGCGTCGATTATTTGAAAAAACTAACGACACATGCTTACAACGTCAGATAATAGCTAAAACCGACGCCTAATGAGACCAGACACCACGGCTGTGCTGGCCAGCACGGCCGTGGCAATAGGTGATATGGCATCAGTTATAAATAAAAAACCGACACTGATTGTGCCCTAAATGGTGCCCTTTCTATAGCGTGAAGGTTTATGGCTTCGGTTTCAAAACTAATAACCAACACCTATACCCCCTTGCTGGCGCATTTTCGGTGGCACGCGAAGGGTTGTGGCATCGGTTTGAAAACCGATGCCTAACAGTTTGCCTTTTAGCGGCACCCACATAGGTGTCACATTAAAACTGACGCTAAAGGCCTTGAATAACCGACACTAAAGGTCGGTTATGTACTAGTGTATAGTGATAAAAGAGTGCATTGCACCCAGATCAACTAAAATAGATATGAAACATGAAGAAGGCATATCAAAATGATATAACTCCATCTGACCTATCACGACCCAAGGGTTAACAACTCCTTCTGGCTCAGTCATTGCATAGAATTGAGCCGTCTCCTGTTGTCTCCCCTTCCTCTTCCAGCATGTCTCGATGAATCGGCTTGTGACGCCTATCCATATCTTATGCCAATGTGCTACTATCGTTGCCGCATCCCTTGCTGAATCTACCTTGTCTACTGAGTCACCTCTTCATCCTTTGCAAGACAATACCACTTAGTATGCCCCACCTGTCCACATTTGAAACATGTTTTGCTCTCATACCACAACCTAGACGGCCCTGTCACAGATAGTGACATCACACTTTGAGCTCCTCGAGGTGTCAAACTACGGCCTATGCCTCTACTTTGTGTCCATTATGACTACGTCACTGACCTTTGCTGAGATAGTGGTGCTAAGTACCTAGGCTTCTTAAAGCCTCCAGAAGATTGCCCTTAGTACTGTACAAACCTTTTCTTATCCTTTGACTCACGCTTCTCTATAAGTGATCTCTCCACCTTCCTAAATGATTCAAAAAAAGTAGCAAACCTCTCTCTGTTATCTAAGGATGACACTAGAGTTGTTAGTTCTAAAGTCAAACCCTTCTCAAAATGTCTATTTCTCTCCTTGTCCGTAGCTGCCATGTGTGGGAAAAACCTTAGAAGCTCCATAAACTTAGCTTCATAAGCACTAATCAAAAAAGACCGTTATCGAATGTTCTCAAACTATACAATCTTCTCATCCAAGTAGGTCTCCGGAAAGTACCGACTAACAAAATCCCATCAAAATTCTTCCCATGTGATCACAACACATGACCTTTTCTCTTCCTCAATGGCCCACTAGTGGCCAACACTTCCCTTTAACAGATGCACATCATGTTTCACCTTCTCTTTGTAAGGGATGTTGAGGAGTTTTAAAGAGTTTTCCAGCCTCATTCAATCACATATTTGCATCGGTTGGATCATAAGTACCAACATACTCCAACATTCCTACATGTTGAAGTCTTTCAAAAGTCTTCCAAGAACCATGTGTCTCAGCATCAGGGACATGTTCCCTAGATTGGGTTGTAGGTATCTTATCCAACATGTGTGTCACTATAGCCATAAACCATCCAAACATGGACTCAAAAGCATGATTGGCTATTTTGGCTGGGTCAACTTAAGACATTTTTGGCATTGCATTAGTCCTTTCTTGCCTCCTAGCACCACCTTTTAGTACAGCAACACTTTCAACAACATATTCCTCATGTTCTCCAGACATCTTTTCTCTTTATTCTACTTCTTCTGCATAAGCAGAAGTGACCATAAGATATACTACAGGATGCAAGAATAGACACTAATCCTAATCCTATGTCCTTGTAGACTCAGTGAACCTAATGCTCTGATGCCACAAATTGTGACGCCCTTCATCACACAAAATGAGATTACTAAAAATAAAGTGCAGAGTTATCATTAACAACAATATAAACACAAATAGGGTAACTTAAAACCAAATGCAATTTAATATCTCAAGAGGAAGTATTTACTAAACCAACCTCTACTCAAGCTGTCTCTGATTTATATTTCTACAAAAGGATGTTAGATCTCATGTTCGAAGGCTATCAAGACATTAATGTACAACACTTATAAACTATCTATACATATATGCCATTTATATACACACATGGCATAAAACCAAAATCCACGTGTCAAATTACAACCTAAAGACCCGAGAGTACAAGGACGACACCTAGGACATCTACTACAAAGATCTAGCAGCATATCCAACCTCTAGGAAATATTACTCCTCTTTCTTCTCAACATGTATACCACAACCTCTACCTCCTTATTCACAACCAATTAAAATGTTGTAGAACCAATGAGGTGAGATCACATCTCAGTGGGAGATATAACTCTCCACCAACATCTATTATAAGCAGAATAATAAAGTAAAGCAATAAATACTAATTAAGCAATATAAGTACTTGCACTTGAATAGTAGAACATCATATGCTTTTAGAAGGAATATGCAGAAAATGTATGACTGTTGTAAACTAAATAGTATAAGAAACAAGGAATGAGGGTCATCCAATGTGATTTGTATTTGACCCTATTCAATTATACTACACTGTTGTATTAACATTTTTTATTATTATTATGCCCTGGGGATTTGAGACGTACAACTCAAATTCAACTGACCATTGTTAAGTCAAAATCAGTACCATACAAGATCAATGGAAGAGCCGAACTCCATGATCATCACCAACACTACTTGTTCAGTTCAAGTCTGCAATGCAGTGACATAATAGTCAAACTGCTAAGGACATCAACTTATAATCATAGCTATAGCCCTGTAGAGACAACAACTTATAGTCAAGATGTGGTTCTGTAAAACAACTAGCCTACCTTGGTACACAGAACATCACTAGAGAACTAGATCATGCATGGCCATTCTATAACAAAGTGTCACATCTCTATTTCAACAATTTAACCGTACAAAAAAAAATTCAATTGCACACCACATATTCAATATGGGAGTTACTCATTTTACCATTCGTCTAGATACTGACGCTAAAGATGGATCTATGGTACATGGAAACTACATGATTATGATTTCACTTGATTAGATATTCCAAGTAGGTATATTTTAATGCATCAATCAAGTTACAATGTAATAACCCTAAATAGATTTTACAAAATTAAGAGTAAGGTACAACTTCAGAAGATATACAATGTACAAGGTGAGAACTTGTCTCATCACCACAAGACACTTGTATTACAATCATTACAAGGTCATCGATGTCACATCACTTCTGGGGCATCAACCCCTCAATTCCATCTCTAGAGATTTTCCTCTCAAACTGTGCTTAAGGAACTCAACAATTCATTAGATAAAATTCACATAAAACATGTGCAATTACCATCACAATATATCTCAACAATGATGTATGCTTATAATCACCGCCCTGTATCGCACAAGGTTCACCATATAATTTTGATATCTATGCATATACATCTCACCTACAAAGTTAGGGATACATAAATAAGAGAGAGGAAACTCTATTATAGAACAAAACTCTTCAAGTAAAGAAAATCACATACATCAAATGAACAATGGATTAGGGTTAGTGTTTCAATTGCATTCAATTAGGGTTTTATAACACCACTCAACATATAAAACCTAATTCCATCACTTCCCACTTTATTGGAGAGTTGTAGATCCAAGCACTATGTTTAACGATCAACCATTAATGTCACATCCTCTCATGTAGATCACTACACTATGTATTAATCATCTATACATGCATGAGTATAAGTGTATCGATCCATCACCATAAAGTGTAGCGACCTAGACACACATAATGTATCAAGACCACAACACTTGGTGTTTCGACCCTAGGTCATGATGATGTATCGACCACAACCATTCTAGGTGTATTAACCTTATATGACATGACTGTCTTGACCTCCAACCAAAGTGTTTCGACCTCCACACTTCAAGGTGATTCGATCTTAACCATTTTATGGTCTCTACCCACAAGGGAAAAGTGTTTGTACCTCAACCAAATGTGGTGTATCAACCGTAACAAGGTTCATAGTCTAACCCATCATCTTCACATGTTTTCTAAAAATAAACATAAAGGTATCAACAATAACACTTTCATATGGTCTCTACCCTCAAAACCCTAAAGTGTTTCGACCTCTTAGCATGCATGGTCAAACCACTCATCAACTTAAGTGTTGTGACCTCATGCAACATAATCTTGCAACCTACATGGCATCTAGCCCGCTACCAACAGGTCGTAACACCTGGGCATAAAATAGGGAATACTAACCGTCATTCAAGATCAAAAGGATCTATTCAAGGATTTTTTTCAAACCCTAAATCATGATTATACAAGATCACCATTAGAGTTATGATTAAGAGAAGGAAAATGAGGTTTCTAAACATACAAGCAAGTTCAAAGATCCTTGTTATATGAGTAAGAATGCACCAAACAGATTTCACATGGTCTTATGAATCAAAGAACAAAGATCATCATCTATTTCTCAAATCTTCAAACTGGGTACAAGGATTTGAGGTTTTACAAGAAGTATACATCATCTTTGAGATATAACATAGTTCAAACATAACTATCATCACTTTCCTCACTACAAGAATACATTTTTAAGATCTAAAACAACAACATACGAACTACATATTGTGACATATCGTCACGCTAAATGAGATTATTCAAAACACAAAACACAAAACACGATCAACTACTAATTAATCACATAGTAAAAAAAGTGGGATAATTAAAACCAATTCCAACAATGTAAATAAACTCTAGAACATTTACAAAAGGTACGTCATTCCATTCTCATATACTATAATAAGTATTTACATATGGGTCCAAAGATCTCAGTCACATCCTGCATATAAAAGATATTTCACATGTACATGCCATATATTTACAAACATTGGCATACTACCAAAATATCATGTCGATACGAGTATATCATTTAGAAAACACATCCCATATCCAAACCTAAGAGTACAAGGATGGCAGTAGGACTCTACTACTAACATATACAACTAACCGACCTTCTAAATATATTGATCACCATGTTGGTTCTCTTCCACAGCGTGACCTCGACCTCGTTACCCGTGACCACCTAAAAAAATGTCATGACCATGGGTGAGACCCAGTCCCAACAAGAGATATAACTGTCTCTAACATATATTGATTGTAACATATTAATTAACAATAAATATATTGAGCAGTTAGGGTATTGAATAAGCAATATGAACAGATTGAACAGTTTAAGCATACTATGTAGTTAAACAAATAAGTTGTAGCATCAAGTAGAATTACACAATTTTCATAAGTCTGCATCATGTAAGAACTATGTAGTGTAAAGACAAGACAAGGGTTAATCAACCAATGTGATATATATATTAAATCCTAGCAATTATACTACACAGATGGCATTATATCTTTTATTATTATTCCCTGAGGAGTTTGAGTCGTACCACTCAAAGTCCAATAGACCACTGCAAAGTGCTATTCAGTTCCGTATAAGATCTAGGAGTGTCAGTATCCTAAGATCTCACCCCCTCGATCAGTATGAGTAAATTGTAGTGACATACCAGTCAAACTGCCAACAGTGACATATAGTCAACTAATAACAACTAGTCCATACTTGGTACAAGTACGACACTTGAAACTCGAGTATACAAAACCCTCTAATCCAAGGTACAACAACAGCTGTCCTCAATCACATCAACTGTCAGAGGCATGACCATAGCCATCCTCCATAACCTGCATTTGTGGATGACAAGGATATATCCTAAAATTGCCACCCCCACATACTCAACAGTATGCGCTCCTAGTTTCCCTTGGGAATACTCGTTTCACCATCCAACAAGTTCTGACACTGAAGATGGCTCTATGGCACATGTCTCTACATGATTAAGGTTACACTTGATGAATTACTGCTAATTGAATGCATTAAGGCTTTATCATACAAGTGGACATTCAAACCCTAATTATTTTCTAACAAGTGTATATGTATAACAAGTTCAAAAGATATAAAACATTTGAGATATAAATCTTAATCACATTATCACATGCTATCATTCATTGCAAATTAATGGACCACACTTATCATCATACTATCACAAGATACCAAAATCTTATCACAAGTTCCAGGGTTTTAACCCTTATTGGAACATGAAGAGCATTTCACCTCAATCATGGCTTCTAACATGCCCAAAGGTCGTTAAGACCATCACATTATTCATAGTAAGGTTATCATCATCATTCCATTCCTTAAACAAGGCTCAAAAGATCTTTAGCACATATGTGCCCATAGATATTAACATGGTAAGGCACTATGATATTCAAATAGCACTACATTGTGGTTTCAATACTAGAAGAGTGTAATTCCTTATCACATTAATCATCCAAGAGTCTAATTATAACCAATCAACATCATATAATTACATTAAGGTTAGGTATAACAAGCTAGATCACATCAGAGTTACACGTCCACTTATTATAGTGATTGATCAAATATAACTATATGATGGCAAAGGTGAGACTACAAATTAATGGTATAGAACTATCAAATTATAATCACTAGGACCCACATATAATACCATGTGATTTATTCTAATCCATTGGATGTTGAAGCATCTGATATTATTCATTGGATCAGTTTCATTGTCACAAAGTCAATGTTATTGTTATGTATTGATTCAAAATGCTTAGAACTTTACTTATTTCTCATACAGTAGGGTTCTTAATTTGAACTAAGAAGTATCTGTTGATTTGTTCATAGACATGATCTAAAAGATGTTTCAAAGTTATAATTGGTTTAAGTGATTACATTGTCGGTTGGATTAGATTACCATTGTAAGTTAGATATGACTTATTATGGAACTATCTGCTAGACTTTTCAATATCTGCATATTTCTATTAAGTTTATTATACTTAATCTATTGTTGATGCATGTATTTAGCTTGAGTGGGAGGCATCCACTCACTGGGGCTCTATATGAGTCTCATGAGGTTGTTTCAAATGTTTTTAGGTATAATGCTATCCAACAGAGAGGTCATGACAAAGTAGATATAAATAACATAATCTAGACAGATTAGAATGTCCCTGTACTTTCTCTCTTTCTTGGGATGGGTTGTAGATTAAGTTTGTTCATCAATGTACATGTATCTGATGTGAATTGAACAACATATGAGAACAAGGTTGATTCTGGTTTTAATGGAGTTGAATAAGATTTGTGATATATGAATGTGATGTCCTTGATGTGACATTGATTTATGAATTTGTGAAGAAAAAAGGAAAAAAATTATCTGAGTTTTTTCGTATATTTTTTATTTACCTTTGTTGAGAATTCATTATTTTATTTCATAATCTAGGTTTAGGTTTTGGGATTATCTCTAATGGTTGGTATTTATGCTGATCAAAAGAGTGGGTCTCGAAAAATGTGGTATCAGAGTCTAGGTTAGATGAGTCAGTAGGGACAATAAGATTTAGGATTCAATGATAATGTGGACGTTGAATATAACTTGAATGATGTGCCACCTGATTGAACTCAGTATCTAGATACTCTAGTCAAGTATTTGGGTATTGAGATAAGATAGTATGGAACTGCTGACTGTACTTCTTTTGGATGCCCTGACCAAGTATCCAGATGAACACAGTTTGGTAGTATAATAAGATGTATAAAAAAAAAGAATGGTGATAAAATGGTGAAAGAGAAAATGATTTTATAATTCAATATGGAACCTATGGAAAACATGAAATTTCATATAAGAAATATGAAAGCTTAATGGATTATGAAGACAATCTCTAATGAGTTTGAATTTGAGTATGAAATCTAAAATTGTGAGAAAAACCTATGAACTAAGATGCACACTAGATGATCTTCTTCATAAAAGAAATTGATTAATGTGGATGATAATACGTGAATGAGTCATAATCTTATCCATGAGATACACAATCAAAATTTTAAAAGGATGAGAAAGGTGATGTGAATCAAATATTGATGAATGATGTATTACTAGTATCTTTGAAGTAAGTGTTTGTAATACTCAAGGAGAGATATGATGATGACAAGGGATGAAATATCCATTAAATGCAAAACAAATGTCATATGAAAGAAAGATAAAATGAAAGTCTTTATAATTTGATGTCTAGAGAGGTGACAGATTAGATGATATGATATTTTTTTGTATCTTTTTTTAGATTTTGGGACGAAATCCTAAAAGGAGAGGAGAATTTGTAATGACCCATTTTCAAATTAGTCATCTAATTAGGGTTTACTTGGATGATTGTATGCTTAATTAAGTTGATCATTGTTTAAACCTTGATTAATGATGGTATTTAAGTTTTGATGTTTTAAATATAATGATAAGGTTTAATCATACTTTGATTAAAATAAATAGGGTTAAAATTTGGAAACCCTAATCGACCCAAATTAGGATTTTGATGACATATGAATACATAATTTGATAAGTATAGTGTCTCACTAAATGATTTTTAGTATTTTATTTGTAACTATAATTTAATTAAAAGTTGGATATGAATTGTATATATCAAGTGTGAACACTATTGAAAAATATTAGAATTTTTGAAGAATGTTCTGACCTGTTTGTCGGTCAAGTTTCAAACTCGACCGACCATATTTTCATATTGATATAGAAATGTGGTAATTGAATTCTATATTTTTATTGGTATATCCAATTGATCTAAAATTTCAATAGTAGTTTAAAAACTCCATTATAGACTTCAAATTAAATTGGAATAATTTTTGGATGATATTTGTTCTCTATAGAGAGGGGTGTTGGTCGAATTCTGTGAAGGATAAACTCGATCGACCATGCTGCTGACTGCAATATATCAGTGTAGTATTTGATTTTTATTTATTTATTGATAACTCCAAATGTTCTAAATTTTTTAAATTTTCTTAAAAACTCAATTTCATACATTGGGTTAAAGTTTAATAATTTTTGGATGAGGTTTTAGTTCTGAAAAGTGTGGTGTCGGTCGAGTTTATAACTCAGCTGACCAACTAGTCTGAGCAAAATAAGAATATAATGAAGGGCTTGTTTGCAATTGTTCTAAGCACCTCAATTCATCTATATGACTAACCTAACACACAAGGAGCTCTCATAACTCGTCATTCCTATCAAAGCAATGAAATTCTTTAGAGAGAGGAGAGCTAGGGTTTTGAGAAGAGAATATGGTGGAGATGTTGACCTATGGTTTCTCTATCCAAGATATGATGACATCAAGTAAGTTTAGCTTCTTTGCATAGCATTTCATGGTGAATCTTCAATCACATGTAAAGATTCTGTTCCTCCCCTGATTTGATCCAAAATCACATCAAATCTCCCCCTTTTCTCACTCTTTCTCTTCTAATCCCTATTTCTAGGGTTTCCAAGTTGAGAGGAGAAAGAATTGGATTCATTTGCTAGAGTTTGATTGGGTTTCCAAAACTTTAGAGGTTGACCTATGTTTTTACGGTGCTTGGCACCCAAGGTGAGTGTTTTTGTACCTCGTAATATTTTTATTCATGTTGAAAGCCTAATTCTATACAGTTAAAACAATCAGAAACCTTGTTTGTATATGTATGCAATTTGATTTGATTTGGGAAAGATATTGGGGGATCCAATTCTACTAATTATGATTATTTCTCATTGAGTGGAACTTAATTAGTCTGTGATATATTGATTGATGATCCATGGGTATTCTTATGGGTAGATGACTATGTTATTTCATGTGAATTTTTCCTAAAAATCAGCCCAATGGCCGATATCCTTGGAATTGAATTGACATGCATAAAATCATATTTAAATTGTACTAGATGGTATTATACAAGTGTATAGTGGAATGTTAATGGAATTGAATGACCACATATCCTGATTAGGATTTGTGTTGAGGAAGTGAATCAAATGAGTCAATTAATCAAATTATAGTTATGATTGATGAATGCAATGTGTGATAATGGAAACTAGGGTTTCAATGTCTGTGAATAACCCTAATGAACCCTTAAATCATGATTGGATTACTGAATGATATGATTCCTATGATATGTTGAACTAAGGAATGAATTCTTGAAAACCCAAAAAGTTTATTATTAAGATGATTACAAGTGATAAAGCTAGAACTTATATATGATGTTGTAATGTGATCAAATGCTGAAGTTGAAAGTATTAATACTTCAATTGAATATGATGAGTCTTGCTAATATCATCTAAGTCCAATGAATTTGTTTTAGTATAATAAAGAATGATCATTGTTGATTATGGGAATGACATTAGAAGTCAATGACAAGGTACACTTATCTAAATATAAGAGACAATATGAATAAGATGTACTTAATGGTGATTGTAAGATAAAGATGAACCTAGTGAAGATAGTATGATGAAGTATTTTATCTTTTATTTTAATTACACATGGCTTAACCCAAACTAAATGAAATATACTAAGAACTGTACTTTGATAAATGTTATGTAGAAGAGAAGCATTGTATGTAAAGTGAATCAAGAAAGATTGGTTCAGATAATGTAATGAACATGAAATGAAAGAAGTTGAGACTACTGAGTATAAAATGATGGGAAAAGATAGGAATTAGTAGATGATTCTAAGAATGTAACTCTTACCCTAAAATGATGAGTTTGATGATGCTAGTGAATGACAATCTCAAATGGAGGATTAACAGATGTACATATCTGTAGTTGAATTCAACTAAAAGATGAAACTCAAGTATTTGAATTGATTTACAAGAATGTGTTGTTGTATTGTGATTGTTTAATAGAATACTTGTACTATGAAAATGAACTATTTTTATGGAATTCAAATGATAATCAACATGTGTTGATTAGTAGACCCATATGAAGAATGTGAAATAAAAGAAGAAGATAACTAAGTCTGTTATGTATGTATATGCATTAAATTTATGGTCATCTATTCAGATTGGATGGAACAAGCATATGTTGTATGATAAATCTATTCTGAGTATGAGGAATGAACCCTGATATCTATATGCTTTTACTATTGCTAGTTCTAATGCCTCTACTAATATTTGTTAAGAATTGTGATATACAATGAACTGATAAGATTTATGTTGAAATTGAATTTAATATGCACTCCTTACATTGAGAAACCCTAATAAGGGCAAATGTTGTATAATGACATTATGTCTAAGGCTAAAAGCCCACTAATGATGATAAAACCCTGATGGGGTAAATGATGGACGATAAGATTATGTCTCGGGATGAAGGCCCACTATTGATGATTGCTATGAGTTGATGTAGAAGATAGAAATAATCATTCAAATCATGTTCTACATGGCTTATCATCTTTTATTCATTTTCCCTGAAACTACTTGGCTTGTACCTCACCAAGTAGAAGTCACCATGCCTGATTCTCATGTCAACGACTCACCGTCACTATCTTAGGGTTTAGCTGGCCTCCCTAAGATATCAACAACAAACATTGTCCACCTCAAGGTTGCCTAAAGAGGCTGACATCCTCATCTTGGGTACATGAGATAGGAACCAGCGAAACAATATATCACATATTTTTCATTTCACATTTCACATATTTCATTTCATCAGAGTCTATTCCATCTGAAAATAGATTTTCACAGCAAGGATTTAGGTCCAGAGCCACTCCATATGACTCACTCCTAAATCTTGGTGGTCTAACCTTTAAGGTCTCGATCCACACTCCGAAAATCCTTCTCATAATTCATCAATTACTACAAGGAGATCCATTTTTTTTCCCCAGTGTGGTCCTCGAGGGAAACTCACGATGTTCAAGGCACCTAATTAGATGTTCCATCATTTCACTTGTTATTAATCTCTTTTACTCATCTTACAAGAATTCAAAACATCATATATCATATATGTGTATTCTCGCGTAACTATAATAACATGAAAAATATTAAGTTTATTAATAAGGGCAATGATCAAAGCAAGAAGCACAATAAGTCTATAGATTGCAACAAATATGATTATTTTTATCTTCTACATCAACTCATTGCAATCATCAACAATGGGCCTTCAACCTGAGACATAATCTTATTGTCCATCATTTACCCCATAAGGGTTTTATCATCATTAGTGGGCTTTCAGCCCTAGACATAATCTCATTATGAAACATTTACCCTTATCAGGGTTTCTCAATGTAAGGAGTGCATATTAAATTCAATTTCAACATAAATCTTATCAGTTCATTGTATATCACAGTTCTTAACAAATATTAGAAGAGGCATTACAACTAGCAATAGTAAAAGCATATAGATATCAGGTATCATTCCTCATACTCATAATATATTTATCATACAACATATGCTTGTTCCATCCAATCTGAATAGATGCCAATAAATTTCATGCATATACATGCATAACAAACTTAGTTCTCTTCTTCTTTTATTTCACCTTCTTCATATGGGGTTACTAATCAACACATGTTGATTATCATTTGAATTCCATCAAAATAGTTCATTCTCATAGTATAAGTATTCTATCAAACAATCACAATACAAGAACACACTCTTATAAATCAATTCAAATACTTGAGTTTCATCTTTTAGTTGAATTCAACTACGTTTATGTACATCTCTTAATCCCCCATTTGAGATTGTCATTCACTAGCATCATCAAACTCATCATTTTAGGGTAAGAGTTACATTCTTAGAATCATCTACTAATTCCAATCTTTTTCCATCATTTTATACTCAATAGTCTCAACTTCTTTCATTTCATGTTCATTACATTGTCTGGACCAATCTTTCTTGATTCACTTTACATACAATGCATCTCTTCTACATAACATTTATCAAAGTACAATTCTTAGTATATTTCATTTATTTTGGGTTAAGCCACATGTAATTAAAATAAAAGATAAAATACTTCATCATACTATCTTCATTAGTTTTGTCTTTATCTTACAATCACCATTAAGTACATATTGTTCATATTGTCTCTTATATTTAGATAAGTGTACCTTGTCATTGACTACTAATGTCATTCCCATAATCAACAATGACTGTTCTTTATTATACTAAAACAAATGCATTGGACTTATATGATATTAGCAAGACTCATCATATTCAATTGAAGTATTAATACTTTCAACTTTAGCATTTGATCACACTTACAACATCATATACAAGTTCTAGCTTTATCACTCGTAATTGTCTTAATAATAAACTTTTGGGGTTTTCAAGAAGTCATTCCTTAGTTCAACATATCATAGGAATCATATCATTCAGTAATCCAATCATGATTCAAGGGTTCATTAGGGTTAATCACAAACATGGAAACCCTAGTTTCCATTATCACACATTTCATTCATCAATCATAACTATACTTTGATTAATTGACTCATTTGATTAACTTCCTCAAAACAAATCCTAATTAGGATATGTGGTCATTCAATTCCATTAACATTTCACAATACACTTGTATAATACAATCTAGTACAATTTAAATATGATTTTATGCATGTCAATTCAATTCTAAGCATATCGGCCATTGGGCTGATTTTTAGGCAAAATTCACATGAAATAACATAGTCATCTACCCATAAGAATACCCATGGATCCTCAATCAATATATCAAGAACTAATCAAGTTCCAATCAATGATAAATAATCAAAATCCATAGAATTGGATCCCCCAATATCTTTCCCAAATCCAATCCAATCACATACATATACAAACAAGGTTTTTGATTGTTTTAACCGGATAGAATTAGGCTTTCAACATGAACACAAATCTTAGGAGGGAGAAAAACACTCACCTCAGGTGCCAAGCACCTTAAAAACGTAGGTCAACCTCTGAAGTTTTGGAAACCCAATCAAACTCTAGCAAATGAATCCAATTCTTTCTCCTCTCAACTAAAAAACCCTAGAAATAGGGATTAGAAGAAAAAGTGTAAGAAAAGGGGGATATTTGATGTGATTTTAAATCAAATCAGGGGAGGGACGGAGTCTTGACGTGTGAGAGAAGATTCACTATGAAATGCTATGTAGAGAAGCTAAACTTACTTGATTTCATCATATTTTGGATAGAGAAACCCTAGGTCAACATCTCCACCACTTTGTCTTCTCAAAACCCTAGTTCTCCTCTCTCTCAAGAATTTAATTTATTTGACAGGAATGACAAGTTATGAGAGAGGTTCGCTCCCGCTAATGGCGTTGCACGCTACTCAATTTGGAGTTTTGAATAGATGCAACCCCGCAGACAGAAGCACACGGTTGGATTCACTTCTGAAATTTATAAAACCTAAATTGGCTACCTACGTCTACCAAAACACTACACCCACAAGCGCACTGGGTCATGTCGTAGTATAGGTAAGCGGCAAGTATAGGGTCGATCCACATGGAAAAGAGGGGGCACTAGAGCTTGGTTTAGTTTGTCTAGGTTCCTACTGTGGAGACTAGGGTTAAGGGTTTAAAGGTTGTTTTGGTTGTTAAACTACTATGAACAAGTGAGGAATTAAAGGCAAGAATGAAATCTACGTTAACCTTAGACTAGATTAAGGCTAAACATGCAAGAAAGGATTAAGCTGGGTATGAAAAGGCAAATTACATTGAGGCAAGCAAGAGAGAAGAAAAAGAGCAATTAAAGAGCTAAACTAACATGAACAAGGCAAGAACAAATCAAGAAGATAACTAAGCAAGAAAAGAACTAATTAAGCTAAGCAAGCACAAAACTAGGGTTTTAAGAAATAAAGAGAGGTGTGGGCTGTTTAGGGGTATGAACTTATCACTTAAGTTGGGGGGGGGTGACATATGAACATTATGATTCCATTTAGATTATCCAAACCAAACAACAAGTTAGAGTCTAATGAATTAACCTAAGCTACTAACTGGCCATGGATATGCTAGGTTGTGTATCGGGGAACTAGTCCCTAACACCACCTACTACCCTTACGAGGCTCAATTAGGTTAGGGATTAGGTTCAACTCAAGTAGAGTCTAATCAAGTCTAGGTTTCTAGATTAGGCATTCCTAGGGAAATTAGGGGCTGAGGATAGTAATGGGGAGATGAAATTAGGGTTTTGGACCCCAATTCCCCCACATTCTAGCCTTGAGAAGGCTCCATGCTAATTGCACTAGAATTATCCAATCTAGTTACTTAGATCTCTCACTTAGGTTTAGGGAGATTGATTAGGATGTAGGAAGATGGGAGGCAACCTAGGGATCCAAGAATTGGACCTAGGGGCAAATCCTAAAATTCACACATAAGTAATTTGCCTAAATTCCTAGGTGATTTCACACACGAACCAACACACAATTCATGGAGAATGAGATAGAAATAGAATATAATCATAAAAAAATGGAATTACAAAGTTTACATGTCATTTCCCCCCAACATGGTATCAAAGTAACATAATTTCCCCCAAACAGCCTACCCAAGGGGCCTAGCTACTCATAGACATGGAAAATACAAAAAGAAAGGAGAAAGAGGTAGGAGAAGCCATGGAGCTAGGTGTATATGAAGGAATCCTCCTCTCTAGATGCTACAAGACGTCCTCCTCTCTCCTCCAAGGTGCAAGGGTATGGAATGAAGGGGATTATGGGTAGGAACTAGTATAAACTAGTGTTTTGGTGGTGGAAATGGTGAAATGGAGTGGAATGGCTAAGGGGCGAAAATGGGGAGATAGGAGGTGGTGGAAGGTACCTAAGGGTGGCCAACCGCCACCTAGGTATATATAGGTGTGGGAGAAGCACTAGGTCAAGTAGGGGAAAAATAGGTAAAGCAGTGAAAAAAGGGTAGGTTTTGTGAGTAGCACAGCCGTGGTGGGTAGGGGTGAGCACGGACGTGGTGGTGTACAATGGTCATGTCAATTAAAATGGTGGATGTACATGGATGGCCACGGCCGTGGTGGGGACCTTTTACCACGGGCATAACACTCACCACGACCATTTTGGCCATATTCATCAAATTCTGGAAGTTACAATGATTTTTTGTGATTGGGGCATGTCCACCACGGCCGTGTTGGTGTCCCTCCCATGTACTTGAGCATTGAACTTGATCATTCATGGAGGGTATTGCTTCAAAAAATTCTTTGACCACTTGGGATAGGTTGGGAGTGGTTTTGGCCTCATTTTGGGATCCTCCAAGCCTGAGGAAACCCTAGATTGGACCATCTTCTTTCCATGCCATCAAGTAGTGGACAAAGTACCTATAAAACATGCAAAAATCCTCCATAAGTGCATTTGATATAAATAAGCATATTGGGGGAAATAACATGTAATCTAACAAGTATAGATGTAATTGAAATGCAATATGACACAAGATGAAGCCCTAAAATAGGGATGAATCACCACCCCAATCTTGAAACATACTTGTCCTCAAGTATGCTCCAACTCAATCTCTCTACAATTTTTCCACAATCAAGAAATGACAAATGCAATGTAAAGGATGATTTTTCCACACAAGTTTGGGAAACTTTGATCCAACCTTCACTTTTTGATACAATTGCTTTGTTTTTACACTTTCTAAGAAAACACACACACACACACACTTGTGTTTAATAGTTTTTGTCTAGTTTTAAGATGTGCAGGTATTAACAAGGTGAAATGAAGGAAATTTGAGTACAATTGAGAGAAGGATTCAAAGAAAAATCACTTTGGGTCAAGTTTTTGAGTGTTTGATGTCCTCATTTTGAGAGTAGCAGCTACATGGACCACCAAGGCCGTCGCACATCAATACGACTGTGGTCATTTGCATGAAAAACACACCAAGTCCCTATATTCAAAAGCAAAATTGAGAAAAGCTTCCAAAGGACTGCACCACAGCCGTTCCAGGTAGCACCGCCGTGCAACCTGAAGCCACCATGGCCGTGTAGCGCAGCACGACCGTGCTACAGACCAATTTCAGCCATTGAAGGTAGATTAGTGCGGCAGCTACTACACATATCCTCCACTACAGGGAGGAACACCGCCAGAGCCTCGAGAGAGCCATGATCGTCTACCCTATCATCCTAAACTCTAGGATCATGTTGAGGACAACATGATTGAAAAGTTTGGGGTGGTAGGGCAGGTATGCCCTAGTTTCACTTTGCATTTCACCTACCACATCCACTTTTTTTTCTTGTTTTTGCTATATACCTTAGTCATATTTACTGCTTTGCATACTTGCATGACATGTAGTTTACTTTCTTGCAATTTTTGCATAATTTTCAAAAAAAAATTGCTCTTCTTGCCATGGACTACATATCATGCAAATTTGTGGTAATTCTTGCATGCGATAGCTATTATTTGCTTGTTTACTACTTTAAGTTCAATAATATAGGCTTAGATGTGATTGAAGGCAATTTGGCACCATTTTAGCCAATTTTGCCCAAATTTGAAATTTCTTGCCTAGAAAGTTTGTTTTGACCCAATCTCTACCGTTTTGAGTGAAAATGAAGAACTTTGGCAAATGCAAATGAAATGTCATGCTTTATTGCTAAGTGGTATCAATGTTTTGACTTTTTACATGTGCATCACCTCTCTTATGATTGTGATTGATTTGGTTGAATTGTGAGTTGAGCAAGCTTTGAATGCTTAGTGTTTGTGGCAGAAAGCTTGGTGCACTTCTGCTAGAGGTGCCACACGCTAGCCGATTTGACTCGACTAGATGCACCACACGAGGTTGGAGCACATGGGAGGGATCACTTTCGATATTTATATTGTCCCTAACCAAGTCGATCACAAAAACTAAATAGGCCACCCATAAGCGTATAGGGTACTGTTGTAGTATATGTGATTGGCAAGATAAGGGGCCCGTCCACAGGGATAGAGGAGGCACTAGAGTTAGGTTTAGTGTAGGCTATGTTTGTAGTGCATAGATTAGGGTTTGAGGGTTTTAAAATGGTTTGGTTGTTAATTATTCTAATTGAGCAAGCAAGAAATGCAAGATAGAAACTAAGTTATCAAAAATCTAAATTACCCTAAGCAAGTTGAATCTAAGCAACTAGGCCAAGCAATTAACCAAACAAGAGAAAGATGAACTACAATACTCTAGCAAGGCAAGAAGCAATTAAGAGCTAAACTAACCACTAGTAAGAACAATAATCTAAGTTAACACTAATGAGCAAGACTAAGAAATTTAACTATGTTAATCTAAAGCAACTAAACTAGACTAGCATGAACAAGCAAACAAAGCAATTTGGGTTTTAACAAGATGGTTCAGGTAGGTGGTCCGTTTGGGGATGTGGTTTGATATTATTTGGGGGAGCTCAACATAGAAAGCAACCATCACAATTCTATCTAGATTACCAAACCAAACAACAAGGCAAGTGCTAGGAGAATATACCCTATACTACTAGTTAGGTAACTAGGGTTAGGTGTAATTCTAGTAGGACTTGTCAAGTCTAGGTTTCTAGGGTAAGTGGTATTAGGTCAATTGAGGGCCAAGGGTAGAGATGGGAGTAGAGATGAGAATATTTGACCTCATGCCACTAGCCATTCTAGCCTTTAGAAAACCCTAGGAAATTGCACTAATCACACTTACCCTAGCTACTTAGATCTCACACTCACTTGTAGGAGGAGGGATGTGTATGTAGGAACAAAGGGAGCTAGCTAGGGATCCACTAATTGGACCTAGGAGCCAATCCTAAAATTTCCACATACACTCCAATTCCTCCTAGAAGCTAAGTGTCATCAAACATCTCAAAGCAAGCAATCCATTTTATAAGCACAAACCACATGCAATAAAATAGGAAATGATATAGAAGAAAGAGGCAATCATCATAGATAGAAATTATGTTCATTACAAGCCATTTTCCCCCAACATGGTATCAAAGTCACATTTTAACCCCAAACAACCCACCACAAGGGGCTTAGCTATACATAGTCAAAGAAAGAGTAAAAGAAAAGGGAAGAAGAGATAGAAACACCATGGATCTTGGTGTAGTATCCTTCTTCTTCACCTCCAAGCGGCTGTGGATGACCTCCCTCCTCTAAGGGTGCAGGGGAGCATGAAAATATGGGGGGTTATGGGTGAAAACCTAGAAAACTAGATTTCCAAGGTGGAATGAGGGTGGAAATGATGGATGATGAGCTAAAATGCAAAGGAATTGCACTAGGAGCTCAAGGAAGGAGAGTGGAAGCTTGGAGCAACTGTGGGAAAGGCTATCCTTCATTCCCTAGCCGCCACCTATGTATATATAGGTGGCGGGGAGGCACTAGGGTAAGTAGGGGTAGTTTAGGAAAAATAGTGTAAAAGTTTACTAGGGTTGGCGGGTCACCACAGTCGTGTTGATGTGCCACGACTGTGGTGAGGGTAGTATAGGACGGTCGTGGGGTAGGAATATGATTGTGGTATGGGGCTGGTGGTGATATGATAAGTATGGTGGTGGCCACGGCCGTGGCAGAGTGCCACGGTCGTGGTGGGTGAGTGGCACCACGGCCGTGTGGGGTAAAACAGCCATTTTGTTCTTCATTGGCCACGCTCGTGGCAGATGTCCACAGTTGTGGTGACTTGGGGAAAACCCTATTGAAATGTTGGTTCTTGGTCATAAATTTGCACGACCGTGGGAGGTGCCCACCACCATTTTCCATTCTTCTGACCACGACCATGCAGATGGTCATGATCGTGGTGTCTTCAATGGCCACGGTCGTGGAAAATGGCTACGACCATGGGATTCTGAGGAAAAACCCTGTTGAGCTTGGAACTTCTTTGCCAAAAAAGACACAACCATGCGGTTGTGCCCATGGCCGTGGTGAGGCTTGCACCACTTGATTATCCTTCAAACTTCATCATTCTTGGATGTCTTTCCTTGGTGACGACTCTTGGCCATTGGAGGTAGGTTGAGGGAGATTTTGGGGCCTCCTTTGGACCTCCCCATGAGTGGAGGAGCCCTAGAATTCCTTCTTTCTCTCTCTTCCATCCAAGACATGGTTCAAGTACCTGAAAATAGTGCAAAGAACATCATAAGTGCATTTGGCAATGATAAAAACATTAGGGGCAAAAGCTTATAATCTAACATGTTTAGATGTGATTTAAGTACAAAATGGCACAGGATGGAGCCCTAAAACAGGGCTACATCACCACCCCAAACTTAAAACATACTTGTCCTAAATATGCTCCAACTCAATCTCTCTTTTTAGATTCTTTTCAATCAACAACAAATGACAAATGCAATGAAACAAATAATTATTGAGTATATGGTCTTGAAAGTGACCAAGTACATGTGTTTCACATCTCTCCTCTCCTCTTTCACAAACTATTCATGAGCTGAGCACTGAGCATACAAACTTCCAAATATAAAGCATAGAAACACATGTTGTCCATATGTCCTTCATGTCATTCTGGATAAACCGTTTCATGTTGGTGTTAATCAAAGGTGACTAGGAGTGTTGTTTCACTTTCATGCATTTACTCTTATGCTTCAAATCACACTAGATGACCCACTGGAATGTAGAAAGGGTAAAGTGAGCTAGATTTGATGTTTTCTAACTCAATGGGTGTGAAAGAGGAAGAAAGGGTTGTGGTAAGATTTTGGAGTGCTTTTACTCAATCATCTTTTCTTTATTTGAATGCTCTTAAACAGGAGCATCCTTTTATTTTATTTTTATTTTAGTTTTTCTTTTCTTTTTCTCTACCCTTAGTGTGGATAGGGCATATGGTGGATGGAGTGAAGTGGGGAGGTTGAGGTGTGGCCACGACTGCTATGTGCACTTTGGCATCTTTTCATGAGGCAGAGAGGTATGAAGGTAGTGAAAGAAAAGTCGGATCAAAGAGGGGTCATTAGTGTAGTTTCCAACATAAGATTTCCTACATGAAAGCTAATCTAACACTTCACCAAATGATATCACACCACATGATAGACCAACATAACATTCACATTTCTACCAAGTGATTCCATAGGCTTTAAGCACTTGTATCTTGCTCAATTCATGATTCAACAAAAACATTCACAAACTTAAGAGAGGTGGTGCACATGTAAAAGGTCAACAAACAAGACCATATAGCAATAAGATTTAAGAAAGTAGCATGCATTTGTCAAAGGATTAAAAGATTTCATTTCAAACAGTAGAGATTAAGTTGAAACGTACTTTTAGGGCAAGAACATTCAAGTTTGGGTAAACTTGGTCAAAATGGTGCCAATTTGCATTAAATCACATCTAAACCTACTCTAGGGAAATTTAAGACATAAAGTAGTAAATCCTAGTTAAAATGCACAAGAAATTACCAAAAACTACATGAGAGTGCAATGCATGATATGGAAGAGAAATTTTTTTGAAAAATTACACAAAAATGCATGAAATTAAACTACATGTATGCATGAATGCAAGCAGACACACAAGGTCAATATAGACAAGTATGAAGGTTAGTCAAACTATTTGATCATCTAGCAAAAATTTAGCACAAGGTACATGGATGAAAATGTGGTGAAATAAGGGCTTACCGCCCTACCATCCCAAACTTTTAAATCATGTTGTCCTCAACATGAAATAGAAGATTAGAATAGTAGGGTAAAGGGGATGGAGTCACGGAAGGAAACTACCAAGAGATGGAGTGATCAATGTAGCCCTAGGTGAGCAGGGAAGGACCACCACGGCCATGCGAAACAACACATCCATTGTCTTGCCGGTTACACGGCCGTGCTACCTAGCACGGCCGTTCTGGACTGCTTCCTATAGCTGTTCTACTATTTTACAATGTTCTCTTCAACTTTGATCTTCTCTTTGGATGGACCCTTTTTGCATCATCTTTTATTCCTTATACCTGTACTAACATGATTCACAAACAAAAAAACTATCAAGTATAGTGTGTGTGTGTGTTTGTTTTGTGGAAAAGAAAGCAAAAGTATAAAAAAGACCAGGTTTGAGAATCTCAAACCACGTGGGTTGCCTCCCACTAGCGCTAAATTTAGAGCCTTCAACCAGGCTTGTAGTTCCTCCATCAATCAACCATTGTCCAAAAGCAAAATGTTTTCTTCCCCATCATACACAATCCTCTCAAATGCCTTCATTGTTTTTTCTTCCTCCCAAGGGTTATGTGAGTTTTTCAAGTGTCTTTCTTCATTTGTCTCTCCTCTGGGGTCATCATCATAGGTCTCAATGTAAGAATACTCATCAACAAACTTTTTAGCTCATTTAAGATGACCTCGTTAGGCATCTTCCCTCTCATCTTCTTCTTGAAGGTGAAAACACCCTTATGGAACCTTACATAAGTTGGTATGTGCTTGATGATGGCAAGCAATGATTTGTCTGCCTTAGTCAATCTTAAGACCTTCAAACTTTTCATACCACAGTTTTTCCTTCCCTTGAGGAATGGGTCTTCATAGGCATCAAAGAGGGGTTTCCATCCTGTTAGACACTTGCAATTCTGAAAATATCACATTGGGATGTCTTGGATCAGCAATGGGAGAACTTGGTGGTGTCATATCAAAGGAAGATGGGGCACAAGATATTATCTTCTCAAAATCTTCCAGGACTACAGAATTTTTAGTGCACTCAACACTCTCACAAGGACTTTGCGGCAAGGGTTCTCCATCATGATCTTTGTCTAATTGCTTCCCTCCCTTGTTGAGCTCCTCAACAACCTTGTAACACCTCAACATTGAAACCTTCTTCACTTGCTCATAGGGAGGAGGGGGAGCATGTGGTGGTTGTTGTTGTGGTGGTGGTTTTTGGTGTAGTGGATTAGGATTTTGATGGATGTAGGTTGGTTGTTGTGGAGGTAGTTGGCATGGGGGTGGTTTTTGTAGTTGATATTGTGGTGGTGGTTGTGAGGTGTGTTGGAAGTTGAATGGTGGTCGTGGTTGTGGAGGAGCATAGGGGTTAGGGGAGGCTTGGTGTTGTTGGAGAGTGGGATCTTGGCCATGTGGTGGGACATAAGCACCTTGAGGAGCACCCATGGTTCCACTAGCAATGTTGGGGTTGGGCATGGGTTGGGAAAGGGGTCTTCCCTCCTCACAAAGGGCAAGTGAAAGGGAAGTCTCATCCAACCTTTACTCAAGCTGCTCAATGGTTTGTCCATGAAAGGAAACCTCTCTCTTCACTTCATCAAGGATTCTTAACCTTTCTAGAACTTCTTCTTCAAACATGGAGCTGTCTTCTTGCTCTTGGACTCCTTGTTCCTCCCATGAAAAGTTTGGGCCATTTCTCCATTCTGAAGTGTATGAGCTTGACATGGAGACTTGGTTGTTCTGGATGCCATAGGATTGTAGAACCATGTCTCCACAAAGAGCCACCATTGAGTTGGCGGAGTAATTATAAGAACCTCCCACATGAATTTTCATGAGATCTACCATGTCTTCCAACATCTTCATCATGTAGGGCAGTTGATGGATTGAAGGGGCTCGCGTATCTCAGTCTACCATCTTGACTCCAAAGGGTTGCTTGTCACATGCACAAGGCACAAACAAATAAAAGAGGACAAGTTAGCAAACCAAGATGCAAAATTAACACAAAGAATAAAGAATAGCAATGATGAGGGAAATAGGAAAGGCTAAGCTACACTAACTAGCTAGGCCGAGTGCCTTTATCCCCGGTAACGATGCCAGAAAGCTTGGTGCGCTTCCGCTAGAGGTGCCACACGCTAGATGATTTGAATCGACTAGATGCACCCCACAAGGTCGGAGCACACGAGAGGGATCACTTTCGATATTTATATTGGCCCTAACCAAGTCGATCACATAAACTAAACAGGTCACCCGCAAGCGTACGTGGTACTGTTGTAGTATAGGTGATTGTAAAGATAAGGGGTCGATCTACATGGATAGAGGGGGCACTAAAGTTAGGTTTAGTGTAGGCTATGTTCCTAGTGCAGATATTAGGGTTTGAGGGTTTTAAATGGGTTTGGTTGTTAATTACTCTAATTGAGCAAGCAAGAAAGACAAGATAAAAACTAAATTATCAAAAAGCTAAATTACCCTAAGCAAGTTGAATCTAAGCAACTAGGCCAAGCAATTAACCAAACGAGAGCAAGATGAACTACACTACACTAGCAATGCAAGAAGTAATTAAGAGATAAACTAACCACTAGTAAGAGAAAGAATCTAAGTTAAAACTAATGAGCAAGACTAAGCAATTTTACTATGTTAATCTAAAGCAACTAAACTAGACTAGCATGAACAAGCAAACAAAGCAATTTGAGTTTTAACAAGATGGTTAAGGTAGGTGGGCCATTTGGGGATGTGATTTTATATTAGTTGGGGGAGCTCAACATAGCAAGAAACCATCACAATTCTATCTAGATTACCAAACCAAACAACAAGGCAAGTTCTAGGAGAATATACCCTATACTACTAGTTGGGTAACTAGGGTTAGGTGTAATTCTAGTAGGACTTGTCAAATCTAGGTTTCTAGGGTAAGTGGTATTAGGTCAATTGAGGGCCAAGGGTAGAGATGGGAGTAGAGATCAGGGTATTTGACCTCATGCCACTAGCCATTCTAGCCTTTAGAAAACCCTAGGCAATTGCACTAATCACACTTACCCTAGACACTTAGATCTCACACTCACTTGTAGGAGGAGGGATGTGTATGTAGGAACAAAGGGGGCTAGATAGGGATCCACTAATTGGACCTAGGAGCCAATCCTAAAATTCTCACATACACTCCAATTCCTCCTAGAAGCTAAGTGTCATAAAACATATCAAAGCATGCAATCCATGTTATAAGCACAAACCACATGCAATAAAATATGAAATGAGACAGAAGCAAGAGGCAATAATCATAGATAGAAATTATGTTCATTACAAGCCATTTTCCCCCAACATGGTATCAAAGTCACATTTTAACCCCAAACAACCCACCACAAGGGGCTTAGCTATACATAGTCAAAGAAAGAGTAAAAGAAAAGGGAAGAAGAGGTAGAAACACCATGGAGCTTGGTGTAGTATCCTTCTTCTTCACCTCCAAGTGGCTGTGGATGACATCCCTCCTCCAAGGGTGTAGGGGAGCATGAAAATATGGGGGGGGGGTTATGGGAAAAAACCTAGAAAACTAGGTTTCCAAGGTGAAATGAGGGTGGAAATGGTGGATGATGAGCTAAAATGCAAAGGAATTGCACTAGGAGCTCAAGGAAGGAGAGGGGAAGCTTGGAGGAGTTGTGGGAAAGGCTATCCTTCATGCCCCAGTCACCACCTATGTATATATAGGTGGTGGACATGCACTAGGGTAAGTAGGGGTAGTTTAGGAAAAACAGTGTAAAAGTTTACTTGGGTTGGCGAGTCACCACGGCCGTGTTGGTGTGCTACAACCATGGTGAGGGTAGTATAGGATGGTCGTGGGGTAGGTATACAATCGTGGTATGGGGCTAGTGGTGATATGCTAAGTATGATGGTGGCCACGACCATGGTGGAGTGCCACGGTCGTGGTGGGTGAGTGGCACCACGGCTGTGTTGGGTAACACGACCGTTTTGTTCTTCATTGACCATGGTCATGGTAGATGGCCACAGTCGTGCCGACTTGGGGAAAAACCCTGTTGAAATGCTAGTTCTTGGTCATAAATTCACATGACCGTGGGAGGTGCCCATGACCATTTTCCATTCTTCTGACCACTACCATACGGATGGCCATGACCGTGGTGTCTTCAATGGCCACGGTCATGGTAGATGGCCACTACCGTGGGATTCTGAGGAATAACCTTGTTGAGCTTGGCACTTCTTTGCCAAAAAATACACGACTATGGGGTTGTGCCCACAGTCGTGGTGAGGCTTGCACCACTTGATCATCCTTCAAACTTTATCATTCTTGGATGTCTTTGCTTGGTGACGACTCTTGGCCATTGGATGTAGGTTGAGGGAGATTTTGGGGCCTCCTTTGGACCTCCCCATGAGTGGAGGAGGCCTATAATTCCTTCTTTCTCTCTCTTACATCCAAGGCATGGTCCAAGTACCTAAAAACAATGCAAAGAACATCATAAGTGCATTTGGCAATGATAAACACATTAGGGGAAAAAGCTTGTAATTTAACATGTTTAGATGTGATTTAAGTACAAAATGGCACAGAATGGAGCCCTAAAATAGGGCTACATTAGAGATCTCCTTGTGTGTTAGGTTAGTCATATAGATGAATTGAGGTGCTTAGAACAATTGCAAACAAGCCCTTCATTATATTTGTATTTTGCTCAGATTGGTTGGTCGGCTAAGTTATAAACTCGACCGACACCACACGTTTCAAAACTCAAACCTCATATAAAAATTATGAAACTTTAACCTAATGTCTAAAATTTATTTTATAAGCAATAATAATTTTTTTAGATAATTTGGGGTTACTAATAAATAATTAAAAATCAAATACTACACTACTATATTGCAGTCAGTAGCATGGTCAGTCAAGTTTGTCCTTCACATAACTCGACTGACACCCCTTTCTGTAGAGATCAAATATCATAAAAAAATTATGCTAATTTAATGATACTTCTATAATGGATTTTTTTCAACCATAGTTAAAATTTTAGATGAATTGTTTATACCAATAAAAAGATAAAATTAAATTCCCACACTTCTATATCAATCTGAAAATATGGTCGGTCCAGTTTGAATCTTGACCGACAAACAGTTCAGAACATTCTTCAAAAATTTTGATATTTGTCAATAGTTTTAAAATTTGAGATATCCAATTCATATCAAAATTTGAATTAAATTTGAGTTACACATAAAATACAAAAAATCATTTAGTGAGACAGTATACTTATCAAATTTTGTATTCATATGTCATCAAAACCCTAATTTGGGCCTATTAGGGTTTCCAAATCTTAACCCTAATTATGTGAATCAAAGTATGATTAAACCTTATCATTACATTTAAAACATAAAAACTTAACTACCGTTATTAATCAAGGTTTAAATAATGATCAACTAAATTAAGCATACAATCATCCAAGTAAACCCTAATTAGATGACTAATTTGAAAACGGGTCATTACAAATTCCACATTGTCAGGACCCAATCTTTTGATCAGAATAAATACCAATCATTAGCGATAATCCCAAAACCTAAACCCAAATTATGGAATGAAATAATGAATTCTCACCACAGACGATTAAACAATATACGAAAAGCACAAATAATTTTTTTCCTTTTCCTTCACAAAATCATAAATCAATGTCACATCAAGGACATCACATTTAGATATCACAAATATTATTCAACTCTATTAAAACCAGAATCAACCTTGTTCTCATATGTTGTTTAGTTTACATCAGATACATGTACAATGATGAAAAAACTTAATCTACACCCATATGGGGAAAGAGAGAGTACATGGCCATTCAAATTTATCTAGATTATACTATTTATATTTTCCTTGTCACGACCTTTCTACTGGATAGCATTATACCTAAAAACATTTGAAACAACCCCATGAGACTCATATAGAGCCCCAGTGAGTGGATACCTCCAACTCAAGCAATGTACATGCATCAACATCAGATTAAATATAATAAACTTAATAGAAACATGCAGATATTGAAAAGTCTAACACATAGTTCTATCATGAGTCAAATCTAGATTACAATGGTAATCTAATCCAATAGATAAGGTAATCACTTAAACTGATTTTAACTTTGAAATAACTTTTTAGAGCATGTCTATGAACAAATCGACATATACTTCTTAGTTCAAATTAAGAATCCTACTGCATGAGTAATAAGTCAAGTTCTAAGCATTTTGAATCAATATATAACAATAACATTAACTTTGTGACATTCCACTAGCCAGACCAAGAACACATCCTGCAGTCCTGAAGATGAAGTACACATAATACATATCTACCAAACAATACTATCAAATAGCAAGCAATCCAACTCATATTCAGAATGGATATAAATCCCAACATTTATGACTTGTCAGCATGACAGATCATAATATGAAATAGAAAATGTCCATAGCAACATGATTACTTTCCACAACATGAAGCTTAATCAACTATCATCAACTAATTGTACAAGGAATGTAATAATCATTCAAATCATGTTCTACACAGCTTATCATCTTTTATTCATTTGCCCTGAAACTACTTGGCTTGTACCTCACCAAGTAGAAGTCGCCACGCCTGATTCTCGTGTCAACAACTCACCGTAAATATCTTAGGGTTTAGCCGGCCACCCTAAGATATAAAAAACAGACCCTGTCTACCTCAGGGTTTCCTAAAGAGGCTCACGTCATCATCTCGGGTACACGAGATAGGAACCAGCAAAGCAGTATATCACATATCATAATGTTTCACATATTTTCATTTCACATTTCACATATTTATTTCATTAGAGTGTATTCCATCTAGACATAGACTTTCACAGCAAGGATTTAGGGCCAAAGCCTCTCCAGATGACTCACTCCTAAATCATGGTGGTCTAACCTTTAAGGTCTCGATCCACACTCTGGAAATCCTTCTTATAATTCATTGATTACTACAAGGAGATCTATTTTGTTTCCCTAGTGTGGTGCTCGAGGGAAACTCACGGTGTTTAGAGCACCTAACTAGATGTTCCATCATTTCACTTGTTATTAATCTCTTTTACTCATCTTACAAGAATTCAAAACATCATATATCATATTTGTGTATTCTTGCGTAACTAGAATAACATGAAACATATTAAGTTCATTAATAAGGACAATGATCAAAGAAAGAATCATAATGAATCTATAGATTGAAACACATATGATTATTTCTATCTTCTACATCATCTCATAGCAATCATCAACAATGGGCCTTCAGCCCGAGACATAATCTTATTGTCCATCATTAACCCCATCAGGGTTTTATCATCATCAGTGGGCTTTCAGCCCTAGACACAATCTCATTATGCAACATTTACCCTTATCAGGGTTTCTCAAAATGTAAGGAGTGCAAATTAAATTCAATTTCAACATATTCCTTATCAGTTCATTGTCTATCATAGTTCTTAACAAATATTAGCAGAGGCATCAGAACTAGCAACAGTAAAAGCATATAGATATCATGTATCATTCATCATATTCAGAATAGATTTACCATACAACATATGCTTGTTCCATCCAATCTCAATAGATGTAAATAAATTTCATGCATATACATGCATAACAGACTTAGTTCTCTTCTTCTTTTATTTCACATTCTTCATACGGGGTTACTAATCAACATATGTTGATTATCATTTGAATTCTATCAAAAGAGTTCATTCTCATAGTACAAGTATTCTATCAAACAATCACAATACAAGAACACATTCTTGTAAATCAATTCAAATTCTTAAACCTCATCTTTTAATTGAATTAAACTACAATTATGTACATTCCTTAATCCCTCATTTGAGAATGTTATTCATTAGCACCATCTAGCTCAACATTTTAGGGTTAGAGTTTGTTTCTTAAATTCATCTACTAATTCTCATCTTTTTCCTTTAATTCATATTCATTAATATCAATTTCTCTCATGTCATGTTCAGTAAATTACTAGAACTAATCATTTTTAACTCACTTGATATACAATACTTCTCTGTTCATTGATATCAATCAAAGTCTAGTTTTAGTATGTTTCGTTCAATTTGGCTTAAGCCACATGTAATTAAAACAAAGGATTAAAGACTTCATCATAATAACTTCCTTAGTTCTATCTTTAACTTGCCATCACCATCAATAAATTTTTTTTCTTCATATCATTTCTTATATTTAGATAAGTGTACCATGTCATTGACTTCTAATGTCATTCCCATAATAAAAAATGATCATTATTTATTATACGAAAATAAATGCATCAGACTTAGATGATATTAGTAAGACTCATCATATTCAATTGAAGTATTAATACTTTCAACTTCAACATTTGATCACATTTACAACATCATATACAACTTCTGGCTTTATCACTCATAATTGTCTTAGTAATAAACTTTTAGGGTTTTCAAGAAGTCGTTCCTTAGTTCAACATATCATATGAATCATATCATTCAGTAAATCCAATCATGATTCAAGGGTTCATTAGGGTTATTCACAAACATGGAAGCCCTAGTTTCTATTTTCACACATTTCATTCATCAATCATAAGTATACATTGATTAATTGACTCATTTGATTCACTTCCTCAAAACAAATCCTAATCAGGATATGTGGTCATTCAATTGCATTAACATTCAATAATACACTTGTATAATACAATATAGTACAATTCAAATATGATCTTATACATGTCAATTCAATTCCAAGCATATTGGCCATTAGGCTGATTTTTAGGCAAAATTCACATGAAGTAGCATAGTCATCTACCCATAAGATTATCCATGGATCCTCAATCAATATATCATGAACTAATTAAGTTCCAATCAATGAGAAATAATCAAAATCAGTAGAATTGGATCCCCCAATATCTTTCCCAAATCAAATCTAATCACATACATATGCAAATAAGGTTTTTGATTGTTTTAGCCAGATAGAATTAGGATTTCAACATGAATACAAAGCTTAGGAGGGAGAAAAACACTCAGCTCAGGTGCCAAGCACCTTAAATTCGTAGATCAAACTCTGAATTTTTAGATACCCATTCAATCTCTTGCAAAAGAATCCAATTCTTTCTCCTCTCAACTCAGAAACCCTAGAAATGGGGATTAGAAGAGAAAGAGTGAGAAAAGGGGGAGATTTGATGTGATTTTGAATCAAATTAGAGGAGGGATGGAATCTTGACATATGAGAGAAGATTCACCATGGAATGCTATGCAAATAAGCTAAACTAACATGATTTCATCATATCTTGGATAGAGAAACCCTAGGTCAACATCTCCACCACTTTCTCTTCTCAAAACCCTAGATCTCCTCTCTCTCTCTCAAGAATTTCGTTTCTTTCTCAGGAATGATGAGTTATGAGAGCTCCTTGTATGTTAGGTTAGTCATATAGATGAATTGAGGTGCTTGGAACAATTGCAAACAAGCCCTTCATTATATTTTTATTTTGCTCAGACTGGTTGGTCGGCTGAGTTTCAAACTCGACCGACCATATTTTCAGATTGATATAGCAATGTGGTAATTGAACTTTATCTTTTTATTCGTATGTCTAATTGATCTCAAATTTTAACCATAGTTGATAAACTCCATTATAGACATACTATTAAATTGGCGTAATTTTTGGATGATATTTGATCTCTATAGAGAGGGGTGTCGGTCGAGTTCTGTGAAGCACAAACTCGATCGACCATGCTGCAGACTGCAATATAGTAGTGTAGTATTTGATTTTTAGTTATTCATTGGTAGCTCCAAATGATAAAATTTTTTTACTGTTTCTTATAAACTCAATTTTAGACCTTTGGTTAAAGTTTCATAATTTTTGGATGAGGTTCAATCTATAGACTTATTGTGCTTCTTGCTTTGATCATTGCCCTTATTGATAAACTTAATCTATTTAATGTTATTCTAGTTACACGAGAATACACATATATGATATATAATGTTTTGAATTCTTGTAAGATGAGTAAAAGAGATTAATAACAAGTGAAATTATAGAACATCTAGTTAGGTTCCCTGAACACCGTGAGTTTCCCCCGAGGACCACACTGGGGAAACAAAATGAATCGCCTTGTAGTAATCAATGAATTATGAGAAGGATTTCTAGAGTGTGGATCGAGACCTTAAAGGTTAGCCCAATAGGATTTAGGAGTGAGTCTTATAGAGTGGATCTGGCCCTAAATCCTTTCTATGAAAGTCTATGTCCAGAAGGAATAGACTCTGATGAAATGAAATATGTGAAATGTGAAATGAAAAATATGTGAAATATTGTGATATGTGATATACTATTTTGTTGGTTCCTATATCATGTACCTGAGATGATGACATGAGCCTCTTTAGGAAACCCTGAGGTGGCCAGGGTGTATTGTTGATATCTTAGGGTGGCCGACTAAACCCTAATATAGTGATGGTGAGTCGTTGATAAGAGAATCAGGCGTGGCGATTTCTACTTGGTGAGGTACAAGCCAAGTAGTTTCAGGGCAAATGAATAAAAGATGATAAGCCATATAGAAAATGATTTGAATGATTATTACATTCCTTGTACTACTTGTTTATGATTTGTCATTGTTGATTAAACTTCATGTTGTGGAAAGTAATTATGTTTCTATGGACATTTTCTATTTCATATTATGATCTATCATGCTGAAAAGTTATAAATGTTGGGATTTATTTCCATTTTGAATATGAGTGGGATTGCTTGCTATTTGATAGTATTGTTTGGTAGATATGTATTATGTGTACTTCAGCTTTAGGACTGTAGGATGTGTTTCTGGTCCGTCTGGTGGAGTGTCACAAAGTCAATGTTATTGTTATGTATTGATTCAAAATGCTTAGAACTTTACTTATTTCTCATGCAGTAGGGTTCTTAATTTGAACTAATAAGTATCTGTTGATTTGTTGATAGACATGATCTAAAAGATGTTTCAAAGTTATAATTGGTTTAAGTGATTACATTTTCGGTTGGATTAGATTACCATTTTAAGTTAGATATGACTTAAGTTAGAACTATCTGCTGGACTTTTCAATATCTGCATATTTCTATTTAGTTTATTATACTTAATCTGATGTTGATGCATGTACCTAGCTTGAGTGGGAGGCATCCACTCACTGGGGCTCTATATGAGTCTCATGAGGTTGTTTCAAATGTTTTTAGGTATAATGCTATCCAGTGGAGAGGTCGTGACAAAGAAGATATAAATAGCATAATCTAGATAGATTAGAATGTCCCTGTACTCTCTGTTTCCCGGGATGGGTTGTAAATTAAGTTTGTTCATCAATGTACACGTATCTGATGTAAACTGAACAACATATGAGAACAAGGTTGATTATGGTTTTAATGGAGTTGAATAAGATTTGTGATATATGAATATGATGTCCTTGATGTGACATTGATTTATGAATTTGTGAAGAAAGAAAAAGGAAAAAAAAATATCTGAGTTTTTCGTATATTGTTTATTCACCTTTGTCCAGAATTCATTGTTTTATTTCATAATCTGGGTTTAGATTTTTGGATTATCTCTAATGGTTGGTATTTATGATGATCAAAAGAGTGGGTCCCGACATTCATTGTTCAAGGTTATCAATTGAAGTATAAGTCTAACCATTAGATCAATTGAACCAAGGAACCATTAGTTTAAGGTTTAGTCAAATCTACAATTACATTCTTAACTCATCATATATGATGATGACCTGATCCACCATTAACTGTGATCATTAGGTCACCATATCAGTAATACATTCAGTTAACACCATCAGATATTAAGCTAATGTCATCATCGATTGATAACATCATTAGAATACTTAGTGGATGATAATTAAACGTCTAATTGAGCCAAAACCTGACCTAAGGGGGTGACCATAGGTTGTCACCATAAATTTGACACCCTTGATCATGAACATCAGTTGCCAAGATAGCAACACCATTGGTTGTTGAATGGTATGACCATCAGTTGTGTGATAGGGAAGGAAATAGCTTGAAAACCCTAATTTGAACCATCAATTATTTTGTGCTTAGCACCAGAGGTTATTGCTATCAACCTGTCCCAGATCATGTTACACCTTAGAAAGGCCGTGCACGTGTTTACAAATTCATATAGAACTGAAACAAAATAGTGAGTACCATTAAAATTCGTAATTCTAAACAAGCACGGGTTCTTTATGCTTAGATCATCACATTAAAGCATAAACATGAACTAATAAGCTTCTAGTAAGCAATATAAGTGAAGAATGTTATATAACTCGCCTATATAGAGTAGGTTAGATCCCAAAAAGCAAGAACCTCGATCAAATAATGCAAGAAAACCCCAAATTCAGATATGAACTTGGCCAAATAGGTACTTTTCTCCACAGAAGCAAAATCCTAGAAAAAGAAACAAGAATGATAGATTTTTTAGTTCTATAGCCACTTTCACCATGGAACATCAGGGTTTTGACCTGAAGAGATATAGGAGGAAGAAGAGAAAAGAAATAAATGGAGGAAATAAGGTAATACTTACACTTTTAGGCCAAGATCACCAGGAAGGAGCTTTACGAACCCCTAAAGGAAGTCAATTGCAACCCTAGATTCTTTTTCCAAGAAGATCCCCACTTTCTTCTTCCTTGGATAGGAAATTCATAGAAGAACACTGGGATAAAGAGTTTGGTAGGAGGGAAGTGGTAGAGAGAAAATGGCTCATTTTGGTGCTTAGGGATAAGTATATGAAACTTTAAGATAAAGAAAAAGAAAAAGTTAAAGTTCTAGTATATATCCAAGTGTCCATGACCTTAAATTATTAAGAATATACAATCACAAACACAAGAATCCCTCCCAACATCTATATAGACCTGCTTAGCTTTCCTTTTTCGAATTTCCCAGCCAATCACATAATTCATTAGTTGATAACTACTAAAGGTAGCTCATCCATGAAGGGGTAAACCCTAAAATACCCTTGAGGAAAACACCTTCAAACCATGGCTCAACTAAGAGCCCCATGGATCAAAATACTCGAGAATGATAATATAACATCCAAGGAACATAATGTATGTGACAAATTGCAAGGAAAACCCATCAATTGGGTAAATTGTATAAAAGTCCAAAATGTACATAAAATTGCAGAACTTGCTCAAACAGTGTCCAAATTGGACCAAATTTAAAACTTAAGCTTGTATTATGATTTCAAAGCATATAGCAAGGTTAGATTAGGGTTCTAAGCATTAAATTATGGTAATTAAGCTTATTTAACTCATTAAGAAAGTTCAAGGTCCTTACACATATCATTAAGTTTAAGTTGCACATAATAGAGGAGGGAGTTATATGACCCGCCTATAGTTGATGATCCAAGCCTCCAAGATCTCAAGTTCCAAATAAGAAAAGGAAACCCAAACTAAATTCAAGCCTTTGACCATTGGATCTCCTTTGAAAGAGAGGAACACCATGGTTAAAGAAGAGTCTAGGGAAAAGAAAACCCAAACCCTAACTTCAAACCAAGGTATAAGATGAAGAAACCCTATGTTAAAGCATGATTTTTGACCCAAGAGAAGAAGAAATATCCAAGATAAATCACCATGGACCATCCACAACCCTCATGGTCATGATAGAGGAAGAAGAAGTTGAATAATAAAGGGGAAACGAGATCCAAAGTTTGAATCACTTACCAAGAGAAAAGATTATCTAGAAACCACCACCAAGAAGATGATCTAGCACCAAATCCACCACATGCAAGATGTATCAGCCATACTAGCTTCAATATATTCTCCTTCTTGTTCCTATAACTCCAACATCAATTCACATTCTAGGGAGGAAGAATAGGAAGTTGAAAAGTCTCTCACACACGAAGAGTAAGGGATATATACCCCAAGGGAGAGAGAGAAAGCAGTTTGTGAGGTGTCACCATAATAGATCGCCTAAGGACACATGTCCTTCAACAAAAATATCTTATCTTCTCCCCCATGAAAAAACATGAAATTTTCATAATTATCCACAAAGTATAGTGACCTCCATGGTCCCTACCATTATCAAGGTCGCAACACATCCAAACTCAGCTTGTTTCAACCCATAACCCTAATCTATCAAAGCAAGGTCAAAACACTAAAGGACAAGGGTTTGTTTTGACCTCTAGGTCATCTATGTAAAAAGAACCACCCTTAGGGCAGGTTGTTGTGGTCGCTAACCTCACCCAAGTGTGAGGTAACGATCGCTACACCCAAACCCTAGCCAAGTCACCACTTAGACATGGTAACCCTAGAAACCCTAGAACACCATGAAGTATTCCATCATCAAACATCAATCAAACAAAGTGCTCCATGTCACCATCTTCTCTCTCATGGTGACAAGGTACAAAAATAACTCTCTTCATGTGACATTTTGCATGTTAACCCTCAATTATGGGTAAATTGGAAACTAGTCTAAAAGAGGTACTTATATAGCAAAGGTGGTTCAAACCTAAATCAAATTGAACCAAAGACTTGTCACATGATATTAAATCATTACACAAGATGGAGTTAAGGTTTAAGCATATTATTATGCAAAGGAAACATATTTAAGCACAAATCTAGGTCAAGGATCTTACACTTAGTGAGAAACCCTTTCCCTCCTCTTTCCCATACCTACACACATGTCTCTAGAACAGGTTTGACAATTTGCTCCAACGCTGCTACCTGCCTCTCACCTATACCTCTACTGGTTCTCTTAGGCCCCAATGCTAGTTCTCTCAACTCTGTCGCCACTGGCTCTGACGTTGTTCCCCGCCTGATCTACCTCCTCCATTGGTGACACATCCCTATTTGTCCTCCTTCGCCGCTACCAACTACATGCCCCTCCTCTTCCTCCTTCACCATATTAGGTATCCCTCCTCCTCCTTCTCTTCCCTCCTCTATATCCATCTACCTTCCCCCTTTCCTCCTTCTCCTCTCCTCTCCTTCCCTGACCTAGTATGATTTCTTCTCAAATATGAGAAGAAATTGTATTATGATAGGGGAAGGAGAGGAGAGGAGGAAGGAGGAGAGGGGGAAGGGAGATGGATATAATAAGGTACTCAATTTTGATGAAATTATTAAAAACCATAGTGGATTGTGATGAAAATTAATTAGATTGTGATGAATTATATGATTGTGATGAAAATGCATGTGTAATGTATTTAATGATGATTCATGCTACATTAAGCAATCAAATTAGTATATATCTTTATGATGTTTGTGGAACCTAACTTCAATTGGATCTCATCTATGCTATAATGATTACACTTGCATGAAAGATGACTCTAAATTAACTTGAATTGACAATGTCAATGTTTATGTTGACTATCTTGCTCAAATCATATGCTTTTTCATTTTTATGCAGATATATATATCCTAATAATTGGATATTTGATTCAATTGTGATTTGTTGCACTAAGTCTAAATGAATTCATTATGTATGATTTAACATGGTTATATGTGAGTAAACCCTAATTTGTGAATTCTTAATCTATAAAATCTAGTCTATTAACCCTACATTGTGTTGTTAGCCAAGAAACGCGTATGAGATTTACTCATTAGGAATAAACATTTGATAGTCCCCAGTCTGTAACTGTTCTTGAGCACTTCATCCCACTTAGGATGTAAGTGTATACTGTGTGTTTGATTTCAATAAAATTTCAACAACATTTCCTCTTTGTTCTCTGGGTACATATGTAGGTGGGTATTGTTGACTCAAGGTCAATTAGGTCAATGTTGACTCACGTCTAATTTGACTAAACCCGTGTTTTGATGATGACTAACCATTCCACGTATTGGTGTCTAATGTCTCTACTTGAGTGATTTCAGATTAGGTATAGACACACTCCAAATGCCCTAACTTGCACATCTCAAATTGGAGAAAAGACAAGTCAAAGTCATACAAGTGTACATTTTTGTAGTATGATGTAAATCTATTAAAATCATGTTGTAAATCACTTGTAATGATTGTGTGACTTGTAATTAAGCTTAGAAAACATCAGGAGCACTTAGATCGAATGTTAGATCACTTTAGATGCAACTTTGAAAATTGATTACATGCACTTTGTCAGTCGAGTTTCCCAGCATGAAAACTCGACCGATCATCCTTGATCAATTTTCTGCAGATTGCATCGGTCGAGTTGTGTTTACACAGAACTCGACCGATCAAGTAACTAACCATTTCAATTCCTAATGGTCGGTCGAGTTTTGTCAAGACAAACTCGACCGATCATTTGAGTATCGGCCTTGTCGTTTGCTTGATCGGTCGAGTTACCTTTATAGAAACTCGACCGATTGCACTGTATGGAAAAGTGTAGAAAAGTGCTTCTATCCATTGTGGAGTTGCAACAAGTAAAAATAGACCCATTGCAAGCCACAAAATGTCTAGTTTTCATTCTCAAGTGTTCCCAAAGGCTAAAAGGCATCCCCAGCTATAAATAGTACCCCTTGGGCTTCATTCCAAGGTTGAGCATTCATTGCAAACTCTATGTTAGGTTCCTATTCTATAGTTGAATGCTTCCTACAACTTCCTCTCTCTCTCTAAACTTAATCACTTGCTACATCCATTAGAGTGAGTAGGAAATCTGTAAGAGAGCTAGTCCTACAAGTACATTTTGTGAGGCTCTCACTTCCACCACCTCCCCATCTCTCTTTTCAATCATGAAGATGAAGGTTCTCTCTCTTAGCTAAGAGAGGTGAAGAAGAACAAGGGAAGGCATCCCTTGGTGAAGATCAAGGCTGAAGACTTAGAGCTAGAGTGGGTAAGCCCTTAGTGAAGGCAGAAGACTCCTTGCTCAAGTGGGTAAGTCCTTGGTGGAATCTTCTCCGAGTGAAGGTGAAGTCAAAGGAGGAAGATCCAAGAAGAGTGGGTAATTCCTACAAGGCTGAAGACTTGTGCAAGAGTAGGTAAGTCCTTGAAAGAAGGCGGAAGACTCCTTGCAAAGTGGGTAAGTCCTTGGTAAGGTTGAAGACTCTTTGTATTGGATAGGTAAGTCCTTTGTTTGGTCATGTATTGTAAGTCTTATGAATGAATATAAGAACGCAATGGTTAGGAAATCCTAGAGGCTGACCTCTCTAGGTAAGTGGACTGACATACTTCTAGTTTGAAGTGTGGAACCACTCTAAATAGCTTGTCTACTTGTGTTTGCTCAATCTCTCTCTCCCTTTCTATGTATGTTATAGTTTCACACACATTTCCTATTTAACAACCTTATCTTGTGATATATCTTGAAGGTCTAATGAATTTTGTTTAAGTGCATTCATCTCTATTCACCCCCTATAGAGCATCTAATCACCCATCTAGGATCCAACAATTGGTATCAGACCAGCTCTTCTCCAAGCATACTTGAACAAGTAGGAGAAGATGGGTGACTACTAAGGAGGGAGATACTCGATCAGCCTACCAATCTTTGATGGGAGCAATTTCCTCTATTGGAGAAGAAGGCTTCAATTCTACATCCAAGGATCAAGTCTTGAGATGTGGAAAATGGTGAACAACCCATACATGCTAGCTTGAAGAAAGCAACCTTGAATTCTAGAGCCATGCACAGCCTCTATGCCTCCATGAACCCCACCAAGTTCAACCGGATTTCTTCATGTGAAACAGCCTATGAGGTATGGAGAAAGATTTGCATCACTTATGAAGGGACAAATCAAGTGAAGGAAAGCAAAGTCTACATCCTCAAAGGGCTGTTTGAGAACTTTAAGATGGGAAAGAAGGAGAGGATAGCCAACATGTACTCAAGGCTCAACACCATTGTGAATGGTCTTACTATTCTAGGACATCCTATGTCTAGTGGAGAGATCAACTCAAAGATCCTTAGAACTTTCCCAAGAGGTGGGAAGCCAAGGTGACTTGCTTTGAAGAAGCAAGGTCTCTTAGGGATATTCCTATTGAAGAGCTCATTGGAAATCTACAAGCACATGAAGCCACACTTGACAAGAGAGAGGAAGTAGAAAGACAAGAGGAGAAAGAACTCAAGAGAATGAAGAAGGCTGAAATCAAAGCTCAAATCAAGGCTATTGTTGGTCAAGCTTCTCCATCCTCTCAAGTTGAAGAAGATGCAATGTAATCTAAGGGTAGATTCTACCAAGGCAAGTCCTCCTCCATTCGGTGCTTCACATGTGAAAAGAAGAGTCACTACAAGGAAGATTTCCCACAAGGAAAAAAGACCCATCTTCACAAGAAGGAGGAGGAATGGTACTCAAGCTCAAGTGGCTCCTCTGACAGAAGCTCATGTGAAGATTCAAGTAAAGGATCAAGATCAAGCTCTAGTGATGAAGGAGAATGCCATTTTACTCTTATAACATCAACAAGTAAAGACTCAAGTGAGGTAAATCTAAACTCTTTAGATAAATAATCTTTGATTGTTGTTATTCATGATACTTGTGCCTCTCTTAAGTCTTATAAAAGGAAAAAGAAAAGGTTTGCTAGAATTGTTGATAATTTGCATGTAGAACTAGATGATTTTGAACATGCTAATTCTTACTTTCTTGATGATAAAAATGCTTGTCTTGGTCAAGTAGATTCTCTTAAACTTGAAAATGCAAGCTTGCTTGATAACATTAGATTTTTAGAAGCTCAACCTCTCATGCCTAGTTCTAATGAAGAGCATACTTTAATTCTTGATTCTCTCATGCATGATATTGATGTAATTAAATATGAAAACAAGGACAAAGATTTTGTTTTACAAGAATTAGAAACAGAAAATGCCTCCTTGCTTGCTAAAATCAATGTGCATGAATCTTGTTCTAGTTCTACTAGTAGAGAAAATGATATTTCTGCTTTTCATTTTGATAGAGATTCTTATTTAACTAAAGCTCTTTGCTTAGAAAATGATCTTTTGCATGCTAGAGATAATATCAATCATTTGTCTTCTACTATTACTTATGTTATGCATGATAATGATAGTTTGAGATCTTCTTTGCAAAGATTCTTACTTGGTAAGAAGAGCCTTAATGATATCCAACACCATACTACCAAACAAATTGGTAGACATGGTTTGGGGTATGATATTAGTCAAGGGAACAACAAAGATAAAGGACCTCCAATATTCCATGGAGAAGAATCCTCTAGTTCCAAGAGTATGGGCTCATGCAACTATTGCAATGAAATTGGTCATTATTCTTCTTGTTGTCCTTTTAGGAAAGCACCCAAGAGCAATAGGACTTGGGTTGCTAAACTAACCCCTCTGGACCCAAAAACATGATGGGGGACCATTTCATCTTTCTTCTTGTAGGTACTTGCAAATGGATTGACTTGAGCTATTGAATTGCAAATTGACTTCTCAATCCACATGATAGAAGAAAGGTCAGATGTGTAGAGGGTGATAACAAGTGGAAAAATGAATTGTAAGAACAAAGGTAATGTTTTTCTTACTTATAACCAATCCTAACTTGTTTTGTCAAGATGGTGTGCACTATACATATAGTTTTTGAGTCAAAAGTGATATTTTGTGATTCTCTTCACACTCGTACTCAAAAACTATTTCTAATGCTTCTATAGTGCATTACCAACTTGCTTAGACATGTTTGGATATGGTTTGTATATTTAGTATGCCTTTAAACATGTTTTTATGAAATATATGTGCTTTTTGACAGCTTCTCTGTTGGTCGAGTTTGCCCTGTTTGAAATTCGACCGATTGGCACCAATGGGTGTTGCCAACAGCTGCATCGGTCGAGTTGTCATTTCACAAAACTCGACCGATAACACTGTGCACATAATACACAATTGGCTTATTGAATGATAATTTCCCTCTCAACTAGATTTTCTCAACCAATAGCCTTATTCTTTGGCACTCTGATTTGGCACCTTTATATATGCATATTGTAATGTTCTAAATTGCCTATCTTGCTTACAACTCTCTCTATAATTGCTCTAAATTCATATATATATATCTTGCAATTACTTGCTTTGAGTTGTTTTATAGGTTTTGATGATGATCTCTTTGGATCTCTTGGTTGTGTCTAAAAATTGCTTCTGTTGTACTCTAACTTTCTACATCTATCTAGGTGTATATCTTTCTTTGATACAACCTTGAGGTTCTTAAAGGTAATCATCTTATGGTAGTGATGCATATTTGTATGTGAGCTATATCCTTTCATGCTTCTAAAGTTGCATATCTCTTTGTTTGGATATATCTCTACATCTACTCATAGCTTGCTCTATATTGTGTATCTTTTGGTATCTCTTGCTATGATCTAGATCCTACTAGTAGTCCTAACTTGTGATATCATCTACTAGTAGTTCATATAAATGTAGTTTTAGCCTTGTTTATAATTGGCATCTTTGCTCATCTATATGCTATGCTTGTATGCCCTAGGGGAAAATCCCAAAATTCACACATATAAGCAATTTGCCTAAATTCCTAGATGATTTCACACACAAACCAACAAGAAATCCATGGAGAATGAGATAGAAATATAATATAATCATTAACAAATGAAATTACAAAGTTTACATGTCATTTTCCCCCAATATGGTATCAAAGTAACATATTTTCCCCCAAACAGCCCACCCAAGGGGCCTAGCTACTCATTACAAAGCAAAATACAAAAAGAGAGGAGAAAGAGGTAGAAGAAGCCATGGAGCTCGGTGTAGATGAAGAAGTCCTCCTCTTCAGCAGCTGCAGGGATGTCCTCCTTCTTCTCCTTGGATGAAATGGTGTGGAATGATGGAGGGAAGTGGATGGAAGGCTTAGATATGGGGGGTTATGTGGTGGAAATGGTGAAATGGAGTGGATTTGAGGTGGATATGGAGTGGAATGGAGTGGATGGCGATTTGGGGAGCTAGGAGGTGGTGGAAGGTAGCTAGCCTCGTGCCCCAGCCGCCACCTAGGTATATATAGGTGTGGGGGAAGCACTAGGTTAAGTTAGGGGCAAAATGGGGAAAGCAGTGAAAAAGTGGCTAGATTCTGTGAGTAGCACGGCCGTGGTGGGGTACCACGGCCGTGGTTGGTAGGGTAGGCCACGGCCGTGGTGTAGGAGCACGGTCGTGGGAATTAAAATGACTAAAATTCAGGTTGGTGGTCAAAATGGCCACGGCCGTGGTGGGGTACCACGGCCGTGGTGTCTGTGGTGTGCCACGGCCGTGGTGGGCCTGGTTGATGTGGTCGTGGTACTGCTGCACGGCCGTTTTGCTCTGCTGCGCCACGGCCGTTTTGTGGTGCACGTCCGTGGTGTCTGTCATTGGCATGGCCGTTTTGTTCCACCACGGCCGTACTGCCTTCTGCTTGATTTGGAAGTTGAACCTGTCCATTCCTAAGTGACCTAGCACGGCCGTTTTGTTGTACCACGGCCGTGCTGAGTCCTAGGGCAGCGCTTTGACTTGTATCTTCAGATTTTCTTAGACATCTTTGCTTCAAATGATCTTTGGCCACTAGGGGTAGGTCGAGGGAGCGTCAGACTTCACTTTGGGCCTCTCCAAGTACAGAGGAACCCTAGGATCACTCCTTCTCTCTTTCTTCCATCAATCGTGGTCCAAATGCCTGAAAAACATGCAAATAATGTCCATAAGTGCATTTTATACAAATAAGCATATTAGGGGGAATGACATGCAATCTAACAGGTATAGATGTGATTGAAGAGCAAAATAACACAAGATGAAGCCCTAAAATAGGGCTGCATCACTTGTATCTTGTCTCATACATGCTCAAACTTGTTCCTTGAATTGCATATCTACTATCTTGACTTGCTTGCATAACATTATGATGCTGGGCACAAAGGGCTACATTATATGTAGAAATTGAAGTATTTTTTTTGGATTTTATGCAGATTTTGCTCCAGTTTTAGTTTTTGGTGCAAGAGTAGTGTTTTTTAATGCAGAAACGACCTTCTGAGCAAGCCTCATCGCTTTGCCTTGATCCTTGACACTTTTTGGGAAAATTCTGTCATCTTGAGGGTCAAATTTGCGATTTATTGTTTTTCTACAACAGTTTATATTGCATATTTGAGGTGTTCAAGTATATGATTTAACTTGCTTTTCTTTCTATGCTTGGACAAGCCCCTATCTGTGCTCTTTTACTCTCCTTATATATATTTGTGTTATCTCCTTTCTCTTTAACAAGTGATGTTTCTTATTTCTTCATAACCCCACTTTTTGAAATGACAAAGGGGGAGAAAGGTATGTCTTCTTTTAAAAGAGGAAGAAAGCATGTCTTACATGAAGAGGAGATGTATGTCCATGTAAGGGGGATAATGTAAAGTGGAGAAGACATATATGTGTAGAACATGTATGAGTAGAAGACATAGTATTCTATAAATGTTATGAAAGCTAACCATGCAGGAGAAATAGCATCAATTGAGGGGGAGTATGAGAACTCCACCAGCATCAATTGAGGGGGAGCATATGAGCTCAATCCTATTGAAACCCCTAGGTTTCTCCAAAGGTTGATTTTACTTAAAAGTTGTCAATACATTTATGTAATGGTTTGTCATCTTCAAAAAGGGGGAGATTGTTGACTCAAGGTCAATTAGGTCAATGTTGACTCACGTCTAATTTGACTAAACCCGTGTTTTGATGATGACTAACCATTCCACATATTGGTGTCTAATGTCTCTACTTGAGTGATTTCAGATTAGGTATAGACACACTCCAAATGCCCTAACTTGCACATCTCAAATTGGAGAAAAGACAAGTCAAAGTCATACAAGTGCATGTTTTTATAATATGATGTAAATATATTAGAATCATGTTATAAATCACTTGTAATGATTGTGTGACTTATAATTAATCTTAGAAAACACCAGGAGCACTTAGATCGAATGTTAGATCACTTTAGATGCAACTTTGAAAATTGATTACAGGCACTTTGTCGGTCGAGTTTCCCAGCCTGAAAACTCGACCGATCATCCTTGATCAATTTTCTACAGATTGCATCGGTCGAGTTGTGTTTACAAAGAACTCAACCGATCAAGTAACTGACCATTTCAATTCCTAATGGTGAGTCGAGTTTTTTCAGGACAAACTCGACCGATCATTTGAGTATCAGCCTTGTCATTTACTTGATCGGTCGAGTTACCTTTATAGAAACTCGACCGATTGCACTGTACGGAAAATTACAGAAAAGTGCTTCTAGCCATTGTGGAGTTGCAACAAGTGAAAATAGATCCGTTGCAAGCCACAAAATGACTAGTTTTTGTTCTCAAGTGTTCCCAAAGCCTAAGAGGCATCCCCAACTATAAATAGGACCCCTTGGGCTTCATTCCAAGGTTGAGCATTCATTGCAAACTCTATGTGAGGTTCCTTTTCTATGGTTGAATGCTTCCTACAACCTCCTCTCTCTACAAGCTTAATCATTTGCTACATCCATTAGAGTGAGTAGGAAATCTGTAAGAGAGCTAGTCCTACATGTACATTTTGTGAGGCTCTAGCTTCCACCACCTCCCCATCTCTCTTTTCAATCATGAAAATGAAGGTTCTCTTTCTTAGCTAAGAGAGGTGAAGAAGAACAAGGGAAGGCATCCCTTGGTGAAGATTAAGGCTGAAGACTTGGAGGTAGAGTGGGTAAGCCCTTGGTGAAGGCAGAAGACTCCTTGCTCAAGTGGGTAAGTGTTTGGTGGAAGATTCTCTAAGTGAAGGTGAAGTCAAAGGCGGACGATCCAAGAAGAGTGGGTAATTCCTACAAGGCTGAAGACTTGTGCAAAAATAGGTAAGTCCTTGGAAGAAGTCGAAAGACTCCTTGCAAAGTGGGTAAGTCCTTGGTAAGGTTCAAGACTCTTTGTATTGGATAGGTAAGTCCTTTGTTTGGTCATGTATTGTAAGTCTTATGAATAAATATAAGAATGCAATGGTTAGGAAATCCTAGAGGCTGACCTCTCTAGGTAAGTGGACTGACATACTTCTAGATTGAAGTGTGGAACCACTCTAAATAGCTTATCTACTTGTGTTTTCTCAATCTGTCTCCCTTGCTATGTATGTTATAGTTGCACACAAATTTCCTATTTAGCGACCTTATCTTGTGATATATCTTGAAGGTCTAATTAATTTTGTTTAAGTGCATTCAACTCTATTCACCCCCCTCTAGAGAATCTAATCACCCATCTAGGATCGAACAATTGGTATCAGAGCGGGTCTTCTCCAAGCATACTTCAACAAGTAGGAGAAGATGGGTGACTACCAAGGTGGGAGATACTCGATCAGCCTACCAATCTTTGATGAGAGCAATTTCCTCTATTGGAGAAGAAGGCTTCAATTCGACATCCAAGGATCAAGTCTTGAGATGTGGCAAATGATGAACAACCCATACATGCTACCAAAGACAAAAATTGAAGAATGGGATGAAGATACCTTGAAGAAAGCAACCTTGAATTCTAGAGCCATGCACATCCTCTATGCCTCCATGACCCCCACCGAGTTCAACCGGATTTCTTCATGTGAAACAACCTATAAGGTATGGAGAAAGCTTTGCATCACTTATTAAGGGACAGATTAAATGAAGGAAAGTAAAGTCTACATGCTCAAAGGGCTTCTCGAGAACTTTAAGATGGGAAAGAAGGAGAGGATAGCCAACATGTACTCAAGGCTCAACACCATTGTGAATGGTCTTACTATTCTAGAACATCCTATGTCTAGTGGAGAGATCAACTCAAAGATCCTTAGAACTCTCCCCAAGAGGTGGGAACCCAAGGTGACTTCCATTTAAGAAGCAAGGTCTCTTAGGGATATTCCTATTGAAGAGCTTATTGGAAATTTACAAGAACGTGAAGCCACACTTGAAAAGAGGGAGGAAGTAGAAAGATAAGATGAGAAAGAACTCAAGAGAATGACGAAGGCTGAAATCAAAGCTCAAATCAAGGCTATTGTTGGTCGAGCTTCTCCCTCCTCTCAAGTTGAAATTACTATGTACTCCAAGGGTAGATTCTACATAGGCAAGTCCTCCTCCATCCGGTGCTTCACATATGGAAAGAAGGGTCACTACAAGGAAGATTTCCCACAAGGCAAAAAGAGCCATCTTCACAAGAAGAAGGAGGAATGACACTCAAGCTCAAGTGGCTCCTCCGACTCAAGCTCAAGTGAAGATTCAAGTAAAGGATCAAGCTCAAGCTCTAGTGATGAAGGAGAATGCCATTTTGCTCTTATATTATCAACAAGTAAAGACTCAAGTGAGGTAAATCTAAACTCTTTAGATAAGGAATCTTTGATTGCTGTTATTCATGATACTTGTGCCTCTCTTAAGTCTTATAAAAGGAAAAAGAAAAAGCTTGCTAGAATTGTTGATAATTTGCATATAGAACTAGATGATCTAGAACATGCTAATTCTTACTTGTTTGATGATAAAAATGCTTGTCTTGGCCAAGTAGATTCTCTTAAACTTGAAAATGCTAGCTTGCTTGATAAGATTAGATTTTTAGAAGCTCAACCTCTCATGCCTAGTTCTAATGAAGATCATTCTTTAATTCTTGATTCTCTAATGCATGATATTGATGTTCTTAAATCTGAAAACAAGGACAAAGATTTTGTTTTGCAAGAATTAGAAACAGAAAATGCCTCTTTGTTTGCTAAAATCAATGTGCATGAATCTTGTTCTAGTTCTACTAGTAGAAAAAATGATGTTGCTGTTTTTCATTTTGATAGAGATTCTTATTTAACTAAAGCTCTTTGCTTAGAAAATGATCTTTTGCATGCTCGAGATAATATTCATCATTTTTCTTCTACTATTACTTATCTTATGCATGATAATGATAGTTTGAGATCTTCTTTGCAAAGATTCTTAGTTGGTAAGAAGAGCCTTAATGATATCCTACACCATACTATCAAAAAAATTGGTATACATGGTTTGGGGTATGATAGTAGTCAAGGGAACAACAAAGATAAAGGACCTCCAATATTCCATGGAGAATCCTCTACTTCCAAGACTATGGGCACATGCAACTATTGCAATGAAATTGGTCATTATTCTACTTGTTGTCCTTTTAGGAAAGCACCCAAGAGAAATAGGACTTGGGTTGCTAAACTAACCTCTCCGGACCCAAAAACATGATTGGGGACCATTTCATCTTTCTTCTTGTAGGTACTTACAAATGGATTGACTTGAGCTATTGAATTGCAAATTGACTTTTCAATCCACATGAAAGAAGAAAGGTGAGATGTGTAGAGGGTGACAACAAGTAGAAAAAGGATTGGTAAGAGCAAAGGTAATGTTTTTCTTGCTTATAACCAATCCTAACTTGTTTTGTTAAGATGGTGTGCACTATACATATGGTTTTTGAGTCAAAAGTAATATTTTGTGATTCTCTTCACAGTCTTGCCCAGAAACTATTTCTAATGCTTCTATAGTGCATTACCAACTTGCTTAGACATGTTTGGATATGGTTTGTATATTTAGTATGCCTTCAAAAATGTTTTTATGATATATATGTGCTTTTTGACAGTTGCTCTGTCGGTCGAGTTTGCCCTATTTGAAACTCGACCGATAGGCACCAATGGGTGTTGCCAACAACTGTCATCAGTCGAGTTGTCAATGCACAGAACTCGACCAATAACACTGTGCATATAATACACAATTGGCTTATTGAATGAGAATTTCCCTCTCAACTAGATTTTCTCAACCAATAGCTTTATTCTTTGGCACTCTCATGTGGCACCTTTATATATGCATATTGCAATGTTCTAAATTGCCTATCTTGCTTACAACTCTATCTCTCTAATTGCTCTAAATTAGTATATCTATATCTTGCAATTACTTGCTTTGAGTTGTTTTGCAAGTTTTGATGATGATCTCATTGGATCTCTTGGTTGTGTGTAAAAATTGCTTCCATTGTACTCTAACTTGCTACATCTATCTAGGTGTATATCTTGCTTTGATACAACCTTAAGGTTCTTAAAGGTAATCATGTTATGGTAATTATGTATAATTGTATGTGAGTTATATCCTTTCATGCTTCTAAAATTGCATATCTCTTTGTTTGGATATATCTCTACATCTACTCATAGCTTGCTCTATGTTATGTATCTTTTGATATCTCTTGCTATGATCTAGATCCTACTAGTAGTCCTAATTTGTGATATCATCTACTAGTAGTTCATATACATGTAGTTTTAGCCTTGTTTATAATTTGCATCTTTGCTCATCTATATGCTATGCTTGTATCTTGTCTCATACATGCTCAAGCTTGTTCCTTGAATTGCATATCTACTATCTTAAAGTTTCTTGCATAGCATTGTGATGCCGTGCACAAAGAGCTACATTATATGTAGAAATTGGAGTATTTGTTTTTGGATTTTATGCATATTTTGCTCCAGTTTCAATTTTCGTGCAAGAGTAGTCTTTTTTATGCAGAAACGACCTTCTGAGCAAGGCTCATTGTTTGGCTACGAGCCTTGACACTTTTTGGGCAAATTCTGTCATCTTGATGGTCAAATTTGTGATTTATTGTTTTTATGCAACACTTTATCTTACATATTTGAGGTGTTCAAGTATATGATTTAACTTTCTTTTCTTTCTATGCTTGGACAAGCCCCTATCTGTGCTCTTCTACTCTCCTTATATATATTTGTGTTATCTCCTTTCTCTTTAACAAGTGATGTTTCTTATTTCTTCGTAACCCCACATTTTGAAATGACAAAGGGGGAGAAAGGTATGTCTTTTTTTAAAAGAGGAAGAAGGCATGTCTTACATGAAGAGGATATGTATGTCAATGTAAGGGGGAGAAGGTGAAGTGGAGAAGACATATATGTGTAGATCATATATGAGTAGAAGACATAGTATTCTATAAATGTTATGAAAGCCAACCATGTAGGAGAAATAACATCAATTGAGGGGGAGTATGAGAACTCCACTAGCATCAATTGAGGGGGAGCATATGAGCTCAATCCTATTGAAACCCCTAGGTTTCTTCGAAGGTATGATTTTACTTAAAAGCTTTCAATACATTTATGGAATGGTTTATCATCTTCAATAAGGAGGAGATTGTTGATTCAAAGGTCAATTAGGTCAATGTTGACTCACGTCTAATTTTACTAAACTTGTGTTTTGATGATGACTAACCATTCCACATATTGGTGTCTAATGTCTCTACTTGAGTGATTTCAGATTAGGTATAGACACACTCCAAATGCCCTAACTTGCGCATCTCAAATTGGAGAAAAGACAAGTCAAAGTCATACAAGTGCACATTTTTGTAATATGATGTAAATCTATTAGAATCATGTTGTAAACCACTTGTAATGATTGTGTGACTTGTAATTAAGCTTAGAAAACATCAGGATCACTTAGATAGAATGTTAGATCACTTTAGATGCAACTTTGAAAATTGATTACATGCACTTTTTCGGTCGAGTTTCCCAGTCTGAAAACTCGATCGATCATCCTTGATCAATTTTCCGCAGATTGCATCGGTCAAGTTGTGTTTACACAAAACTCGACCGATCAAGTAACTGACCATTTCGATTCCTAATGGTCGGTCGAGTTTTATCAGGACAAACTCGACCGATCATTTGAGTACCGGCCTTGTCATTTACTTGATCGGTCGAGTTACCTTTATAGAAACTCGACCGATTGCACTATACAGAAAAGTGCAGAAAAGTGCTTCTAGCCGTTGCGGAGTTGCAAAAAGTGAAAATAGTTCCGTTGCAAGCCACAAAATGGCTAGTTTTTGTTCTCAAGTGTTCCCAAAGGCCAAGAGCCATCCCCAGCTATAAATAGGACCCCTTGGGCTTCATTCCAAGGTTGAGCATTCATTGCAAACTCTATGTGAGGTTCCTATTCTATAGTTGAATGCTTCCTACAACCTCCTCTCTCTCTAAGCTTAATCACTTGCTACATCCATTAGAGTGAGTAGGAAATCTGTAAGAGAGCTAGTCCTACATGTACATCATGTGAGGCTCTCACTTCCACCACCTCCCCATCTCTCTTTTCAATCATGAAGATGAAGGTTATCTCTCTTAGCTAAGAGAGGTGAAGAAGAACAAGGGAAGGCGTCCCTTGGTGAAGATGAAGGCTGAAGACTTGGAGCTAGAGTGGGTAAGCCCTTGGTGAAGGCAGAAAACTCCTTGATCAAGTGGGTAAGTCTTTGGTGGAAGCTTCTCCGTGTGAAGGTGAAGTCAAAGGAGGAAGATACAAGAAGAGTGGGTAATTCCTACAAGGCTGAAGACTTGTGCAAGTGTAGGTAAGTCCTTGGAAGAAGGAGGAAGACTCCTTGAAAAGTGGGTAAGTCCTTGGTAAGGTTGAATACTATTTGTATTGGATAGTTAAATACTTTGTTTGGTTATGTATTGTAAGTCTTATGAATGAATATAAGAATGCAATGGTTAGGCAATCCTAGAGGCTGACCTCTCTAGGTAAGTGGATTGACATACTTCTAGTTTGAATTGTGGAACCACTCTAAATAGCTTGTCTACTTGTATTTGCTCAATCTCTCTCTCCTTTGCTATGTATGTTATAGTTGCACACAAATTTCCTATTTAGAGACCTTATCTTGTGACATATCTTGAAGGGCTAATGAATTTTGTTTAAGTGCATTCAACTCTATTCACCCCCCTCTAGAGCATCTAATCACCCATCTAGGATCCAACAATTGGTATCAGAGCGGGTCTTCTCCAAGCATACTTCAACAAGTAGGAGAAGATGGGTGACTACTAAGGAGGGAGATACTCGACCACCCTACCGATCTTTGATGGGAGCAATTTCCTCTATTGGAGAAGAAGGCTTCAATTATACATCCAAGGATCAAGTCTTGAGATGTGGCAAATGGTGAACAACCCATACATGCTACCAAAGACAAAAATTGAAGAATGGGATGAAGCTACCTTGAAGAAAGCAACCTTTAATGCTAGAGCCGTGCACATCCTCTATGCCTCCATGACCCCCACCGAGTTCAACTGGATTTCTTCATGTGAAACAACCTATGAGGTATGGAGAAAACTTTGCATCACTTATGAAGGGACAGATCAAGTGAAGGAAAGCAAAGTCTAAATGCTCAAAGGGCTGCTTGAGAACTTTAAGATGGGAAAGGAGGAGAGGATAGCCAACATGTACTCAAGGCTCAACACCATTGTGAATGGTCTTGCTATTCTAGGACATCCTATGTCTAGTGGAGAGATCAACTCAAAGATCCTTAGAATTCTCCCCAAGAGGTGGGAACCCAAGGTGACTTCCATTGAAGAAGCAAGGTCTTAGGGATATTCCTATTGAAGAGATCATTGGAAATCTACAAGCACATGAAACCACACTTGACAAGAGGGAGGAAGTAGAAAGACAAGAGGAGAAAGAACTCAAGAGAATGAAGAAGGCTGAAATCAAAGATCAAATCAAGGCTATTATTGGTCAAGCTTCTCCATCCTCTCAAGTTGAAGAAGATGCCTTGTACTCCAATGGTAGATTCTACAGAGGCAAGTCCTCCTCCATCTAGTGCTTCACATGTGAAAAGAAGGGACGCTACAAGGAAGATTGCCCACAAGACAAAAAGACCCATCTTCACAAGAAGAAGGAGGAATGACACTCAAGCTCAAGTGGCTCCTCCGACTCAAGCTCAAGTGAAGATTCAAGTGAAGGATCAAGCTCAAGCTCTAGTGATGAAGGAGAATGCCATTTTTCTCGTATAGCATCAACAAGTAAAGACTCAAGTGAGGTAAATCTAAACTCTTTAGATAAAGAATCTTTGATTGATGTTATTCATGATACTTGTGTCTCTCTTAAGTGTTATAAAAGGGAAAAGAAAACATTTTCTAGAATTGTTGATAATTTGCATTTAGAACTAGATTATCTTGAACATGCTAATTCTTACTTGCTTGATGATAAAAATGCCTGTCTTGGTCAAGTAGATTCTCTTAAACTTGAAAATGGTAGCTTGCTTAATAAGATTAGATTTTTAGAAGCTCAACATCTCATGCCTAGTTCTAATGAGGAGCATACTTTAATTCCTGATGCTCTCATGCATGATATTGATGTTCTTAAATTTGAAAACAAGGACAAAGATTTTGTTTTGCAATAATTAGAAATAGAAAATGCCTCCTTGCTTGCTAAAATCAATGTGCATGAATCTTGTTCTAGTTCTACTAGTAGAGAAAATGATGTTGTTGCTTTTCATTTTGATAGAAATTCTTATTTAACTAAAGCTCTTTGCTTAGAAAATGATCTTTTGCATGTTAGAGATAATATCAATCATTTGTATTCTACTATTACTTATCTTATGCATGATAATGATAGTTTGAGATCTTCTTTACAAAGATTCTTAGTTGGTAAGAAGAGCCTTAATGATATCCTACACCATACTACCAAACAAATTGGTAGACATGGTTTGGGGTATGATAGTAGTCAAGGGAACAACAAAGATAAAGGACCTCCAATATTCCATGGAGAATCCTCTAGTTCTAACACTATGGGAACATGCAACTATTGCAATGAAATTGGTCATTATTCTACTTGTTGTCCTTTTAGGAAAGCACCCAAGAGAATTAAGGTCTTGGGTTGCTAAACTAACCCCTCTGGACCCAAAAACATGATTGGGGACCATTTCATCTTTCTTCTTGTAGGTACTTGCAAATGGATTGAATTGGGCTATTGAATTGCAGATTGACTTATCAATCCATATGAAAGAAGAAAGGTGAGATGTGTAGAGGGTGACAACAAGTGGAAAAAGGAATGGTAAGAACAAAGGTAATGTTTTTCTTGCTTATAACCAATCCTAACTTGTTTTGTTAAGATGGTGTGTACTATACATATGGTTTATGAGTCAAAAGTGATATTTTGTGATTCTCTTCACACTCTTGCTCAAAAACTATTTCTAATGCTTCTATAGTGCATTACCAACTTGCTTAGACATGTTTGGATATGGTTTGTATATTTAGTATGTCTTTAAACATGTTTTTATGAAATATATGTGCTTTTTGACTGATGCACTGTTGGTCGAGTTTTCCCTATTTGAAACTCGACCGATAGGCACCAATGGGTGTTGCCAACAGCTGTCATCAGTAGAGTTGTCAATGCACAAGACTCGACCGATAACACTGTGCACAGAATACACAATTGGCTTATTGAATGAGAATTTCCGTCTCAACTAGATTTTATCAACCAATAGCCTTATTCTTTGGCACTCTCATTTGGCACCTTTATATATGCATATTGCAATGTTCTAAATTGTGTATCTTACTTACAACTCTATCTCTCTGATTGCTCTAAATTGGTATATCTATATCTTGCAATTACTTGCTTTGAGTTGTTTTGCAGGTTTTGATGATGATCTCTTTGGATCTTTTGGTTGTGTCTAAAAATTGCTTCCGTTGTACTCTAACTTGCTACATCTATCTAGGTGTATATCTTGCTTTGATACAACCTTGAGGTTCTTAAAGGTAATCATCTTATGGTAATGATGCATATTTGTATGTGAGTTATATCCTTTCATGCTTCTAAAATTGCATATCTCTTTGTTTGGATATATCTCTACATCTACTCATAGCTTGCTCTATCTTGTGTATCTTTTGGTATCTCTTGCTATGATCTAGATCCTACTAGTAGTCCTAACTTGTGATATCATCTACTAGTAGTTCATATACATGTCGTTTTAGCCTTGTTTATAATTGGCATCTTTTCTCATCTATATGCTATGCTTGTATCTTGTCTCATACATGCTCAAGCTTGTTCCTTGAATTGCATATCTACTATCTTGTCTTGCTTGAATAACATTGTGATGCAGGGCACAAAGTGCTACATTATATGTAGAAGTTGGAGTATTTTTTGGATTTTATGCAGATTGTTTTGCTCCAGTTTCAATTTTTGGTGCAAGAGTAGTGTTTTTTATGCAGAAATGACCTTCTAAGCAAGGCTCATCGCTTTTCCATGAGCCCTGACACTTTTTGGGCAAATTCTACCATCTTGAGGGTCAAATTTGCAATTTAATGTTTTTCTACAACGCTTTATCTTGCATATTTGAGGTGTTCAAGTATATGATTTAACTTGCTTTTCTTTCTATGCTTAGACAAGCCCCTATATGTGCTCTTCTACTCTCCTTATATATATTTGTGTTATCTTATTTCTTTAACAAATGATGTTTCTTATTTCTTCATAACCCCACTTTTTGAAATGACAAAGGGGGAGAGAGGTATGTCTTCTTTTAAAAGAGGAAGAATGCATGTCTTACATGAAGAGGAGATGTATGTCCATGTAAGGGGTAGAAGGTAAAGTGGAGAAGACATATATGTGTAGAACATATATGATTAGAAGAAATAGAATTCTATAAATGTTATGAAAGCTAACCATGTAGGAGAAATAGCATCAATTGAGGGGGAGTATGAGAACTCTACTAGCATCACTACAACAGAAACAACATTCAGTGTCGCTTTTCTGGGCGTCGGTTATTTACATACACCGACGCCTATAACATTCCACGTCGGCTATTTAGTAAGTCCGACATCTATATTCGAAGACCAGCCAGACACGGGTACCACTTTCTATTCAGCATCAGCTAGGTAAAACACACCGACGCCTAAAATCACCCGCGAAATCCAATTTTCAAGTGAAAAGAAAAAGTGTCACATACATCGTCGGTTATTTAGATAGAAACCGATGCCTATGTATGATGAGAATTTGCGCGAAAAGTGTCACATTCAGTGTCGGTTATCCGTCGATAACCGACGCTGATAGTGGTTCCCGCCAAATAATTTCGGGCAAATATTGTCCAATTGGACGTCGGTTTTTACGATCCATCGACGCTAAAGATGTTTAGGTGTCGGTTTTGTAAACAACCGACGCCGTTTATGAACTTAATATCCCACGATCACACGACTCTTCCCCTTTCTTCTGTTTCATTGTGAGAATCTCCCCCGCTGCTACTGCCGCCCGACCCTCCACTGCTGCTGCTTGTGCTTGTGCACCACCCTCCGCTGCTGCTGCTTGTGCGCCGCCGCCGCTCCGCTGCCGCTTCCTGATCCTTTTGCACTGCCGCCGCTCCCTGCTCGCCGATGTCACCGCCGCCTGCCTGCCCTGCGGCTACCTGCCTGCCTTGCGCCGGTGGTCCTGGAGCTCGCCGGTGTCTCCGCCGCCCACCTACTCGACCTGCTCGACCTCACCTCGCCTCGACCTTGCCCTACTCACTTGCCCATGTACCTTCCGACCTACCCATGCGGCACCCAGGCACGCCTAGGCGGCCAGACATTCACCTAGGGTCCCAAACCCAGGCGCCCAACCTAGTTAGGCCTCTGGGATGCCTGGGCGATGCCTGTAATGATTTGTATTGCATACCTTCTACAATTATTGAGTCCAATCATTCTAATGGCCAACTATTTTCAGCTTCTAATCAAATTAATTAGTTTAGATTCATTCAAACATCTTTATATGGTAATTGCATATGTGATTAAACAATAGAGAAATCAATAGACCTTGCTATAGCCAACGAAAATCATTTTACAATTTTTCCTTTGACTCTGTTCCATTTAATTGAGCTAAATTAACTTAGTCTTATTGTTTGTTCTTAATTAGATGTCTAGTCACAGAGTCACAAATTGATATAACAGTCATAATTTTAGTCTTTTCTTATATATACCAACCTTGGATATGTCCCTGCATAGATAGATGGATAGTAATGAAATTTCAACATCTAAGGAATTGATTGCCTATAACTATTAGTAGTAGCTTTATTAATTTACTAGTACCTAGAAATTTTGAACACCTACTTTCAATTGTAAAAGAAGGAACTAGTTAGAGCCTTTGTTCATTAACCTTTTTTCTATAAAATTCTTTTATCAAATCAACATTGTTGGGTTTCCTGGGTTTTATCTTTAGGAGGATCTGTATAGATCAACATTGCATTTATAGATGCCTATATAGATGTGATTCAACCAAGATATCAATTTGTGTTTATTTATGTTATGATTTGTATTTATTTATGTATTGTTTTAGGAATAATTGATCATCTACTGCTTCCCGCCGTCTCCCTGCCCGTCGCCTGCTCACCTGCCTGCTTGCCTGCCTACTCGCCTACCCTCCGTCTCGCCCTCTCTCCCTGCTGACGCCCGACTAGGCTCAAACAGAGGTAAACCCTATTTTATTACACTGCTTGATCTTTAATCACATAGACTTAATCAACATTTCTACTTGTACACTCTAGAATCAAGATCTAATACTCTTATGCTATTTTAACACCATGAGACATTTTTTTCTCATTCTAGTGGATTATTATGACCTATGATGACCAAACATGAAATCATGCTCTTAATGATATGATTTACATATCTATTATTGTGTTTGTTGGCCTAGAAACCCGCCCAAGATTTACTGATTAGGAGTAAATCTTGGATAGTCCCCGGTTTGGGACTGTTCTTGAACACCTAATCTCACTTAGGATGTAAGTGTATAATGTGTATTGGGTTTTCGAGAAAATTTCGGCAACATTTCCCCGTTTGTTCTCTAAGTACATATGTACTTAGAGAACATCAGGGAAATGCTGCTGAAATTTTCTCAAAAACCCAATACACATTATACACTTACATCCTAAGTGAGATTAGGTGTTCAAGGATGGGATAGGTGGTACACATTTATTATATATAAGAATAACATTTTGACTTGAACTTGACCCATTCTAGGGCTTTGGATTTTAGATCATTTTCAGATTTTATGTTTCATTATCTTCTAGTTAATACAAATGCTAAATGTTTGCCTTTTTAATGACATTTTCAGATGGCTAACCATGATGAGCATGATGTCCATGATGAGAATGAAGTCCATGATGAGCATGCTGTCCATGATGAGCATGGCGAAGATACCAATGTAAGTTCTAAAAACATATCCTATATTTCTATAAAATTCATGATCTTCTAGTTATGTCATATATCCCATATTTCTATATTGTGCTAATTCAGTGTGTTTATTTTTGTCAAATTTTAGGTTGATGATGCACAGGTACCCACTGAAGCACTGGATCAACTTGATGCGCAACACCAAACACTTAACAAGAAAAGGGGCATCACTCTGTTGAAGAAGTTAATAGAGCTAAGTGGCAGTGGATCCAAATTGGTTGTGGAGTTTGATAATGGAGGAAATACAATTGGAGTGAACCGCAATAATTTTGTAAACTATCTTGGGTGTGTCACTCGAAGCCATTGTGGTGTTAAGTATGATAATTGGCATAAAGTTCCTCAGGGGAAGAAAGACTTGATATGGAAGGATTTATGCGTGAGTTATTATTATTTGGAATTCTATTTTATAGATTACAAATTCTATTATTTGCAATTCTATTTTTGGATACTAGTTAATAAGAATTCTATTTTACATAATCTGTTTGCATTGGATGAGAAGTTGCATCGTAAAAGCGTGATGCAATGCGCTGGAAAGATGCTTAGGAACTATAGGACAAATCTCAACAGAGAATACATAAAAGATGGTGATAAGAAGAAGAAGTTAGCCCTTGAACAGTGGAACTTCTTGGACAAAGAAGATTGGGACAATTTTGTTGCTTTAATAAAATATGAAGAATTCAAGGTATTAGGAGTCATTCCCAATTTAATTAATATACATTGTATTCACCTATTCAAGATTAACATTTAGTGCTACTAACCAAATCATTAATGTGCATACTAACTAGGCCCTCGGTGACGCACAAAAAGCAAGGCGTGCACTGAATGTGCATGACCACACTATGGGTCCAAAGGGCTATGCAAGCGTTCGCCAAAGACTACAGACAGAGTCTGCGACTACTCAGGAGTCTGCTGCTACTCAGGAGTCTGCCACACCCATGCCTCGCCATGATATCTGGATAGTTGGGAGGCAAAACAAGAAGGGTGAAATAAAGAAGCCCGTAACTACTGAGGCGGCTGCGAAAATGGTAAAATACAACTCTTAGAGCAATCATTTGAATATTGATTATTTGAGGTGTTAAATTACCAATTTCTGTTGATGGTGATTAGCGGGAGCTGCACGAGCAGAGGAAATAAGACACGTTCATCCCTCAGGGCCCAAGGGATGAATTGACAGTTGCTCTGGGTAACCCAGAGCATCCTGGACGTGTTGGGGGTGCAGGCACTGGTGTGGGAATCAAAGCATTCTTTGAGCCATCCCAGCGCAAAACCAGAGCGGGACTTTTACAAGAAGAGGTAACCTATTCTTTTTTTAGAATGTTACTACAAAAGGGAATTCAATAATAAGAAGCTAATGTTTCTTTTATCCATGTATAGGAGATTAAGAGAGTCGAGGATATAGTTTCTAAGAAGGTCAATGATATATTTGCTGAGAAGGTCAAGGAAGAAATAGTGCGGTGGTAGGCATCTCATGCTTCCAATCAGCCTATGGCGACCCACTCTTCTCCTGATGCACAGACTGCGAGTAATCATGGAGACCCATCGCCTAACACATCTGTTGTAAGTATTGTTTATGACATTGTAGCTAGTCTTTTCAAGATGATATGTTTTCAAGATGATATGTATATATGTATAACATTCTTTACGTAAATTTGTAGGCATTGAAGCCATGCCGCTTAAGAATGCAAGACTATGTTGTTGTAGAGGTGCATGCTTACCAGTCCCTTCCTGGGGCAACGTTTAATGGGACTCCAATGCCGCAGGGCTACGTTCGTATGAGCCCGATATGTGTATTACCCGATTGGAGGGAGGCTGCATTGCCATATGCCCACCCAGATATTGATACACTTGGTGAGGCAGAAGGCAGGGTGATATTGTGGCCCAAAGCAGATGTCGTCTACACTACTGAAATTGTAAGATAAATTTACATTACTTTAGATTGTAATGTGTATATATGAGGTCAACTGATATGAAACTATATATACAAGTTAAAAAGAAGACACCCGGAGAACCTAGGCCTCCACCTCCACTTCCTGCATTACCAAGTTGGGTTCCAAATGAACTAAAATACCCGTTAGGTCCTGCTTGTAGGGGAATGGCATGTTGGCTACGGGCACATAATATACATTGCCCTATAATTGTTTCTTTAGAAGCAGATTATGCAGGTCAATCATACGATAGCTCTTTATTTATACAAGATATTATTGAGATGTTTATGTATGATTGACTGAATACATCAATGATAGAGACATGGATAAGGTGAGATCTTATTTATACATCCATATAACTTGTGTAAGATCCGGTGATCTGGTTTCTTATATATTAATGCATACGTAATACATGTTTTGCAGCTACTTAGTCGAAGATCAGTGCAAACAATTTGCATTTGATCATGTGGGTTTTTTGATTCCATCATTGATTAGTATGGTAGCTAAAGACCCTGATAGTGTTCAACAATACTGTATAGATGCTTTTACAATTTTCGGTCAGCAAAAGAAGACGATAATAATAGCTCCATTCAATGTCAAGTAAGTTTACTTTATTTATAATTTGGACTTAAGAAAATTCCATTTTTATTGTGCATTTTGAGTTATTAATTTTTAACTTTTTTTACCTCTAGCGGTAGACATTGGGAGTTACTAGTTATTGTCCCCGGGGCATTCACTGTTTATTATCTAGATCCTGTGGGAAGTACATTGAACACTAAAATTGGACACATAAGGAGAATGCCATTATTCTGGTGAGAAATATTTCATTTTTATATCCGTTAACATAAGTTATTACATTACTATTTAATTATGAAATTTACTGTGTTACATTAACATGTAGGGGTTTAGATGCATTTAAAAATGCTGGAGGAAATGTCCCAAGGAGAAAGAACCAACCAATAATTTGGGAGAACGTAAAAGTAAGTTCCCGACTCCAATGTATATATTATTTATGTGAACTGTGCTTAGTTGTATTTTTTAATATTTTGTATGTTTCTATTTATAGTGCGCTACACAAGACAATGGCTGGGAATGCACATACTATGTGATGTGATTTATGCAGATGATTATCCGACATGCCGCATTGGATATTAATACCATACATGAGGTATTATATATAGTCTCATTAGTTAGTATGAAATATATCAATCTAATTTTTATATTATTACTTATATATATACATCATTCTCTTTGCAGGTGTTTAAAATTGACCACACTATAGGTAAACACTTAAAAAATGTACATGCTCCATATACGATGGAAGCATTAAATGAAGTAAGAGAAGAATGGGCAAAAGCCATACAAGCAGTGGCGATTGTAAGATATAATTGGGATGCTGATAGCGATGCTGAATGATATTTTCAAAATGAATATTTTTGAATTCTTATACATGTCTGAATGTTTCTACATGTATTTGAATGTTTCTACATGTGTGAATGTGAGAATTGAATTGATGTCTGAATGTATCTACTTATGTGAAAACATATTTGTTGATTTTGCAGGTTTGTGGCATATTTGTAGGCTGATATCAATGGATGTCGTAAACCTACAGTTCAGAAAACTGAACTGCAGGTTCTCATCCTGCTGACCAGCAACAGCAGGCCTGCAAACTGATAAGAAAAAAACAATTTAAAGTATAGGCGTCAGTTATTTATAGAACACCGTCAGCAAAGGCCTACAACGTCGGTTATTAGATAAAAACCGACGCCTAATATGACAAACAACCCGACCGTGCAGGAAAGCACGACCGTGGTGGAAAAGGCATCGCTTATTCGTATAAAACCGATGCCTATAGTACTAAACACGGCCGTGCAGTAAAGCATGGCCGTGTCGTCTGGGAGTATGGCGTCGGTTGTTCAGTTGTTAACCGACGCAAAAAGTGTCCTAGGTGGTGCCTTTTTTTGTGGCGCGAACCCTATAGACATCGGCCAACTATATATAACAAACACCTATAGATCATATAGGTGTCAGTTAGAAAACCGACGCCAAAGAGTTCGACCTTTAGCAGCGCCCACATAGGCGTCGCTTGAAAACCGTTGCCAAAGGGGGTTAAACAACCGACGCCAAAGGCGTATTCTGTAGTAGTGCATCATTTTACGGGGAGCATATGAGCTCAATCCTATTGAAACCCCTAGGTTTCTCCGAAGGTATGATTTTACTTAAAAGCTTTCAATACATTTATGTATTGGTTTGTCATCTTCAAAAAAGGGGAGATTGTTGACTCAAGGTCAATTAGGTCAATGTTGACTCACGTCTAATTTGACTAAACCCGTGTTTTGATGATGACTAACCATTCCACATATTGGTGTCTAATGTCTCTACTTGAGTGATTTTAGATTAGGTATAGACACACTCCAAATGCCCTTACTTGTGCATCTCAAATTGGAGAAAAGACAAGTCAAAGCCATACAAGTGCACGTTTTTGTAATATGAAGTAAATCTATTAGAATCATGTTGTAAATCACTTGTAATAATTGTGTGACTTGTAATTAATCTTAGAAAACATCAGGAGCACCTAGATCGAATGTTAGATCACTTTAGATGCAACTTTGAAAATTTATTACAGGCACTTTGTCGGTCGAGTTTCCCAGCCTGAAAACTCGACCAATCATCCTTGATCAATTTTCTGCAGATTGCATCGGTCGAGTTGTCTTTACACAGAACTGGACTGATCAAGTAACTGACCATTTCGATTCCTAATGGTCGGTCGAGTTTTGTCAGGACAAACTTGACCGATCATTTGAGTATCGGCCTTGTCATTTACTTGATCGGTCGAGTTACCTTTATAGAAACTCGACCGATTGCACTGTACGGAAAAGTGCATAAAAGTGCTTCTAGCCGTTGTGGAGTAGCAACAAGTGAAAATAGATCCGTTGCAAGCCACAAAATAGGTAGTTTTCATTCTCAAGTGTTCCCAAAGGCTAAGAGGCATCCCCAACTATTAATAGGACCCCTTGGGCTTCATTCCAAGGTTGAGCATTCATTACAAACTCTATGTGAGGTTCCTATTCTATAGTTGAATGCTTCCTACAGTCACCTCTCTCTCTCTCTAAGCTTAATCACTTGCTACATCCATTAGAGTGAGTTGGAAATATGTAAGAGAGCTAGTCCTACATGTACATCTTGTGAGGCTCTCACTTCCACCACCTCCCCATCTCTCTTTTCAATCATGAAGATGAAGGTTCTCTCTCTTAGCTAAGAGAGGTGAAGAAGAACAAGGGAAGGCATCCCTTGGTGAAGATCAAGGCTTAAGACTTGGAGCTAGAGTGGGTAAGCCCTTGGTGAAGGCAGAAGACTCCTTGCTCAAGTGGGTAAGTCCTTGGCGGAAACTTCTCCGAGTGAAGGTGAAGTCAAAGGTGGAAGATCCAAGAAGAGTGGGTAATTCCTACAAGGCTGAAGACTTGTGGAAGAGTAGGTAAGTCCTTGGAAAAAGATGGAAGACTCCTTGTAAAGTGGATAAGTCTTTGGTAAGGTTGAAGACTCTTTGTATTGGATAGGTAAGTCCTTTGTTTGGTCATGTATTGTAAGTCTTATGAATGAATATAAGAATGTAATGGTTAGGAAATCCTAGAGGCTGACCTCTCTAGGTAAGTGGACTAACATACTTATAGTTTGAAGTGTGGAACCACTCTAAATAGCTTGTCTACTTGTGTTTTCTCAATCTCTCTCTCCCTTGCTATGTATGTTATAGTTGCACACAAATTTCCTATTTAGCGACCTTATCTTGGGATATATCTGGAAGGTCTAATGAATTTTGTTTAAGTGCATTCATCTCTATTAAGCCCCCCTCTAGAGCATCTAATCACCCATCTAGGATCCAACAATTGGTATCAGAGCGGGTCTTCTCCAAGCATACTTCAACAAGTAGGAGAAGATGGGTGACTACCAAGGAGGGAGATACTCGATCAGCCTACCAATCTTTGATGGGAGCAATTTCCTCTATTGGAGAAGAAGGCTTAAATTATACATGCAAGGATCAAGTCTTGAGATGTGGCAAATGGTGAACAGCCCATACATGCTACCAAAGACAAACATTGAAGAATGGGATGAAGCTACCTTGAAGAAAGAAACCTTGAATGCTAGAGCGATGCACATCCTCTATGCCTCCATGACCCCCACTGAGTTCAACTGGATTTCTTCATGTGAAATAGCCTATGAGGTATGGAGAAAGCTTTGCATCACTTATGATGGGACATATCAAGTGAATGAAAGCAAAGTCTACATGCTCAAAGGGCTGTTTGAGAACTTTAAGATGGGAAATGAGGAGAGGATAGCCAACATGTACTCAAGGCTCAACACCATTGTGAATGGTCTTGCTGTTCTAGGACATCCTATGTCTAGTGGTGAGATCAACTCAAAGATCCTTAGAACTCTCCCCAAGAGGTGGGAACCCAAGGTGACTTCCATTGAAGAAGCAAGGTCTCTTAGGGATATTCCTATTAAAGAGCTCATTCGAAATCTACAAGCACATGAAGCCACATTTGTCAAGAGGGAGGAAGTAGAAAGACAAGAAGAGAAAGAACTCAAGAGAATGAAGAAGGTTGAAATCAAAGCTCAAATCAAGGCTATTGTTGGTCAAGTTTCTCCATCCCCTCAAGTTGAAGAGGATGCCATGTACACCAAGGGTAGATTCTACAAAGGCAAGTCCTCCTCCATCCGGTGCTTCACATGTGGAAAGAAGGGTCACTACAAGGAAGATTGGCCACAAGGCAAAAAGACCCATCTTAACAAGAAGAAGGAGGAATGACACTCAAGCTCAAGTGGCTCCTCCGACTCAAGCTCAAGTGTAGATTCAAGTGAAGGATCAAGCTCAAGCTCTAGTGATGAAGGAGAATGCCATTTTACTCTTATAGAATCAACAAGTAAAGACTCAAGTGAGGTAAATCTAAACTCTTTAGATAAAGAATCTTTGATTGCTGTTATTCATGATACTTGTGCCTCTCTTAAGTCTTATAAAAGGAAAAAGAAAAAGTTTTCTAGAATTGTTGATAATTTTCATGTAGAACTAGATGATCTTGAACATGCTAATTCATACCTGCTTGATGATAAAAATGCTTGTCTTGGTCAAGTAGATTCTCGTAAACTTGAAAATGCTTGCTTGCTTGATAAGATTAGATTTTTAGAAGCTCAAGCTCTCATGCCTAGTTCTAATGAAGAGCATTCTTTAATTCTTGATTTTCTCATGCATGATATTGATGTTCTTAAATCTGAAAACAAGGACAAAGATTTTGTTTTGCAAGAATTAGAAATAGAAAATGCCTCTTTGCTTGCTAAAATCAATGTGCATGAATTTTGTTCTAGTTTTACTAGTAAAGAAAATGATGTTGCTGCTTTTCATTTTGATAGAGATTCTTTTTTAACTAAAGCTCTTTGCTTAGAAAATGATCTTTTGCATGCTAGAGATAATATCAATCATTTGTCTTCTGCTATTACTTATCTTATGCATGATAATGATAGTTTGAGATCTTCTTTGCAAAGATTCTTAGTTGGTAAGAAGAGCCTTAATGATATCCTACACCATACTACCAAACAAATTGGTAGACATGGTTTGGGGTATGATAGTAGTCAAGGGAACAACAAAGATAAAGGACTTCCAATATTCCATGGAGAATCCTCTAGTTCCAAGACTATGGGCACATGCAACTATTACAATGCAATTAGTCATTATTCTACTTGTTGTCCTTTTAGGAAAGCACCCAAGAGCAATAGGACTTGGGTTGCTAAACTAACCCCTCCAGACCCAAAAACATGATTGGGGACCATTTCATCTTTCTTCTTTTAGGTACTTGCAAATGGATTGACTTGAGCTATTGAATTACAAATTGACTTATCAATCCACATGAAATAAGAAAGGTGAGATGTGTAGAGGGTGACAACAAGTGGAAAAAGAAATGGTAAGAACAAAGGTAATGTTTTTCTTGCTTATAACCAATCCTAACTTTTTTTGTCAAGATGGTGTGCACTATACATATGGTTTTTGAGTCAAAAGTGATATTTTGTGATTCTCTTCACACTCTTGCTCAAAAACTATTTCTAATGCTTCTATAGTGCATTACCAACTTGCTTAGACATGTTTGGATACGGTTTGTATATTTAGTATGCCTTTAAACATGTTATTATGAAATATATGTTCTTTTTGACAGCTGCTCTATCGATCGAGTTTTCCCTGTTTGAAACTCAACCGATAGGCACCAAGGGGTGTTACCAATAGATGTCATCGGTTGAGTTGTCAATGCACGTAACTCGCCTGATAACATTGTGCACAAAATATACAATTGGCTTATTGAATGAGAATTTCCCTCTCAACTAGATTTTCTCAACCAATAGCCTTATTCTTTGGCACTCTCATTTGGCACCTTTATATATGCATATTACAATGTTCTAAATTTCCTATCTTGCTTACAACTCTATCTCTCTAATTGCTCTAAATTGGTATATCTATATCTTGCAATTACTTGCTTTGAGTTGTTTTGCAGGTTTTGATGATGATCTCTTTGGATCTCTTAGTTGTGTCTAAAAATTGATTTCGTTGTACTCTAACTTGCTACATCTATCTATGTGTATATCTTGATTTGATACAATCTTGAGGTTCTTAAAGGTAATCATCTTATGGTAATGATGCATATTTGTATGTGAGTTATATCCTTTCATGCTTCTAAAGTTACATATCTCTTTGTTTGGATATATTTCTACATCTACTCATAGCTTGCTCTATCTTGTGTATCTTTTGGTATCTCTTGCTATGATATAGATCCTACTAGTAGTCCTAACTTGTGATATCATCTACTAGTAGTTCATATACATGTAGTTTTAGTGTTGTTTATAATCGACATCTTTGCTCATCTATATGCTATGCTTGTATCTTGTTTCATACATGCCCAAGCTTGTTCCTTGAATTGCATATCTACTATCTTGAGTTGCTTGCATAACATTGTGATGCAGGGCACAAAGAGCTACATTATATGTAGAAATTGGAGTATTTTTTTGTATTTTATGCAGATTTTGCTCCAGTTTCACTTTTTGGTGCAAGAGTAGTGTTTTTTATGCAGAAACGTCCTTCTCTGCAAGACTTATCACTTTGCCATGAGCCCTGCCACTTTTTTGGGCAAATTCTATCATCTTGAGGGTCAAATTTGTGATTTATTGTTTTTCTACAGCACTTTATCTTGCACATTTGAGGTGTTCAAGTATATGATTTAACTTGCTTTTCTTTCTATGCTTGGACAAGGCCCTATCTGTGCTCTTCTACTCTCCTTATATATATTTGTGTTATCTCCTTTCTCTTTAACAAGTGATGTTTCTTATTTCTTCATAACCCCACTTTTTGAAATGAAAAAGGGGGAGAAAGGTATGTCTTCTTTTAAAATAAGAAGAAGGCATGCCTTACATGAAGAGGAGATGTATGTCCGTGTAAAAGGGAGAAGGTAAATCAGAGAAGACATATATGTGTAGAACATATATGAGTAGAAGAGATAGTATTCTATAAATGTTATGAAAGCTAACCATGCAGGAGAAATAGCATCAATTGAGGGGGAGTATGAGAACACTAGCATCAATTGAGGGGGAGCATATGATCTTAATCCTATTGAAACCCCTAGGTTTCTCTGAAGGTATGATTTTACTTAAAAGCTTTCGATACATTTATGGAATGGTTTGTCATCTTCAAAAAGGGGGAGATTGTTGACTCAAGGTCAATTAGGTCAATGTTGACTCACGTCTAATTTGACTAAACCCGTGTTTTGATGATGACTAACCATTCCACATATTGGTGTCTAATGTCTCTACTTGAGTGATTTCATATTAGGTATAGACACACTCCAAATGCCCTAACTTGTGCATCTCAAATTGGAGAAAAGACAAGTCAAAGTCATACAAGTGCACATTTTTGTAATATGATGTAAATCTATTAGAATCATGTTGTAAATCACTTGTAATGATTGTGTGACTTGTAATTAAGCATAGAAAACATCAGGAGCACTTAGATCGAAATTTATATCACTTTAGATGAAACTTTGAAAATTAATTACAGACACTTTGTCAGTCGAGTTTCCCAGCCTGAAAACTCGACCGATCATCCTTGATCGATTTTATGCAGATTGCATCGATTGAGTTGTGTTTACACAGAACTCGACCAATCAAGTAACTGACCATTTCGATTCCTAATGGTCGATCGAGTTTTGTCAGGACAAACTCGACCGATCACTTGAGTATCGGCCTTGTCGTTTACTTGATCGGTCGAGTTACCTTTATAGAAACTCGACCGATTGCACTGTACGAAAAAGTGCAGAAAAGTGCTTCTAGACGTTGTGGAGTTGTAACAAGTGAAAATAGATCCGTTGCAAGCCACAAAATAGGTAGTTTTCATTCTCAAGTGTTCCCAAAGGCGAGGCATCCCCAACTATAAATAGGACCCCTTGGGCTTCATTCCAAGGTTGAGCATTCATTACAAATTCTATGTGAGGTTCCTATTCTATAGTTGAATGCTTCCTACAATCTCCTCTCTCTCTCTATGCTTAATCACTTGCTACATCCATTAGAGTGAGTAGGAAATATGTAAGAGAGCTAGTCCTACATGTACATCTTGTGCGGCTCTCACTTCCACCACCTCCCCATCTCTCTTTTCAATGATGAAGATGAAGGTTCTCTCTCTTAGCTAAGAGAGGTGAAGAAGAATAAGGGAAGGTGTCCCTTGGTGAAGATCAAGGATGAAGACTTGGAGCTAGAGTGGGTAAGCCCTTGGTGAAGGCAGACGACTCCTTGCTCAAGTGGGTAAGTCATTGGTGGAAGATTCTCCGAGTGAAGGTGAAGTCAAAGGCGGAAGATCCAAGAAGTGTGGATAATTCCTACATGGCTGAAGACTTGTGCAAGAGTAGGTAAGTCTTTGGAAAAAGGTGGAAGACTCCTTCCAAAGTGGGTAAGTCCTTGGTAAGCTTTAAGACTCTTTGTATTGGATAGGTAAGTCCTTTGTTTGGTCATGTATTGTAAGTCTTATGAATGAATATAATAATGCAATGGTTAGGAAATCCTAGAGGCTGACCTCTCTAGGTAAGTGGACTGACATACTTCTAGATTGAAGTGTGGAACCACTCTAAATAGCTTGTCTACTTCTGTTTGCTCAATCTCTCTCTCCCTTGCTATGTGTGTTATAGTTGCACACAAATTTCCTATTTAGCGACCTTATCTTATGATATATCTTGAATGTCTAATGAATTTTGTTTAAGTGCATTCAACTCTATTCACCCCCCCTCTAGAGCATCTAATCACCCCTCTAGGATCTAACAATTGATATCAGAACGGGTCTTCTCCAAGCATACTTCAACAAGTAGGAGAAGATGGGTGACTACGAAGGAGGGAGATACACGATCAACCTATCAATCTTTGATGGCAGCAATTTCCTCTATTGGTAAAGAAGGCTTCAATTCTACATCCAAGGATCAAGTCTTGAGATTTGGCAAATGGTGAACATCCCATACATGCTATCAAAGACAAAAATTGAAGAATGGGATGAAGATACCTTGAAGAAAGCAACCTTGAATTCTAGAGCCATGCACATCCTCTATGCTTCTATGACCCCCACCGAGTTCAATCAGATTTCTTCATGTGAAACAACCTATGAGGTATGGAGAAAGGTTTGCATAATTTATGAAGGGACAGATCAAGTGAAGGAAAGCAAAGTCTACATGCTCAAAGGGCTGCTTGAGAACTTTAAGATGGGAAAGGAGGAGAGGATAGCCAACATGTACTCATGGCTCAACACCATTGTGAATGGTCTTACTGTTCTAGGACATCCTATGTTTAGTGGAGAGATCAACTCAAAGATCCTGAGAACTCTCCCCAAGAGGTGGGAACCCAAGGTGACTTCCATTGAAGAAGCAAGGTTTCTTAGGGATATTCCTATTGAAGAGCTCATTGGAAATCTACAAGCACATGAAGCCACACTTGATAAGAGGGAGGAAGTAGAAAGACAAGAGGAGAAAGAACTCAAGAGAATGAAGACGGCTGAAATCGAAGCTCAAATCAAGGCTATTGTTGGTCAAGATTCTCCATCCTCTCAAGTTGAATAAGATGCCATGTACTCCAAGGGTATATTCTACAAAGTCAAGTCCTCCTCCATCCAGTGGTTCACATGTGGAAAGAAGAGTCACTACAAGGAAGATTGCCCACAAGGAAAAAAGACCTATCTTCACAAAACGAAGGAGGAATGACACTCAAGCTCAAGTGGCTCCTCTAACTCAAGCTCAAGTGAAGATTCAAGTGAAGGATCAAGCTCAAGATCTAGTGATGAAGGAGAATGCAATTTTGCTCTTATAGCATCAACAAGTAAAGACTCAAGTGAGGTAAATCTAAACTCTTTAGATAAAGAATCTTTTATTGTTGTTATTCATGATACTTGTGCCTCTCTTAGTCTTATAAAAGGAAAAAGAAAAATCTTGCTAGAATTGTTGATAATTTGCATGTCCAACTAGATGATCTTGAACATGCGAATTCTTACTTGCTTGACGATAAAAATGCTTGTTTTGGTCAAGTAGATACTCTTAAACTTGAAAATGCTAGCTTGCTTGATAAGATTAGATTTTTAGAAGCTCAACGTCTCAATGCCTAGTTCTAATGAAGAGCATACTTTAATTCTTGATTCTCTCATGCATGATATTGATGTTCTTAAATCTGAAAACAAGGACAACGATTTTGTTTTGCAAGAATTAGAAAGAGAAAATGCCTCCTTGCTTGCTAAAATCAACGTGCATGAATCTTGTTCTAGTTCTACTAGTAGAGAAAATGATGTTGCTGCTTTTCCTTTTGATAGAGATTCTTATTTAACTAAAGCTCTTTGCTTAGAAAATGATCTTTTACATACTAGAGATAATATCAATCATTTGTCTTCTACTATTACTTATCTTATGCATGATAATGATAGTTTGAGATCTTCTTTGCAAAGATTCTTAGTTGGTAAGAAGAGCCTTAATGATATCCTACACCATACTACCAAACAAATGGGTAGACATGGTTTGGGGTATAGTAGTAGTCAAGGGAACAACAAAGATAAAGGACCTCCAATATTCCATGGAGAATCCTCTAGTTCCAAGACTGTGATTACATGCAACTATTGCAATGAAATTAGTCATTATTCTACTTGTTGTCCTTTTAGGAAAGCACCCAAGAGCAATAGGACTTTGGTTGCTAAACTAACCCCTCCAGACCCAAAAACATGATTGGGGACCATTTGATCTTTCTTCTTGTAGGTACTTGCAAATGGATTGACTTGAGCTATTGAATTGCAAATTGACTTCTCAATCCACATGAAAGAAGAAAGGTGAGATGTGTAGAGGGTGACAACAAGTGGAAAAAGGAATGGTAAGAACAAAGGTAATGTTTTTCTTTCTTATAACCAATCCTAACTTATTTTGTCAAGATGGTGTGCACTATACATATGGTTTTGAGTCAAAAGTGATATTTTGTGATTCTCTTCACACTCTAGCTCAAAAACTATTTCTAATGCTTCTATAGTGCATTACAAACTTTCTTAGACATGTTTGGATATGGTTTGTATATTTAGTATGCCGTTAAACATGTTTTTATGAAATATATGTGCTTTTTGACAACTTCTCTGTCGGTCGAGTTTGCCCTATTTGAAACTCGACCGATAGGCACCAATGGGTGTTGCCAACAGCTGTCATCGGACAAGTTGTCAATGCACAGAACTCGACCGATAACACTATGCACAGAATACACAATTGGCTTATTGAATGAGAATTTCCGTCTCAACTAGATTTTCTCAACCAATAGCCTTATTCTTTGGCACTCTCATTTGGCACCTTTATATATGCATATTGCAATGTTCTAAATTGCCTATCTTTCTTACAACTCTATCTCTCTAATTGCTCTAAATTGGTATATCTATATCTTGCAATTACTTGCTTTGAGTTGTTTTGCAGGTTTTGATGATGATCTCTTTGGATCTCTTGGTTGTGTCTAAAAATTGCTTCCGTTGTACTCTAACTTGCTACATCTATCTAGGTGTATATCTTGCTTTGATACAACCTTGAGGTTCTTAAAGGTAATCATCTTATGGTAATGATGCATATTTGTATGTGAGTTATATCCTTTCATGCTTCTAAAATTGCATATCTCACAACTACAGAAACAACATTCAATGTCACTTTTCTGGGCGCCGGTTATTTAGGAAATCCGACGCCTATAACATTCAATGTCGGTGATTTAGGAAACTCGACATCTATATTCAAGGACCAGCCAGACACGGTTACCACTTTGTATTCAACGTCGGTAGGGTAACACAAAACCGACGCCTAAAATTCCCCGCAAAATTCAATTTTTGAGCGTAAAAAAATTGGCCCCAAAGTGTCACATACAACGTCGATTTTTTAACTTCTAACCGACGCCTATATAAGATGAAAATTTGCACTGAAAGCTCCAATTTTGGTGTCGGTTATCCTTTGATAACCGACGCAGATAATGGTTCCCGCCAAATAATTTAGGGCAAATATTGTCTAATTGGACGTCGGATCTTAAGGAACAACCGATGCCGAAGAGTGTAGGTGTCATTTTTATTTGATAACTGACACCGTTTACCAACTTAATAGACCCACGAACAGCAAATGTTCCCCTTTTTCTATTTCATCGTCTTCTGTTTCATCGCAAAGCCACCCGCCCCCCGCTGCTGCTCGCTGCCTGCTGCTGGCCGTCGACGCCGCTGCTTCTCGCTCGCCGCCGACGCTGCCTGCTACTTACTCACCGTCGACGCCGCTGCTGCTACTCTGCATCACCACCGCCTTCCTCCTTGCCGCCGCCCTCCGTCGGCATTCTCTTTGCCTCCGCCGCTATTCCTTCCTCACCGCTGCCCACCATCACTGTTCTCTTTGCTCGCCGCCACCCACTTCCGCCTATTCCTTCCTCTCCCTACTCACGCCCGACTGCAGCTTCTAGTTCTGGAGCTCGCCGGTCACCACTGCACCTACTTGCCCTGCCGCCTGGAGCTCTCCGGCCGCTGGTACTGGACCGCCACACCTCTTGTGGAGCTCACCGGCTACCGCCACTATTGCTGGAGGTCCGTTGCTGTTGCTCACCTACTTGTCCGCCGCCGCTACTGAAAGTATGTGTATAATGTGGGATTAGTTCCATATAATGGTTCTATTTTAGTAAGCACATAGACTTAATCAACATTGCTACTTGTATGATCCTAGTGATTAAAAGACTCTTTCCTGGTCCCCTCAGTAACTAATGTTCCCTTGAGATGAGTGTTAATTGATCTAGCTTGCTTACTTTCCTTGTAATGCCATCTTTTATGTGCTATGACCCACTAGTTACCTTTAGAGTATTAAAATGATGCAACTTGTACACTTGTTAAATTTGAATCTATAAATCCTATTAAATGATATCACCCCACAAAATCGGTAGTCACTATTATGTCTTGTACACTCTAGAATCAAGGTCTAATACTCTTATGCTATTTTAACACCATGAGACTTTTTTTGCTCATTCTAGTGGATTATTATGACCTATGATGACCTAACATGAAACCATGCTCTTAATGATATGTTTTTTTTGGCCTAGAAATCCATCCAAGATTTACTCATTAGGAGTAAATCTTGGATAGTCCCCGGTTTGGGACTATTCTTGAACACCTAATCTCACTTAGGATGTAAGTGTATAATGTGTATTGGGTTTTCAAGAAAATTTCGACAACATTTCCCCGTTTGTTCTCTAAGTACATATGTACTTGGAGAACAACGGGGAAATTCTGCCGAAATTTTCTTGAAAACCCAATACACATTATACACTTACTAGTGAGATTAGGTGTTCAAGAATGGGATAGGTGGTACACATTTATTATATATAAGAATGACAACACATGTATTTGTTGGCCTAGAAACCCGTCCAAGATTTACTCATTAGGAGTAAATCTTAGATAGTCCCCAGTTTGGGACTGTTCTTGAACACCTAATCTCACTTAGGATGTAAGTGTATAATGTGTATTGGGTTTTCAAGAAAATTTCGGCAGCATTTCCCCGTTTGTTCTCTAAGTACATATGTACTTAGTGAACAACGGGGAAATGCTGCCAAAATTTTCTCGAAAACCCAGTACACATTATACACTTACTAGTGAGATTAGGTGTTCAAGGATGGGATAGGTGGTACATATTTGTTATATATAAGAATGATATCACATGTATTTGTTAACCGTAGACCCTAATCTTGAAGCTAATGATGACTTATATGTGCACGAAGATCACAATGAAGGATTGTTAATTGATAAAAGATCACAATTTTAGAAGCATGCATGTTTATATATTTTTATTGAAGCTAAATTTTGCTTTTTTAATATCAATATCATTTTCAGATTTGATGTTTCATTATCTACTAGTTAATACAAATGCTAAATGTTTGCCTTTTTAATGACATTTTCAGATGGCTAACCATGATGAGCATGATGTCCATGATGAGCATGCTGTCCATGATGAGCATGGTGAGGATACCAATGTAAGTTCTAAAGACATATCCTGTATTTCTGTAAAATTCATTATCTTCTAGTTATGTCATATATCCCATATTTCTATATTCGGCTAATTCAGTGTGTTTGGTTTTGTCAAATTTTAGGTTGATGATGCACATGTACCCACTGAAGCAGTGGAGGAACTTGATGCACATCACCAAACACTTAACAAGGAAAGGGGCATCACTCTGTTGAAGAAGTTAATAGCACTAAGTGGCAGTGGATCCAGATTGGTTATGGAGTTTGATAATGGAGGAAATGCAATTGGAGTGAACCGCAATAATTTTGTAAACTATCTTGGGGTTTTCACTCGAAGCCATTGTGGTGTTAAGTATGATAATTGGCATAAAGTTCCTCAGGCGAAGAAAGACTTGATATGGAAGGATTTATGCGTGAGTTATTATTATTTGTAATTCTATTTTGTAGATTACAAATTCTATTATTTGCAATTCTATTTTTGGATACTAGTTAATAACAATTATATTTTACAAAATCTGTTTACATTGGATGAGAAGCTGCATCGTAAAAACGTGATGCAACATGCTGGAAAGATGCTAAGGAACTATAGTACAAATCTCAATAGACAATACATAAAAGATGGTGATAAGAAGAAGAAGTCAACCCTTGAACAGTGGAACTTCTTAGACAAAGAAGATTGGGACACGTTTGTTGCTTCAAGAAAATCTAAAGAATTCAAGGTATTAGGCGTCACTCCCAATTTAATTAATATACGTTGTATTCACCTATTCAAGATTAACATTTAGTGCTACTAACCAAATCATTAATGTGCATACTAACTAGGCCCTCAGTGAGGCGCAAAAAGCAAGGCGTGCACTGTATGTGCAAGACCACACTATGGGTCCAAAGGGCTATGCAAGCGTTCGCCAAAGACTACAAGCGGAATCTGCTTCTACTCAGGACTCCTCTACTACATGTGCCACACCCATGCCTCGCCATGATGTCTGGATAGCTGGGAGGCAAAACAAGAAGGGTGAAATAAAGAAGCCTGTAACTGCTGAGGCGGCTGCAAAAATGGTAAAATACAACTCTTAGAGCAATCGTTTGAATATTGATTATTTGTGGTGTTAACTTACCAATTTCTGTTGATGGTGATTAGCGGGAGCTGCACGAGCAGAGGAAACAAGGCACGTTCATCCCTCAGGGCACAAGGGATGAATTGATAGTTTCTCTGGGTAACCCAGAGCATCCGGGACGTGTTAGGGGTGCAGGCGCTAGTGTGGGCATCAAAGCATTCTTTGGGCCATCCCAGTGCAAACCCAGAGCAGGACTTTCACAAGAAGAGGTAACCTATTATTTTTTTAGAATGTTACTGCAAAAGTAAATTCAATAATAAGAAGCTAATGTTTCTTTTATCCATGTATAGGAGAATAAGAGAGTCGAGGATATAGTTGCTAAGAAGGTCAATGATATAGTTGCTGAGAAGGTCAAGGAAGAAATAGTCCAATGGCAGGCATCTCAGGTTTCCAATCAGCCTATGGCGACCCACTCTTCTCCTGATACACAGACTGAGACTAATCCTGTAGACCCACCGCCTAACACGTCTATTGTAAGTATTGTTTATGACATTGTATCTAGTCTTTTCAAGATGATATGTTCTCAAGATGATATGTATATATGTATAACATTCTTTACGTAAATTGTAGGCGTTGAAGCCATGACACTTAAGAATGCAAGACTATGTTGTTTCAGAGGCGCAGGATTACCCGTCCCTTCCTGGGGCAACATTTCACGAGACTCTAATGCCACAGGGTTACGTTCGTGTGAGCCCGATACGTGTATTACCCGATTGGAGGGAAGCTACATTGTCATATGCCCACCCGGATATTGATACACTTGTTGAGGCAGAAGGAGGGGTGATATTGTGGCCCAAAGCAGATGTCATCTACACTACTGAAATTGTAAGATAATTTTACATTACTTTAGATTGTTAATGTGTATATATGAAGTTAATTGATCCGAAATTATATATATCGGTTAAAAAGAAGACACCCGGAGCACCTAGGCCTCCACCTCCACTTCCTACATTACCAAGTTGGGTTCCAATTGACCTAAAATACCCATTAAGTCCTTCTTGTAGGGGAATGGCATGTTGGCTACAGGCACATAATATACATTGCCCTATAATTGTTTCTTTAGAAGCAAATTATGCAGGTCAATCATACGAAAGCTCTTTATTTATACAAGATATTATTGAGCTATTTATATATGATTGGCTAAACACATCTATGATAGAGACATGGATAAGGTGGGATCTTGTTTATACATCCATATACCTTGTGTAAGATCCGGTGATCTGGTTTCTTATATATTAATGCATACGTAATACATGTTTTGCAGCTACTTAGTCAAAAATCAATGCAAACAATTTGCATTTGACCATGTGGGATTTTTGATTCCATCATTGATTAGTATGGTAGCTAAAGACCCTGATAGTGTTCAATAATACTGTATATATGCTTTTACAATTTTCGATCAGCAACAGAAGACGATAATAATAGCTCCATTCAATGTCAAGTAAGTTTACTTTACTTATAATTTGGACTTAAGAAAATTACATTTTTATTGTGGATTTTGAGTTATTAATTTTTAACTTTTTTACCTCTAGCGGTAGGCATTGGGAGTTACTAGTTATTCTCCCGGGGACGTTCACTATTTATTATCTAGATCCTGCGGGGAGTACATTGAATACTAAAATTGGACACATAATGAGATTGCCATTATTCTGGTGAGAAATATTTTATTTTTATATCCGTTAACATATGTTATTACATTACTATTTAATTATGCAATTTACTGTGTTACATTAACATGTAGGGGTTTAGATGCATTCAAAAAGGCTGGAGGAAAGGTCCCAGGGAAAAAGAACCAGCCAATAATTTGGGAGTACGTAAAAGTAAGTTCCCAACTACAATGTATATATTATTTATGTGAACTGTGCTTAGTTGTATTTTTTTAATATTTTGTATGTTTCAATTTATAGTGCGCTACACAAGACAACGGCTGGGCATGCACATACTATGTGATGAGATTTATGCAGATGATTATCCAATATGCCGCATTGGACATCGATACCATACATGAGGTATTATATATAGTCTCGTTAGTTAGTATGAAATATATCAATCTTATTTTTATATTATTACTTATATATATACATCATTCTCTTTACAGGTGTTTAAAACTGACCACACTATAGGTAAACGCTTAAAAGATGTACATGCTCCATATACGATGCAAGTATTAAATGAAGTAAGAGAAGAATGGGCACGATCCATACAAGCAATGGCAATTGTAAGATATAATTGGGATGTTGATAGCGATGTTGAATGATATTTGTAAATAAATATTTTTGAATGTTTATACATATCTGAATATTTCTACATGTATTTGAATATTGCTACATGTGTGAATGTGAGAATTGAATTGATGTCTGAATGTATCTACTTGTGTGAAAAATATATTTGTTGATTTTGTAGGTTTGTGGCCTGTTTGTAGGCTGATATCAATGGATGTCGTAAACCTATAGTTCAGAAAACTGAACTGCAGGTTCTCATCCTGTTGACCAGCCACAACAGGCCTACAAAATGATAAGAAAAAAAAAACATAGGCGTCGGTTATTTATAGAATACCGTCATCAAAGGCTTACAACGTCAGTTATTGGATAAAAACCGCCGCCTAATATGAGAAACAACCCGACCGTGCAGGAAAGCACGACCGTTGCGGAAAAAGTGTCGGTTATTAGTACAAAACCGACGCCTACAGTAGAGCGGCCGTGACGTTTGGGAATATGGCGTTGGTTATTTAGTTGCAAACAGATGCAGAAAGTGTCCTATATGGTGCCCTTTTTGTGGCGGGAACCCTTTTGGCATCGGTTATAAAACCTACGCCGAAGAGTTCAACCTTTAGCGACGCCCACATAGACGTCGCTTGAGAACCGTCGCTAAAAGGGGTTAAACAACCGACGCCAAAGACATGTTCTATAGTAGTGTCTCTTTGTTTGGATATATCTCTACATCTACTCATAACTTTCTCTATCTTGTGTATCTTTTGGTATCTCTTGCTATGATCAAGATCCTACTAGTAGTCCTAACTTGAGATATCATCTACTAGTAGTTCATATACATGTAGTTTTAGCCTTGTTTATAATTGACATCTTTGCTCATCTATATGCTATGCTTGTATCTTGTCTCATACATGCTCAAACTTGTTCCTTGAATTGCATATCTACTATCTTGAGTTGCTTGCATAACATTGTGATGCAGGGCACAAAGAGCTACATTATATGTAGAAATTGGAGTATTTTTTTTGGATTTTATGCAGATTTTTCTCCAGTTTTAGTTTTTGGTGCAAGAGTAGTGTTTTTTATGTGAAACGACCTTCTGAGCAAGGATCATCGCTTTGCCACGAGCCCTGACACTTTTTGGGAAAATTCTGTCATCTTGAGGGTCATATTTGCAATTTATTGTTTTTTTGCAGCACTTTATCTTGCATATTTGAGGTGTTCAAGTATATGATTTAACTTGCTTTTCTTTCTATGCTTGGACAAGCCCTTATCTGTGCTCTTCTACTCTCCTTATATATATTTGTGTTATCCCCTTTCTCTTTAACAAGTGATGTTTCTTATTTCTTCATAATCCCACTTTTTGAAATGACAAAGGGGAAGAAAGGTATGTCTTCTTTTAAAAGAGGAAGAAGGCATGTATTACATGAAGAGGAGATGTATGTCCATGTAAGGGGGATAAGGTAAAGTGGAGAAGACATATGTGTGTAGAACATATATGAGTAGAAGACATAGTATTCTATAAATGTTATGAAAGCTAACCATGCAGGAGAAATAGCATCAATTGAGGGGGAGTATGAGAACTCCACTAGCATCAATTGAGGGGGAGCATATGCGCTCAATACTATTGAAATCCCTAGGTTTCTCCAAAGGTATTATTTTACTTCAAAGTTTTCAATACATTTATGGAATGGTTTGTCATCTTCAAAAAGGGGGAGATTGTTGACTCAAGGTCAATTAGGTCAATGTTGACTCACGTCTAATTTGCCTAAACCCGTGTTTTGATGATGACTAACCATTCCACATATTGGTGTCTAATGTCTCTACTTGAGTGATTTCAGATTAGGTATAGACACACTCTGAATGCCCTAACTTGCGCATCTCAAATTGGAGAAAAGACAAGTCAAAGTCATACAAGTGCACATTTTCGTAATATGATGTAAATCTATTATAATTATGTTGTAAATCACTTGTAATGACTGTGTGACTTGTAATTAAGCTTTGAAAACATCAGGAGCACTTAGATTGAATGTTAGATCACTTTAGATACAACTTTGAAAATTGATTACAGGCACTTTGTCGGTCGATTTTCCCAGCCTGAAAACTCGACCGATCATCCTTGATCAATTTTCTGCATATTGCATCAGTCGAGTTGTGTTTACACAGAACTCGACCGATCAAGTACCTGACCCTTTTGATTCCTAATGGTCGATCGAGTTTTGTCAGGACAAACTCGACCGATCACTTGAGTATTGGCCTTGTCGTTTACTTGATCGGTCGAGTTACCTTTATAGAAACTCGACCGATTGCACTGTACGAAAAAGTGCAGAAAAGTGCTTCTAGACGTTGTGGAGTTGTAACAAGTGAAAATAGATCCGTTGCAAGCCACAAAATAGGTAGTTTTCATTCTCAAGTGTTCCCAAAGGCTAAGAGGCATCCCCAACTATAAATAGGACCCCTTGGGCTTCATTCCAAGGTTGAGCATTCATTACAAATTCTATGTGAGGTTCCTATTCTATAGTTGAATGCTTCCTACAATCTCCTCTCTCTCTCTATGCTTAATCACTTGCTACATCCATTAGAGTGAGTAGGAAATATGTAAGAGAGCTAGTCCTACATGTACATCTAGTGAGGCTCTCACTTCCACCCCCTGCCCATCTCTCTTTTCAATCATGAAGATGAAGGTTCTCTCTCTTAGATAAGAGAGGTGAAGAAGAACAAGGAAAGGCGTCCCTTGGTGAAGATCAAGGATGAAGACTTGGAGCTAGAGTGAGTAAGCCCTTGGTGAAGGCAGAAGACTCCTTTCTCAAGTGGGTAAGTCCTTGGTGGAAGCTTCTCCGAGTGAAGGTGAAGTCAAAGGCGGAAGATCCAAGAAGAGTGGGTAATTCCTACAAGGCTGAAGGCTTGTGCAAGAGTAGGTAAGTCCTTAGAAGAAGGTGGAAGACTCCTTGCAAAGTGGGTAAGTCCTTGGTAAGGTTGAAGACTCTTTGTATTGGATATGTAAGTCCTTTGTTTGGTCATGTATTGTAAGTCTTATGAATGAATATAAGAATGCAATGGTTAGGAAATCCTAGAGGCTGACCTCTCTAGGTAAGTTGACTGACATACTTCTAGTTTGAAGTATGGAACCACTCTAAATAGCTTGTCTATTTATGTTTGCTCAATCTCTCTCTCCCTTGCTATGTATGTTATAGTTGCACACAAATTTCCTATTTAGCAACCTTATCTTGTGATATATCTTGAAGGTCTAATGAATTTTTTTTAAGTGCATTCAGCTCTATTCACCCCCCTCTAGAGCATCTAATCACCCATCTAGGATCCAACGGGTATTTGGCCATCTACAGCGATGTACTTGGAGAACTATGGGAAAATACTGGCACTCTATTGAATATATCCGGTAAGACTAAAGATAACATCAAATCCAGAATGGACCTATGTGAAATGGGTATAAGGAGAGAATTAACAAAAGAAGTTACCAAAGGTCGCCACACATATCCACCTCCTACTTGTTACACCTTGTCTACAAAGGAGAAGAGAACTTTTTATGAGTGCTTGCGTAACGTTAGAGTACCACATGGATACTCAACCAATATCTATATATTGGTATCAATGAAGGTTCTAAAGCTGATAGGTCTGAAATCTCATGATTGTCACACTCTAATGCAACATATATTGCTTGTGGCTATTCGATCTATCCTTCCTAAGCATGTAAGGTTTGCAATCACTAGGCATTTCTTCTTCTTCAACAATCTATGTAGAAAAGTAATTGATTCTGAGATTCTAGATAAGTTGCAAAGAGAAGTGGTCATTACCCTATGTCAACTTGAGAAATATTTTCCCCCTTCATTCTTTGATATCATGGTACATCTTGTTGTCCATTTGACTAGGAAAGTGAAAATGTTTGGTCCAGTTTTCTTGCATTGCATGTATCCTTTTGAGCGGTACATGAGTGTTTTTAAGTTCCCCGAAGGGAGTATCATTGAGGGCTATATTTATAGGGAGGTTATGGACTTTTGCAATGACTTTTTGAGTTTCCATGAAACTACTACTAATGTCGTGAACCCTGATGTTTATTCTAGCAAAGGTATTTTGGGAGAATGATAGATAAATATCACTCATGAGAAGTGGGAACAAGCACACTTGTATATTTTATACAATATTGATGATGTGTGTATTATATCACCAAACACATTAACGAGCTCAAGAGAAGTTTTCCCCAAGCCAGTTCAATCTGGCTTGTTAGAGAGCATAATCATTCATTTTTGAGGTGGTTTTAAAAGGAAATATTCAATAAAATATTCAAACGCCAAATAATGTTATAGAAACTATCAAATGGATCATGTATAAGCCAAAGATCCACATTATATATGAAAGGGTTTGACATAAATGGATTTTCATACTACACAAAATGTCAAGATGATAAAAGTGTCATCCAAAACTATGGGGTCACCCTTCAGACGTCTTCATTGTATTTTTCTAGTGCCAAGAATAAGAGTTCACATGAAGGAAATATGTCTTATTATAGTGTCATTGACATATGGGAAATTGAATACACAGATTTCAGAGTTCCATTGTTTAGGTGTAAATGGGTTGATAACAATAAAAGAGTTGTAGTTGATGAACTCGGTTTCACCATAGTGAATGTTGAGTGGACAAGGGAGAAAAATGAAACCTTCATCATGGCATCACATGCAAAACATGTATTCTATATCAACTATCCTGTAAAAGAAATTTAGTTTGTCGTTCTTCATGGGAAAAGATAGTTCATTTCAAATCCTATTGATGAAGAAGAGTACTATGACAAGTATGACGACTCTAGTCCATTTTTTATTGGTTTACCAAGTGTATGTTGAATCTAATACTGATGAATATACATGTAAATATCGCAAAAGGGATATTAGTTTAAGGTATACTGCTCAGATGTGATCTGACTTTTTTTTTTGGCATTATGTAACATGTTTATTTATTCATACGCGATCTGACTTTTTTTGTGTAACACATTTATTTGTTCATATGTGATCTGACTTTTCTTTTCCATTATGTAACATGTTTATGTGTTCATATGTGATCTGACTTTTTCTAGTGTTGACTTTTTATATGTGATCTTATTTTTGATTTAATAGACAACATCTGACTATGAGCACAATGATCACGAGAATGAGGATGCTGAGCATCCTGACCAGGGTGTTGATGGTGCACTCCCTCCAAAATGTAAGGGAGTTAGAGGGATAACTGTGATGCAAGTTGACACAAATAGGCAAGGGAGGAAGGGTGTCGTTGAACTCAATGAAGTAGGCACACCACTTACTAAGAGTTTATCAGCTATTGTGGGGTCCTTGCTCAAAGCAAAGTCAATCTCCTTGTTGAGGATTGGAGACAAGCGAGTATGGTCCAAAAAGGCCTCATCTAGAGGGAGTTAGAGGTGAGATAAATGAAGTTATGATTTTATAGTCTTTTTCCTATTCTTTCTTTTAACATTTCTAAACATTATTGAATGTTGAACCTTTTTAGGGCTGGTATGAACTTGATGAAAAGCTGCATCGCAAGTCTTTTATGCAGCTCATCGAGACAAGACATAGAGATTGGTAGACAATCTTCACAAGAGACTATGTCTTTGAAGACAAGAAGGAACCCTAGTGTAAATGGAACTATATTAGTCAAGATGATTGGAAAGAGTTTGTTCGGTGGAGAATAACCAATGCGCTCAAAGTATTGAATTAGTTATATTTTTATTATTTCTTATGGTTACTTAACAATATCACTTGTATGAATTAATCAGGCCCTTCACATCGCTCAAAAAGAGAGGCGTGATAAGAATGTGCACAACCACCAATAAGGTTCACGTGGTTATTAGAAATGCCTCAAGTTGAGAGAGCTTCTACAAAGAGAGATAAAGCTAAATGACAATAAGACCAAGGGGAAGATGGAGAGCAAGAACAAGATCAAGGACAAGAGTAAGGGCAACAACAAGGGCCTTCTACTACTGAGTCTTCTAGTAATTCTAGACAAGTGCCTCTCTCTATATTGAGTGGATAGATGCAAGGACAAATAAAGTCAGAGAAATCCCCATCCAAGAAACATAGAAGGTAACAAATAAAATGGTAAATTTCTTGGTTTCACAATAGTACCGTGTTCTTTTTTCACCAGATTGTTAAGTTTTGACAATTAGTTTTTTTTTATGATAATTAGTTGGAGATGGCTGCACAAGCAAAGGAGGGAAAATTAACCCCTCAGAGCACACACAATGAAGTGATAGTTGCTCTAGGGATAGAAGAGCATCATGGATGTGTTAGGGGCGTTGGAGCTGGGTTAGGGATATAATAATTTTTTGGGACATCCCAACATAAGTGCAAACAAGCCAATAAAGGGGAAGTGGATGTGGAGTACATACAGAGAATTGTAGATGCAACCTTGGAGAAATATATAGCTTCTCAGGCCACACAGAAACCAACTTCTCTAGCAGTCACATAACCACTTCATCACTTGCCCACATAGTGTATTGGGAGTAGTCCTTTGGACCCGCAGGGCACAACTAGGGTAATATTCAATTCAAGTCAATTTATATTACCTAGTGATAAAATAATCCTTCAAGTTAATATTTATGTTTTTCAAATTAAATTTTGTGTTTCATAAAATGTAGAAGGCTAGAAAATGTCGTCTTGCTGTTGATGTTCCAGTAGGAAACATCATGATAGATGCCGAGGCTAATAACAATAATGTGGTTCATGGTATTCCTCTTCCTGCTGATCACTATCATGTGAGAGTCATGTATGTCTTTCTAAGAATGAGCGAGATACCTCTCCCATATGAACACCCAGATGCCACCACACTTGGAGAGGTAGAAGGAGGCTTTACTAGGTGGCCCAAATGACTCATTATATTTGTTCAGATATGACAAATGTATATTAAAATTTATATAAAATAATCAAAAGATAATATTAGAATACATGCATGCAACCTACAACAACTAAGAAACCCCCTAAAGTCCTGAAGCCTCCTCCCCTCGTGTTACTCCACATGAGTTGTTTGACTCCTTAGGCCCTAACTGCTAGACATTGACACGATGGTTAGCCACTATAGAGCAAATATATACTACTGTGATCAACCTTGGAGAGGATATGGTAGGTGTTCAATGGGATAATGTTATAGTGTTAACATATATTTCTGAGGTATTTAAGTATGATTGGATGAACACATCAGTGTTAAAACTTTGAATATGGTGAGTGGAATGTCGCATCCTATGTGAAAAGTGTTTACTTGTTTCCTACATATAAATTGAGTATTGGTATATAATATATTTCAGTCATTTGTATTACGTGACTTGTGACTTTGAAATAGCAAATGTGGGATTTCTAATGCTATCATTTATTAGTGATGTAGTTAGAGATCCGAGTGGCGTCAAAGAATATGTGACTATTGTGATGCAGTATTTTGGTGCTTCTAAGAATGTGATCTTAGCTCCCTTCAACATTAAGTAAGTTTTTGTCTTTGTTGTTTATATGATTAATCCATGAATACAATTTTGTTGTGAGATTTAAAATTTTATTTTATTTGTCTTTTATTCACTCAGAAATAAGCACTGACAATTGTTAGGGATTGTTCTCGAGACTTGGAGGGTGTATGTCTTTGATCCTTTAGGTCAAAAATTGTCACCAAATGCAGGACACCCAATGAAATTGGCGGTTCGTGCGTAAACATAGTTTCTCGACGCCCATTCTCTTTGTTAATGTTTGTAATCATAATGTTAGTTTAATAATGCAACATATATGTTAATTTAACTTATAGGAGTGTGAAAGCATTCTGTAATGGCGGAGGGAAGGTAGATAAGAAAAAGAAATCAGTAACTTGGATGAGTGTTGATGTACAATCTTCTCATTCCAATTGGATTATATATATGACCAACTCTACTTGATTATATTTATTAATATTTGTACATCTACAAGCCCCTATAGAAAACAATGGTTGGGCATGCACATATTACGTGATGTTGTATATGCCGGTGATTGTCAATCATGCAGAACAAATCAAATGTATAGAAAATATAAGTTAGTAGTCTTAGATCATATTAATGAAGTAGTCTCATTAAAGACAATCAAATCTATTTACAAGTCTCATTCTCTTTGCAGTTTTTTGGGAAGACTGAACCCTATACACTAGAGTAGTTGAATGACCTACGTGAATACTGGGCAGCCTGCTTCATTGGAAAGGTGGATTTGGCTGAAAAATTTAACGGTTGATTGATATTTTTTGGTAGTTCAAACTTTGATATTAGATTTTTTATATGTATTTGTGTGTATATTGAATGTTGATATGTAATATTGTGACTTAAAATATGAGATGGTAGCTGATATTTATATGTATTTTGTGAGTGTGAATTCAATGTTAAGTGCATATGTGTGTGTGAATTTGAATGTGACATATATGAGGAAAAGAATGATGTTTTTTCGTGCATATATGTATGAATTTGAAGTGTGGCTGAGATGGAAACAATTGAGTTGTGAGTTCATGGATTTGTATGCAATTTGAATTGAAAAAATGATACAATGTGGCATGTATAATTTTATCTTTTTCTTGAAGGTGTGTCGACCTATTGTTGATCCACGATGCTTGTAGGGAGCCTGCGGTTCTTCAGAACTTTCAGCTCTGAAGAACAAGGCTCCAGACAAACTAGAAGGTTGGAAAACATGTCTACAAGCATGTTATATAAAAAACATACAATTTATTGTCAATAATTTGGGAATAACTGACTACATGCACGTTCTCTGTCGGTTATATACAAACAACTATCGACATACACCCAAAATTGCACTGTTCATTCACTGATAAAAACGACATGAAGTAATTTGGCAGCAGTTATTTGTCATCATACCACCAATGAGGAAATATTAACAATGTCATTTTTTCCCTCAAAACTGACGAGAATGTTCAAAGCAGACCACAATACATGGCCTATTGTGAGTTAACATTGTCGGTTGTTCCCTAACAAAGAACTGCCAACATAAACTTTGTTTGGTCAGTTTTCTTAACTAATGAAAAATCTTTGAGTTTTACCGTCACCCACTTGGTCGTCGGTTAGAAACCAACGCAGAATGCCAAAAATAACTGATGCTATATCCCCTTTTTGTAGTAGTCGACCATCCTCAACAACAACCCTAGCGTTCGTGACAAACACAAAGCATATCAAAGAAGGTGATTAGGATTAGGATTATTATGACAATTCAAACCCAAACCACAACACCCACTATGGATTATAGTCAACACTTGACACATGAGGAACATAGCGATAAAAACAAAAGTATAACATCAGGGAAACTGAGGTGTCACCAAGGTACAACTCCTTGAAGATGATGATCAACATTACCCAAAAATGAGTGTTACAAGGATTAATCATGGAAAACCACGGTATTAGAGAGAAAACCAAACATCAAATGCATGTAAACAAGGGCCAAAACCTCCATCTTATTCAAGATGGCCAAACTAAAGACAAGGTGATAAAACCAACGTTCAATATATTGCATGCAAGCCTTAGAAACTCCTCCATCCATACATCTCAGGTACAAGAATTAGGGTTAAGAGAAAGAGTTAATCAATGCAAATATCACAACATAATATTAAACCCTAAGGCAAGATATCATCACCAAGAAACTTAAATTCACAATTTAAGGATAAGATAACATGCATGCAAGATCATGTGTAACAATAGAAGAGGGGAAAGTTATATAACCAACCTTGAGGTGAAGATCAACTTCAAAAGCTAAGAAGCTCTAAGAGAGACAAGAAACACCAAGCTTGGATCAACACCAACTCCAAGCAAGGTCACCTAAAGATAACAAGAGAAAACTAAGGTCAAAGAAAACCCAACGAGAAAAGCATACAAACCCTAGTCTGAAAAAGAAAGGGGAAAGAGGAGATCTTCATCTCACTCAGGCACTACCATGGAGAACCATATATTCGACCTCTGTTTGAGAGAAGTTACTCAAGAAAGCCACCATGGAGAACCATAGTCTGGTTGAGATAAGAAAATAAGGTTAGCTCACATACTAAGCTCAAGGATCAACAAAGAGAGATGCTCCAACCCTAGATCACCACATGCAAGAGTTCAACCTCCTTCTTCTTCAAACTCAAGCACCTCCACTTGCACCACCAAGCTCAAGGGCCGACCTCAAGCAAGAAGAGAGAAAGAAGAGAGCTAAAAGGGTTACTTGCATATGAAAGAAGGGGTATAAATACCCAAAGATAGGAGAGAGGTGATGGGATATGAGGTATCAAGATACTAGATCCACTAGTGACACTTGTCCCTCAAGCACCTCGACCATGCAAGCACTCAAGGTATGCATGCAGGAAAGAATGTTAAAGCCTAGGTAGTGTAGCGACCACTTGGTCCACTACACCATTTTGGTTGAAACAAAACCAAGGACCATCATGGTTGCAGCCGCTACTCATGACACCCAAAGAAACTGGTCGCTACAACATCAACACAAGCAAAACCTAGCGACTAGGACCAAGAGAAAAGCACATGGTTTGCTACAAACTCAACCAAGAGAATCACTTCAGTAAAAACACTCTCAAGGGCACAAAGCACATTAGGTACTACTAAAAAAGGATCATCAACATGGGTGACACCACCATCAACTCATGCATCCATGCAAACCATGCAAACCCTAGCATCGACACACATGATGCCACCTCATCAACCAAGGTCCAACAAGGCACCCCTATGCATCATTCTCTCTCTCATGATGTTAAGACACAAGTGGCACACCCAACATGTGACAAATTGTAAGATAAACCCTCAACATGGGTAAATTGCAACTTGGTCCAAAACAAACACACATATAATATTACTAGCTTAAACATCAACCAAATGGGACCAAACTTGAAAACATAAATGTGTCACATGTTATTAAGGTGAATCACATGATTAGATTAAGGTTTAAGAATCTTATTAAGCAAAGCAATCCAGATCAAGCACGAAGCTAGGTCATGGGTCTTATAAGACTAGATCTGAATCCTTGCTAGAGGGGAATTTCATACCAAGAGGTTCTCCCATATCTACATGCATATGCATGACTGGGAGTGTCACATCTAATCATATGTTTTTAGGAATGCTAGGAGCATCCATTCCCCTCATAGTGATTTGGTGTATATGGGTAGCTAGATGTGCTAGTAGATATGACAAAAAGAAGATGTTTGTTGAAAGGATATGCAAGATAATCAATCTCTTTTTTAGGGCGAGTTTCAAAGACCTTGTTTTGAGTGAGGGGGGGTCTTCCCAGAGCGTTGCACATGTTTAGGTAGAGGCGGGTTTTATTAAGAAATTCTTGTTAGGAGATATAGAGGGTTAGAAGTCATTTGGATTGAACCCCCATCGTCTAACTTTAAGCTTAATATTGGAGGAGTTTCTTGGAGGAAGAAACACATAATCATGTGCTGATGGGTTGGGCTTACGGGGGTGCGACCAGAGATCACCAAAAGCATATTGTGGTGGGGTTCATGGGACCTTCCTCAAACTCAGATAAATTGGGTTGTTACCTGAAAGCCTTAGAGGTAGGTTTGCATCATTGCATGAGAATGAGTCTTTCACGGGTTTGGATTGAATGTGATAATCAGGTGCTATTGAAGTTTCTAGATGGAGAGTCTAGGCTTCCCTGGAGATACATCCCTCAGCTAGTTTCATCTAGACTTAAGTTGGCTTATTTTGGGTGGAAGAGTAGTTGGATTCACAAAAAGAGAATAGACTCTAGGTTTGGTGAATATGGAGCAGGTCTAGATGAACGATATAACTTTCTTTCTCTATCTAGGATGCCACCTTCGGTAAGAGGAGTTTAAAAGATGGAAGATTTGGATATCTCATATCTAACTTGGGAGTTAAGTGGCTCCCATAACCCTTTTTTGTAGTCATACTCTTAGCTCTTTTGTGTAGAGATAGACACACTTACAGTGGAGATCCTAAATGATTTTTTGGTTTTGCATTTCAAATTCATATGGATTAGGTCAGTCTTGAGTTACAACTAGTCTATCATTCTTTGAGTGATTGGAGGCTACTGTTTGTATTCCCTTTTTTATCCTTTCCCACGGGAGAATGGGATGAATATAAATTCCCTAAATTAACCAAAAAAATTCTGGGGACTGGCTGGAGACTAGGAAACCATGGCGCTGCCTTAATAGCCCCCCGCTCCTCCCCCTCACTGCCTTCGTCACAGCCATTCCCTTTTCCGCCTTTGTCGCCATGCACCATCTTCTTCGAGGCAACTAGGAGCGACGTTTATGATGTTCCAAAGCTAGCTAGATACCGTTTACGATCTGGTTGATGCTTTGTTAACTCCACAAAATTGAGTACTTCATAGGTTAACTTCTCAAATTCGATGTTTTATATACTTACTTAAGCTGACTGGTTGGTTGGAGTTTGACAATACAAAAGCTCTGGCTTTTGTTGAAATAGAATTTTTGGGGGACGTTTGCATCCTTTAATGCAACCCAAATGCGCATGTCAATGATGCCAGTCACGATTTAATTATCAAAAGAACATGTCATTGGTATTGAAATCTCTCACATGATATTCCATAAAATAACTAAATTATAAAACTTCATGTATGTATAGGCTTATCCCATACATTGCATAGTAATTATGTTACTCTATTAATAGACCATAAACATAGTGTCCCATCTTTTGATATAATAAAAAAAGGGAGATAACATCATAATTAATATGTAATTATGTTGTCAATTAAGGTAGGTTGGAATGAAAAGATATGTGTAGAAACTTGTTTCAAACAAAATCTTATCAGAACTTCTATTCAAAACAAGAAGAATACTAAAAAGAAAAACAAGGTATGCTGATAATAAGTAATGTTTCTTGGCATATGTCAAATCCAAAACATTATTGCCTTTCACTCACATCTGAAAGACTGTGTCAGATCACACTTCATCCTTATTCAATATCAAAGCGGAATTAGTAATTCAAAAAATTAAAAACAAAAATTACATGGAACTCTTCATCCCACTTTTCAAGTATAACAAGCAAAGAGTCAATATACAATTTGAAATCTAAACGCAAAGGTTACATTCAATTCCTCCTATGAGTTTTCGTATATCATGATTACAATACAGACAAACCGATTTATAATCTATGAAAACAATAGAAAATATATCGCACTGAAACTCTTCTGCCCTCTCACATGTTTGTCTTATTTAGAATAGAAGAGTAATTTGCAATGAAAAACATAAATTTTTTTATGTACGTTGGCTTCCGTGTTTTCAGTATAATATATAAATTAGAGTAAAAGGACTATTATATAATTAACAAGAATTAAGGAAAAAAAGAATTGAAGATATCCCCAACGAGCTTTCTCATGAAGGAGCCCGCACCGATAAGCAAGTCTTGCTAAATAATAATTTATATATTCACGAGAAGCGAAGATCACAACTTTTATGGGACTTAAGGAGGCTTGTTTTGTGGAACCTGACGTTGACGTTAAAGTACGATCTCTACATATGTTCAAATGATTCCCATTAGACATTGCCAACTGCAAGATGCATGTGGCTATTGGTTTCAATAGAAGGATATATGGCACCCCTTCCAGGTTAACGGATGGGATTTTGAAAGATAGATGGGGAAATATGAATATATGATGCTTGCATACACTTTTTTGCTGGGCCTAAAATCTCACTAGGAGGTTTGTGCGCAAGAACTGTTGGTCAGCATGAAGTTCAACGACTAGACAACCTTATTATTTTGGTCATCGAGATGGACGATGTACACATGGTGGAGCCAGTTTGGGGATTGACATCATGGCCTTGGAGGATTATCCCCTTCCTAAGGGAGATAACTTGGGCGATCTCGGACAAATCCATTATTATCATTGTGATGAAGTTTGTCAATGTTGTGTCCCACACCATTGGACGTTGGGGTAAACACTCAGAGAATGGGTTCCACGTTGCAGAACTTAACTTCGGAGGATTAGGGGACTCGCGATGCTCGGTAGAAGGGGTACTCCTATTCCTATAATACACACATAATGGAGAGATACACACGTAAAGATTTTTAGTTAATTTCTTCTTGTTCCGAGGCTTCTTTGGTTGGTGGGCTGGCTCATCTCTCTCTTTTTGGTCATGGGTGTGCTCTTACTTTTCTATGTTTTGTTAGGGCGTGCTGTATCCCCTTTTGACGCATTGGTGGTTTGTATTACAGGTAGTGTAGGTGTTAGCCTCCATGATTATAAGCGGTGATGTAGTCCTTGTGAGTTTTGATGGTTGGCCTGCTAGGTGGAAGGCATGATGTACCTCCTGTCTAAAACTCGGATTTTTGTTTTAAATTTCTGTCAGTTCATTCTATGTTTGAAGTTTTGTGTCGTAAGTGAAACCGAGTGACCATGTTTTTTGATAGACGGTTACTTTTGTAAATGCATATTCAATACTTTTGACTTTTAGTTGTATCATCGAAAGTAAAATTTCAATAAAAAATATAGTTTGATATATTAGATTAGTTCAATTGTATAAGGGATATGTCAGATTAGTTCGATTGTATAAGAGATATGTTAGATTAGTTCAATTGTATAAGGGATATGTTTTAAAAAGGAATAGTTTAATTGTGTAGGGGACATGCTTTAACAACTATCTTCTGTTTATTGAAATGAAAAGAGGGAACACCTGGCTAGTAGAAATGAAAAAATTGAGCTCAGATGTGCTATAGTCGTCTGAAATCAGAGAATGCGGGCAATTCGAGACCGCTTTCGCACAAAGTACTCATCACTGCTCACTTTACATTAAGTTGCTCACAGGAAATATTTAAATGCATCGGCGAACTTACACTTAGGCGATGTGGGATTAAACGAATTCCTAGCGCATACAGGATTCGGGTCCGTTCTTCAATAGCCGCAATGTGATAAAACACCGTCGTTCCTCCACCGAAGGACATCCTGGCAGGTGAAGAACCAAGACTGGCGGCTGTTGGTCCTATACCTGTTTAAGGGGGGTAATGACTACCTGTTCAAAATGAGTCATAAACCCGTGGGTCGACCCATTTAATACGGATTTGGGTAGGAGTTTGAATCACCCAGGGTCGAATCCGACCCAATTCGTTTATTAAGCGGGTCTCATGTGTTCACCAGCAGACACCCGTGGATGACTCATCTTAAAAGGACATTAATTAAAATTAATTTTATAAATAAATGCTTATGAAAATTTTAAAGATAATTATATAGATTGTGATCATTTAAATATATTATATTTTATACTTACATCTCATATATATTTGTCACACTTAAATTAGATGTATATATATTTATGAATATTTTTCTTTATGTTTGTCTTATCAATATATGTGTATCTGCAATAATAACAGATACTTTTACTTTATACTGATAGAAATGCTAACATCATCTTAATTTATTCTTATCTTTAAATTACACTAGCTTAATTTTGTGTGTTGAACATCTACATGCATGACAAATTGTTAATTTTTTTATATTAAACACAATAATTTAGTATTTATTACTGTTTTAAACACTAACTTATAACACCAAATGTAGTTTTCTATTATGGTTGACGTGGAATGTAATTAACTAAATGTTGAAGTTTGTGTTACACAAAATAAGAGAGACAAATGAAGAAAATAATATAGAAATTTATATTATATTATATTTAACAAGATATTTGAGTTTTACTAGGTATTCGTGAGTCGACCCACGACTCGACATGTTGATTTGGGCGGACTTTTTTTATAACCTATGTAGAACTGGATCTTTTTTGACCGTACTCGCGAGACCCCCACCCACAATGATCCGAATCAAATCCAACCCGACCTACCCGTTTGACAGGTCTAACCGCAGGAACTTCACCACACACCTCGTTGCCACTCTGTCCACCACCCAGTGTGCTATTTTTTAGGTTATGCCAGATTGAATGAAGACGGATGCTATCCATTATATCAGACATGCATTTTCACGACCGTAAGCATCTGCAACATATACGAAAAATAAGAAAAAATCTAGCCGTAACCGCTGACCCACCCACTGGCCTACCCAAAACTTGGGAATACATGAATTGTACTGTGCCCCAGCCTGCAATCGATTTTTGATACTTTTACCCATGTAAAAGCATGTAAAACGCATGCAAAACACATATATTCTGTCCATTCCATACAAAAGTCATGCAAATTGCAGATATCTATCCTCACCCACCTATGATATCTCAATCCACTATAGATTACGAAAAATACTTGGATTTTTTCATTTCTAATTCCCTTCTTTTTTTCAAAAAGTTATATTTCCTGCATATTTCTCCCCATTGCAGATTACGTAAGTACATTACCTACAATAAATGCATAGACATTCAAAATATAGTGTTTTGTCAAAATTATGTACAAGAAGTACAATACTTTCAACCACATTGTACATGAAGTACAATATCAACAACTATGTTTTGCACACATTCAAAATGTAGTTTATGACAAAATTTTGTACAATAAGTACAACACTAATAGACACATTGTACAAGAAGTACGGTACTAACAAGTAAGCAAGAATGTGGTTGTTAGTACTGTACTTTCTGGTATTGTACGTCTAGTAGTGTATGTCTCGTACTATACGTCTAGTAGTGTATATTATGCACGTCACGTACTGTACTTTCTCATACTGTACGTCTCGTACTGTATGTCTAGTACTGTATGTCTCGTACTATGTCTAGTAGTGTTTATTATGCACGTCACATATTGTACTTTAGCGTACCATACGTCTCGTACTGTACGTCAAGTACTGTACGTCTCGTACTATATCTAGTACTGTACGAATGGGGTCGATGGAGGTATTGTGGAGGAGTTAGGTAAGGGAGAAGAAAAATAGTGGAGGAAGCTGGAATCGGGTACAGTACTTCGACAGCAATATCGACTATAGCTCATGCAAACAGACGTACTGTACTAGGATCAACGGAAGTAGTTGCATTGGAGCTCAGTGGGAGAGAAAGGGAATTGTAGAGGAACCTAGATAACTGATGTACTGTACTTCCGCGAGAACATAGGGGTGTGGAACATGACCAGGAGAACTCAAGTAATAAAAAAAATTATTTTAAAAAAGATTTGGACGGCAGAGAGAAGTTGGGAGAAGCTTGGGAGTCCTGAATGTATTTTCAACTTCCAAGGTACGCAGAAGATTCATATTAATTAAAAATGACTGAGTGCAGAATTTTTGTAGGTTACCAAGGAACCGGGTGGGCTGCCGGGTCTGTAACTGACTGAGGGTAGCGTAGCTCAAAAAATAATAGGACAGGTACGTTATAATTAATAGCTTTGTTTTCTTGAATTTCTCACAAAATCTTGTGGATACTTTTTTTTTTGAAGAAAGTTCATGTATTAATCAAGATAGTTCAGCTTACAAACCCACTACGTCTGCAAGCATAATGTTTGAAAAAAACAAACATTTAGGGATAAATCAGTTGGGTAACTAGACAGATATGACCCAACCAAAAATGACCTAGAGGAAATAAATAAGCATGGTGGAGTAGAAAACTAGATGAGTTTGTGGGGGAGGCACCCCTTAAACATGATCTCAAAAACACAAATAAAAAGATCAGCAACTAAGCGATCATAGCTCAAGGAGATCAGCATCTGGATCATCCACATATCAGAAGTCAGATTCCTCCTCTAAGATTTCCTCTAGAGTGCAGTATCCTCCTCCTTCTTTGTCTGCAAAGAAGTTATCTGAATTTGCTTCAACTAGATTTACCTGGGTGGTAGTTGAGGCCTGTCCTGCATGGTAGTGAGAGAAGATAAGTCTACTAAGATGTTTGAGATCAGGTTTTGTATCTGTTTGTTTGAGTTATGGAATTTTCTCTGATTTCTTTCTTTCTAAATGTTCCAAAGAATGTTGATGATGATATCTTCAGTTTTGTATTCTGCAAATTGTGTAAGAGGTTTTGCACTATGAACTGCTATTGGTATAAGAATGTTGTGAATACCAGAGATATTTGAAAAGAAGGATGGGAAGATCTGTGTTGTGAAGGTCCAAAGAGTGAAGATGTGTTTGGTGGGTTCTTCTTCTTTTCTGCAAAGGTAGCATCTGGTTGGCCCAAGGAAACCTCTACGAGTGATGTTATGGTCAGTGATGATTTGTTATGGTCAAAAAAAGATTTTATGTTTTTGTGACCATTTTATAAGGATCCATATAATAGAAAGAGTGACAAAGTTTTTATGGCTGGCTGTCAACCTACCACCAACCCTCCTCCTTTATCCGGGCTTGGGACCGACTACATTTACACAAAATATAAATGGGCTCTATCATTCAAACAGACGGCGATGTCCAAAATGACGTTTGTCATAGGATCACTATAGGATGGTTGAAATGGAGGAGTGCAACTAGAGTATTATGTGATCAGAAGATCCCTCTCGGACTAAAAAGCAAGTTTTATAAAACTGCTATACGGCTAGCCATGCTCTATGGGAGTGAATGTTGGGTAGTGAAGAAACAAGGACTCAACAAGATGAACGTGGATGAAATGCGTATGTTGAGATGGATGTGTGGGGAGACAAGAAAAGATCGCCTGATAAATGACTATATCGGGAATAAAGTGGGGGTGATGAGCATTGGGGACAAGTTGAGCGAGGGCCGAATCAGATGGTATGGACGCATAGAACAATTAATAGAAGAAGAGGAAGGCCTAAATTAACATGGGAAGAGCTTATAAAGAGAGGTTTTAAATCACTACATCTCATCCAGAATATGACCCATGATAGAGCTGAATGGAAAAGAAGGATCCATGTAGCTGACCCCAAGATAGTTGGGATTAAGGCTTAGTTGATGATGATGATGATGATGTGGCCATTTGGTCTTCCACACTAGAGTTTGGTTTGATATGTGACCTCTATAAGATAGGTATGTGTAAGATGCTTTGGGGGTGTACTCAGGACCCCATCTCCACAAAATTTTGTTACTGGTGTTGTTTTCCAATTCAAAAGACGTCTCTCATATCATTATTGTTGATGAAAGTGAGGAGATGTCTTTTAAGCACATTTATTCTCTTATTAGTGAGGAGTTTAAGAGCTTTGGCAATATTAAGAGAGATCAATTGTTTGGGGATGAACATTTGGGGATGAAGGTTTAGAATGGTGTTATGATGGTACCAAGGGTCTTCCCAGAAATGGATCTTTTGATGAACATGTGGAGGGGTGTAGATGAGTTTTCTTATCAAGTTTATATTTTTGTTGATGTATTGCCCGAGTGGAGAGAGATGCCTTTTTTGGGTTTTTGCCAAGGAGGTATATCTATGTAGTACTTTTGAGCTATTATGTAACTCCAAATTTTGTTTTCATTTTTTGAAAGAATGTTTATGGTTTTTGTTATTAGACATATAGTATGAGTTTTTTTTATCTATAATGCCCCATCCTCAAACTTTGGTTGGTGCCATGATGGTATCCCAGTTGACCAGATGAAAATGCTTGTTGTTTTTTTCCATTTGTTGTGTGGTTGTTCCAAAGGAAATTTCTCCTGATTTTATCAATCATATTTTTAGTTTTAGAGGGTAATGAGATGCAACTCAAATAATGGGCGGTGATTGAGGTGATGAAACTATTGAGAAGGGTAAGACGTCCTGCAAGGTTGAGAATGTTATTTTTCCAGGAGTTTAATCTGGTATTTATTTTATCAATGATGGGGTTCTAGATGGTGTAATTTATTCGTAAAGGAGTAATTGGCAGTCCTAGACAGCTAATGGGGAAGTTCTCAAACTTGCACTTGAGGATATCTTTATATTTATTGATGGTAGTTTGGTTTGTGTTCACCCCCAAGATTGAAGATTTGGAGAGGTTGATTTTCAGACCAGAAATATATGAGAAAATACCAATGGTGCAGATAGTATTGATGATGTTAGTATCTTTCGGTGAGACCAGGATGATGGTATCATCTACAAATTGGATGATGTTTTCTTGACATTCTTGGGGTGAAGAGATTAGACCCTGGGTTGTTCCTAGTTTTATCATGTTGGTGAGCAAGGATGCGACAATGATGAAGAGATAAGGAGATAGTGGGTCTCCTTGTCTGAGTCCATGTGTGTTTTTAAAGTGCCCAAATGGGGATCCATTAATGATTGCAGAAAAGAAGTTTGTAGAGATACAAGCATGGATTCAAGTGTTCCAAGTATCGAGGAAGCCATATCCAGTCAAAGATTTGATGAGGCAGTCCCAATTTATGTTGTGAAAAGCTTTTTCAAAGTCAAGTTTGATGGCTATAAGAGGTGTTTTGTTTCTGTAGCAAAGATGAATGGTTTCATTTACCATAATATAGGCATTGTGGATACATCAGTTCTTGAAAAAAGCAGTTTGGTTTAAGGAAATGATCTTGTTCATATATGATTTGATCCTATTGGCAAGAGTTTTGGCTATTATTTTGTATGAAGTGTTGATAAGACTGATGGGTCTGAATTGAGATATGGTTTCCGAGTGAGTGACCTTTTTGATGAGAGTGATGAAGGTGTGATTTAGGTGTTTGAGGATGTTATGGGCATTGTTGTGGAAATGAAGTTCTTGTAGAAGTGCCTGAAATTCTTTCTTGTAGTGGTTCCAATTTTCCATATAGAATTCCACATTAAGGCCATCTGGTCCTAGAGATTTGTTTTCACCTATTGATTGGATAGCCGAGTCAAGTTCTTCTGGAGTGAAGGGATTGATTATGGTCTGTGGAGAGTCAATGCACCTGCCACAAAGCATAAGACAATCAATAGAGTTTAGCAAGGTAGGATTGTGGTTGGTATTGAAGATATCCATGAAGTGTTTGACAACATGGGAGGTGATCATGTGTTTGTTGGTCGTGGAACTTCCATTGATGTTCATATAAGTAATGATATTTTTTCTGGAGTTGTTGTTGCAGATTTTATGGAAGAATTTTGTGTTTTTATCTCCTTCTATAGCCATTGAATTTTAGCTCATTGTCTCCATTTTGTATCAATACATTGTTTGAAATGGTCAAGTTCCAATTTGATGGAGAGGATAAGGGCATGATCTACAGAAGGATCACTATCAACATAAAGGTGTTGTTGCTCAAGGTCTTTGAGTTTGAGTGTAAGGCTATTGGATGAACTCAAGTGCCACTCTTTGAGTTTCTATTTGACCTTTTTTATGTTGTTATGGATATGATGTCCCAGGTTTCTGGTCCTGGAGTCTACTAAGGCCCAGTTTGTTTTACTGAGGTCTATAGCATAAGGATCAGTGAGCCAGTAATTTTCAAAATGAAATGATTTGTGTCCCCATTTCTCCATCTTGGTATCGATGATGATGGGAAAGTGATCAGATATAGGTCGGTGGGAAACCTAGACAAATGCTAGAGGATACTGATCTTCCCATTTAGTGGAGCAAATGAAATGATCCAGTCTGGATCTCATCTGATTTTGAGACCAGGTGAAGCAGGCGTTTGATGGAGGGATGTCTATCAACTTGTGGTCGTTGATAAGTGCTAGGAAGGCTTTATCCGAAGGAGTCATACTACTAGAGGAGGTAGAGAAGTTTTGTCTATCAACAACTTGTGTGATAAGATTGAGGTCTCCTCCAAGTAGCCAAGGTTTATCTGAATAAAGGTTCATGATATTCGAAAGTTCTGTCAGATAAACAGATTTGTTGTTGTTGCGTTCTCTGTAGACACCCGTAAAGATCCAACTAAATTGATCAATGATGTATGTGAAGTGAAGGGTTATGGAGAAAGTGTGTCGCTCAATATGTGTTTGGTCAAAGAGATTTTTGTTGTAGACCACAAGTAGTCCTCCCTTAAATCCCGTAGGTGGGATTTGGAACCAAGCTATGATATGTTTTCCACCTATAGTTTTGGTAGCAAAGGGTGAAAGGGTGTTTTTGGTTTCTTGGATGGTTATAATGTTGATGTTATTTTGTGTATGTGGTTCTGAATCTCCTTCCTTCTATGGGCGTTAGAGGCCCCACATGCATTCTATGAAGTGATCCTCATTTCCGAGACTGAACAAACTGAGTTATAAATAGGAAGGTTTAGACGATGTGCAATGTATCTATTTTGGAATAAGCTTCGTGTATAATTCTATGGTTTGTCCAGTTCATAATTTTTTCTATGTTATTCAGAGATAGATGTTGAGTTATCATCTTCAAAAGTTATGCCTAGTTTATTAGCAAAATTGGTGAAAGATTGGATATCTGGCCAAGATGCACTATCTTCAATATTGTCTATATCATTTCCTATATGAACAAAAGATGTCGAAACTGTAGATGAAGTAGAAAGTGTTGAAGAGTTTGGAGAAGGTGTACCTATCTTTGCCGAGGTGAAGTAGTTTCTTATTATTTGTCCTTCTGGGGTAGTCTGGATGTTGTTGATAGATTTAATAGTGCTAGGAGCCTTTACTTTTCTCTTCTGTTTAGGACTCTGTGAAGATTTGATTTCGTCAATGATTGCTATCTTTAGTTTCTTCATTGTATCAAAATCAAGATCCAAGGTTGAGTTCGTTTCATTGTTGTGTAATGGAAAAGGTTTGAAAATGTTCAACAAAGGTTTATGTGTGCTGTCGTCTGTCGAAGAGGAGATTCTAGGTCTTTTGTTGTTGACCGATCGGTTTGTTTCTTCAGAGGACTTGGAAGAGGTATTCTTTCTCTCTGAAACCATGTTTCTTTCAACATATTTTCTATTTGCATTGAAGGTTTTTTTTTGTATTGACAAGGCAGTACCACGATGGGGGATGGACAATAATGTTTGAGAAGGTGGTTTTAATGGCTAAAGCGTTTTCAACAACAAGTTTTATATGGTATATCTTTTCTCCTAGTCTGATTTTGAGGGAGGTCGGAAGAGTGATGACTTGTTTCACCGAGAAGACACAGAAGGCTTTAATGAACTGTGTAGGGTGTAGGGTCCCCTGACTAAAGAACTAAAGAGTGGCAACTAAGGAGTGTGATATCGCTTTGAAGACGTCGACCTTCCAAAGGTGAGGTGGTAAATTAGATATGGCTACCCAACCCGAACCACCTGAACCAGCCAGTGATGAACCCTGCTCAGGATTCCACCTAGAAATGTTGGATTGGACAAAACTAGACCCATAAGGTATGGTTATTATTTGTCCAAACAGATGGTCTAGTTAGGTCCCTTCTACGACAGAGAATAGAAGTTGAGACGATAAGAGGATTTTGGGTTTCAAAACTGTGTGACCCGGGATGAGGACGTCTATAGCTCTGGTGAAATCAAGAATGTTGACAGTGTTGTTATCTAAATTGTTGATGATTGCGACAAGGATGCTGTGACTAGTGAAGTCATTAAGCAGCCACATAGAGTTTGCTGGGAGGTCAAAAGTAAACTCAGTTTCTAAGTGTAAAGCAGGCGCTATCTGAAAGGGTGGGGGGTAGTCTAGAAGCTTAGAATACGAGGGTTTTCGTTTTAGACGATAGGTTTGGGAAGGTAGGTTGAGGGTTTGTGTTTTACTGCCCTATTAATAGGAGGAGGACGATGATGCTGGATGTGTGCATGTGAATTTGGTGAGAGAGGTGTGTGCTCCTTGGGTGTGGCAAGACATGTGAAGGGGTTACTGGTGTAATGCCCATTATCATTGGGTAAAGTTCATCGATTTGATTTGTCATAACTAAAAGGGCACTGTGATCTATTGGAAAATGGTGCTTCTGCATGGTTGAAGGCCTTATATCTGAAAAGGTGTCTGCGGTCATCTGGGAAAGAGGTGAAGCGGTATTAGTAGTTTTGTTTGATGTGTCCCGACTTATGGTAGAGATGACACATCTTATAATATGTGCATTGGGGTCGAGAATGTTTGGAGCTGCTGCATCTGGCATAGTGTAGGGAGCAAAAGGGTCATTTAGGTAGGACATGAATCTAAGCCTGAGAATTTTGAATTGTGAAGAAGCTCGTTAAAGCTAACTCAGTGGCTGAAGGTTGACCTAGAGGTGGAAAATTTAGATCATACTGATGTGTTAAGATGGAGGTGATCAGCTGGTCATGTTGTAAATCTAAAGATTTATCAATAACCGTATAAGGATCAGGTGAAGGGGAGGTATCATAGCTGGCAGCGATGGTGTTATCTATTATTTGTGAAGTGGATGTGTCTGTTTCTTCCTCTGGGCTCAAACTGGATGAATTGTGAGATGGGAGTGTAATCGGTTTGTCTTTGGATCCTTCTGCATATTGGTGCTTCTCTAAAATGAATAGCTGGTCTGTAGAGTATGAATTAGAAGAGATGTGATCCTCTCTGGAGAAGAAGAGAGAGTACAATTTTGGAGGTGTATCGTTATTGAAGTCAGACACCCAACCCATCAAAGTTTTGTTGGTGATTGGTCTGATAAAGATTGTCCATTATGGTTTGAGATGGAGCTCTAAACTCATATCAGCCCAACCTTCTGTAATGAAGATATTGGATATTCTGTCATAGTCTATGAAGACCTCGAATTTTCTATTGCCTATATGGATGGTGTTGGTACCTAGTGGGATGTTGTATTTCCATGATCTCGGAAGTTGGACGTATGAAAAATTTTCTGGGTGAGAAAGTTTACAGTCCATGAAGGGGAAACAAGAGGCCACGACTGGTTTTTGTAGTGCAATACTATTGATGTAAGTCGATGATGTTGTTTTTTATATTGGAGAGCATGGAACAGGTGGTGTGAAGTGCCGATTCTTTGCCTAAGGAGCTTGTTATTGCTCTATTCTGTTGTCAGGTGTCCATCGATTCTCATATTGGGGGACAAACAACCTACTGTGTGGGCTATCTATAAATTCTAGCGGAGGCTATGCCATCCTAGGATGTGTGAGGTAGCCTCGATGCCGGATTGTACTATGATAGAAGGAAAAGATGTCTTGCTAGTGTAAAAGTAAGTAAACTCTTATGTCTATAGGGTGTTCTCTGTAGGAAGGATGTGGGAAAGAGCTACGAAGCATTGTTGCATGAGATGTTGGTGCTCTCAAGGAGTAACCTGCAACACTGATATTGTCTATCGAGTTATTGCTGGTGGCTCTTGTAAGACAATCGTCTTAGCTACTGGGATGTTTCTAGCTAGGTGTTTTAGGCAGATTCTTCTTTAGAGTTTAGGCGACGCCTTACCAGGTGTTTCAGGAAGCTTCAACTTGAGTATACATTTAGCTCCTCCTCCAGGGTAGGTTTAGAGTCAGCTGCTGATGGTATGAAGTTGCATTGATGAGTTGGTGAAGAGTAATCACTTGATGATCTAGATGGTGAGGTTGGGCTATCTGTGCTTTGTCAAATTGAGTCACGTCCGACCAAGATGTCAGAGAAGGTTGGTGATTCTAGAGAGATGTTGGAGCTTTCTCTCACTTGGTAGCTGTTTACCCTTGGCTATATTCTTGTGGATACTATGGGGAGTATGTGAGCCATTTAGATAATAGTTTTATCAATTTCGGATACATCCTTTTATTAAATATTACTTTAGTAACTACATATATGCCCTTCTATTTTACATCTAAATATGAAGAGTGTGTTTGTCTTGTCAATATATGTGTATCTGCAATAATATTAAGCATTTCTACTTTATACTGATAGAAATGTTAACACCATTTTAATTTGTTCTTATCTTTAAATTATACTAGCTTAATTATGTGTGTTGAACATATACATGCATGACAAAGTGTTGCTTTTTATATTTGACATTAAACACAATAATTGAGTATTTATTACTGTTTTAAACACAAACCTTTAGATCCACAATGATTAAGGATGATTAAGAAGATCAATAAATTGAGAAGAAAGGGATAAAAGGGAACGACCTTGAATCAAATACATTCAAAAGATTGACGAATGCATCTCAAGGACAACAATTTCACCGCCCTTCCCATTATTAACACTTTAGATCCACAATGATCTCTACTTCCTCTAGTTTTTATTTTCCCACACTCTTGATTCTAGAAGCCACAAAAAGATAATGTAATGTGGAGACTGGTGCAAATCTGTCACCCTAAATGTACATACAACCTTATTAGAATGCACAATGGTCACTTAAACACAACATTTTCATACAACCCTTCTCACAAGTTTTATATATATAATAAGACAAGGCCCAATATATAATTTTTAAAACTAAATAAAATATTATATTTGCCCCATCAATAGCCTTTAATATAGCTTTATAGTAAGAATAAGTCCACTTCATATACCTTTTCTACCTTCAATTGATGATATCTGTGACATGGTCACACAATGAGATTACTCAAAATAAAATTATGATTTTATGATAATCAACACCATTAACTAGTAGAGCATCAGACACACATAATTTTTTTTTGTGTTCACAAAGATACACATATACATGGACATCTTTTCATTCATTAGAATGTAATTTTAGAAGATATAACATATATAGAAAAGATATATCCAAAAATTTTTATAAAATGAGAAAATGTATACAAGGAATGCAAGCAAAAAAATTGAGCTATAGAGACAACCCACGTTAGCCACCCTACACAGACTCCAGTGTACATGGTGACTCTAGGACTCCATCAAAAGACTACTATCAAACTTTGTCTACTAGCGTCCATCAAGGGGATATTGCTCACTGTAAAAACCTTAGGTATGATGATGTCCACCTAAAAGAAGTGGATAACCACGACCCGAGACTCATGTTGCAGCAATATGATATAGAAACTGGAAACATCTTATGCTTGTATTTCTACTATTAATAGAGTAATAAAAGCATATTAATGAAACAATAGTAAACCTCTACAAGGAATAACAAGTAGTAGATGCAACATATAAATAAGATTGGAAATTATGGTGAAGTAACAAAGAGAAATAAAAGCCTCAATTTGATTTACTATTAAGCCATGAGTTTCTTTATATGTAACACTCAAATCAATAGCTTATGATTGTGAAGTCCTGACACAATTTTACCGTGCGTATAACGCAAGTGCACGCGTCAATGTAGTATAGGCCTTTGTGAGGCCCGAGTCAAACTCAGGGACACTAAATTATCGGTAGACTACTACTAATTGGTTGCGATCAGCTAAACCGATTAAACGAGTTTGAGAGTTGTTGTAAAAACAAAAGAAAATAAAATAAAATAAAGCAATCGATTAAGGGTTTAGTTTAATCAATTCAAGTGGAGATCTTTAGGATTGCGGTTTCACCGTGGGTTTTCATTGTATGAATTTCCATATAATAGTTTAGGTTCATCTCTCGATCCGGGTAGTGGCCTGTAGTCAGAATTGCCCAATGTCGTGGTACAATTCACTACCTATGTCTAGGTCAGTTCCACCGTCGTAGTAACCTATACCCTAAACTAGGTGCATTAGAACCGACCTCTGGGTTTCCACCATTAACCGTACATCACTTTGTTCAAGGGATTTGTTAATTAACGTGAATTTCGTCTCTTTTCAACCGTTAATTCTTCTTTCAAAGTAATTAAAGGCATTAGATTATCATTATGGTGATCAAGCATAACAATATAATTGAGAAAACGAAATCATACCATGGATTTAAGAGATAAATGATGAATTACTACGATAAAAATGTCATACAATGCTTCCCCGGGCTACTCCCGGTCCTAAAGATAAAGGGGATTAGCCCCGCATGTTCATCTCATAGAAAACCATGGTAGAGAAAAGGGGAAACATGGAGAAAATCATGAATAAGTAATGAAACCCCTGAACGGAGAAGGTCCAAGCATTCCTCGGTGTAGAATGCACGATCGACAGCCTTTCGGCGGTGGAAAACATCTTCTTCGGCTTCCGGAATGGCTGGGGCATGCTTTTGGGCTCCGTTCTTCTCTCCACACCTTCTCGGGACGTGTGCAGCGGCTAATGAAGTGATACCCTGCTCTTGGCCGCCGTCATTAGGTATAATCACCGAGTTAGGTTGCAAAAATATCACAGCCATCGGATTTAGATCGACCTGAAACAAACTTGCATCTGACGGTGTCGATACCATCGACGCGGGTCGATGGTATCGACTCTGCGCGATATCGGCAAGTCTTCTTTTCTTTTCTTCATTGCGCCTTATGCTGACTCGATACCATCGATGAGGGTCGATGGTATCGACACCCTTAGGCATCAGTTTTATCCCTTTTCCATCACTGAATCTTCAGGTCTCGATAGTATCAACTTTAGGGTCGATAGTATTGACTATCTACTCGCCAGCAACCTGATGGAATGTCGCTACCATCGACTTCCCTATTGATTCTATCGACTCTGTGCTGCTCCTTGCGGCTGGCAACCTGTGGCTGTATCGATGGTATCGACAGCCGTCGATGGTATCGACAGCTGTAGATATGCGTTTTTCCTGATATTGCAACACAAAACCACATAAGCCGAAATAAAACATATTATTGTAATCATTTATGCTCAAAACAATAAAATATGAGAGAATGTATGCTGAAAAGGATCATAGACTAAAGTAAGTGAGTTATGCAATATTAACCACCAAAATGACCAATAAACGCATAAAACACGAGTGAAACAAGTCTATAACTATGACTCAAAATCATCGCATCAAACTCCCCTAAGCTTGAACATTGCTCATCCTCGAGCAACAAAACTTTAGAATAAAATTGCGAGAGTCAACTAAAGAATAGATCCTCACAACAAACATCACCACATGATCCCCTCCGAACATTCACATATCGGCCCTCACTAACCACAGAATGATAATTACCCTAAAGGCGATAGTAATCATCCATAAAAGATATCTACCTCAAAAATAATGAACACTATCACATAAGGCAGTTAACATAATAAAATTCTCCAGTCCAGACTCGGTGCATCTTGTGATCTTCTATTCTACGTTGCTCGCCCTAACTACCATCTACATGGAAGCAGTTCTCCTGGTATTAATGAGTGAGGAGAAAATCACAGTGGCCTACCAATTGGAGAAACGGGTGGATGGAATGGGTGGCTCATGGAAGAAATGGAAGCATTATATGATTTTAACATGCACAAAGCAAAAATGACCTAAATGATGCATATGCAAGTGTAAATGCCCTAATGCCTACATTTGGGTGGAATGATGCATGCACTTTCATTCCATCTCAAGGTGAGATGGAATATCTAAGAGAACTACATCATGTACTTATTCTTCTTAGTATGTAGTGAGAACATGTTCCTTTCTCCTTCTCATTACTACTTACTTCTCAATTCTCTTCTCTTTTTTTTTCAAAACTTTTTTTTAAGTCCTTATTTTCATAGCTGACAATGAAATGTTTGTCGGGCTCGCTTAATGCTGCATAACTTATACATTTGAAGCATTCAGAAGGTATGGAACAAGTTCATCACCTTTTATGTTTCAGAAGACATAAGATGCATGATGTACTATATTCACAAAAATGTGAATGCAACTACAAAATGATAATCATGCAACTAAATGACACACACCTAAGGATAATGTGCATGTATAGCTATTCTATCTTTTTTTTTCATTTTTCATTCAAAAATATGAGAAAATAGCTGTAATGCAAGACCTATCTACATGGAATGCAATCAAAGAGATTAAAACCGTAATGCACTTCCAGTTCTTAAGGTGGATTATGAAAGCAATGGGGTGGATAGATCACAAGACTAATTGACTGCACCTTTGAAAATTATTATGTGACCCTCCTTAGTGACCTGTGTAGTAATTAAGAGGTTTTTCTCTCTTATTTCAGATTAAAATCTCATTATCATTTGGTCAGTTTAGGCTCAAACAACCAATTCCGTCCACTTTTCATGAATCATGGGAATGTATAGTTGTGATTTTCTATTTTAGAGTTGACAAACCCAATTATTTCCTTAAGTTATGTGCTCAAAGTTTAACAACACAAGCTTGCAAAAAAACACTAAAAAGTTTCAAATTTGCCCCTAATTCCCAAGTACAAGCAACGAGATGACACATGACTTAAAACATCCATAATTACACTGGATAGAGTGTGGATCCTACAAACAACTAGGAATTACAAGAAATAAATGACAAAAGACAAAACAATAAACTTAAAAATTGAGAAAACTAAAGGATAGAGTTGTTCCAACTCCCCCCTAAGCTTGAATTAGACTATGGCCTCATAGTAAAAAACAACCTTAAAAGGTGGAACCGAGATACCAATCATTCTTCAGGAGGAGGCGGGTACTGCGGGGCCGTGGGGTCCCAAGATGGGTACTGCCCCTGAAAGCTCGGATCATACTGGGGCAAGGGCGGAGGTTGTGGATACCCCCCAAAGTAATTCTGGCTCTAGTATTGATCGTAGAAGGGCTGCTGTTGCATCTCCATCCTATGCAACCTGTCATGTATGTGCTGTTGGTTGTCGAGGAGGAGGCACTCATTTTCAAAAATGGCCCTCTGATTATCGAACAGCCGGTTCGTCGTATCCTGAATACCGACGTATGAAGCTTTATGCAGCAGTTGGGTGTGCTGGATCTCTTGCATCATTGTATACATCCCTTGCATGGAATAGACATCCTCTCCTTGCAGAGAGGGCTCAGGTGGCGGAGGCTGTGAAGATGAAGATGCACCCGGATGCATGCGGGGACGCTTCCTAGGTGCCACTCGTGCACGAAGAGGGGTGAAAGCCTCCTCTTCCTCTTCAGGCTCGTCGCCGTCATTGTCATTGTCATCATTACCGCCGTCTTCATCCAAGTCTTCAATTGCTATGATAGGGCATCTGAAATGTTGAGTGCCCGTGATGTGGAAGATGGGGTCTGGAAGTTAACACTCTTGATATGCTTGATTAACATGGCAGTGTGCATATGCCAAGCCATCACGAAGCAGGATGAGGTTGGAGCAGTGCAGATGCTGCAAGTTGACCTTACTCCTGTTGGAGAGGGGAGTAAGCTGGGAGAAATTTAACCCAAGATAGGAGGCCAGCGGTGTGACGAGCCCTCCAAAGTGGATTGGAGCCTTCTGCGTACTCCTCTTTACAGCCAACACACGCGTTAAGAAGAACGCGCCCCAATTACACTCTTCTCGCTTCAGCAACTTGTGCAGGAAAAACAAATCTGTCTCTTGAAACTTGCTGAGAGACAAGTCACCATGAGCGAACAAGGTGGTGCAGAGCATGCAGTGAAGAACCCACACAAACGGATGCTCAAAATCCGCAACCGCCACATTATGGTAGCTGACGGATTTTCCCAGTGGCGCAGTCACAAGCTGGGCGAAGATGTCATCATAGTCCATCCTGTTATCTGGCCTCCGGTACTGGTCTCTCCCATGATTCCAGTTGTAGATGGAATTAAACTGCATGAGGGTGAGAGTGCAATTGTTGTTGTACAGCCGGAAAGAAATGCGGCCCTTGATCCATTCCCGATCACTGGCGATGACGTTGTTGCATATGTCCAGCGATGCCATGAACTCCGCAACTAGCTCCTTGTATGTGGGGCATTCACCGAAGAATGGCTGGCCGTCGGTGTGGAATTCCATCTCATCGGGCCTCCTGCCCGTATGCCTTGCCTGCCCCTTGAGAACGTAGGCAAGATTGGCCTCGAACCCAAGATTGCGGATCATGTCCCGGTCGACATATCGGGTTGGCTCTATCTTTCTCTTCATCAGCTCCTCGTAGACCTTCTTGACCTCCGCAGAAGGATGAACAATCCGCGGGCGAGGAATAGATGCAGTAGGTGGAGGGATGAACTCATGGATCTCCATTGGAGCTGCATGTGAAGAAGAAGCACCAACTGTACGCACCATCGTCGTTCGTCGCCGAGAAAGAAGGAATAGAAGTCAGAGCTTGGGGAAGATCAAAGAAGGAAATCTCTGCTCTGTGAAGGCTCGGGGAAGAACTCACTCCTTGGATGCTCGTAGCTGGGCTCTGATTGCACAACAAGACACACGACGCAAGTGGATGAAGTAGTCCTTGAAGGTGTGAATCAATTGGACAACAACATCTCCCTTTTATAAACACGGCCGTCGTTGCTGTGCACCCATCGATACCATCGACGTGAGTCGATGGTATCGATACCTGTAGCATAATCCGGTCTTCCGCTAGTATCGACGGCTGTCAATAGCCCGATGTGGGGGCCTAGATCGATGACGCGTCGATACCATCGACTTGTGTCGATGGTATCGACCCATCCCACAGATCGACTCTCTTGATGTAGCGATCGTCGTTGATTTCCTCTCACGGATCGGTGACGTGTCACGTCGATAGTATCGATGCAAGTCGATAGTATCGACTTCTGCTTAGGGAAAACACCCTCGCGAGGCCTGGCCACTGCTTCCTATCAGTAATCGGGTCGATACCATCGACGAGGCCATCGATAATATCGACTTCACTGAGACACAATTCGTCTAAATATCTGTAGAGCTCTCGCGAGTATCGACATCCATGTCGATACTATCGAACTCGTTCTGGCGAGCAACCTGATGGTGGGTCGATAGTATCGACTCAGAGAAATTTTTGCAGCCGCCTAACTGTTCCCATCTCGATACCATCGACACAAGGGTCGATGGTATCGACCCTGCCTCAGTCCCGCACATTGAACAAATGATCAATGTATCATTTTTACACTAAAAACAAAATCAAATCAAACCAAAATACAAATGTGAAAGAAACTAAACGAAGCTACCGATGGTTGGGTTGCCTCCCAACAAGCACCCTTATTTAACAGTCTTAGGCTAGACGAAATCAAGCTCCTCATTCATCTGGAAGCACAATGAGTTTGACCTCATTCACTTTCCTTGTGTAATCCTCACCGAAATACGACTTCAGACGTTGACCATTAACCAAGAATGTTGTCTCGCCATCACGCACCATGATTGCGCCATGTGGCCTGACCTCCTCTGCTGTGAACGGTCCACTCCATCGGGATTTCAATTTCCTGGGATGCATCTTCAACCTGGAGTTGAACAAGAGTACACGATCTCCCTTCTTGAAGACATGCATCTAAATATGTCGATCGTGAATCAACTTTGTTCGCTCCTTATAGATCCGCGAGCTTTCATATGCATTCATCCTCAGCTCCTCAAGTTCATTCAGCTCTAACAAACATTTCTTTCCTGCTTCATCATAGCTCAAATTCAGCTTCCTCAGCACCTAGTGCGCCTTATGCTCCAATTCCACCGGCAAATGGCAGGCCCAACCGTAAGCCAACCTAAAAGGCGTAGTGCCTATAGGTATCTTAAACGTCGTCCTGTACGCCCACAAAGTGTCCGGTAGTAAGGTACTCTAGTTCTTTCTCGTGGAAGCCACAGTGCGCTCCAAGATCTTCTTAATTTCCCTATTGGAGACTTCCACTTGCCCCTATATCTGTGGGTGGTACGGGGTACCAATGTTGTGCTTTACCCCGTACTTTCTTAGCAATGCTGTGAACTTCTAGTTTCGAAAATGTGTACCCCCATCACTAATAATCATTCTCGGTACACCAAACCTGCAGAAAATGTATTCTTTGACAAACCTACACACTACGGCCGCATCATTAGTCCTAGTGGGTATTGCCTCTACCCACTTTGATACATAGTCAACAACTAATAGAATGTACACGTTAGAATTGGAGGACACAAAGGGTCCCATAAAATCAATACCCCACAGAATGAACACCTTGAACTCTTGACATACATTGAGGGGCATCTCCTGTCTCTTTGAAATGTTACCTGCCCGTTGGAAGGAATCACATTGCCGCACATAGTCATATGCGTCCCTGAACAAAGTAGGCCAGTAAAGGCCACTCTCAAGTACCTTAGCCACAGTTCGAGAACTAGCATGGTGGTCACCCGTCGGTAGAGTATGGAAATGACAGAGGACACTTTCATATTCCACTTCCGGTACACACCTGCACAACACACCATCCCTGCACTGCTTTAGCAGAATAGGGTCATCCCAGAAATAATAACGCAAAGAATGGAAAATTTTCTTTTTCTCTTGGTATGTCCAATCATCCGGGATAATTTTGTAGCAAGATAATTAACAATGTAAGAAAACCAAGGATATTTAGATTTCACAGATAAAAGTTGTTCATCAGGAAATGTCTCGGTAATGGGTATATGCACATCCTTCTCATCTACCCTTTCCAACCTAGACAAGTGGTCCGCAACCACATTTTCTATTCCCACCTTATCTTTGATTTCAATGTCAAATTCTTGTAATAGTAGGATCCACCTAATCAGTCTAGGTTTGGCATCCTTTTTTTCCATCAAGTACTTAATGGCGGCGTGGTCCGTCCATACCATGACTTTAGATCCAACAATATATTGCCGGAATTTTTCAAAAGCAAAAACAACGGCGAGAAGTTCTTTTTTCGGTTGTCGTGTAATTCAGTTGTGCTTCATTTAAGTTTTTGGACGCATAGAAAGTCACAACGGGTTTATTGTCCACACGTTGTCCCAAAACTACCCCCACTGCGAAATCTGATGCATCACACTTCAGTTCGAATGACTTTGTCCAATCCGGTGTTTGCACGACCGGAGTAGAAATCAATTTTTCTTTAAGCACATTAAATGCATTTAAACAGCTTGTGTTAAAATCAAACACAACATCCTTTTCCAACAACTCAGATAATGGTTTGGAGATTTTTGAGAAATCTTTTATAAAGCGGCGATAAAAACCGGCGTGACCTAGAAAACTCCGTACCGCTTTAACCGAATTCGGTGGGGGCAATTTTGGAAATAACTTTGATCTTCACCGGGTCTACCTCCAACCCTTTGTTAGACACTTTATGTCCAAGCACGATCCCTTCGCTAACCATCATATGGCATTTCTCCCAATTGAGTGCCAAATGCGTGTCCTCACAGCGTTGCAAAACTTTGTCTAAATTGTATAAACATTCATCAAAGGACACACCATAGATGGAGAAATCATCCATAAAAACCTCCAAACAACGTTCAACCATATCAGAGAAAATGGCAAGCATGCAACGCTGAAAGGTTGCTAGTGCGTTACACAAACCAAATGGCATACAACGGTATGCAAATGTTCCGTACGAACAAGTGAAGGTGGACTTCTCTTGGTCCTTAGGATCAATGGAAATCTGATTGTACCCCAAATAACCATCGAGAAAACAAAAATGAGATCGACCTGCTAATCGCTCTAAAATCTGATCAATGAATGGGAGAGGGAAATGATCCTTAAGCATAGAAGCATTCAATCTGCGGTAGTCTATACATACACACCACTCGGTTACCAAGCGGGTTGTGACATGTTCATTTAAAAAATTATGTGTAACAGTAATTCCCCCCTTTTTAGGGACTACCTGTGTCGGACTCACCCATGTCGAGTATGATATAGCATAGATGATACCTACAAAAAGGAGCTTAATCACCTCCTTCTTGACGACCTCCATCATGCTAGGATTCAGTCGACACTGTAGTTGAATTACCAGTTTGGCTCCCTCCTCGAGCCGGATCTTGTGCTGGCACAATGTAGGGGAGATCCCCTTGATGTCTGCGACCGACCACCCGAATGCACCTAGGTGGTTCTTCAACACAATCAACAATTGATCTTCCTCCTCAACACTCAGATATGCCGAAATAATCACTGGCAGCTTCTCACCCTCATCTAGAAATGCATATTTCAAATGCGGTGGAAGCGGCTTCAATTCTAGATCTAGCAGGTTGATCAAGGACGACTGAAGCGATGGTGGGAGGTCACCAAGGTCTTCATAGTACCTAGCATAAAAACATGGAAGCACCTGAAGCATCTTGGCACACTCTTGTAGTGACTTGCTTCTCATCCAATCATGTGTTATATTAACTAGGCAGGCTTCAAGAGGTAATTCTGGATATGCATTGAAAATAGAACTTGCTATGGCCTCATCTTCAGTGGAAGGAGGGATGTCCTCCTCTTCATCATTGGGAAAACCCATAGCCACAACCTTAGTCTGCTCCTTGATGTCTACAGCCAGGGTCCCCTTCTCCACCTTAGTCATTACATGAGCCATATCTAAAAATGGCTTCCCTAGACAGAGAGAGATATTCTGATCAAAGTGCTTCACCATGCGGCATTGCTCCTTAGCTTTTGATTGCGTTGTGCCGGAGGGCATGACCATCTCAAACTGATAATCAACGATACCCAAGGTCAAACGACCTCTCCCCATCTCAAGTATCATGTCAGTTGTAGCTTGGAAGGGTCGTCTAAGGAGTAACTCATTACCCTGTTCATCTTGCATTTCCATTACAACAAAGTCTGCTGGATATACAAACCGATCAACTTTCACCAACACATCTTCGCAAATACCATAAGGCTTCACCACTGAATTATCTGCCAACTATATTGTCATATTTCTCGACCTTGATTCTTTTAATCCCAATTTCTTGAACATAGAGAGAGGCATCAGGTTTATACTTGCCCCTGAATCACATAGTGCTTCGCCAAATTTCACTTTCCCAATATAGCATGAAATATTGAAGCATCCCGGATCCTGCCTTTTAGGTGGCAATGTGCCCATGATGAAAGCACTCACATGCTCCTTGAGAACCACAACCTCAATATCAAGGATTTTGCTCTTCTTTGTAATGATGTCTTTCAGAAACTTCCCGTTGGAAGGAATTTGCTCTATTGCTTCTAAAAGTGGAATGTTGACAGATAGCTTCCTGAAATTTTCTAGAAACTTCTTGAACTGGGCGTCCACTTTCTTGGCCTTCACACTATTTGGATATGGGACCGGGACATTCTGTGCCCTTTGGTGTGGCGGCACATACGACGTCCTCTTCTGTGTTTCCTCCTCAGCAATAACGGGTTCTGCTGCAACATCCTCTACCACATCCTCAATCGGTTCTATGGTTAGAATCGGGACTTCCTCTGCGGCCTCACCTATGTTTTTTGACTGGGGTTTGCTTGGTCCATCGGCCTTGGGGTTTAAAATCTTCTTACCGCTCCTTAGCAAGATTGACTTTGCCTGTTGGTTTCCTCCTGGAACGTTTGTATTACCCGAAAATCCCTGCTGCACTGGCTTCTTCAGATTTTCTATCTCAGCTGCCATCTGCGCCAAGGATGTTTCTATAGTCTTCATCTGAGCCCCATGACTTTGTAAGGTCTGCCCAAACTGATTCATGAATTCACCTTGCTGCTTGATCTGCTGACCAAACGTGCTCATGAGTTCTTGGTTTTTCTTGATCACTTGATTGAGCAACTCAGTGCTCTTATCCTCCGCCACCGGTTGGGGTTTTGCATCAGGGTCCTGCAAGAAATTATTGGGATCCTTCCAGGAAAATTTCTTATCTTTCCTCCATGAATAATCATTGTTTCTGTACCCCTACTGCTGGCGCATGAATTTGACTTGAGCTTCATCCTCGGATTCAGTATCTTCTTTTATAAGTAGTTTCTTGGCGAGAAGGTCCATCTTCTCATTTACCTCTTTGATGGCCTTTGACTCCCCCGCAGCTCGAACATGCTGTACGACGTCTCTGTTGCCCCAGGATTGCTTCTTGGTCATGTTTTTCAGAATTTCCCAACATCTCGTGTCTGTGTTGTTTAAGAAGAACCCTGAACCTGTGGAATCTAGGTTACTTCTATCATGCTCGGAAAGAGAAAAATAGAAGATTTTGACCTGCGTCTCCTTGTCAAGCCCATGATGCGGGCACCTCCTGAGCATGATCTGAAACCGTTCCCAGGTCTCAGAGTAAGTCTCTCCTGTCTTCTGGCTGAAATTATGGATTTTCCTGATCATATCATTTGTCTTCTCAGACAGAAAGAACCTTTCAAAGAACAATTCCACCATGTGGTTCCATGATTCCACATACTCATCGTCAATATTATGCAACCATTCTCGTGCATTTCCCGCTAGAGAGCTCGGAAACAACTTCAGGTACAGTGTCTCCTGTGGGGACCTATCTATCTTGATCATATCGCAGTTCTCCACGAATTAACTTATGTGAGTCACCGGGTCTTCGTTCTTTAGCCCATGGAATGCATTTGACTTGACCAAGTTGATTAATGCAGGATCAATCTTATAAGTCGGAATGTTGATCGCCTGCTTCTTAATGGGCCCCTTTGAAGCGGATGAGGAAGAAGCCTTTATCTTCTCCCATATCGTCTGCTCCTCTGCCATGGCTTCTGGTTCTGAATCGAAATCTATTTCATTTGGTTGGTCTTGAATGCTCGTCGTCTGGTCCTGGCAGTGGAATCTCTGGTGATTGCTGCGTGTAGTCGGTACTACGCGTCTTCACCATGCACCAGTACCTGTAAGAGGAAAATCTCAGTTCAGTACCTTTGGTAGATGATTTCAAAATATGAATGATAAACTATGAATTTTAAAAATGAGAATAAAATAATAAAATAAAAATGTGGCCTAGAATGGCCGCTTGCAGCACTCGTAGTGTCGACAATTGCCGTGTCCCCGACAACGGCGCCAAAAACTTGACACGATTTTACCGTGCGTATAACGCAAGTACACACGTCAATGTAGTATATGCATTTGTGAGGCCCGAGTCGAACTCAGGGACACTAAATTATCAGTAGACTACTACTAACTGGTTGCGATCAGCTAAACCGATTAAAAGAGTTTGAGAGTTGTTGTAAAAACAAAAGAAAATAAAATAAAACAAGGCAATCGATTAAGGGTTTAGTTTAATCAATTCAAGTGGAGGTCTTTAGGATTGCGGTTTCAACGCGGGTTTTCATTGTATGAATTTCCATATAATAGTTCAGGTTCATCTCTCGATCTGGGTAGTGGCATGTAGTCAGAATTGCCCACTATCATGGTACAATTCACTACCTATGTCTAGGTCAGTTCCACCATCGTAGTAACCTATACCCTAAACTAGGTGCATTAGAATCGACCTCTGGGTTTCCACCATTAACCATACATCACCTTGTTCAAGGGATTTGTTAATTAATGTGAATTTCGTCTCTTTTCAACCGTTAATTCTTCTTTCAAAGTAATTAAAGGCATTAGGTTATCATTATGGTGATCAAGCATAACAATATAATTGAGAAAACGAAATCATACCACGGATTTAAGAGATAAATGATGAATCACTACGATAAAAATGTCATATAATGCTTCCCCAGGCTACTCCCGATCCTAAAGATAAAGGGGATTAGCCCAGCATGTTCACCTCAGAGAAAAACATGGTAGAGAAAAGGGGAAACATGGAGAAAAATGTGAATAAGTAATGAAACCCCTGAATGGAGAAGGTCCAAGCATTCCTCGGTGTAGAATGCACGATCTACAGCCTTTCGGCGGTGGAAAACATCTTCTTCGGCTTCCGAAACAGCTGGGGCGTGCTTCTGGGATCCGTTCTTCTCTCCACACCTTCTCGGGACGTGTGCAGCGGCTAATGACGTGATACCCTGCTCTTGGCCGCCGTCATTAGGTGTAATCACCGAGTTAGGTTGCAAAAATATCACAATCGTCAGATTTAGATCGACCTGAAACAAACTTGCATCTGACGGTGTCGATACCATCGACGCGGGTCGATGGTATTGACTCTGCGTGAAATCGGCAAGTCTTCTTTTCTTTTCTTCGTTGCGTATGATGCTCACTCGATACCATCGACGATGGTCGATGGTATCGACACCCTTAGGCATCGGTTTTATCCCTTTTCCATCGCTGAATATTCAAGGGTCGATAGTATCGACTTTAGGGTTGATAGTATCAACTATCTACTCGCTAGTAACCTGATGGAATGTCGCTACCATCGACTTCCCTGTCGATGGTATCGACTCTGTGCTTCTCCTTGCGGCTAGCAACCTGTGGCTGTGTCGATGGTATCGACAGCCGTCGATGGTATCGACAGTTGCAGATATGTGTTTTTCCTAAAATTGCAACACAAAACCACATAAGCCGAAATAAAACATATTATTGTAATCATTTATGCTCAAAACAATAAAATAAGAGAGAATTGATGCTGAAAAGGATCATAGAATAAAGTGAGTGAGTTATGCAATATTAACCACAAAAATGACCAATAAACGCATAAAACGCAAGTTAAACAAGTCTATAATTGCGACTCAAAATCATCGCATCAAGTCCCCTAGTTTACTTTGTAGGGTCTTAGGATTACCAATCTCCATAAAACCTTACTACACCTTGATTGGTGTGAGTATAAACAGGTAGGGGCTCCTCGATTGGAATCCTACTACTAGGAGTTTCAAAGACAACCTATAATATTAGGTCTATAGTGGGTACTTAGGCCATAATATCTTATCTCTCGGGTATTATGACCCACTTCATCATATCATATTCACATTGTCATATTACGCTAGAGATACGACCTCAACCAAACAAATATATGTTCACAATAGATGTTGAAGTAAACAAGATCTGATCAACACATATATTTGAAAATATATGACTTCAAGTACTATCTCACAATTCAAGATTTCGACAAGGCTACCCGTTTCACTATCGTGACTTCCAAACGTAGTGATAGTTCCTATGATCATGTGACACTTCATGATTATGGCTTAACTTGATTAATTAGGAAAAGTATTCATATTTTAAGATGTAAACAATCACGAATAGAGAGTAAAGATGTATAAAAACATAAGAGCAAGTATACAAAACCCTAGAAGTGATACAAGCCACACATCACACTTTAAAGTGCCAACTGTTAGCAAAAATCACCATTTTTAGCATTAAGGAGGTCATGCCTTCATAAAAGTTCAAATTTAGTTTCAAGAAATTATTAATCTCCTCGCATCAGTCATAAATCCCATCAAAGTTTTGTTTTCTAACTCAATAGTATGAGGAAGTTATGGATAGAAAAAGAATATGCACAAAATGCCTTTCTAGTTATAAAAGAGTTATCTTTATGCATGAGACATAAGTTCCACCTTTATGTATGAAACATTGGTTCCACAAATTCAGCATTATCACAATTTAGCTAATATTTCATGCTATAGAAGGACATGAAAATAGTAAGCAATGATGTGGAATTGATTTTTCATCAACATACTATCTAAAATCCAAAAAGAGCACTTTTAGGGGAAAAACATGCCTTTTTAAAATATCAGCCCTTATAGACTCAAGAAAGTATAAAATTACATTCAAGGAGCATCACCAAAATGTAGGGGAAGGAAATACTTTTTTTATTTGCATTTCATACTATCAAAAGAATCCATACAAATTCCACCCTTAGATATATTAAGAAATTTTCAAGCAATTTTACAATTTGCTTGTGTGAATGTAGGGAAATAAATTTAAGAGAAGCTATATCACTCTCCTATATATGGATAAAACATGATATACACAAGAAAACCACGTGAAAGGAACCAATAAACCTCCAACCACCCCACCAAAATTCGATAAAAGCTCTTCCATGCAACGTCTATAATTAACTAGGTCAAAGAGAGAGAAAAGGAGGGATATATAGCTATATGGAGAAAGAACACCATGGTTCTCCACAGATCTCAACCAAAAGAAGGTGAAGAGAGGGAAAATAGAAAAATAAAGAATAATAGATCTTACTTGAAAGGGGATTGAATGAAGCTTGTACAAGGCTTGATTTCAGTAGTCATAAATAGACAACCAAGCCTCCTATATATAAGAACAAGGGAACACATGGGATAATAGAGAAAGGAAATGAGGAGACATAATGGGCCTAAGCCCAATTAATCCATTATCCTAACATGCCCCTCAAGCTGGAGAGTAAACATTACAAAGTCCCAACTTGACACCCATATACTTGAATATGGGGTAAGTGGTTTGGTGAGAATATATGCAACTTGATGTTTGTATATGAGGAGTAATAATATTATTTGCTTTAACTAGGTATCATACAAAGTGACAATCGGCTTCAATATGTTTTGTGCGTTCCTGTAAGACCGGATTGTTAGCTATGTGTATATCTTCTTGGTTGTCATAATATAGAGTAGTCGGAGTCTGAAAGGAGATCCCAAATTTAGCTAAGATGGACTGAACCCACTTTAGGTCACAACATGCATGGGCCATAGCCCGATATTCTTCCTCACAGCTAGAGGGAGTCGCAAAACCTTTTTTTTACTCCAAATAGTTAGGTGATTTCCTATCATTATGCAAAACCTTGAGGTGGATTGACAATCATCAGAATCCCCTGTCCAATCTGCCCAACATATCCATAAATAGAAATTGTCTGGGTGCTAGGACATTTGGAGAACAATCCTCTCCGTGGAACACCTTTGAGTACCGAAGGATGCATGGAACACTTCCATAGTGATCTTGGAGTGGTGCACTCATACATTGATTGACTATTCCAGCAACATAAGTAATGTCTAGTCAAGTTATTTTCTAGTATGTTAGCCTTCCAACAAGATGAAAATACTTCTTTGGATCATCAAAGAGTTCCCCCTCATGCAGGATCTTGGTGTGATAGTCCATTGGTGTGGAGGTAAGTTTGGAATTTGTCATGCTGACCTCCTAAAGAAAGTTCAAGACAAAAAGTCTTTGAGATAGGTTGATTCCTGTAGTCGAGTGAAGGACTTCTATGCAGAGAAAGTATCACATAGTTCCTAAGTCCTGTGTGTGGAATTCGTGCATGTAAGGACTATTTTAGTTGAGAAATGCCCACTTTGGCATTGCCAATGATCATTATATCATCAACATAAATATCAACAAGAATGTGGCCTTTTTACAATTTTGAAAAGAAAAGAAAATCATCAATAGTTGATATCTAGAAGACAAGTTTCTCAAGAACAATGCTAAATTTATTGAACCCAGCCCGTAAAGATTTCTTAAGGGCATTCAATATTCACCGAAAGAAAAAAAACTTTGTGAGAATATCCCCCCTCAACAACAAAGTCTGGGGGTTGTTGCATGAGACTTCTTCTCGTAGATCATCATGGATAAAGGCATTCTTTCTATCAAGATGAAAAAGTGGACAACCAAAATTGGCCACCAGAGAGACTAGAATGCAAATAGAGGTGATCCCTATGACTATAGAAAATGTCTCAAAGTAATCCACACCAAAAGGTTTGGGTGAATCCCTTGGGAACTAGCCTTTCCTTGAGCCACTCAACAGAACCATCAAGGTGATGTTTGAGATACACACCCATCAACACCCGACAATGTTGTTGTATGATGGTGGTGTGATAAGGTCCCATTCTTGTTTGGCATGTATAGACTTCATCTCCTGCATCATGGTTGATTTCCAACTATATGTTGTAGGACATCAACTAGACATTTGGGAATATATGTCATGTCCATGGTTGTGGCAAATTTTGAGGCAGTAGAAGAGAGACATTCTAGATAACATGTATTAAAAATAGGATACTTTATAGTTCCAAAGTTAATACGTTTTCTCAGTGCCAATTGTAGATCGGATTGGGTGAAATTGACGATAATGGTAGATGACCCGCCTGAGATCCATCTTCCATGTGTTGGTGCAAAGGTTTAGTTAAGGGTGTATTAGAATGGATGAAGGGATCATAAAACAAGATCATTGTGTTAGAATGACCAACAAATGATGAGGATGATGATAAGAAGAGCTCATCCTCATGGAAAGTGACATCCAAAAATATATACATGTAGCTCAAGGTAGGGTCTAGTCACATGTACCCTTTTTGAGAGAAGGGATATATAAGAAGCACAATGTGAATATCTTGGAGTGATAGTTTGTCATACGTTGGATCTAAATTATGTACAAACCTGACACAATTGAAAGCTTGAGAGGTAAAGGAAAAAATGTAGATTTTGGAAAGACAATCGAAAAAGGAGTTCGTTTCTTAAGAATCAAGGAGGGTTGATAATTTATGGGAAAACATGTAGTGAGTAACACATCCAATCAAAACTGTTTTAGGGCATTAGTATGAATCATAAGAGAGCATGTAATGACAAGAAGGTGATGATTTTTATTCTTAGCAATGATATTTTGATTTGGACAATAAGCGCATGAGCATTGATGACATTGGATATATGCCCTGAGAGACAATCATATGATGATTGTAAAGTACTTATTGTAATTGATTTCATCATCAATATAGGAAATTCTAATTATTATATTTGTTTCAATATGATATGATGAAAAAATATAATAATTTCCTAAGAATGTATGACTCAATGATATGTGATTTTAGGTGGAGGACCTAAACATGAGATCATGTGTATGGTAATAGTATTCAGTTTTTTGAGTCACTGGTCACATATTATTATGGAATTTGAGACAAGAATAATACATTAAGATCACTATGTGTGTTTATTTATGACTACATCCCATTAGTCATGAAATTGGATATCAAATCAAACAAACATGTACCTATTTGGAACAAGTTGACTGGACATATTGACTCTGAGTGTAATACATGGAAGCCAATTATACGGTTAAAATCATATCTTAATGTGACAATGTGATTGTGGTCCTTAGATGAAGTCAAAACTAGAAGGACCAAAGGTCACAAAGCATCAAAGAGAATCAATAATTTTAGCAACCAACATGAGATTATATAGGAAGTTAGACACAAAGTGAACAACAAACACTTTAAATTTAGAGGAAAGTGGAACAGTGTCACATCGAGTGACTCGTTTTACTAACCCATATGCATAGTGACTGAAGGGTGCGGAATAAAAGAGTCAGATGGACTAAGAAGGGGCATACCCATCATATGTTGTGTCACCCCTGAGTTCACAGTCCAGTTAGAATTTGCAGCAAGCATAGATGCCCCAAAATTACCTTGAGGAGCAATGGTTATATTGGATGAAGGAGAGGCATTAGGCCAATCACCAATGTACCACTCAGAGGAGGTAGAGACTATCATGTTGTGGAGAGGATAATTCCCATAATCTCGTAAAGATTGGAGAAGGCATTCATACTCCTCATTTGAAAACCAGACATGAGAAGTTTGAGAAGAAGCTTGGAGTAGTGGAAAGACCAGTTGGTGGGGAAGGTGCTTGGATAGCATGCCCTACCACATCCTCTATTATAGTGGGCTGGAAATATGTACTTGGAGTGAAACACTTATTTAGTGTGGCCCAACGTGCCACAATAAGTGCACTTTGGCTGTTGGCCTCATCTACAACCACATCCTCTTGCTTCCTCAATAAATCTTGGTGGAAGCTGATATGTAGCAGTTGGAGAGATGCGAGTAGAAAACATCTCAAAATATGTCAAACACACATACACATGGTCCATAGACGGATGGGATTCTCCAACAATTAGGAGTTGTCATACTATAGCAAAATGAGGATGAATCTTGTTGAGGAAGCACCCAGTTAATAGAGTTTCCCTCTCTTTGGTAACCTCAATAGAAGAAGTTGGGGAGAAGAAGTTTAGATGGTTTTATAGATCCTTCTTGGAATCGTAAAATTTCAATGAAGGATGTTCCCCTTGCTGCTTAGAGAAGATCTTGTCCATGGTGTTGTAGATATGTAAGCAATTTTCCTCCTGAGTGAAGAACTACTTAATCTTGTCCCACATGGGCCTTTGCATTCTCGTGCCACATGCATTTGGCTGCAACTTCAAGCTTCATGCACCTCCAGAGCCAAGAGAGAACCTAAATATTGCATGTAGTATAGATAATGTTGGGCATAACATGGGCATAATCAGTGATAAATTTGAGTTTACCCCATGATTATAAAACTATTTGATTCATCCATGGCAGAAAACTGTCCTCATCGAGTTTATGGTAGTAATACGGGACATATCATTATAGATACCTTAATGTGGTGTCATGACAAAGTTACCCATGATAAATAAACATGTCAAATTGGTGGGTGGTTTGGGTCATTGCGGGTTTGGGTCTCGCAGGTGCTGGTTAAAAATATGCAAGGTTAAACGGGTGAAGTAATAACACACCCAAGCCCGACCTAGAGGGTTGTGAGTCCACTTGTGGGGGGCGAATATAATATTTGTACAGTAACAAACATGTAACTAATTGTTACTTTACAAAAAGAAGTAAAATAGCACATTAATAAATTTTAGTACAAACATAGGATAATGAAAGGAACCATCCAAAATGTACCACCCATTGCTTTGTTTTATTATAAACTTGTAAGGAACTAAAATGGTGAACTACTATAATGTAATGAGAAATAAATGATTTGGATGCTATAAATAGCATAATATATCACTATAAAACACCATTTTTTATCTAACATTAGAAATTACTAAAACAACATGTATTATGGTTATTGACTGCATAAAATAAACAAAAAAAGAATTTAATTAATGCCACTTAATAGAAAACAAGCAACATAATCACTATATACATGTGTGTATGCCATATATTAAGAGTCATACATTTATCAAATTTATTATAATATATTTATCTTAGTTAACTAGGTCACTGGTGAAATCCTCTAATTAAGCAGGTGGGTATGGGTTTAGGTGATTCCTGTGGGTGGGAAATTTCATTAGCCAAACCCAACTTAAACGAGTCAACCTGTGGGTGCCCATGGATTTTAACCCAAATTGACAAGTTTAATGCTATGAAAATAATAGTTACAAAATAAGAGGAATGATACAAAAATTAAGATGTATGCACTACCGAATCTTCAGCACAATAGGAAACAAATAATGTAAATAAACAAAAAAAGTTCTAGATCTAAAGAATGATAGGATACATCAATAAGCATCTCTGAACAACATGTACTGTGAGAGATACATAAAGATCCCTAATTCAAGAAGAATCACTTAGCCTTGTGGGGTAGGGAACAACATGGAGAGTAAGAAGAAAATAATGCTTTGACCCTTGTTTGCTTTGGTGCTTTATAGATCAACACAAGGTTTTCTGATAACTCTCTTTCATACATATATAGAAGCTGTTGGAATTAATGCATGAGGAATGATATATACAAAGAGATGGGCACCTTCTGGAGTGCCCAGTGAATGAAGATTGTGCCCGGATCAGTGTACATATGGCCCTTAATGGATGTGCTTATAACAACTTGGCAATCATGGTTATTTTTGGCTGTTGTAGGTGAGGGGCAGTGTGAAGGCAAATAGGAAGGGGGGGAAGCCGGTGTGGGAGGTGATGGATAGGAGGTGGGGAGAGAGATTGGGAAGCGGGTTGAGGTGTGGTGGTGGTGGTCTTTGACTACAGGGTTAGGGAGAGGGAGAGTCAGGTGTGAAGGGGTTGGGGTGGGGGAAGGAGTAGGGTTAGGTTTCTACTACTGATACCATGTAAAAGTGTTTCTTTTAGTGGTCATAGCTAGAGAACCATGTCTACTATATATAAGATCCTTAGAATACATGGGCTAAAGAGATGGAAATGAGGAAAATACAATGGGCCTAAGCTCAACTAGTCAATTATGCTAACAACTATCTTGCTTGAGATCCACTAAAGGAAGCTTGATCTTCAACTTTCACACACAGAAGCTTCAAACCATGGACATTGAAGTCCTTGGAGCTCCGCATGACCACCTTGGCTACTTTCCATGTTTTCCTAAAGTTTTTAGGCAAAAAATGGTCACGTGTTTGATGGGGTTGGAGTATATATAGGAAATTATAGTCAAAGGTCTAAAACAACCCTTATCAGTGAACCCATTGAGCTCCATGAAACACAAACAAATGGGGTAATCCACCTCTTACAAACCATAAAGGGTTACCCATATAGGGTCCAACCTATTGGGGTACAACTCCTCCAGACCCATAGAAGCTCCCTCTAACCTCACCATCGAGGTACATCTTCACTTCAACCATTGAGATGTCAACTCTCAACCCATCATGATCATCCTTTCTAGACCCATTGTGGTCCAAATTCACCAAATTATCATGACTTATATCTACACCACCCATAAAGGATTTAATCAAGACCATAAAGGTTCTCTCCAACCTCACCCATGAAGGTACACATCAACCTCACCATCAAGCTTCACATCAATGACCCAACAAGGTCCAACTCTTTAAGCCATGAAAAATCACCTCTACTACACCCATTGAGTCTCATCCCTAGTCCACCCATCAAGATCCAACCTTGACCCACTAAGTTCTATCATCCAAGGGAAGCCATCAAGGCTTCTTAACCTTAGACTCATCAAGGTTTCAAGTAAACTGTTGACTCCCCACACTCAACCACTAAACTATGGTCAGGTTTAGGGTTAGAGCTCAAGGATGAAACACAAATCAATGATTCAGAACAATCAAAATTACATCAAACAAGATACACACTTGAAGTAAATATCAAATACTATATTTTTGGTATATTTGCAATTATGACCATGATAATTTCAATCAAACTTGAAAGTAGTGCTAGAAAGTGTAATTAGACCCAAATAAGGGTTTTTAATTAGTTGATCAGTTTAAGACCTTAATCTAGGATTGAATTGTGACTAACAAGAAATATTATAGGCTAAGATAGGCCAGGGGTCTTACAACCATAAACTATTACAAAGGGTTTCACCCCTAAACTCCTAGAACTAAGATGAATACTAATTGCACATCTCATCCTATAAATTTGATGTGTCTTCCACAACACCACAATTATGCTGCAAAACCTTCACAAGAACTATAAAGAGGCGAGATCACCTCCTTACTAAAATTTAAAGGAAATACAAAACGTCCACTTTTTCCAAGAAAAATAGACATTGTGGAATGCATGTATAATAATCCAAGTAAATAAGCATGTTTCAAATACATGTAAAATGTCAATAGTAGAAAAAAGAAACAAAGCTATTACATTGCTTTTTGAACTCTTGTTCACAACATGAGTTTCTTTGAAAAGGAGAAATAGAAAAGAAATTATAGGATCTAGCAATAAGCAACCTAGTCATCCTTGATAGAAAAACTTGAATCTACTACTCCTGAACTTGATCACCTTGGCCTTGTCCAACACCTTGATCTAACACTGGGTGGTTGGGAAAGCACCTGACAAAACAAAAAGAAAACAAGGTATGTGTCAGAGAAAATTGAACAAGGACAAAAGATAAGAAAACTATATTGAAATAAATGCTATGTTTTCATCATAAAATGAAGATGATCAAAAGTATGAGGCATAAGTAAATAGATGCTTTCCATAACAAAAATAGTAAAAAGGTTGAATGCATGATTAATATTTACTACCTAAAAACTGTAGGGTTGAGGAACCTACCTAACCTCAACCAATAGGTAAGGGAGTGTAACACATTCCAATCACCTACAAATATTCTATATTGGGGAGAGTAACACATTCCCCTGGGTGAATTTACACATGCCCTATTTATGGGTGGTTGTATAAAAGTACCACTACACTAGTTAAATAGTCTAATAAAATAAATATGCTAAGAACTATGGCAAGTATAAGCATCATGTAATTAAAACATGGCAGTGGGGTATAAGACCCAAGAAATAAATAATAAAATTGATTTTGAGGCAAATATAGCAAAGGAATTATCAAAAGAGAAATTAGGGTTTCATAGAAGCCTCATTAGGGAAACTAGATTAGGGTTTGCAATTATTCCCAACTGAGGTGTAAGGAAAGCACATACCTTTCTTAATGAGATCCTATTACTTCTGTTTCACCACTTTTCCTATTTTCAATATATAATCATGTATAATGGGTTTTACATATGTATAAAAGGTAAGGAAACCCTAACTTTTTGACTTTTTAAGCAAAACCTCAATTTAGACTCTAAAATTATCACCATTGATCTTATTAGGTTCTTTTGATTAAGAAAACATATAATTTTGTATATTTTGAAGTTATGAGGTTAAAAATGCATTTTTGGTGATTTCTATGTATTAAATTCACTTTTAGAAAATACCTTTCAATAAAACTCGAAAATAGGTCTCAAAAACATTTTTATAAGAAAGGTTACATTTTTTTTATTCCAAAACGTATTTTTTTTTAATTTTTTGACAAAGGAATACTAAGATATGATTTTCCATATTTTAACCAATCAGGGAGTGCCACGTCATCAAAGCCATTGCAGAGAGGCGAAGAGAGAGTGAAGAATGGGCCTGCCTCACTGACTTGGCCCAATTAGACCCAGCCAAGTCAGGGGTCAAAGGTGCTACTTTGACTCGTTCAAAGCAAAGCAATCAGGGGCGAAAAGATAGTACTGCCCTCAAGCAAAAAGCAAAGGGAAAAAGAAAATGGGAAGGGCAGTACAGGGAAAACACATGAGGGATTCATCCCCTTCATTGTGCCACTCCATAGCCGACAAATAAAGCTTGAGTTTTGGGAAAATTTGTTTGATTTAATCAAAATCACAAGCAATATCAGGAAAAGAAAGAGGGAAGCACTACGAACGTGAGGAACTAGTCAATTTGAACTGAGGTGTGGAGGAGAACAAGCATGATCCACCACAAGCACTGGATAAAAATCAAACACTGGATCATGAAGATGCGAGCACACGAGTAATTGAATCTAGAGAAAGATCGAGCAAGAAGCTATAAAGACTGAGGGGGTACTATTTATAGATGGGGGACCGCGAAGCCAGAGATGGTTAGGTCACCCGAGATCCTTAGAGAGCAAGAATTAGGCGTTTCCCAATTTCTAGACAAAGCACTACAAATAGGGGATCGGTCGTTGCAGTTTTATTTTTAGAATCTTTTAGAAAAGATTTCATGAAATTTGATTCAGAAATGAATGAGAAATCAACAAAATAAATCCTTGATATATTGGTCCCCGTTTCCCAATCAGCAGGACCCAGGCGACGATCTGTGAGCCGTGGGATCACGGATCCAATGGTCGAGATCACATGGGTAAAAGGTCAACGTGTGATAGTATAAATCAAATTCCCAATCATATTAGTATATAGGGTATTTGTGCATAAATTCCCATTTCTCTCTCCTCATTTAAGCGGGTAAACATGCTCCAAATCAAATGAAAATTGAAACCTAACCTATTTTTGATATGAGGAATACGAATATGCAATTAGTTTTGCCTTTTGGGAACTTTTAATGTTTTCTCTTTCCGCCTTCATTAATGGTTATAAGATTCTCCAAATTTTATGAAACTTCACCCACAAGTCAAATTAAATGCCTTGGAGACTAATTTGCCATCAATTTTACATGTTGGAGTTATTTGTTCATTTATTTAACATTTTGAAGGTTCTACACACTTTCTCTTTCCCGATTTCACCTTTTAATCACATATTCTCCAAATTGAGTGAAAATTCACCCAAAGACATATTTAATGTGTAGGTTACATATTTGTCATTAATTGTTACTTTTGAAGTCATTAATAATTTATTTTGTATTTTTGAGTTATTTCCTATTTCCCATTCAATTGATACAATAATACTTACTAATTTTCCAAAAGTTGTGAAACTTACTAACCAAGAAAACTTGTACTCAAATAAAATGAATTTGGACTTAGAATTATCTTTTGAGTTCAACTTTTATGATTTTTAGGCAATTTACTCTTATTTCCAGTTAATGGAAAAATTAATTCATTAAATGTCACATTATCTTAATTTTAGGCTTTTCTTTTCTTTTTCCCACACAAAAGGGCATAGAAACTTCTAGATTGATTTTATTTTATCATTATACCTCTTAAGTGGACATTTTACAAATTAAACTCATTAGTAAACTTTAACTAAGGTACTTGTGCTTAAGTCCTCATAAAGTAAAATATTGGGAACAAATGTACACCAAACCTTTATAATTTCCACTGATTCAACATCATGGACAGAAATGAAAGAGAAATCTTAGAGAAAGTCTAAGCTAAGATTATACATGGATTTTAGTTCGTTACAACACTCCACACATTAAAAATGATTTCATCCTCAAAATCTCATACAAAAGGAGAAGGGTGAGTACGTAACATCTCATCTCTAAGCTCCAAAGTGGTTTCTTCCAAACCATGATACTACCATAAGACTTTCACCAACTCAATCTCTTTATTCTTGAACTCCTTAACTCGGGAGTCAAGAATCTTCATAGGTAACTCTTCAAAGGATCGATAGAGAGTATATGGGAAGGGTCCTTCACACACTTTCTCATCATAAGGACATGAAACACATTATGGATCTTGTCATAGGTAGGAGGAAGAGCTAAATGGTATGCACAGTCTCCAACCTTATCCAAGATCTCAAATGGTCCAACATAGAGGGGACTAAGCTTTCCTTTATGTTTAGATCTTGCAATAGAACGTCTAAGCTTGATCTTCAAGAAGGCGTAGTCACCTACTTGGAAACTCACATTAGACATTTTGTTATCAACATACATCTTCTGTCGATCTTGTGCAACATTCATCCACTTCTTGATCAATTGAACCTTCTATATCATCATCTGCATATCTTCACTCTTCACTAGAGAATGTTCTACCACATCATCCCAGCGAAATAGAGAATAAAAAGGTCTTCCATACAAAGCTTCATAAGGTGGCATACCAATACTAGCTTGGTAGCAATTATTGTAAGCAAACTCTGCCAATGGAAGAAACTTATCCCATGCACCTCCCTAATCCATAACACAGTCACAAAGCAAATCTTTTAGAATTTGCAATGTCCTTTAAGATTGACCATTGGTTTGTGGATGATAGGCCGTACTGAAACACAAGTCAGTACCCATCTCTTCTTGAATCTGACTCCACAAATGAGAGGTGAACTTTGGGTCACAATCAGATACTATCACTTTAGAAACTCCATGCAAACGAACGATCCAATCAACATACAAAGAAGCCATCTCATCAACCTTGTAAGTGGACTTGAAAGGAAGAAAGTGGGCAGACTTTGTAAGTCGATCAACCATAACCCACACAACATGAAAACCCTTACTGGTCTTGGGGAAACCAGTGACAAAATATATAGTAATATTCTCCCATATACATTCTAAAACCTCAAGCGGGTGCAAAAGACCACCAGGTCGTTGATGCTTGATCTTGACTTGCTGACAAGTCAAACACTTGGCACAATAAACATAGATATATCTGAGATGACCCGACACTAAATAAGACCATCACAATGTAAATAATTGTGGAATTAAACATAAGCAGCAGAATGATTGAAAATCACTAAAAATTAAAACCATTTGCAGCAGAATGATTGAAAACTATTTAATCAAGAACCAATGTATTTCATTTACATCATGGTTCATAAGTACATATCATGTACCGTCTCTTCTCGAGGTTTACAAGCATCAATTGACTTGTGGAAACTATACACATACAGTATAAGAACCTCGAGGCATCAAGCCAAAATCTCAGATCGATTCATTAAAAGTACTAGCTACTAATTCTGAGGACCTGAGTACAGAGATGACACATAGGACTCTCTAAATCAAACATGATAGCCAATGCCTCCACCTGGAATATCACTGCTGTCCCTGTTGTTGCAGCTGTTGTTCTTCCCCTATAGTAGGGTTTCTGCCTCTTCTTCTATGTTTACCTAAAAAGTTAGATCCCACGGGTGTGAGACAATTGAAATTGTCCCAGCGAGAGATATAACTCTTTGCCAGAAACATTATTATTGCAGTTTAATGGAATAATACTGAGCAGAGGAATCATGTTTATTTAACAGTAGATAAATCAATATCTAAACAGATTAGAGCAATATTCGTATTCCAAGCATTTCAGCTATAACTTAATAAAGCAGCATGTTACTTATCCAATAAGGAATTGATGAACATGTATATCATTTATCCATCTAAGATATGCTAAGAAAGGTATCATCAACCAGTGATTCTCGTATTTCAACCTTAAGCAAATATACTACACAGCTGATTACATTTTACAATCATACTTAAGCCCTGAGGAGATGAGGTATACCGCTCATACTCCAACCGACCATTGCAAAATAAAAATTGGTACCATACATAGGCAAGGAAGAGCTAGATTCCCATGACCTCATCCTCCTCAGTCAGTGTGAGGATAAAATTGTGGAAATCTTGTGTCTCTACTAAATAGCTTTCTAGGGTATACTGGCAACTTCGCTATAGAGTTATAGTGGCAGCTATACTCTCTTCACAATTGAGAGATTTCATGTTTATCTCACATCGATCTGACATTAACATCATCAGGAGATTAGTGATACATCTATCCCGACATTCGAGAGATTAGTGATACATCCATCCCGACATTTATAATGAAGGATTGAGATATTTAATGTTTATCTCACATCAATTCCTCCATTAGGGCGTAAGGATATTCATGCCCATAACCCCCACATACTGAATAGTATGCCCTCCAGGAGTTCCCGTAGGAAAACCTATTTCACCATCAACAACTACTGACGATGATGGATCTATGGTCAGGGCTCTACATGATAAGATTTCACTTGATTAATTAAGCGTATTACATATTCTTTTAGCATCAGACAAGTTTCCATATATCAATTGTTATGACATAAGCTACAAAGAATGTGTAACACTTCTATCAAGTACTTTTCAAAACTTCATAGCACATTGGGATCTCAATCCCTTATCTCATCATGGCATTCTCATCACTTAACATCTCATCAAAATGATTATGAAATATGGGTGTTCAAACCCTTAGATCATCAAAGAACACTTGTTACCACTTATCAGGTAACTAAACACCTTCATGTCATTTGACCAAGGTAAACATGATACTTGCTACACAAGCATCTCACATGGCTCTCAAAGCCCATTTAATCTCTGATTACCTCTTACTAGGCAACAAAGCATATTATGGCTCACAAGGCCCATAAAAAAATTTCAATAATAAAAACATCATAGCTCATACCTGGCTATGTTCAACATCTCATGATACCTACATGATTAGTACACATGATAACAGTTATATCAATTGCATATCAGTACTATGCAATATAATGGTAGCATCACCATTCACTCATTAGGGTTAGGGTTTCCCAAATTTATGTCAATTAGGGATACTCATCCCATTACCCAAAATTAGGGTTATGGTTTATCATCATATTACCCAACATTAGGGTTTCATGCACTATGATCCAAAATTAGGATTTCACTTACCTTCTCCCTATATTAGGGTGGAATTTCATATAGCATTACATAGAATCACCCCGGATTAGAATTTCACATCACATCTCTGTATTAGGGTTTCACATGACATCACCCTTGATTAGGGTTTCACATGACATCACTAAATTAGGGTTTCACATGACATCACCCTATATTAGGGTTTCTCACATCATTATATTGAATTAAGGTTCCTTATAACTTTTCCTCAAATTAGGGTTCCATGTAACTTTACCCGAAATTAGGGTTTCATGAAGCATCCTCTTAAATTAGGGTTTTTCATTATATTACCCTGAATTGGGATTTCTCATATCATTACCCTAGAATAGGTTTACATCATTACCCTAGATTAGGGTTACACCTGACATTTCCCTATATTAGGGTTAGGGTTCATCAACCTTCTCAATTAGGGTTTCATGATCTTTTTATCAAGGATCATACCCTAATTATATATTATATTCATGTTGAGAGTGTTGAGGCTTAACCATTACATGATTATCATACACGCATGAATTCCTCTCTAGGATGTTAATTACTTCAAACTTGATTAGATTAGGTTAACCCTTCATTCAAGCACATACATTTAGGGTTAACATAATGTACTAAGATATTGCTTCCATAAGCGTCAAATGTTAACCATCAAAAGGTACTAATCACTTAAGTACCTTAAAGGTACAACCATTGTAATTATCTTTGATAAACATTATAAACAGTCATGGGGTTAATTGTACTTACATGGTTTGAATAAATTAGTCCATCAAATGGTCTTGAGGTACTAGTCCTTCAAACGGTCTTGAAGTATTTTGACCTTCAAACGATCTTTGAATCAATTGCACTTCCAAACGGTCTGAAGACCGTTAGACCTTAAACGGTCTTGGTATATACCTGAAATCGGTCTTAAGACCGTTAGACCATAAAACGGTCTTGATCTCAAAAACTCTAAATGGTTTAAGACCGTTTGAATTAAAAAAAATTAATTAACTCCAAACGGTTTGAAACCGCATGAGCAACTCATCATTGAAACCGATTGAACATCAAACGGTTTGAGACTGTTTGCTCTCCAAATGGTCTGAAGACCATTTGATCCCAAATGATTTCAAGGCCGTTTGTACTCGAACGGTCTCAAGACCGTTTGGTCCAAGCCACCTTGAAACCAAAAGGGTCATCTAGGGTTTCCATCAACCAATCAATCAATTTTAGGGTTTGCACTCATTGAACCATCTAACATTGAGACCATTGAAAGTTCATCAAACTTCAACGCTTGGATCTCCATCCATCCATGAATCCACTTGACCTCAAAAGATCTTGAGACCGTTTGAGCCAATCAATCATAAAATTGATTCAATCAATTTAGGGTTTCAACCATTCAATCCGATTAGGGTTTGTAATCAATGGATCACCCATTCTTGAAACTATTTTAATTAGATCAATTGGAACCATTGGATCCTCATCCAACTATATCATCAATTGACCTCAAACGGTCTTGAGACCGTTTGGTCATCAACATTGCAAACCGTTTACTGAAGATATTAATTGAGGTGTGTGCTAAGATGACATTATCATATTCAAGCTACAAACCTTCAAAATTTTCTGTGATTCTTATAGTGATTTCATCAACTAATAGAAAGGAAATTCGGAAATGAAAAAGGAATCAACATATGATGAAGAAATGAAGTCAATAATGATATTTAAGGGTTCAAGTTATATAACCCTCCTTCAAAGTTGAATCCAAGCTTCAAGGTTCACGTCCTCAATGGTGAATGAAGCTTTGTAAACTGTACAAGGTCCTTTCTCAAGTCTTTGAGTGAAAAGAATGGCTAAAGTTGAAGATTGAATGGAGAAAAGAAGAAAATAAGCATTGAATTTCGATTTCCACCATGGAATCAATGTTGAAGATGATTAAGGAGCTTACCTATAGGTTGGGGCACGTCCTCCTATTGATCCTAAGATTCCTTGTGTTTGGCCAAAGCAAGGAAAGAAAGAAGAGTCGAAAAGAGTCTTTCATGTGGGTGGAAAATGGAGTGTATATATGGAAAATTCAAGAGAGAGAAAGTGTTATAAAAATCCTTTAATTCCCAAAATTGGTGCCACTTACCTCCCACACTTCCTTTCATACGAAACCATCATACTCTCCTTCAAATACCTCTTCTTTATCCATGAATTAAAGAAAACAAATTAAGCACCTTAATCAATATAATAATAATATCCAAAATGAGTGGATATTACTTTTTCTTTAATTAATGTGAGTGGGCTCTCCACTCACTTTAGATATTTCGGTGCCTTTGCAAGGCATAAGGACGTCCACACTTATACAAATTCAACCATCACATTTTTGGTTGAAGGGAATTTCATTAATATATTTATTTTTGCATTAAATTGAATTAGGGTTTCAATTATACTTAAATCTTGATTATTTTAATATCAAGATTCTCTCTCTCCCAAAGAGATTCAAATGAGATGCCCTGCTGATTTATTGTCTCTAATTGATACTAAGAAACATTAGGGACTCTCAAGAAGTGGTATTTTTCATATTGAACCCTAGGTTTTTGGTAAATTGCACATTACACCAAAACTAGGTTTTAATGCACAAACATTGCTTAATAAGCTCTTTCTTGGTGCTCAGGCTGTCACAAGCCATACCTTTGCATCATTCTCATTCTTATGATGCTTCAACACTTGAGGAACATTTTACCATGTAACATTTGGAAGTTAATCCCACAACTTGGGTAATTTGCACATTAGTTCAAAACAGGCAAAGCATTGTTTTCAACATTATTCAAAAAGGACTAAAATTGAAACATAAGCTCCTCTTGAGCCTTAATTACTTTTCAAAATATAAGAGAAAGCATATAATTATCTTTCTTAAACAAAACATATGAGGTTAGAGCATAACCCAGGTCAGGGATGTTACAATATCCTTGTTCATGTTCTTCCACCAAAAGCTTTGTTGCATGTACTTGTACATCTTGGTGATACCAGGATGTATTGTGTACTTAGATTCATGGACTTCACTCAAAACCTTATTCCATAGACCACCAACCTCAGGTATCCACAACCTTTGTCAGAAATGAACAACACCATCCACTCCAACTGAAAAGTCAGACTGTGGCTTCTCAGCTAAGGCCTTCATCTCCTCAAGCTCAGAACTTCTAAGATGTGCAGGAACAACTTCTGAGATCCAAGAAGGTGTAATGGAAAAACTAGCCATGTTAACATACAACTTCTTGGCATCTTCTTTATCATCAGGCCGCGGTTGCCAACAGGAAACATAATCTAGGTTCATAGCAGCACATACTGCATTCTTCTTCCGACTCAAAGCATCAACAACTACATTTGCTTTACCGAGATGATAGGTGATGGTAAAGTCATAGTATTTGAGATTCTCCATCCATCTTCACTGACTCATATTTAGATCCTTCTATGTCAAAAGATATCTCAATCTTTTGTGCTCTAAGAAAACTTCAAACTTCACTCCATATAGATAGTGTCGCCAGATCTTTAAAACATGCATGATAGCGGCTAGATCTAAATCATGTGCAGGCTAGTTCTCTTCATTAGGTTTCAATTGGATCAAAGCATAGGCGATTACAAAATCTTCTTGGATCAAGACACACCCTAATCCTTTCTTGTAAGAATCTGTGAAGATGATGTAGGGTTTGCCTTCAACAAATAATGCAAGAATAGGAGTAGATGTAAAACAACTCTTTAGCTTCTAAAAAATGTCCTCACATTCAGGTGTCCACACAAACTTGACTTCTTTTCTTGTCAACTTTGCCAACTCGGAAAAACTCTTGATAAACCTCCTATAGTAACCTTCTAAACTAAGTAAACTATAGATTTCATACAAACTCTTTGGAGCTTTCCACTCATTCACATCTTCTACCTCTGCAAGATCAACAACAATATGTTCAACGTAAATCACATGACCCAAAAAACATCACTTCCTTGATCCAAAACTCACACTTTGAGAATTTAGCATATAGTTGATTTTCTGTCAGTGTGTTGAACACGGTTTGCAGATGGTCATGATGTTTTTCTTTAGATTTAGTGTAGACCAAAACAACATCGATAAACACCACCATGAAATAATCAACGTAAGGAAAAAACACTCGATTCATCAAGTCCATGAAAGTAACAAGGCATTAGTCAAGCCAAAAGGCATGACCAAAAACTCATAATTCCCATAACATATTATGAAAGCTATCTTTGAGACATATTTATCCTTCACATACATCTAGCAGTAGCCACTTCATAGATCCATCTTTGAGAACACAATGGCTGACTTCAACTGGTCAAATATGTGATCAATGTGAGATAAAGGATAGTGATTCTTTATCATCACTTGATTAAGCATACGATAATCCATGCACATACACAATGAACCATCCTTCTTATTCACGAACAAGACATGGGATCCCCATGGTGAAACACTAGGGCAAACAAAGCCCATGTCGAGAAGCTCTTGAAGTTTCTTCTTAAGCTCGACGAGTTTTGCAAGGGCCAAGTGATAAGGTGGCTTCAAGATGGGAGAGGTTCCTGGTGCTAACTCGATGGAAAACTCCACCTTGCAAGTTGGGGGTAAGCCAGGAAACTCCTCAGGAAATACATCACGGAAGTCCTTGACAACATCTATGTGATCGAGAGAAGGAGGTGTGGCATCGAGGATGATAGAGGCTAAGAATGCTCTACACCAGTTCGAGACAAGCTTTTCGACTTTGATGGTGGAGATGAAAAACTACTGATCCTCTCACTTCCTACCCTTAACACACATACTTCCCTCAACTTGATGTAACAAAATGACCTTCGATACCTCACAAAACAAAAAAAAATTGTACTTCTTGAACCAATCCATCCCCATGATGACATCAAAGCCGGTCATGTCAAGCAAGATGAAATCTGAGGGAAATATTATTCTAGAGATACAATGGTCCACATTCGAGAGTTTATGATAAAAAGAGCATATCCTACATTAGGGGTTTTAACATCTGAAACATGATCCATATATTCTGATTCTATCTATAACACGATAGCAAACTCAGCTGAAATGAATGTATTTGATGAACCAGAATCGAAGTGTGCTTTAACTGGATGCATATTAAGATGTAAGGTACCTTCGATGAATTCATCATCTCCATATTACTCAGTGTTAAGGGCAAACACCCTTCCATTTTTCCTTTCCATAGGTGGCTGTCAGCCTTGCTGGTTCAGATTGTTGTTGTTTCTTGGAGGCAAATTATGTCACTGTTGCGACTGCTGGGCAGGCTGTTGAGCTGGAGCTGGTCCCCGCCCAAGCTTGGGGTAGTTAGGTCGAATGTGTCCATCTTGAACGCACTCATGCAAGATGGGTGTAGGTCGACCATCTCTACAATTTTATCATTTTCAGCAGGGCATCTTCTTGGTGGGTGAGAATGTGAACACCAGTTGTACTTGTCATGCCCTAGTTTCCACCATCGTTCTTTCTCTTATTATTGTTGTTGTGCCCAGAAGACTAGAATGTGGGGTATGGCCCGATCACCAAATCCTTGTCCATCATTTGTTGAAAAGTCAACCACAACTTGGGAACAAGGTTGTGTCCTACACTATAGCTTAAACCCTCGAGGAACATGGTGGATCTTCTTTTAGCTTCGAGGTCCACATCATAACGCTCCAAGTGAAGAAAACATTGCACATACTCAGAGACGCTCAGGCTTCCTTAACATAGATTGTAAAATTTTGCTTCCTTCCTCTTCAGATAGGCGGGACAAATATACTTCTCACAGAAAAGTTTGAGGAACTCTTCCCATGTCATGCTCAATGTATCACGGGTATGAAACATACCTGTCCACCAGACCCATGTTGGCCCATACAACACATATGTTGCAAAATGAACCTTCTGATGAGGAGGACATGCCATTCCCTTGAAGGTACGTTCCATAGCCAAAACCCAATCATCAACTTTATCCACCATGTTTGGTTCACTCTCACCCTTGAATTACGGTGGTTGCATCTTGATAAAGTTCATAAGGGTGAACTCTTTCAGCTTAGCTGTAACAGCTGCAACATTGGAAAGTGGTCCCACCAAGGTAGTCGAGAGCATCTGGCGTAACATGGTCTACTATTGCTCAGGGACCAGAAGAGGGTTGCCAATAGGGGAAGTAGGGATTGTCCTAGTGATTGAGGGAGTCACCAGAGTATCCCAGTTGTCAGTGTTGCTGGAGGTGGCTCCTGAAGAAGAGTTGTTCATGTTTCCAAACAAATCTCCTTTCCTGAAAGATGAGGGTATAACATAAGATAACAAGAGTAGACAATAAGGATATCTAAGGCTAGCTATTGCCTCTGGGCAAACTATTTCAGATAGTCAATATCAACACAGGCTAAGCATGTATCATATGGATTCAGGAGTCCTTGTAAACCAAGCTAATGGTGCGGAGGAAAATATTGCAAGCCCCTGATCCATTCTAGACACCCTTGCTTTCAACTTATGCCCAAATAGTTTCCAAACAGGCTTTGATACTATGTTGTAAAGAGGCAAGATCATCTTGTTCTTAATAATTAAAGGAAAAAAAAACATCCACTTTTTCTAAGAAAAATAGACATTGTGGAATGCATATATAATAATCCAAGTAAATAAGCATGTTTCACATGCATGTAAAATGTTGATAGAAGTGGAAAAAAACTAAGTTATTACATTGCTTTTTGAACTCTTGTTCCAACATGAGTTTCTTTGAAAAGGAAAAATTGAAAAGAAACTACACGATCTATCAATAAGCAGTCTAGTCATCCTTAATAGCAAAACTTGAATCTACTACTCCTAAACTTGGTCACCTTAGCCTTGTCCAACACCTTGATCTAACCCTGGGTGGTTGGGAAAGCACCCAGAAAAAGGGAAAGAAAACAAGGTATGTGTCAGAGAAAAATTAACAAGGAAAAAAGATAAGAAAACTATATGGAATTAAAGGCTATGTTTTCATCATATGATGAAGATGATCAAAAGTATGAGGCATAAGTAAATAGATGCTTGCCATAAGAAAAATAGTAAAAAAGTTGCATGCATGATTAATATTGACTACCTAAACTAACCCCCAAATGAGAAAACCAACCTTATATAGTAAAAACCGACCCAAGAGGCTATCAAAAACTAACCCCCAAATGAGAAAAGAAACTATACCTGAACCCTATAAGGTTAGTTTTTCTAAATAACTGACCCTAGAGATCCTCTGTAAATACGGTTATATTATGAAAACCGAATCAATAGAGTCTAAATTGAGCTTGTAAACAGACCCTATAAGGTCAGTTTTTCTTAATAACCAACCCTAAAGATGCTCTGTAAGGACGGTTATATGAAGAAAACTGACTCAATAGAGTCTACAACTGTGTTGAGATATGGTAGAACGGCCATGCTGTGTAGCACGACCGTGTTGGCATATGGTAGCACGGCCGTGCTACCATATCCCAACATGACCGTGCTACGTGGCATGGCCACTCTACCTTATCTTAACATGGTCGTGCTATGCGGTACGACCGTTCTACACTACAACACGGTCGTGCTATGCGGCACGACCGAGATACCTATAAGGTCAGTTTTTTAAGATAACCGACCCTATAGGGTACAATTGTTTTTAAAAAAATTCTGTAGAAACAGAATAGAAGAATAAGAAGAACTAGGATATGGGAGAGGGGAGCATTGATGCTCAACTGTCACCATTCCAAACCACACATTCATTACAAAAATGATTCATATATTTAGTTGAGTTACACATAATCACATCATAATTTACAAAATGATAGATTGCAAGTCTGAGATGATATTAAATGTCAGATACAAAAGTAAATATGAAAGAGTACTAAAACCACATACATAAATGGAGCTGACATATTTAATCCAATGCTATATTGACTTCATTTAGAAAAGCATCTTACCACTCTTCTCGGAATTCATTTAAGTCCTCACGTGTGTAAGGTTGAGTTGTAAAGATCTGTAACAAAAAATGCACATGCTAATATTTTAATAAATGATTAAAATCACTTGTAAATTTATGATGTTATTCTTAATTACCTGATCTATAATTTGAATGTCATGTGATGCTTGTTTGACAATAGCTTGCATATATTTCATTACATAGTAGCCACAAACCCAATCATTATTTTGTATAGGACACTACAAATAATGAATTGTACTTAATGTTAGTAAACTACTATAAATAGGAGTTGAGATAAGACTAAGATTTGACATATAAGAGTTGAAAATTAATACATATAAGACTAAGCAATTGTCAAAGTAGCTACCTTGACATTTTTCAAACTCAATGTCTTTAATTTTGTGGGTATTTGTCCTCCAGCTTCACAAAAAGCCTTTATACCCCTATCAATTAAATGATAGTTGGTAACATAGAAATTCTAAATAGAAATATAATGTTGAAGCATTGACTAAATTTATTCTTACTCCATAGCTGGAAAGTTCAGTTTGTGAACCCTTGTTGTTTTACCCATTGGTTCAAGATTATAAAGAGTCATCAATTTTGGGACAATCACCACTAATTCCCAATGTCTAGCTCTGAGTAGGAATAAAATAAACAATAAAATGAATAATTTTATTCATTATTAAAATTATATTGAACAATAATACTTACTAGACGTTAAAAGGAATTAGGATAATTTCCTTCCCCTCACTAGCAAAATATTTGAATGCAATAGAGAAGTACACATGCAAATCCTCAATATGTGTCTCCACTTGACTAGTGATTGAAGGAACTAATAATCCAACATTTCTTATATCAAAGTTTGTGGTCTCGGTATATAAATGGCTGTAAAACATTTGTAATTATTTCCATATATAGAAATAAGCTAAAAATGTGTATTGGAATTTTCAATATTGATAGATCCTTACCTTATCCATACTTCTATTATCGAAGTATTCAGCCAATCATACCAGAACAATTTTATAATATCATCAAGAAAAATATAACAGTCAAAGTCCCTCCCAGTTGCATCTTCTGTTAAATTGATCAACATTTGTAATCCATAGCTTTGGTTGGCTAAGTATCGACACAAACATTTACATTTACTTCCCAACTCATTGAATGTGGATTATGGAATAAAAGATGGCTTGGGCATAGTAGGACGACTAGTAGAATTTTTACTTTCTGGTTTGCAAACATGTTAATTAAATTACATACTTATATTACACGAGTTCATATATGTAGTCAAATATGAAAAATATGCATGGCAGAATTAAGGTATACCTTGTCATTGATAACCAAGTGTCTAGGCCAACCCACCATAGCACCCTCAGCTTCTTCAACTGTACTATATTCAGGATTAGGTATGGGTAGTGGTTTGTCCCCCATTCCGTCATACACAAGATGGATGGACACACGAAAATTTCATCAGTAATTTGTTGGCAATGCAATGTACCACCAAGGTTGTATACCTTGCCCGCTGCCGCAACATTATATTCTGGAACCTCCACTGTAAGTTTACAGTTCATACCAACCTAGAATTGAAATAATATAAGTTATATACGAAGCGGTAAACTAGTTACCTATTACAATATATATATATATATATATATATATATATATATATATATATATATATATCATACTAATAACACGTACAACATATAGAACAAAAACTTATTGTAGATTGTTGTGGTGGGTCATTGGGAGTGCTCCCATGACCTTCTACAACTAGAGCATGGGCTTGTACCTCATCACTTGAGAGACACACAATATGAATAGGTTGAAAAGGTTGAGTAGGATGAAATGAAGACATTGTTTCTTTTACTTTCTGTGCTATTAATGTTTCAACCTCCTCTTGTGTAAGACCTCCTGCACAACCTCTTTTAGCTTGCGAAGGGCCAAAACAAGACTTGAATCCTATGCCAGCTCCAAATCCCCTAACACGGCCAGGATGCTCCTTCATACCAAGAGCAACTGATAGTTCATCAATGTGTCTAGTTAGAATGAACTTTCCTTACTTCCTTTGCTCGTGGAGATCAATCTATTCATAGTTAATAAAAACATTAAATCACAATATCAATTAGATATAAATAAATCTAAGTTTGTGGGAGTTACTCTTTACTTAGTTGGGATAAACCTACCATCTTTTATGCCACCTCCTTAGTTGCAGGGTTGACAATTTCACCTGCTCGATTCTTTCTAGCATCAATCCACTGCACATGTCGGGGTGGACGCTCAACTTGAGTTGTACTAGACTCTTCTCCATAAGAGAGTTTCTTCTCTTGTAGTTGGCGGAGGAAGGCATAACCACTGGGCCCCAAGCGATGGTCATGCACATTTTTGGCCCATCTTTCCTTTTGGGCCTCGTGAATAGCCTGACCATTTAAAATGAGGTATTGTAATTTAGACTTGGCAAACATATATAAAAAGATTCACCTCCTTAATTGTATAAAATTAAAGATTCATACAATACATCACAATCTTTATTACCTGAAACTCTTCCGTGTTCCTAGCTACAACAAATCTTTCCCACACCTCAAGATCTATAAAAATATACATACCTGTTGCTTTCTTAATTTGTTTAGGATTATCTATAAATTCCCGTTTGAGATATGTCTTAAAAGCCCTCCATCGTACACCACAACGTTGTAGCACTTTTTTCTTGTGATCTTTTTCATTTAGATGAAAAACACCCGATACATGCAAAAGAAGCAATAATGTTGTCTTAAAAAGGATATGACTTTCCAAGCAAACTAAATTAGAATCAATAAACAAAAATATATTAAAATAATATCACTTCCACTCACAGATATATCTTTCCATAGGAGGTCTTTTAAGGCATTAGAAACATCATGCCAATTTTCTATATCTATTGGCACCTTACTACGTGCAGTCACCCCTACGTAATGCTTGAAAGCACTAGCTTGTTCCCCAATAGGTGCTCCTGTGACATCAAACTGGACTGCCAATTTCTCCCCTTCGCCCCTGAGCTCCTGCAGCTTACACATCAGTGTGGGACCTCTACTTTTCTTAGCATCACCACTACCATCCTCATGGTGCTCATGCTCAGAATGTTCATCTTCATTTGCCATTTTAGAACCTGCAAGTATACATGATAAAAGAAATATAAGTGATAATAAAAGCACAAGTGGTTGAATGATATATGATGTATATTTAAAAGATTATGTGCTTGAGTGATAATAAAATAAATAATTCAAAGAATACATGCCACTAGTATTGGTTGAGTTGTTAGTCAAGTAAAATTCCTTCAGCATGGTCTTAGCATTTATAGTATTCATCAGTGTTATCTTCAACATTTACACTTGGAAAACTAACTGAGAATGGGATGGAATCATCATACTTTTTTTAGTGTTCTTCTTCATTTATAGGATCTATAGCAAACTGTCTTTTTCCATGAAGAATGACAGACCAATTTTTATTTACTAGGTCATCAATATAGAATACTTTTTTTGCTTGGTCTTCCATGATGAATGGCTCATCTTTTTCCCCAATCTTTTCAAAATTCACCAATTTGAAACCCAACTTATCCACTAAAACTCCTTTGTTATTGTCAACCCAATTACACCTAAAGATAGGAACTCTGAAATTTGTATAGTCCAATTCCCATATGTCCTCAATGACGTCGTAATATGACATCTCAGCTTTGCGAGGTCTTTTATCTTTGGTACTAGAAAAATACAACGAACAAGCTTGAACAGTGACCTCACTATTTTGAACTACACTACTTTAATCTTGACACTTTGTGTAGTATGAAAATCCATTTATGTCATAACCTTCATATGACATGACATCCATTTTTGGCTTAAAGGCGAGCCATTTTATGTTCTCAAGAACATTATTCAGTGATTCATATAGTTGATTAAAGACTTTCTCTTCATACCACCTAATAAATGTTCGATTATGCTCTCTTACAAGCCACATTGAACTGGATCGCGGATGATTTCTCTTGATAAGATCATTGTGTTCTGTGATGTAGCTACTAACTTCATCGATGGTGTAAAATATACAAATGTGCTTGTTCCCACAACTCATGACTGATTCCTTTCACTCATCCTCCCAGAGTTCCTTTGCCACAATAAGATTCAGTGTCATGGGAGTTTTTTAGATCGTTAGAAGTTTCATTGCTATTAAAAAAATCATTGCAAAAGTCCATCACCTCCCTAGCCACATAACCCTCAATAATACTCCCTTGAGGATGATAATGAATCCAAACATCACCTTTAAAAATAGTCATGTAGCGTTCAAATGGATACATCCAGTGTAAGAAAATTGGACCTAACGTCTTCACCTCTCTTGTAATATGTACTACAAGATGAACCATTATATCAAAAAATGAAGGAGGAAAGTACATTTCAAGCTGACACATGGTAACAATTACATCTTTCTGTAATTTATCGAGAGTATCAGGATGTATCACTTTGTTGCATATTTCATTGAAGAAGAAACAAAGTCTTGTGATAGCAAACCTTACATGCTTCGACAATATAGATCGAATAGCAACAGGTAAAATTTATTGCATTAAGGTGTGACAATCGTGAGATTTGAGAGCTATCAACTTCAGATCCTTCTTTGATACCAATCTACGAATATTAGAAGAGTATCTTTGTGTAACCTTAATATTATACAAGCACTCACAGAAAGTCTTTTTCTCCTGCTTTGACAAAGTGTAACAAGCTGCGGTGACCCCTGATCTCCATTGATAATTCTTTTCTTATACCCATTAATTCTAAATGTTTTCTAGATTTGATTCCGTCTTTAGTCCTTCCTGGTATGTTCAATAGCGTACCAATGATGCTATCACAAATAGTTTTCTCAACATGCATGACATCAATGCAGTGTCTAATTGCCAAAGATCTCCAATAAGGAAGATTCTAGAATATTGACCTCTTCTTGTATAGAGATTTGTCACATGCGAGAGTACGACTACTTGAACTCTTTCCAAATTCATTAACAATATGTTTCACCCGATCATATACAACATTTCCTGGTATAGGTTTAGGAGCACTTCGTTCCTCAGTTGACCCATTAAAGGTTTTGCGTTGCCTTCGATAAGGATGCACTGGTGGGAGAAATCTCTGATGACCAAGATATACAATTTTACCACCATGTTTCAGTTAGATTGAATCAATATTTTCCTCACAAATAAGACATGCTTTGTATCCTTTTATGCTATATCCATACAAATTTCCATAAGCTGAAAAGTCATTAATCGTGCAAAACAACATTGCACACAAACTAAAGATCTCTTTACGTGAAGCATCATATGTCATAACACCTTCTTCCCATAGTTTCGTTAGGTCATCAATTAGAGGTTGAAGGTAAACATCAATATCATTTCCAGGTTTCTTGGGCCCTGATATCAATATTGACAACATCACATACTTATTTTTCATACACAACCAAGGAGGAAGATTGTATATAAAAATCATAACATGCCACGTGCTATGTTGGCTGCTTAATGTACCATAGGGATTCATTCCATCTATACAGAGATCAAGTCTTAAGTTTCTTGGTTCTTTACCAAATTGAGGGTATAATAAATCAATTTTCTTCCATTGTGATGAATTAGATGCATGTCGTAGGATGCCATCATCATTGGCCTTTAACTCCCCATGCCAAGACAAATTTTGCGCATCTTCTGTATTAGCAAATAATCGTTGAAATTGTGGTATTATTGGTAGATACCACATCACCTTGGCAAGAGAGCCATTTTTAGCCTTAGCTGAATTTGTGGTCTTATACCTTGATGCACCACATTTAGGAAAATTTATCAAATTACTATAGTCCTTCTGAAATAACAAACAATCATTTAGACATGCATGAATCTTCTTAGCCTCCATTCCCATTGTGCACATTATTTTCTTTGCTTGATATGTTGAAATTGGAAGCTCGTTGCCTTCAGGAGGAATTTCCTTTAACAAAGACAACAGTGAAGTGAAACTCTTATAGCTCCACCGATTTTGAGCTTTAAGAGTATATAATCGCATCACAACACTCAACCTCGTGAACTTAGTACAACCTTCATATAATGGGTTTTTAGCACCATGGACAATGTTTGCAAATAAATAAGGTGGATCAATGACATTGTCCTGACAACTATGTAGCATCTCATCAACCATATCATCCTGAATTGGGTCATCCTGAATTAGTTCATCATTGACATTATCATCATTATCTATATATTCTATGCCACAACTATTAGTATCAACATTTTCTGATCCATAATTAAATTTCTCTCCATGCCAATACCATTCATTATAACCCTGTATGATCCAATTGCATATGACATGATTATTAATTTCCTCAGCAGTATCAACTTTCAAATTGTTACCACAATTTCTACATGGACAATATAGCCTATATGTAGGTAGTTTCCTATGTTCCTAAGAAAATATGATAAATTCATCAGACCTTTGGCAAATTCTGGACTGCAACTATTCTTGATAGACATCCAACTTCGATCCATTTTCTATATCACATTAAAATTTATTACAAAACTAAGTGTTTAATATTGATATTATAAGCTGTAAGTTTTTATTGATAGGAAGTTAATTTCTTTTATACTAAAGTGTACCACCTATCCCATTTTTGAATATTTAATCTCACTAGTAGCTGTATAATGTATGTTTAGTTTTGAAGAAAATTTCAGCAGCATTTCCCCTAAGTTCTCCAAGTACATCAATGTAAATGGCAAATAACCACCCACATATGTACCCAGAGAACAAATGAGGAAATACTACTAAATTTTTCTTCAAAACTAAACATACATTATACAATTACATCCTATTGAGATTAAATATCCAAAAACAATCCCATACCAGGGACTATCCAAAATTTACTCCTAATGAGTAAATTTTGAACGGGTTTCTAAGTTGATACATGCATAAATGTATTATTGTCATATGTATATATTAAGTTAAACATCATGCATCTATGATCTCATCTATAAACCCTAAATTGTCAATATGAGACTACACAATGTCTACCCTCATATTTATGGAATGTATATAATGATTACATATGTGATTGATAACAAAATGTAGATATGAAAGAATAAATATTTTTATTATTGGTTGATTTACTAGTTAAATAAAATGGCACATTGGGAGAGTGAGAATATTATACCTCACTTGTAGGCTAAATAAGAAATATATACAAGTCAACAACAAGTCAATAGCACCTGCAACAACACAAAAGCACGATTCAATTCTGTTATAATGTATTAATTAGGGGTCAATATATATCAATTTTAGAGGAGTAGTAAGAATTAACAGATTCAAAATTGACAAATTTTGAAGTTTTTGCAACTCAGCCAGCACGGCCGTGCTACGCAGCATGGCCGTGCCATCACCACGACCGTGCTACCTTGTCAGTTGCATTACAGTAAGAAGAAAATAGAGGAGTGATGCGGCAGAGACAACCGTGCTACCTTGAGAAGAGTCGAATGGTGGGGGAGGTTGTGTCGGAGAAGAATTGGAGAGAGAAGGTGTGCGGTCCTTGCAACACCATAGGCATTGTCTCTGTTTAAGGAAGAAAGCGGCGGCTGGGCGTCGTCGTCCAAAGAAATCGGCGCCGGAGATAGTGGTCGATCTGGAGGAGTCGTCGCCATCCAAAGAAGAATATGGTGGCTCAACGTCGTCGTCCAAGGAAAGTAGCACTGATTTGACTCTCTTCAGGCACAAAGATGGTTGGGGAGGTGACCTTTGTAGCAGTGACAATTTTCTTCTCTTCGGGCGTGGGAGCGGTTATGGGGAGTAGCAACAACAACAAATGACAACCTAAGCTTTCGATCGGGATGCTATCTGTAAGTTAAGGACCTCTAGCATCGGTGTTTGGTAAATAACTGACCCTAGAAGTCTGGTTATCAAATGGTGCTCAAAGTTTAGAGTTGGTTTTTGGTAAATAACCGACCCTATAAGTCAGGGCTCTAAGGTCAGTTATCTTAAAAAACTGACCCTAGAAGTCTGGTTATCTATAAGGACAGTTGTATAGTAAAACCGACCCTAGAGGTCAGTATCTATAAGGTCGGTTATCTATAAAAACTGACCCTAGAGTTCTAAAGCGGTGCCCGCATTTTTTGTTGACCCCTTTAGCATCGGTTATTTGGAAAAATTGACCCTTTAGATAGAGGCGCGAAGCCAAAATCATGCAAATTTTTGCCGCGAGAAACTTGTAAGGTCAGTTTTATGATAAAACTGATGCAATAGTCTATTAGGTTGGTTATTCTAGTAAAAATGACGCTATGGGTGGCGACGTTATTGGCCAAAAATGTAGTAGTGAATCATTAAAAGAGAAATTAGGTTTTCATAGAAGCCTCATCAGGCAAATTAGGTTAGGATTTGCTATTATTCCCAACTTAGGTGTGAGGAAAGCATATACCTTTCTTAATGAGATCCAATTACTTATGTATCACTACTTTAATCGATTCCAAATCCCACTTTTCCTATTTTCAATATATAATAATGTATTAGGGTTTTACATATGTATAAAGGTAAGGAAACCCTAACTTTTGGACTTTTTAAAACAAAACCTCGATTTAGACTATGAAATTATCACCATTGATCTTATTAGGTTCTCTTGATTAAGAAAACATATAATTTTGTCCATTTTGGAGTTATGAGGTTAAAATTGCATTTTGGTGATTTTTATGTATCAAATTCATTTTAGGAAAACACCTTTCGATAAAACTCAAAACTAGGTCTCAAAAACATATTTATTAGAAATCTTACATTTTTCTGATTCCAAAACACATTTTCTTTTAATTTTTGGACAAAGGAATAAAAATATATGATTTTCCTATTATAACCAATCAGGGAGTGCCATGTCATCAAAGGCATCGTAGAGAGGTGAAGAGAGAGTGAAGAATGATCCCACCTCTCTGACTTACCCAATCAGAGATGGACAAGTCAGGGGTCAAAGGAACAACTTTGACTCATTCAAAGCAAAGCAATCGGGGGTGAAAAGACAATACTTCCCTCAAGCGAAAAGCAAAGGGAAAAAGAAAATGACAAGGGCAATAGAGGGAAAACACACATGGGATTCATCCCCTTCGTATCACCACTCTATAGATGAAGAACAGAAGCTTGAGTTTTGGGTAAATTTGTTTGAGTGAATCAAACTCGAAAGCAAGATCATGAAAAGAAAGAGGGAAGCACTACGAACCTGAGGAACTAGTCAATTTGAACTGAGGTGTCGAGGAGAACAAGCATGATCCATTGTAAGAACTTGATAAAAAATGAACACTAGAACACGACATTGCGAGCACACGAGTAAATGAAGTCAGAGAAAGGTCGAGCAAGAAGCTATGAAGACCGAGGGGCCACTATTTATAGATGGGGGACAACAAAGCCAGAGATGGCTAGGTCAGCCGATATCCTTAGAGAACAAGAATTGGGCATTTCCCAATTTCTTGACAACTGCAAATAAGGGATCAGGCAGTGTAGTTTTGTATTTAGAATCTTTTAGAAAAGATTTCGTGAAATTTGATTCAGAAACGAACTAGAAATCGACAAAATAAATCCTTGCTATATTAGTCCCTATTTCTCAATCTGTGAGATCTAGGAGATGACCTATGAGCGGTTAGATCATGGATCCAATGGTCAAGATCGCGTGAGTCAAATGTCAACGTGTGGCAATATAAACCAAATTCCCAATCATATTAGTATATCGTGTATTTGTGCATTAATATCCCTTTTCTCTCTAATCATTTAGGGGGGGGAACATGTTCCAAATTAAATAAAAATTGACACCTAACCTACTTTTGATATGAGGAATCCAAATATGTAATTAGTTTTGCCTTTTGCGAACTTTTAATGTGTTAGATAAATCAAAACTTATTTTCTCTTTCCTCCTTCATTAATGGTTATAAGATTCTCCAATTTTTTTGAAACTTCACCCACAAGTCATATAAAGTGCCTTGGATATGAATTTGCCATCAATTTTACATGTTGGAGTTATTCATTTATTTATTTAATATTTTGAAGGTTCTACACACTTTCTCTCTCCTCATTTCCCCTTTTAATCAAATATTCTCCAAATTGAGTGAAAATTCACCGAAAGACACATTTTAATGTGTAGATTACGAATTTGGCATCAATTTTGAAGTCATTAATGATTTATTTTGTATTTTTGAGTTATTTCCTATTTTCCCATTCAATTAATACAATAATACTTACTAATTTTCCAAAAGTTGTGAAACTTACTACCCAAGCAAACTTGTACACAAAGAAAACGAATTTGGACTTAGAATTATATTTTGAGTTCTACTTTTATGATTTTTATGTAATTTACTCTTATTTTCACTTAATGGAAAAATTAATTCATTTAGTGTCACATTATCTTAATTTTAGAATTTTCTTTTCTTTTTCCCATAGAAAAGGGCATAGAAACTTCTAGATCGATTTTATTTTATCTTTATCCCTCTTAAGTGGATATTTTACAAACTAAACTCATTAGTTAAATTTCACTAAGGTACTTGTGCTTAACTCCTCATAAAGTGAAATATTGGGAACAAATGTATGCCAAACCTTTATAATTTCCACTATTCAATATCAATGACAGAAATGAAAGGGAAATCTTAGGGAAATGCTAAGCTAAGATTATACATGGATTTTCATTCGTTACATGAACACTATCCTTCTTATTAGCTTATTCACATGTCTGGCCAAAATCAAAAGCGGATCTTCAACGTAAGATATAACATCATCAAGCCGATCTAGGCTATATTGTCTGCTCTATATTAGAATGTCACTTCCTTAACATAGAGATGTGTAACAAATTTTGCAACCTCTGCAACTTTCATAGTAACTCCAACATGTTGGCCTCCTTACCAACATGTTTGGTGATAGGATAGGGCCCCATGAACCTAGAAGACAACTAACCCTTTCTTTGAATGTCAAAATACCCTTCAAATGTAAGACCTTCAAATATTCATGGTTTCCACATAAAATTGAAGTGACCTACTAAGATAGTATAAATAGTATTTGTTCTTGTCTTGTGATTCAATGAAATTTTGATAACCGTGATCTTTTCTATCATCTATTGCAATAAATTAGGGCCATAAAAGCTGATGTTTAACTCACTTGTATCAATAAAGAGGTCATTTGCAATGTCTTTTACACAAATCCTCATATTGTGTCATGTTGGCACTCATGTTATAACAATTGTAGTAGTAAAACTTTATCAAACACATGTGAATATTCCAACTTCAAAGAATCCAAAGAAAACATTCCATTAAAAGAATTTCCATATTATGCATCATCCTATCAGTTTGCAGGTGGATATTTGTTCTAAACCTCAATAGAGTCTCTAAAGATCCATTAGATGCTCCCACCACCTAGTTGTGTATTGTGGTCCTGTATTTGAGAACATCATTGTATGTGCACTGTGCAATTGAACTATCTCATACAACACATAGCAACTCTGACTTTTTTACAACGAAGATAGATTTGACTGGTATGAAGTGAGTTGTCTTGGTTAAGTGATCAACAACTATCCATATGGAATCGAAACCCTTTTATGCCAAAATAAGATCAGCCACAAAGTCTTTAATGACATGATCCCATTTCCCATTAGGAATTATCAACTATTATAACAAAGGTTTTTGATGCTCCTCCCTTACCTGCTAATAGAATGGACGATTAGTCATGAACTCTATCACATCACATGTCATCACTGGAAACCAATATAGATCGTTCAAGTTATAGCACATCCTAGTACTACTAGGATGCATATAGTATGTTGAGGAATGTGCCTCCTCAAGCACTATGTTCCTCAAGCCTCAATCATCAGGAACCACCATGTTGTTATGAAATCACACTTTTCAATTATCTAACTTATGAAAATGATGCTTCTTGTTTCCAAACTCATATTTGTTATTCAATATCATTTTATTGTCCCTCTACACATCCTTGATTTTCTATATCAATGTCATCTTATACTACGATTGAAAATCTCCAAGCCAATAAACCTCCATTTGAACATTCATTTAACTAAGAGATGACATCTCCCTCTTGCTACAGGCCATGGAATACTACTACATTGTATTAGTTGAAGAAGACAAATACTACTTTCTTATCAATGTGTCAGCCACAACACCTTCCTTTCTCAATTTGATAATATATCATATAGTCATATCCCTTTATCAACTTCATCCACCTCCTCTATCTCATGTTCAACTCTTTCTTTGAAAAGATATACTAGAGGTTGTTACTCATTTATAAATATTTGAAACTTAACCCCATAAAGATCGAATGTCCAAACCTTTAGAACAAGGACCAAATGGCAACTCTATATCATGTGTCCATTAGTTCTCCTCATGATTCTTTAGATGTCTAGAACAAAAATAGTTTTATCTAAATTGGACAATAGCTTATCATATATTTTGACAATGAAAAACATTTCCTATTTGTGGATCTAACATGCTATCTAAGTGTTTTAGGTGACAAGACTATCTCGAAAAAGGTTCATCAAGAAATTTGTATCAAATGCTTAATATGTACTCATTTGTAATACACTTGTACAAAAGTATAATGCAAAATCAAGCTATGGATCAACCATATCTATCCCAGACCCATTTCCATGTCAAAACCAAGAGTTCATGACATATTGGTTTTATTAGAAAAATCATTAGATAGATTTTCCTATACTTTTGTATCACTTTACAAGGTTTTTCCCGGTCGAAGATTTATCAATAGAAATCCACTCGATCAAAGAAGTAGATGATCGAGAAAGATTTGTTACAATACATTGAGTTCTGGTAATTTTTGATCTAAGTCTTTGTTGACCGCCATCCACTTGGTCAAAGATTTTGTCGACCGATAAAGATCTGTTAGACCTATTTCATCAGAGAAGTCCGACCAACACATAGCCATTAGACCGACTTGCTCTCTCATGACACTACTCGGTCGAACGAGCCAATCTCGGTTGAACTCATTATCGATAGAGAAAGTTCTACAGACAAAATCTATTAGTGTTCAATTAGTCGTCGCAATCCAACTAACTTAGCACTAATAGATAATTCTTCACAAATCATGCCCTAATCAATCCCCATAATTATCCTAACCAATTGTAAACATTCCTATATGTAGCAGTAGTAGTCTTAGGACACTTATAGTACACTTGAGCATTCTATCTATCAAAGAATTGAACTAAACAACCTACTTGCAATCTCCTAACAACTACAATTTCATGTTCTACTCAAAGCACACCAACACCACCACTCAGCCTTTTCATGTCCACTGTAGTTTTGGTCCATATGCTTGACCTAGGATCATAGAATACTTGTGAGCTTAATGGGTTCTTCCTTTGTCCAATCTCTTTCTCCATTGTTGGTGTATTTCTCTTAGACTACTTCTTGAATTGAAGGCTATACAGGAACCTATAAAAAGACAAGGAGTCTTCTCAGTTGATGCTCTTCCATTACCATTAAAGAAGAGGTGAGGTATTCTACTCTTCCGCGTCCATCAAAGAAGTGGTGAGATATGGTGCTCTTTCATATATGTGAAAGAAGAGGTAAAACATGGTGTCCTTCCTTGTCTAGTAAATAAGAGGGTAGAAATAATTGCATTTTGTAATTTGTCCTTTCCAGGTAAATAATAAAATTAATTGTTGCAAATCCTAGTTGAACACAACTAGGTAGTGGAATGATGTCTTTGACAGAACCACTCTAAATGTTGTCTCTTGTGGTTTTCTTGTTCCTCTCTTATTTAGTGAGCAAAGTTATTTTTGGTTAAAATCATATTTAATGCCGCCCCCTCCTGATATTTTAATTGGTATCATAGGGGGTCGTCAAGGAGATCTAACAAGTCTTGAAGAATGGGGGAAAATGTGCTCAACCACCTCAATGTTGAGGGATCACATGTGAGCCAGCGACTGGTGTTTGATAGATCCAACTACACATGTTGGAAGAGGAGGATGTAATTACTTCTAAAGCTCCAGTTATGGAAGATGATTGCTCATCCTTATACATTTCCAACCACATAGTAAGAACAATTGCACACCAAAACAGTAAAGAAATCCACACTCAATGCAAAGGCTATAAGTATCCTATATCATTCCTTATATTCTAGAGAATGTAATCACATATCCTCTTGTAAATCAACTTATGAGATTTGGCATAAGTTATCTGTAACTCATGAGGGTACTACACAAGTAAATAATACAAATATTAAGATGTTAAAGCACAAATTTGAGCTATTATGTGTTCATCCTAATGAATCTATTGCAAATATGTATGCTAGATTTTTTGCCATTATCAGCAGAATGAGTGCCTTGGGAAAAAACATAAGCGAAGAAGACCAAGTCTTCAAAGTACTTAGGACATTGCCACCTAAGTACAAATCAAAGGTCACCACAATAGAGGATGCAAATGATCTTATAGAGATGGAGATGTAACAACTCATAGGGAACTTGGAAACACATAAAGTCACTCATGGGGAAGAAGAAAGAGTGGAAGCTAAACAACAAAGGGAAATCCATAAGTATCTTGCTCTCAAAGCCTCCACCAGAGCTTCATCAAAGATCATCAATCAAGAAAGTAGTGAAAAAATTAGTGATGATGAACATTCCTTGATTGTAAATGGTAAGAAACATAAGAGATTTCATTCTAACAATACTTCTATTTCTCCTTCCTCTTCTTGTAGGTTCTTCGAATGTGGAAAGAAAGTACAATTGAAGAATGAATGCCCAAATCTCAAGGAACGTAAGAAGTCCTCATTCAAGAAGAAAGACAAAGGAGATAAATCCTACAAAGATGCATGGGATCAATCAAGTGATGATATTGAAAGTAGTGAAGAGGAGGTAGAATGTCTCATGTCTAAAGAGGATGAAGAAGAAACTAATGAGGTAGATATATTTGAATTATCTAAAGAAGAATTAGTTAGTAGACTTGAAGAATTCATTCCAAGTATGTGGATTGCTAAAAACAAAAGAATAAACTTCCAGAACCATTGATGAGATTCATGTTAATCTAAATAATCTTAGTTCTGAAAATGATACTTTAGAATCTCAAATAGCGCATTAAAGAATATATTGAGATTTATAAGGCTAAAATACTTGTTCTTGAAAATAACTATAATCTTCTCTCTCAAGAAAAGGTTGATATGATTTCTAAACTAAATAATTATCAAACTTAACCCATTTTGTGCACTCATTCATATTATTATGTTTTGGTAAAATGCGATACTTTTCTTTCAAATCTTTCTCAAATAAACTTTGACATAACCAAAAAGCTTGCTGAAAATGTTAAGTTACAAAAACATGCAAGGAAACAAAAGTCTCGATAATAGCTTAGTTAATGCTACTCAACAAGTAGGAAGGAGAGGTTTAGGATATGTGCAAAATAACAAATCATTACAATGCCTAAAACCAAAAAGCCATATGTTCCTAAAACTAGAATTATATATGTGCCTAAAAGTAAAGTTGTAGACTCTCAAAATGTTGAAAAGAGAAACCAAACATCTTTTATCTCATGCCATTACTGCCAACATCTTGGACATTATTCCTTTTCATGTGATTAATGAAAGAAAGGATCCATTGACATGGCTTGGGTTCCAAAATCCCCAAATTATAATAAAAAGGAGAACATGTTTAGATTTGACCTATTCTTAATCGTGGTAGATGTATTCCTAATTTTATATACACATGCATATATTTTATTTATTGAAATGGACATTCATTTGCAAATTTTGCTTAAAACTATTAAATATAAATTCTTGTTTCTTCAGAACTGCCTCACAGTTGACAAAAACTTTGACCGATGGGCCATGTAGTTGACTAATAGTTTGACCAAAAATAAGACTATTAGAAATTTAAAGTGGATATTTAAATCATTGCAAGAAAATATTTTAACTTCATATCTGCAATTTTTTGACTTGGATAATATCATATCCATCTATGATATCTATTTTATTCTATAACAGCCATCATGAACTCTATTTGAGTGCTAAAAACCTTCTCAATTTTGTAGCATTAAGTGGTTGATAGTGGGTTATGCAAGCATATGACTGGAGATAAAAATATCTTCAATACAATTGAAACGAAAAAGGGTGGATTGTTATCATTTAGAGATAATGACAAGGGAACCATCGTGGGAATCAGTAATATTGAAACTAATCTCACAATTAAGAATGCCTTATTAGTAGATGACTTGCACCATAATTTTTGAAGTGTTAGTCAATTACGTGATAATGGTTATGACGTGCTTTGTAATAAAACTTGATGTAAATTGCTTGAAGAAGACATAAATAATATGGTATATAAAGAAAAATGAGTAGGCAATCTTTATATCCTTAGGCCTAACTCTATGAAATTAATTGTTTGCAAATGATGATGCTCAAAATCTATGGAATAGAAGATTCAGACATGCAAGTACTGATAACACCCATTTTATGGCTGCTAGAGCTTATATTTTATTATCAAAACTGTCTCCAAACTTACTTCCTCTCTATTTTATCTTATTTGTAGAATAGAAATAATGTCCACAATGCTCCTGACAACATTTCCTATCTTTTGCGGAGTTTCTCTTATTTTCCCACCAAAATAATGCTAATGGGCCCATCCCGGCCAATCCACAACAAGTTAACCGCCCGAGCCATCAAGCAGCAAAGTGACACACCCTTTACCCGTCCCGATCGCTGCCTGATATGGTAGCAACCTGACATGGGTGTGTCGTGAGGGAGCCCTGACAGACTGAACGATATTACTCGACAAGGAGCCTTGCCCGCCATGGTCCGTCAGCTGACAGAGTTGATCACGCGACACGACCACCCCTCAGTGCAACAACCCACCAAAGTCTTTACCTGACACGATCAAGTGTGACTTACTCACAACCCGGCATGCGATGACCCCCGCCATCCGTGTCGGGTGACAGACGTGTCATCCCTCTCCTGAAGCCATGTGAACGGAGCAGACAAAGGACATGTGGCCCAACGAGAACCACAACTCCCACCAGCCCGCTACCTATAAATAGTAGCTACAAGACTCTGATGGGATGGGTCAGAACCCTAAAAGAGCTAACTCTAAGAGCAAAAGGAGCTAGTGCGTCGAGATCCCAAGCCTGTCGAGTGATACTAGGTGAGCACACCCCAACCTGAGAGAGACAGGAAGAGTTCACTTAGAACTCGACCCGGTAGAAGCAGCAGTGTGATACGAACTTCAAGGCTACTTCAAAAATGTCGAGTCTCTAGCTGGGCTTCAACCCGAGATGGCTCGCCCATCTATATCTGACACGAGGAATCGAGAACCTAAGATAAAGCTAACTCGACACATGTCCTAACACGACACAATATAGAACCTAATATGGCTTACCCATCACGACTGCTGCCCGATAGGGCCAGCAACCCGACACAGCCATATTGAGTAGGGAGTCCTTTCCCGATACGCCCCTTACCCATCACGGTTCACGACCCAACATGGTGAAGAACCCGACACGGTCGTATCTCGATAGGCAACCTGCCTGGTACTGGGTTAGCGTTATCTTAGGGTCCATTGCTATGTATATCGCTCTCCTACATCAAGGAGGACGATACCTATCTTTCCTATTTCATCAATTTACTTTCATTTACTATTGCATTGTAGCTAAACCTTTTTATCTCTTTAATGCTTTTTGGAATATGTGGGTTTTATCTCATGTTGTTCTATGTGTGGCTCCTTTTTGTTGGATGATTTCTTTATAGCATCTGAGCTCTAGTCTCTTATGTTTGAATCATGCTTTTGACTAGCTATCAAATCATGTTTCTCATTTGGACTCCTTTAAGAGAAGGATGTTTTAAACTCTAGAGTTTGGTCTGATTTGGGTGTATGAGAGTACCCATGATTAGGGTTGCCCCAACATATCTTTCTGCTCTAGTCTATGCCCAATACCCTTGAGAGAGAGAATTGATACAAGATACAAGCATAGCATATAGATGAGCAAAGATGCCAATTATAAACAAGGCTAAAACTACATGTATATGAACTACTAGTCGATGATATCACAAGTTAGGACTACTAGTAGGATCTAGATCATAGCAAGAGATACCAAAAGATACATAAGATAGATCAAGCTATGAGTAGATGTAGAGATATATCCAAACAAAGATATATGCAATTTTAGAAGCATGAAAGGATATAACTCACATACAAATATGCATCATTACCATAAGATGATTACCTTTAAGAACCTCAAGGTTGTATCAAAGCAAGATATACACCTAGATAGATGTAGCAAGTTAGAGTACAACGGAAGCAATTTTTACACACAACCAAGAGATCAAATGAGATCATGATCAAAACCTACAAAACAACTCAAAGAAAGTAATTGCAAGATATAGATATACCAATTTAGAGAAATTAGAGAGATAGAGTTGTAAGCAAGATAGGCAATTTATAACATTGCAATATGCATATATAAAGGTGCCACATGAGAGTGCCAAAGAATAAGGCTATTGGTTGAGAAAATCTAGTTGAGAGGGAAATTCTCATTCAATAAGCCAATTGTGTATTTTGTGCACAGTGTTATCGGTCGAGTTCTGTGCATTGACAACTCGACTGATGACAGTTGTTGGCAATACCCATTGGTGCCTAACGGTCGAGTTTCAAATAGGGCAAACTCGACCGACAGAGCAGTTGTCAAAAAGCACATATATTTCATAAAAACATGTTTAAAGGCATAATAAATATACAAACCATATCCAAACATGTCTAAGCAAGTTGGTAATGCACTATAGAAGCATTAGAAATAGTTTTTGAGCAAGAGTGTGAAGAGAATCACAAAATATCACTTTTGACTCAAAAACCATATGTATAGTGCACACCATCTTGACAAAATAAGTTAGGATTGGTTATAAGCAAGAAAAACATTACCTTTGCACTTACCATTCCTTTTTCCACTTGTTGTCACGCTCTACACATCTCACGTTTCTTCTTTCATGTGGATTGAGAAGTCAATTTGCAATTCAATAGCTCAAGTCAATCTATTTGCAAGTACCTACAAGAAGAAAGATCAAATGGTCCCCAATCATGTTTTTGGGTCCGGAGGGGTTAGTTTAGGAACCCAAGTCCTATTTCTCTTGGGTGCTTTCCTATAAGGACAACAAGTAGAATAATGACCAATTTAATTTCAATAGTTGCATGTGCCCATAGTGTTGGAACTAGAGGATTCTCCATGGAATATTGGAGGTCCTTTATCTTTGTTGTTCCCTTGACTACTATCATACCCCAAACCATGTCTACTAATTTGTTTGGTAGTATGGTGTAGGATATCATTAAGGCTCTTCTTACCAACTAAGAATCTTTGCAAAGAAGATCTCAAACTATCATTATCATGCATAAGATAAGTAATAGTAGAAGACAAATGATTGATATTATATCTAGCATGTAAAAGATCATTTTCTAAGCAAAGAGCTTTAGTTAAATAAGAATATCTATCAAAATGAAAAGCAGCAACATCATTTTCTCTACTAGTAGAACTAGAACAACATTCATGCACATTGATTTTAGCAAGCAAAGAGGCATTTTATGTTTCTAATTCTTGCAAAACAAAATCTTTGTCCTTGTTTTCAGATTTAAGAACATCAATATAATGCATTAGAGAATCAAGAATTAAAGTATGCTCTTCATTAGAACTAGGCATGAGACGTTGAGCTTCTAAAAATCTAATCTTATCAAGCAAGCTAGCATTTTCAAGTTTAAGAGAATCTACTTGACTAAGATAAGCATTTTTATCATCAAGCAAGTAAGAATTAGCATGTTCAAGATCATCTAGTTCTACATGAAAATTATCAACAATTCTAGCAAGCTTTTTCTTTTTCCTTTTATAAGACTTAAGAGAGGCACAAGTATCATGAATAACAACAATCAAAGATTCTTTATCTAAAGAGTTTAGATTTACCTCACTTGAGTCTTTACTTGTTGATGCTATAAGAGCAAAATGGCATTCTCCTCCATCACTAGAGCTTGAGGTTGATCCTTCACTTGAATCTTTGCTCGAGGTTGAGTTGGAGGAGCCACTTGAGCTTGAGTGCCATTCCTCCTTCTTCTTGTGAAGATGGGTCTTTTTGCCTTATGGTCAATCTTCCTTGTAGTGACCCTTATTTCCACATGTGAAGCACCAGATGGAGGAGGACTTGCCTTTGTAGAATCTACCCTTGGATTACATGGCATCTTCTTCAACTTGAGAGGATGGAGAAGCTTGAAAAACAATAGCCTTGATTTCAGCCTTCTTCATTCTCTTGAGTTCTTTCTCCTCTTGTCTTTCTACTTCCTCCCTCTTTTCAAGTGTGGCTTCATGTTCTTGTAGATTTCCAATGAGCTCTTCAATAGGAATATCCTTAAGAGACCTTCCTTCTTCAATGGAAGTCACCTTGAGTTCCCACCTCTTGGGGAGAGTTCTAAGGATCTTTGAGTTGATCTCTCCACTAGACATAGGATGTCCTAGAACAATAAGACCATTCAAAATGGTGTTGATCCTTGAGTACATGTTGGCTATCCTCTCCTTCTTTCCCATCTTAAAGTTCTCAAGCAGCCCTTTGAGCATGTAGACTTTTCTTTCCTTCACTTGATATGTCCCTTCATAAGTGATGCAAAGCTTTCTCCATATCTCATAGACTGTTTCACATGAAGAAATCTGGTTGAACTCAGTGGGGGTCATGGAGGCATAGAGGATGTGCATGGCTCTAGAATTCAAGGTTGATTTCTTCAAGGTATCTTCATCCCATTCTTCAATTTTTGTCTTTGGTAGCATGTATGGGCTGTTCACCATTTGCCACATCTCAAGACTTGATCCTTGGATGTAGAATTGAAGCCTTCTTCTCCAATAGAGGAAATTGCTCCCATCAAAGATTGGTAGGCTGATCGAGTATCTCCCTCCTTAGTAGTCACCCATCTTCTCCTACTTGTTGAAGTATGCTTGGAGAAGACCTGCTCTGATACCAATTGTTGGATCCTAGATGGGTGATTAGATGCTCTAGAGGGGGGTGAATAGAGCTGAATGCACTTAAAAAAAATTGATTAGACCTTCAAGATATATCACAAGATAAGGTCGCTAAATAGGAAATGTGTGTGTAACTATAACATACATAGCAAGGGAGAGAGAGAGATTGAGCAAACACAAGTAGACAAGCTATTTAGAGTGGTTCCATACTTCAAACTAGAAGTATGTCAGTCCACTTACCTAGAGAGATCAGCCTCTAGGATTTTCTAACCATTGCATTCTTATATTCATTCATAAGACTTACGATACATGACCAAACATAGGACTTACCTATCCGATACAAAGAGTCTTCAACCTTACCCAGGACTTACCCACTTTGCAAGGAGTCTTCCACCTTCTTCCAAGGACTTACCTACTCATACATAAGTCTTCAGCCTTATAGGAATTACCCACTCTTCTTGGATCTTCCACCTTTGACTTCACCTTCACTCAGAGAAGCTTCCACCAAAGACTCACCCACTTGAGCAAGGAGTCTTCTACCTTCCCAAGGGCTTACCCACTCTAGCTCCAAGTCTTCAACCTTGATCTTCACCAAGGGACGCCTTCCCTTGTTCTTCTTCACCTCTCTTAGCTAAGAAAGAGAACCTTCATCTTCATGATTGAAAAGAGAGATGGGGAGGTGGTGGAAGTGAGAGCCTCACAAGATGTACATGTAGGACTAGCTCGATTATAGATTTCCTACTCACTCTAATGGACGTAGCAAGTGATTAAGCTTAGAGAGAGAGGAGGCTGTAGGAAGCATTCAACTATAGAATAGGAACCTCACATAGAGTTTGCAATGAATGTTCAACCTTGGAATGAAGCCCAAGGGGTCCTATTTATAGCTGGGGATGCCTCTTAGCCTTTGGGAACACTTGAGAATGAAAACTAGCCGTTTTGTGGCTTGCAACGGATCTATTTTCACTTGTTGCAACTCCACAATGGCTAGAAGCACTTTTCTGCACTTTTCCGTACAGTGCAATCGGTCGAGTTTCTATAAAGGTAACTCGACCGATCAAGTAAACGACAAGGCCGATACTCAAATGATCGGTCGAGTTTGTCCTGACAAAACTCGACCGACCATTAGGAATCGAAATGGTCAGTTACTTGATCGGTCGAGTTCTGTGTAAACACAACTCGACCGATGCAATCTATAGAAAATTGATCAAGGATGATCGGTCGAGTTTTCAGGCAGGGAAACTCGACCGACCTGTAATCAATTTTCAAAGCTGCATCTAAAGTGATCTAACATTCGATCTAAGTGCTCCTGATGTTTTCTAAGCTTAATTACAGGTCACACAATCATTACAAGTGATTTACAACATGATTCTAATAGATTTACATCATATTACAAAAATGTGCACTTGTATGACTTTGACTTGTCTTTTCTCCAATTTCAGATGCGCAAGTTACCCACGTTTAAGGCTTGTCAACTTTTTGGTGTTGTTGCCAGGGGTAGGCAACAAAAACTATTCTACGAACTCGAGTTTTACTTGCACTTTGCCAAAAACCTTGTACATATGCATATAATTCTACAAATATTTATAGTATATAGTTTATACAACATACTAATACTTTTACACTTTTCTTTCTTCCCATGTACTCCTTCACCTTTCTAGTCATCCATTTTGTCTGACAAGTCATGGCTGAGAAACCCCCCGAAGCTCGATCCCTACGCTCTTTTGTCCAAGTCAGGGCAAACAAAGAAAGGAATCCAGTAGTTGTGCAACCCCTCTATGTCACCAACTTTGAGTTGAATCTTGCTTTCCTCTAGTTGCTGCAACACAACCGGTATGGCGGGAACACAATTGAAGAGAACCCATACAACCACCGCACAACTTTTAAGAGGACTTGCAATACCTTCAAGATCAATAGAGTTCTGATATCCCACATCTACATCTAATGCTTCCCTTTCTCTTTGAGAGACAAAGCGTTGGAGTGGTACACAAGTATGCAAGATGGGAGCCTTCCCGATTGGGAACACCTAGCCAACGCATTTATCGCCAAGTTCTTCCCCGTAGAAAGAACGATCAAGTGCCAGAACAAGATAATGAGGTACTCGCAGAAACGCTTAGAGAACCTGCATGAGACCTGAAAGAGGTTTCAAAGTTATCAGAGGGAGTGCCCACACCATGGTTTTTCTGAACCTAAGTTGATCACTACATTCTATAATGGGGTGTGTCCCGCAGAAAGTAAATCCCTGAACGCTACATCTGGCAGTAATTTCTTAGGACTCAGTACTCATAGGGACAGAGAAATTATAGACAACATGGCCAAGAACCAGTAGGATTGTGAGTATGACAGAGAGTCTATGAGCCACACCACCCCTGGAGAATCCAAGGCAATGGAGGCATTTGCTGTCAAGTTGGATAAGATAGTGACCGACGTCCAAACCCTAAAGGAGCAGGGTTATAATGGAAAAGTTTGAAAAGAGGTAGTGAGGAGTTGTGTCACTTGTGGAGAGCCAGACCACCTATCTGACATATGTCACACATGGCCGTTCAAGGCAAACCTGATGAAGACAACACAGAAAACATGAGATACATCCAGTATCGACGCCCTGATCACCCTGATTTTTCTTACGGGAACACCATCATAGCTAAGAATTCTCATCAGTTGGTGGGTGGAACTTCTTTGGGAGGACCGCCGAATCAGCAATGCCAAGCAGGGTTCCTGTAGTAGAGAGATTTCCAGCAGAACCAGCCGGATCGACCATCTATGATGATAGAGCTGATGTCTTTTTCTAAAAAGCAAAATGATCTTAAGGAAAAGATGCATAAAAGCTATGTGGATAGCACGAGCTTGCTCAAATTGATGCAAAAACAGATGGGAGGCTTATCAGCTCATATAGGAGAGCTCCAACAACACAACAAGATGATTGACCAGCAGCTGGCAAGCCTAGCTCAGAGTATCAAGCACCAAGTAGGGCATTTCCCCTCCAGTACCGAGGCAAATCCTTGTGGGAACGAGACCGCAAAGTAGGTGGTCTGGACTGTTCGTAGTAGTGAAGATATATCTGTCTGGGATGATGGATCTATATGATAAAGATGATCCAGAAAAATGTTTTCTAGTCAACGGGCACCAAGTCAAGAGGTTCTATGAAGATGAAGCCTTTGTGAGGAGATCCGTGATGCCCCTAGACGATGCTGAAGCTGCACTTACCAAAGAAGCATAGTAGGATTTGAAGATGTCGAGCTGACGACGCAACCCACAACGCCCCTCCGGAGGTAGCCTGAGCTTTTACTTTCCTAGAATAGGATGTTATTTCCCCTTTCTTGCAAAGAACATTATGAACAATCTGATTGTAATAAGGCCCGAGTCTATGCCCGCGCCACGAGCACAGACTCTATTTCTTGGGCCACTGACTTAGTTTTATTTCCTTGATGAATAATACTATCTGAGGATGAAATTTACCCTTAGGCCAATGATGTTTTACCCATCAAGTTCCTTCTGATTTTTAGTTTTTCTATCCTTGTTCTTGCATTTCCTTCATGCCTTTTGACGGCAAATCGGGCATGCATGATACCTTCCTTCTTTGCTTTTCTCATCATGCCAAGTTTTGTGATACCCGTGTTGCCCAACCCACCTTGATGAGTATCGAGCGACCCCTTGGTTTTAGTTTTGCATGATTTTTGCAGAGGCGTGCCGGGCAAGAGATGTCTCATGTGATAAGCGGCCCAGACTACCATATTGCCCAGGCCGTATCAGATAGCATGCTCGCACTCGTAAAAGTTTAACCGGTTTCCCGACACACATGCCAGGTAGGCCTATCGCCCAGCACATCGCACACCACATGACACACATCTCATGTAGATCCATATCGCGAAAGGAGTGCATCGGGAAACGCTTATCGAGCACCATGTCCTTGCTGCCCGACATGCGTGCCACACGATTCTCAACCTTCTCAAAATCTTTGCGACAAGATGGATTTGATTGATTTTACCGTGATTTAGAAGAAGATTTGCCTTCTCGCATGACACATGTCCCTATTTTTACCCCTTTTACCCCGCTCACGTCCGGCTATATATAGCAGCCCAAGATTTACCGTGTCAGGTTACCAAGTTACCTACTTTTTCTCCCATATTGCACACTCTCTTCCCCTCTCCAAGCTCCAGACAAAGGTAAAACCCGTGGTACCTTTCATATTGCGTGACTTTGTGTCGTGCGGTCCATATGGGCCAAACCCTATCGCATGCCACCTTGTCACGTTCTGGCTCGTGTTGGGCAGATCCTTTTCAATGCGTATCGAGTTTCTGATAAGTGTGTGCCTACTGCTTCATTTTACATCAGTATTTTCCCCATTTTGCGCGACAACCATATTGCGCGACACGATGACCAACACATCTTTTCAGGTAAAGAACTCGAGCTTCTGACGATGACTGTGTCGCTCGTTTTGTTTTGCAACACTTTCATCTATGCCGCGTGACACGAGTATCACCCGACATGACACATCGCGCGTCATTCCTGTTATCGCGTAGAGATGTTATTGTGTTTTCACCTTAGCCACGTGACACTTATATCACACAACACATCTACTGATCATCTCGTGAAGACCCATTAGAGGAGTTACCCGATACTCATTTGTCGCATAAATCATATTGACCAGACCTTATCATTTCCTTAATACTAACTTCTTCCTGATATCGGTTTGCCTTGAGCACCCTTTGAAAATGTACCGGTCTTTTGGTATCAGGCACCTACGTATTGTGCACCATGTTTTCTATAAGTTCCTGACCCGATACCAGTTTTAAGTGTATCGCCCAACCCGTATCGGGTGACACACTCACTTTCGCCTTCTGCCCGATATAGGGAAAATGCAGTTTGATCGAACAACTTTTTTTACTTAGTCCATTTGTTTAATCATTACAGAAAATGGCCCACACCAAACAAACTGTCATCCAGGTTGATGACCAAGGCCGGTGGATCAACCCCGAGGCCAAAAATGAAGCCACCACAGGGCAGAAAAACCCAAACCCTGAGGCAGATGGGCCCTATAAGGCGGAGAAGTGGCCCTGAATAGAAGCAGCACCGGCCCCAACAACGACAGCCGAACTGGAAGCTGTGGCACACTCACCAGGCCGGTTCGTTCCTAGAGACGAGGAGCACCAACGAGGTTACACAGAGTTGGTGACAAAAGTCTTCCGGCCAACTCGGTTCTGCTATCAATCATCCTTCCATCAGATCGACGTCTTCAATAGACTTGAGAATGTATTAGAAGCCACCGGACCGTGGAAGATTTTCTTCATCTACTCTACCTCCTACACTGAGCTCACCAAGGAGTTCATCTCCTCCCTCTTCTGAGTTCCAAATACCCCTAAAGAGACCAAAAGGTTTGACAGATCGGACAGACTACAAGGCGCCTCTACAACACCTAGCACGACATCTCAGAGAGGCTGCTCAATGAGATATTCTCTTCCAGTGACGCTGAGAGAGAGCTTCTAAATAACGGTGCCCGGATCACCAGAGGTGACGACTTTGACCCAGTCACACTCTGGAGGAAGCTTACTAGCGAATCCTCCTACAAACTAGGGAGAAAAGTGGCGGTGGTCCACTCATGCTTCTAGAGGATCACACATAAGATCATGGCAAGCCTCCTCTTCATTAAATATGAAACCAACAACTTATATACTTAAGAGCTCCATCTTATCTGGTACATGATGGAGGGCAAGACGATCAACTTGGGGCATTTCCTGCTAAATCGGCTGCACCCGATAAAGGATGCCACCAAGGAGTACAAAATGGGAGGGATCGTCAATGTGATCGCGACAGGTATCGGGTACCCTAAGGAGCCGCTCATCCTGTCGTGCACTCAGGGTGACGACAAGATTGACATCAACTTCCTCACAAGGGTGAACATCATCAAGAAGGAGGGCCACCTCTTCTTCTACAGCTTCGCGAGGGCAGACACCCTCCTGCCCCTCGTACTCTGTGTCAACTATGACGCAGAGAAGCGGGTCTTCACAACAGCAGAGATCGAAGCTGTGATTGTTGAAGCTGCTTACCCCGCCACCAGGACCATCCAAGAAAGGATGGCCGCTACAGGGAGGCCCGCACCCCTCGACGCTCGGCAAGACAAATCATCAGCAGTCATCATTGAAGACTTTCCTGTAGCCACCACCACTGAGCCGACTGCCATCACCACACAACTAGTATCTGCCATTCCGGTGGTCACTACTTCCGCCACCGAACCAGTCGTTGCAACCACAACAATGCCCACTATGGCTACAGAAGAAGTGTCAACCATCGGGGAGGTCGTCGACACCACCAGGGATGCTATAATGGTCATCACCCCAGAGGCCACTACGACAGATGAAATAGCCACAACACCTGAAGCTTCAGCCCTGCCAGAAATGACAGAGGAATTGGTACAACTGGACGCCTCCCACAACAGTGACAAGGCGTTCACTGAGCTCTTGGAGGTAGAGATCAGGCGACGTACACCCGCCGCCGCCACCACCATCATCTATGCTGGTGATTTCTATGGAGGAGGATACCAAGAGTCAGATGGTCAATCAGCATCCGCCTACTCTGTAACCTTGTCCATGACCCCGAGATGAAGAGGCGAAGGTGACAAAAAGGGTGCCAATGCCCCGTCCGGAGGCCACACCCTCGCAGACTATCCAGGTGGACTCAACACTGATAGATGATGCTTATTCATCATGCCACACCTCCAATGCGAGGAGCGCTTCGTGAAGCCGAAGTCGATTAGTGGAGGTCCCCTCCTCATTGGGATAGGCCTTTGGCTTTGAGTTCGAGAACTTGTGGGAGGTAACAAGCAACCATACTACTACATTTGCTTCCCTGACCCACAAGTTTCAGGTCTTCCAATGGAGGCTAAGCGAACAGGAGCGCCGACTGCTAACTCTAGTCAGTTTCCCCGACTGACTAGAGGCACTGAATAACATGATGTAATCAACACTCCAACGGCTCGACACCATCAAGCAAAGGATAGATGAAAGAGACGACCACCACCGCTCAAGGCATCCCAGAAGATTGCCATCACCACCAGCCTCCGGTTCTCCACCATCATCATCATCCACCTCCTCTGGTTCGTCGTTCTCATCCACTTCCAATGGGCCCTCCACAATGCCTGAGGAAGAGATGATGAACAAAACTGCTGACGGGACTCCCGTAGGACAAGAGAGTTCCCGCGGCATCGACACATCTGCTCCTTCACCCCCGCTAGACCCAACTAAAGACATAGAAGAAATACCTACAGGCCTAGCGGAGGGTTTATCTGAAGAATCTGAGGGAGAAGGGGGTGACTTGTATTGATCGATCACTGAGCAACCCCCTTGAGTGAGGACTTCAATGACAGATGTGTTTTCTGTACCATCAGAGATCCCCACTTTTGAGATGGCCGATTTCGATAGGTGCGGCATCGACTACCTATCAATCTGGGACCAACAACTGTTGAACACGGTCCTGAGGCCGTAGGAAGAAGAAGAAGTCGTCGTCTGGAGCGATAGATACTTCTCAGTCTGACACAGAGCACTCCAAGGCATGTTCCTCTCAGAAGCCGTCGTAGGGAAGTTTCTTTTCAAAGTCTTGGAAGGTGTGATGCTTGAGAATGTCACCATCAAGACATGCTAGCAGCCATTCTACAACGCAACCCCGACCTTGGTGAGAAGACAGCTGGCAAGGGCCTACAACTCAAAGTAGGTGGTCGATATGGTGAAACATATTGAAGAGCACAACCCAAGCCTGGTGCTAGCCCCTTACAAGCTTATAAAACATTGGTTCCTCTGCGTGGTAGACCTCTGCAACCATGACATCACACTTCTTAACTAGTGTACTATGAAGGTCCCACACAAAGGGCACGTCTTCGTATGCCCCAAAGACAAGCACCTCAGACTTCTTCCTCTATGTATTCACCGTGTAATCAAGCAAGGAATCCAACGCCACAACGATGTCTGGAACTTCTACTCCATCTGAGACTTCCCAGTCCAAGAAGAGCTGGGGAGCGGAAATAGCGCCTTCATTGTCTTGTGTGCCATGGAGCTGCTGAACATCTTCCGATACGTAAGGCAGCTCCAGGACTAAGACTTCTATTGATTGAGAAGCATATACGCGATGTTGCTGATTAAGGACAAGCACTATTTTCTAGATGAAGAGCTTCCAGAGGAGCTGCTGGAGAAAGATGCTACCCAAAAAAATCCCAAAAAGCGAGGAAATCCTTATAAGAGCGAATAAAAGCATTAGAGTTGCACCCAAAAAAAACACTTGTCTTCTTAAAAGTACCTATCTTTAGGCATAATAGATTCGGGGCAGTGGTACATATGATGTGAAATCACTTCTCTAAAGTCAACTGGCTTGGACTGCAATGACCACTTTCCCATTAACAGACCCGTACCTAGATGGACCAATGGGAAGCAAGAAAATCCCTAAAAGCCTTAAGCCTTCCCAAAAACCCTACCTTCTACCCCCAAGGTGTTTGGTGTGAAAGCTAACTTCGAAATCATACACCCAAGTCTCATCGAAGCTGAAGAGAATTTTTTTTCTTAAATAAGGTAGGAAAAATATAAGTCCATTGCTCATAGCCAGACATAATTTTCCTCATGATATCTCAAAAATTCTCTTAACCCCTTGTCTGAAGACTACATCTGGTTTTGAAGAAGTATCCCAAACAAAGTTTTAAAATAAGTACAGGTTGATTGAGGACAATCAAAATGCTAAGTTTGGGGGAGTTGATAACACCCATTTTATGGCTTCTAGAGCTTATATTTTATTATCAAAACTGCCTCCAAACCTTACTTCCTCTCTATTTTATCTAATTTGTTGCATAGAAATAATGCCCACTATGCTCCTGACAACATTTCCTGTCGTTTGCATAGTTTCTCTTATTTTCCCACCAAAAGAATTCTAATGGGACCGTCCCGTTCAATCCACAACAAGTTAACTGCCGGACCCATCAAGAAGCGAAGCAACACGCCCTTTACTCATCTCGGTGGTTGCCCGATATGGCAGCAACCCGATATGGGTGTGTCGCGAGGGAGCCCTGACAGACTAAATGCTATTACCCGACAAAGAGCCTTGCCTGCCACAGTCCGTCGGCCGATGGAGTCGGTCGTGCGACATGGCCACACCTCAGTGCAACAGCCCACCAGAGTCTTTACCCGACACGATCAAGTACGACTTACTCGCAACCCAGCACGCGACAGCCCCCGCCTCCTGTGTCGGGTGACAAACGTGTTGACCCTCTCCCGAAGCCATGTGAACAGAGCAGACAAAGGACACATGGCCCAATGAGAACTACAACTCCCACTAGCCCGCTGCCTATAAATAGTAGCTACAAGACTCCGATGGGATGGGTCAGAATCCTATGAAAGCTAACTCTGAGAGCAAAACGAGCTAGTGCGTCGAGATCCCAGGTTTCCCAGGCAATACTAGGTGAGCACATTCCCAACCTGAGAGGAACGGGAGGAGTTCCCTTAGAACTTGACCCGGTAGTAGAAGTAGCATGACACAACCTTCAAGGCTACTTCAAACATGTCGGGTCCCTAGCTAAGCTTCAACCTGAGACGACTCGCCTATCTATACCTGACATGAGGAACTGAAAACCTAAGATAAAGCTAACCCAACACATGTCCTAACACGAAACGATACCGAACCCAATATGGTTTACCCATTACAGCTACTGCCCGATAGGGCCAACAGCCCGAGATGGTCATATCAGGTAGGGAGTCCTTTCCCGATACGCCCCTTACCCATCACAGTTCACGACCCGACACAGTCAAGAACCTGACAAAGTCGTATCCCGATAGGTATCCTGCCCGATACCGGTTTAGCGCTACATTAGGGGTCCGCTGCTATGTATATCGCTCTCCTACATCAAGGAGGCTGATACCTATCTTCCTTATTTCAATAATTTACTTTCATTTACTATTGCATTGTAACTAAACCTTTTTATCTCCTTAATGCTTTTTGTAATATGTGAGTTTTAACTCATGTTGTTCTGTGCATGGCTCCTTTTCGTTGGATGATTTCTTTATAGCATCTGAGCTCTAGTCTCTTCTATTTGAATCACACTTTTGACTAGCTATCGAATCATGTTTCTCGTTTTGAATCCTTTGAGAAAAGGATGTCATAAAGTCTAGAGTTTGGTCTGATTCGGGTGTACGAGAGTACCCAGGATCAGGGTTGTCCCGGCATATCTTTCTGCTCTAGTCTATGCTAGTACCCTTGAGAGAGAGAATTGGTGCATGGTTAGAGGAACCCGCTTTGAGAGAAGAGGGTGTCAGATGTATTCCACTGCCGCTTGTTATGCTTAAGTTTTCTTCCTTCGTGCTTTACTCTGATGATAGTTTTATCTCCTTGGTTTCTAATATACAAAACCTCTATAAAAACTGCTAAACCCTAAAACCTTAATCTTTATAGTAACTCCTTTTGGAGATAGAATTTTAGTTGAATTCTTTATTATTCTTTCTCGTTACATCAAAACCTTATCCTTTGACGTTTTTGACATGCTTAGACAAGTAAAACTTGAGTTCTGAAGCGTCATTCTTCCTATCCCTGTGTTTGACCCCGAACTACTTCGACCCTGTGCTAGTTGCAGGAGTCTTAAACATTTGGGTATTATAAATTTCTAAAGTTTGATAACCCATACATGTGTCCATTCTTGGACCCACATTTAAGGCTTGTCAAGTACTTAGGTTATTAAAAATATATTTAAACATGATCTAGATTGTGGTTTTTCGAAAATTTATTTTTATAATCTCAGAATGTGTGAACCTTGCACATTAGGTAAACAAATTAAAACCTTTTTAAAACAAAATCAATGCTGGGTACATATGGACCTCTTGAACTCATACATATGGATTTGTTTGGACCTATAAGAACAAATCCATAGGTGGAAAGAAACATTGCTTTGTAATCATTGATGACTATAGTTGTAAAGAGTGGGTCTTGGGAGGGACCACTCCTTACTTTATTTAAGGAAATAATTGCAAAACTCTTCAATAGATTAGATCCCATAAAATAAAAGCCACTCAAGTAATTGAGGTTCACAATATATCTTTAAAATAGAATTATAACATGAAAAATAGTTTTTTCACAGCGGAAATATAAAATCTAATTAGTACATCATAATCTCATCAGGGTTCAACTAGAGAACCCTAGACAACTTACAACTAAAAATTTAAGACGAATATACTTGGATTGGTTCATGGTGAGTTACCTTTCCATATCAGAAACCCTCAACAACTAAATCTGGGCGTCCCAACCTATCTCTTGATCCTCAAGTTGTACAACCTCTAGGTGGGTTGAAAGCAACACCTAGGGTAGGAGAAATAAAAAATATACGTGTCAGCAAATGCTTGAGTATGTGCAATAATTAAAGCTAGGCATTACTTTGGAAATTTACAAAAGAATAGTATCAAAATAAGGGATGAGAAAGAAAAATAAGTGCCAAGAGAAATATATTAGACCAAGAGACGAGGCATTCTAACTAAAGAATGTCAAGTAGGTAATTTTGCCTTTACAATTTTCCATTAATAATAACAACAATAAATTTGTGCATGTAATAAACAAAGACTACAGTTATTTCAAGCATGGTTAAGACACCATTGGATCTTAAACTAAAAATATGGTTGAAAAAGAACACCCTTTGTAGAAAAGCACACCTCTATAAACAATGAGTGGAAAAGCACACCCTGGGTGGAAAAGCACGACCCTAAAAATGTGGTTGTACATATGTGCCACAAAAAGAAATAAAGATAATCTAAGCATGCACATAAATAGGGAAAGGCAAGTATAAGTTTTGTCCATATGAAATAATAGGATGAGATCATCCAACATAAAGCATGTGGGGCCAGAGGACCCATAATTATAGTCTAAGAAAATAATAATTTATGATGACAAAGATAACATCTATTTACGCCTCACATGGGAAAGGTTATTTTGGTCATAAAAGTAGTGCTTAGATAATAGAAAAGATGCACATAACTTAACTTGAGTCGCATAATTTGAGGTTAAATCATAACCTTCCAATTCTATGGTCAACTCAACCTACATACAGGTTTAGATCCTTTAATTAGGGTTTATGTTCTAAATTATGGAAGTATGGTGAAAACCCTGGAAATTTGAATTGATCGATAAAATCCTAACATGATTCTGGAGATTTACCCAAAACTAACCTTAGAGTTTTTTTAAGATAAAGCTTGATTCACAATTATAACTTTATTAATTTTTATATTTTCTTTCATAATCATAAGTGAAAACAAAACCGTAAAACTCAAATCCTTGTCAAAACCCTAGGTTGATACTTGATTAAATCTTAATGAGTTAGTTCATGGTTACTGACCATGGATGTGACTCCAAGGCCTAAATTTTATCCTTTAAAACATATCTTTAATTATTAGTGTGATATTTTGATGGTTTAAAACCCTAAAAAAATCCTATATTTAAAAGTGGTGAACCATGTGATGAAAACTATACCAAAAAATAGAGAAAATTCCAAGGATTTCAGAATATTTTTTTGTAATATTTGGAGCTACCGTTAAAAAGTTACGAGTTGTACAGGTTTTAGAGTACTTACTAATTGTATGTGAAATTGTTTTGTAAAAGACCAAAATGACCTTGCATTATTTCTTGAAACAATATAGCATGACATACCAAATACTTGAATTTCATTTACTTAATTATGTGGCTAAAATCAAATGAAATAGTTTCAGTTACTAACATGCCCAGGGGAAAGAAATTGTGAAAACACATTGTATGAGGGCAAGGAGGTATTTTTACCCAACCTGCCTCCCCCAACCTTGCACCAGTGCCAAGGAAGGCAATGTGTGGATGGACTAGTTTTTGGTCGAGTTTTGGGGAAAACTCATATGCTCGAAATTTGGCAATGCAATCATCACGGAAATGAAGGAGCAGATTTCATCAACCTTACACCCAACCGAATTGGTTTATGACGAAGGAAAACTCTATCAGTGGGGACGGAGAGGGCATCAAGAAGATCAAGTTTGGAAACCACTGATCATGAGTCTTAGAAGAAATTGGTAGGAGGAAAAGACAATGTGGGTTGCAGCCAAACAAAGGATGTTGTTATCTACTTATATACTTTTGTCCTAGGGTTCAAGAGATAGCAGCTTTGAGAATCTAGGGGTGAGAATTGGGTAAAATCCATATTGTGCATACCAGATCCCGATCAAGGCATTATTGGATGCAGATTCTGGCTAGGAATCTATTGGTGAAAGAATTTTGGAAAACCATTAACCAGAGAGGGAAAAATCAATCGAGGAAATTTCCTCACTATCCATGTTCAGACCCGCGTTCGTTCAGGGAGGGAGACGAGCTTTGAGCCACTAGATCTCATGGGCACAAATCTAGAAGTCATCCCAACCATCCATTGTGTACAACCATGTTGGGTCATAAAATAAAACAAAGTGTGACATCAATAGTCTGCAAAATCATATTCAACTTGGAAATAAACCAATGTGTGATGTGTTTATTACTCTTTTCTTTAATAGTTAAATCGGATGAGCAAACAAAGTGAAAATAAGGTGAAAATTGGCAAGTAGACTAATAAAGACCCAAAGAATTTGATTTTGAAGTCAAATTTGCTTTTTGTAAAACTTTAATGTGTGAAACTCCCAATCTAATGAAAAGTGTATTTTCTTTATATAAAAGTATTCCTTCATTATTTCTTAACCAAAGTTCGCACGTAACTCTTTCTTAACTGAACATATTCACAGGAAAAATATGAAAGACTAATTTTAATCTTAAATGCCTTATTTTGACAATTTTGCACAAACAACTCATAACTAATTAATAACCCCATTTTCTTATATAAAACCCATCAAATATTTGTCTTTTTGCATTAAAATCCTATATTCAAAGATTCTAACATCTTTGCACCTATAAATCTAATAAGTGGGTTCAAAATAATATATAAAATCAAAAGGAGGAAAAAGGTGATATTTACATAGTTTTGAGTATGTTACAACTCTCCTCCCCTTAAAATGATTTTGTCCCTAAAAACTTTAAGCAAAGAGGGAAGGGTGAGTTCATAGAATTTTGTCTCTGAGCTCCATGTAGTTTGTTCTAGACCACGATACTTCCATAAAACCTTAAGTAACTCAAGCTCCTTGTGCTTCAACTGCTTCACTCAAGAGTCAAGAATCTTCATATGATATTCTTCAGAAGTCAAGTCTCCACGAGTCTCTATGGGCTAGATAGAAAACACATGGGATGGGTCCTTTACATATTTATTCAGTACATACACATGGAAAACATTATGATTCTTGTCATAAGAAGGGGGAAAAGCCAAATGGTAAGCACACTCCCCAATCTTATCCAAAACTTCAAAGGGTCCCACGTAACAAGGACTGGGCTTTCCTTTCACCTTTGACCTTTCAATAGACCAAATATGCTTTATTTTCCAAAAAACATAGTCACCAACTAGAAAGTTCACATCCATCCTCTTTTTATTAACATACATCTTCTAATGATCCTAAGATTCCTTCATTCATTTCTTTATTAGAACAATCCTTCCTTCATCAATCGCATATCATTAGTTTTCATTAGAGTATGCTCACCCACATCATCCTGGTCTAAGGGTGATCGACATGGTCTTCCATACAGATCTTCAAAGGGTGGCATACCTATGATTGTATGGTAACTATTTTTTCAAGCAAACTCAACTATAGGAAGCTATTTATCCCAAACTCCTCCCCACTCCATCACACAAGCTTGCAAAAGATGTTCTAGAATCTGGACTATCCTTTCCGATTGGCCGTCAATATGGGGATGGTAGGAAGTGCTAAAATGCAAATCGAAACTCATATCTTCTTGAATCTACCTCCATAGGAGGGAAGAAAACTTAGGGTCTCTATCAGACACAATAGACTTTGGTACACCCAGTAAAGGCACAATCCAGTGCACGTAAATTTGTGCCATGCCCAGAACGTTATAGGTCATCTTGAAAGGTAAGAAATGAGCAGACTTAGTGAGTCGATCTATTACAACCCAGAGAGCATCATAACCACCTCTAGACTTTGGAAAACCGGTCATGAAATCCATTGTAATATTTTCCCACTTCCTTTCAGGTATTTGAAGAGGCTGCAAAAGACAACCATACCTTTGATGTTCAATCTTTACTTGTTGATAGGTCAAACATTTTGCAATGAAAGTAGCGATGTCCTTCTTCATATTTTCCACCAAAAACTTATCTGTAGATCTTTGTAAATCTTTGTGGTTCCAGGGTGAATTATATATTTGGAACCATGAGCCTCGCTCAACACCTTCTATCTCAGTACATCAACATCTGGTATCCATAACTAGTGATGAAAATGTATCACACCATCAACACCAATAGAGAAATCAGATTGTGGTTTTTTTGTCAAAGCCTTCATTTCATCAAGGTCAGGACTAGCTGTTTGAGCTGCTATAACTTTAGAGATCCAAGATGGAGTAATCGAGATACTTGTCATGTGCACACACATTTTATCTATGACAACATCATCTACAACATCTTTTAACTCAGGTTTCCAGCTAGAAACATGTTCCATACTTTTTGCAAACAAAAAAACAAAGAGATGCACAACTAACATCCTTCTTATGACTAAGAGCATCAACAACCATATTGGATTTCTTTGGATGATATATGATCGTAAAATCATATTCCTTCAATAATTCCATCCAACACCTTTGTCTCAGATTCAAGTCCTTTTGTGTCATAAGAAAACAAATACTTTTATGATCTGAGAAAATCTTCAAAGATGTGCTTGGATGCATTTTCTTATTGGTAAAGATGATACTATTAAAATATTTATTCAACTTCAAAATAAATTTTTTACCATTATGAGTGATCATGGGGGATAATTTGAAAACCATGTTTTTGAAGATTTTTTCTCATCAAAAGTATATATTGACTATTTTTTTCTCCTCGCACTCCAAAACAAAATGGTAACATTGAAAAGAGAAATCATTCTTTGCAAGAAATGGTTAGGGCCATGGTATTATAACATAATTTAACTAAAACATTTAGGGTTGAAGCCATTAATATGGGATGTTATGTTCAAAATTGAATTTCAATTCATTCACGTCTTAAAAATACTCCTTATGAAATACTCTTTTCTATGAAACTAAGAGTGAATTATTTTAATACCTTTAGAACTCCATGCTATATTTCAAGCACAAAAATGAATAGAGATGAATTTGACCCAAAGTAAAAAGGGTTTATTCTTAGGTTACTCAATGTCAAGTTAGGCCTATAGAATCTTTAATATCGTATGTAAGAAACTAGAAGATTCAATCCATGTAACATTTCATGAATATCCAACAAACAATGCGATAGAAACTGACCTTCCTCCATTAATTGAAGATTCAACCATACTTCCTAAAGATGATAACAATGCTAATTTTGAACAAAATCAAAATTAAGAACCACATCAACCTATTCCAAGAATAATCAAAGACCATCCACAAGATCTAATAATTGATGATCCTTTTAAAAAAGTAAAAACTAGATCTTCGATTAGAGATGTATCTAACATCGCCTTTGTATCCGTACTTGAACCTAAAAAGGTGTATGGAGCTATTTAATATGACTATTGGATAATTTTTATGCAATAAGAATTAAATCAATTAACCCAGAGTAATGTATGTGATTTAGTTCCAAGACCTAAAGATAAAACCATCATCAGAACTAAACGGGTATTTCATAACAAGTTAAATGAAATTGGAGAAGTTGTTAGAATCAAAGATAGGTTGGTGGCTCAAGGATATAATAAAAAATAATGAATTGGCTTTGATGAAACCTATATCCGGTAGCTAGACTTGAATCAATTCACATTTATTAGCCCTAGCTACACATCAAAACACCAAACCTTTCAAATGGACGTTAAAAGTATATTTTTAAATGGAATAATAAAAGAGGAAGTATATGTTTCTCAACCCCCAATTTTGAAGATCCAAAACATATCGATCATGTCTACAAATTAAATAAAGCACTATATGGTTTAAACAAGCCCCTACAAATTGTCATGAATGTCTCAAAAATTTTCTTTTGAAAATGATTTCTCTATGGGAAAGCAAACTCTACATTGTTTATCAAAAATTATGAATCAAATTTCTTATCTTTTAGATATTTTTAGGTGATATTATTTGTTGTTCTTCATATGAATCACTTTTTACATAATTTAATGATATTATGCAAAAAGAATTCGAAACGAGTCTCATGGGTGAGATAACATTTTTCTTGGATTTTCAAATTAAACAAGTTCGTCATGGTATTTTCCTCAACCAAGAAAAATATACAAAAGAACTCTTGAAAGATTTTAATATGGAAAATTGCAAGTATGCCTCCAGTCCAAAGACCAGCTCCACCAACATTGACAAATATGAGGATGGTAAACCTATTGAAAACTCCTCATACAGAGGCATGATTGGTATCTTGTTGTACTTAACTACATCTAGACCTGATATTATGTTTTCCTTTGGTTGAAGTGCTCATTTTCAATCTAATCCTAAAGACTCTCACTTAGTCTCATTTAAAAGAATCTTAATATATATAGCTGGTACAATTGACTATGATATTTGGTATCCATGAGATCAACTGTTTGATCCTAAGGCTTATACCGATGATGCTACACTGGTTTCCACCTTGATTAAAAAAAGTACTAGTGGTGGTTTTTTCTTGCTTGAAAAAATTCTCGTATCTTGGTTTAGTAAGTTACAAAATATTGTTGCTTTATCTACCACTGAAACGGAATATATGGCTACAACTAATGTTGTGCACAAATGTTATGGATGCATCAAGTTTTAAATGAATATGGATTTTCTTAATCATTAACTACAATTTTTTGTTATAACTCTAGTGCCATAAATTTATCTCATAATCCTATCTTATATGTTCATGCTAAATATATTGAGGTAAGACATTATTTTCTTTGTGATCACATTGCTAAAAGTGATGTATGTCTTCATCACGTTGACACTAAAAATCAATTAGATAATATTTTCACAAAACCCCTTGATTTGGAACATTTAAGAGTAATTAGGGAAAAATTAAACATTGTTTATTTTGAAATGTGTATTTTGATATATTTTCATAGTGATATTACTGATACGTGTGGCTAAAATTGACATTTTGATATTTTTACTTATCTTGACTACTTTGTCTAAACATGGGCATCATATTAAGGAGGAGTATCCCACTAAGGGAGAGTAAACTTATCTTCATATATTATACCTTTTTGAGATGATAAAAGGGGAAGAAATTATTCAAATAAAAACTTAATTTCTTAAGTTTTATGATTTCATTCTCTTAATTAAGCTGGATAATTCATACCCTGGCTTAGCCAAAGAGATACATTTTTCTTGATATAACTTGCTGCAAATTTACTTTGAGATATGGATGATATGCTCCATATCTCTCTAATGTAAATTTTCACACACCCTAAAGACACTCAAGGGAAATCTCACTAAGGTATAAAAATTTCATTTTAGGTCTTTTCTTATATTTACAAATATTTGCCATCTGAGATTGTTGGATAAATTGGACATTATATTATCTTCTCTTTTAAAGCTGGCAATCATTTCTGATTTATGGATCTAATGTACTGTCTAAGTATTTCTGGTGACAAGACTATCTCGACAAGGGTTGATCAAGATATTTGTATCAAATTCTTGAGAATTTTATATGAACTCTTTTTTAATACACTTATACAAAAAATTAATGTGCAAGTACTTATAATTCATGTAAAATCAAGCTATGGATAACCCCACTTATCCCAAACCCATTTCCAAGTCAAAACCAATAGCTTTCGATAGATACGTTTCATAAGAAAAATAAGTATATAGGTTTTCCCATATTTTGCATACCACTTTTTAGAGTTTTTCTCAGTTGAAGTATTTGTCAACCAAAATCCACTTAGTCAAAGACATAAATGATTGAGAAAGAGCCACTACTATACATTAAGTTCTGGTCATTCTCGGTCGAAGTCTTTGTCAATTGACGTCCACTTGGTCAAAGACTTTGTTGACCAAAAAAAGAGCTGTTAGACCTATTTGGACTGAGAAGTTTGACCAAAACATAGTTTTTAGACTCACTTGTGGTCTCAGGACACTAATCGGTTGACTAAGTGGTCGAGTGAGACAGTTTCATTTGAACTCATTGTTGACCGAGAAAGTTCTACAAACAAAATCAGTTAGCCGTTGCAACCCAACTAACTTAACACTAACAACTAATTCCCCACTAAGCACACTGTAATAACTCACCAAAATTATCCTGACCACTTGTGAAACAATTCTTATATATACTAGTGGTCTTAGGACACTTAGAATACAATTGAGTATTCTATCTCCGAGAGAATTGAGCCAATCACTCTACTTGAAATCTCCTAATAGCTGCAATTTTGTGTCATAATCAAAGCACACCAATGCTACTACTCAACCTTATCCTATTCACTGTGGTTTTGATCCATTTGCTTGATATATGATCACAACATAATTGTGAGCTTAATTGATTGTTCCTTTCTCCAATCTCTTTCTCCATTGTTGGTGTATTACTCTTAGACTACTTTTTGGAGTGAAGGATATCCAGGAACCTGTGAGAAGAGAAGCAATCTTCTCAATCGATGCTCTTATATGGATATTAAAGAAGAGGTGAGGTATGGTTCTCTTCTTCGTCCTTAGATAATAGGTGAGTCACTCTTTCGCGTCTGTGAAAGAAGATGTAAAGCATAGTGCAATTCCTTGGCTGGAAAAGAAGAGGGTAGCAACAACTAAATTTTGTAATTTGTCCGTTCGAGCTTAAATAATAAGATTAATTGTTGAAAATCCTAGTTGGAGATAACAAGTAGTAGAATGACGTCTTTGATGGAACCATTCCATATTTTGTCTCTTATGGTTTGCTTGTTCCTCTCTTCTTTTTTGAGCAAAGTTATTTTTTGTTATAATTTTAACTAAAGCTCACTCCCCTATTTTCAAATAGATCTCATGCTTTTCTTGCATCAGAATATAAACTAATTCATTCACCAAAGCATCACAAAAAACTATGTGACCCTTCACATGCTTTGGCAGAGCCATTAGAAGTACTAAAATGAACTTATCCTTCAAAAATTGAAAAATATGTTGACACTCCTCATTTCAATCAAAAGTTACATCCTTCTTGGTTAGCCTAGATAATTAAAAGTGTATGGAACTAAAGTTCCTTATGAACCTCCTATATCCAGCTAAACCAAGGAAACTCCAAACCACTATCGATGTCTTGGAGTGATCCCACTACAAAATGGACTCTACCTTCTTGCAATCTACACAAATACCCTTTCCTAAGATGAGAAGACCAAGAATAGAATAGCATACAATCCAATCTTCCTCAAGAACTCAAATGATAACCACACAAGCTTCTCATGCTAATCCCTAATGTTGGATTATATCAAGATGTCATAAGTAAACACCACTACAAACTGATCTAGACAGTGCATGAACAATCTATGCATACGTTACTAAAGAGTTGCAGACACATTGGTTATTCAAAATGACATAATGGAAAAATAATATTGACAAAACCTACTCCTAAAAGCTATTTTAGGTATGTCATGTACCTTATCCGTAAGTGATATACCCAAATATTAGATCTATCTTCAAAAACAATCTAGCACCCTTAAAATGATCAAACATGCCATCTATCCTCATAAAAAAACCTTATTCATCATTTTTACCTCGTTCATCTCCCTATTGTATATGGGACACCAAATTGATCCATCTTTATTCTTCAAAAACAACATGGGAGCCCCCAATAAGACATGCTTGGTTGTATGTATCCTTTCTCCAACAACTTCTAAAAACAAGCCATGAACTCCCTCACCTTTGTCAATCATATCCTTTTTGGTTTTTGTGACATGGGTTCCGTTATGGGCACTAAATGATCTCAAAATAAATCTCCCTTATAGGTGGAACACCTAGAAACTTATCAGGAAAGACTTACACAAACTCCCATACCATAGGAACATCCTCTATCCTCAACATGTTTTCCTAGGTATCTACCACATGTGTTAAGAAAGTTGCATAACAATGCCTCTTAATCCTTGCTTCTACAACTACTGACATAAGACACGTAGGGTGAATATTCCTATTACATTAAAAAGACTAAGGACATCACCATCCCTAAACTCCACAACATTGGAACCATAGTCCATAACAACCTTATACTTCTCTAAGCTTTTTGGCCCCAGGTACTCACAAAATCCATGTAAGTCAAGTGGCAGGGGACCCACACAAATGTTGTCTCCTAGAAAACAAAGTACATAGTATGGAAAAACCTCTCGCAAAACAAGGAAACCAACCAAAGTAGTTTGTATGACCAGACCTACTACTAAAATGCAAGTTACAAAGGAAAATAACCTCTCTGGTGAAAATAGAGTGCATCACACTTCAACCAACCAAACTAAATACATAAGACAAGTAGATAAGTCAGCATGAAAAAGTTCCATATAACATGTCAGAACATGAGGGTTGACAACTCCTTATGGATGAGTCATATCATAGACTCTAGTTGTTTCAAACTGATGTCAACATCCTTGACCTCTCCTAGCTGGTTCTAACAACCCTTCCTATGAGTCAATCATTCCCTCTCCTAGAACTACCATTGTACTTCTATGAGCCGTGTTGTCTCTACCTCATTTGTTGAGTAACCTCTTGATATAACTTTGTACGACATGTCTTCACGTTCCCATACAACCAAAAATAGGAACAATGCATTGACAGAGAATGACATGGACCTCAATGATTACTATCACAACTATTATATATCCTCCCAAACTATGGCCTACATGGCCTCATCACTCATATCGATCTAAAATTGTTTTCATTAGGAAAACCTTAGCCTATGCTCTTACTAGAGACCACTAAAACTGAAACCACACCCTCAGATGTGACATTGTCTACCTCTATTGTGACTATTGGTAAGGTTGTTGATTATTTGGTATCAAACGCCTCAGATTCTTAAAACCTCCTGACTACTTACCGTGAGATTAAGATAAACTCTTCCCTCAACCAACTTCATGAAGATTCACTATTGTCCTCTTCATCCTCTAGACAACATCCATAAAGGTTGATAACATAAAATAGTTATCCAGAGACTAACTATTTTGTCTCAATGGTTAAACCTCTTTCAAACTTGTGGACCCTTTCCTCTTCTATATAAACTGAAGGGTTTTATGGAAGGTGGGAAAGAAAAATAAATTTTTTTCCTTCCCATTTACCCTAGTTGTTATATTCATCGTAGCGATAAAATGTTAGTGAAAAGAAGATAGAGGCAAGTGCAATGTAGAAGAAAAAAATGCTTTGATTAATCATGCCAAGAGATGTGGAACCATGGAGTACAAATACATATTTTGAAGAATTAGATTGCATAGTTGGCACCTAGCATTGCATTATTAAAGAGCACAAATATCATGACCATCAAACTATTAGAAAGTCAATTGTATCATTAAAAGTGGGAAGACAACTAAATTTACACATCATTGGATGAAGATATTCATAGATCGTGTGCTTGTCACCCCCCAGTCCATCGGTTGGTGAGGATTTCCTACAACTAGCTTGAGGAAGGACAACAGCCCCTAGGAAATATATATTCCTCCACACCAACAAAAATTCGTGTAGCTAATTTCCTTATCTAAAAGCATGAAGAAAGGGAGGGTCAAAGTTCTTAGACTTCTTTCTCAAATGCACATAAATATTCCATGCATCGAGGAAATAGATCAAATACTAGTTTATTGGAATTTCATGAATGACATTACAAGAAATAAGAAAGAATGTTAACTGCAATGTTATCATGATACGTGAGGAGGTTAGTGGTTTTGTTCATAGGGAGATTCCAAAAAGGAAGCATGATTCATGCTCCTTTATCACACCATGCTCCATCGGGACTTTATCATTCCGAGAGGAACTATGTGATTCGGGGGAAAGCATATTATGATCTTCTCTTCATTCCATATGTTGGGATTGAAATATCCAAAGCAGACCAATATAATAATTCACCTTGATGACGAATCCATAGTAAGACCATTAGATATGTGAAGACGTCCTAGTGAAGGTGGAAAATATTTGTTCCATAAAGAATTGATAGTGGTGGAGATGTAGGTAAATAATGGTGTAGAATCTTTGTTATGCCCTACCTAAGGACAAGCATTCATGTAGCGGAAGTAACACAATTTTATCCATAACTCAAGCACTCAAGGTATCATTACATAAAATTGTCACTCATAACAACAATATATCACATAAAAAAATGTTAAACATTCTCCTAATCATTCTTACAAAAGGAACATGAAAGTATGTCATGCTCAAAAGGAAAATCAAAATCTAACATCTTGAGACCAAGCATCCACTCTAAAGTTCTAAATGTTGAAACATATAATGAATCTATAAAGTTGAGGGTCATCTTTTTTTTGGTCCTGTAAACTCCTTTTTTTGTATTTTTCTAAAAGTTTCTATACAAAACAATAAAAGAGAAAAGAGAAACAAGCTCGCCTTCCAACACAGGATGGAGCTTTAAGGAAAAAGTTTAGATTTACAAGTATAAAAGAGAACTTTTGAAAGCAATCTACAGGCCATCTTCAATTGACCAAAGCACTAGCAGCTCATGAAGAAGGAACTCCATATCAGGAAAATCAAAGCATCTCCAATAAGCAAGCATCTTCAGTAAGCATCAAGATAACACATCCAGGCAGAAGTTGACATTAGACCCAACAAACCCCAGGCCAAAACTGAAGGATGGAAGAATGAAGGAATCATGTATATAAGAATAAAGCTACTTCAGAATAGAAAGGCATCTCACACCTTATCCTCAAGAAAAAAGTAGAAAAATACAAACTAAACCAAGGATATTTTTAAACCTCAAAGTTGAGAAAGACCAAAAAACTAGAAGATTTCCAACAGACTAAGAAGATAAGAGCACAAAACCATGGACCAGCAAGAGAATAGAAAAATCACATAAAATCACTGCCCCCATATATAGTGATATTCTTGTAGGATCTTCTTACTAATTTCTTCAGCAAATACGACTTTATCCTCACGAACTCTTGAGTTTCTCTCCCACCAAGCATAATACAGAGAGCTCATTAATAAAAACTTATGCGTTTTCTTTTGTATTTTTAGAAGACCGTCCCAAATATCAATCCTGAAACATACCTTCTCTAAAATCTCAAATTCAGACCAAATTTCTTTTACATAAGAATAATTGAATAGAAAATGACTAGATCCTTCACACTCTGACTTATAGAGAAAGCCTCTTGATAGGCCAAAGAAACCTATTTTTTCAAATATTCAATAGTAGGAAGCCTCTCATGAACAATCTTCCTCAGTTGTTATCTTCTTGGTAAGGAGCCCTTCCATAACCAAATAAAGACATTTGACTCCTTTTCAGAAGATCCAATAGAATTCCAAACATGTATTAAGAACAATTTTTTCATATCATTAAAGGACAGAAAATTAGAAACTTCTTTACGATTAGGTATATTACTGAGTACCTCATTCAACTTTCTATTATTACTATTTTTAGAAACGACCCAAGCACCTTCCTTCACAATAGATGTGATCTTATAGTTCATAGGCAAGCCAAGCTTAAGATAGGCATCTTTACTAATCAAATCCCAAAGAAATTTATTGTTAGATATTCAAGGATCGAGCCAAAGAAAGGGTCATAATTGTTCCCAATACTAAATTTGATATGAGCCTACAACTCCGATCTACACTCTAGAATTTTTAAAAATAACCAAGACACGGATGAAAACTTTTCTATAGTCCAAAAGGAAGATGATGGAGCTAGAACTTACACCAAAAGATTACTCTTCCAATGGAATTCCTAATATGCACCAAAAACCCTAGGGAGATGATGTTCTCTCTAGGTTTACCTACAACTGGTGCTAGATAAATGCTCCAACCCCACAAGAGTGTGGAAGTCTTATCATAGTACAAATTTAGGATCGACCCCAAAGGACAATGTTAAGAATCTGAGTGTCTTTTCCTTGTTTTGTATCAATCTAAGTTAATCATCTAAGACCAGAAGTTTGATTTGAGTTATTTAACCTAAACATGTAAAAGTAAAGGAAAGAATAAAAACTAGCTAGTTTAATGATTAAAATCTAAGATTAGAAAATGATGATGGATCACTGGGGTGATGCGGGTATTCGCCACCACTACACATGAATTGTACTTGTACCAAACATAGCGAGACTTGTAAGCAAGATACATGGATGTTGTATAAAACCGATGTCTTATAGGATAAGAGTAATGCACACATCCTTCACGGGTTGAGTAACTCTCATCCGGTACATATCTACGTGTCAATGAAGATATGTAGTCTCCAAAGAGAAAATCTTACTCAACCTCGTGAAACGTGTATCGGAAAACTAACAAGCGAGCGATAATTAACAAATCGATTAGTATCCTTGTAGGCTATCCCTCTTTCGAGGATATAGCTATGAGAAACGTGAGAGTGTTGCAACGTCAGCCATTCCCGAACGAATGGTCAAGTACTTTGCACCACTCTCTCCTCAGAGTGTGTTCCTCGACCTGTCAAAGTTGCACTTTTGTACGTCAACTGATTCCATTTCATAGTACAAAAGTACAACGATGGAGGTGAGTTTACTCCACTCCTTAGAAAGTGTTCCTAGATACCGAAACGGATGCGCGGTGGATACAAACACCAGAAACCAAAACTAAATCAGTATTTGAGTCTTCAAGAGCGGGCGTAGACAAACCCCAACGAAAGACAATAGATGCATACAAGAATGCGTCCAACATTCAAACATGTATGAAACGATTTAGTATTGAATCAGAATGATAACATCTTTTTAGTACAAGTTAGAAAACACGGGCAACGGGGCTAGTCCCTGCACCCTAGTGAATGGAACTACTCGCTCCTCATAGAGGGAGCAACAAAGAAAGAGAAGAGAGAGAAAGAAAACATCGTCGGAGCAGAAGAGTAGATCTGTGACAGCCTGGTGTAGATCGTCGCAGTCTCCGGGACTACTTCGTTGTGGTCGATGACGCCTGTCTCTCTGTCTCGATCGTCGTGTCTACCTCCGGGATTGCAGAGGTAGAATGAGGTAGAACAATGGTAGAACAAAGGTGGTAGCAAGATGGCATTGGAACAACCTTCTAGACCTGTCCCCAGTCTGGCAGCATACCGGATCTGGACTCAGGCCGGGATCCTGGGGCTGTGGGTGAAATTTGGTCAGAAACGGTGCTCGGGCAGTCTGGCGGCGTCCCGACACTGGTCCCAGTCCGGCAGCCTTGGGCCATAGTGAGATGGATCTCCAAGACCATGCCTCTACCCTTCTATTTATAGGCTTGCCAAAATATCTTGGGCCAAGGAGTCAGACTTTGTGGGTGCCCTTTTATCCATACAATTTCTGATTCATAAGGTTTTCTCTTGCGGTTTCATATGCAATGCGTTTTGCCCATGCGAACACTCTGTGCGGTTTGCTCATACGGATGCGGTTTGCTCCGCAATTGCTCATGCGGTTTGCATGGCAATTGCTCCATGCGGTTTGCTACTTAACTTGATTTGAATGCAGCGCTCCATGCGGTTTTCATCTCATTCGGTCACCGTTTCCTACCGGTCTTCTTTCCGCTAATTGTTTATTTGATTTAGCGTGTCCGCAGCAGCAAGCTACCCTGTCTTGGTTTCTCAATGTGCATGCATTCATGCACTCCTTGCGGTCTCGACACTTACTCGATCTTTGATCTCCCACGAACCTCAGCCTTCACGTGGGCATAACTCTATTCAGTCATGCATGTGAGGAGTACTGGTCTTCGAAAATCTCTTCTCCAATCAGCTTGCATGCGTGATCAGCATGCCTGTTTGGTCTTCGCTTCAAGGGAAAGAAGGCAAACGGTCTTTGCTAATTCCTTCCTGCGGTCTTCATGGTTTAATTGTCCAGTTGTCCTTCCTCAAACGGTTTGCTGCTCCTTTGCAAAAGGTTTCACGTATGCATGCTTTAATTTCATTTGGTCATTGCATGCAAATCCTTGCGTGCTTATTTTCATCTGGTTTGATAATGCACGTGCAACCGGTCATAGTCACGTGTTCATACGGTTTGTCTTGCATGTGTCTCCACAGCAAACGGTCTTGAAGCAATGATTGCTCAAACAGTCTTCTTATATCAAGTCCAAACGGTCTTTACAATCGCAGCAAACGGTCTTGGGACCACATGGGCTCAGACGGTCTTGAGACCGCATGGACTCAAACGGTCTTGTGACCGCGTGGGCTCAAACGGTCTGGAGACCGCGTGGGCTCAAACGGTCTTGAGACCGCTAGAGTCAGTGTTGTAGGGGTCATGATCGTTGGTGATAGTTGAGGATGATCTGCAGAAGAGAGAGAATGTGAGTAGGGGAAAATGAGATCAAATAAGCTGGAAACTAGGGTAACTTGAGCTAGTAATGCACTATTTACACGAGACTGAAAGGATACTTAAAGTAAACCCAAAGTGAGGGTAGATCAGTCGATATGCGGCATAAAATCCTTAGAATTGGTGACTGAGAGGGTGAATCTGGAGGATTCATCACCACACCAAACTTAAGCGTTGCTCGTCCTGAGGATCGAAAAAGCCCGGGACAGTCGCCAAAACGCATGCAAGTTGGTCTCGTAAATACCTCACCTTCGTGCAAGTGTCAGAATTTTCACGAAGATGAAAAGAAAACGAAGCAAAACAAAATTAGGGCAAATATGTCAAAAATCCTTTGAATTGGTGACTGAATTTGAATTGGTGACTGAAGGTGAATCTGGAGGATTCATCGCCACACCGAACTTAAGCGTTGCTCGTCCCGAGGAACAAAGAACTTAAAACAGTCGCCAATGAAATCGTTCATCTTGTGATTGCCTCATCCTATTGTCATATCGTAATTTTGTTCATGGCTTAGATCGATACAACATCAAGGCTTTCTTAGATCACGGAATACATCTTATGATATCCTCATTTCTGAGTTCATTTTGCTGAAGTATTTCCTTCTCATTCTCTGCCGTATCAGTCATGTTTAAAAGTTTTATGAGACTTTGAAAAGACCCACAGAATCAACAAAAAGCATATTATCTGTCACTGGTGTTGAAAAAGGATAGAATGGGGGTATGATCAAGAGATAAGAGTCTCTCCTTTGATTGAATCAAGACTCTTATTATTAGTTGACTCATCGAGATACTTTCAATGATTTATGCACAACTCTGGTTAACTTAGCCTTACACCCGATGTTTTTTTTTTCTTTCTAAAGGTAACTCAGAAGTGTGTATAGGTTGGCTTAAGGCTTTTGGCTATTTTACCTCTTCGAGAGGAGGTAAGGGGTTATTTTTGAGACCTTAGGATCTCACTACCGATCACGACACATCTGTCTTTGTGAGGGAAGCTAATGTATCGGCCGGGCAAGACCTTTATCAGTTATCCTTATTCTGGGCACAACTCTCATATTTTTATTCACACTCTGGCTTTTATTCATTCTCACCTGGCTTAGGAGAAAGGGTATTTTTGGTTTTTTGCATATTTAGGCTGCCATGCCTCTTTTTGGAATCAGGGTAGATTTTTCGCCAACCTCGGTATGTGCACAATCATCATTGTATACTCTTTGAATCAAGAAAAGAAGATGATACACCCCTATTATGTATTTAGGGGTATGGAAGAAGCAGTAGTGGAAAGAGGGGTGTGGTGTACCACACCAAACTTAGAGTTCGGAAAAGTTCTAGTTTACACTAGAAAAAGGTATGGTTTACCACACCGAACTTAGAGTTCGACAGAGGTGTGGTTTACCACACCGAACTTAAAGCTTTGGCATGAATGGTGAGCAGAGGGATATAAAAAAAGAAGGAAGAAGTGTAGAAGAGAGTTCGGATCATGATGCAGTTTGCTTAGCGATTCCATGTCACGGGTCTCTTTTCTCCATCACACTCTGCTCAAAAAGTGACATGATAAAACATCAAATGAGAAATCCATACAACAAATCCATTAATCAGTTAGAGGCGCGATGTACTTGATCTATCTCAGTCTTATTGAAGTGTATCATGTTTATGGAAGATATGACATTTAGGGTTCATGGACTTATACGAGATGAAATCATTTATCGGTTAGTTTTAAGCATTTGTTCCTCATGGATTTGCAATGAAAAGAGGTGATGACAAAAGATTTGAAACGCAAAAGCCGACTAGGTAAAGGCTTTATTTTAAGAAGAAAAACGATAAATCAGAAAGAAAAAAAAGGTGAAAAAGAACTTATATAGAAAAATGGAAAGCAGTAAAGGTAGAGGGTGGAATGGAAGTCATACCACCCGCCCTCCACCTCGAAATTATGTGTTTGTTCATTTCTGAACAAATACTAGGTTCGAGATGGAGGGGAAAGGTTGAGCAGTGTTAACCAGGCGGTCCTCGTAGTTGGAAGAAGGTCCAGAAAAGATGTCGCACAATAGCCGGTGCCGGAAGCGAGGGAGTGGCCTGAACAACTTGTTGACTGGGTGGTCGTGGCAACTCGAACAGGTTTTCTGGATGATTTGGATACATATTTCGTTCGCCTCTTTGTCCGTCCAGAAGAGTCCAAAGGCCTTCCCCCATCAGCGGGGGAGGTGGAATATATGTAGTCGAAACTGGGGGACTAGGTGAATAATCGAACTCATGCCTATTTGTGCCCTCCAGTTGTGGCTCACCCTCAAAGTTCAAAGTCAAACTGCTTTCTTCAAAATCTAGGGTAGTTGATTGAGGGTCGGCCACTTGAACTTCCTCCTGTCCAGGATCAGGTGGTGGATCCGGTTCCGGCTTCATTTCGTCACCTGGCTTTTCTTGTGTGGGATATGGTAGCCAGGATGATGTTTCTTTATTAGAGGAGTTATTTTGAGAAGTATCATTATCTTTATCAATGTTGAAATTGGTAAGAGCGCCGTTCTTCTTTTCAAGGTTTTGTTCAGAATTTTCCTCGTAGAACATCCTTAGTTCATCCAAGTAACTAGAAGAGGATTTGACTGGTAAAACGAACTCTTGCTCAGGTAAGGAAATCATGGGATCCTGAGATAGAGGTTCCAATGATGTATCTTCATGGGGGGGATTAGTCCATGAAATATCGTTTTGAGGGCTAAAATCCCCCGATGAACCCATTTCTTCGATATTAGGACTAATATAAACCATTTCTGAGTCATGTTGTTGTTCCAGTTCTTCTTCATAACACTCCTACGGTTCTATTGAGTGCTCGAGAAGAGTTTCTATGGGAGGAATGGAACCTAGCTCAGGTAATGGGCATATCTCAGTTTCTTGAATATCAGGAGGGGCTTCTTCATTGGGATGAGTGACTATAGAGGGATAGGTTTGTGACTTGATGTCTTCGCAAGGGTCCTTTTTGTCATTACAAGAGTTTATGGTAATATCGTAATCCGTTCCAAAGTCAAGAGATGGCTCATGTTTCTCTTCATAGTGCAGTATCATCTCGTTTAAGTGACTAAGAGTAGTTTCAATAGAAAGATCATGCTCTTGTTCGGGGTCTGGCTCCGTCTGGACTTCTTGTGGTGGTGGTAATTCAGGTAACATCATCTCATGAAAATGATATGTCATAGGATTGTCATCTTGAGACCCGTCAACCTACCTTGATTTTATTTCATTAGTGAGATTGATATGGTCCATTTCTGAATCAAGATCTTGATCTATCCTATCCTCGAAGTATGTTCCTAAATCAGTCAAATGATCAGAAATTTCTTTATAAGGGCAATTCAGATTTTGTTCCAGAAGTGAAGACATTTGATTCTCTTGCATAAAAGACATATCCTTATCTGAATCGGTCACATATCGATCTGAGTCTGGTTGTGAAGGAGTGTAGAGTCCTTGCGACATAAACCCTTCTTCTATGAATTTAATGGATGGGATGGATGAAGTTGAGGAGATTTTGTCATTGAGGGAGTCGATTACTGCCAATTGCTCTTCAATGGTCAGATTTGAGTCTATGAAGTTAGGAGGGGGTAAGTGTTGAAATTTAACTCCTGTTGATCTCCTGACTGTAGAGAATCCCCATATTGGCTACTCATCCTTCCCTCTTGCACTGATACTTGAAGATCATTGGAAGGCATATCCTACATGATTTTATAATCATCATCGTAATCAATTGCGACATATGGACGAGGGATATGCTTAGTTGAAATTGGTGGCTGTTCTACATGTTGCTCAGGAGCGTTGACAAGTTTATTAAGATCGGCTATCACCTTCTTGATCGCAGTTTTCTGATCAGCTAGTTGTTGAGCCACTGATGCCTGTAAAGTTTGTAGCTCCTGCATCAATGTGTGTCTATCTTCATGCACTTCATCATCTTCCAGGTTCCCTTCTACATTGTAGGCCACGCCTTAAAATCCACTATAGTTAGGTTTTTCATAGTAGCCTCCAGGGTGATACGGATAATAACTTGCGTTATATCCATAGTTGTATGAAGAGGATGCTTTGAGGTTCCCAACTATATGATTCATGATTACTTGACACAGAGCCATTACGTAGAGAGGAGGGACATTGAAGCAGTAAATCGATGCATGAGAATAATCACCACATAGTTGACTAACGATTGGTGGCGTTGATCGCTTCATTTTGAAGAGAATTGGTACCTGAAATCAAGGAAAGAGTTTATCATGCTTGACCACCCACTTCAAATCCAAGAAGATATGCGAGAATAAGCCCTTCACTTTTTAGGTTTTTGAAAAGAAAATGAAAAACCCTAGAGAAACCTAAATCGACACGGAATTCGAAAAAGACGATTCTTATACCGTTGTCCCCGGCAACGGCGCCATTTTTTGATGGAGCTAGATCTTACACCGAAAGATTACTCTTCTAATGGAAGTCCTAATATGCACCAAAAACCCTAGGGAGATGATGTTCTCTCTAGGTTTACCTACAAATGGTGCTAGATAAATGCTCCAACCCCACAAGAGTGTGGAAGCCTTATCATAGTACAAATTTAGGATCGAACCCAACGGACAAAATTAAGAATCTGAGTGTCTTTTCCTTGTTTTGTATCAATCTAAGTTAATCATCTAAAACCAGAAGTTTGATTTGAGTTATTTAACCTAAACATGCAAAAGTAAAGGCAAGAATAAAAACTAGTTTAATGATTAAAATCTAAGATTAGCAAATGATGATGGATCACTGGGGTGATGTGGGTATTCTCCACCACTACACATGAATTGTACTTGTACCAAACATAGCGAGACTTGTAAGCAAGATACATGGATGTTGTACAAAACTGATGTATTATAGGACAAGAGTAATGCACACATCCTTCACGGGTTGAGTAACTCTCATCCGGTACATATCTATGTGTCAATGAAGATATGTAGTCTCCGAAGAGAAAATCTTACTCAACCTCGTGAAACGTGCATCGGAAAACTAACAAGCGAGCGATAATTACCAAATCGATTAGTATCCTTGTAGACTATCCCTCTTTCGAGGATATAGCTACGAGAAATGTGAGAGTGTTGCAACGTCAGCCATTCCCGAACGAATGGTCAAGTACTTTGCACCACTCTCTCCTCAGAGTGTGTTCCTCGACCTGTCAAGGTTGCACTTTTGTACGTCAACTGATTCTATTTCATAGTACAAAAGTACAACGATGGAGGTGAGTTTACTCCATTCCTTAGAAAGCGTTCCTAGATACCGAAACGGATGCGCGGTGGATACACACACCAGAAACCAAAACTAAATCGGTATTCAAGTCTTCAAGAGCGGTCGTAGACAAACCACAATGAAAGACAATAGATGCATATAAGAATGCGGCTAACATTCAAGCATGTATGAAACGATTTAGTATTGAATCGGAATGATAACATCTTTTTAGTACAAGTTACAAAACACGGGCTGCGGGGCTAGTCCCCGCACCCCAGTGAATGGAACTACTCACTCCTCATAGAGGGAGCAACAAAGAAAGAGAAGAGAGAGAAATAAAGCATCATCGGAGCAGAAGAGTAGATCTGTGACAGCTCGGTGTAGATCGTCGCAGTCTCCGGGACTGCTCCGTTGTGGTCGATGACACATGTATCTCCGCCTCGATCGTCGTGTCTACCTCCAGGATTGTAAGGGTAGAATGAGGTAGAACAATGGTAGAACAAAGGTGGTAGCAAGATGGCAGTGGAACAGCCTTCTAGATCTGTCCCCAGTCTGGCAGCATACCAGATATGGACTCAGGCTGGGATCCTGGGGATGTGGGTGAAATTTGGTCAGAAACGGTGATTGGGCAGTCTGGCGGCGTCTCGGCACTGGTCCCAGTCCGGAAGCCTTGGGCTGTAGTGAGATGGATCTCCAAGACCATGCCTCTACCCTTCTATTTATAGGCTTGCTAAAATATCTTGGGTCAAGGAGTCACACTTTGTGCGTGCCCTTTTGTCCATGCAGTTTCTGATTCATATGGTTTGCTCTTGTGGTTTCATATGCAATTACTCATGCGGTTTGTGTGCATGCCTTTTGCCCATGCGAACGCTCTGTGCGGTTTGCTCATACAGATGCTCCATGTGATTTCTTCATATTTTGCTTGGCCATGCGGTTTGTAAGTTCCGGCGGTTTGGTTGCTTATGCGGTTTGCTCTGCAATTGCTCATGCAATTTTCATGGCAACTGCTCCATACAGTTTGCTACTTCACTCGATTTGAATGCAGCGCTCCATGCGGTTTTCATCTCATTCGGTCAACGTTTCCTACCGGTCTTCTTTCCGCTAATTGTTTATTTCATTTAGCGTGTCCGCAGCAGCAAGCTACTCTGTCTTGGTTTCTCAATGTGCATGCATTCATGCACTCCTTGCGGTCTCGACACTTACTCGATCTTTGATCTCCCACGAACCTCAGCCTTCACGTGGGCATAACTCTATTCAGTCATGCATGTGAGGAGTACTGGTCTTCGAAAATATCTTCTCCAATCAGCTTGCATGCGTGATCAGCATGCCTATTCGGTCTTCGCTTCAAGAGAAAGAAGGTAAACGGTCTTTGCTAATTCCTTCCTGCTGTCTTCATGCATGGACTTTATCCAGTTGGTTTTAGTTGTCCTTCCTCAAACGGTTTGCTGCTTCTTTACAAAAGGTTTCACATATGCATGCTTTAATTTCATTTGGTCATTTCATGCAAATCCTTGCGTGCTTATTTTCATCTGGTTTGATAATGCACGTGCAACCGGTCATAGTTACGTGTTCATACGATTTGTCTTTCATGTGTCTCCACAACAAACGGTCTTGAAGTAATGATTGCTCAAACAGTCTTCTTATATCAAGTCCAAACGGTCTTTACAATCGCAGCAAACGGTCTTGAGACCGCATGGGCTCAGACGGTCTTGAGACCGTATGGACTCAGACGGTCTTGAGACCGCGTGGACTCAGACGGTCTTGAGACCGTGTGGGCTCAAACGGTCTTGAGACCGCGTGGGCTCAAACGGTCTTGAGACCGCTAGAGTCAGTGTTGTAGGGGTCATGATCGTTGGTGATAGTTGAGGATGATCTACACAAGAGAGAGAACGTGAGTAGGGGAAAATGAGATCAAATAAGCTGGAAACTAGGGTAATTTGAGCTAGTAATGCACGATTTACACGAGACTGAAAGGATACTTAAAGTAAACCCAAAGTGAGGGTAGATCAGTCGATATGCGACATAAAATCCTTAGAATTGGTGACTGAGAGGGTGAATCTGGAGGATTCATCAGAAGAGTTAGCAACATATCTTTCATTGATCCACTTGACCCATAGCGAATCCTTTTTACTTGCTACATCCTAAGCATTCAAAAATAAGTAAGCTTTAGATACTACCACAATCTTTCTAATCCCAAGTCCACCATTCATTTAAAGAAGAGTGATATTCTTCCAATTAACAAGATACAGATGGGACTTATCTTCATTCTTGCCTCAAAGAAAATCTTTACAAAGTTTCTCAATAGATTCCATGGTAGATTTAGGAATAGGAAAGGCATAACACTAGTGATGATATAGGACACTTAAAGTCGAATGAATAAGTTCCAATCTCCCTACCATAGTTAGAATTTTTGACTTCCAACCTTCCAATTTGGATTTAACTTTATCTATGAAAGCAGCACAAGCTAATCTAGGAATCCTTCCAGTAACTAAAGGCACTCCAAGATAAGTTGAAGGAAGACTGTTCTCTTTAAAATTGAGAATATCAGTAATACCAACTGTCGAAGAAGTTCTCTTACTAAAGATCACTTCACTTTTTTCCTTATTGATTGAGAGACCTGATTAATTTCCATGTTTTTCAAGACCCTTGAGACTTTCCATTTGAAAAGAAATCTTTAACCTCCGAAGAAATATCACCTCCCATAATAGGCCGGGCTTCCTTAATAAAGAAGGCATTAATGCCATCCAGGTTTGATCCCTTGTTAGCTTTAAGAGAAGCAATAGTATCATCAATTTCAGATTGAGTCACACTTCTAATGAGATTAATCGTGTGTTCTTCATTAAGGATAGGGCAAGACCATTTAAAGTCCTTCAAACCCTCACATTTATGACCACTATTAAACATGTTAGGATAAAACTTAAGAGTAAAGTTTTTGTTCTCATTCAAATCGTAACTCACCTGACCATTAATATTAAGGCCTCTGATTTGGTTTCTCTAGCGTCCAATCTTTAGAGAAGAATGAAAAATTTAGAATTTTTGTTCCCTTCAGCAAGCCATTGCACCCTTGATTTTTGCCTAAGAAAACTCTCTTCCACTTTTTCAACTTCGTATAGAACATTTCTAAGCATCTTTGCCTCACTTTGCAAAATAGAATTCAAAGGGTCACGATCACCCTTAGTTTGAGCTTGCAACACATTTTTCTTAGTCACCCTAACATTATCAATTAAATTTCCCACACAATCACGATTCCAAAACTTCAATTTAGTTCTTAATTTCTGAAATTCCTGTACACCTTGAACATAGAGGTACCTTCAACTTCAGTATCCCAAGCAGTCTTAACCACCTCAACAAAGCCATCTTTTTGGTCCAAGAGTTAGTAAAACAAAAAGGAGATCTGACTACTCTCTATTGACCAATAGAGAAGAGAATAGATTTATGATCACTGGTGGTATTTGAAACAAGATCACCAAAAAAAACTTTGACCAGTTCAAAAACAAGTTATTATAGAAAACCTTATCAATTTTGGATGTAATGAAACCATCATCATCTTGGTGATTATCCCAAGAAAAGAAAGGCCCTTTCAAGTCCAATTCATGGAGACCATGATTCAAAACCCGTTCATTAAATTCATTCATTGATTTACTTGATGGAGGATTCTTACTAATTATTTCACTATCTTTGCGAACATCATTAGAATCACCCAAACAAATCTAGGGTAGATTATAGTTTTGGCAAGTAGAATGGAGAGACTCCCAGAGTTTAGAACGATCACAGTCACCATTGTAACCATACACCATTGAAATAAGAAAAGAAAAACCCTCTATTTGAACATTACATAGAATGTATTGATCAGTTTCAAGCAATTTAGAAATAGAACATTTTGCCAGGATCCCAAATGATCACAATATGACCCAACACATGAGAATCAATTTCAGAAATGAAATCTCTATTTGGAAAGTGCTTTAACAAAAAGTTATCCATATTTGTTTTCCTGAGCTTGGTCTCTTGTAAAATAAAGATACTACAACCCAACCTTCTAAGCTCCTCTTGGACACTCTTTATTTTATTACTAATCCCACAAACATTCTGGGAGGATATTTTGATAGTTGGATTCATTTGCTAACCTGGGCCATTGAGTTGGAGTCCTCAACAATTTCTTCAATAGTTTCTAAGTTTTTTAGAGGAGAGAATGGAGAGTTAGCAACTCTAGGGAAGATACCTTCAATGGTCTTGGGTAGAATAGAAGGTGAAGAAACTTAAAATAAATTTGTTCTTCGATAACCAACATGATCAAACTTGAAATGGTGTAGAAGGAATAGATTTGCAACTCGAGACAAAGCTCCTTCCACAACATGGAACATAAACTTCAGAACTAGACACAACATTTGTAGGTTCCTCAATCCCTCCTCCAGTTAGAGAATCATTCGGGGAAGCTACTATATATATAACCTCGGTTGCCCTATTTACACCATCAGAGAAACTATTAAATTTCTCTGGAAAATTAGGCATAGGACAGCAGAAAGCTTCATGACCAAAAAACATGCATTTCTCACAAATATTCAGCTTCCATTCATATTCAATATGAACTTCATACACACTACCATCATCACCTAGCAACATAATAGAACTCAGAAACTTCGACAAAGAAATGAATAAGACTTGAATTCGGGCATACTCTAGCATACTACATTCCTTAGCGAATTTATCTGTGCTAAGAGGAGAACCCAAGAAAGGTACCAATCCATTCAAACATACGGGTATCCCATAGTTCCAATGGAAGTTCAAATAGTCTAATCTAGATCGGCACACTTTTTAAACCAATCTTAGAGATAGGCAAACATGGACACCATTTCATAAGAATCATAGGAAAACATTTAGCAAACCACAGACCATTCTTCAAAACCCACTATAAATCTCGATAATTAGAAAGCTTGTATAACTATAGGCCATTTAAACTAGGAATAACTTTGACATTCTCTTTCGGTTCCTAGACATTGAGAAGGTGATGATGAAGAAGCCCTGGATATGGAACAAAATCGACGAAGAAGCCCTAGATCTGGAACAAAATCGATAACATAACCCGAGAGAGTAATTCCATCGTGACACATTTTCAGCTGCTTCAATACTAGGGAGTATGATCCGACCTTCTTGGATTGTGACATCAGTACTTCTTAGGGGTGTGATAGGCTTCCTTAAACCTTGTTGAACTTCAAACCATTCCTTGAGAGATTATGGGTGAGTGTTTTGAACTACTTCATTTGATTTCAGCTACCAGATCTGAAGATTTCCCCCAAAGAAGGGCCCGCGGTGATGAATCACCTTAGCAGTCGCCTTCTCAGTTGCCACCCATGAGGTCATTTCATATTAGATGACCCTTGCACTACTACAGATAATGCTTTTTACAATAGTTCATTTTTTCATTTTACAACAGGTGTTAACCGTTGTATTAGATTGTGTGGTCTTATGGGGGGTGTTTTATACAACATGTGATCACATGTTCTAATAGATGTATTTTATACAGCAGGTAAAACAAGTTGTATTTTAATGAATGGCTTGTTGTAATATGGGTATTTTACACAACATGTGGTGCACATATTGTAATATACATTATACAACAGTTGAACCACGTTATCTTTCACTAAACACACCCATTGTAATAGGGTTTTTTTTACAACATGCGGTTCGCCCATTGTAATATATATTATACAACAGTTGAAGCATGTTGTCTTTCACTAAACACGCCCGTTGTAATTCGTAGGTTTATTACAATACGCAGTGCACTTGTTGTAATATACATGTTTATACAATAGTTGAAGCATGTTGTCTTTCCATACATTCAACCGTTGTAATAGGGTTGTTTATACAACATGGTGTGTGTCTGTTATAATATACACATTTTATACAACATGGTATGCATGTTGTAGTTCACTAAAACACCTATTGTAATAGGTGTCTTTTTTCCAGACACACCTGTTGTGATAGGTGTGGATGAAACAACATGCGTTGTTTGTTGTAGAATCATACATTTTACAACATATTTTTAACTATTGTCTTTGGTTAGAGTTTGACATGTCATATATCGAACCAATTGTATTGATCAAATTAACCATATTATTAATAAATTATAATAAATATGCAATTATACTTTTTTCATTTCACAAAATAGCACATAATTGAACAAAATGTCCATCAAACCTTGAAAGAAACTCGTACTGAATTTAATTAATATTAAATCATCCATACAAAGATTCAACAATACAAAGTACTGAGTATCCACTCTAGAATCGAACTGAAAACTAACTAAAATAGTTTCACACATTGGTCTATGCTAAAGAACAAATGTCTCCCCCTCATGCCACATAATCTTATGTGTGCTCAAGAACACATGTCGCCCACAAGTTTCAAACCTCGTCAATTTCTTGTTGGTGAAGCAACAAGCAATATACTTCAAATAATACTATAATCCTATGACAAATATATCAACATATTGTGATTTTTTCAATTTATTTAGAAATTTGAACAAACTAAAAGAATACAATGTTAAGTATCTTACACATTAAAAAATATTTCTAACTTTTGCATCAACGATATCTTTCATGTACTTCAACACATAATACCTACAATCTATTGTTTGACTGCTTTGGACACTGTAAAAAATAAATATGAAATTTTTATCCAAATAATTGTGAGAACTTGTTACCAAATAAGAGGATGGAGAAGTATAAATAACCAGAAAACCTAATAAAAGGTATGTGTATACATAATAATAAATGCTATAACCAATATTCTATAACCCAAAAACATTGTGCAATGACTGGTAATATAATATGGATGGCTTTAAAACATAATTAGTGGGCGAGCTTTATGATTATAGTTCCTAGTCGAAACGATTTCCTGCTCTGTCACCATTGCGGCAATCCAAAGACACACAACTATCTTTCAACAACTGAAAAAAATGCATTCATGACTTCCCAGCTCGCCTAGGATACTAACAAACATTAGTATGTTTAATATTTCTCTAGAGTAGCAAGACTACTTCCGATATATCCTCATGATTATAATTGATCCTAACATGATTGTGACTGAGGGCTCGATGATGATGATAAATCCCAAACTACAAAACTATCAATTGCAGTCTTGGACTAGTCAACATTTAGCATATTTGAGTTTTAAAAGAATCTAAACAATGGAATAGCTACTAACTTTGATAGAGATATCATAAAAAAATGTAGAACAACTAGTTAGATACCCTAGTTTAGATAGCTAGCATGAGGAAGATCTTGTGTCATGGGTTAATGGTAACTTATAATCCACCACATTATGCATATGTTGCAATGCTGTGAATTTTGTATAAGGGCTGAGATGGATGGAAATATTTGTCTGTAATTCCCTAGTTCCATCCTGTTGTTTTTTCAATATTATTTCATATTCTCTTAACAACAGAACTTCAAAAAATAATTTTCCTATGAATCTGTAGGAGTTAAATATATTAGTTTGGGCTCATCGATCCTTTTTGGCATTTTCACATAATCCAACCCTGAAGAGAATCTCTCTCACTGAAAATACACAAAATCAATGGCACATGTAACTAATATTGGAAATATCACCCTAACTGCAAATGCAAAAACATTGTTGCAGGACATTAGAAGCATGTTCGACCAAGCAACATACATTAGTCACTTGAATCAGTGCACCTCCAATCTAAAGATGTCAACTTGATACATATTTGCCTTGGTTTCTAATTAGATACTTCATAAGTCTTTCAAAACACCATAAATATGGGAAATTACTGGGCAAGCATCTGTATGTTCTAAACTAATGTGCTTGAAAACCCAACACATAGACAAAGGAACAATTCACAAATAGGAAAGCAAAGCAATGCTACGACTCCTTATCATTCACCACTTTCCAAGAAATAACCTGCTCGTAAGAAGTGCTCGTAAGAAACTGGCCTCCCCATGCTTGAGGTGTAAAGCCCGGATGGCATGTAGTCAAAATCTTTTTGCATGATCTTTGAGAAATTAAAAATAGGATCTTCTGTCCACTTTCATCAAGTATTTTGTCAAGGATCAAGTCTTGCAAAGCTACCATTGTAGTCTCCAGCATGTCAAGACCGACTTGATTAGAGAAAATGCAGATAGGAGATGAAGCATTGGACTTGAATGCCGAGAAAATAATTGCATCAGAGTGATTCCACAATAGTTTCAGCAGTGAGTCTCCTTATTGGCCTTCAACTCTAAGAAGATCCACACCAGTGTAAGACTTGATAGTTAAATAGCATAGAACCTTATGTCGCCCTGAGGCCTGATATTTACGTTCTATACTATATCCAAATAGATATGAAACACCACCAAGAAGCATTTTTTCTCATAAGAAAATGCTCTCTATTTGCATAATATGTATTGCATAATGCATAACAGATGGCATGACTCAAAAACTCTAGGGACTAACTTGAAGGGGGGGTATAATCACTAATCTAGGCCATTCTAACTCTTACGACTGCATCCATTTCATGGTGGTTGATATAGACCGCCTCAAGAAACTAGACCACCTCTCTGTAAGCATCTCATCCCTCCTTTTATCCTGTAATCGACTTAGGAGCGTCAAGAGATATAAATGATAGATAAAATATGATCATTGTTGCTTTTGCTTGACTGTCAAATCCCACATACTTTGTTACCTGCAAGTTGGGTTTGTTAGAAAAATCCCAGCTTGAAGATCCATCTATTTTATCCTTTTCTTTTTTATTGCAGTAGGTTCATAATGTGTAATATTATTATCTAATTCCATGGTTGTATATGAACTGATTGAAACCTTACACTATGTAGTGAATGATAACCTATTGTTTTTTATCCTTTGTTGCACCTAAGGGTTTAGACACAATTGGTGGGATGTCTAGAAAAACTAAAAAGAGACTTCAGGACAATAAGAAGTTTAGAATCATTCATCACTGGGTGTGTGAGCTGATTAAAACCTTATCTATACTATATAGGAATGTGCATGGTGGGGGTTCCATGAAATTTTTGTCATTATTTTTTCAAATCACAAACTCATCCTTTGTTATACTCTAAAAAGGTTTCAACGGGTCATGTGCAATTAATACGCCCAATTTGTCACTAGAGGCATCGACGAGAGAGGACAGTCTGTTCGTTATCTCTACACCGCTGACTTCACATTCTCCTCCTTCCTTATCTCCCCCTTCGACTCGAATATACTTGCTAAGGTTTCCATGAGAAGGCCTGGGCTAACGTGAATCCAGAAGTAGAATTTGTTGCCAAATGGGTTGATCACTTGATTAAGAAGTCCAATATGAAGCGGTATTGGCAGATGATGAGGAGGCAGCTGTAAGGAAGGCTTTCCAAATGGAGTCGTAGATAAGACATAGATAAGACGATATTCATATACTCAATGACTGAAGCAACGGACGACGTGGAGACATCTGCAATGAATGTTTTTTCCTATTATTTCAGCAGGTATCAACCCTTTCATTTTCATCCCATCCCCTACAATCTTATTCTCCTACCTCACCTCGGTCTTTCTATAAGTTCGGTTTATCACTGAAGCAATCTTCCTAATTCGTTAAATTGAATATTGTTCAAATTATAGAGTGGTCCACATATTCATATACTATCATTTTATTGTGTTTTGAAATTTAAAAAAGGACTATAACCGGTAGCAAACTAGAACCCAGTCTGACACATCCAGGCATGATATACATGGTTCGAACAATATGGAAGTAAATAGGATTGTTTTCAGTTCTCTTGTGGAACTGGATATCTGAAGACAAAATTAAGATTATGAACAAGTTGTACTAACATCATGTAATTATATAGGTAAAACACTACTAAAATATTTTCTATGTAAACATGATATCCAATATTGATTTAATGGTTATGCTTTTTTTTTAAAATATTTTGTGTTTCATATTAGTATAAAATTGAATGCCAAAAAACAATTAGCATCTACTATTTTATTATGTCTCTAACCAGGGAAGAGAATGTTCCCATTTGATGGCTCCTCGAGATGATGGTTAGAAATAAATCAGTTTTGGCTTAGGTATAAAGTGAATCTGATGACCAATTACTCATGGCCATTAGTAAGTACCTTTGCAGTGGGATACCTAACAACAAAAAAGCAATGCAAGTGCTTGTCAAGTAGCATGGTTGTTTTTATGATAAAAAGAAACTACCAAATGAAAATTGACACTGGCCAAAGAGGCTACTGAACACGTAAACTATAAATTCCTAGCTGGTCATATATTTACATAAAAGAAAATATTAAGTTTGAATCTATACACGTTCATAAAAATAGAATCGCCACTTTCATATGCTCCCTATTGTAATAACATACTCAGAATCACACACAGTTCTTATGTGATCAATTTAAAGTTAAAAAGCCATATTACAATCGGTACAATTTAACCCCTTAAACTCTGATGACGTTTCCACTTACATCAATAGCTAACAATCAAACATGGGTGTACTACAAGTGATCGTGCATGTGCATCGATCTTCTACATTACTTTCTCTAAATACATAATATTGATATTTCTTAAGTTTTTTACTGAATAATAATATAATATCTTATTTGCATTTGTAGAAGATAACAGTTATCAAAACTTTTATTGCAAGGATGACAGACAGGTTTACAAAATGTTAAAATAATTGCTACTGAGTACAGAGTAATGATCATTCATGAGTTTTTACTTTGGTAGGGTTCAAAGCATTTTGACTATTTCATTTTGGAATCGTATGAGCAAATATATTATTAAGAATGTCCTTATTGTAGGACATGCTCGACGAACTACCCTTGATGTATATAATTTTGTAAAACGATTAATGCATATGTATGCATGTTGATTTTAAATGCCAAATGTGTATGTATACTTTTTATTCCAATAGAATTTATTGACTAAAATAGTGAGCATGTTGAATCACGTTTGTGATCCCTAATAACTTATTTTTGATGTGTATATCTACTAGACAATTATTACAAATATAGATTTACTTTTTTTTAATAACAATAGATTCATTTGAAGATCCTGATCCTTTGGACGATGAATGGGTGCCTTATAACCAATTTTATTATTTTCAACTTATTATAGTTACGAAGCATTTGAATCAAATTTGAAGCCCGTGCATAGCACGCGTTTATGCCTAGTACTACATAGTAACCCATTGCTAATCATCCTTTCTTTTTTCATAAAATAAAGAGTGTGGATATCATTGGTGGGATGCCTTGAAAAACTTACATTTAGCATTGGGGCATCAAGAGGATAAAACTCATCCATTTTTGAAACACCTAGGGCTAGGATGGGTGATGCCTACTTGTTTGATGATCGACCAACTCAAGTAAAATATTGGTTTTTTCTCTTGCTACTAGCAGACCCAACAAGGTCCAACAACATGAAGAGATAACCCCTAAGAATAGAGATTAATATGAGTATAAAAACTTTAGATAATTTGTAAAAATGGCATGGATATAATGAAGTTTGATATTCAATAAAGGTGATGGATAGGGAAGAAACTAGCAAGTGAACATAAATCTCATTGGCAAGCTTACTCCTAATGCATGAGGAGTCCATATAAAGGTGGTTTGGCCTTCTACATGGATGCAATAAGCATTTGCAGTAGCAATATGGTCAGCTAACAACCTAAATAAAAATGAACCAAAAGAAGCAGTGTATATCCTATTAACTATTAATCATTATCTCGGACAGCAGTAGCTAATCCATCCCAAGAAAATTTGAGAATGCAAGCACATAGCAACCATATTAGGTTTAGTACTTTTTATATGTCACAAGTCTTGGGAAATAATTCGAGTTCAGATACAAGCTTGAGATCAGAAAAGCAATCTGTTTAGCATGTCATTAAGGAAGAGGTGGGAGGATAGCTGGAGTAGTGTAGACACCCTATGACAGACAATAGACGATATGATAAAAGGAGGATACTATCCTTTTGGGACGATATCCACTATACTCTATTCACACCCATATATGAACTCATAACATCAATATGCTTGGACTGTGAGGAGTTTGAACTATAACAAGAATCTTCATTAGATCCACCAATCAAATGGAAATTATCTGTCAGATTACTTTGGGTATGGATTACTTCATAGTTTTTGTGGAATTGGGTTCAAGTAGGGTTATTCATGGGGTGATATCATTTCTGGCCATTTTATATAGGTTGGTTCAGTTCCAGTCAAGTCAGAACCAAAGTTGGGTCTACCAGGATAATTTATTGGGCCAGGTTTCCATGCTGATTACTATTATAATGGGTGATCTGATGGGTATAGATTATCTCATATTGTTTACTTCTATCTAGTTGGTCCTGGTTCCAACTAGAGTTGGGTTCAGTTTAGATTTATATCAGTATCTGATTAATTTTCTGTCAAATTATCTTAGCTTTTTACTGGATAGTTTTTGCCTCCATCATCACCAAGGAGGGTACTTACCAAATTGACACATGGTGGGTGATGGAGCCATGGGCTTTGGCACCTTTCAAAATCCTGAATCTGACCATTCTGCACTTGCAGGTTGGGGGGTTGCTTTCTGGAGTGTAGGGTCTAGGTGAGTTTAAATTGTGTTTAGGTCCATTAGAGGTTGGCTCAATTTAGGTCTCATAAGGTAGATGTAGGGCTGTATTATATAAAATTTGGCCTCTTTAGGTTAATTTAGTCCTAACACAATTTATTTTGGTCAAAATAATTAATTATCTGTGTGTATTCAATAGTCTACTTAATGGCCAAAACATGAATTTTATTCCAGCCATCAGTTGAATCTACTACTAGTATACCCATGATGGTCCCATGCCAAATAAATGTCATATTCTTGCAACCTACTATTCAAGAATGCTTCAATTCACTAGGATGCATTTAGTATTCTCTGATTTGCATCACTATCATGTGAGTATGATGCCTCCATCATTTGCTAACTTTCAACTTCACTACCTACTATTGACAAAAAATAATTGGCTTTATTTGACTGTCCCATCTTCTGCAATCACTCATGCTCGAGTGCTAAAAAGTTCTAGAGATGAACTAAAGGCAATAAAATGACTAGCGAAGAGAACCATTACTGAAGTTTACCTCTTTTAACGTGTAGACATTACAACTAGACTATATGTAATTATGTCTCAGGTTCAACAACTGCATTGGGGAAGCACCTACTATTGTTATATTAAAGAAGACTGATAAGAAGGAAACATACTATAAAAGGTATATAAATGCTAGGCTCAATTATCAGTTACAACAAGATGAAGTTAAGTTGTACATGACTAAATCTATCTACACGATGAAGTTAAGCAATGAACCTTTCTAGGTCGATCATGCTTCATTCTGACTTTGAACCCCTAGTCAAATCTTTGCAACACATATCTATCATAGTGATTTGTCTATATAGATTTTAGATAAAGTTGATATGATTAACCGGTGAGCCTCATGTCAAGGTAGTTCTTTGAGAAAGCAATGAAAGGCATCAACTGCACTTCACGTTCATATCCAAGATGAATATTGATGCAAGCTGGAGGAAGAATAACCAAGTCTGCTTCCACATAGATAGAGGTGTCACGACCATGATTTGGGCCCTACATTGGTTCATGTTGGGAAGTAAACCAAGTCTGCTTATGGCATCTTCATGTGAGATGACCTTTAACAATACTCAATAGCTTAGTGCTTCCCTTAACTGCTTTAGTTTTTAGACGTGGATAAAGATTGTACTTGACAATTTGTGCAAGTGTCTAGCCTGTACATTGTTAGACAGTATATGAAAACCAATAACTGAGTATTGGTGATAGAAGGCTAGGGCCTACAGGGTGGTCAGGTGGTGGATTATTTCAGCTAGTATCCTGTAGAAACTAGTAGGTTGTAATTGAAACCACCATGAACTGCTCTTGTGGTTGAAAGTAATGATGTAGGGAACCAATGGTCTAGTTTGATCAGAAAACCAAGTGTTGGAAGTAGTGGCACAAAAAACGGATGCCAAACATGAGTCAAAATAAGTTCACATTAAAGAAAAGATGTCTCTACTTCTAGCTATTCTAGAAATTTGCAACAACAAGAGACAACAAACCTTCTTCGATGAAAACAAAAAGTCCAAATTTGTATCCTACAACACAATGTTTTTATCTTTGAAAATTAGTAGATTAACATAAATCCAATCATGTAGATTATATATTAAAATCAATAAGGAAATTAAAATCTGATTGATTCTAAAACTACATGTTGCAATCTACAACTCACCAAGATTTATGGAGATGAAAGGCCAATCAAGCAATGCGCATGCCTAGGTGATGTATGGTTTGACATATGGTTAAGAATGGAGAAAATCCTTGACCAATTTGATGGAGGACTCATACTTTACTATCCCTAAAAATGGGTACTTCACTAGCTCTTCAAATTGTAAGTGTCTGTTTAGGATTTGGAGCTTTACATCCTCATCAAGAGTAGACTTGAAGTAGCATACTATAGAAAGAAGACCAAGTTTAATGTTTTCATCATAAACCAATCGATGCAAAATGATAAAAAGAAGAAACTAAGTAGCGAGAAACCTCTGGAGCCATATGTCAACAGCATCCAGTCTGTCTCTACGATAAAAGCTTGGTGGTCCAGCTGCATGGAAATCTTTGGAGCTTTCCATATGTCTAGGGCCTTTACCATGAAGTGTGGTATACAAATGCTTGCATGCCCTTGATAAAAAATCTGAATGTTGTAGCATATACTTAAAACATGGAAAACAAGCCTAGGTTTCTGATTCATCTCAAGATCTTTAATAGCATCCTTCAAAGTGGCATGATGGTCTTCTACAAATCTTCTTACATTCAAGCAACAAACAATCGCATTAGATAGTGTACCTAGTTTCTCAAAAGAAATATAATAGGAGAATAATACAAAAGTATACACTATATATAAATAATAATACAAAATGTGTATATGTTTTATCGAGTATTTATTTATGAGAGGTCCTTGTTGAGTCCATTAGTTCTTCCATCACTAAACAACCTTTATTATAAATGATAAAGGTGGTGGTATATTCAGTAGTTGGAAATTCTAAATGCATTTGATGTATAGATTAAGAGGTATACCAAGGCTCCTAAGCCAATGATTTGGCAAGAATGCTAGGGAACCAAGCATAGCAAAGGCATGCTTCCTTGTGGAGTTTTTCAATCCTGATTCTAGTGATAGATTAGAGTCTCTCCATATTGCCACCTTCAATGATCAAGAACCTGACGATCACGAGGCACATCTCAGGGTACATGATCATTGCAAATGTGATCCACTCCTTGCACCCAAAGGTCAGCTCTTCTCTATCAGGGTATTACTTGACAAGAGTGCTGGTGTCCATGTAACATTTCTAATTTTTGATAGGCAATTTCTTTCCATCTCTAACAGCTCTAACATTTTAGGTGGGTTCACCACTTATCATCTTTCCTAGTTAATTAATGTTAAAAACATAATAGAAGTACATCTACTCAAAGAGAAGAAGAGAAGGGATTAAAACAAAAGAGGTATCACTTGACTCAGTTTAGAGGCACAACTCTTAGATAAAGCTTCTTTAAGAAGTATGGTATATTCTATTTCTAGTGGCACTTACAACTCACTAACCATGTGTACACTAAAGAAACAATAATTACCAAGTTAAAGATGAGTGAGAAACATTAGTTTAATGAATTATAGATAAATATAGTCTTATTTTTGTTGGGAGGATTTTTAGGATTTGTATATGCTTCCAGTTTAGACTAGTATGTTGCCAGCCCATGTTTTGCCTAACTTCAAGGAGAGTTCTCCCCTTTGGACTTCAGTGGTTTAAGGAGAGAGAAAAATACTTAGTGACGAAATTCATATTTCAACTTAAATATCTAAATATGCTATGTTGAAAAATGCAAGACATGTCACAAAGTGAATTTTTTTTATCACCAACTCTACCAGAAAAGGTTCTATCAGAAGAAGGTGAACTAAAGAAAAATATCGAGCACTAAAATCTACCAAAAGAAACTATATAGAAGACATGCAACCCTTGACATCTCAAATCAAAGATCACCTACCCTCTTCCCTTTAGCATAAGCTCACCACAACAATGTTTAAAAGGCCAATGGTTGGATATGGGCTTACAGGAACAAAAAGAGTCCCAACATCTGCAACCATCCACATGCACTAGGAAGAAGTCGAAATACTGATGGGAGTCCAGAAGAACACTATTGAGCATGGATCATAGTGGTGGGAAATAAATATTCATATGTGAAATGAAAATTCCATGTATATAAATTTGGGATTGTGAAAAAACTAGATGCTACCTGGTACTTGCTCAAGTAACAAATGCCAAAAGATACTTGCTACTAGCATAATAGGTACTAACTACCAATGAGTTTATACTATCTGGACAAACAGAACATAATGGGTCTTATGATCCCATTTTCTACTGGTTCAACATTTTTTATGATCTAGCACAGATCTAAACTACAAGCAGATGAAGACATATTTATAATTATCTGTACCTAGACAAGGTGATGTGGATTTCACATAATTGGGCTAGTATGGTTGAAATTTCTCTTGTATCCTATCTTCATGGGTTGTCCTGTAGTAGAAATATATTATATTGGTCTTGGATCATAAAATACCAATGTAGAATCAAATAGGTGATGGTGTACGATGTATATATGAAGCAAAGGAGGTGGTGGTTTAAGATATACAACTTCACCTTAATTTTGTGGAATTTCTAACATACAAAGCTTAAATTTTGCCCCAAAATTGTACTAGGTCTATGTATAGAAGGTTTAGCTTTGCTGGTCTCATCATCAATATATTCCCCAAAGTAGGAGGCTATCATTGTATGAACTGACAAAAGAAAATCATTTATGATGACGCCATTCTGATCATGTTTCATACACTTCTAAATTTCTATCCTCAATCAATATTTAAGTCTACCAGAACTACTGGCTACCCAAAAAATTAATTGTATGAATTTTATTTATCATTGTTGGTCAGGGATTTCAACATTGTCAGACCTCATTTTTTTAGGAGGATGTTTTCTCAGGAGAACCTAAATTTCTATTTTAGCATACCGATCCAGAAAAAAACCAATATAGGTACCTTGGATTGAAGGGAGCTTCAAAGAAGTAGGAGGCCGCAAAACTTTCTAGTGAAGGAGGGGGAGGCGACATTGTCTTCTCCAGGGCACCAAGGGCTTTCTGGTGGAGGAGGATGAGACAGTAATCCTAAGTCAGCAAAGCTCGTCAATATAGGATGAGGCGGTGTTACCAGGTCAAAAAGCATTCAAAGCTTACCAATTTCACTCGAGCTACTGCTGGAGAAGGTGGTTCCGATGCCCTAAGAAAGCCAGAAGAGGCAGGCTCACTGTCTTTACATGTGGTCATCTCTCTAGGTTAGCAGAGTCGTGTTGCTGAGATGGAGGAGGACACGGGGAGATTGGGGCACGAGGCAGAGGAAGAATGAGGACAAAGACAACATCATTCGGTGGTGGAGGAAGGAGGATGACCATACTACAATAGAAGTCTGGCGGTGGACGGAGTAGGAGGCAGGGAGAGCTGGGGCACCAGGCGATTGATTTTTGGGAAATTTGAAGTACTAGTGTGCGGAGGAGGAGAATAAATGCGGGTGGGGTGATTTTTTTGCACTCGATAACAGTCATTGAGTTTGTCTCAATCCCCAGTATATGAAAAGAAGTCAGAGTCTATTGTATGATCTTGGCATACAACAACATGTTATAGCGTGCTGTGTGACTATGGTCTATTACAACATGTAGCTATTACAACATGTGATCTCATGTTGTGTGATAATGGTATATTACAATGGGTTAGTTTACGTTGTGTAATGATGGCTTATTATAACGATTTTTTATGGTGTGGATATTACAACAGGTCACAACATGTTGTGTTATTATAATATACAACAACAAGTTGGAGTCTGTTGTGTCATCTTGGTATATAACAATGAGTTTAAATATGTTGTATTATGGTGGTCTATTACAACATGTACCAAATACAACATGTGAAGACGTGTTGTGTAGTTACTATATATTATAATGGGTCAGTCTATGTTGTGTAATGATGGTCTATTACAACATGTTATCATGTGTGACTATTACAACGGGTCACAATATGTTGTGTAATTAGCATCTTTTACAACAAGTTTGAATATGTTGTGATACTACAACCTATTAGAACAATTTAGCACTTGTTGTAGTATCCCCCTATACTACAACGGGTTTGGCATGTTGTAAATGACTTGTGTTGTATAAAATATACAATATACAACATGAAAACATGCATGTTATGATAAGTATGCTAACTACAACACAATTATCAGAATTGTTGTCTATCTCCCGTTAAAAAAATCATTTTCTCATGTAGTGTTGAGGGTAATCTTATAGTTGGTAACCCACTAGATATTATTATTCTCTATCCTTATTCTCATTTCTTTGGTTTCTACACTTTTCTCTTGATCTAGAAACATCTTATTCCCATACATTCATTGGAAAACAACATTAGTAAGCGGTGTGCCTTGATCCCCCATAAATTAGACGTGGATGCTTTGTGAAGGTCATTGATGGCATCTTCTGGTTGTGTGTGGATTATGGAAATACAACGAGGGAGTTTACTAAGGTCCTATGTATCTTCTCCAACCTCTTCTTGATAAACTTCTAAGGTGTTTTCCTAGATCACATTTCCCCCTAGTGGTTCCTGCACTTGGTTACTATGGCTGTGTTGATCTACATTTTCCCTTGGGTCAGCATGTTGTGTGATCGTGAGGTTTGTGCTTTACCTCTACCTTGACCTCAAGAATGGGATAGTTTTGAGGAAATGAGCCTATTTCCCTCCTCTCATTTCTTTGAATTTCATCCATATTTTTTATGCCTTTTTTGTCTAGGAAGAATTTTCATTTTGATCACCTTCTAAACTCAAGCAATAGGCATGCATGTTTGTCTATGCATGAGAATATAGTTCCCCATCACCATTTCCCCTAATCATAATTCCTTTGCAAGATGACAGTAAGGGATCTTGACTTGTTAAAAAGGACCTCAGTTGATTAAAGTAGAAAGCCAAGCTAATGCCTGGATGATGCTCGCTTTACTGCTAAATCCCCTACCATTTTTTTGGCTTTGTTTTTACACTAGGTGCATTTTTGTATTTTTTGCCAACCAATTGTTGAAAGTTGTGAGGCACAATCTCCACCATCTCTACCATTTTCTTATTGGATGTTTATTAATTATTTAGCCTATGACTGGTCATTCAATAGTTAAACTTTGGAAAAGCCCTAGTAAATAATTTATCCATTAGAAAATTTCCAAAATTTAAATATAGATTCAATAAAACATAATGATCATAATGAAAACCCAATCTTATCTTAATTCTTGTCTTATAATCAGATATTCAAGTTTACATCTTTACAATTATGATTGATGAACTTGTTTGTATGTATGCCTATATTGCCAATCATATAATGATTGTAATGGCATATATTGTAAATGATTTGATTAGTAATAGAGGCAATCTTCCATTTATTATGTTTTATACAGTTATGAGATAATGATGTAACATAATAAATGTCTAAAGAATGATATTAGTAAGTGATGTATGTCTTCAGCTTGAGGACCTGAACAATGAGATCATACATATGTCAAGAGTATGTACATTTTTGTTATGTTCCTAGTGGGTTGTTATTGTGGAAGGCTGATAGACAACAATAACACTAAGACTGGAGTGTGTGTTTGTTGATAACAAAATCTAATTAGTGATAATATGTGATATCAAATCAAACACATAGATACTTGTTAGAGAATAGTATATCCAACAGACCCACCTTGAGAGTGGTGCATGGAAACCAAGTGGTAGTCAGAATCATATCTCCTAGTGATGATGGTGATTGTGATTCTTAGACCCAAAATCACTACACCCATCACATTTGGTTTGATTTACTTTGACATCATCCACTGTGACCTTGAATAAGGGTTTCCATAAATGTAGTTCTTGGGTGCATTTTGACACATGGGGATGACTTTGAGTGATGTAGATGGGAATTATCCTGCCTACAGGAGTTTGATATCCTGGGAACTTGTTCAGAGAAACTAAAAAATGCATGGCCATGCACTTGTGAGTCAATATGTGATATTGAGCTTATATATATCTCATACAGTCTGCTCTAGTTCAAGGAACATGGACTTAATGTTGAAAAGGATGACAATTCCATGCCTCAAGTTAAATCTAGATATTAGAGATAAAGGAACTATACAATCAGTATAACACCAATCATAGATTGTAGGTTGAAGTTGTTCTTTATCTTTCCAATTACTTGGGTAGAGGTGATGTATTTCCAGGTACCACTCATTTCTTGTGATATCATAAGTTAGTTGTGGACATTCACTACTAACGTAACTTGGAACCTATATGATTACACACATAGGATACACCAAGAATAATATTTTATTCATGAATCATGTTTAACTTTATTACTAAAGAGTTTAGGTATTCAATTTAACGAACAATGGTTGAAAATTCAGTGATTGGACTGTGAAATGACCAGTTCAAGTGTTGAACCAATCCATTCAAGTGTCATGTCAATTTGAAGTAACTTTGGCAATCATAACTCTAAAACAACCAATTCAACAAGTGAATTGAACGGCTCATGTCTATGAACATATTGGTTCATGTTGTGAACTAATTTTTTGGTTGATCAATATGATTGGTGCAAGGATCAATGTTGATTCCATGTTGTACATTAACGAGTACCAATCGAATATTAATTGCTAACACAATTGTGATTGGGAAACAAAATGAAATGATCAAATCAAGGGTTGAACTGATCAGATCACATGTGAACCGACTGATTTAGAAGTGAGCTCACCGGTTCAACGGTCATAGGTTCCAGATAATTCATGAAATTCCATCTCCCATATTGACTAGAACTCCAAACCTTGACCCTCCTAAAATAGAGGGGTAGTCGAGGCTTTCTAGGGACATGACAATAAGATCTGATAATTATTGTCTTCTCACAATTGTGGTAACATTAGAACCCAATCAAGTCCTACCCATAAAAGGGAGGGATAGTAAGGGAGAGATAATTGGGAGAGCAAGACAACACTAGCACATTTACTAGAAGGGAAAACTCCTTCTTGTTCATTCATCTAGAATGATAGGAGGTCTTGGTGGTCCATGTGGACTACTACATAGGTGAAGAGTCCATGGCCACCCTCTAGAAGGATGCAGTCAACCGTCATCCGTGGTGATCAACCAAAAGGCCAACTTTGATCGATCTAATGCAAATAGGGAAAATGATAGTAATTTTTTTGTTTCCTCTATCGTATTTGATGCCACATTTCCTTACAGTGGTATCATAGCCACATCAATAGACTATGTTTTGAGATGTAATCGATATGATCATATTTTAGTTTTGTCTTTTATTTATTGCATACAATGTGGACATTTAAAATGAATAATGTGCATATCTAATTAAATACCACATACTAACCCAATTAATATGCACACACACATATATATATAATAATAATAATAATAATAATAATAATAATAATAATAATAATAATAATAATAATATACTCGAGTCACCCTAAAATTTGGTTTTGATGGTGGATGTTAGCATGGTTGTGGCCAATAACCCCCTAGAACTTGCATGCTTGGTTGAATGGTTTTATTCATGTTTATATCGCAATTTGCATATGAGCCTCTCTCTCCTTTTCCATATGTGAAAGTATTAATTCTTTCCTTCCTATTTTCCCCCACAAATGGAACTAAGGGCTCCTATTACCAGGTAATATGTTAAATAGGATAATTTTAATTTTTTTTATGGAAAAGAAGATGTTCTACACCATACAAACTGCCTATTTTGGAAGGTGAACCAATCGGATGGAGGGCCGAGAAGTCCTGATAAAAGGAGGAGTCAAACCAATCTCCTAGTGGCCCTACCAATCATCTAGAGGCGTCTAGAAGTCTCTTGGACCAAACACCAAATGATCAGTCTACGAGGCCAACCTATTGACCATTAGGCGAACCAATCAATTCAAGAGTTGAACTGGTCAACCCAGATTGGTTCAAGAACAGAAATTCATCAACAATAGGATGCTACATATGATGTGAACCTTAGTGGTAGTAATTCCTTGTGGGTCCAAAGAATTAAAATAAAATGGCCATAGCCATCCCTTGTATTTTATAATTGTATATATTGTTTGTGGTTTTAGCATGTATATGATACGTACTATAAGTATGTGGTAATTGGATATGCATTTATTTTTATCTAAATGTAAAATCCCTTAATCAAACATATTAAGTCTTACACACTTTCCATAAGCAAAATACATGAATAACTTGATCCACTAAGTGTAGGTTACGTCAAAACATGTTTTTTTGTCCTTCTTGTGGAAGTGTAATGGTAGTTATGTGGGCCTTCCAAAGCAGGGTGCATTACAATCATGTTGGTTTTTGTGTCATACTTAACTAGGTGATCTTAATGAGCTTTAGTATCTAGAATCATTTAGAATACAGTGACAAAGACTTGTGCACACACTCTATACAAGAATTGTGTTAGATGTAATTGGCAAAACTTTCCAACCTAAATAGTCAAGTTGTGAGCGATCGGCCAAAGCTAACTCATGATTTGATGAAAAATGGATCTTGTATGCTGCAATCTTCCAAATTGATATGGGAGGGCTATCAATTTGGATAAAATAGTGGGAGTGATAATTAATTAAAGGCATAATTAAACATTGTTAAAGTTTATTCAAATAAAATCACAAGTGTTTCGACAAAATTGTAAATTTTTCTTATAGAATTAAATGGCAACTGATAACACATTTTTCTTGTGATCAGTCCTTGATAAGGAGAAGTTGAATGGGAATAATTTTCATGACTGATTTTGGACATTGAGAATTCTTCTCACATAGGAGAAAAAGCTCTATATCCTAGATACACGAAAGCCAGATGAACCTGTTCCCATTGTGCCTAAGGCTTACAAAGATGCTTATAAGAAACACTGTGAGGATGTAATAGATGTCAAATGCTCAATGATGTGCTCAATGAACTATGAGTTGCAGATACAACCTGAAAATATGGATGTGATTGAGATGGTAACACATCTTAAGAAAATGTACTAAGATCATACAAGACAAGAGAGAGATGATGTCTCCATGGCATTATTTAAATGCAACATGGTAGAAGGAGATCCAGTAAGTCCCATGTGCTCAAACTTATTATGTATGTAGAGAACCTTACAAGACTAGGATTTCCCTTGGATCAAGAGTTGGCCACTCATGTGATTCTACAGTCACTACTATAGTCATACAATCATTTTGTCACGACCTACAATAGTAATGATTTTGACAAGCTATTGTTAGAGCTACTTGGCATGTTGAGAAGTTGAAGCACATATGAATAAAAACAAGCCCAAGTCTATGATGATGATCAACTGAAAGGGAAATCCAAGGGCAAAGGGTAATCTAACAAAAAGTTCTAAAGCTAGCCAGAAGCCCAACTCTTCTACGCTCAAAGAAAAGGGAGGAATGAATAAGGGAGGAAATTGTCACCACTGTCACCAATCTAGACATTGAAAGAGGAATTTCCCTCTCAACCAGGAGGAATTGAGGAAGAAGAAGGAGGGGATAAAGATATCCATTTTAGGTATATACATTATTGAGATAAATTTGTCTACTAATTCATATTGGGTACTAGATACCGAATGTGGGTCTAACATATGCTTGAATGTGCAGGATCTGAAAAGAAGTAAGCCTTTAAACATTAGAGGCTTAGTAAACTAATTCATTAATAATGCAAATATGGTTGTTACTCATGTAATTAATGATACATAAAACCTAATTCTACATATATGTTTCATAGGTTGTTTTAAGCTATGATGATGATCTAGGGTTGAATTTGGACATTTCTAGAGTTGATATGAGGTATGTTGCATCCTATTCTTAACCATATTGGAAAATTTATCTAATTTCTCTCTCTTGATATATGTTGCATACCACTATTATATATGTGGAAATTACCTATTTTCTCTTTATCGCATGGTCCTTTTCAGACATATTACCCTATAAACCTTTTCTCTCTTCTATAATGTTGACTCATGTGTGTGATTGCAATATGAAATTTGATCTTTTGATCCTCTTGAACTATTGGATATACATGTTGGAGTCTAAAGTTGTATCTTGTTGATCCTATTTCAAGTTATACCCTTATATAAGCATTTTAAACTAAATTGAATCTATTTGTCAAATGGAACCCTATTATCCTAGTGGCAGCCTATATGAACTTATATAGTACCCTAATTGTGGAAATAGTTAAATTAGTCAATGGGTCCCCTAACCTTCCATGATAACACTCAGATGATCTCATCCCCTTATTTGGTATAGACTGAACTAAAACTTGCATTTCCTATTTGTGCATGGATTATAATTTATTTTTACTAGCACAGTTCAACCATATCTAAGGTGCACTTTTTCTACTCAGAATATTCTTTTCCACTCGATATACATATACGACACACTTATTCTGCCAAGGGCGCTCTTTTCCACCTACTTTTTGGCTGAGATCCTATGGTGTACCAGCCTTTAAGTAATATTCGTCTAATGTTGTCTACATGAATTGCTTATATTTGTGATTTTCATGATGAAACTTTATTCATGCAAGAAACCCTCTTATTTATTATCTTCTTCATATGAGTTACCCTTTTGCAATCATTATTCTTTTGATCATCCACTTGGAGGATTTGATATATCTCCTTTGACTTGGGAGGCCTTAATGAGCTATTGATTTCCTTTTCCATAATATTTCCCAATTTATATTTATGAACATATTGGGTATTATGTTAAAAACTTCCAACTTTCTTCTTTTGTGGGGTATGCTTTCAAACCTATAGGTATAGAAGACTTTGGAAGGATGAACATGTGGACCATAACTCGTACAGTATAGCTATGTTTTTGGGACATAGATTTGAGTAGATAAAACTACCCTTTGCTTAGTTGATAGAGTCTTCCTTCATGAATCCCCATGTGGGTGACTTAGGATGTATGTTGTAAAATTTAAAATAGTCAATGTATTTTAGTTTACTACCATACTTTGGTCTTTATGATACACATTTATGAAAGACTAAATAATTGTTATTCATCCATTGAAATTATTTGGTGCTTATTTCTATATGGATGATGAGTCTAATTTGATTTAGTAAGGTGTCGATTTCATCAAGGTCCCACTCCTTACAAGATGGCATAAGAGACAAGGAATTTGAATATGATTATTTCAATTTTATCTCCCCTATGTTTTCTTAGGACCCTCACCCTAAGTGAAAACCATAGATGTGATGGTTAAACTTTGAAATACATGTGTGGTTTGTTATATGATGAATGAAAGATTTAGAATTATATGAGGAACACATAAGGATCTTGTGAGTAAACCTTAATGTGATGGGACCCATAAGCTCCTATACTAAAGTGTAGCTAGTTGTGACATATCTCTTTGAATATTATGAGATTTGACTTTTAGGTGCAATTAGGTAATGAGAATAAGAAATTAGTTGATAAGGATATCATAATATGGAAATTTTCTTACTTACCTCTCACAATTGTAAATGGCTCCATCTTTTGTTTTATGTCAAATAGATTCCATCGATAATTTTTTTTTTGTTATATTACTCTATGTACCAATAATGTTTTCTAAATTTTTATCAATGTTTTCATGAACTAAGTCATAATGAAGAGATGTATGATATTTGGTAGAGAAACCCTAGAACTAGTTAGGAAAGAAATCAAAAGCCCTACTTTTTACCTTGGAGTGATGTGTGGCATGTTTAAGGGTTTAGTAGAACTCGCCTCTATTGTTTTTTTTGGTTGTAGAGAGTTGTATCTAGTAAGACCTACTTGATACTATTAAGAATTGTAGGTTGTTATGTAATGTGACTTATACTTAGTTAGTTAATACTCTCTACTTGGACTCACAAACTATGTAAATGATGACAAAAACTAAATAATGTACATATATAACCCAAAATACCTTTATAGTTGTTTCATTTGACTTATTACATTAAACCTTTTTAATATTTGGAGAGTAATTGGTTGGTAATTTAAGGATGATTAAATTTTGAGGAAGAAATCGCCTTTAATGAGTCGAGTGTTGTAACATACAAAAAAATTTCCTCCTAGCCTTGGAAACCCTAATTGCAATGATTGGATGCCTTAGGTTTTTAAAATAAACCTATGAACATGCTATAAGTTATATCCTTCGAGACCTATATAGCATGAATAAGTAAGCGTGATGTAGGATGAGCACAAACTTTGAAATATTCATTGAGTAGTATTTATGATATTTCTTATTTTCCTTGTGTTTTAGGGGTTATTTGATACTTTTCCAGTTGGTTTTGTAAAGCATGTAATTTATCTCACACTGGATACTTGTCTAGTTAGTTGGGTTTGAACACCTATATATAGGCTTTGTGAGGATGTTAAAGAAGACTTGATAATTGAAACCTTTTGATGAATTATATTCCTTTTAGTTAGTTTTATCAACTAATTTAGTTTTTAACAATTCTTTATATTTTAATCATTAGGCTCTCTACTAAGATATATGATATTGAGGAGTGCCTTGGCCTAATTCTTTCCAACCATCCTCCAAAACCTTCAAATAGACCATTAAAATGTGCATCTAAAGAATTTTTTTGGATATATTTGGATTTCGAAATAAGTATCATGTATGAAGTTAAGGATTTTGTTGACCTCGATCTTCCCAGGCCCCCTCCCCAACCTCCTAACACAATTTCTGAAATTATTCCTCCTCAACAACCTCCAAACATCATGACTTTGTCTAATAAAACTAGATACTTCCATGACCTCATTTTTCTAAAGTCTTCTCTACAACATCCAAACATTTATGAGCTTTCTACTTGTCCACAATCTCCAAACAATATTATGGCTAATTCGAAGACAAACATGCTATTCTTTTCTATTCTCCTATGAAATTACCTTGTTCACTAATGTGATGCTACAAATTCATTTACAACAAGATACGAAGACTTCCTTTACTTCTTCACGCCCCATATTACTATTTACACTCGAAAAAAATGAGTCTTTATAAGAACATGAGAGTTGATGTAGGATAGTCCTTGCCTTTGATATAGACATTGAATAGTATTTATACTATTTTATTAGATTCTTGTGTTTTAGGGGTTATTTGATATTCTTTCAATTGCTTTTGTGGAGCATGTGGTTTAGTCTCACATTGGCTACTTGTCTAGTTTGTTGGGTTTTAATGCCTATATATAGGCTTTGTAAGGCTCTTTAGAAAAGATGACTTGATGATTGAAATAATTTTGTGAATTGTGTTTCTTATTATTACATTTATCAATTTTTTTTAATAACTAGTTTAGATTCTTCATCAAAGTGGTTGCAACAAAATAGTGATTCAACAATTAAAGAAGTTGGAAACATGTTTAAAGTATATATATGGAATCATATAACGTGCAAGAGATGTCCTTCTCACCCTTGATCTTTACATTATGGAAATAACTACCAGGTAGTGCTTCGTTGGCTAACATTGATAATTAAATAATAATTTGAATTTTGCATAACAATCCTAACTTTTCTATTGATGTAAAGAACTCATACACTCAAAAGGAACTATTAAGTGTAATATAAAAAATAATGTAATAATACATGGAAATTTAAATGTCATGCAAAGATATTGATGTGTCCCCAACCCTCAATAAGGTAACCAATTCAATTAAGATGTTTAATAAGGATAGAAATGATATTTGATGTATCCATTTTAATATTTATATGGGGAATGCATTAATAGTCACAAAAGGGATATATAAAATAATGGGTAATTGAATTTTTATTGGGAAAGATAATAAAACTAAATCCCTTTAAAAGGAAATTTGAATTCAATAATCGATATGGGTGCAAGAGTTCAGGAAAGTCTATTATGTGAAGATAATCATCAAGTGAATCTAATGTCAAACTATTATATATCTATATATATATATATGCGTGTGTGTGTGTGTGGTACTTCAATAGGGAGATAACATTTTTTACCCTAATCTATTGGATAACCTAGTTGACAATGTTAAAACTAGAAAGTAATATTATATTTGGATTCTTCATGTATAATTAATTTATTGGCCTAGATTCACATTAATTGAATAATAATAGATTCCTAAAAATTACTAGGGAAATAAAATATAAGTCAAAACTCTAAAATATTAAAAATACATAATAGTTTACCCTAAACATGGATGTAATGAAAGAATCAACATCTATATATCTTAATTAGTCTACATATTGTTTCTCCATAATTTTTGGATTTATGTAACTAACACAATTTGATTAGAGAAGGAAATGATTAATGACAAAGTCCTAAAATGATTTGAAATGCAATTTATTTTAGTTATATTGCACTTTCCTAAAGTTGGTCAGTCACAGAGGCCATCAGATTATGATAGTGCCACTACTTAGACTTCTTTTTTGATCTATTTATTTCCTATTTGCCGTCAATAGTTACTTCAATTTTCTTGCCTCAATTTCTTCATCATCTTTCTATTATTTGAGTTATTTCTTTCATTATGGTTTCCTCTCATTGTTGTATATCTATTGATCCTATGTTTTCTCGGGATAGGTGTTTTCTATCGCCCTATCAACCAAATTCTCTCTCACTCACTCCGTCTCTCTATTTTCTTCTCTGCCCAATTTTCTCATCTCCCTTAGCCTCCAAACTCCTATGAAACCCCCTCAATACCTCCTGTAGACCTCTTTAGAATGCTTCCCAGTGGTTCTAGCTTGTCTTTGTCTTGTCCCAAACAAACCTTAACTCGACTTGTGTCATTGGTATTCCCCAAATTTTATGGTGAGAAACTGACCATAGGAAGATCTAGAGTTATGCTAGAAGTCTTCAAAAAAATAGTGCAAAGGATTTTTGATCCTGAATTGACTCCCAAGTCAGTATCTTCTTTTCCCCTTTTAACTACCTTTCTTGTACATGGACCTATTCTTGAGTTTTGATTCTTATAATCTTTCTTTTTTCTGTGCTTCAATTGTTGATTTCAAACAAGTTTACACTCCCAGGTTTCCTACATTTTAGCATTTGTGATGCTTCAATCTAGATTGGTTGGTCTCCTTGGTATGTTGATTTTCCTCCTTATGTTAATGGTGGTGAGTTTCCCCATGTTTGTGACCATGGAAACACCTAAACTTGAGGTCATTGAATCTGGTTTGTTCCCAAGGAATCGTTAGTAGCATTGATTTCCTTATATTTTCTATCAAATAAAAATATTGTTTTGTCATTTCATCTCCATTTTGTTTTCTGCATGAATGGGATGAGACCAATCCTTAAGTCTTTTGTTTTGAAAATTTGTTGGTCGCATTTCTATTTTCTTCACATGAAGAATGGTACTAATGTATATCCATCAATTTCACTTCTTTGAGCCATGCATGTTTTAACCGATTCTATTTTTACCTATCTACCATGTCACATATCCAAGGTCGTATGTATAATGTAGGGGAAATGGGGTCCTTTTGATTGGTACTATATTTTTATTAATCATTTAAATCATTTAATATTATAAATCTCATATTTAAATATTGGTAATTCAGAATAACAATGTAAATAAGTTACAAAATTGGGAAAACATTATAAACAATATTAAAGGTTTGATAACCTCAGAAGCTTTTTTTGGGATCCATGTAATACATGATATATTATCCCTAATTTAATATATATGTTTAATAGGTTGCTTAAAGCTATGACCAAGATCTAGGGTTTCCTTTGGACATATCTAGAGTTGATATAAGGTATGCTTCATCTCCTTCATAATCATATTGAGTAATTAATTTAGTTTTTCACTCTTTTTATATATGTTGCATTCTTATATTCCATATGGGGAAATTAGCTATGTTTTTACTCTCTCGGTCCTTTTCAAACATAGTACCCTATAAATCTTTTCTCACTTCTATTATGTTGATTGATGTGAGTGGTTATATTCTGAAATTGGTCTTTTTTAATTGCTAGATATGCATGTTGGACTCAAAACGTGTATCTCATCATCCTATTTCATGTTGTACCCTTATTTGTGGAATTGGAACTAGATTGACTCTATTTATGAAATTGAATCCCACTTGAAAGTGATGACCTCTTGTGGACTTATGATGTATCTTAATTGTGAAAATGGTTGAATATTTCTTTATAGGTCCTCTGACTTCATGTGATAATGCTTGCATATTCTCATCCCCTTATTTGATATTGATTGAAGTTAAACGTGTATTCAATATTTGTACATGGATTAGAGTAATTTTATTTTTATTAGTGGTAAAAGATTTAAACCATGCATAGGGTGCGCCTTTTCCACCTAGAATGTGTTTTTCAACTCATTATATATATAGAGCACACTTATTTCTCCTAGGGAACATTTTTTCATCCACTTTTTGGTTGAGAATGTATGGTGTCCCAGTCTTGCTTCAAACAATATTGGTCTATTATTGTTTACATGCATAACCTATAACTCTGATGTTATTTAAGAAAAAATATTAAGGCAAGAAATCATCTTGTTGATTATATTCTTCATATGATTACCTTTTTGAAATATTTAGTACTTTGATCACCACTTGGATGCTTTGATATCTCTCATTTGACTAAGGAAGCCTTGATGAGTTTATTGTTGTCCTTTTTCCATAATATTTCCATGTTTCTATTTTTACACATACCAAACTTTGTGATGAAAACTTCCACATCTCTTCTTTTGTGGGGTATGCTTCCAACCCCTTAGGTGAAGAATACATATGAAGGAGCACCACGTGGACCATAACCAACTACATCAATGTATCTATTTTGCAAGAGATAGACTGAAAGTAGCTTAGACTATCCTCAACTTATTTGATAGAGTTTTCCCATCATGTAATCCCAATTTGGGTGAGCTAACGTGTATCTTGTAAAATTGTAAATAGCCATTGTATTTTATTCTACTTCTATACTTTTGTCTTTGTGAAATCCTCTTATGAAAGATAAAATAATAGATCTTCACCCCTTGAAAATATTTGGTATGTGTTTGTTATATAGCTGATGACTCTTATTTTATTTAGTAAGGAGTGGATCCCCTCATGGTTTCCACTAGTTTGAAAAGATGGATGGAATTGATGTAGGTAGCAGTAGTCAACCACATCTTAGGTTAACCATTAACTAGAATTGTGAATACATTGATGCAACGACAACCAGATTGGTATAGGTTAATTACCTAGATTCAAAGAATGAGATTAATCATAGAAAATATGTTCTTATGAATAAAATCATGAAAAATTAAATCTTTTTTGTTATCCACAATTGTAGACAAATGAAGAGTAAGGACGATAGGATAATAAGTTCCTATGAGATCCATGTAGCATCAAAAGGCATAATCAACTGACAGAAGTTGCCTCATGTTCTACACCATGATTTCTCTTCATTTCATTATAGTATTCATTCTCTTTGTATTGATTGCAAGGAGAAACATCAGTTGATGAGGAAATAAATTCTTTTTATCTAGAACACATGAGTAGCTCAACATGAAACTCATTTAATAGATAATTTTTATTTATATATTGGTTATTTATTATAATTTCATAGATAGAAGGTTTAATTGGATTGGGTATGATTAGATACCGTATTAATTGTGAAAAACATAATTTTTATTAGAATAAATGTGTGTTGTCATATTTTTTCCATGTACTTACACACATAAGATAGTGGAATTAGCCTTATACATGTGAGGATTTTGTTGTTGTAGACCACAATCACAATAAATTTAGTCGTGTTTGGATACCAAGAAAGTACGATTCATCACTTCTAAATACAATATTATAATCCTAAAGGATTTCATACTTTTATGAAACACCATTTAATATAAAAATAGTTAGTATATAGTTAGTTTGATCTAAATAATAGTAGTGAATTTTCTTGATAAAGTCAACATTCTAGAAAATCTCTCACTTTGATAGTTGACCTACCTTGGTTGATCACTTGTTAGTTAATTGCCTAGTTGATCAATAGCCCAAATTAGCCTTCTTCTTAAGTTAATTAATTTTTTATTTAGTAATTATTTTTGGTGGCTCCCTGGAGTTCGACAACTCTTGCCTCATTATACCTTTGTTACTTGATGTTCATACACTTAAAATTACATGCATGTTTTGACATGTCTTGTTTTTAGCATTTTTGTCAGTTAGTTGTTGAGTAGAACCACTGGCAATGTGATGGCTATGACTGCCACTATAGGCCACCATTTGATTTTACTATTGAAAAATTTAGTTTGTATAGTATTTTGGTTACTTTTAAAGCTTACACCTTCGAATTTCTATTAGGTGTTCCTGCATGGTAAAGACGTGATCAACTTTTGATGATAAATTTACATTATTCATTTATGACCTAGAGTAAACCCATCAGTGCAAAAGGAACTTTAACACTCTACTTTTTATACTTACAATAGACCAACCACAAAATTAAGAAACAAGGATGATATCAATATAGAAAAGAACAACAATGACAATGGTGAGGTAGAGCAACATATGACGATTCAAGATAGGAATAAGGTCTAGTTTTCCACAATGAATCAAGGGCCTATTATGAAATAGGAAATCAAAGTGAGGACCAATATAATAGACCTGGTCTAGTCGTAGCATTGAAATCTCAAGCATTCTACATGTATCTCCATAAAGACCCAATGCAACATACTAACAATTTTCTAGAGTTTTGTGACAGTGACAAAATTGATAAGGTGTAACATGATGATTGAATTGAAGATTTTATAGTTTTATTTGATCGAATAACAAAAAGTGTGGTGCACTAGCTTGGCACAGAAATACATAGCCACATTGGATAAGATGATTGATAATTTTTTCAAGTGTTATTTTCAATCCTAGAAGACTACAAATGATGTAAGAAATAAATAGGGGAAACCTATGTAGAGAAATCGGGGCAACTGATATGGCAGCGGAAATAAAAATTTAAAACTTGATTCCCCTTCACATCAAGATCATGTCAACATCAAGGTATCTAGAAACGAAGGTTTCCAAGGTTATACCTGGTCTTGGAGCAACTCTAGCTACTCTGAAAACTCATTGTAGGACATATCGTATGATATGGAAGTGTCATAGTAAGAAATCTGAGCTTCCTTGCCTATCTGGTAGCTCCATTATTATCACAGTATTTCTACTATGCCATTATGGTTGGAACGCCCCACAATTTCATCTATATGAACTTCTAGATCCATACATTCTCCTTTGTTGTTCTCATTACACCAAGATACTTTGCTTCTATTATAGATTTAAATGATAGTCATTAGCTCAGAAACCTTTCTATCTTATAGTTCTTGTTTAAGGTCAAACATAATTTTAGATTTTTATCATTTATTTTATTTGTCCATTTGGAAGCTTGCAGGTGTAACCCATCTACACCCAAATCATCCTTATTACCATAATTTAGGAATCGATCCTTTTAGTCCATCACATGTACTTAAGGATGTTCTTATGGATTTCTCATGACCTTCACTAGGATCTGACATATACCCACTCGTCATGTCCAATACATACAAGTTTGCTAGATGAGTGTATATTCTTTCTTCATGTCCAATACATACAAGATAATGGGATGCTAGATCCAATTGTGAATGCATATGGCATCTCACTCACGTCTTCCCATTCTTCACAAGAATTGGAACATTGGACTCTAGAGAGACTAACTCCATGGAACGTGGACAATTTTTCTCTCATTGAGCCCTACATGTTGAACCCTTTCAACATCTTGCCAATTTACATTCTCTTAGGTTAATAAGATTTCTATATCTATCTCTATAGACCTCGATCCCTATCACATTGAATGCTTCGCCTAAACCCTTCGTATAGAAGGTACTTTCCTTACAAGGTTTTAATATTTTTAGTATAAGGATTTTATTCCCCATCATTAGGTGGAATATAAATATGCTCCCACTAAATCTTTTGTAATCACATATATCTTCTTCATTCTTACTCAAGATAGACTCTTTGACTATCTTGTCAAATTGAAGACTTCAACTCTGAGATGATTACTTCAAACCAAAAATTGACATATGTAGCTTATAGATTTATTTGTATTATATGGATTTATAAAACCATTAGAATGTGTCACGTACACATTATGTACAATATTCCAGTTAAGAAATGTAGTTTTAACATCCATTTTGCCAAATATTATGGTCACAATAAGAAGCAATAGCAAGCATGATCCTGATAGAAACTAGTCATAAGATTTCATCATGTTCAATAACACGAACTTGTTTGAAAATATTTGTAACCAATCTATGACTCCATATTGGTCCATTCTCAAAGTCCCAAATGCACCCAATGGGTTTTACCCCTTCAGGTTGATCCACTAAGGTCATACCTTATTGGTTCACATGGATTCCATTTTGGACCTCAATAGATTCTATGTAGGTTGTTGACTCATCTATATGATCAACTCATTGCCTCCTTGTGTTATAAGATCATAATCATTCAAACTTAAGGTGTGTTTCACTAGAATTGTGAGGTTTTTTGTTACATAAGGAAATTGAGATTCCACAACAACTTCTGATTCTTCATGTTCCTATTGTACCTCTTTAGGTTCAATGTTTTCTTGTTTGCCTCAAACTTTTTCAGTTCTACTTTTCTACCACTAATTCTTATGGAATTAAATTCCTTTTACGAATACAACTATATGGAAACAAACAATTTTTTTATCGGACTGGAATATACAAGTAGTATTCAACAAAATAACATTAATGTGATTTTGGATAAAGCTTTTAAGAAACTATTTTCATATATAAGCTTTCATACCTATTAACTATAAAAGACATATAGGGACACTTCCCATACCATATCTCATATGGTGTCTTTTGAACCATTTTAGATGGTACAATTTTTAGTGTAAAGCATGTGCCAAAAAAGGAAATTGGAAGAACAACTAAATTTGTAGATAACCACACTATGACTTAACATGGTGTGATTCCTTCCTTTTGAACAACATTATGTTTCAAGTGGAATTCATTGTGATACACTATCATGGTCTTTCTAAAAGGTTCTCAAACTCTTGGTTTAAATATTTCAACATCGATCATATCAAAGCATCTTAATATTTTTACCAAGTTAGTTACGTACTTCATTTATGATCTCCTTGAATACTTCAAGAGATTCATACTTGTATTTCATTAAATACAAACTACCATACTGAGAATTTTAGTAGATATTATGAGGTACAAGTAACTATCTTTAGCATTTATTCTAAAAGGTCTATATACATCAGGATGTATAATCCCTAGTGGAATACTCACTCTCCCACTACATTTAGTGAAGATGCTTTTGTCATATTTTCCATTAAATAAGAGTTGCATGTCTTTATCTGTTCAATAACCAAAGGAGTCTAGAGATCCATTATTATGGATTCTAGAAATGCAATTCTCCTTTCATAATTTATATGACAATGTTATAGGTATTCATTGTTTGAATCATAGAGTCACTTAGTATATGTTTCATACACATATTTGTCTTTAGAACTATAAAGCATAGTTTGTAAGAAATATGGCATTTCCATGAAGCATCAATTCTTGTCCATACAAGATACATGATTTTTTCATCAATGGCATGTACATAATAGCAATTCACTAATTCTATTATGTGCCCAATAATGATAACTTCTAAATGTAGTGGCAATAACCCTTGATTCGTACAGTTCTAGCTTACTTCTTCTCAGGTCCTAATGTAGATATCTCTATCTCTTTTTTGATCATGAGATCCTCTATATAAACAGGGTAATTCCTTTCTAGTGTCCAGATAGGTGAAAATGGTGGCACTTTCTTTCGTTAATCATTTAACTAAAAAGGGAAGATTCCTTTTGTACTTACCCCTCTCCTTATCTTGAGTGCATAAGACTTGGACTTCAACTTAGCCTCAGAACTCTTCTTGGCCTTACCTTTTCCCTTGAACTCGCTTCTGTTGATGACCATCACAGATTTGTCCTTCTTCATCAACATGCCAAGAATTTGATAAATTCTTTATATGATTTAACAACAACTGTAGAATCATATATGTGTTCAACTCATGACCTAAAAGAAATATCAATCACTCTATTGGATCTCCCTATATTAGTTTACACTCAAATAGTGCTTTGGAGACGTTATACCTTTCTTGCTTTTCTTGATCCTTTAATATGTGTTACCATCTCGAGAATGTCCATGTTTTCATGTTTCTCATGCAACTCATATTTCATACATCACAACATAAGTTACTCAATATTTGTGGCATCATTTGTATGCTTCAAGTAAGCATTCGTTACAACGTTAGACACATTTGGAGCGGGTTCATTTTGCTCTGGTTTTTAAGGAAATAGAGCTTTCATTCATTTATGAGAACTCTTCTCAAAGTCCTAAACCAGATGTGGAAGCATATCCCATTTTTTCCTTTTCAAGGACAAATCATACCTATAACGTATTTGTGTTTGCCATTAGATTCTATAAAAGATATTACAGTTTTTTCAAAACATTTTTTATTTATTTGATTTGATAAGTTAACAATATTGATTAGGACTTTAATTAACTACCGCTCCCATTATTTTTTTTAAATTTATAACCCTCATGTATCAATTAGTAAGATTGCAATGTACAATCTTCTAGTGAGCCAAGATCCATGTTTCATCAAATCTCAGCTTTGGTTGATTGCCCACAACTTGACTATATAAGTAGACAACATTTGTCAATTGCATCTCATGCAACTCTTGGATAGATGATGTGCACAACTCTTTGTCACAATCATCTGCATGCTTCTAGGTACTTAATCTTTACATTAAGATCACCTAGCTAAGCCTGACTTACAATCCAACATGATAAAGTATGTACCCTACTTTGGCAGATCTAGATACCTACAGTCACACTTCCATGAAATATATCGCACACCATTATTTGGTGCAACCTACGCTTAGTCAATCAAGATTTTCACGTGTTTTTCTAATGGAAAGCATCTAAGATAATATTCGATTGAGGGATTTTATATATAAATACATTTGCATATCCAATCACCACATACTTATGTATCATATACATTCTATAACCACAATGAAAACATGCAATCAAAAATATATGAGCAATGGTTATGACCAGTCTAATGCAATTCCTCAGAGAGACAAGGAATTTCTACCACCTAAGCTCCACATAATATGTAGAACCTTTTTTTGGTGAAGATCCATGCTTGAACCAATCTTGGTTGATTAGTTCAGTACTTGAACTAGTTGGCTATCCTCATGGTCGCTCGGTTGGGCTCTTGAAACTATCATTTGGTCATCATATTCAAATGACTTCTGGACTCCTGTAGTCGGTCAGTTGGGCCACCAGTCCATTGGTTCATCCTCTTGTCATATGGCCTTACCGGTCCTCCAGTCGATCTGTTCATCTAACAAATTAGTCGGTTTGTATTGTACACACATCTTCTCATGACAAAACATAAATTGAAACTATCATGTATCTTATTACATTGTATAAGGGAAAACCTTAAGTTACATTTGAGAGGAAATAGGAATATGAATATTAATTTACATTTTGAAGGAAGAGGGAGGATCAATACACAAACTGAGTAACAATATGAATAAACCACAACCATGCACATGTAGATCTAGGGTTATTGGCCATAACCATGCTAATATCCACCATGAAAACACTTTTAGGGTGACAAGTATGGATCACATAAATATCATATCATATCCTATATATATAAATATTAGCTTGTGGTATCATATGTGGTATTTAATCAAATATGGAGATTAACCAATTTAATATTCACATCGTATGCAATAAAATAAATTGGATTACATCGATTTAAATCCAAATATATCACAAAATTGATGTGGATCTTATACCACTTAAGGGAAATTGGGACGATAGATAAGACAATGACAACAAAATTTACAACATGATTCCCCTTAATAGGAAGATCGTGTCAACAACAATTTATCTGGAAAGGAAGGTTTGCAAGGTTATACCTGGTTCTGGAGCAAGTCCAGTGACATTATCCTTGCAACATTATGCTTCTTGTTCAGGCAATAGTACTCTCAGCTGTAGAAACACTCAAACAGTCAACTCCATTGACCTCCTAGTACATCACCACAGATAGCAGTTGATGGTGTGCTCCTAGCGGCAAACAACAACCTTTCACCTCTAGAGTAGTCCACCAGGAAAACTGAGAGCTCCACCTTGTGCTACCAAAGCCAAACGGAAGGATTTGTCCCTTTTGAACATTCACCTACTAGGGTTGATTCTCTCTCTCGCAATTGTCTCTCCCTTGCTATCCCTCTCATTATCTGGTAGGAATTTCTTAGGCTCTCTATTGGTTACCACAACCAGAGAGGACAACAAATTGTCAGAGTCAATTTTTGTGTCTAGGAAGCCCCCAGTACCCCTCTATTTATAGGAGAGTCTAGGGTCAAGGTTTCCTATCATTTCTGGAGTCAAAAGAACTAAATTCACGACTTTTTTGGAAACTTTAAATGATGAACCAGTCAGTTCGCATGCCTAACCGATCGATTGGCATGGTGAAGCAGTTGGTTCACTCCATGAACCGATCATTTTGCAAGTTTCCTACTCTGAATCAAATTGGAAATAATTTCATGATTAATGCTAAGTGTGACATCAACATCAATCCTTGTTCCAAACAAATTGCCAACTAAATCGGGTGACCCATAAGGTGATCCAATCGATTCACATAGTGAAATGGTCATTTAACAAGTGAAGTGGTCATTTCACTTATCCTATTCTAGAAAAGTTCTACCAATATTGATTCCAATTGACCTGACACTCCAACTGGTCAGTTCAACACTTGAATTGGTCGGTTGAGAGTCCACTCAGACAACTATGAACCTTAGTTTTTTAATTTAATACCTAAACACCTTTCTTAATTAAATTAAACATCATTCATGAATGTAATCCTATTCCAAGTGTGTCCTATGCATGTGACCTTATAGGACCAAAATTACATTGGTAGTGAATTCCCATAACCAATTATGACATCACAAGCAAAGTGCAGTGTCTATCAACACAACATTGATACCTAAGTAATTCAAAAGTTGGAGAACAACTTCAACGTATAATTTGTGATCATTTTTATAGTGATCGTATAGTTCCTTTGTCTATATTATCTGGATTGAACTTAAGGTATGGAATCATCATCCTCTTCAACATTCAATCCATGTTCCTTGAAATAGAGAAGACTATTTGAGATGCATGTGAGCTCACATATCACATATTGAGTCACATGAGTATGGCCATACATTTCTCAGTCTCTCTTTATCAAGAGGCCCTGTGTATCAATCTCCTATAGGAGGAACAAATCACGTGTACATCACTTAAACTCAATCCCCATGTGTCACACTGCACCCAAGCTCCATCTTTATGGAAACCTTTATTCTGGATCATGGTGAATGATGTCAAAGTACATAAATGACATGTGATGAATGTAGTGACTTTAGGTCTAAGAACTACAATTATGACTTTCACTATAAGAGATGATTTTGACTACCATTCCATGGTACCATATATCACTCTCATGGTGGGTCTGTTTGATACACATTTCTCTAACATGTATATGTGTCCTTGACTTGATATCACGTATCAGGACTAGTGATATTTTGTCATCAGTCAACACACACTCTAGTCTTATGTATGAATGTTGTTTATTTTTCTTCTATAGTAATATATGACTAGGGACATAATAATAATGTATGTACTGCTATCATACATATGATATCATTGTTTAGGTCCTCAACCTAAAGACATATGTCATCAAATAACATAATTCTTTAGACAACTACAATGTATGTGTCATCATATCATGCTAAGATAAACATAACAGATGAAATTACCTTTATGATTATCAAATCAGGTATCTAATGCCACACTCCAATCATCTTATGGTTGTCTCTCTAGGCATACATACCAACAAACTCCCACTTGCACCTAGATCCAATCACACATGCATATTATTCCAAGTGATCTTGACATGTCAATCCTATTTTTACTATGCATCCACTTTTATAGAGTGTATATCAACATTTGCTTCAAGTACATGTTTTCAAGTTTCACATCTCCTCATTGTACGACATCTCGTATGACATGGAAGTGCATTAATATGATATCTAAGCTTCCTTTCCTATCTTGTAGCTCCATTATTGTCAAAGTATTTCCACTGTATCATTAATGGATGGAACCTCCCACAAGTTCATCTATATGAACTTCGAGATCCATACAATATCCTCTATTGTTCTCATAACACCAAGATGCTTGGCTTCTACTGTAGAATTAAACAATAGTCATTAGCTTGGATACCATTCTTGTTTAAGGTTAAACATAATTTTAGATTGCAATCATTAATTTTATTTTTCATTTTGGAAGCTTGAATCAATTTAACCCTTTACACCCAACTCTTCCTTATTACCATAATTTGGGAACCAATCCTTTTAGTGGTTCTCAAGTACTTAAGGATATTTTATGCATTCTAGTGACATTCACTAGGATCTGACATATACCCACTCATCATGTCCAATATATACAAGATTGCTAGATGAGTATATATTCTTTCTTCATGTCCAATACATAAGACATAATGGGATGATAGATCCAATTGTGAATGAATACGACATCTCACTCATGTCTTCCCATTATTCACAAGAATTGGAACATTTGGCTCCACAGAGTCTAACTCCATGGAACATGGACAAGATCCAATTGACTCGTGCATGTTGAAAACCCTTCAACATCTTGCCAAGGTATAATCTCTTAGACTAAGAAACATTCCAGATCTATCTCTATAGATATCGATCCCTATCACATAGTATGCTTCACCTAAACCCTTCATATACAAGGTACTTTCCTTGCCAGATTTAAATATTTGTGGTATGAGGATTTATTCCCCATCATTATATAGAATATAAATATGCTCCCACTAAATTTTTTGTAATCACATATTTCTTCTTCATCCTAACTCAAGTCAAACTCTTTGACTATCTTATCAAATTGAAGATTCCAACTCAGAGATGCTTGCTTCAATCCAAAGATTGACCTCTGTAGCTTATAGACTTTATTTGCAATACATGGATTTATAAAACCATTAGGTTGTGTCTCCTACACATTCTGTACAATATTCCAGTTAAGGAATGCAGTTTTAACATCCATCTTGGCAATTCTTATGGTCACACTAAGCTACAATAGAAGCATGATCCTGATGGCAACTGGTGACAAAATTTTATCATGTTCAATACCTTGAACTTGTTTGAAACTATTTGTAACCAATCTATGCTTCCTTGTTGGTCCTTTCTCAAAGACCCAAATGCACCCAATGGGTTTTACCCCTTCAGGTGGATTAACCAAGGTCATACCTTGTTGGTTCACATGGAGTCCATCTTGGACCTCAATAGCTTCTAGGTAGGTTTCACTAGAACTGTGAGGTTTTGTGTTACACAAGGAACTTCAGATTCCACAACAACTTGTGATTCTTCATGTTCCTTCTGTACCTCTTTAGGTTCAATGTTTTCTTGTTTGTCTCAAACTTTTTGAGTTCTACTTTTCTCCCACCGATTCCTATGGAATTAAATTCCCACTAGGAATACAACTATCTGGCAACAAACAATTTTGTTATTTGATAAGAATATAAAAGTATTATTAAAAAAAATAACATTTATGTGATTTTGGATAAAGTGTTTAAGAAACTATTTTCTTATATAAGTTTTCATCACTAATCACTATAAAAGGCATATTAGGACACTTGTTATACCATATCTCATATTGTATCTTTTGAACCATTTTAGACGGTATGTTCTTTAGTGAAAAGCATGTGCCAAAAAGGAAATTGGAACAACAACTAGATTTATTGATAATTGCATTTTGACTTAAGAGGATGTGATTCCTTCTTTATGAAAAATCATTATGTTTCAAGTGGAATTAATTGTGATACACTATCACAGTCTTTCTAGGCGGTTCTCAAATAATTGGTTTAAATATTTCAACATCGATCATATCGAAGTGTGTTAATACTTTTACCACGTTGGCTACATACTTCATTTATGATCTCATTTAACACTTCAAGAGATTCACACTTGTATTTCATTAAATAAAAACTACCATACTGAGAATATCAGTAGATATTATGAGATAAAAGTAACTACCTTTAGCATTTATTCTAAAAGGTCTATATACATTAGCATGTAAAAGCCCTAGTAGAATGCTCTCTCTCCCACTGCATTTAGTGAAGATGCTTTTGTCATATTTCCCACTAAATAAGAGTTGCATGTCTTTATTGGTTCAATAACCGAAGGAGTCTAGAGAACCATCATTATGGATTGTAGAAATGCAATTCTTGTTTATGTGCTTTAGATGACATGCTATAATTATTCATTGTTTGACTCATCGAGTCATTTAGTATATGTGTCATGAATTTATTTGCCTTTAGAACTATCAAATATAGTTTGTAAGACATTGGGCATTTCCATGAAACATCAATTCTTGTCCATACAATATACATGATGTTCTCATCAGTGGAAGGTACATAACATCAATTCAATAATTCTATTATGTTCCCATGAATGACAACTTTCAATTGTGGTGGCAACAACCCATGTTCCACATAGTGTCAGATTACTTCTTTTCAAGTCTAGAAGTAGATATTCTATCTCTTTCTTCTTCCTGAGATCCTCTATAAAAACAGCAAAGTTCCTTTCCAGTGTCCATCTAGGTGATGATGGTGGCACTTTCTTTCCTTAATCATTTAAGTGAAAAGGACATATTCCATTTGTACTTACCCCTCTCCTTATCTTGAGTGCAGAAGATTTGGCTTTGAGCTTGTCCTCAAAATTCTTCTTGGCCTTACCTTTTCCCTTGGACTCACTTATGTTGATCACCATCATATATTTGTCCTTCTTCATCAACATGCCAAGCATTTGATAAACTGGCTATATGACTTATACAACAATTGTAGAATCATATATGTGGTCAACTCTTGACCTAAAAGAAATCCCAGTCACTCTACTGGACCCCCCTTTGTCAGTTTCCACTCAAATAGCACTTTGAAGACATTATACCTTTCTTACTTTACGTGATTCTATAAAATGTGTTACCATCTCGAGAATGTCCATGTTTTCATGTTGCTCATGCAACTCATGGTTCGTACAACATATCATAAGGTACTCAATGTCTGCGACATCATTAGCAGGCTTCAAAGAAGCATCCATTTTAGCCTTAGGCGCATTTAGAGTGGGTTCCTATGGCTCTAGTCGTTTAAGGATATAATTTTGAGAACTCTTCTCGAAGTCCTAAACCATATGTGGAAGTATATCTCATTTTTTCCTTTTCAAGGAATGATTGCACTGATAATGTATTTGTGCCATTACATTCTACAAAAGATATTGCAAATTTTTCAAAACAATTTTTATTTATATGATTTGATAAGTAAACAATATTAATTAGGCTTTAATAAACTATCACTCCAACTATTTTTTTTAAATTGAAAACCCTCATGTATTAATTTAGAAGATTGCAACATAAAATTTTCTAGTGAGCCAAGATCAATGTTTCATGAAATACTTAGTCAGCTTTGGCTAATTTCCCACAACTTGACTATTTAGGTAGACAACATTTGTCAATTGCATCTCATGAAAGTCTTGGATAGATTGTGTGTACAACTCTCTGTCATAGTCTTATGCATTATTTTAGGAAGTTAATCTTTACATTGAGATCACCTAGTTAAACCTAAACCTAAAGCCAACACGATAGAGTATGTACCCTGCTTTGACAGATCTACATACCTACCATCACACTTCCCCGAGATAGATGGTACACCAGCTTTGGTGTGACCTATGCTTAGTTGATCAAGCTTTTCATGTGTGTTGCTAATGGAAAGCATCTAAGACTTAATATTATATTGAGGTATTTTATATATTGATACATATACATATCCAATCACCACATACTTATGTATCATATACATTCTATAACCACAACAAAAACATGAAATCCAAAATATATGAGTGATGGTTATGGCCAGTCTAATGCAATTACTTGGAGACACAAGGAATTGCTACCACCTAAGGTCCACATCATATGTACAACATGTTTTTAGTGGAGATTCGTGCTCGAATGAATCTAGGTTGATCAGTTCAATGCTTGAACCTCTCAGCTCACCTCATGGTCACTTGGTTGGGCTCTTGAAATGATCATCTAGTCTTTAGGTTCCAGCAACATTTAGACTCCTCCAATTGGTCGGTTGAGCCACCAGTTGATCAATTAATCCTCTTGTCGTTTGGCCTCCTCCATCCTCTTATTGATCAGTTCATCTTGTATGTTTTCTCACAACTAAATGTAAATTAAAACTATGATATTTATTATCACATAGTATAAGGGAAAACCTCAAGTTACATTCAAGGAAAAATAGGAAGAAGAGCATTATATTACATTTGGAAGGAAGAGAGAGGCTCAGTACATAGATCGAGTAACAACAGAAATAAACCACAACTATGCACATACATATCTAGGGTTATTGGTTATAATCATGCTAACATCCACCATCAAAACACTTTTAGGGAACCATGTATGGATTGCATATATATATATATATATATATATATATATATATATATATATATATATATATATATATATATATATATATATATATATATATATATATATATATATATATATATATATATATATATACACACATTGATTTAAATCTAGATACATCATAAATTGATGTGGCTCTAAAACCCTTATAGGGAAATTGAGGCGATAGATAAGCCAGTAGAAACAATAATTTAAAACCCAATTCCCCTTAACAGCAACATCGTGTCAACAATAATGTATCTAGGAAGGAAGGTTTATAAGGTTATACCTGAACTTGGAACAAGTCCAATGACATTACCCATGTAGTTGTATGCTTCTTCTTTAGGAAAGAACACTCTCCTTTGGCAACAACATCAATCAAATAGTCATCTCCCTAGCCTCCTGGTGCAACACCACAAACAATAGTTGATGGTGTTCTCGTAGTGGCCAACAATGGCCTCTTGCCTCTAGAATAGTCCGTGTGAACCACCGGGAACTCCATGTTATGTTACCCGAGCCAAAGAGAATGAGTTGGCCCTTTTGAATGTCAACCTGCTAGGGTTGATTCGTTCTCCCACAATTGTCTCCCCCTTGCTATCCCTCCCTTTACCGGGTAGGACTTTCTTGGGCTCTCTATTGGTTACCACAACAAGAAAGGATAACAAATTTTCAGATGCAATTGTTGGTATAGGAAGCCCCCAGTAGCCCTCTATTTATACGAGAGGCTAGGGTTAGGGTTCCTAATCATAGATGGAGTAAAAAAAATTGAATTCATGAATTTTTAGAAAATTTAGACGGTGAATCAGTTAGTTCTCACGCCCAACTGGTCGGTTCACATGCCCAACCAGTTTTTTGGCATGGTGAACCATTTGGTTCACTCCACAAACCAGTTGTTTCACAAGTTTCTTGTTCTGAATCAAATTGGTAATCAATACATGATTAATGCTAACCATGACATCAACATCGATCCTTGTTCCAATCGAATTGGCAACTGAATCAAGTGACCCAGAAGGTGAAACGATCAGTTCACATAGTGAAATAGTTGTTTCACTTTGTAAAATTGTCATTTCACTTGCCCAATTTAGGCAAAGTTCAACTAATATTGAATACAATTGACTTGACACTCCAACCAGTAGATTAAATACTTGAACCGGTCGGTTATGAGTCTAGTCAGTCAACTTTAGAACTCAGTTGTTTAATTTAATACCTAAACACCTTTGATAATCAAATTAGACATCATTCATGAATATACTCATATTCCAGGTGTGTCCTATGTGTGTGACCTTATAGGTCTAAAATTACATTGGCAGTGAATGCCTATAACCAATTATGACATCACAGCTAAAGAGTGGTGTCTAGAAACACTTCATTGCTACCTAAGTAATTCAAAAAGTTGGAAAAAACTTCAATATACAATTTGTGATCAGTGTTACCGTGTTCATATAGTTCCTTTGTCTCTGATATCTGGATTGAACTTGAGGCATGGAACTGTCATCCTCTTCAACATTCAATCCATGTTCCTTGTACTAGAGAATACTGTTTGAGATGCATGTGAGCTCACTTATCATATATTGAGTCACATCAGTATGGCCATTCATATCTCAATCTCTCTTTATCATGAGGCCCTGGATATGAATCTCCAATAGGAGGGAAAAATCCCATCTACATCACTCACACTCAATACCCATGTGTCACAATACACCTAAGGACCACCTTTATGGAAACCCTTATTCAGGATCATGGTGAATGATGTCAAAGTACATGAACAACATGTGATGAATGTAGTGACTTTAGGTTTAAGAACCACAATCACCACTATCACTATGAGAGCTGATTCTGACTATCATTCGATGGTATCCACGTATCATGCTTAGGGTGGGTCTATCTGATACATTATTCTCTAACATGTATTTGTGTACTTGACTAGATATCGCATGTCATGACTAATGAGATTCTATCATCATTCAACACACACTCTAGTCTTATATGTTTGTGTTGTCTATTTTTTTGCCAAAATAATATCTGATTAGGGACATAACAACAATGTATGTACTCTTACCATACATATGATCTCATCATTCATGTCCTCAACCTAAAGTCATATGTTATCGAGTAACATCATTCTTTAGACATCTACTATCTATGTGTCATTATATCATGTTGAGACAAATATAATAGATGGAATTACCTTTATGAATATCAAATCAGGTATCTAATGTCACACTCCAATCACCATATAATTAGCTCTCTGGGCATACATACCAACAACCTATACTGATGGGTGGGAGAAATTCAATGACATGTTGATGAAGTTTCATCACCACAAGACCAACATCTATGACTAGGGGAAGATATTCTACCACATGCTACATATTCTAGTAAGGCATATACTTATATTTACATATTTTTCACACAAAAAAGGTGTATACTTGATGCAACTGGAGGTGGCCTTTTCCTTAAGAACTTTTCAACCACAAGTTAAGATATTTTCAAGAATATGACCATGAATCAATCATGTGAGGTGAGTGTGAAACCCAAAAGGTAGTGAACAATGTCTTGGAAACAAAGGGTATGTCAAAACTAAAACCCCAACTCAGTGTTGTGATAGTAGAATTGGAGTGTAGTTTTACACCCCATAAGGGAACATGCAATGTAAAGGGTGAAGCAATACCAGATGAACAACCCAGGAAGGTTATAGAGTGGAGGTCCCTGTCGGTCAAACTAGTTAGAGGACCTTCAACAAGTACATGTATAGTAATGAGCAATATTTTGGTCATTCCCACCAATAAACTAAAACTAGGGAGCACAAATCCATATTCTTGAGACTTAGATTACGTAGTTGTTGATTGACATTGCAGAACTAAAGAAGACAACAAAGAAGGACCACCAAACCATTAATTCGTCACTGCAATATCCTTGAGAAGCCAAAACAGATTTAGTAAATGTACACATGCACCAGGGTGGATGATTCACTAGAGATTGTCACTGCCACCCCCAGTCTATCAATTGATGAGAAAAGTCATCATATAAGGGAGTGTGAGACAGTTGTGCTTACAATAAGCGTGGCAAGGAACACAACATCCAAGGACAGGTTTCTCTACACCAACCCAAATTTGTGGAGCCGCTTCCCTTCCCTAATTGTGTGAAGAATGGAAAGGTAAAAAAACACAGCCGTCCACATCCTCATGGTCGTCTCGTTGCTCGTCCTTATTTTCATCTTCATCCACATCATTGTCTATATTCTCCTCCTCCTCCCCGTGCTCCAATACCATCCTAAAATTGTCATTGATCTTTACCTGAAAAAACAACCATCCATTCTTCCCTATTAAAGTAATCTCGCTCCATCTCACGTGGCGGTGCATCGATTAGACAAAACTTCTCAGTGTCCAGATCCAAGCACAATAGCGAGAGGGATTGATCAGACAGACAAGATAGAAGACATGACTATCTAATGTATTATCTCACTATAAGCAGATTATGCTTCTGTTTAACAAAAAAAAGGGATCTTCAACTAACCTCCACTGCATCGTTCTTTCTCATTCCACTGCTTGCTTACCTTCTCGTATTTCGTTGTTTGCTTATCCTGTTTGGTTGTCTACTTTTCAAAGGCTTGCTCTCGGGACATATCCGTTTCGATTTGCATGCATTTTCTATATGACACAACTCAGATGAATTGTCAAAATCGGTCGGTAACTAAATTTGATTGGCATCATTGTATGACAAATAGAAATAGATTTGTACACATCCTCATAAAATGTAGCAAGAAATAAAGCATTTCAAAGTTTACAATTTTTTTCATATTTAATATTTGTGATAACTTATTATCTACACTATTATAAAAAAGAACAAGTTCATGGTGCGTTCTCCTTGACCCTCTCTCTTCTCACGATTTTTCTCAACTTGTTTTTATATTTATTCTATTTTATATTTTCCCTTTCACGATAAAATCAGTTATCAAAAACCTCTCAACTTCCTATCTATGATCTTGGTTGTTTTCATTTCCCACTCTTTTCTCTATTCAAAACAACCGTTTCCACTTCCCACTCTTTTCTCCATTCAAAACAAATATCTTCGACTCCAAAAAGAAAGTGTCTCTTATTCAATTAGCAAACCATTCTCCTAAAAATGGTATCTCAGATCTCTTGGGCGCGCTCAAATAGTTACTCGGTCTTTTACACGCTATTCCTTTTTGACTTAACGTTATCCTCTCTCTTCTCCATGTAACTGTGTTATGCTCTCTCCTCCCCATGTAACTGACGTCTCCATAAACACTCCCCTTATTATTGACCATTATCATCTCTCCCCTTGACATAACTGACGTCCTCATAAACTCTACCTCCCATTATTAAAAAATATGTTTCAAAATCTCAACCACTCCTTTTAATTATCTTCCTATAACATATTTTTTTCAAAATATAAACCACTCCTTTTAATTATCTTCTAATAACATATTTTTTAATAATTATCTTAACAAAACAACCATCTTAACCGTCCTCTCAGTCCTTCACACGCTAAAATAGTTATTCATATTGATCTCACTCTCACATTGTTAACATGCAGAAAGGGCAGATTTTTGCTGGTTCAGTTACCTCATATGTATGAGTGTCTCTTTAAGATCGAACTACCACATTTTCTACCCAATAACAAATATAAACATCTATTAATAAAGTTACCTATAAAAATGATATTTTCTAAAATATTATGCAGAAATAAAATATATACATTTTTATTAAATATATATACTTGTATATTAATGAACATAATATTTTATTTTTCAAATATTTAATGTAAAATAAACATGTTCAATGAGACACGTACATGTGCCCGTGTGTACTAACTAGTGATAACAGAAGCTATACTCAATGCTTTCAGCCCGTTCTACATAGATGTCTTACTAAATAAGCAGCAAGCTAGCTAATCGAAGTGGCTAAATTTGAACTGACAAATCTCTCCTCATACAGGACAAACTCCAATGGTCTACTGGTCCACGGATTCCAATCGTTCACATGCCAACCTTCTGGACGCCATAGATCTTTCAGCTCAACACTACTGTTATTGAAGCACAGCTCGAATTCGTCACCGGGCTTATGCACGGGCTTGGCAGTCGCGGCACCAATGTTGAGCAAATACATGCAGTCCCGGCATGCCACCAATATCTCCTGCTCACTAACGCTTGTCCCGTATGCGTGCTTGCGTGTAATGCGACCACGATTGCCGTCTGTGAAACCCTTGATGTTTCGGCTGGACCAAGTTCCTCCAGTTTTGTTATAGTCATGCAGGATCCACACCTCTGGCACATTATATTCGTCGTCGTCCTCGTCCTCGTCCTCCTCTTTCTCCTCCTCCTCCTGCATCTGCTCCTCCTCCTCCTATTCTTCGTATTTCAGTACGTACCATCCCCAAACTACCATTGATTTCTACCAGTAAGAGCCAGCCATCCACACCTCCTTGCGAGAGTAATCCCACTCGATCTCCCGCGGCAGCGGTGCAGCGATTAGCCGAGACTTCTAAGTTTTCAGATCCAAGCACAATATTGAGACGGATTGATCGGACCGACCAGATAACGACAGCGAGTGTCCAATGTAATGTTTCATGTAGCAGGACAGGCTGGCCTGCCACAGCTAGCAGATCGAGCTTCCGTTTATCGAAGAATGAGATTTTAACTGATCTCCACCGCATCTTTCCGCGTCGGCCTTGGCAGCGGTGGTCGAGGGTAAGGACCTGCGCGTACACCTCTCCTGTACTGGGTTGCAATGGCTTCATGGTGACACAGTGACACAGACCACTTTAAATTTCCTTTGTTTGAGACACGTACCCGAAGCCCAGAGAGCCCACCGAGTCGGCGGGAGCCTCAGGGATTCCTGCGTGGTTGGGTTGACGATGACGATCTGCTCGGAGATGAACCCTTGTCCGAAAGGCATCCCCTTGTAACCGTCCGAGTGAAGAAGCCACAGCCCGCGGCAGGACTGCGGGTGCAGGGTCGGCTTTCGCCAACCGAATCCCAAGTGCAGGCGGAGCTTTTGCACGATACGAGGTAGCCGTCGTTGAATCGTAGCTGCACTGATTGCCTCGGCCGCCGACTCATTTTGCTCCTCCTCTTGGTCTGGATGCGCCGTACCGCATGGCCAAGAGGGCTCTATGAAGTTTAGCTCTTCCGGTATCTCACTGTGATCAGCGAGAACATTATAAGTGTTACGTAACCGGAAGTAATGTGCTGATCCGAATGCATATGGAATTTGAAAAATTAAATGGGGCATTGTGCGGGTCTTAGCCCGCCAATGCCACCCCTGCGGTATGGTATGACTTAGATTTCGGATCCGATTAGAAATCCGATTACTCTTTCTTTCAGTATCTATATATATGTACATCCTTGTTAGGGTTCGGTAATCATCTTGTATTCTTTTTTGACGGCCGCCGCCGTACACAGAGTGCCCATTTGTAATCTTTTCTCTGAAATAGTGGAAATCTCGTCCCTCCCGTGAACGTAGGTCATCTCAACCGAACCACGTAAATCCTGTGTTTTGGTCGTGTGATTGTTTCTCGTTTCTTGTTCTTCCGCTGCGAAATCGTCGTATTCTCGCGTTCAACTCTTAACAATAACGCGCCCAATCCGGATGGATCACCACAGTAGGTTTCCCATGTTCGTTCGCCGGCGTTGGCGCGTCCAAGATGAAGATCCGCAAAGTGGTTGCCGGCGATGAGGCTATGCCAATTTTTGTATACATCTAAGGATATCCTTCGACAAAGTTAGGTGAACCAGGATTTCCGTCACAATGTCCAAACACGCCGCCACAAGCACACCGCCACTTATAGAACTACCCTTGCTTCCATTCATGCTTGCCTGCAAATTGCAATCTGACACCTAAACCCTACAACTTCGGATTATTACAAAAACCGACATCTATACGTGAATAGCAGTCACACACGGGTATTGCTTTTTATTTAACGTCTACCAAATCTAAATTTTCCAATGGAAAAAAGTATTTCCAAAATTTAACATACGGCGTCGGTTGTTAACAAAACAACCGACGACTAAAGGTTTTCACGAGACAGAAATTGAGACCATTTTTAACGTCGATTTTCTTGCAATAACCGACACCGATGTATTTTCGCGCGTTGTACCCGTGAAAATTTTCACCCCCTTTGGCGTCGGTTTTCTACGGCAACCGACAACTATGGTCAGAATTCGAGAATATTTTATTTTTGTCAGCATATGTAGATAGACGTCAGTTTTTTAGTAGAAATCGACGACTATAATTGAGCATAGGTATCAGATTTTGTGTGGTAACCGACACCTATTGTTATAAGCATCAGTTAGTTTTAATAACCGACGCCGATTGTTAACTTAATTGCACCCACACAAATCAGACTCTTCCTCTTTCTCTATTTCATTGCAATCGAACACTGATTTTAGGGTCTGGCGATTCCGCCCCCTGCTCCCTCTTCCTTGCGCGCCGCCACCGTCCGCTCCTTGTTGCCCTCTGCTCGCCGCCGTTGCGCCATTCGTTCTCTTTGCTCGCCGCTGCCGCCGCCGCCGCCCTTCTCTTTTCTCGCCGCCGCTGCTACTATTCCTTCTGTGCTCACTGGTTGCCTGCTCACCGTCGCCCTTCTCTCCTTGCTCGCTCGCCGCTCTTCCATGCTCGCTTGCCCGCTCGACTTCTACGTGCACCCCTCTGTCTCGCCCTCTCTCCCTGCTCTAGAGCAAGACGCCCGGTTGGGCTCAAACAGAGGTAAACATCTCCAAAAACCCTGTGTCTCGCCTTCTCTCCCTGCTCGAGAGCAAGACGCTCGGTTGGGCCCAAATAATAAATTTTAATATACCAAAATGATAAAAAAACCCCTCAACTTTCCAATGATAATGTCTATTTCCCCTAATTGTGTTCATATCTTCTCTGAATCCCTATTTTATTACACTGCTTGATCTTTAATCACATAGACTTAATCAACATTGATACTTGTATGATCCTAGTGATTAAAAACACTCTTTCCATGTACCTTAGTAACTAATGTTCCCTTGAGATGAGTATAATTGATCTAGCTTGCTTACTTTCCTTCTAATGCCATCTTTTATGTGCCATGACCCACTAGTCACCTTTAGAGTATTAAAAGATACAACTTGTACACTTATTAAGTTTGAATCTATAAATCCCATGAAATGATATCACCCCACAAAATCAGTAGTCGTTGTTATGTCTTGTACACTCTTGTATCAAGATCTAATATTTTTATGATATTTTAACACCATGAGACCTCTTTTGCTCATTCTAGTGGATTATTATAACCTATGATGACCTAACATGAAACCATGCCTTTAATGATATGATTTTGTTGGCCTAGAAACCCGTCCAAGATTTACTCATTAGGAGTAAATCTTGGATAGTCTCCGGTTTGGGACTGTTCTTGAACATCTAATCTCACTTAGGATGTAAGTGTATAATGTGTATTGGGTTTTCAAGAAAACTTTGTTAGCACTTCCCTGTTTGTTCTCTAAGTACATATGTACTTGGAGAACGGCGGAGAAATACTGCCAAAATTTTCTTGAAAACCCAATACACATTATACACTTACTAGTGAGATTAGGTGTTCAAAAATGGGATAGGTGGTACAAATTTATTATATATAAGAATGACAACACATGTATTTTTTGGCCTAGAAACCCGTCCAAGATTTACTCATTAGGAGTAAATCTTGGATAGTACCCAGTTTGAGACTATTCTTGAACACCTAATCTCACTTAGGATGTATGTTACATCCCCAAATTTTGGGTTCATTAGTGAGAAATGTAATTTCTCATATTAAAGATAATTGAACAAATAAAGATATGATTTGTTTTGGATAGATGGATTTTGTTTACAATAGCCTTGATGTTTGTGTTGTGGGCTTTATTGGCTATTGGGCCCAATAACAAGGAAATAACAAAGAAAATTCAATTAGTGAATGAATAATTGAATATTTGAAGAATAGAAAGAGGTAGAAACCTCTAGAAGGCAAAGAGATGTAATCCAATGATGGATTTCATGCCTTTTGGGTTCCTTGGGTTCCAAGGAGTCCAAAGTTGCAAAAGAAGGCAATAAGAAAAGAAAATTTTAATTAAGTATTTCTTTAATAAGAAAGAGATTGAAAATAATGTTAAAATGTTAGAAATAAGTGGGAAAAGGTGTAATTAGGAGATCCTTTGTGGAATTTCATGTTCCAAGGATTCCTAATGATAAAAGGAATACCCATGAGGAAAATAAAAGAGAAATAAAGAGAAATCCTCAAAAAGAGATATTTTAATGAGAAATAAACATGATAATGCAAAATAATGCAAATAGATGCATCTAGAAGGATAATAAATATCCTTGAAAAGGAAATTTCGAAATAATAGAGTTCCTTGGGATCCATGGAGTCCCAATAAAGAGGAAAGAGAAAGTAAATACCAAATTTTCAAAATAAAAGGATAATGTGATACTTTTTTTTTGAAGTTGTAAGGACTTCTATTAATTGCCTCTCAAATCGGCATTAGTAGAGTATAAAACATCAGAAGGAAAAGAACTGTCGTAGAAAAAACAACAACTACTATTGGCCGCCGTCCTTGCTAGCTGGTGTGCTAGTTCGTTGGTATGCCTATTACATGAATTAAAATCTATTCTATTAAAAAACGGAATCAAGGCTGCAATATCATGGAGAAACGTTCCCATCAGATCCATTCTTTTGGTTTTGTTTCGGATGTAGTGGATGACTGTTTCAGAATCAGACTCGACGAGCAGATTATCCAGCTGCTTTGCCTTCGCTAGTTTGAGGCCTTCTCGGACCGCCCATGCTTCAGCACAGTTGACATCCTGCAGGGAGGGGTTGCTCCGTCCAGCTGCAAAGAGGACTGACCCGTCGTTGTTCCTCCACACCAGTCCAGCGCCGTCGGAGCCGTTAACACTCATCGCAGTGTTGCAATTCATCTTGACCTGTGATGGTTCCGGTGGCATCCACCGTACTTGTACTCGTGGTTTCCCCGGCTGGTGGTTGTGGCAGTGTATTCTCCGGTGATCGCTGATTTGTTGTAGCAGAGTATTGCTAAAAAGAAAGTAATTTCTATTAAAGGAAATAGAATTTCGTGGCCAATGAATAAAAAGGGCAAGTACAAAGAAAATGAGAGAAGAATTTCGAATTCTTAAGATCCATATAATAGAGAAAAACCAAGGATAAAGGAGAGAGAGAATATTGCTTCTCCTTGAAGGAATATGTTCCCTTTGGGAGTGGGACTCGTTTTCTCTTGGATGAACGTGCTTGGGCATGGATACCCTCCCCTATATAAGGGGAAGTTGATAGTCTTGAAGGAAGCGAGACGGTTTGTTGATAGTCTTGAAGGAAGCGAGACGGTTCCACGATGTCTCGGAGGAGCGCAGCCATCGACTTAGTGCCCTAGCTCATGCGCGGCACCAGCTGGAGAGCCATGGAACATCCACGTGCTGCAGATCTAGAAACTTCGAACCGGACATCATGGCCACGTCTCAGGAGCACCCTCGCCTGCGCCGAGATGCGACGGAGCCAGGGAAACCTCCCTAGTGGCTGTCGAGGTTTGGGAGGGCGGCCTGGCTACGACGGATCTCTGCTGCAGCGGCAGCAGGTCGCGTGCGCAAGGTTGAAGACGATCGGGCCCTCTTTTGACATTTCTTCCCCTCCGCGTGGAAAGGAGCGAGCCACTCAAGTGAGGGTAATATCGTAAATTGGTTATAAACTCAATCGAGCGCTTGCATGGGATAGGTGACGTGGCGCGTCCTGATTGGTCGGGTGAGTGAAATCTTGTTAAATTCGTAATTAAAGATTCGTAATTCCGATTAGGACAAGTTATATATGTATTTTGATCAGAAAAATGCAAGGAACCCATTAAAAATAGTTTGTTAGCCTCAATCTGATCATAGTTCGAAAAGTAGTGTAAATTATCATCTTTAATGAATTAAAGATTAAGAAACCCTATTTTGAAATGATTAATGTGTTTAATAGGGTTTAATGGATCTTTAGGGTTGATGTTAACCTGTTAAATGTAAAAAGGTACATAATATTCAAAAAAGAATAACTTTGCACATGATTATTCTAATTTAGAGTTTATGTGCTTAAATATGCATGAAATTTGAAAAAGGCATAATGTTATCATCTTTAATGATTTAATTAAGGAAAAGCCCTTAGTTTTGTTGATAGATGATGTTATTCGGATAATTCGAGTTGATATTAACCTGTTGTTAATAAAAGTGAGAATATGATCTAAAAAGATGATCTTTTTATATAATTGGTTCAATTTAGGGTTTTGTGCATGATTATGCACTAATGAGCTTGAAAACCCTAATTTAGATGAATGTGTCTTTTAATTGTTTTAATGGTTCAAATCCATGAATAAATAAGGATATGATGATCCTAAGTCAAATTTTGGGTATAAAAGACTATTAAAATGAATAGTTGAGCAATTAAGGTTCATATAAATGGAAAAGAGTATTTTAGGGTTTGTTAACCTAAAAGGGATAAAGTTTGAGAAATTGATCTAAGAAACCCTAATGAATATTAATGAAATCTTAATGTGGATTAGAAACCCTAGAAAGAGAATCCAAGTCAATAAAGTAGATTCTTGATAAAGTGTGTAGTAAATAGAGTATATATTCTTTTCAGGAATTATGTGATTATTGAATTACTTGCTTGGATCTGTTGATTGGTTTGATGATATATACATGAAGTATGTGTTGAATAAACTGCATGACTTATCAAATCAGGTATGTGGTTAATTATGAATAACCGCTTTAGTTTTCCGATGGATTCCCGGATGTTTAATCGCATTGAATGCAACTAAACTGTTGGATGTTTATTTATTTCATGCAACTATAAAGTGACTATGATTATCACTACAAATGTGCATATATAACTAACTAGATCCGGGTCCACCTCTATTGCTTTGAAAAGGCTAAGAAAAAATGGGGTAATCCTAGAGCAAGGTCTAGGTTACCGAGAGTTAGAAACTGGGCTACCTACGTGTAGTGCCATGAGACTCATTAGCCTGCTATGAGTTAAGGAGTGGGCTACTTACGAGTAGTGCCATGTGACTCAACCTTAGAAATTGGTTCACTTATAGGTGGATCATGAGGGGTTTAATGGGGACAACATAGAGGATAGGGTACTCTTAGATCGTGGAGTTATATCCAGAATGTAATCTTGGTTGTTAAATGATTAATTGAATGATTACATTGTTAATGTATTTACATGATTATTGTTTCCCCCACATACCAGCTTCGGCTGACCGACGTTTTGTTTGTCGGCGTTTTAGGTACAAGCCAAAAGGACAAATAGTAAATCGTCATATTGTGAAATACATGTACAAGGAGGATTAGTTAGAGTAGAATCCTTAAGTGGATAGCAGTTAGAGATCCAAGTTTTCAAAAAGGTATGCAAAAATTTATTTTCTTACAGCTTTACAGTATAGTCTGTTAAAATTTGATAATTATTCTTGGTTAATTGCCGAACCTTTGATCTAGAAGTTATGGGTGCGGCTTCGACCTCTCGGTCTCCCTTAATTGGGGGTTATCGGGAGGTGGGGTCATAACATTTGGTATCAGAGCGTAGGTTCCTCATTCAACCATTAATAGTTATTAAATTTTACAAACTCCATAGAACCCAAGGGAGTTATTAGAAGATTATCTGAAAGACGGAGGTGTCTAGAAAAGGATCACGACCGGGGGCTGGCAATATTTTCCTCCGCACCGCTAGTCGGAATATGAGGACTCTCAGATCCGTGTGACTGCCTGGCCAAAGTCTTAGGGTAAGAATCGAAATAAGATACCTTTAGGACTTTCTCATCTTATTCATCCCTTCTCATCACAAATTCTGTTAAGGACCTTAAGGATTAGGGTTTTCTCTCTTCTCCTCACCCTCTTCAGTTATGGGTAAGGTTGATAAGGTTTAAGGGATCCTCCACCAAATTAAAGGAAAAGCATGTAATTAAGATGTCATGGACATAAGATTAATAGATTAAGCGCAAACTAAAGAATAGATACATGCATGGGTCGTATGACATAAGTTGTCATGCCCTCAGAAGAGACCTGAGGCTATACCTTCGTGTCAGGAGGACAGATAAAGAGAGTTAGTCTTGGTGATAGATATCTCCATTGCAAGTAGAGACCTGACATATCCTATGAGGATGATGTTAACCCTAACCCTAAGTGAAGGTTAGAGAGAGATGAGTTGGACCAGGTGCTTGAAAGGACATGCCTTTGGGATGCCATATGATCCATGGGTGACCTAGCACCTTTGGCAACCCAACCCTGGAAAGGGTCATGCATGTTAGAGTAAGGATAGCTCCTTAGATGATGAAGTTAGTGAAGGACCTTAGAAACCCTATGGGCTTGTACAAGTAGGGTATAGCTGGCACCTAGGGCACATCATAGTGCTGACAGTAGGATGAAACCCTGAATAAGGAATTATGATGGAGCATAAAGGGTTATGGATGATCTTGAGCAAACATAAGTTCAAACCTAGGCTTCACCCATGTAGGGCATGCTTTTAAGGTTGATCCTTCATGAAGAGAGGACCTCTAATGGTGAGGTTGGATGTAGGGTTAGCTCTAGAGAGAGCAGGAAACCCAACAAGAAGGTTAGAAGCCTAAAACCCTGAACAATGGATGATAGTGGTTGCCTCATGATCAATCCCTGAAAGTTTCTGATATCTGGGTTGCCTTTAGAGGGACCAAACCCTAGAGAGTGAAGATGAAGCATCTGGTGCCTATGTGCCTACAGTATAGGTGTTTACCTTCTGAGGTAGGAAGAAGAGTTCCTTAGACCTAGAAAGGTTTAGTATCAGGTTATGAGGCCTTGTACCTTGTTGGTTGTCCTTAAGGAGGACCCAACCCTAAGTGTTGCTCGAGTTGAAGGATAACAAGAAGTGCATTTCATGCCTTTTGCATGCTTGGTTTGTAGATAGAGCATGCAGTTGGACACCTACAAGTGAACCTAGGGTTCCTAGGCCTATGAGGGGAAGTGGTGTACCTAATGCTCATGATGAGAAGTTGAGTTCCTATAGAAGCGAGTATGGTACTCCTCATATATAGAGGAAAGGGGAAGCCCCTTAAGTTTAAGATATGTTTGATGAACCCCTCACAACTAGGTTGATGATAAAGGAAAGTATGATCTTGATCCAGCATGGAGGAAAGAGGATGAGTACGACCTAGCATGGTACAGTAGGTGGTCTGCCTGTGCTTTAATAGCTTGCTAGGGTTAAGTAGGCTCATGTGGATGTAAACCCTAGACCTAAGAGCTTTTGTGACCTTGTTGTCAAGAGATAGTTTTCCTCCCATCCTGTGAGAGGGACCCCTTTGGTAAGGTGTATATTAGTTTGGTTGGTTTAGGGAAACCTAAAAAGGGTCTTATAGGATCTCGAGAAGCTAAGTGAAAAGTACATGGTATGAGAATGAACCTGTAGACCCATAGATATCCATCTCTAATTACATATGAATGTGGTACCATGGAGGTAACCAGAATGGGGCTTGACCAAGGTAGGCAGGTTGCCAGGATCCCTATGAAAGGATGAAACCCAGCCCATGAATGCAGAAAGAGAGATGGTGAAGACTTGGGTAAGGTTCTAAGTGAACATGTATTATAATGGAGAATCCTAAGTCTATCCTAGGGTCAGGTAGGGATAAGACCGATAAAAGTAGGAGTTGCCTAATTCCCCTGTTGCACATGACCATAGGGTCAGGAGGTAACAGCTATCATTGTCTGAGGGCCATGGGTTAGGAGATTGATCATCTTCATGAACTCATGGGACCCAAAGGGCAGATGAGTAGGGCACTCTCTTGATGCATGAGGGAAGAGGGATGACCCCAAAAGAGCCAGTACCCTATAGACCTAGAGGAGATGACCAAGGATATAAACCTCAGTAGGTTCAAGACTAGTTTGATATCATGATGTCTGTGATGTGGAGACATATGTGGCACGTTGCAACTTAGATTTAAAGGTGTATTGGTAAGGTGGGATGTACCATCTCTACTCTTGGAACAAGAAGAACTCTGTATTTGGACTGCAGCCAAATGCTTATTTCCTCTTGTTATGGGGGTGAGAGATAGGACATTACGCATGCCATACACCTAGGATAAGAGATGATGTAGGTTGGAATGTTGCCACGAGAAATGGGGACAGAGAAGATAACCTACCTTGGTAAAGAGAATGATACATGGATGGTTCGCAAACACTAAGAGGAATGAGGTAGTCACCTTACGAGGATGTTTTTATCATGAGCTATGTAGAACTTATAAGTTATACTAGGTTGAGTTTGTTTACCATGATGATGGAATCAGAGAGTGTTCTTAATGAAGATAAACATATAGTTTGAGGTGACATGATAAGTGAAATACATGGAAGTGTATGTCTTTAATGTTACCTAATAGCTAAGGATGTGAAGTGGTAATGGATGCTCTGGTTGAGATACATCTGACTTGTTTGACTAGAAGTTAGAAGAGGTTGTTTGGCTAACCCTAAGTTTGAAAAGGAGAGGTGTTTGGATAACACTCAGATGTAACAAGATACATTGAAAAGTTAATGGTTGTTTGGTTAGCCAGTCTAGTCTTTGAGGCAATGAAAGGATAGTGGTAGAATCGCATATGCACTTCTTTGGAAAAGAAGGTGATGAAACCTCGACTGGAGTGGTTTAGGGTTTCTGAGGAATCGATCTTGATGAATCAGGACATACATGAGATCATGATTTTAAGATCACCATACACCGTACTACAATGATAATAAGTGACAGTAGCACTTTGGATGCTTAAGATGAAGTTGCATGAAGTTTATGGCCATGCAAGCCAGGAGGTAAAGGATGAACCCCAGTAACCGAGTGTATCGATATAGAGGACAAAAGAGTCCCTGAGAGGGAATGGGAGCTTAACACTATGGATGTTGTGATAGGTCTTCCCTGGGCCAAAGAAGGTCGAGATACAATATGGGTTATGGTAGGTCGCCTTACCTAGATAACATGAGAAAGGAAGAGTTCGGTTAAGGGACAGATCTAGCTGAACTACCCATGAGAGAGATGGTTCAACTACACCATGAAGCGAGTTCAAAGGTTCTTGAGTTTGACCTAAAGGTTCACTTCCATAAGGTGAAAGTAGGTACATGAAGAACTTGATGATAGTACAGTTTATCACCCCTAACTAATGGTTAGTATGATCCAGACTAAAGGGTCTGATGAGGGCATGTGTGCTCGTTCAAGGTGATATCTAGAGACAGTTCTTGTCCTATGAAAGATGTGACAATGACCACCATAGCCAGTGTCGGGTTTTATAAGAAGCTCTGTAAGGGAGGTTGTGTCGGTCACCACTTCAGTAAGGTGATGTTGGTGAAAGGGGCCACATGATGGTTAGAAAAGGACCACATGATGGTTAGAAAAGGACCACAGTGCATGTAGATGAAGTCACTTTGATTGTGCAAGGGCTGAAAGGAGCCTAGAGACGATGAGAGTCGTAGAAGATGCAAATTAGAATGACATACAAGTTACTGTGGGAGAAAATGTGACATGAAAAATCTGACCCCTCTAAGTTATAACTAAGAGAGCTGAGTCCCTGATGCATGGGTTCTTTTGACATGGTTTGGTGGAGAAGACCATACCCCTCAGGATAAAGTAATGTGTGATGAGTTCCATGTGTCAAATTCAGAGCACTATGTGAGGTACCCGACCATGTGCTGAGCAATGAACCTAGTGAGCCCCAAGGGAGGCTGACATGGCCTGAGTCACCTGTGTAGTTATAAACGTCGGGATGAAAGGACTCAGAGAAAGGAATATGTGATGATAAAGGTTCTGTGGAAGCGCCATGAGTACGGTAAAGCCACATAGGGGTCAATGATGGACATGGAAAAGTCTTATCCTGAATTTTTTGTTTGTTTGTTTGATTCATAGAATTTTGAGGACAAAATTCCTATAAGAGGGGAAGGATGTTACAACCCCAATTTTTGGGTACATTAGTGAGAAATGTAATTTCTCATATTAAAGATAATTGAACAAATAAAGATATGATTTGTTTTGGATAGATGGATTTCGTTTACAATAGCCTTGATGTTTGTGTTGTGGGCTTTATTGGCTATTGGGCCCAATAACAAGGAAATAACAAAGAAAATTCAATTAGTGAATGAATAATTGAATATTTGAAGAATAGAAAGAGGTAGAAACCTCTAGAAGGCAAAGAGATGTAATCCAAGGATGGATTTCGTGCCTTTTGGGTTCCTTGGGTTCCAAGGAGTCCAAAGTTGCAAAAGAAGGCAATAAGAAAAGAAAAGTTTAATTAAGTATTTCTTTAATAAGAAAGAGATTGAAAATAATGTTAAAATGTTAGAAATAAGTGGGAAAAGGTGTAATTAGGAGATCCTTTGTGGAATTTCGTGTTCCAAGGATTCCTAATGATAAAAGGAATACCCATGTGGAAAATAAAAGAGAAATAAAGAGAAATCCTCAAAAAGAGATATTTTAATGAGAAATAAACATGATAATGCGAAATAATGCAAATAGATGCATCTAGAAGGATAATAAATATCCGTGAAAAGGAAATTTCAAAATAATATAGTTCCTTGGGATCCAAGGAGTTCCAATAAAGAGGAAAGAGAGAGAAAATACCAAATTTGCAAAATAAAAGGATAATGTGATACCTTATTAATGAATTATGAGGTATTGCTAAAAAGAAAGTAATTTCTATTAAAGGAAATAGAATTTTTTGGCCAATGAATAAAAAGGGCAAGTACAAAGAAAATGAGAGAAGAATTTGGAATTCTTAAGATCCATATAATAGAGAAAAACCAAGGATAAAGGAGAGAGATAATATTGCTTCTCCTTGAAGGAATATGTTCCCTTTGGGAGTGGGACTCATTTTCTCTTAGATGAACGTGGTTGGGCATGGATACCCTCCCCTATATAAGGGGAAGTACCTAGGACCGTGTCCAGAGTAATCCTACGCACCCCTCTTTCCCTCCTTGTTTCCTGCACGTAAAACCCTAACTTGGGTATACCTCTACCTCTGGAGTGGTGAGGGGGTTTGTTGATAGTCTTGAAGGAAGCAAGACGGTTCCACGATGTCTCGGAGGAGCGCAGCCATTGACTCGGTGCCCTAGCTCATGCGCAACACCAGCTGGAGAGCCAAGGAACGTCCACGTGCTGCAGATCTAGAAACTTCGAACCGGCCATCATGGCCACGTCTCAGGAGCACCCTCACCTGCTCCGGGGCACGACGGAGCCAGGGAAACCTCCCTAGTGGTTGTCAAGGTCTGGGAGGGCGGCCTGGCTGCGATGGATCTCTGCTGCAGCGGCAGCAGGTCGCGTGCGCAAGGTTGAAGACGATCGGGCCCTCTTTTGACGTTTCTGTCCCTCTGCGTGGAAAGGAGCGAGCCATTCAAGTGAGGGTAATATTGTAAATTGGTTATAAACTCAATCGAGCTCTTGCATGGGATAGGTGATGTGGCGCATCCTGATTGGCCGGGTGAGTGAAATCGTGTTAAATTCGTAATTAAAGATTCATAACTCCGATTAGGACAAGTTATATATGTATTTTGATCAAAAAAATGCAAGGAACCCATTAAAAATAGTTTTATAGCCTGAATCTGACCATAGTTCGAAAAGTAGTGTAAATTATCATCTTTAATGAATTAAAGATTGAGAAACCCTATTTTGAAATGATTAATGTGTTTAATAGGGTTTAATGGATCTTTAGGGTTGATGTTAACCTGTTAAATGTAAAAAGGTACATAATGTTCAAAAAGGAATAACTTTGCACATGATTAGTCTAATTTAGAGTTTGTGTGCTTAAATATGCATGAATTTTGAAAAAGGCATAAAGTTATCATCTTTAATGATTTAATTAAGGAAAAGCCCTTAGTTTTGTTGATAGATGATGTTATTCGGATAATTCGAGTTGATATTAACATGTTGTTAATAAAAGTGAGAATATGATCTAAAAAGATGATCTTTTTATATAATTGGTTCAATTTAGGGTTTTGTGCATGATTATGCACTAATGAATGGTTCAAATCCATGAATAAATAAGGATATGATGATCCTAAGTCAAATTTTGGGTATAAAAGACTATTAAAATGAATAGTTGAGCAATTAAGGTTCATATAAATGGGAAAGAGTATTTTAGGGTTTGTTAACCTAAAAGGGATAAAGTTTGAGAAGTTGATCTAAGAAACCCTAATGAATATTAATGAAATCTTAATGCAGATTAGAAACCCTAGAAAGAGAATCCAAGTCAATAAAGTAGATTCTTGATAAAGTGTGTAATAAATAGAGTATATATTCTTTTCAGGAATTATGTGATGATTGAATTACTTGCTTGGATCTGTTGACTGGTTTGATGATATATACATGAAGTATGTGTTGAATAAACTGCATGACTTATCAAATCAGGTATGTGGTTAATTATGAATAACCGCTTTAGTTTTCCGATGGATTCCCAGATGTTTAATCGCATTGAATGCAACTAAACTGTTGGATGTTTATTTATTTCATGAAACTATAAAGTGACTATGATTATCACTATAAATGTGCATATATAACTAACTAGATCTGGGTCCACCTCTATTGCTTTGAAAAGGCTAAGAAAAAAAGGGGTAATCGTAGAGCAAGGTCTAGGTTACCGAGAGTTAGAAACTGGGCTACCTACGTGTAGTGCCATGAGACTCATTAGCCTGCCATGAGTTAAGGAGTGGGCTACTTACGAGTAGTGCCATGTGACTCAACCCTAGAAATTGGTTCACTAATAGGTGGACTGTAACATCCCTGACCTGGGTTATAAACTAACCCTAGATGTTTTGCCTAAATATGTAATTAAATACTTGTGATTACTCCCTGGCATGTAATTAAGTTCCTCAGGAACATATACTTTCAATTTTTCCCTTTTTAAACAAAGTTGTAGTATTGTTTTGTAAATGTAGGGACCTATGTGCAAATTACCTAGTTAAAAGGATTAACTTGCAAATTTCACAGGTTAAAATGTTCCTTTGAGGATGAGACATCATATGAGTGAATATGATGAGGTATGATGGATTTACCAAGCTTGTACATCAAGATGCAGCTTGTGGAATGATCCTTGTGCTTTAAAACCCTAATTTTGGAGTAAAGTGCAATTTACCCAAAATGTGGGGTGCAACTTGTAAAATACACCTTCTAGAATATCTTGTATGACTCTTGACATCATTTAGAGTAGAAATGATGAAAAGGGGCGCTTCAATGAATAATCAGATAAAAAGAATGACCTTTGTAGTCGTTTCACTTAGTATGAGTAAGGAGACCCTTCATATATGTACCTTAGTTTGCTTGTTGGTTTTCTTTACCCTTAGATCTTGAGTTTTGATGGGCTTTGCATACGTTATAATGGTTTGTACGTGCCTTAGAAAGAAGGAGGGACTTAGATGAGAAATCTATGGTTTAGAGGTCCTTATGGTGAAAATCAACCTAAACTACATAAGCCTACTTCTTTGCAAACCAAGTAAACATATCCTTTCTCCTCTTCATTTCTCATCTTGCTCAACCGACCAAGGCAGAGCTCTGGAACTCAAGGAGATGACCAACTAGTTCTAAGGTAAGAAGAAGACCATCTTCTAGCTCATATTCATGGAGGAAATCCTTCTATAAGGTTGGTTCTATGGTTAATTTACTTAGGTTTCCTGTTTTAGCCGACCATCCCCATCTTTTCCTTGGAGAATAATCTTTGGCCAACCTGTGGATCTCAAGATGCCATTAAAGGCTTGAAGCTTGGAAGCTTGGAGCTCTAGGAACAACGTTTAAGGTGGGTTTTATAACTCTAAACTTCTTGCTTTATTATGCATATCTTTCTTCTTGCAAGTTATGCTTAGTTCTTCTTCTTCCCCATTCTTCCTTGCACTCTTGCAAGCAAATCCGTGGAGTAACTAACCTGAACAGAGGTTGAAGATGATGGGAGTGAATTCCTAGGCAACTTTATCAAACGACCTTGGACCCTTTGGTCTAAACGGTTTGCAAACCATTTGAAATCAAACGGTCTCAAACCGTTTGATCTCATGCGGTCTTGCAAGACCGTTTAGAATCAAATGGTCTCAAGACCGTTTGATAGGGTTGACCAAGGGAAGACCGTTTAAGAGTCTGTTGTAAACATGTTGAATTTAATTTCTACAAAGAATCATAACCTAATTCCAAACCAATCACAAGTTGAAGGCACTTCAACCCCCTAAACCCTAATCGGGTTGATTTGCTATTTTCAAGGATGGATCTTGGTGAGTTTTGGGTTGAAGGACCCAAACGGTCTCAAGACCATTTGGGGGTTCCTCCAAACGGTCTTAAGACCGTTTGGTAACAACCCAAGACCGTTTGGAGGTCTAGGGTTAAGGTAATTTGATGGTTTGAGGGTCCAATCACAATAGGTTGATGAATTGATAAAAGTGCTGATTTTAGACCCAATTAGGGTTCAACCCTTATCCAATCGACTTAGATTTTTATGAAACTTTGGGCAAACGGTCTCAAGACCGTTTGGAGGATGTCCAAACGATCTCAAGACCGTTTGGGCCAAGTTTGGGCCCAATTGGAGGTCAATTGATGGGTTCAACCTCAATTTGATTCACATTTTTGAACATTGATGATTATCCGATTGAAAACCCTAATTGAGATGGATTTAACCCTAATTGGCTTTCAATTGAGGGTCAATTTGGTGTCCAATTAATTAAGGTTAATCCTAATTGACTCAAATTACAAGTGGTTAATAAGGATTTGACCAATTGGAGGCTTCAACATAGATAACCATAATCGATTATAACTTTTGATGTACTGTTGAGGACCAAACGGTTTGAGGCCATTTGGACCAAACGGTCTCAAGACCGTTTGGGCTCAAATGATCTCAAGGTCGTTTGGACCAATCGATCTCAAGATCATTTAAGATCAAACGGTTTCAAGTCGCATAGCTTCAAACGGTTTGGATGTCAACTATCCCAAACGGTCAACGCACCCATGCGGTCATGGTGACCCATGCGGTCTTGAAGGTCAAACCATCCAAATGGTCAACGCCCCCAAACGGTCTCAAGACCGTTTGGAGGTTGAAGGTTGAAACCGTTTGGAGACTTTTAGGGATGTTTATACTTAATCGTTTGAAGGTGTAATTGGACCAATGGTGGTCTAATCTAAACCCTAATGGTACCCTATGACATTAAGGGACTAAGTGATTAATGAATTGACCTATGATGGTGATCAATGGTGTATTTTACCAATATGCCCTTGAAGGGTTTAATCAAGTGGTACCTTGTTTTAATCAAACCCTAATGACATGTTAATGGTGATTTGGCTTATGACAGTCAATGAGGACTTGTCCCAACCTAATCTAGAGTGATGTAATCACCATCTATTAGTAAGAGAAGATAGAAAGTACCATTTATGGTTGTAATTCAAGTAAAATACCTTCAATGTACATGAATGTGCATGATTAGGGTATGATCCACTTATGTGAGATCATGGAAACCCTAATTATGATAATTGATGAATCTTAATCTAATCTGAGGGCAACAATGAAGATGTTTCTCATACATGATGATGATATGAGTTCAATTCACCATGAAGTGAATAGTAAACCCTAATTCTAGGGTGATAACATGTATTGTGAATAGTAAACCCTAATTGATGGAAATCAGGGAACCTAACTCTTGTAAGAGTATGAAGGTACAACTCTTGATATGAGTTGTTTACTATTATCAGTTGAATTAACCATGCAGGTTCTCATATATGATGATGATCATATCCAGGTAAGAATTATGATACCATATTCATTGAAAGCATGTTATTAGCTTTATGAATAGTGACATATTCTGATACCTAGTAAGTGGCATCTTATGAGACTGATAGTCTGTGAGGGCCATGAGTATCATCAAGGTCATGCTTATTAGATGACTTGTGATGAGAAGATTGAGAAATGATTGATGTGAGTTAGACTTGTTACATATAGTATTCTACTTTCATAACTGCTATGCTAATGTTTAAATGTTTGATAACATGTATGATGTTAAAATAATACTGAAATGTACCTAACTAATCAAGTATAATCATACCATGTAGAGCCCTGATCATAGATCCATCATTGCCAGAAGCTAAATAATGGTGAAACAGGTTTTCCTAAGGGAACTCCTGGATCACATACTTTTGAGTATGTGGGGGAATATGGATGTGTAAATCTTTACATCCTAGTGTAGGAATTGATGTAGATGTATCTTAATCCATCAACCCTTCACTATATGTTTATGCTGTAATACAATTCTCTCGAGGAAATCCTTATACCGCATCGATGAGAGATAAACTAGAAATCTTTCGATGACGAAGAGAGTACAGAATGCCACTGTGACTCTAATAGCGAAGTACCAGATTACCCTGGTGAGCTATAGTAGCAGAGACACAAGATGTCCTACATGTAAATCCTCTTACTGACTGAGGGAGATGAGGTCATAAGAATCCTTCTCTTTTGATGACCTAGGTATGATACTGATGCGACTTAACAATGATCGGTTGGAGTATGAGCGGTATACCTCATCTCCGCAGGGCATAATATTGTTTGTAAAACATAATCAACCGCGTAGTATATCTGCTTAGGTTGCACTACGAGATACATGAATGATGTTACTCTGCATAGTACATATGTTGTTCACATTTCCTAAATGATGTTGTTCTACTTAATGTCAATCTGCTGTTGATTGCCTTGAAAGCTTTTATTGCTTATATTGTTCTTTGATTGCTATTATAAAGCTTCTAGTTGAGAGTTATAACTCTCGCTGGGACAATTATTTATAATTGTCTCACTCCGTAGATTTCAACTTTTTAGGTGGTCATCGAGGATGAAGGAACCAGCCTACAGGTGACCAATACCAATAGCAGCAGCACCAGGAGCAGCAGTGAATCTCAGGTGGAGATACTGACAGTTGAGTTATAGTTAGATAGTCCTATGTCGTCTCTGTACTCTCAGGTCCTTGGAGTTAGTGGTCTGAGATTTTTGGTTTTGACTCTTGAGATTTTGTATCATGTTGTGTATAATTACTCAAGAAGTAATTTAACAGAGATGTAAATAGTTTATCTCCTTTCTATGAAAGAAGTTTTATGGTTTTCAAGATCTTGTCTTAAAAAGTTTTAATTTCCGATGATTTTTGTATTCCGCTGCTAATCGAATGCTTCCTCTGAGTTTATATCGTGGTTTTGGAGATCGGAGCCCACAATTAAGTGGTATCAGAGCTCTAGGTTCACTGAGTCTACAGAGACATAGGACTTAGGATGTCAAATCTATCCTTAGTGTTTCTTCCTTATCTAATAGAATCTTCTGCTCCTCAGGAGAAGAAGATATATAAGGATGTCTGAGCCACATGAGGAGTATGTGGCAGAGAGTAGCGTTGCTGCACCTCGGGAAGGTGCAAGGAACCCAGAAATAGAGCAACCCGTACCTGAGCCTCCCAGGGAGCCACCACAGTTTGATCCAACTGACATGGGTAACCCAGTTGTTCAATCGATGTTCGGGCAGTTTATGACTGCCATGACTCACATAACCGACAGGATGCCCATGCCTGCACCTAGGGCACCTGTCCAGTCTGAAGGACAAGGTATCGGTAAGACGTTCGAGCGACTTCGTCATGTCAGAGCTACCGAATACTTTGGGACAGCTGACCCCGAAGATGCCGATCTGTGGTTAACCGAGTTGGAGAAGGCTTTCAGAATCTTAAACATCCCTGAAGCTGAGAAGGTTAGACACGCTGTCTATCTTCTCAAAGGAAGTGTTGGTCACTGGTGGACCATGGTAGAGCAGAAGAGGCCTGAAATAGAGATCTCGTGGGAAGACTTTCGTCGGGAATTTGTCCACAGATATTTCCCGAAGACCTTCCTGGACGAGAAGATCTCTCAGTTTGAGAGATTGAGGCAGGGTGTGATGAACATTAGCGAGTATGAAGCTAAGTTCATGGAGTTGTTGCGGTTCTGTCCGCACATGGGTGCCACAGAAGAAGAAAGAATCAAAAGGTTCGAGAAGGGTTTGAATGCCGACATGACTACTCCCGTGTCTGCCTTAGAGAACCGGGAGAGGTTCGCTACCTTCGTTGAGTCAGTCCGAAGGATAGAGAGATATGTAGTCGAGAAAAGGCAAACCCAAAAGAGGTATCCCCAATTCCAGGGATCTTCATCTAGAGACTTTAAGAAGCCTAGATTCTCTGCACCTACACCTCCACCACCCAGATCTAGTTTTCAGACTCAGTGGTCCCCAAGTAGAGGTAGAGGACGGAGTTTACCACCACAAGAGACTCACAGTTCAGCATCAATGTCAGTCACAGGACCACCAAGACCACAACAACTGGAAAGAAACTGCTACAACTGTGGGAAGGTGGGACACTTGATGAAGGACTGCAGGTCTAGGCCTGTCAGTGTGACACAGCCTCTGAGACAGAATCAACAGGGATCATAGAGAAGGCAATCTCAAGGAGCAGCTAGAGGACGTGGACAAGCGTCTCAAGCTAGATCATCAGCACCAACTCAACCTCATGCGACAGCAAGGTTCTATGCTATGAACCCACCAGATGCAATGGTCAATCCACGAGTTGTGGTAGGTCAGATGGAACTTTTATATTTTGATATGTCTAAATCCTGTGTTGTATCTATTTTGATTGACCTGGGTGAAACACACTCTTTTATCACTCGAAGAGTGATTCACAATTGCAATATGACACTCAGTAATAGGGCAGATAGCTTGTTGCTGGAGACTCCGTTGAGTGGGTCTGCTGTTTTGCAAGAGGTATGCTCTCCCTGCATCCTCTTCTTTTCTGATCATCGCATTCAAGTGGATCTCATACCACTTGATATGCAAGGATTTGATATAATCCTTGGGATGGATACCTTGGAAAGGTATAGGGTTGTTTTGGATTGTGAATCCAAGTTGGCTGTCTTTGCTGATGAAAGCAACACATAGATCTTTCAAGGAGAAAGAAAGATTCTACCCACCTATCTTGTGCCAGCTATGGTTGCTGATAAGATGATGAGGCAAGGATGTTATGCATTCTTGGCCCATGTGGTAGATACTACCATAGAGAGTCCCAACCCTATTGAAGTTCCTGTAGTCAGGGAATTCGAAGACGTGTTTCCTGAAGAACTTCCAGGTATACCACCACCTCGAGAAATTGATTTTGAAATCAATTTAGTTCCAGATACCCAACCCATAGCTCAGACACCGTATAGGATGGCGCCTGCCGAAATGGCAGAACTCAAGAAACACCTTCAAGAGTTACTTGAGAAAGGTTTCATCTGACCGAGTACTTCACCTTGGGGTGCTCCGGTTTTGTTTGTTAAAAAGAAAGATGGGTCAATGCGGTTGTGGATTGATTACAGACAACTCAATAAAGTAACAATAAAGAATAAGTACCCTCTGCCGAGGATTGATGATCTTGTTGACAAGTTGCGTGGTGCAATAGTCTTTTCAAAGATAGACTTGAGGTCAGGATATCATCAACTTCGTATTAAGGATAGTGACATATCCAAGTCTGCCTTTAGAACAAGATATGGTCACTATGAGTTCACAGTTATGTCATTTGGACTAACTAATGCACCGGCTACATTTATGGAACTCATGAATAGAATCTTCCGACCTTTCCTCGATCAGTGTGTTGTCGTCTACATAGATGACATTATGATCTATAGTAAAGATGCTCAAAAACATGAACAACATCTCCGTCAGGCTCTAACTTTGCTAAGAGAACATAAGCTATATGCTAAGTTTAGCAAGTGTGAGTTCTGGTTGCCGGAAGTATCTTTTCTTAGACACATGATACCTGCCTCGGGAATTCGTGTTGACCCTAAAAAGGTAGAATCTGTTCTACAATGGGAACAAATGAAGACACCGACAGAGATTCGAAGTTTCTTAGGGTTAGCTGGTTACTACCGAAGGTTCATTAAGAACTTTAGTTCTGTAGCCTTACCCTTAACCAAGTTAACCCGAAAAGATGTTCCTTTTTCCTGGAGTGATAAGTGTCAACAATCCTTTCAGCTGTTGAAGGAGAGGTTGACAAGTGCACCTGTGCTTGTACTACCTGAACAAGGTAAAGGATATATAGTTTTTTGTGATGCCTCCAAGAATGGACTCGGATGCGTGCTGATGCAGGATAGGCAAGTGATTTCTTTCGCTTCCCGTCAGCTTAAGAAACATGAGGAGAATTATCCGACACACGATCTAGAATTGGATGATGTGGTTCATGCCTTGAAGATCTGGAGACATTATCTCTACGGAGAAACATTCCAGATTTTCATAGGTCACAAGAATCTTAAGTATATCTTCTCTCAGCATGAGCTTAACATGAGGCAACGTCGCTGGATGGAGTTAATCAAGGACTACGATTGTACAATTGATTACCATCCAGGGAAGGCCAATGTGGTTATAGATGCCTTGAGTAGGAAATCAGCAACATCAACCATGGGTAGAGCACAACTAAGTTCCTTAGTATGCTCTAGGAGAGATATGCTTATCTCTTTAAGGCAAGACAATGTGCAGTTGAAGGTGTCATTGTTAACCAGTTTGTTAGCTGAGATGCATATTAAACCTACCCTAAGAGAGCAGATAAAGGAGGCACAGCAAGTTGATGCTGCAGTTCAGCAGATTAAATCTGAGTATGGTGATGAGAAGCGAGAAGGTTTCCATGATTCAGATGATCAAGTAGCATGCTATCATGGGAGGATGATAGTACCTGATGTGGATAACTTGAGGAAGTTAGTCTTGGAAGAAGCTCATTCTTCATTGTTTGTTATGCATCCAGGGAGCACCAAGATGTATCAAAACTTAAAAGATATGTATTGGTGGCCTGGAATGAAGAAGGATGTTGCTGAGTTTGTTTTGAGGTGTCCTGTGTGTCAGCAAGTTAAGGCTGAACACCAGAAGCCTGCAGGAACAATACAACCTTTACCCATACCACAGTGGAAGTGGGATCATGTGACCATGGACTTTGTTGTTGGCCTACCCAGGACAAGCAAAGGACATGATTCCATTTGGGTAATTGTTGATAGGTTGACAAAGACAGCACATTTCTTACCTGTCAAAACAACCTATTCTGCTGAAAGGTTATCATAGTTGTATGTCCAAGAGATAGTGCATTTGCACGGAGTTCCTGTCACTATAGTTTTTGACAGAGGTCCCCAGTTTACAAGTTGTTTTTGGGTGCAGCTGCACAGAGCTTTAGGCACCAAGTTAAGGTTTAGTACAGCCTTTCATCCACAGACTGATGGACAGTCAGAAAGGACTATACATACCTTGGAAGACTTGTTGAGAGCATGTGTTCTCCAGTTTACCGGAAGTTGGGATCTACATCTAATCTTGATAGAGTTTGCCTATAACAATAGCTATCAACATAGTATTGATATGGCACCTTATGAAGCCTTGTATGGTAGACATTGTAGATCACCCTTATGTTGGTATGAGACTGGTGAGCATCAGTTGTTAGGTCCTGATCTTGTGCAGCAAACTACAGAGAAGATCAAAGTTATACAACAACAGCTTAAGACTGCACAGGATAGGCAGAAGTCTTATGCTGACAGACGTCGTAAACCCTTAGAGTTCTAGGTTGGAGACAGAGTGTACCTTAAGGTCTCACCTTGGAAAGGAGTCCTTCGTTTTGGAAGGAAGGGAAAGTTAGCTCCTAGATTTATGGGGCCTTATCCAATCATTGAACGAGTTGGTAAGGTAGCCTATAGACTAGAGTTACCTCCAGAGTTGCAGAAGTTACACCCTGTGTTTCACATTTCTATGCTAAGGAAATGTCACCCTGATACCGAGTCATATCTACAACCTATGGAAGTAGAATTGAATGAAGATATAACTTATGAGGAGGGACCAATGTCAATCATGGATAACAGAATTAAAAAGCTAAAGAAGAAAGACATAAGTCTTGTGAAAGTCCTCTGGAATCACCGTGGTGTCGAAGAAGCCAATTGGGAACTAGAGGATGAGATGAGGAGGAAATACCCTACTCTTTTCTCCTAAAATATGTTTTATCGATTTCGGGGACGAAATCCTTGTAAGGGGTGGATAATTTGTAACATCCCTGAACTGGGTTATAAACTAACCCTAGATGTTTTGCCTAAATATGTAATTAAATACTTGTGATTACTCTCTGGCATGTAATTAAGTTCCTCAGGAACATATACTTTCAATTTTGCCCTTTTTAAACAAAGTTGTAGTATTGTTTTGTAAATGCAGGGACCTATGTGCAAATTACCCATTTAAAAGGATTAACTTGCAAATTTCACAGGTTAAAATGTTCCTTTGAGGATGAGACATCATATGAGTGAATATGATGAGGTATGATGGATTTCCCAAGCTTGGACATCAAGATGTAGCTTGTGGAATGATCCTTGTGCTTAAAAACCCTAATTTTGGAGTAAAGTTCAATTTACCCAAAATATGGGGTGCAACTTGTAAAATACACCTTCTAGAATATCTTTTATGACTCTTGACATCATTTAGAGTAGAAATGATGAGAAGGGGCGCTTCAATGAATAATTAGATAAAAAGAATGACCTTTGTAGTAGTTTCACCTAGTATGAGTAAGGAGACCCTTCATATATGTACCTTAGTTTGCTTGTTGGTTTTCTTTACCCTTAGATCTTGAGTTTTGATGGGCTTTGCATAAGTTATAATGGTTTGGACGTGCCTTAGAAATAAGGAGGGACTTAGATGAGAAATCTATGGTTTAGAGGTCCTTATGGTGAAAATCAACCTAAACTATATAAGCCTACTTCTTTGCAAACCAAGTAAACGTATCCTTTCTCCTCTTCATTTCTCATCTTGCTCAACCGACCAAAGCAGAGCTCTGGAACTCAAGGAGACGACCAACTAGTTCTAAGGTAAGAAGAAGACCATCTTCTAGCTCAGATTCATGGAGGAAATTGTAAGGACCCTGACCTGCGTTTAGGGTTTACCCTGTTTGTTTTGCTTAATCTTGATGCTTTTGTGCTTGCTAATCACCTTTAATGGTGATTAGGGTTATGTTGTGATTTGTTGAGAGTTTAGGGGCAACTTGAAAATAACCCACGTTTAGGGTTTTGTGTGCAATTTTGCCATCTTGTGAGATGTTTCCCTCTCTTTGCTTCCTCTAGGGTTGAGAGGAAGGCTTGGGCTTGTTGTTTGAGTTCTCTGGGCCTGAGTTGAGCTTGTTTGGGCTTGCTTGAGCCTTGTGTTAGCCAATACTTGTTTGTGTCGTCCAAGGTGAAGTTTGTGTCGACCTAGAGTAGCTTGTGTCACCCAACATGGTGGTGTGTCTCCCAGGAGCCTTGGTGTGTCGCCCAGCAGAGCTGATGCATGTGTCGCCCATGTTGCTTGGTCTTGGTTCGTGGACACTTGGTGCACATCTTTGACAAGTGTCTCATGGTTTGCTAGAGTGTTGGCTTGAACCCTAGGACAAGTGTCCCTTGGGTGGATGACACTTATCATGGATCTACCTTGGTTTCTCCTCCCCTTCTTTCTATATATGTCATTCTTTCCCTTGCCTTAGCTTCCTTTGCTCTTTTGGTCTCTCCTCCACCCTGAGTGCACGACACTCCTCTCTTTCTTTCTCGTGGCGGCCGATACACCCTCTTGGAGAAGCTTGGTGGACGATAACCCTTGGACCTTGGAGTGCTTCTTCTTCCTTGGAGCTTGGAGCTTAAGGCGGGTTGCATAACTTCTAACCCTAACTCCTTTACCTCTCTAGCTATGATCTTGTTGCTTGTTAGTAGCTTAGCTTAGTTACTTGCTTTTGTACCTTTTCTTATGTACCTTTGGTGGCCGATCCTGCTCAGGGTTTAGGGTTTCCTTGTGACCTAGTATACCTTGTGATCTAGGGTTTGTGCTCCCTTGAGTTGGAGGTTGAAGATGACTTAGGTTGAGCGATACCCCTTCCTTGTTTGGTGTGTGGGATGATACCCACCTTTGTCTTTGTGATGTACGACATGGTACCCTTATGATGGACGACATGGTATGGTGCCCTTGAGTTGGACGATACCCCTGCCCTTGTGATGGGCAATAGGGTGAGCTAGTATGAGTGTTGGTCGATATGGCTATGTTGGACGATATGGACTCTCTTGTGTTGGACGACATGATGAATTTCTTGTGTTAAACGATACTCTACGTTCTTGTGATGGACGATAGGATCATGTATGGCCAGCTGGTTTGGGTTGAATGATAGGCTAGTGTGAGTGTGGGCCGACATGGTGACCATGTTGGGTGACATGGTCCTTGTATTGAGCAACACCTTTGTTCTTGTGGTGCACGATAGGATATGCATGGCATTAGGGTTGCTGGTGTCGGATGATAGGGCCATGTGTGGATTGTTCCTTGTGTTGAACGATAGGCCATGCATAGTGTGGTGGCCGATAGCCATGGTGGGCGACAGCCCTGAGTGGTGATGGCCGATAGGGTTGAGTTGTGTCGGGCATCGTGCCCTTAGCTTGGTATGTGTCGGCCGATAGGCCTTGATAGGTTTTAGGTGAGGGTTGTGAGGAGTTATAGTGAGGGATAGGTGATCCCATAGTGATAGTCTCGTGTGTTATGGGAGTGAATGCTTATGCTCAAACGATAATGATGCCTTGCAAACAATAACAATGCTAATGATAGTATCGAGGATGCTAATGGTAATAGTATATGATGATGATGAGGAAGGTAGTGGTAATGACATGCATATAGTAATCCTTATGCTTAATTGTTAATAATAATGAGAATGGCGGTAGTTACACTAGTAGTTTGCAAAATGATAATAATGATGATAGTGGATGGTGACAGTAATGATAAGTAGTAATAATAGTGTTTGCTCTGTACACTCAACATGATTCCTATATAAAGTAAACACCTTGATTATTTGTATAACCTTGAGATAAGAGTAAGCATGGATATAGTTTGTTAATGATGTGCTTAATACACTTGATCACCAATTAGTGTAAATGACAAGTACGGTATCTTGAATATCATCTTGTGATGGTAAATATAGTCTGTATGTTGACAGTATGACTATTGTGTACCCTAACCATGCAGGTGATGATTAGCCATGAAAAGGCTATGAGCTATATGTGATGAGTAACATCACTTTGATAATTATTCTATGAGGTGGTATGTATGATGTGTTGGTCCCATGATGTTGATGTGAGCCTTGAAGAGGCAGTGGCAGTACATGATGAGGGATTGAGATCCCATGGTATGTGATGATCCTTGAGATGGATCTAGATGATTGGCAACAGGCCAAGTGGTAACATGTGATGTTGGGTCCTTGAGATGGATCAGGTTGATGTGATTTCAATAATAATAATATAATGATATTTACTTTCTGTTATATCTTGCATGTTATACAACTTGGTTGAATCTTGCAATCCATCTAAAATATACTAATTAATTATAGTGGAATCATATCATGTAGTTTTCCCTGGCCATAGATCCATCATCGTCAGGACTTGGTGATGGTGAAATAGGTTCTCCTACGGGTTAACCTGGAAGCACATATTGTTGAATTTGTGTAGGTTGCCCCTAGCCTGAAAATGAGGAGGTAAGAGTGTAACTTCGGTTGCAGACTCAGATACATATATAGAGCATGGTGAACAGGCCCATGGCTCAGGATATGTGATGTGAGGAGCATGAATGCGTTCATGGCTTAGAGCACGGTGAACATGCTCGTGGCTCAGTTTTACTAGCGCTGAGACCTGTACCAAGTTGGGCTAGAGTGAGGGTAGCCTATGGAGCTGACCCTATGGCTTAGACCACTTCAGCATGTGACTACGGTCCTACTTGTGTTGTACTCGTGTACTGACCATGAGGTGGGAGGTCGTGGAGTTCGGCTCTTCCATTGACCTTGTATGGCACCAGCTTGGGTTTCGTAACCGAAGGTTGGATTTGAATGGTACGATTCAAATCCTTGGGGCATAATAATACGTAATATAGCCATTTAGTATTTGCTGCTTAAGATAAACACGAAACATTGATTGAGGCCTTGTTTGTGTAATATCTCTGTTATATCTGCAGCTACTTCTATATTCAACAGGTATGTGACAATATGTCTAATCTTGATAATCAGGTTATGTGGCATTATATCTTGTTCTGATAATCATGTTATATAGTGATATATCTTATCTTGTCAATCATATTCCATTGAAAGATATCTGGTTATATGCTTTTGTACAGCCGGTATGCTTGTCAGTAAGAATAGCTTTGCCTTATATAAGACTAGTCTTGCATACCTGTTATTAGTTATCTGTTGTTATAGTTTATCTTGATGAGGTTCTGTAGTTGCGGTGGGGAGTTATGTTTCCCGCTGGGACAATTGTTCAATTGTCTCACCCCGCTGGTTTACACCCTTTTTAGGTGGTCGAGGTAGACGTGGTCGTGGTCGTGGTGTTGCGGATGAACAACTTGAGGAGCAGTAGAAGGCAAGCGATGGATATGCTGCTGTTTTGGATGTTTTGTAGTAGAGTGTAGAGTCTTCCCTGTACTCTCAGGTCCTTGGCAGTGTTTTGACATTGTTTCACGATGAACGATTGATGATGTTTTGTTTATCATGTTGTTGGCCGGATGCGGGCCTTTCTGTATATGAACAGGTGGTGAACTCATGTGATGAATGAACAACTGTTTCTGTAAGCTGTAGACACATATCAGATCTCATGTATGTATATATATGACACGTTTCTCTGCAGGATGAGGACTGGAAAGTAATAGTTTCACAGTTTATCCATTTTCCGCAATCGGTTTTAATTAACCCGTATTTGCATAATCTGTGGTTATGGTGATGTCCGCATATTTTCGCGTAACACCTCGTTATCTGTGTGATAATGGGATGGGTTGCCACAAATTTTTGGTATCAGAGCTATAAGTTCGTTTAGTCTACAGGGATTTAGGACTAGGTTGAGCCTGTTCTTATGAGTTTTCCAGATTTTCTTACAATATCTTCTACCCTCAGCAGAAGAAAAGGCAAGATGTCTGGAAACCATGAAGAACATGCTCCTGAGCATAGTGATGCTGCATCGATTGATGGGGCAGATGGGCAGGCACATGAAGATCGGTTGCCTGAGGTTCCCCAATTTAACCCAGCCATACTTGAACATCCTGCTTACCAACAGCTTATGGGGTAGTTAATGGCTACAATGAATCTCATGGTTGAACGATTACCAGTGCCTCCTCCGCGAGCACAGGTTCCCCAGGGAGAAGCATCGGGTATTGGGAAGACCTTCGAGCGGTTTCACCGAGTCAGAGCTTCGGATTATGCTGGAACGGCTGATCCAGCAGATGCAGATCTGTGGCTGACAAGTCTCAAGAAGGCTTTCCGGAGCCTTGACATTCTCAAAGCAGACAAGGTAAAGCATGCTGTCTACCTTCTGAAAGGTAGTGCTGGTCACTGGTGGACCATCGAAGAAGAGAAGCGGCCTGGTGAGGTGATCTGTTGGGAAGTGTTCCGACACGATTTTGTCACCAGATATTTCCCAAAGACGTACCTGGATGAGAATGTTAGTCAGTTCGAGAACCTGAGACAAGGAACGACGAACATCACCGAGTATGAAGCCAAGTTTATGGATATGTTGAGGTTTTTTCCTCACATGGCGGCAACAGATGAGGAACGGATCAGACATTTCGAGAAGGGTTTAAGTGCTGAGTTGAAAACCCCGGTATCTGCGCTGGAGAACCGAGAGCGGTTTGCTACGTTCGTGGAATCAGTTCGACGGATCGAGAGGACAGTACGGGAGAAAAGAGAGTCTATGTCTCTTAAAAGACCTGCTCAGTTTCAGGGACGAAGGTTTGGTGGCTTTAAGAAGCCTAGGTTTTCAGCACCGTCAGCGATGAGAAGTTCCGGTGTACCCTCTCAGTGGTCTCCGAGTAAGGGGAGAGGTTATGTTTCTTCACTGTCTAAGGCACACAGTTCAGCTTCAGTGGCAGTGTCAGGGTCAGCTAGGCCACGGTTTGAGGACCAGTCATGTCATCTTTGTGGACAGGTCAGGCATTTCAGGCTTAATTGCCCGAATAGAGATGTTGAAGTAACGTAGCAGCCAAGGCAGAGTTTTCAAAGGTCAGAGAGGCCACAACCCAGTGGTAGAAGAGGCAAGGATGCGGTCAAGTGTCTCAAGCTGGATCTTCTGCTCAGGGAAGCAGAGGTCGTGGACAGCAAGCAACGACTCGATTCTATGCCATGAATCAGCCGGAGGCGATAGTCAACCCGCGAGTGGTGACAGGTCAGATGGAGTTATTTCATTCTGATATGTCTTCTTCTTGCTTTATATCTGTTTTGGTTGACCCGGGTGCTACTCACTCTTTTATCGCCTATAATATGCTTGAAAACTGTCGTTTACCTGTTAGCTATAAGAAGGATAGCTTGTTGTTAGAAACCCCTCTTGATGGTTCCTCTTTGCTTCGAGAAGAGTGTCCATCTTGTGTCTTGTCTTTCTCGGGACATCGTATTCAAGTGGATCTTATACCACTTGATATGCATGGTTTCGATGTTATCCTAGGGATGGATACCTTGGAGAGATATAAGGTTGTCTTGGACTGTGGTTCCAAGAAGGCATTGTTTGATGTTGCTGGAGAGAAGTGGATCTTCCAGGGAGATAGGAAGATTCTTCTGACATGTCTAGTATCAGCTTTGGTGGCAGATAAGTGGTTACGACAAGGATGTGAGGCGTTCCTAGCTCACATGGTGGATACCGTTGTGGTTACCAAGGCGAAAGGTCCTAGTCTCGAGGAGGTGTCTGTGGTTTGAGAGTTTGCAGACGTGTTCCCTGAGGAGTTTACTGGTGTTCCTCCACCCCGAGAGATTGATTTCAAGATCAATCTGGTTCCTGGAACATAGCCAGTTGCACAGTCACCGTATAGGATGGCTCCAGAACAGATGGCAGAGTTGAAGAAGCAGTTGCAAGAGTTGTTGGAGAAAGGTTTTATCCGAACGAGTACGTCACCGTGGGGTGCTCCCGTGTTGTTCGTTAAGAAGAAGGATGGTTCAATGTGGTTGTGTATAGATTACCAGCAGTTGAACAAGGTCACGATCAAGAATAAGTACCTGTTGCTGAGGATAGATGATCTTTTTGATCAGTTGTGTGGTGCTACAGTGTTCTCGAAGATCGATCTACAGTCTGGATATCATCAGTTGAGGGATAAAGGCGGATGACATACCAAAGTCATCTTTCAGGATGAGGTATGGTCATTTCGAGTTCATAGTTATGCCATTTGGGTTAACCAATGCACCTGCAGCTTTTATGGATCTGCTGAACAGAGTGTTCCATCCGTTCTTAGATCAGTTTGTTGTAGTCTTTATAGATGACATCTTGATCTATAGTCAGGACAGGCTAGCGCATGAGCAACATCTTCGTCAAGCGTTGACTCTTCTTCATCAACATCAGTTGTATGCCAAGTTCAGTAAGTGTGAGTTTTGGTTGGAGGAAGTGACTTTCTTGGTTCATGTGATATCCGCTGAAGGAGTCAAAGTAGATCCGAAGAAGGTGGAATCTGTTACAGATTGGGAACAACTGAAGACGCCGACGGAAGTTCGTAGTTTCCTTGGTTTGGCAGGATACTACCAGAGGTTTATCAAGGACTTCAGTGTGATCGCGTTGCCGATGACGAAGTTGACCAGGAAGGATGTACCTTTTGTTTGGGATGATCGATGTTAGCAAGCTTTCCAGAGTTTGAAGGAGAAGCTGACCAGTGCTCCAGTGTTGATCTTGCCAGAGACTGGGAAAGGCTATGTTGTTTTCTGTGATGCTTCGAAGAAAGGTTTAGGTTGTGTGTTGATGCAGGAAGATCATGTGGTTTCTTTTGCCTTGCGACATCTCAAGAAACATGAGGAGAACTATACGACTCATGAGTTGGAGTTAGCAGTAGTGGTTCATGTGTTAAAGATTTGGAGACACTATCTGTATGGGGAAGTATGTCAGATCTTTACGGATTATAAGAATCTGAAGTACATCTTTACGCAGCAAGAGTTGAACATGCGACAGCGTCGATGGATGGAGTTGATCAATGATTATGATTTCACTATCGAGTATCATCCTGGTAAGGCGAATGTGGTAGCTGATGCGCTTAGCAGAAAGTCTTCTTCTCTTTCTTCTAAGAAGGCACCGTTAAGTTCTCTGGTATGCCATAGGCGAGATATGTTTGTTTCTCTGCGACAGATGAATGTGCAAATGGAAGTTTCTTTGTTGTCTGGTCTTTTCGCACAGATGCAAGTTAAGCCTACGTTGAGATAACAGATCAAGGATGCACAACAGACAGATGATGCGGTACATTTGATCAGATCAGAGTTTGGCAGCGACAAGCATGATGGGTTTCATGAGTCTGAGGATGGACTAGTTTGCTATCGTGATAGGATGGTGGTTCCAGATGCTGATAATCTGAGGAAGTTGGTGCTTGAGGAAGCACATACGTCGATGTATGCTATGCATCCAGGTGCCACCAAGATGTACCATAGTATAAAGGACTTGTATTGGTGGCCCAGTTTGAAGAGAGATGTAGCCGAGTTCGTGGCGAGATGTGTGGTGTGTCATCAAGTGAAGGCTGAACATCAGAAGCCGGCATGTACGTTGCAACCTTTTCCGATACCGCAGTGGAAATGGGATCATATAACCATGGATTTCATAGTTGGTCTACCCCGGACAACTAGGAACCATGATTCCATTTGGGTAATAGTGGATAGATTGACTAAGTCTGCTCATTTTCTACCAGTGAAGACGACGTATACACCTGAGAAACTAGCTTGAGTATATGTGGATGAGATAGTACGTTTGCATGGAGTGCCAGCAACGATAGTTTCTGACAGAGGTCCTCAGTTTATGAGTCATTTTTGGGAACAGTTGCACAGAGCGTTGGGAACACAGTTAAGATTCAATACAACTTTTCACCCGCAGACAGATGGACAGTCTGAGAGGACTATTCAGATTTCGGAAGATCTTCTTCGAGCTTGTGTTTTGCAGTTTCTAGGCAACTGGGATGTACATCTGAGTTTGATAGAGTTTGCCTACAACAACAGTTATCAGAGGAGCATTGACATGGCTCCTTATGAGGCTTTGTATGGAAAGAAGTGCAGATCTCCTTTGTGTTGGTATGAGTTTGGTAAGTATCAACTTTTGGGTCCTGAGTTAGTACAGCAGACGACAGAAAAGATCAAAGTGATACAACAACAGTTGAAAGTGGCACAGGACAGACAGAAGGCTTATGCAGACAATCGCCGACAACCTTTGGAATTCCAGGTAGGGGACAAAGTGTATCTCAAAGTCTCACCGTGGAAAGGTGTGCTAAGGTTTGGACGGAAGGGTAAGTTAGCTCCCAGGTATATGGGGCCCTACTCAGTCGTAGCACGTGTTGGCAAAGTAGCATACGAGTTGGAGTTGCCTCCAGAGTTGAATAGGTTGCACCCAGTGTTTCATATTAGTATGCTGAAGAAAAGTCATCCATATTTAGGTACATTGATACAGCCAGTTGAGGTTGAGCTTGATGCATACGTGACTTACGAGGAGTGTCCGGTGGCGATCCTTGACAGAAGAGTCAAGAAGCTTAAGAGGAAGGACCTGGCTCTTGTGAAGGTTCTTTGGCAGCATCATGGCATTAAGGAAGCCACGTGGGAGCTTGAGGAAGAGATGAGGAGGAAGTATCCCTCGCTTTTCTCTTCGGATTTCGGGGACGAAATCCCTTAAATGGGGTTAGCTTGTAAGGACCCTGACCTGCGTTTAGGGTTTACCCTGTTTGTTTTACTTAATTTTGATGCTTTTGTGCTTGCTAATCACCTTTAATGGTGATTAGGGTTATGTTTTTCTTTGTTGAGAGTTTGAGGGGAAACTTGCAAATAACCCAAGTTTAGGGTTTTGTGTGCAAGTTTGCCATCTTGTTATATGTTTCCCTCTCTTTGCTTCCTCTAGGGTTGAGAGGAAGGCTTGGGCTTGTTGTTTGAGTTCTCTGGGCCTGAGTTGAGCTTGTTTGGGCCTTGAGGTGCCTTGTTTGGGCTTGCTTGAGCCTTGTGTCGGCCAAGACTTGTTTGTGTCATCCAAGGTGAAGTTTGTGTCGACCTAGAGTAGCTTGTGTCGCCCAACATGGTGGTGTGTCACCCAAGAGCCTTGGTGTGTCACCCAACAGAGCTGATGCATGTGTCGCCCATGTTGCTTGGTCTTGGTTGGTGGACACTTGGTGCACATCTTTGACAAGTGTATCATGGTTTGCTAGAGTGTTGGCTTGAACCCTAGGACAAGTGTCCCTTGGGTGGACGACACTTAGCATGGATCTACCTTGGTTTCTCCTCCCCTTCTTTCTATATATGTGGTTCTTTCCCTTGCCTTAGCTTCCTTTTCTCTTTTGGTCTCTCCTCCATCCTGAGTGCACGACACTCCTCTCTTTCTTGCTTGTGGTGGCTGATACACCCTCTTGGAGAAGCTTGGTGGATGATAACCCTTGGACCTTGGAGTGCTTCTTCATCCTTGGAGCTTGGAGCTTAAGGCGGGTTGCATTACTTCTAACCCTAACTCCTTTACCTCTCTAGCTATGATCTTGTTGCTTGTTAGTAGCTTAGCTTAGTTCCTTGCTTTTGTACCTTTTGTTATGTACCTTTGGTGGCTGATCCTCCTTAGGGTTTAGGGTTTCCTTATGACCTAGTATACCTTGTGATCTAGGGTTTGTGCTCCCTTGAGTTGAAGGTTGAAGATGACTTAGGTTGAGCGATACCCCTTCCTTGTTTGGTGTGTGGTATGATACCCACCTTTGTCTTTGTGATGGACGACATGGTACCCTTATGATGGACGACATGGTGAGGTTCCCTTGAGTTGGACGATACCCCTGCCCTTGTGATGGGTGATAGGGTGAGCTAGTATGAGTGCTGGCTGATATGGCTATGTTGGACGATATGGACTCTCTTGTGTTGGACGACATGATGAATTTCTTGTGTTAAACGATACTCTACGTTCTTGTGATGGACGATAGGATCATGTATGGCCAGCTGGTTTGGGTTGAACGATAGGCGAGTGTGAGTGTGGGCCGACATGGTGACCATGTTGGGCGACATGGTCCTTGTGTTGAGCAACACCATTGTTCTTGTGGTGGAAGATAGGCTAAGCATGGCATTAGGGTTGCTGGTGTCGGACGATAGGGCCATGTGTGGCTTGTTCCTTATGTTGAACGATAGGCCATGCATAGTGTGGTGGCCGATAGCCATGGTGGGCGACAGCCCTGAGTTGTGACAGCCAATAGGGTTGGGTTGTGTCGGGCATCGTGCCCTTGGCTTGGTATGTGTCGGCCGATAGGCCTTGATAGGTTTTAGGTGAGGGTTGTGAGGAGTTATAGTGAGGTATAGGTGATCCCATAGTGACGATCTCGTGTGTTATGGGAGTGAATGCTTATGCTCAAACGATAATGATGCCTTGCAAACAATAACAATGCTAATGATAGTATCGAGGATGGTAATGGTAATAGTATATGATGATGAGGAGGAAGGTAGTGGTAATGACATGCATATAGTAATCCTTATGCTTAATTGTTAATAATAATGAGAATGGCGGTAGTTACACTAGTAGTTTGCAAAATGATAATAATGATGATAGTGGATGGTGACAGTAATGATAAGTAGTAATAATAGTGTTTGCTCTGTACACTCAACATGATTCCTATATAAAGTAAACACCTTGATTAGTTGTATAACCTTGAGATAAGAGTAAGCATGGATATAGTTTATTTATGATGTGCTTAATACACTTGATCACCAATTAGTGTAAATGACAAGTACGGTATCTTGAATATCATCTTGTGATGGTAAATATAGTCTTTATGTTGAAAGTATGACTATTGTGTACCCTAACCATGCAGGTGATGATTAGCCATGAAAAGGCTATGAGATATATGTGATGAGTAACATCACTTTGATAATTATTCTATGAGGTGGTATGTATGATGTGTTGATCCCATGATGTTGATGTGAGCCTTGAAGAGGCAGTGACAGTACATGATGAGGGATTGAGATCCCATGGTATGTGATGATCCTTGAGATGGATCTGGATGATTGGCAAGAGGCCAAGTGGTAACATGTGATGTTGGGTCCTTGAGATGGATCAGGTTGATGTGATTTCAATAATAATAATATAATGATATTTACTTTCTATTATATCTTGCATGTTATACAAATTGGTTGAATCTTGCAATCCATCTAAAATATACTAATTAATTACAGTGGAATCATATCATGTAGTTTGCCCTGGCCATAGATCCATCATCGTCAGGACTTGGTGATGGTGAAACGGGTTCTCCTACGGGTTAACCTGGAAGCGCATATTGTTGAATATGTGTAGGTTGCTCCTAGCCTGAAAATGAGGAGGTAAGAGTGTAACTTCGGTTGCAGACTCAGATACGTATATAGAGCATGGTGAACATGCCCATGGCTCAAGATATGTGATGTGAGGAGCATGATTGCGTTCATGGCTCAGAGCACGGTGAACAGGCTTGTGGCTTAGTTTTATTAGAGCTGAGACCTGTACCAAGGCGGGCTAGAGTGAGGGTAGCCTATGGAGCTGACCCTGTGGCTTAGACCACTTCAGCATGTGACTACGGTCCTACTTGTGTTGTACTCGTGTACTGACCACGAGGTGGGAGGTCATGGAGTCCGACTCTTCCATTGACCTTGTATGGCACCGGCTTGGGTTTCGTAACCGAAGGTTGGATTTGAATGGTACGATTCAAATCCTCAGGGCATAATAATACGTAATACAACCGTTTAGTATTTGCTGCTTAAGATAAACACGAAACATTGATTGAGGCCTTGTTTGTATAATATCTCTGTTATATCTGCAGCTACTTCTATATTCAATAGGTATGTGACAATATGTCTAATCTTGATAATCAGGTTATGTGGCATTATATCTTGTTCTGATAATCATGTTATATAGTGATATATCTTATCTTGTCAATCATATTCCATTGAAAGATATCTAGTTATATGCTTTTGTACAGCCGGTAAGCTTGTCAGTAAGAATAGCTTTGCCTTATATAAGACTACTCTTGCTATACATGTTATTAGTTATCTGCTGTTATAGTTTATCTTGATGAGGTTCTGTAGTTGCGGTGGGGAGTTATGTTTCCCGCTGGGACAATTGTTCAATTGTCTCACCCCGCTGGTTTACACCCTTTTTAGGTGGTCGAGGTAGACGTAGTCGTGGTCGTGGTGGTGCAGACGAACAGCTTGAGGAGCAGTAGAAGGAAAGCGATGGATATGCTGCTATTTTGGATGTTTTGTAGTAGAGTCTAGAGTCATCCCTGTACTCTCAGGTCCTTGGCAGTGTTTTGACGTTGTTTCACGATGAACGATTGATGATGTTTTGTTTGTCCTGCTGTTGGCCGGATGTGGGCCTTTCTATATATGAACATGTGGTGAACTCATGTGATGAATGAACAACCGTTTCTGTAAGCTGTAGACACGTATCAGATCTCGTGTATGTATATATATGACACGTTTCTCTACAGGATGAGGACTGAAAAGTTATAGTTTCACAGTTTATCAGTCTTCCGCAATCGGTTTTAATTAACCCGTATTTTCATAATCTGTGGTTATGGTGATTTCCACACATTTTTGCATAACACCTCGTTATCTGTGTGATAATGGGATGTGTTGCCACATAAATCCTTGTATAAGGTTGGTTCTATGGTTAATTTACTTAGGTTTCTTGTTTTAGCCGACCATCCCCATCTTTTCCTTGGAGAATCATCTTTGGCCAACCTGTGGAGCTCAAGACGCCATTAAAGGCTTGAAGCTTGGAAGCTTGGAGCTCTAGGAACAACGTTTAAGGCGGGTTTTATAACTCTAAACTTCTTTCTTTATTATGCATATCTATCTTCTTGCAAGTTATGGTTAGTTGTTCTTCTTCCCCATTCTTCCTTGCACTCTTGCAAGCAAATCCGTGGAGTAACCGACCTGAACAGAGGTTGAAGATGATGGGTGTGAATTCCTAGGCAACTTTATCAAACGACCTTGGACCCTTTGGTCTAAACGGTTTGCAAACCGTTTGAAATCAAACGGTCTCAAACCGTTTGATCTCATGCGGTCTTGTAAGACCGTTTAGAATCAAACGGTCTCAAGACCGTTTGATAGGGTTGACCAAGGGAAGACCGTTTAAGAGTCTGTTGTAAACATGTTGAATTTAATTTCTACAAAGAATCATAACCTAATTCCAAACCAAACACAAGTTGAAGGCACTTCAACCCCCTAAACCCTAATCGGGTTGATTTGCTATTTTCAAGGATGGATCTTGGTGAGTTTTGGGTTGAAGGACCCAAACGGTCTCAATACCATTTGGGGGTTCATCCAAACGGTCTTAAGACCGTTTGGTAACAACCCAAGACCGTTTGGAGGTCTAGGGTTAAGGTAATTTGATGGTTTGAGGGTCCAATCACAATAGGTTGATGAATTGATAAAAGTGTTGATTTTATACCCAATTAGGGTTCAATCCTTATCCAATCGACTTAGATTTTTATGAAACTTTGGGAAAACGGTCTCAAGAGCGTTTGGAGGATGTCCAAATGATCTCAAGACCGTTTGGGCCAAGTTTGGGCCCAATTGTAGGTCAATTGATGGGTTCAACCTCAATTTGATTCACATTGTTGAACATTGATGATTATCCGATTGAAAACCCTAATTGAGATGGATTTAACCCTAATTGGCTTTCAATTGAGGGTCAATTTGGTGTCCAATTGATTAAGGCTAATCCTAATTGACTCAAATTACAAGTGGTTAATAAGGATTTGACCAATTGGAGGCTTCAACATAGATAACCATAATCGATTATAACTTTTGATGTACTTTTGAGGACCAAACGGTTTGAGGCCATTTGGACCAAACGGTCTCAAGACTGTTTGAGGCCAAACGGTCTCAAGACCGTTTGGGCTCAAACGATCTCAAGGTCGTTTGGACCAATCGATCTCAAGATCGTTTAAGATCAAACGGTTTCAAGTCGCATAGCTTCAAACGGTTTGGAAGTCAACTATCCCAAACGATCAATGCACCCATGCGGTCTTGGTGACCCATGCGGTCTTGAAGGTCAAACCATCCAAACGGTCAACGCCCCCAAACGGTCTCAAGACCGTTTGGAGGTTGAAGGTTGAAACCGTTTGGAGACTTTTAGGGCTGTTTATACTTAATCGTTTGAAGGTGTAATTGGACCAATGGTGGTCTAATATAAACCCTAATGGTACCCTATGACATTAAGGGACTAAGTGATTAATGAATTGACCTATGATGGCGATCAATGGTGTATTTTACCAATATGCCCTTGAAGGGTTTAATCAAGTGGTACCTTATTTTAATCAAACCCTAATGACATGTTAATGGTGATTTGGCTTATGACAGTCAATGAGGACTTGTCCCAACCTAATCTGGAGTGATGTAATCACCATCTATTAGTAAGAGAAGAGAGAAAGTACCATTTATGGTTGTAATTCAAGTAAAATACCTTCAATGTACATGAATGTGCATGATTAGGGTATGATCCACCTATGTGAGATCATGGAAACCCTAATTATGATAATTGATGAATCTTAATCTAATCTGAGGGCAACAATGATGATGTTTCTCATACATGATGATGATATGAGTTCAATTCACCATGAAGTTAATATTAAACCCTAATTCTAGGGTGATAACATGTATTGTGAATAGTAAACCCTAATTGATGGAAATCAGGGAACCTAACTCTTGTAAGAGTATGAAGGTACAACTCTTGATATGAATTTTTTACTATTATCAGTTGAATTAATCATGCATGTTCTCATATATGATGATGATCATATCCAGGTAAGAATTATGATACCATATTCATTGAAAGCATGTTATTAGCTTTATGAATAGTGACATACTCTGATACCTAGTAAGTGGCATCTTATGAGACTGATAGGCTGTGAGAGCCATGAGTATCATCAAGTTCATGCTTATTAGATGACTTGCGATGAGATGATTGAGAAATGATTGATGTGAGTTAGACTTGTTACATATAGTATTCTACTTTCATAGCTGCTATGCTAATGTTTAAATGTTTGAGAACATGTATGATGTTAAAAGAATACTGAAATGTACCTAACTAATCAAGTATAATCATACCATGTAGAGCCCTGATCATAGATCCATCATTTCCAAAAGCTAAATGATGGTGAAACAGGTTTTCCTAAGGGAACTCCTGGATCACATACTTTTGAGTATGTGGGGGAATATGGATGTGTAAATCCTTACATCCTAGTGTAGGAATTGATGTATATGTATCTTAATCCATCAACCCTTCACTATATGTTTATGATGTAATACAATTCTCTTGAGGAAATCCTTATACCGCTTTGATGAGAGATAAACAAGAAATCTTTCGATGATGAAGAGAGTACAAAATGCCATTGTGACTCTAATAGCGAAGTACCAGATTACCCTGGTGAGCTATAGTAGTAGAGACACAAGATGTCCTGGATGTAAATCCTCTTACTGACTGAGGAAGATGAGGTCATAAGAATCCAGCTCTTTTGATGACCTAGGTATGATACCGATGCGACTTAACAGTGACCGGTTGGAGTATGAGTGGTATACCTCATCTCTGTAGGGCATAATATTGTTTGTAAAACATAATCAACCGCGTAGTATATCTGCATAGGTTGCACTATGAGATACATGAATGATATTACTCTGCATAGTACATATGTTGTTCACATTTCCTAAATGCAGTTGTTCTACTTAATGTCAATCTGTTGTTGATTGCCTTGAAAGCTTTTATTGCTTATATTATTCTGTGATTGCTATTATAAAGCTTCTAGTTGAGAGTTATAATTCTCGCTGGGACAATTATTTATAATTGTCTCACTCCGTAGATTTCAACTTTTTAGGTGGTCATCGAGGACGAAGGAACCAGCCTACAGGTGTCCAATACCAACAGCAACAGCACCAGGAGCCACAATGAATCTCTGGTGGAGATACTGACTGCTGAGTTATAGTTAGATAGTCCTATGCCGTCTCTGTACTCTCAGGTCCTTGGAGTTAGTGGTCTGAGATTTTTGGTTTTGACTCTTGAGATTTTGTATCATGTTGTGCATAATTACTCAAGGAGTAATTTAATAGAGATGTAAACAGTTTATCTCCTTTCTATGAAAGAAGTTTTATGGTTTTCAAGATCTTGTCTTAAAAAGTTTTAATTTCCGATGATTTTTGTATTCCGCTGCTAATCGAATGCTTCCACTAAGTTTATATCGTGGTTTTGGAGATCGGAGCCCACATGGATCATGAGGGGTTTAATGGGGACAACATAGAGGATAGGGTACTCTTGGATCGCAGAGTTATATCCAAAATGTAATCTTGGTTGTTAAATGATTAATTGAATGATTACATTGTTAATGTATTAAATGATTATTGTTTCCCCCACATACCAGCTTTGGCTGACCGACGTTTTGTTTGTCGGCGTTTTAGGTACAAGACAAAAGGACAAACAATAAATCGTCATATTGTGAAATACATGAAGTAAAATACAAGAAGGATTAGTTAGAGTAGAATCCTTAAGTGGATAGCAGTTAGAGATCCAAGTTTTCAAAAAGGTATGCAAAAATTTATTTTCTTACATCTTTACAGTATAGTCTGTTAAAATTTGATAATTATTCTTGGTTAATTGTCGAACCTTTGATCTAGAAGTTATGGGTGCGGCTTCGAACTCTCGGTCTCCCTTAATTGGGGGTTATCGGGAGGTGGGGTCGTAACAATGTAACTGTATAATGTGTGTTTGGTTTTCAAGAAAATTTCGGTAGCATTTCCCCATTTGAAACCCAATATACATTATACACTTACTAGTGAGATTAGGTGTTCAAGAATGGGATAGGTGGTACACATTTATTATATATAAGACCTTAAACCCTAATGTTTTAACCATAAACCCTAATATGTTAACCCTAGACCCTAATCTTGTTCTAATATATACTTGTTTTCTCTTTGATCATAGAATGGATAGATCATGGATGTCCATTCCAAATTGATGTACTCCAAAGTTTATTTCTGGTCTTTATCAGTTTATTAGATTTATTGAGGAACATAGGAAACAACCTGGAGATAGGTTCTACTATCCATGTAGGCATTACGATAACAAATTGAAAGTCAACACTAGTGACGAAATCAAAAGTCATGTCATGTGCAATGGGATTGTACAAGGCTATACAGAATGACACTGGCATGGAGAGATATATAACCTAAAATCGGTGGATGTCGATAGTAGTTCTTGTGTGGAAGAAGAAATTGCCTACGATGACATAGATGTGAACAAACCAGTTTCAACAGACATTGTTGATGTAATTTGGTAAGAGATCACAATGTACGATGGCCACACAGAGTGACAAGTCTTTATTCAAGAAAAAGTCAATATTTTGGGATCTTCCTTATTGGAGTTCTCTGACAGTCAGACATTGTATCGATGTCATTCACGTTGAGAAAAATGTATGTGATAGCGTCATTGATACTCTGTTGAATATACTAGGTAAGACTAAAGATGGGATAAAATCTAGAATGGACCTAAGTGAAATGGGAATAAGGACAGAATTAACAGAAGTAGTTAGTAGTAATCAGTACTTACCTCCCACTTGTTACACGTTGTCTAGAAAGGAGAAGAAAACTTTTTGTGAATGCTTGGTAAATGTTATGGTGCCACAGGGTTACTCATCCAACATCCGTACATTGGTATCAATGAAAGATCTGAAGTTGATAGGTCTTAAATCTCATGATTGTCACACTCTAATGTAACAAATATAGCCCATGGCAATTTGATCTATATTGCTGAAGCATGTATGGTTTGCAATCACCAGACTTTGTTTCTTTTTCAACAGTCTGTGCAGCAAAGTTATTGACCCTAATACTCTCAATAATTTGCAAAGAGAAGTGCTTGTTACCCTATGTCAGCTTGAGATGTATTTTCCTCCTTTGTTCTTTGATATCATGGTACATCTTGTTGTCCACTTGACTAAGGAAGTGAAAATGTTGGGACCAATTTTCTTACATTGGATGTATCCCTTTGAACGATACATGAGCATTTTTAAAGGTGATGTTCGAAACTGTTATCGACCTGAAGGGAGTATTATTGAGGGTTATATGGCGAGAGAGGTTATGGATTTTTGCAATGACTTTCTAAGTGGTAATGATGCTCATGTGAATGACAAGAATATTGATGAGCATTTTGGCAAAGGAATTTTGGGATCACGGGTGAAAGTAATCAGCCGTGAGCAATTGGAGCAAGGTCACTTGTATATTTTACACAACATCGATGAAGTGAGTGTTTATATCGAGGAACATACCAATTTCATCAAAAGACAATATCCTCGATCCAATTCAATGTGGCTTGCTAGAGAGCATAACAAGACATTTATTAAGTGGTTTGAAGATAAAGTCTTACATCAACTATCTCAAACACCAAATAATCTTACTGAAACCATCAAATGCCTCACCTTTAAACTAAAATTGAATGTTATGTCTTATGAAGGGTTTGACATAAATGGATTCTCATATTACATAAAGCATCAAGATGATAAGAGTGTCATCCAAAACAATGGGGTCACCCTTCAAGCGTCTTCATTGTGTTTTGAAAGTGCAAAGGATAAGAGTCTACATGAAGCTAAAATGTCATATTACGATGTCATTGAAGACATATGGGAATTTGACTATGTAGATTTTAGAATTGTTCTCTTTAAATGTAATTGGGTTGACAACAACAAAGGAGTTATAGTGGATGAATTGGGTTTCACATTAGTGAACTTTGAAAAGATTGGCGAGAAGGGTGAACCATTCATATTGGCATCACAGGAGAAACAAGTATTTTATATCGATGATCCTGTAAATGATAAATGGTCAGTTGTTCTTCATGGTAAAAGATAGTTCATTGAAGATCCTATAGATGAAGAAGAGTATTATGATAAGTATGATGACTCCAGTCCATTCTCAGTTGGGTTGCCAACACCACCAAACATTGAAGCTGGGGATCACAATGACTTGTATGTTCACAGGGATCACAATGAAGGATTGTTAATTGATAAAAGATCACAATATTAGAGGCATGCATGTTTATATTTTTTATATGTTTTATTTTTCTGAATGTAAACTTTACAATGTGAATGTGGACTTTACAATGTGAATTACTTTACAATGTGAATGTCAACTTGACAATGTGAATGTCAACTTTATAATGTGAATTACTTTACAATGTGAATGTGTATTTTACAATGTGAACTTTACAATGTGAATTACTTTACAATGTGAAATTTATAATTTAAATGTGAACTTTCAGATGGCCAAGCATTCCCATGATGACCATGCTGATGATCACCGTGAGGGTGAGGACGTGCCTGCGCCGCGTGATAATGTAAGTTTTAAGAATATATCCATGAGGTTTCTATCTATATGTTCATTTACAATTATATCATGTAAGTGCATTTTTTTATCAAATTTTAGGTTGGTGATGTACCCCCTGAAGAAATTACAACACTTGATGAGAAGTAAAAGAAAATTGAGAAAGTGAGGGACATCACAATGATGAATAAGTTACTACAAAAAATGGGCAATGGACCCAAATTGGCTGTGGATTTCGATCATGTAGGAAATCTATATGGAGTGAACCACAACTCATTTATTTCATATCTTGGGGTTCTTACTCGTAGCCATTGCAATCCTAACCTAGAATCCTGGCATAAAGTTCCTAAGGGGAAGAAAGACCAAATATGGAAGGAACTATGCGTGAGTTATTATTATTTCTAATTCTATTTGTGTAGATTACTAATTTTTAGGATACTAGTTAATAGCAATTCTATTTAATTTACAGAACATATTTGATCTAGATGAAAATTTGCATCATAAATGTGTGATGCAACACTGTGGGAGGGTCCTAAGGAACTATAGGACCAATCTCACCCGAGATTACATACGTGATGCTGAGAACAAGTTATTGATTGATTTCCAATTCTAGAAATTGATCACTATTTGACTAACTCTACACTAATAATTTTTGTTTGTATTCTCTTTAAAAAATAAATTTAGTCAGAAGGAAGCCACAAAGCAATGGAACTACCTAGTCCCCAAAGACTGGGAGGAGTTTGTTACCCAAAGAAAAATGGATGAATTCAAGGTATTATGCGCCACTCCCAATTGAATTAATATACATTCTTATGTATTCACCTATTCAAGATTAACCTTTAGTGTTACTAACCAAATCAATGTGCTAACTAACTAGGCTATCAGCAATGCTCAACGAGCAAGGCGTGCACTGAATGTACACAACCACACAATGGGTCCAAGAGGATATACAGGCGTTCACCAAAGACTATAGGCTGAGTCTGCTCAGCCTTCTGCTACACAAGAGACTGCAAAGTCCACTACTACTGCTCCTGAACCTCTGCCTCACCATGCTATGTGGATAGTTGGGAGGCAAAACAAGAAGGGATACATGCCGAAGCCTGCAACTGCTAAGGCGGCTGCAAAAATGGTAAAAATCAACTCTTAGAGCAATCGATCGATATTGATTATGGTTATATTTACTTACTATTTTTTGTTGATGATGATTAGCGGTAGCTACACGAGTAGAGGAAGAAAGGCAAGTTCATCCCTCAGGACACAAGGGATGAACTGACAGTTGCTTTGAGTAACCTAGAGCATCCTGGATGTGTTAGGGTGCAAGTGCTGGTGTGGGCATCAAAGCATTCTTTCGGCCATCCCAGCACAAACCTGTCCCAAAAGTGGGACATTCACAAGCTGAGGTAACCTATTCTTAATTTAAAATTTTATTGCGAAAGGGAATTCAATAATCAAAAGCTAGCATTTCTTTTATCCATGTAGAGGTAGATGCATTAATTGATAGGAGAGTTGAGGAAGCACTTGATAAGAGAATCCATGACACAATTAGCAAGTAGCAGGCATCTCATACGGCCACTCAGATAGTACATGTGATGTGTCACACTTTTCCTACTACTCCTACTGCAGAGGTTGGGAGTAATCCTATAGACCCACCACCTACCACATCGTCTGTAAGTATTTTTATGACATAGTACCTAGTCTGTTCAAGATGATATGTTTGTGTATATATGGATATAACATTCTTTACGTAAATTTGTAGGGGTTGAATCCATGTTGACTAAAAAGTCAAGAATATATCGTTGCAGAGGTGTCAGCTTACCCACCCCTTAAAGGGTGCATGTTTCATGGGTATCCAGTACCAGATGGTGTGGTACATGTGAGCCCGATACATGTAATCCCCAACTGGAGGGATCTTGCACTGCCTCATGCACACCCCGATGCTAAAACACTTGGTGAGGCAGTAGGTGGAGTGATACTGTGGCCCGAAGAGAATGTCCTCTATACTAATATTGTATGATAAATTTCCATTACGTTAATTTGTTAGTGTGTATATATGAGTCAATTGATCTGAAATTATATATACAGGTCAAAAAGATGAGACATTCTACATCTCGGCCTCCACCTCCTCGACTACCAAGTTGTCTTCTAAGGAACCTACATGCCTCGATAGGTCCTAATTGTAGGGGTGTGTCAGTATGGATTGGCGAACATGATCCAAATTGCCCTATAAATGTTACTATTCCGAAGGATGCTGCAGGTAAATCATACGATAACAATCTATTTATATGAGTTTAGAATATGTATTAATGCATACGTAATATAAGTTTTGTTTACGTATTAATGCATAGGTATTAATGCAGGTCAATCATATGAAAATAAGATATTTATACAAGATGTTTTGGAGTTGTTTCGTTATGATTAGTTGAACACATCTATGATAGAGCTGTGGATATGGTGAGATCTTGTTTATACATCCATATACCTTGTTTTATATACAGTGATCTGATTTCTGATATATTAATACATACGTAATACATGTTTTGCAGCCACTTGCACACGATATGTACAAATTTTGGGTTTTCCCATGTGGGATTTTTGGTTCCATCTTTGATTAGTCTTGTAGATGCAGACCCTTCTTCAGTTACTTCATACTGCTGTGATGCTTTTCAATATTTTGGTAAAAATAATAAGACGGTGATAATAGCTCCATTCAATGTCAAGTAAGTTTACTTTGCTTATAATTTGGACTTAAGCAAATTACATTTTTATTGTGGATTTTGAGTTATTAATTTTCTCCTTTCTTACCTAGCACTACTACAGAAATAGTTTATAACGTCACATTTAGAGGCGTCAGTTATTACCAAAAACTAATGCCTAAACCCTACAAAGTCGGCTAACTACAAAGACCGAAATCTATATTTGAAGACCGGCCAGACACGAGTATCACTTTTTATTTAGCGCCGACTCCCTAAAATGAACTGACACCTAAAATATCCCGCCAAATCCAATTTTTTGAGTGAAAAAAAATTACCCCCGAAGTTTCACATATGGCGTCAGTTTTTTAGCTAGTAATTGACGCCTAACAACGAAAAAAATTACCTCCAAAGGTCGTCGGTTTTTGTAGAAAAACCGACGCTAATAAGGTTTTGTGTGTCGTCACCGCAAAATTTTTTAGGGTTAAGATTGTCCAATGGACGTCGATTATTTCTAGCAACCAACGCTGATGGATATTAGGTGTCAGTCTTTTAGATAACCGACGCCTTTGTTAACTTAATAATCCCCATGAGAAATAGACTCTATCCCCAATCTATGTTACATTGCAAAATTATTCCCCTCTATTCCCCTCTCGACACTGCCAGAGCTCCTGTGGTCGACACCCGCCGCTACTTGCTCGCCGTCCTCCGCCCGCCGCTTCTCGCCATCCTCCACCCGTTCTCCACTGTCCTCTGTTGTCCCCTACTGAGCTCAAAACCTCAGCTCGCTGTCCTCCACTAAGCTCAGACACTGAGCTCGTTGTCCTCCGGTGGTGCTCGTCGTCCTCTGTTGCCACTCAGAACCTGAGCTCGCTGTCGCCAGACAAGTACATTTCTCCACGCCGGCCTGCTCCTCTTCTTTCTCCATGCCGTCCTACTAAGCAGCTCTGTTCATTAGGTCTTAAAGTTCATTAGGTCTTGTTGTGATCTCTGTTCCCCTTTAATCATAAATAAATCTATACTGCTGCTCATCCTTAACAGTCAAATGGAGAAGGACGAAGACAACAATATTGTCTACTATTTCTTTTTTTCACTTATCATGTGTATGTCTAGAACTGGATTGGTGGTGGTTTATGAATGACTTAATGACGAGAAAACAAGGTGATGGGTATAGATGACTTGATTACTTTTGACTTGTCTAATGGCTGATTACTACTCTTACAGTTCCCTTTCAAAATAATTCTGAGCTTAAAAATAGAAAAACAAATATAACTATCTCATTTTACATGATTTTTAATCTGGTTTTCAATAAACCCCACATGGCATTAATTTTCCCCCTGAGACTTGGTTCTGAGACGGATCACATAAGTTTGAAGGAGAATATTCAATTTTAAAAGTTCAACTAATTCACTTTATTTCTTCCCTAATGACCTATTTGATACTAAGAAAATATATCATATGTATATTGCAAATTATTACTTCTATTTTGACCTGAATGAAATTGTGGATTTTAACCACATGTGGGCCTTCTATTTCTAAAATGATTATGTGAACTCCTAAATCAGTAACATATATGATACTTAGGATATGAATGGTGAAACTAGGATTGTAGGTATAAGAATGACAACATACATGTATTTGTTGGCCTAGAAACCCGTCTAAGATTTACTCATTAGGAGTAAATCTTGGATAGTCCCTGGTTTGGGACTGTTCTTGAACACCTAATCTCACTTAGGATGTAAGTGTATAATGTGTATTGGGTTTTCAAGAAAATTTTGGCAGCATTTCTTTGTTTGTTCTCTAAGTACATATGTACTTGGAGAACAACGGGAAAATGCTGCTGAAATTTTCTTGAAAACCCAATACACATTATACACTTACTTGTGAGATTAGGTGTTCAAGAATGGGATAGGTAATACACATTTATTATATATAAGAATGACAGCACATGTATTTGTTGGCCTAGAAACCCGTCCAAGATTTACTCATTAGGAGTAAATCTTGGATAGTCCCCAGTTAGGGACTATTCTTGAACACTTAATCTCACTCAGGATGTAAGTGTATAATGTGCATTGGGTTTTCAAGAAAATTTCGGCAGCATTTCCCCATTTGTTCTCTAAGTACATATGTACTTGGAGAACAACGGGGAAATGCTGCCGAAAGTTTCTTGAAAACCCAATACACATTATACACTTACTTGTGAGATTAGGTTTTCAAGAATGGGATAGGTGGTACACATTTATTATATATAAGAATGACATCACATTTATTTGTTGGCATGGATACCCGTCCAAGATTTACTCGTTAGGAGTAAATCTTGGATAGTCCCCGGTTTGGTACTATTCTTGAACACTTAATATCACTTAGGATGTTTTAACCACTAATTATATATAAGACCTTAAACCCTAAAGTTTTAACCATAAACTCTAATATGTTAACCCTAGACCCTAATCTTGTTGTAATATATACTTGTTTTCTCTTTGATCATAGAATGGATAGATCATGGATGTCCATTCACAATCTCTTCACCCTAGAGTTTATTTCTGGCCTTAATCAGTTTATTAGATTTGCCGAGCAACATAGGAAACAACATGGAGATAGGTTCTACTATCCATGTAGGCATTGCGGTAACAACTTGAAAGTCAGCACTGGTGACGAAATCAAAAGTCATGTCATGTGTAATGGGATTGTACAAGGCTATACAGAATAGCACTGGCATGGAGAGATTTCAAACCCAAAACCAGTGGATGTCGATAGCAGTGCTTGTGTAGAAGAAGAAATTTCCTTCGATGACGTAGATGTGAACGAACCAGTTCCAATAGACATTGTTGATGCGATGCTGGATAGTTGTGGGGTAGAGCACACCGATCCACCTCCCATGTTTAGAAACATTGTGCATGATGCTGAGATACCGTTATACACAGGATGTACTAAGTTTATGAAGCTTAGCACTGTGTTGAGATTGTATAAGATAAAAGCTAACAATAGATGGAGCGACAAAAGCTTCAAATCATTGTTGACTTTGTTGAAAGAAATGCTTCCTAAAGGAAACGAGATGCCAATCTCAACATACCACATAAAGAAATTGTTGTGCCCAATGAGAATGGAGGCCAAGAAAATACACGCATGCCCGAATGATTGTGTATTATTTCAAAAGGACTATGTGGATTTGAAAGATTGTCCAAAATGTGGTGCGTCACGATATAAATTAATGACTTTGGGGGAGTCCAAAACTGGTTCTCCTGCCAAGGTGATGTGGTATCTACCTATAATATCATGGTTTCAACGCTTGTTTGCCAATCCGATAGATGCGAAGAATTTGAGGTGGAATGCAAATGTTAAAAAAAATAATGATGGGATCCTACAACATGCGTCTGATTCCCTACAGTGGAAGAAGATTGATCTATTGTACCATAAATTTAGTGAAGAAGTCAAGAATCTAAGACTTGGGCTTTGCACAGATGGGATGAATCTGTACAGGACATTGACCAACTAACATAGCACTTGGTAAGTCATGCTTGTTATATACAATCTTCCTCTCTGGCTGTGTATGAAAAATAAGTATGTTATGTTGTCATTGTTGATATCGGGCCCTAAACAACTGGAAATGATATCGATGTTTATCTTGAACCTTTGATTGATGACTTAAACAAACTCTGGGGTGAAGGTGTGATGACCTATGATGCTTCACGAAGAGACACATTTCATTTGCATGCTATGTTGTTTTGCACTATTAATGACTTTCTAGCATGTGGGAATTTGTCTGGATATAGTGTCAAAGGAGCTAAAGTGTGTCCTATATGTGAAGAGAACACTGATTCAACAAGACTAAAACATGGCGGAAAGATTGTATATCTTGGTCATCGAATGTTTCTTCCAAAATTCCATATGTATCATAGGAAGCGCAAAACATTCAATGGATGTAATGAGGAATGGAGTGCACCTAAACCTATACCGGGGGAGGTTGTTTATGAAAGTGTAAAAGATTTTTTCAATGAATTTGGTAAGAGATCACAATGTACTATGGCCACACAGAGTGACAAATCTTTATTCAAGAAGAAGTCAATATTTTGGGATCTTTCTTATTGGAGTTCTTTGAGAGTCAGGCATTGTATCGATGTCATGCATGTTGAGAAAAATGTCTGTGATAGCGTCATTGGTACTCTGTTGAATATACCAGGTAAGACTAATGATGGGATAAAATCTAGACTAGACCTACATGAAATGGGAATAAGGTCAGAATTAACAAAATTATGTGAAATGGGAAATCGGAGAACATACTTACTTCCCGCTTGTTACATGTTGTCTAGAAAGGAGAAGAAAGCTTTTTGTGAATGCTTGGTAAATGTTAAGGTGCCACAGGGTTACTCATCCAACATCCGTAGATTGGTATCAATGAAAGATATGAAGTTGATAGGTCTTAAATCTCATGATTGTCACACTCTAATACAACAAATATTGCCCATGGCAATTCAATCTATATTGTCGAAGCATGTAAGGTTTGCAATCACCAGACTTTGTTTCTTTTTCAATAGTCTGTGTAGCAAAGTTATTGACCCAGATACTCTCGATACTTTGCGAAGAGAAGTGGTTGTTACCCTATGTCATCTTGAGATGTATTTCCCTCCTTTGTTCTTTGATATCATGGTACATCTTGTTGTCCACTTGACTAGGGAAGTGAAAATGTTGGGACCAGTTTGCTTGCACTGGATGTATCCCTTTTAACAATATATGAGCATTTTTAAAAGTGATGTTCGAAACCGTTATCGCTCTGAAGGGATTATTATTGAGGGTTATGTGGCGAGAGAGGTTACAAATTTTTGCAATGACTTTCTGAGTGGTAATGACACTGTTGGTAATGACAAGAATATTGAGGAGCAATTTGGCAAAGGAATTTTGGGATCACGGGTGAAAGTAATCGGCCATGAGCAGTTGGAACAAGGTCACTTGTATATTTTACACAACATGGACGAAGTGAGTGTTTATATCGAGGAACATACCAATTTCATCAAGAGACAATATCCTCGAGCCATTTCAATGTGGCTTGCTAGATTGTATAACAAGACATTTATTAAGTGGTTTGAAGATAAAGTCTTACATCAACTATCTCAAACACCATATGCTATTACTAAAACTATCAAATGCCTCGTCTTTAAACCAAAATTGAATGTTATGTCTTATGAAGGGTATGACATTAATGGATTCACATATTACACAAAGTGCCAAGATGATAAGAGTGTCATCCAAAACGGTGGGGTCACCCTTCAAGCGCCGACTATGTTTTTTGCAAGTACAAAGGATAAGAGTCCACATGAAGCTAAAATGTCATATTACAGTGTCATTGAAGACATATGAGAGTTTGACTACATAGATTTTAGAATTCTTCTCTTCAAATGTAATTGGGTTGATAACACCAAAGGAGTTATAGTGGATGAATTGGGTTTCACTTTAGTGAACTTTGAAAAGATTGGCGAGAAGGGTGAACCATTCATATTGGCATCACAAGCAAAACAAGTATTTTATATCGATGATCCTGCAAATGATAAATGGTCGGTTGTTCTTCATGGTAAAAGACAGTTCATCGAAGATACTATAAATGAAGAAGAGTACTATGATAAGTATGATGACTCCAGTCCATTCTCAGTTGGGTTGCCAAGACCACAAAATATCGAAGCTAATGATGACTTATATGAGTGCGGAGATCACAATGAAGGAATGTTAATTGATAAATGATTGCAATATTAGAGGCATGCATGTTTATATTTTTTTATATGTTTCATTTGTATATGTGGACTATACAATGTTTCATTATCTTCTTGTTATGTCAAATGCTAAATGTTTGATTTTTTAATGAAATTTTCAGATGGCTGAGCATGGACATGATGACCATGATGTCCATGATGAGCATGGTGAGGATACCAATGCACCACCTCACAATGTAAGTTTTAAAAATATATCATATATTTCTATCTATATGTCCATTTATAGTTATATCCTGTAAGTGTGTTTATTTTGTCAAATTTTAGGTTGATGATGCACATGTACCCTCTGAAGCACTTGAGGCACGTGATGAGCAGTACCAAAAAGTTGACAAGAGAAGGGGCATCACTATGATGAAGAAGTTAACAGTGCTAAGGGGCAATGGACCCAAACTGGTTGTGGATTTTGATAATGCAGGAAATGTAATTGGAATGAACCGCAATTCGTTTGTTTCATAACTTGGGTATGTTACTCGTAGCCATTGTGGTTGTAAGATTGATTCTTGGCATAAAGTTATTAAGGGGAAGAGAGAATTAATATGGAAGGATTTATTTTGCAATTCTATTTTGTAGGCTACTAATTTTTTGGATACTAGTTAATAGCAATTCTATTTTGCAGAGTATATTTGCGTTGGATGAAAAGCTGCATTGTAAATGTGTGATGCAATGATGTGGGAGGGGTTGAAGATGATATGTATATATGTATATAACATTCTTTACGTAAATTTTTAGGGGTTGAAGCCATGCTGTCTAAAAAGTAACGAATACATCGTTGCAGAGGCGTCGACTTACCCATCCCTTCCAGGGGAAATGTTTCATGGGTCTCCGTTACTAGATGGTTGGGTTCGTGTGAGCCTGATATGTATATTCTCCAATTGGATAGATCTTCTATTTCCATATGCCCACCCAGATTATGAAATGCTTGGTGAGGCAGAAGGTGGAGTGATATTGTGGCCCAAAGAAGATGTCGTCTATACTGAAATTGTATGGTAAATTTACATTATGTTAAATTGTTAGTGTGTGTATATGAGGTCAATTGATCTGAAATTATATATACCAATTAAAATGAAGACACCCAAAGCATCTAGGCCTCCACCTCCACCTCCACCTCCTACATTACCAAGTTGGGTTCCACAAGACCTACCTACCCCGTTAGGTCCTAATTGTAGGGGTATGGCAATATGGTTAGGCAGACATCATATAAATTGCCCTATAAATGTTTCTATAGATGTGAATGCTACAGGTCAATCATACGAAAACAAACTATTTATACAAGATATTTTGGATTTGTTTCTCTATGATTGGCTGAATACATCTGTGATAGAGCTATGGATAAGGTGATATATTGTTTATACATCCATATACCTTGGGTAGGATTTGGTGATCTGGTTTCTTATATATTAATCCATACGTAATACATGTTTTGCAGCTACTTAGATAAGATATGTGCAGATTTTTCATTTGAACATGTAGGATTTTTGGTTCCATCTTTGATTAGTCTAGTTGCTAAAGACCCTTCGTCAGTTCAACAATACTTCTGTGATACTTTTACAAATTTTGGTCAAAATAAGAAGATGGTGATAATAGCTCCATTCAATGTGGAGTAAGTTTAATTTGCTTATAATTTGGACTTAAGAAAATTACATTTTTATTGTGGATTTTGAGTTATTAATTTTTAACTTTTTTACCTCTAGGGGTACGCATTGGGAGTTACTAGTTATTGTCCCCGGGACGTTCACTGTCTATTATCTAGATCCTAAGGGGACTAAATTGAATCCAAAATATGGACATGCAATGAAAATGGCATTATTCTGGTGAGAAATATTTCATTTTTATATCCGTTAACATATGTTATTACATTACTATTTAATTATGCAATTTACTGTGTTACATTAACATGTAGGGGTTTACATGAGTTCAAAAAGGATGGAGGAAAGGTCCCCAAGAAAAAGAACCAGCCAATAATTTGGAAGAACGTGGAAGTAAGTTCCCGACTCCAATGTATATATTATTTATGTGAACTGTGCTTAGTTGTATTTTTTAATATTTTGTATGTTTCAATTTATAGTGTGCTACACAAGACAATGGTTGGTCATGTGCATACTATGTGATGTGATTTATGCACGTGATTATCAAATATGTCATAGTAGACATCGATACCACACATGAGGTATTATATATAGTCTCATTAGATAATATGAAATATATCAATCTTATTTCTATATTATTAATTATATATATACATCATTCTCTTATACATCATTCTCTTTGCAAGTCTTTAAAACTGGCCCCACTATAGGTAATGCCTTATCAGAAGTACATGCTTCCTATATGACGGAAGAATTAAATGATGTAAGAGAAGAATGGGAAAAAGCCATACAAGTAGTGGGGGTTTTAAAATATAATTGGGATGTTGATAGTGATAATGACTAAAGAATGATATTTTGTAAATGAATTTGTCTAAATTGTCATATGTCTGAATGTTTCTACATGTCTGAATGTTTCTACATATATCTGAATGTTTATACATGTGTGAATGTGAATATGAATGGAAATGCAGGTTGCTACATGAATGTTTCTACATTTGTCTAAATGTTTCTACATGTGTGAATGTGAAAATGAAAGGAACTGTAGGTTGCTACCTGAATTTTCTACATGTGTTTGAATGTTTCTACATGTGTGAATATGAAAAAAAAAGGAAATATAGGTTGCTACATGAATGTTTCTACATGTGTCTGAATGTTTCTACATGTGTGAAAATTGAATGGAAAATGAATCTTGTTAAATTTGTAGGTTTGTGGCCTATTGTTGGCTGATATCAATGAATGTCGTAAACCTACAGTTCAGTTCTACTGAACTGTAGGTTTTTGTATCCTTGAGAAGCCACAGGAGGCCTGCAAACTGATAAGAAAAAAAATCAAAACATAGGCGTCGATTATTAGTCAGAAACCGACAACAAAGGCTTACAACGTCAGTTAATAGCAAAAAAAACTTCGTCTAATGTGGCCAGACAACATGGTCGTGCTGGCCAGCACGGCCGTGGTGGCAGGTGATATGGCATCAGTTATTACTAAGAAACTGACGCCGATGGTGTCCTAGACGGCACCCTTTTGTGGCGCGAAGGGTTTTGGCGTCGGTTTCCCTACTAATAACAGACGCCTATAGTGCCCCTGCTGGTGCCCTTTTTGTGGCGTGAAGGGTTCTGTTATTGATTTCCCCACTAATAACCGACACCTATAGTGCCCCTACTGGCGCGTTTTGGGTGGCGTGAAGGATTTTGGGTTCGGTTTTCAAATCGACGCCTAAGGGTTCACCTTTTAGTTTCGCCCACATATGTGTCACTTTTTAACCATCGCCAAAGGCCTTAAATAACTGACACCAAAGGTTGGTTCTGTAGTAGTCTGTAGTGGTAAACATTGAGAGTTACTAGTTATTGTCCCCAAGACATTCACTGTCTATTATCTAGATCCTGTGGGAAATGAGTTGAATACATTATATGGACATGCAATTAAAAGGCCATTATTCTCGTGAGAAATTTCATGCTTTTATATCTGTTAACATATGTTACTACATTACTATTTAATTATGCAATTTAATGTGTTGCACTAACATATGTAGGGCTTTACAAGAGTACAAAAAAGCTGGAAGAAAGGTCTCTCAGAAAAAGAATCTGTCACTAATTTGGGAGAATGTGAAAGTAATTTCCTGATTCCAATGTATATATTATTTATGTGAACTGTTCTTATTTGTATTTTTGAATATTTTATATGTTTCAATTTATAGTGTGCTACACAAGATAACGGTTGGGCATGTGCCTACTATGTGATGTGATTTATGGACCTAATCATCAGACATGTCGTAATGGACATCGATACAATACAGTAGGTATTATACATAGTCTCATTAGATAATATGAAATATATCAATCTTATTATATATTATTAATTATATATATATATACGTCATTCTCTTTACAGGTCTTTAAAACTGACTTCAGCATAGGTGGAAAACTATTAGATGTACATACTCCCTATACGAGAGTGGAATTAGATGTTGTAAGAGAAGAATGGGTAAAATCCCTACAAACAGTGGGAATTTTTAAATATAATTTTATTGACAATAATTACAATGATGACGATGATGAATAAAAAATAACTTTGTTCTCATAATTATTTTTGTGTGAATGAGAATGAATTTTTATGAATTGTCATATGTGTGAATGTGAATGTGAAGGACTTTTTCTAATCAATACATGAATGTTTCTACATGTGTGTGAATGTGAATAAGATGAAATGAATGGAACTGAATGTGTATGTAAATAACTTTGCATGTTTCTACAAGTATCTGATCAATACATGTGTTTGAGTGTGAATAACTTTGTAAGTTTGTGGCATGCTGTATGGCTGATATCAATGGATGTTGTAAACCTACAGTTCAGAATTGAACTGTAGGTTCTGCATCCTGCTGACCAGCCATACAGCAGGCCTGCAAATTGATAAGAAAAAAAATAAGCAAATAGGCATCGGTTGTTTATAAACAACCGACACCAAAATCATACGGTGTTGGTTATTAGCAAAAAACTGACGTCTTTATCCTGTCCTGGTGTCGGTTGTTGGTAAAAACGGACGCCTATTACCATGGCCATGCTGGCAGTGATATGGCGTCGGTTATTTGCATAAAACTGATGACTTTATCAAGATATAGTATTAGTCATATGCAAGAACCAACATCGATAGTGCCCTTGCTGGCGCTTTATTGATGGCGGGAAGGGTAATGACATCGATTCTTTTAATAACTGACATATGTAACCACTCTATAGTGTCAGTTTTCTTAAATAACTAACATCTATAGTCCCTTTGCTGGTGCGTTTTCAGTGGCAGGAAGCATTCTGGCATCAGTTAGGGAACCGACGCTGAAGGGGTCCACTTTTAGCGGTGCCCACTTGGGTGTCGCTTGGAAACTGACACTAAAGGCCTTAATTAACCGACGTTAAAGGCATGCTCTGTAGTAGTGTTAGGTTTTCAGTCGTCCCATAATACTAACCAACTTTTTTTATAGAACTCCCATCCGACTTAAAAAAATGGGATACGATTGGATTCAGATTCTCGTTATACAAACATAAAAAAACCTAAATATTATTTTTTCAATTTTTATTATGGCATGATTTGTATTTAATTCTCAAAATGTTATATTTATGAGGTGCATATTTAGGGAGGACGCATTGCCCTAGTTGAGGGCATTGTGTTACAGATGACGTATTGCTCTCTTCGAGAGTCGTGCATCCCCAGTTGTGATATATCACCCTTAATATGGCCAATGCATTTGGGTTGGGGATGCATTGCCTGTGAGAGGAGAAACATTTCACCAATAGGGACCCATTAACCTGTGGAGGGGTCGATATATCCAGAACGGGGACATGTTGTCCCCACACCGCATCCAACTGTTGCCCCAATAGTTGTATAACCATTTCTGACAACTATGAAGTATCACATTGGAGCAACATGTTTCCAATGGGGGTGCATTGCTGCCTTATGTAAGGTGATCGAGATCAACCCCTTCGTTCACACCATTCTCTCATTTCCTGTACTTCTTCACTTGGGAGTGCTTGCAAGCTGCTCTAGACTCTGGTATATTGTGTGAGGAGTTTCTAGATAATTCCATCGACAGTTGTCATGGATTTCTCTTCTATTGTTCGTCGAACAAGCTAATTCTCTTCTCTTCTATTCTCTGGCCAGTGAGCTACATGTCTTCTATTCTCTAGATTTCTAATTAGTGAGGGAGTTCTCTCCACTTCAGATATGTTCTTTATTAAATTATATTTAAAATACCATTAAATCCTTCTTCAACACAATTAGATTTAAAAATAGAAAAATAATTGTTGTTTTGTAATTATTAATATATATCACATAAAAATACATTTTGTTGGATCTAGGGCTCTAGAGGGGGTGAATAGAGCTTTAAAAATTCTAAAAAGATAGATTACACCTTCAAATTATATCAATCAAAACCAATAGCTTAAGTGCAATTTGAAATCCTAACTAACAAGCATAGCAAGGATGAGAGGAATTGAAAGCAAGCACTTGATAAGGTCATTTAGAGTGGTTCCACTCTACAAACTAGGAGAGAGTCAGTCCACTACCTAGAGAGGTCAACCTCTAGGACTTTACAAGTGTGTATATCTATATATTCACCAATAAGAGTTACAACACAAGACCACCAAAGGACTTACCCATCCAAACACAAATAGTCTTCCACCTTACCAAGGACTTACCCACTTTTCCAAGAGTCTTCAGCCTTTTTCCAAGGTCTTACCTATTCTTACATAAGTCTTCAGCCTTCAAGGGTTTACCCACTCTTCTTGGATTTTCAGCCTTTTCCTTCTCCTTCACATGGAGAAGATCTTCACCTCTTCTTCAACCTTGAAGTAGAACAACAAAAACTCTACCTTCATTCAGAGTGGCTTGCTTCACCTTTGCCTCATGGAGGAAAGGGGTAGGGAATATGGAAAGAAATAAGAGCTTTACAAGTATAAGGAAATATCTCTCTTACAACTGTCCCATCTCACTCATAATCACAAAATGAAGTGTAAACTAGAGAGAGAGAAAGGGGCTCAAGGAGTTGCAACACACTCAACTATAGTAAGGACTTAGAATAGCATGAATGCGCAAATTTGGAATGAACTCCAAGGGGTCCTATTTATAGCTGGGGGTGTTCCCTAAAGAGTGGGATCATGTAAGGTCGAAATATAGCCATTTTCCAAGATGCAACAAATCTATTGTTTCCCAAAACAACTCATCAATGATGATAATCACTTTTTGTATTTTTCATACAATACATTCGACCGAGTTTCAATAAAGGTAACTCGACCAATCCACTAAATGATAAAGCTAATTTTCAAACTATCAGATGAATTTGTTCTAGGAAACTCGACCAATGAGCTAACATTAGTTTTTCTCAGTGAGTCGGTCAGTCGAGTTCTGTGTGTGTGCAACTCGACCGATGGGTCATCTTTAGAGAATCCATCATAGGATCGATTGAGTTTCCAACTTGACCGATAAAAAGCCTGTGATAAATTTTCTAAATTGACATTTGAGTGATTAAACCATGGAATTAAGCATCCCTGATTTGTTCTCATCTTACTTATAAGTCATATCATTATTACAAGTGATTATAAAAATCATCTAAGGTAATTTGAGGTGATTTCCCAAAATGCACACTTGCATTGCATTTGATTTGAACTTGAACAAGTTGGGGCTTATATGATTTGATCCTTTTCGTGTACCTAAAGCCTGAAATAAATCTTGAACAAACACATTAGATACATAGGAATGGAATGGTTAAGTCTTTATCAAAATATGGGCAATGTATAACTCTCAAGTCAACACATTTTACTATTGCTTTGGAATTCAAACTTAAAATTGTTATTTTCTATTAAAAATTAAACAATTGCATTTTTATAACAATTCCTTTTAGATAGTAAATTTTTTGGTAAAAAACTTAGAAAAATGCTACTATTTCTCTAGAACTCAAATCTAAAATGACTAATTAATTGTTAGAAAATAAATTGTAATGTTATAATGATTATTCAAGAATATAAACCTCCTAGAAAAATGCTACTACTGCTCTAGAATTTGAATTATTGTGTAGCTGAAAAAATATTATGATTATGTATATATAAATTTAATAAATATAATAACTTAAAATATTATTAATAAAATATTCAAGTGTTTCATTATGAAAGAAACATGATATCTAGTTCGTGAACAGAACTTGTTAAGCTTCAATACGATGGTCAATTTCTCTCTAATGGGTCTTACTCTAGTTGATTTGTTAGACCTGTGAATATTACACTTATGAGTACTCCGGTTGAAGTTCAAGTTATATTGTCCATACAATACTGGACATCAACCCCAATCACTTCTCTACTAGTATATCATATTTTTCATAGGAGAGCATCATATGTTCATATAAGTTCACGAGGATGATACATTTAAAACTTTGTTCTCAATTTCATTTGATGTTTATACTAATGCCTTTCTTGATAAAGTACCTATCCACCAGGATTCTAGTTCTGCTTATATGACTCTGCTCAATCAAATTCAAGAAATTAAAAATAATATAAATTTTGCATCAAATCAACCACTTAAGTTTTGTAAAATCATGGTATTGAAAATGAAATAGTGGTTAGGAGGTTGAGGAGGAGGGAAAAAATAGAGAACAAGAAGGTGAATTAGCAATTGAAACTGATGACGATCATGACAGGAATGATACTGATTTAGATGGGTATCCATTTCAAACCCATGGCATTATAGCTTCCTTGGATTCTATACCTGACGTTATTTCCATTGATTGGGTAGACTACAATATAGTTGAAGACTATGTAGATTTCTAAGATTATGAATGGGTGGATGATTTCTGCCAAGAAGTTCATCTCAGTTACATCCCTTCTAACAATGAATTGTAAGTGTGCTTCATTTGCATCCTAAGCAGTCATGATTGAAAAAATTAGAAAAATAGTTCACCAAAATTTCCTACCGTACTTGACGCTCAAATAGTATCTTTGTCAGACTTGTTTGTATCCAATACTAACAATGTCTTTGAAGTTTGGATGCTTGTCGTTCCAAAAGAGCAGGTGGCATGTGGAAGATAAACTGTTGTAGTGGTCAGCTGATTATTTTAAATGAGGATCATCACTGATGCACACCATATCCATGTTGCTCATATGATCATGCCAAGCATATATAGTGCCACAATTGTGTATGTAAGGAGTGGGACCTGAGAGGGGATCCACTCCCTACTTAATTTGAGGTATAAATCCATCTATTCCAAAAACACTAAAAAGATATGTTGGAATACGTGTAAATTTTTCACTTCTCAATTAATGGTAAATAAAAAGGCCAAAGTATAACAACGAAATAATATTTTCATGATTATAATCAATTTTACAACAGTACATTATCATCTAACATAAAGGGTTTACATGCAAGTTACAACATCAAGATCTAAGTAGAGGGATATCCAACTATCTCAAGTATATCTCTCTAAGATCTCCATCTAGAAGGTACATGTCACATCTCCACTCTTCCAAGTCCTACACCTGGGGTAGGAAGCATACCCAATAAGAGAAGACAAAATGGAAGTTGTCAGCAAAAAAGTCAGTATGTACATATTATTAGAGATTTGATCAATATTAGGAAAAGGATGTCAAATTAGAATAAGGCTTCTCATAGTAAAGGAAACATACTATCCAAGTGGATATCAAAAGAATGACAAGTCAATAGATGACTCATCTACGAAAAAAGATATGATGAATAAAAGAACAGTTACAACATTAACAAATCATAATCAGTGCATGTCAAACAACTAGATACTTTTATTTATGTTGGGATGAGACCCCTAAAATCTCAAACCTAAGTTGGGTGGAAGGGCACACCCTAGGCGGAAAGGCATGCCTAATATATATAATATGAACAAAATGGGACACTTGAGATGGGAAGGTGCACCCAATATTATGGTAGTACAAATGTAGATACTACTATAAACAAAATTAGTCAAATTGTACACGCACAAGATATAAATGCAAGAATAAGTCTAATCAATCTAAAATAATAGGATCAGAACATCTAGTGGTTATGATGTGGGATCAGAGGACCCATAATAATGTCCATAATATGGTGTAACATAAGATCATAAAGTCCACCACTAGAGGGTTAGTCTATTGAATACTCAAATCAGGGTCCAATAAGAATATGCAACAAAATAATATGATCAAAAGATCAGAGTCAACATAGAATCTTTCTCATGAAATAAATGTTCAGAAGAGAGAGAAATTGTGTAGGCTAATTTGTCCATAGGAATGAGAGAGAGAGGGGAAATAAATGATGGATAAATAAGAATAAAATGGAATGCAACATACCTCAAACTGTGTTTACATATGTATAAAGTCAAACCTAGTTCTATATTGGAGTCACATGCCACCATTTAAGAGCATATATGAAATTAGGATTAAGTTCACATTAATTATATAAACCCTAATAATTGGCTTTTTATTATTATTCAGTTAGATTATGAAAACCATACCATATTTTACATTATTTTTATTTGAGTTCATAGCATACCTTAAGTTATTTTTATGACTTATAGATTAATATTTATGAACTTTAGAAAATCTAAGCAATTAAGAAAATACTTAAAAAATCATAGATTTATTCTTTTAGAATTAGGTGATAAAACTAGTTATTTAATGAAAGCAAAACATGGTTTAATTTTAATTTTTTGAGTTATTGGGTAGCAAAACATAGTTTATGTTTGATTTTTTGAGTTATTGATTAATTATTATGGATTTTGCAAACTTTAGCCAATTAGAAACTCAGAAAAAATCCACATCAACAAAATGACCTAGAAACTCAGATTTGCATTGTTGGGGTGGCCCTATGGTGATTTTCCAACTAGTCCAAACCCACATCTGGAAAGCTACACAGCTCATCACCATAAAACAAAATGAGGATGATGAAAAGGCAAAATTGCCCCTGAAAGGAAAATGAAGAAATAGAGAAAAAGAAAGGGGAACACAGGTCAAACTGGTAGAAAGATTCTTCGTCCTCCTATGCCGCTCAATTCCAAGATATGGAGCTCTGACACGAAGACCAAACATGTAGCTCCATGAGTTTGAACGCTAGAGATGATGAATTTCATATTCTTGAGTCCCTGACGGTGCCAAATATCTAAATCAGAGGTGTTGAGGACCAAACAATATGCAGATTGGATTTCTACCATTACTTCTCATGAGAGGAACATGTTAGTACAAAAAAATTGAGTACAACTCTCTCAAACCATGCCTTTGATAGCTAGAATCAAAGTGATGAAGTTATAATGACTAAAACAAAACTAACAATGGTCATGATACTAATCATAGTGGTTGGAAGTAGAAAAGCGGGAAATCAAGCACACACCCGCAACCCACAAATTTGTGATGTAAATACCTTCTTAAGGGGTATACAAACATGAACTAAGATTCTTTGTCACTCATGATGATCCCTAAAGTTGTCACAAACCCCAAGTCAGAAAGATGTAGATTGAGTTGGGGAGGGAACCCCAAGAATAAACTAGGACAAATTATTGATGGGAAAAGTAGATAGAGCATCAGGACAAGGTGGGGGAAGGAGTTCCCAAAGGTTTGAAGACCTAGAGATGAGAGGATATGAGAAGGAAGGGGAAAGCAAGAGGCAACAGAGCAAGAGGGATGTTGGGTTATGCCAAGGGAAGAAAGGCACGAAACCCTAGTGTATATATAGGACCGTCAGTTTGAGGAAGAATGAGGAAGGCGAGGGAGAATGAATCAAAGGAAAAGGAGGGAGGATAGTGAAGAGAGGGGAGAAATAAACTGAGAAGAAAATGGCATACTATTGTGTGAGACTTTTTTAACGTGAGGAAAACATGAGGAAGAAGAAAGTAATTTAGTTGTTGGATGAGAAATCTGGTAGTGGTGTGGGAGTCAGTGTTATTAAAAAGGAAACCATATGTGACACCCAATGAAGCCTATGTGGTAGGAAAACTAAAAACGCAGTGTGTGATATAGAAATATTTGCAAAGCCTTAGGAAAAGGATAGCATTCATGAAAATATTCATCAAATTTGGTCATTATTGTAGATTTTTCTTTCATAATTGAATTGGAGGAGAAAATAATTTTCAATTAATGTGAAAATTCAAAGATAGACTAATTTGGTATGTAGGATTCAAATTTGGGATTTGTTTTCACTTTTGAAATCATCAAATAATTTATTTAATATTTTTGACTTATCTCATAGTTTCCTTCCTTAATGAAATTAGGATAGTTATGATTGTTTAGATAATGTGAAACTTGGAACCGAAGCTAATTGAGACCCAAGGAACACGATTTTACCATTATATTTGGTATTTGAGATTTATTTTTATGAGTTTTAAAAAAAAATTAGGATTTTGGATCATTACCATCTTTATTATCAAGATTCATTAAATTAAATGTTATTATCTTCACATTGTTGCTAAAAGAGTTATCTTATATTATTATTCATGAAATCCCATATTTTACTTATTTAACACAATTAGTCGATTAATTCCTCTTTCATTGAGATGGTCAAACATGAAAATTTTGGTTGTTATTCTTATACTCATCTGAAGTACATCATACCTTTTATTTAGTCATTATATGAATATTAGTTAGCAAAGGAAGTATAAATGACATATTTCATGAATTTAATTACATGATATCACATATAAATATTACTATGTTAATATCGACTTAATATTTTATATTTATTTTTAGCCATATATATGTTATGGGGTATCTATGAGTTATTCATGTTATATGTATTAACAATGTACATTAGGATGTAACTTTATCCTTGTTTGGTCAACTCTAAAGAACTAAACATACAAATCTCCTAATGAGAGTTAGAATGTTAGGTTTTGGCTATGTTATAACACCACCCTGTAAAGAGTATTTTCCCCCAAAAATCTAGCAACCCTTATACTACCAACCACCTTGCCTCCATCCCTTAAGAGGTTTAACCTAATAAGACAAGCTAAGAAACATCAAGGTATAAGGGTTACTTATGTACCTTTAGTCATGAATATTTTAGGTTTTTATGTTGTTAATAGATCATGCATTCAACTAACAGGTCATACCCACCTACAATTGAGTTTTAGGTCCTTGTGTTACTAAGCTAACAATCCTAAGGTTCACATTATCATCAGAAATGTCATAGGTCACAAAAGGTAGGTCAACTTAACCTTTTTCAGAAGACATATCTTCCTATTCATCACTTCATGTACAAAAGTAGGGTTATTCTAGGATTTCCCTATAAATACTTCAAATGTCTCTTCTCTATTACTTGTCTCAAGAAAACACCAATTAAATCCATAAAATTTCTCTTTACATATATTAGTATAATGAAAATATTTTGTATAGTAAGAAACTATACGATGTTAAATGAACATACTGGCCAAAAATCAATTTGGAAGCAAAGTCATGAATTCCATGTTAAGATTATTGACTTGAGAGTTATATATTTCTCATATTTTGATAATGACTTAACCATTCCATTCCTATGTATCTAATATGTTTGTTGAAGATTGATTTTAGGATTTAGGTACATGAAAAGGATCAAATTACACAAGCCCTAGCTTGTTCAAGTTCAACTCAAAAGCAATGCTAGTGTGCAATTTGAGAAATCACTCCAAATGACCTTAGATGATTTTTGTAATCACTTGTATTGATGATATGACTTGTAACTAAGATGAGAAAAAATTAGGGACACTTAATTCCAACGTTTGATCACACAAATGTCAATTTCAAAAATTTGTCATAGGATGTTTATCAGTCGAGTTGATAACTCGATCGAGCCAGTGATGGATTTTCTAAAGAGACAAATCGGTCAAGTTGCACGCTTATTGGTCGAGTTTCCTACAACAAACACGACTGATAGTTTGAACATTGACTTTGTCTCTTATTGGATCGGTCAGTTATCTTTATTAAAACTCAACCGAATGTACTATACATAAAATGAAGAAAAAGTGATTATAACCATTGGAGAGTTGTTTGAAGGTGAAGCAAGATTCTCCAAATGATTATAACTGAATGGAATACCCCTTTTCTCAAAGAAGCAAAGGTGAATCAAGCTACTATGAGTGAAGGTGAATTTGTTGTTCTTCTTCTTCAATGTTGAAGAAGAGGTGAAGATCTTCTCCAGGTAAAGGAGAAGGCAAAGGCTGAAGATCCAAGAATAGTGGGTAATTCCTCAAAGGCTGAAGACGTGTGCAAGAGTAGGTAAGTCCTTGGAAGAACACGAAAGACTCTTTGCAAAGTGGGTAAGTCCTTAGTAAGGTTGAAGACTCTTTGTAATGGATAGTAAGTCCTTTGGTGGGCCTTGTGTTGTAACTCTTATAAGTAAATATATAGAGAAAAGCACTTGTAAAGTCCTTGAGGTTGACCTCTATAGGTAGTGGATTGACTCTCTCCTAGTTTGGAGAGTGGAACCACTCTAAACCACCTTGTCCAAGTGCTTGTTTCATTTTCTCTCATCCTTGCTATGCTTGTTTGTTAGGACTTCAAATTACACTTAAGCTATTGGTTTTGATTGATATAATTTGAAGGTCTATCTTATCATGTGAGAATTTTGAAGCTCTATTCACCCCCCCTCTAGAGCCCTAGATCCAACAAGTGGTATCACAGACAAGGATCTTCTCCAACAATCTCCCACAAGATGAGAAGATGGGCGACAACCTACTTGGTTCACTCAACCTAGAGGAAGGTTTCTCCATGCGTCCTCCTGTCTTCGACGACACCAACTTCCTCTATTGGAAGAGGCGTATGTAGTTATACATTCAAGGCATGAACTTTGATATGTGGAAGGTGATGGTAACACCATACAAGGAGACAACCAGAGATATTTCAACATGGAGTGAAGCAGCACTTAAAGAAGCCCAGCTAAATGTCAAAGCCATAAGCATCCTCTATGCAGCCCTTACCCTAATGGAGTTCAACAACATCTCATCCTGGGACACCACCTATGATATTTGTGATAACTTGTGCAGTCCTATGAGGGCACAAAGCAAGTCAAGAAGGATAATCTATACATGTTGAACAACCTTCTAGAGAACTTCAAGATGGGCAAGAAAGAAGGGATTGTGGATATGTACTCTAGGCTCAATGTCATCATCAATGACATGGGTTCTTTGGGCTTGGACAGAGGTGTAATCAACTCCAATATCTTGAGGACTCTACCAAAGAGATGGGAGTCAAATGTGACCTCCATTGAAGAAGTGAGGAGCCTTGGTGACATCCCAACTGAAGAGCTCATTGGCAACGTCCAAGCTCATGACCCAAGGCTTGACAAGCAAGAAGAAGAAGCCAAGGAAGAAGAGAAGGAAGACAAGATGTTTAAAGATAGTGCTTTCAAAGCACAAGTGGAGGCGGTCATCCATCAAAAACAACTTTCTTGTTAGACATCTCCTCCTCAAGTGAAGATGATGGCCCTAGTGAGCACAAAGCTAACTATATCAAGGGTAAGAACTTCAAGGGAAAGAAATCCTCCTCCTCTACTCCTAGATGCTACAAGTGTGGACAAAAGGGGCACTACAAGAGTGAATGTCCCAAGTCATGAAAGTCACACAATAAGGGCAGCTCCAAGAAGGAGGAAGAGTACAATAAGGAGATCAAGTATAAAAGGAAGGATAAGAAGGAGAAAAGACACAACAATGCAGCTCATGTAGCTTGGGAGGAATCATCTTCAAGTGGCTCTATATTCAAAGAAGATGGAGAGTTCCACCTTGCACTCAGGGCCTCTACTACTGAAGAACTTGGTGAGGTAAGTGAGGTAAGTGAGGAAAAAGGTAGATGTATTGTTGATAGTGGATGCACTAAGCATATGACAGGTGATATAAGCCATTTCAACAACTTCACCAAAAACAAAGGAGATTCAGTTACCTTTGGAGACAACAAGAAAGGTAAGGTCAAAGGTGAGGTTGATGTAGCTGAATCCTTGTGTATCAAGAATGTTCTTTTTGTGGATGGCCTGCATCACAACTTAATTAGTGTTAGTCAATTATGTGATAATGGTTACCTTGTGTTATTTACTTCTTTTGAATGTTTGATTATGGATTCCCTCACATATCAAGTCATATATTAGGGAACTAGAAGTGGTAATCTTTATGTAATTGTGCTTGACTCTATTAAGCATGTTTTTTCTAGATGGATAGTAGTCAATTCGAATGATATTTCTCAGCATCGTTGGCTTGGTCAAGTAAATATGCATCAGTTGAAGAAGTTGAGCAAAAAGGACTTGGTCAAGGGACTTCCCAAATTGGATATTGAAAAGGATAAGGAATGCCAAACTTGTACCCAAGGAAATCAAACCAAGTTCTCCTTCAAATCCAAAGGGGTCCTTAGTATCAAGATAGCTCTTGAACTTTTTCACATTGATCTATTTGGACCAATGAGAACTCCATCTCTTCGTGGTTCCAAGTATTGCCTTGTTATTTTTGATTATTTCTCTAGATATACTTGGACATTCTTTCTCATTTCCAAGAGTGATATGCTTGGCGTTTTCTCGAGTTTTTATAAATGAGTTGACAATGAAGCTTCTTGCCAAATCATTTCCATCTATAGTGATCATGGGGGAGAATTTGAAAATGATCTTTTTGAATGCTTTTTTCAAGAATATGCCTATGCACATAACTTCTTTTCATCTCAAACACCTCAACAAAATGGGGTTGTAGAGAGGAAGAATAGGTCATCATAGGAGATGGCTAGGACCATACTTTTGGAGTATGACACTCCAAAAAAGTTTTGGGCCGAAGCCGTCAGTACCTCATGCTTTGTGCAAAATTGGGTTTTTACACACCCTTCTTTAAAGAAAACCCCATATGAGCTATGGTGTGGTAGAATGCCTTCTATCGAGTATTTCCATGTTTTTGGATGTCCTTGTTTTATTTTGAATATGAAAGATTCTCTCGACATGTTTGATCTAAATTCTTACAAGGCTTTATTTCTTGGGTATAGCACTACTAGCAAGGCTTATAGAGTGTTTAATATTGATTTTGCTAAAGTAGAAGAATCTATAAATGTTGAAGTTTATTGAGACTAACCCCTCTATTCACAAAGATATGGTTCCAGATGATGATGTTACTGGTGAGGTGATTCCTATTCTAAAAGAGCTCAACATCACCCAAAAGGGAAAAGAGGTGGTCATTCATAAATAAGAGAAGAAGGATCCAACCCTTTAATTAGTAAAGAATCTTCCAAAAGAGCTAATTTTAGGTGATCCTTTTAAAAGAGTGAAGACATGGGCTGCATTCAATAAAGAACAAGCCAACAACTCCTTCATCTCACAACTCGAGCCAAATAACATCAAGGAAGCTCTTAGGGATGATAAGTGGATCCAAGATATGCAAGAAGACTTGGAGGAATTTGAAAAGAACAAAGTATGGACCCTAGTTCCAAGACCAAGTGATATAAAGATCATTGGTACCAAGTGGGTCTACAGAAACAAGCTTGATGAAAGTGACAAAGTGGTAAGGAACAAAGCAAGATGGGAACTTTATCAACAAAGGCAAGTACACAAGTGAGCTACTTAAGAGCTTTGGGATGGAGAACACCAAGCCACTGGACACACCCATGTCAAACCGCCAAACTTGATAAGATTGAAGTAGGTGGGAAGATAGATTTGAAGATCTATAGAGGTATGATTGGAAGTTTACTCTACTTAATGCCTATAAACCTGATATAATTTTTAGTGCTGGCTTGTGTGCTCACTTTCAATCAAATCTGAAGAAATCACATCTTATAGTTGTTAAGAGGAATTTAAGGTACTTAGCCAAAACCCAAAATTTTGGACTATGGTTTCCCAAGTCAAGAGACTTTACTCTTACAACTTATAGTGATGCGGATTACAAGGGATGCTTGATTCATACAAAGTACACAAGTGTCACTTGCTTTCTCCTAGGACCATGCTTGGGGTCTTGGTTCTCCAATAAACAAAGCATAGTGGCATTATCAACCAGAATACATTCAACCAGGATTTATTGTGCCCATGTCCTATGGATGAAGCAAATACTCCAAGAATTTAACATTCATTTTGATGCTTCTCCTATCTATTGTGATAATACTAGTGCAATTAACTTGTCATATAATCCTATCTTGCATAGTAGAGCTAAGCATATAGAGGTTTGCCATCATTTTCTTCATGATCACATTGCCAAAAAGGATATCTATATCACGCATGTATACACAAAAAATAAGTTGCACACATTTTCACTAAACCCCTAGCTATAGAGAAATTTAACTTTATTAGATTTAAACTAATAATAACTACTTTGATTGAATCTGATATGCCTTCTAGATAGTTTTCATCTATCCTATATGCTCTTCTTATGTTTTGATTACCATTGCTTGCTAATATGTTAAAAATCAATTTTCATGTTCTCTTTGCTTTGTTTTCCTCTTATTTTTGGGTATTTTTTGCAAACATATGTCTTATCGCAAAATAGTCCCCAATGATGAGTGATATGTGCCTAAGTATGTTTAAAATGAAAAATTTACTTGAAAAATAAATCTAATTAACACTCTAATGGCTAGAAATTAGTTTTTCTAATGTTGGTCCAGGTTGACCATCAGTGGAGTTGCCAACTCGACCTATCAGAGACTGAGAGCTTTTTTAAAGAGCCTATAGGTCGAGTTTCCAAGTCACAGAACTCCACCAATGGCCCGGCTGGAGAAAACATAAGATAGGTTCGACCGACTTTTCTCCCTCTCAACTAGAGAAAATTTGACCGATCCAACCTCTAGATCCCTCAAGCTCTAAACCCTAGCCTTGACCTTCCTCTCCCTAACCCTAGTTCGACCTAGATCGAACTCCCTTGACCTCTTCCCTATCAACCCTAGGTCTTTGGATGAGTTTTGGTAGTGTTTCTCTTGTTTTTTCTCTCTCTTTCCTCTCCATTTCGTTTCCATGGCATCCAATAGGAGAAAGAGGGGCGCCCCTACTAGTGCACCATCATCATCTACCAACTCGTATCTTATTACCTTCTCTCCAATGAGGCTAAATAGGTATAAGGAGCTCCTCCCTAGGAACCCCTTTCCATTTCACATCGTGTTTGAGCCACGCCCACGAAGACAAGAGGTGATTGATCAAGTAGACGAGTTGTTGTACGAGCACCATCTCTCCGCCTTGTGTGTCGAGTGCTTGTGCTACAACAATTCCATACCTAGCACAAAAGCGGTTCATGAATACTATGCTAACTTGAAATGGAATTATGAAACACTCATACCACCACCCAATACTCATGTAGCCCTCACTCTTATGATCTTCGGGAAGAAATTCCAAGTCTCTGAGAATACCCTGAACATCTTCTTTTCAGGTATTGAAGTGACTGACACCTGGAGAAAGGACTATCCTGAGTATTTTGACCTAGTCCAGCCTGAGGATGTCTACAAGAAATATGATATTACTCTTCCTAATATTCATAAGTTCTTGAAGAAGCCTAAATTCTCATATAGGAAGAAGTGTACCCTTCCCTCCACCACCTTAGACTTCAAGAACCGCATACTTGCCTTAGTTGTTAACTTCAATATTTATCCCAAGAAATTTTAGACTAAAATTGCAGAAAACGTTGTGGTAATTATGTATTGTCTCTTGAAGAACATAGGAGTCAAGTAGGTGAGATATGTTCTCCAGCATATGACCAACATTGACTCAGGAAAGAACACCAGTGGAACCCACCCTCCCTACCCAATCATGATTTGTGGCCTTTTCCAGCTTGCCACTGGCAAATCTCTTTTCCATGACCTTCACCACAAAACTGTCTGGAAGGAGTTTACAATGGTGAGACCAAACCTTAGAATTCTATGCCTATCCCGTCCTCTACCACACCTAGTACCTCTACCTCTACCCAAGCACCTCCACCACCTCATCCTACCTGACCTACTTGTGCCTCGTTCCATCTATCAAATGAAACACTTATAGGCTACATGATGCATAAATAGGCGTACTACCTTCAAGTTCATGAGAACATGCATCAAGATGTGCGTGCCATCATGTCCAACATGAACCTATCCTGTACAAATCCTTGTCCTGCCTACCAGCCCTACCCTGGAGGTGACTGTACGTCCAATGCATATGATCACTTTTACCCTACCCCACCACCTACTGCTTCCGCTGCTACACCCTTTGTTGTTGGTGGATCTACCCCTGGTGTGTTGCCTCTGACAGCTAGCCCCTTGGCCACTCTGCTTGCTAGTCTTGGTAGTTCTATGCCTTCCTTCCCACATGCCAATGAGCTCCATGCTCTTGGTATGTCTTGGGATGAGCAGAATGCCCGTTGGCCCGGCCGTGGTTTTGGTTCTCTTGCTGATGAGGAGATGCCATACCAATATGATGAGAAGGCTATTGTTGTTGATGGGGATGATGATGGTGATGCTTTCGATGATGGCTCTATTGATGACTCTTGTGATGAGGACGTTGATATCTCTATTGCACCTTCATATAGAGATGATGACTATGAGCCAGAGGCCTTGTATACTGATGCTGATAATGATGTTGATGATGTGGACATAGATGACCTAGATATTTAGTTTTTCTAGTTTTTAGTCTATATGTTGATCATATATATCTTTCTAGGCTATTTTGTATTAAAAACATCTAGTCACATTTTCTGAGTTGTACTATTTTAGCATCTAGTTTTCATCTTTTTGGCTAGTAGTTTCTTTCTAAGAACATGCTCTCTATGTTGTAATCATAATCTTTTGTATACTTACTCTTTGATTTACTATATCTCATGAGTTGGTGCCATGTTTACCATATATTTTATTATGACTAATATTGTTTGTTTCTCTCGTCTCTATTTTGTGTATGCTTTGAGATTGCATGTTGTGGATGTATGTTTGGTTGTGCTTGGAGAAGACCTGTTTCTGTGCTTTTCAACCCCCTTCCTTTTTGATAATTTAAAAAGTGGGAGAGAAGTTAAATGTTTTTAAGCTCAACCATATTGCTCTTATTTCCTATGTGATCCTTTTCCTGTTCATTATATGATCTATCATGTGACTTAGTAAAGGACCATGTAGTATATATATGCCATGTTGCTTTGAGTGGATAGGCTAACTATGCAGGTAAGAGTAAGCATAGATTGAGGAGGAGCAATTCACATTGTTCAAATCATGAAAACCCCTACAATTCACAAGGCAAAGGTATAACTTTACATATCCTTTTCAATATGATTGAGGAATGGTTTGCCATTGTCAAAAAGGGAGAGAATGTTGACTTGAGAGTTATACATTACCAATATTTTGATAATGACTTAACCATTCTAGTCATATATATCTAATATGTTTGTTAAAGATTGATTTTAGGATTTAGGTACATGAAAAGGATCAAATTATACAAGCCCTAGCTTGTTCAAGTTCAAGTCAAAAGAAATGCAAGTGTGCAATTTAGGAAATCACTTTAAATGACCTTAGATAATTTTTGTAATCACTTGTTTTGATGACATGATTTGTAACTAAGATGAGAAAAAATCAGGGACACTTAATTCCAACATTTGACCACTCAAATGTCAATTTAGAAAATTTGTCACTGATTGCTTATCGATAGAGTTGGAAACTCAACCGATCCAGTGATGGATTTTTTTGAAGAGATCAATGAGTCAAGTTGCACACTCACAGAACTTGACCAACTGACTCACTGAGAAAAATTGATTTTAGCTCATCAGTCAAGTTTCCCAGAACAAACTCGATCGATAGTTTGAAAATTGGCTTTATCTCTTAGTGGATCGGTCGAGTTATCTTTATTGAAAAACTCAACTGAATGTACTATATGGAAAATATAGGAAAAATAATTATAATCATTGGAGAGTTGTTTTGAGTGAGAATAGATCCACTGTAACATGAAAATGGCTATATTTTTCCCTTAAGTGATCCCACACTCAAGGGAACACCCCAACTATAAATAGGACCCCTTGGAATTCATTCCAAGTTTGCTCATTCATGCTATTCTAAGTCCTTGCTATAGTTGAGTGTGTTGCAACTCCTTGGGCCCCTTTCTCTCTCTCTTTTACATAGAATTTTGTGATTATGAGTGAGTTAGGTAAGTTGTAAAAGAGCTACTTCCTTGTTCTTATAAAGCTCTCATTCCATTCCATCTTCCCTACCCCTTTTATCAAAGAAGCAAAGGTGAAGCAAGCTACTCTGAGTGAAGGTGAAGATGTTGTTGTTCTTCTTCAAGGTTGAAAAAGAGGTGAAGATCTTCTCCAGGTGAAGGAGAAGGTAAAGGCTGAAGATCCAAGAATAGTGGGTAATTCCTCAAAGGATGAATACTTGTGCAAGTGCAGGTAAGTCCTTTGAAGAAGGTGAAAGACTCTTTGTAAAGTGGGTAAGTCCTTGGTAAGGTTGAATACTCTTTGTAATGAATAGGTAAGTCCTTTGGTGGGTCTTGTGTTGTAACTCTTATAAGTGAATATATAGAGGAAAGCACTTGCAAAGTCCTAGAGGTTGACCTATCTAGGTAGTGGATTAACTCTCTCCTAGTTTGGAGAGTGGAACCACTCTAAACTACCTTGTCCAAGTGCTTGTTTCATTTTCTATCATCCTTTCTGTGCTTGTTAGTTAGGACTTCAAATTGCACTTAAGCTATTTGTTTTCATTGATATAATTTAAAGGTCTAACTTATCTTGTAATAATTTTTAAGCTCTATTCACTCCTCCTCTAGAACCCTAGATCCAACAAAGATCTCCTTATCCTACTACTATAGCGTTATCATTCCAAATTCCACCCTAAAGTTTGATCTTAACATCCAAAGAATCTTGTCACCTTTAACCTATATGGTTGGGTAGGAGTACCTAAACACTCATCATAATAGGGTTTACTAGTCATGATTCTTATATGTACCTCATATGATTTTAAATTGACCTTTCAACATCTCATAAATAACATAGGTCAATTCTAGGGTAAACGTCTCACTGAGAGGGTGACTAAGGTAAGTGTATTAATTAGGGAAACAAAATTGAAATAGTTAGAAACTAACTACTATGGGTTCTGATACCATCATGTAAGGAGTGGGATCTGAGAGGGGATCCCGTCCCTACTTAATTTGAGGAATAAATCAATATATTCTACTAACAACATATGTCAGAATAGTTGTAAACTTTTCATTTCTCAAATGATGGTAAACAACCAAAGTACAATAGTGGAGTAATATTTTCATTACTATATTCAATTTTAGAAAATTACATCATCATCCATAAGGGGTTTATATGAAAGTTACAACATCAAGATCTAAGTAGAGGGATATCTACCTATCTCATCTCTATATCCCCAAGAGCTCCACCTAGCATGACATGTCACCATGGTCGGTCTTCCAAGTCCTACACCAGGGGTTAGAAGCATACCCCATAAGAGAAGACCTAGTGGAAGCTATCAACATATAAGTCACTATGTACATATTAATAGATAATGGAGAAATATTAGAAAAATGACGTCAAATATAACAAAGATTCCCATAAAAAAGGAAAAGTACTATCCAGGTGGATGTCAAAAGAAAGACAAGTCAACAGATGATTCATTTATAAAAAAATATATGATTAGCAAAAAATTACTTGCCATATAACAACATTAACAAATAATAATCAATGAATGTCAAACAATTAGACTACTTTTGTTTATGTAAGTTTGAGACTCATAAAATTTCAAGTCTAATTTGGGTGGGAAGGCTCATCCTAGGGGTGAGAAAATGATGGTCCAGACCACAATACCGGACTGGACTATTTAGTTCGGTCTGGTCCTGTCCTGAATTGATTTGAGTTCGGTTCGGTTCATGGTTGGAAAATTTTGAAAGTTCAATCTGTGGTCCGCTCTGATCCAAAACTAGTATGACCATGGTCCGGATTGTAGACCCGTTTATATGTAAAATACATTGATATTGCGATATATATTATGTCACAAGTACAAACACATCACAAATGTAAACACCATTAGTGTGAATGTTTGATATCTAAATTATATAATTGTTAAAAATAATTAAGATTATCTATTTTTTCTATTAAATAAGTTGTGAAATACATAAAAAATCTAATTGCAGTACAAACAGTCCTATCTCGGTCTGGTCCAACATTGAAATGGACTTGTCCCCATCCAGTCCAACTTCAAAATGGTCTGGCCCATGGTCCATAAATTTGTTGAAATTTGGTCCTCGATCCGGTCTGGTCCTGTCTGGATCTGGACCGATGCTCACCCCTATCTCACCCTGGGAAGAAAGGCATGCCCAATATATATAACATGAGTGGAAAGGTTCACTCAGGATGGAAAGACACATAGTAACATATGTACATGCTAAAATATATAAATTTAATTTATTTACAAGCATAAAACATAAAGGTAAGAATAAGTCTAGTTAATCTGAAATAATAGGACGAGAACATCCAACATTTATGATGTGGGTCAGAGGACCCATGATCATGTTCAAAATAAGGTGCAAAAATAGATCCCAAAGTACACCACAAGAGGTTAGGTTATCAAATACTCACATCAAAGTCCAATAAGAATATCTAAAAAATAATATGATTACAAGATCAAAGTCAACATAGAATCTTTCACATGAAATAAATTCTTAGAATAGATCCATATGACCAATAGAGATGTATTATAGGTGATTTCTCAATAAGAATAATATGGAATGAAACATACCTCATATTGAGTCTACATATGTCCAAAGTCAAATCTAGTTCCATGTTGGAGTCACATGCCACCTTTTTTTATTGAGAGAACCGCTCTCATAGAAGCGCCACTTTTGTGACCCCCCCCAGATAGCGTAAAACTCTCAGGTCCTGGGCACCCTGTCCTCCCAGGAACTGGTTAAAGCGCATAGTTGGTCGGCTTGCACGATGAGTACCATTTTAGAGGTGGCCATTGTGTTTCGAACCTGAGTCCCTTCATGAGGGGGCACCGTGTCGAACCACTTGAATCACTCCTCCCCGACACCTATTGAGAGCATATATGAAACAAGGATTAAATTCACATTAATTATATAAATCTAAAAATTGTGTCTTTATTATTATGGGATTAGGTGGTGAAAACAAAACCATCTTGTAGGTTATATGTTATGAGTTCATAGCATATTTTAGTTTATTTTTCTAACTTATAGATTATTATTTATGAACTTCAGAAAATCTAACAAATCAAGAATATCCTTAAAAACTCATATGTTTATTATTTTATAATTAGGTGATAAAAATGAAACCATTTAATGGGAAATAATTTTACGAATACACAACATATTTTATTTTAGTGTTATGATTTACTGGTTAATTACTATGAAATCCACAACTTAGCCAATCTAAAACTTGGAAAAATCCACATGACAAAATTACCTGGAAACTTAGATTTGCATTGTTGAGGTGGCCCTATGGTGATTGGATAACTAGTCCGGGCCCACATCTGACAAGCAACACAGTTCATCGTGATAACATAAAATGATGATGGAAAAAAGAGGAAATTGTCCCTAAAAGGAAACTGAAGAAACACAGAAAACGAAGGGGGCACGTAGGTCAAACTAATAGCGGGCTTCTTCTTCCTTTGGTGTTGCTCGATACCAAGCCATGGAGCACTGACCCTAAGACCAAACATGTAGCTCCATAAGTTTGAACATTGGAAATGATACCCTTCATATTCTTGAGAACCTAACGGTGCCAAAGAACTAAAATAGAGGTGTCGAGGACCAAAGAATCTGAAGAATGGATTTCTTCCATTACTTCTCAGTAGAGGAACACGTTGGTACAACAAAACATAGGGCTACTCACTCAAATCATGCCTTTGACAACTAGAATCAGGGTGTTGAAGTTAATACTATGAAAACCAGGACTAATGATGGTTATGATATTAATGATAGCTCACAAAAATTGAACGCATTGGCTAGAAGCAAAAAAGAGGGAAATCAAGAAAACACCCACAACCCATAAATTTGTGGTGTAAATACCTTCTTTAAGGGTAGAAAAACACCAACCAAGCTTCTCTGGCACTCATAATGATCCCCAAAGCCTCTTCAAACTCCAAGTCAACAAGATGTAAATTGTGTTAGGAAGGGATCCCCAAGACCAGACGAGGACAAACTGTTAGTGGGAAAAGAAGCTAAAGAACTAGGTGGAGGCCTTTTTCTAGATCCATCTCACATCAATAACTCAGCCCCTTCCGCCTATGGGTAGTTTTAGGGAAGTTTGTTTGGCAGTGGATACCTGAATGCCAAGTATGGCTCGTAATAATCTATCCTCCAGAGCATAGGATGATTCATTAGCTGCAAGAGGCATTAATTTAGCTACTAAAATATCACTTGTTTCTACCCAAGCTCTCAGCATCAAAACTTCATTTCTATCCAAATTGCATAGTATATGATCATCCAAATGTGGTATTTCCTTAGTTATTCTTTTCGGGCCTTGACTTGTCATATGATTCTGAATTTCATATTTTCGTATGTGAAAAGAAGTATAGATATCATCATATACTAGACATTCACTAATAAGTATTGAATCCTCAAAATTGCATCCTTCCCATGGCATATAATCTACTAATATAGTTCCCAGAGGTCCGAAGACCTAGAGATGAGAGGGTATGAGTATAAAGGGTAAAATAGGGGGAAATAGAGCAAGCGAGATGTTGGGTTATGACAAGGGTGAAATGGCACAAAACCCTAGTTTATATATAGGAACATTGGTTTTGGGGAAGCATGAGGAAGGCGAGGGAGAAGAAATTGAAAGAAAAGGATGGAGGAAAGTGAAGAGATAAGAGAAATTAAAGGATAATGAAATGGCATACTATTGTGTGAGAATTTTTGAGTGTAATGAAAGCACGAGGAAGAAGAAAGTAATTTAGTTGTTCTATGAGAAATCTGATGGTGGTGTGGGAGTCAGTGATATACAAAAAAGGAAACCAATCGTGACTTTGAATGAAGCAGATAATTTAGAAAAACAAAAAAATTGGCATGTGACATTGAATATATGAGAAACCTTAGGAAAAGGATCGCATTCATGAAACATTGTTCAATTAATGTGAAAATTCATAGATAAAATAATTTTGGTATGTAGAATTCAAGTTTGCAATTTTTTCCAAATTTGAAGTCATCTAATAATTTATTTAATATTTTTCCTTATCTCATAATTTTTTCCTTGATGAAATTAGGATAGTTATGGTTGTCCAAATAATGTGAAACTTGCCACCCAATATAATTAGGACCCAAGGTTCACAATTTTAACATTATATTTGGGATTAAAGATTTCTTTTTATAAGTTTTAAAACATTTAGGATTGTTCCACATTACCATCAATTTTATCTGCATTCATTCAATTAAATGTTATTATCTTAGCATTGTTGCCAAAGGAATTATCTTATATTATAATGCATGAAATTCCATGTTTTATTTATTAAAAGATTTAGTTCATTAATTCCTCTTTTACTAAGATGGTTTCACATGAAAATTCCAATTGTTATTCTAATACATGTTTTAAGTACATCATACCTCTTATTTACCCATTATATGAATATTAGTTAGCAAAGGAAGCATATGTGAAATATTTCATGGACTTAATCACATACTAGCACATATATATCTTATTATGTTAATATTCCACTTAATATGTTATATTTATTTTTAGCCATATATATGTTATGGATTATAATCAAGTTATACATGTTATATGTATTAACAATGTACATCAGGATGTAACTTTATCCTTGTTTGGTTAAATCTAAAGAACCAAACATACTAATGTCCTAATCATGGGAATATGGATTCTTGAGCCAGGATGCTAGGTTTAGGTATGTTACAGTATATGTTCACATGGGAAATTCATTACAAGGTGAGTATTGACCCAAATATGCACATCTCATATAACAAGAAATTTCTAGCATGGAGGAAGGTTGTATGTAAAACATTTGGTGATTGAAAGCATCAAATCACAATTTGTTTCCATTCACAAAATTTCTATGACAATATATTATAGGGACAATAAATACCCACCTTATGCTGATTGTACTACACAAACAAAAGGCACTCGTAGATTCAAGTGGGTGTTTTGGTCATTCAGACCAACTATCATAGGATGGTTACATTTTAGGCATGTTATTACTATTGATGGCACATTCCTTAGTGTTAATCATGAGGGCACTCTTCTTATTGCATGTACCATATATGTTGATTATGATGTATCTCCCCTCTTGTTTGTCATCATAGAGTTGAAGAACTCTAAATCATTCGAGTGGTTCTTTAGTTCTCTATAAATAATGATTCCATCTATTGCACACTGATTAGATATGTGTATTATTTGTGATAGGATTAGTAGAATTTTTTAGCTATGAATAGATAGTTTGATTGGGCCAAACATTGATATTGTCTCAACATCTTAGTGAGAACTTCAAAAAAATGTTCAAATCACAAGTGTTAAAGGAACTCATATGTGGAGTTTTTGGCTTAATAAAATATTACTTGAATTTGATCATCTCATGTCTAATATACAGACCATTGATCCAGTTGATGAGAAGTATTTGATATTAGGAAACCTTGTATTGTGCTCCAGCACATTCGACAATGGTTACAGATATGGTCTACTGATTAGGAATCACATAGGAGCTACAAATGGGGTCTTAAATGGGTTTCAAGTTTTACCAATACATGCACTAATTATTTCCACATGCTATCACCTATTTATCTTTGGTTGAGGAGCATAAAAGTGATGAAATAGGAAAATGAGGGATGTAAATTTCCTAGGCACCTTCATAATAGACTTTTAAAAAAATTAGGATGTAGGCAATTTGAGAGTTACACTCCACATGAAAAATGATGAGTGGCTTGTTGATGACATTGATGGATATAATTTTCATATCAAATTGCATCCATATGGTGCTAGTGAATGCAATTGTGGCTATCTTCAATAATGGTATATACCTTGATGTAATGTTTGGGCAGTTGATGTTTCAGTTTATTTTGGCTTTGACGAACTTGTGAGCCCACATTTGACAAATAGTGATTTGGTTAACAAACACATAGATAAATTTCATTGTGTTCCTAACAAAAGGTATTGGCCATTTTTATATGAAATTAGTAATATATATCCCCTATTACCCCAAACTACCCGACGTCAAGCTGGAAGACCAAAGAACAAAGGAATGCACACATCCATGGATATTGATCTTAATCATGCTACATATTATTGTCAAAACTGTGGTAGAACGGGTCATAACATACACACTTGTACTTTGGGAATGTGATGTTTCCAATGTAGACAAGTAATGCAATGTTTTCAATTTAGTTAATCAATGTTATGCTTTCAATATAGTCAAGTAATGTAATGTTTCAATTTCTATTTCAATTTATTCAAGTCATGTGATGTTTTCAATTTAGTCAAGTAATGTAATGTTTCAATTTCAATCAAAGTAATGTGATGTTTTCTATTTAACCATTATATTTTCTTGCTTCTTATTTAAATAGACATGAATACTAGATAAGTACCATTTAGATTCTCCTAGAACCACTTCGTGTTATCAGGTTGTCTTGTTACTAACCAAGGTGTGTTGCACAACATTTCCTTAGCAGTTTTGGTCTGGTTCATAATGTACAACCTATCCACCTCATTCTCAAACTGATTAGCGTCCTAGTCAACCACTAGTCAACCATTGATACAATACTAGCAACACGTTTAGGTTCCCATGTTTTAAGTTGCCTGTCACACTTTAGGACGTGGTAGTTCTTCTAGGTCTTATGATAGACGAGATACCATTTATAGCTACATATCCTATAGTGACAAATGAGGGAGAGTTTGCTCACGATCTCACCTTTGTGATAACTACTTGGGGAGTGCACCATATGGGATGTCCTTGGGTCATATTTGTCTTGCATGGTTGTATGGCACATTTTCAGTATGGATATGACCATGGGATAAAAGAACATCATGAAGCAATGAGGGTTTTGTATAATAGAGCATATATCCTTTACTTCTTGGGTTATTACCAAAATACAGATAGTAATAGTGACCAAGTTCACTTACAATACCTTCTCCTTGTGGCTAACTTTAGGATATGTAGCACATTGCCTTGAGGTGTTTCAACTCTATCATATTTATATAGGGAATTGTACAGGGGTCGTACTTGTCAAAGGTCAAAGTTCTACTTGTCTGGATGTGTATATAACTTTAGATGTGGTGTTGGGAGAGGATAGAAATTGGACAACCATGGCCATTGTCTATGAACTGGGGGGAGTGCCACTTGATTTAGATGTGGTGTTGGGAGAGGATAGAAATTGGATAACCATGACCACTGTCTATGAACGGGGGGGAGTGCTACTTGATGTTCCATTGGGGTTCAAGTAAAGAATCAACACAATTGTTTTGTAGATTTAAAATAATGGATCATATATAACTTGTTTGTGTCTCAATAGATTGTTGATTGTGTTAAAAAACCTGAGATTATAAGAGGCTATGTCCAATTTTATGATGGAGTATTTGATTAGATTTTACCCTCACATGTGAAATTCACTTTTAATAATTTAATTTGCTTTGATATCACTTAATACGCCCTATATTATATGGCCCATGTGCTTCCATTTGTGATTAAAAAATATAGTTAACTCCTTACACAAAGGATATTTTATAGAATCTTCTACAACTATATTGAGAGGGTCATGAGATTTGATTGTCCTGAGTGCCTCTGGTTTCTACATGGTAGTAGAGAGGCACCTCCCAGATAGAGTAATTAGACAATTTATATTTGTTCAAGTACAACCTACTACTTTGCAACACCTTACTATGGTATATGGGGGAGGTCATGCTAATGAGGTTTGACAACATCATTATTGGTAGGAGGTGCAAGTTTGGAACAATATATGTGAACATTTTGTTGCCCTGCCACTGGTAAAGATAATCTTCAATCCATAGGTGCATTTCACTAGGTATCATCAACTTTACTTAGTGTTCCATCCACAAAATACTTGCCAAATAGTTACAAGCAAAAAGACTTTGTGAGTATCAATATTAATTTTTACATCTTTTTAGCTATTAGATTGTGTTTTTCCATTATTATCTATAATATATATATTATATTAACAAGTGTATCACATGTGTGAATTTGAGAGTCAATGTAGCATGCAACTTCACATATTAGGGATGATGTTTACAACATCTCAAAAATTTACTTTGAGAGTCTACCTAACTGCACTCACCCATATCAGCGAGAGTCATCAAACCAACACCACTCATACATCTACGATCTCTCTAGATCCTAGTCTCACTCAATCCTAAACCACTACTCCAAATCCCATTCTCATTCATATCTCTACCACTACCTAGGGCTGAGAATCGGTCCAGAACCGGACCGGACCACGCACCGAATTTTAACAAATATATGGACCGCAGACCAGACCGTTTCGAGGTAGGACCGGACCATTTTGTGATAGGACCGGACCGGAACGGACCGTTTGGACCATAATCATCCTTTTTGCATGTTTTACAACTTATTTAATTGTACAAAGTTGATAATCTTAGTCACTTCTAACAATTATATAACTTTAGTATTAAACATTTATACTAGTAGTGATTATATATGTACTTTATTTGTAATTATTATAGAATACACCTTCAAATATACATGAATTTTATATAAAAGTCAATCTGCGGTCCGGACTGGACTGGACCAAAGACCGAACTCATTGAAATTTCCAGACCGCGGACCAGACCGGACTTAAAATGGACCGGACCGGACTGGACCGAATTGAGCAGTCTGGTCCGGTTTTGCGGTCTGGACCATTATTTGCTCACCCCTACCACTACCTATGATCTCATTTACACTCATATTGTAAGGATTCAGACTCTATAGGGGACCCACTCCTCACTAAATTAAGGAATAAACCCATATTATCCAAACACGCTAACAAGTATGATGGAATAGATATATTTTCTCAGTTTTTGGAAGAATGGTAGTAAAGACAAAAGACAAAAGACAATGCTCATACCCTACCTTGTTTCATGCCAAAAACACCACTACCATGTTGTAACCTAAAATGAAACCCACAAACCACTTAACATTAAGTACTCATGGACACCATTAGCAAGTTTGTAAAGAGTGGGACCCAGAGGGGATCCACTCCCTATACAAAATTTGAAGAATAAAACCTCCAATCCAAACACACCAAAAATGGTATGACGGAGTGGGTGTAAAATTTTCAAATTTTATTGATAGTATTCAAAACAACCAAAGTGTAGCAGTAGAAGAAAATAATGACTATATTCAACTTCTCAACAAGAATACAAAACTATTTCTTAATCTCCCACATAGGGTTTACATGTATGATACAACATAATCATCTAAGACAGAGGGAATTCTAAACCATAACAACTTTGTTTCTAAGCTTTAACTCCTTAATCTATGTCCATATCTTCATGCCATATCATCCATGTCCTCCACCTAGGGTTGGAAGCATACCCCAATAAGAGAGAAGAAAAGAAAACATCAGCAAAGGCTGGTATATGCATACTAAAAGGAAAATTGAGCAATATACAAAGTAAAGGACATCAAACAAAGTAAAGCTTCCCAAAGAAAAGAAAAGTACCACCCAAGTGGGTATCAAGAGAATTGATCCACAATAAAAGAGATACTTGCCATTAAAACAACGTATAAAAGTGGTGCCACGTAAGCACATAACCCATAATCCATAAACATCATCCTGCATGCATGTGAGATAAACATAGACTTAGAATAATATAAAGACAATGGCGGCCAAGCCTCATGAACTTGAAACTTGATAGAGATTGGCACATAACCAAACTCCCCAATATATAAAATGTGGGCCAAACCTCATAAATTTGAAACCCGAGCATGGGGAACATAACCTCAATCCCAAAAGCATAAATAAGGGCACATAACCCAAAACTAATGCAATTACACTATGCTATTGAATTACATAGCATGTTTAATGTAGAGGTAAGTAGAAAGTATAGTCATATTATACCAAAGAAGTCACCACATAAGTGACCAACATATACATCCACCTCATAAGTGGGAAAAAGACATCACATGTCATCATATAGAGTTCCATCATGAAAAAATCATTATAAAGACCAAAAGAATGTCCAAAGATCAATAATAAATAAAAGGTACTCCACATGAAGCATATTTTCCAAAAGAACAAGATAAGGTGTAGGCTAATGTCCATAGGACCAAGAGAAAGAAAAAAGTAGGATAATTTCTCAATAAGAATAATCAGAGATGCAGACATACCTCTCCACATAGTCTAATAGTACAAGATCACTTCTAGATCCAAATCTAGGTTTCCAAAGCACCTATTATCATGTACGTGAAATTAGAGTTAGAATTACATTGATTATTCAAAACCCTAAAAATCACCTTTTTATTATTAGTTAATTAGGTTACCAAAACCACATCATATTTTAGATTATATTTTTCTAAGTTCAAAACATATTTTATTATATTTTCCAGACATTAAAAAATTTAGTTACAAAATTTTCAAGTTATTACTTCTTTAGATTAATCCATTAAAATCAAATATTTTCGACATCAAATTTAGGTGACAAAACCAACACCATAAGATAGTTCTTATTTTTATGAATCCATTGACTATTTATATGTAGTTTTCTGATTAGTATATAATTTGTTATGAATTTTCTATATCAACCAACCAGAAAATGACACATAAGCAAAAAGTCATTGCAAAAGGAGAAAGAGGATGAGTGGTGTGACCTGGATCAATCATGCCTAGCCAAGTGGCACATGCCCTTAGATAGCCAATTACAACACTCAATGCGGAAATGGGCCAAGCGAATGAGAAAAAGACACATTTACCCTCGGCGGAAAAAAGGGAACCATAGGCAAACAAGGGCAAAATAGATAAAACTCTGGGGATTCATCCTCTTCCTCATGCGCCAGCCTTGGTCACAAGGTAGAAACACCTACTTTGATCCCAAATTGGGGAAACGGATGAGAATGAGAATTAAGCCAAAAACATAACTCGAATTCATATAAGGGGGTTACACGATACTCACCCTCTGAGCTATTGGCCTGCGGTGGTGTGTGACGCTGGCAGCAAGAAGGTTTGCAATGATGAAGAAGCTCTACTTGGCGATGGAGATACATGCTTGTATAGGAAAAATTTATGCAAGGTAAATGCCATACCAGGGTCGACAGAGCAAAAGAAAGAGTCATCTATTTATAAGATCGGGTATAAGAGTTTATGGGAGTAGAGGCTTCGAGAGGCTTGGAGAGGAAATTATGCAAATCACCAAAAAGGAAAACTAGATCATATGTTGGGGCTCAGTTTATGCAGAATCTAAAGAGGAACACACCAACAAAGAAATCTCAAATATTGATCAATCGTGGAAGGAGGAATTCGAGTTTGAAAATCACCATATATAGGCGGCACCTGCATGTTCTATCGCAAGGTTGGGGATGACTTCGGAGTCATCAGATCCTTCATCTGATGGCTGTAAATCATTTGTGAATCTAACAGGTACATGACACCTATATTTCATTACAAATCTTAATCGGATTAAAGTGATACACATAATTATTTAACTTTTCTATCTCCTTATTTAAGGGTGCAAACAAACTCCAAAGTTAATGAAAATTGACATGTAGCCTATTTTTTATATGAGGATTCTGAATATGCTAATAGATTTGCCTTTTGGGATTGTTTGATGTGTTAAACAGATTAAATACTATTTTCTCTTTCCTCATCCATTAATGACTATAAGATTCTCCAAATTTTATGAAACTTCACTCATAAGTCTTAATTAATGTGTTGCATATGAATTTGCCATAAATTTTACATGTTGGAGTTATTTTTTCATTTATTTAATATCTTGAATGTACTACACACTTTCTCTCTCTTGAATTCACCTTTTAATCAAACACCTTCCAAATTGGATGAAAATTCACCCAAAGGCTATATTTATTATGTAGATTATGAATCCAAGATTATTTTCCTCTTTTGGAGTCATTTATTATTTTATTTTTTATTTTGGGGAAAGCTCAGATCTTCTCTTTCCAAATTAGATTAAATTAATTATTATTATGTGTATAATGTGAAACTTGACTCCCAAGGTAATTGAGAACCAAAGAAAACAATTTTAGCTTAGATTTCACTTTTGGAGTTTCCTTTAGTGATTTATGACACAATTCATATTTGTGGCTATTAATACCACATTATTACTTTGGTTATCATATTATTTTACTATTATCATTATTTATCATCCATTTATGTTCCATACCTTAACATTATAACCAAAAGAATTATGCGTCATTATTTGCAAGGTCTTTTATATAATTCATTATTTATCTCATGTCACATATTTTATGTGTACACTATTGACCTAAGATTAATGTGAGAACATTAGGTTACATTGTGTCGATGCATTAGCTCATTAGAGTCAAACTAAAGATCTTTTAGATCTAACCTAACCTTGTTTGGCTAAGACCAAATGGTCAAACTTCTAGGGTAGGGTCCAAGATCTAGTATGTTACAACACTCCACCCTTTAAAAGGATTTCATCCTAGAAATCTATTGATCCAAGCATCAACAACTAATTTCTCTTCACCCCTTATAAAGGTTCAACCTAACAAGTCAAACTAATCAACATTTAGGGTTACCCACATATCTTTTAGTTCTGAATGTTTTAGAGTTTTATGTTGTTCATGTATCCAACTAAAGAATCATAACCAACTAGGGTTGAGTTTTAGGTTCGTGTCTCTAACCTAACAACCATACACAAACATCCAAAAGTCATAGGATAAGTCATCTACACCTTTATATAAATCCTAGTCACAACTCCAAAGTCAAAACTTGGGTTAGCACCAGGTTTAGGGTTTTACTACCAAAACTCCTCATATCATTTCATTGTGACTTAGATTAAGAAAACTTCGATGGATACCAGGAAATTTTTGTACATGTAGTAATATAATGAAAATAACAATTATCGATAAGAAACATTGGATATAAAAAAAATATGGTACCAAAATCAATGCGGCAATCAAGTCACAATATATCCATAACAAGACATCTTCATCCTACTAGTACGTATCCTCAAAACATGAATCCTTCCTCAAGAAAACATCTCTTTAACTTTATAGATGTCATCATTTACCAATATGGTAGGGTAAGATCATCTTATGAAAAACTTAGGCTAGATTTAGAGAAAACATATCACCTAGAGGTCACTATCCAAGTCAAGGGTTCTAATAAGGGAGACAAAATTGAAATATTCATATTCTGACTACCATGGGCTCTGATACCATGTTGTAAAGAGTGGGACCCAGAGGGGGTTCACTCTCTACTAAAAATTTGAAGAAAAAAACCTCCAATCCAAATACACCCAAAAAGGTATGATGGAGTGGGTGTAAATTTTTTAAATCTTATTAATGGTATTCAAAACACCAAAGTGTAGAAGCGGAACAAAATAATGAATATATTCAACTTCTCAACAAGAATACAAAACTATTTCTTAATCTCCCACATAGGGTTACATGTATGATAAAAAATAAGAATCTAACATATAGGTAAGTCTAAACCATAACAACTTTGTCTCCAAGCTTTAACTCCTTAAGCTATGTCCATATCTTCATACCATATCATCCAAGTCCACCACCTAAGGTTGGAAGCATACCCCAACAAGAGAGAAGAAAAGGAAACATCAGCAAAGGGTGGTATGCACATACTAAAAAGAAAACTAAGCAATATTTAGTGTAAAGGACATCAAATAAAGTAAAGCTTCCCATAGAAGAGAAAAGTATGACCCAAGTGGGTATCAAGAGAATTGCTCGACAATAAAAGAAATTATTTCCATTAAAACAACGTATAAAAGAAATGTTGCATAATCACATATAAAATTAGAGCACATAACCCATAATCCATAAACATCATTCTACATGCATGAGAGATAAACATAGCCCTAGAAAAATATAAAGACAATGGTGGCCAAGCCTCATAAAATTGAAACCTTATAGAGATTGGCACATAACCAAACTCCCCAATATATAAAATATGGACCAAACGTCATACATTTTAAAACCCAGGTATGGGGCACATAGCCTCCATCCCAAAAGCATAAGTAAGGGAGCATAACCCAAAACCAATGCAATTACACTACTCTAGTACTAATGAATCACATAACATGTTTAATGTAGAGGCAAGTAGAAAGTATAGTCGAAACCAATAAAGTTGGGAAGATCTAGAATTACAATAGCTCATGTCTGCTTTGTTGATGACTTGATACTCTTTGCGGAGGCTAGTAGGAAACATATGAGAACCATCTTATAATGTTTTAAAGACTTTGGACATGCATCTGGGCAGGAAATATCAATCGCCAAATCACAGATTTATTTCTCAAAAAGCGTACCCTGTGCTACTAAAAGAGAAATACATCAGATGAGTAAATTCCTTCTGACAGATGATCTTGGGAGGTATTTGGGAGTTCCAATTCTGCACATGAGGATCACCAAACATATGTATGCACATATTCTTGGCAAGATGGAAAGTAGGATTGAAGCCTGGGCAGTGAAGAATTAATTTATGGCTGGGAGGGTCTGCCTAGCCAAATCCACCCTGTCAGCCATTCCTACCTATACTATGCAAACTGCGGTGCTGCCTAGAAGCCTGTGCGACATAAATGATGTTTTAGTCTGACGGTTCATATGGGGGGGGGGAAGCTATAAATCAAGGTTGGTGTAATTGGTAGCGTGGAACAAAGTTACAAGCTCAAAAGAAAATGGGGGACTGGGTATCAAAGGCATGTGAGATTGGAATGAAGCTTTACTGCTAAAGAACACTTGGGATCTGGCAGCGAATTGACAAACACCCTGGTGTAATGCAATCAGAAAAATATTTGAAGCAGCTGAGGCCAGAAAGCAAGTGGCAGCATCGAGACTTGCTCAGGCTTCCATTGAGGGTAAGCAGTTCATTTGTGAGAATTCTATCATGATCCCAATTAGCAGCACATCTGTGAATGTATGGAATGATAGTTGGGTGCGACCGGGAGTCCTTCTTAGCGATCGAGCCAAGCAGTAGATACCAGATGACCTTATAGATCTAACTCTCGGAAGCTTAGTGATGGAGTCAGGTGAGTGGGATTTGGACTTCCTCAAACACTGGTTGGAGGAGGACATGATCCAGTTAATACTGAAGATAGATGCCCCAATATACTCAGATCAAAAGGACCTTAGAGCATGGATTCACACCACGGATGGTCATTTCTCAACAAGCTCGGCATACCATATCATCAGGAAACAGAAGGAGAACTGAGGGCAAGGAAATTGGAGTAATGTGTGGAAGCTACATGTGCCAGCAAAAATCAAACTCTTTACATATCTAGTCTACCATGGAGCATTGCTCACAAACGAGCGCCGCAAGGTCCGACATATGACTGCAAATTGTGTCTATACGAGGTGTGGGGAGTCCGATGAAATGATTCTACATGCTCTACCAGACTGCAGCAAAGTCAGGGAAATATGGAGCCTACTACTCCCTACACACGAGGCCAGACAGTTCATGCAGGCAGATACAACACATGGTTGGTTAAAAGTAGCTACTGAAGATAGCAACATTCCAGGTGAGAATTTTTGGATCATTTGTAACAAAATTTGGCAGTTCAGGAACTCTGAGATCTTTGAAGGTGAAGTTAAGAGCATTGTCCAACGTGTTAACTGGATCAAAGCTTCAATTCAGTTGGTAGCGGAAAGATGGAAGAAAGGCCAAGTCGAGAAGCCATCTAAATTGACTGGAATTTGGAATAGGCCTCCGGAAAACTTTGTCAAGCTCATTGTTGACGCATCAATGAACACTAAGGGAGCAGTTGTAGAAATCGTTGCAAGAGATGCTCAGGGTCACTGGCTGGGAGGATGGTCCAAAAAGATTCATGCCACTTCAGCTACTGCTGCCGAATTGGCCGGCATCCACTTTTTTTTTCTACATATAAAGAGAAATGTTTGGCCTAGAGTCATAGTCTAAACAGACTGCCAAATTACAATGAAGTTGTTGGAGGAAGAAGCCCAAACCTATCCAAAGTACACTTACTAGTTAACCAGGTGTGTGAGGATAGGCCGGAGAACACGACGGTTCAGTATGAAGGGCTATTGTGCAACTCAGTAGCAGATGGATTGGTAAAATTCCAACTCAAGAGTGGATCACCAGAGCACCATTTCGATTCCCCCCCAGTCTGTGTCTGTAGGCACCATCTCTTAGATATTCATGTAAACAATACTAGTGTGGAGTTGTATCTTGATAGGGCTGCACATTTGGAATAAATAAAGAGCACTCGATTTCCTAAAAAAAAGTATAGTCATATCACACCAAAGTAGTCACCACATAAGTGACCAACATATACATCCACCTCACAAGTGGGAAAAAGACATCACATGTCATCATATAGAGTTCCATCATGAAAAAAGCATAATAAAGACCAAAAGAATGTTCAAAGATCAATAACAAATAAAAGGTACTTCACATGAAGCATATTTTCCAAAAGAACAAGATAAGGTGTAGGCTAATGTCCATAGGACCAAGAGAAAGAAGAAAGTAGTATAGTTGCTCAATAAGAATAATTAGGGATGCAATCATATCCCTCCATAGAGTCTAATAGTACAAGATCACTTCTAAATCTAAATCTATATTTCCAAAGCACCTATTATCTTGTATGTGAAATTAGGGTTAGAATTACATTGATTATTCAAAACCCTAAAAATAGCCTTTCTATTATTAGTGAATTAGATTATCAAAATGATGCCATATTTTAGACTATATTTTTGTAGACCAAAACATATTTTATTATATTTTTTTACTTTTAAATATTTATTTACGAATTTTGCAAGTTAATATTTATTTAGATTAATCCATTAAAATCACATAATTTCAAGATTATATTTAGGAAAAAAACCCAACACCATATGATATCTCTTATTTTTTTGAATCCAATGACTATTTATTTGTAACGTTCTGATTAGTACATAATTTGTTATGAATTTTCTAATATCAACCAACCAAAAAATGACACATAAGCAAAAAATCATTACAAAGGGAGAAAGAGGTCGAGCGGTGTGACCTGGCTCAATCATGCCTAGCCAAGTGGTGCGGGCCCTTAGGCAACCAATTACAACACTCAATGCGGAAAGAGGCCAAGCGAATGAGAAAAAGATGCATTTACCCTCGGTAGTAAAATAGGGAACCGAAGTCAAAAGAGGCCAAAATGAGAAAATGTTGGGGATTCATCCCCTTCCTCGTGCACCAGCCATGGTCATAAGGTAGGAAAACCTGGTTTGATCCTGAATTGGGGAAACACATGAGAATGAGAATTAAGCCAAAAACATAAATCAAATTCGTATAGGGGGGTTCAACGATACTCACCCTCTGAGCTATTGGCATGTGGTGGGGTGTAACACCAGTAGCAAGAAGGTTTGTAGTGATGAAGAAGTTCTTCTTGGTAACTGTGATGCACGCTTGTACGTGAAAAATTGATGCGAGGGAAAAACCATTCCAGGGCCGACGGATCAAAAGAAAGAGTCATTTATCTATAAGATCGGATATAAGAGTTTATGGGAGTAGAGGCATCGAGATTCTTGGGGAGGAAATTAGGCAAATTTCCAAAAAGGGAAACAAATTCATAGGTTGGGGCTGGGGTTATGAAAAATATAAAGAAGAACACATCGGTGTTGAAATCTTGAAGATTGATCAAATGTGGAAGGAGGAATTCGAGTTTGAAAATCACCATATGTAGGCAACACTTGCCTGTTCGGTTGCAAGGTTGGGGATGACTTCTGAGTCGTCAGATACATGATCCAATGGCTAAAAATCATCCATGAATCTAAGAGGTGCGTGACACCTATATTGCATTCCAAATCTTAATTGGATTAAAGTGATACACATAATTATTTAACTTTTCTCTCTCTTCATTTAAGGGTGCAAACAAACTCCAAAATTATTGAAAATTGACATGTAGCCTATTTTTATATGAGGATTCTGAATATACAATTAGATTTGCCTTTTAAGAATGTTTGATGTGTTAAATAAATCAAATACTATTTTCTCTTTCCTCATACATTAATGACTTTAAGATTCTCCAAATTTTATGAAACTTCACCCACAAGTCATAATTAATGTGCTGGATACAAATTTGCCATCAATTTTACATACTGGAGTTATTTGTTCATTTATTTAATATTTTGAAGGTTCTACATACTTTTTCTCTCCTGAATTCGCCTTTTAATCAAACATCTTTCAAATTAGATGAAAATTCACCCAAAGCCTATATTTATTATGTAGATTACGTATCCAAGATGATTTTCTCTTTTGGAGTCATTTATTATTTTATTTAATAGTTTGGGGAAAACTCAAATCTAATTTTTCCAAATTGGATTAAATTATGTATTATTATGTGTATAACGTAAAACTTGACTCTCAAGGTAATTGAGACCCCAAGAACATGATTTTTAACTTAGATTTCACTTTTGGGGTTTCCTTTAATGAGTTTTGACTCAATTAATATTTGTGGCTATTAATATCACATAAATACTTAGGTTATCATATTATATCACTATTATCATTATTTATCATCCATTTATGTTCCATAACTTAATATTAAACCAAAAGAATTATGTGTGATTATTTGCAAGGAATTTTATATAATTTATTATTTATCTCATGTGACATATTTTATGTGTCTACTATTGGCCTAAGATTAATGTGAGGACATTAGGTTACATTTTGTGCATGCATTAGATTATTAGAGTCATACTAAACATCTTTTAGATCTAACCTCAACCTTGTTTGGATAAGACCAAAATGTCAAACTTCTAGGGTAGGGTCCAAGATCTAGTATGTTACAAAGTCCATGGGAGCGGGGTAGACTCAGAGAGTCTAACCAATGCGTTGCAACTGGATGAAGGCGAAGAGTACACCACCTACCACAACCGGCAAAGAGAAGGTTGAGAAACTCTAGGACACTAGAAAGATAGGAAATCAAATGAGACACACTGGGAGTAGAGTAAAATCCATACGATGAATTATCAGTAGGAAAATCAAAGAAACCAAGGCATATATCATACCCATAACTGTCTAGTGGTAGGAAAACATGATCAGAACAATAGATTATGGATCCAGAAAAGAAACATTCATTCCATTTCTAGAAAACTAAGGCAGTGAGAGAAGGAAGGGACCTACCAAACCCTAAGTACACTGAGTTGATCAAGGGCCAAGTACTTCTTGGTGGGCTTGAGGAAAGTCCCCAAGGTTATTGGGTTGATCGAGGAGTCTCACCTTATAACCATCAAAAATTTTGTCCACAAAAGATGATGATGTATTCTTAGGTCCACACACACCATCCTAGAAGCTGTGATACCCTAGGGCCTTTGGGTACAAAAGGGAAGCACAATGGAACCCTTAGATAGGGGATATGTCACATAGAAGGTAGAGATTGTAGGAAGATAAGGAGGTCTTTAGAGGAAGACAAAGGAGGAAGATGGGAGAGTTTTCTTTTATAGCTTTTGGAAGATATTGTTAGGGTTTGCTAGGAAGATGTAGAGAAAAACATGGAAAGAGGAGGAGAAAATAATCTGAATGAAGAGGGGGGGAAGGAAGAGAAAATAATAAGTGAGTGTTCTTTCCATACTTGCCTACGTTGTGCATAGAGAAGAAGTTGGGGTGGAAGAAGGTAGAATAATACCATTTAATAAAATACAATGGAACAAATTGGCCTGGTTTAATATACAATTAAGCATGTGTGATCACAAACTTAGGAAAAACAAAGAAATAAATACATTAGGATCTATTCATTATTCCTTTCCTTTACTAACCCAATTGGGGTAGTTCAAAAAATCTAAAAATTATGAAAATACATACCTAAACTAATTTGGATATATAGATTCTAATTTTGTAGTTAGTTTTTACCTTTGGAGAAACTCAATAATTTATTTAATATTTTTGGCTTTACCTCATGTTTTCTTTTCTAAATGAAGCTAGGATAGTTATTATTGTTCAAATAATGTGAAACTTGGCACCCAAGATAACTGAGACCCAAAGATCTCAATTTTTCCATAATATTTCAATTTTGAGATTTCCTTTTATGAATTAGGGAACCATTAGGATTTTTTCAAAAGGATTTTACTTAGATTATTATGCATTGGATTCCATATTTTACTTATTTAACCAATTTAGTTCATTAATTTGATATTTGTTTAAGTAATGGAATATTATTCATGTTTATGGACATGGAAATTCACATTATTGTTCCTATACATATGTTATGCATATTCATCCACTTATTAAACATATTTTATTTATTATTTGCAAATTAGTGAGCGAAGGAAACATATGTGACATATTTAATTTTCTTCATTACATGTTTACACGTGATTAAATTATTATGTAAATAATAGTGTGTTATGATATGTGATGTTGATTTTAGAACCTATTATCACACATTATGTTATTTGCATTGACAATGTTCATTAAGATATAACTTAATTCTTGTTTGGCCAAAACTAAGAAACCACATATACTACCTTCCTAACTAGGGAATTAAGATTTCTAGAGTCCACATGCTAGGTTTCGGTATGTTACAACACTCCACCCCTTAAAATAGATTTTGTCCCCAAAATTCAGACATCCTTATACTATTAAATAACTTTCCTCCACCCCTTAAAATGTTTAACCTAATAATCCAGGCTAATCAACATCAAGGTACTAGGGTTACTTATGTGTATTTTAGTTTTGAATATTTTAGGGGTTTATATTGTTCTTAGATCATCCATCCCACCAACATGACATAATCACTTAGGGTTGAGTTTCAGGTCCTTGTGTTACTAACCTATCAACCCTGAGATTCACATTATCATCAAGTACAACTCTCTAAAGCATAAGGGAGACAAAAGGGTTGGTCCTCTAAACCTGTTATACAAACTACATCTTCCTAGTCATCACTCCATTGCCAAAACTAGGGTTTAGATTTCTTTTCTAAATAATTCTTAGGTTTCTCTATCAAGACTTCACACATATCGTCATTGCAACTTAGTTCGGGAAAACCTCAATGGAATCTAGATACCTTTTTCTATACATATGGTATTATAAAAAATAGTTTGATGCCAAAACTATGTGATACAAAACTGGAGATAAGGCCCAAAATTAATGCGAGAAACCAAGTCACCATTTTTTCATTTATCTCCTTATCCTAGTACTTCAACATCATTTGACATGATGTCATTCTCAAGTTAAACCTCATAATTCCAAAGATACATGCCAAAACTACCCAACATCCTAGGGTATGATCAAATAAAGTCTCATCACATTAGGATTTACTAATCATCATTCTTATGTGTTCCTCACATGATTCTAAATTGACTTTTCATCATATCATGCATTATCATAATTCAATTCTAGGGTAAATATCTCATTTAGAGGGTGTCTATGTAAGGAAAGGGTTCTTAATACGGAGACAAAAATTGAAATAGTCAAAATCTGACTATTGTGGCCCTGACGCTGTGTTGTAAGGAGTGGGGCCTGAGAGGGGATCCACTCCCTACATAGTTTGAGGAACAAATCCATCTAATCTAAACACACTGAAAAGGTATGCTGGAATAGGTGTAAATTTTTTGTTTCTCAAATGATGGTATACAAAAAGACCAAAGTGTAGAAGTGAAATAATAAATCATGACTACATTCAATGTATACAAGATTGCAAAATATTATCCCATTTGGGGTTTACATGAAAGTAACAACATCATCAAGATCTATGTAAAGGGATATCAAACTATCTCCAGTCTATCTCCCCAAGAGTTCCAACTAGTAGTTCCATGTCACCATGTCCAGTCTTCCAAGTCCTACACATAAAATTGGAACCATATCCACAAGAGAAGACAAAATGGATTTTGTCAGTATAAATGTCGGTATATGCATGTTAATAGAGAAATGAGCAACATTTTGAAATAAGGACATCAAATATAACTAGTCTTTCCATAGAAGATGAAAAGTAATATGCAAGTGGATATCAAAAAGAATATATCAATGATATGATAAACAATAACAAATGTCTTGCCTTAAAACAATCTCACAAAAATAATAACACAAAACATAAATAGTTGCATGGTGAATAATAAAAAGACTAGCATATACTAAAAAGTAGGGTAGAACCCATATATTCAATACCAAAGGGAAGCAGGACTAAAACCTTAGGGCCAAAAATATATAGTATTTTTCACAGGAATAAAACCATGTGCATGGCATGGGAATGAAAACCAGTGCCTAATATTTTATGTGGTAGGGGAATAAAACCCAGTGTCTAATAGGAGAATAGAGCCTAGTGCCTAGATATCAAAAATGGAAGTGGAATAAAGCCCAGTGCATATATGGTGCCACTACTTATATTTATGGCTATTCGATCACCCACGCAAATAGGGCAAGCAAGATAAAGTATGGTCAAGCACAACTAAGGGATAAAAACATACTAATGATATCATGTGGGGTCATAGGAACCATAAACAAGAATGTACCCATTTCCATAATTAAGATACACCAAAGATCACAAATTTTGATATTAGTGTTTTGACATGGAATAAAATGGTAAAGATATAAATAATATTCCAGTAAGAATATCCAACAATGTAAGATGATCAAAGGATCAGAATCAACATAGAATATTTCATATGAAATAAATTCTTAGAAGAGTGAAAAATTGTGTAGGTTAATTTTTCCATAGGACCAAGAGAGATAGTGAATATATGTGATTGCTCAATAATAATAATATGGAATGCAATATACCTTAGATAGAGTCTACATAAGTCCAAAGTCAAAAGACTAATTCCATCTCAGTCCAGAAGGAACTTATTAAAGGCATATATGAGATTAGCCTTAGGTTAGCATTACTTGTACAAACCCTAAAAGTCTCCTTTTTTATTATTAAATTAGGTTATCAAAACCATACCAATATGTAGATTATATCCAACTGAATTTAGAATATTTTTTACTTTATATTTATGACTTATAGATTATTAGTTAAGAATTTTAGAAAATCTAACCAATTAGGAAAAATCATTGAAACTGGCACATTTATTATATTCCATTTATGTGATAAAACCAATATCATCGAATAGAGAAAAATGTCATTGTTCCAAAACATATTTTATTTATTTATTTATTTAGTTAGTTAGTCTTAAGTAATTAACTATATTTTTTTTGGTTTTTGACCAATAAAAACTTTAGAAAAGGCAGCAGGCAAATACTATATGCAAAAGGAGTTTTTTTTTGATGGCCAGTCGAGTTTGGCCTCCTAGACTGAGCCTGGGATCCATCGGGTCATGCGGGTGAGCGCAACACGTAAGGCAACCAGGGAAAAAAGACAATTTTATCCCTTCAAGGCTAGGTCAAATAAAAACCCTGATCAAGGGTAGTAAAGACACAAGACAACACTCATCGTCTACCTTGTGTATCACACAAAGAACACCACCAGTAGATTGTAACCTAAAACAAAACCCACAAACCACTTACACTGAGTAATCATGGAGACAATCACCCACTTCATGGGAGTGGGGTAGACCCAGAGAATATAATTGAAGGGTGGAAATTGTCCAGAGGCAAGGAGTACACCACTCACCATGGTTCGCAAAGAGAAGGTTTAGCAAAATCTCTACCTATTACAAATATGTGCCTCCCTATTACATATTAGATTCATGGGTAACTAACCTTACTTACCCATGTGGGTACTGAATGAATGGCCATATTATATAAATATACATATACATATATATATGTATATGTGTGTGTGTGTGTATACCTATATATACATACATATATATGTATTTACATACATACATACATACATATATATATATATATACACATATGTATTTATATATATACATATATATGTGTATATATTATATATGTGTGTATATATCTATATATATGTATACACACACATACATATATATATATATATATATATGTGTGTGTGTGTGTGTGTGTGTGTGTGTGTGTGTGTGTGTGTCTATATATATGTATATATAACAAATGGGAAATAAATGAAATTTATCCTTTCCTCTATTTTTAGAATATGATGGTTAGACTTCTTAGTGAAGAGTGGATCCCCTCTCGGGTCCCTCTCTTTATAGAGTTCAAATAAAAATTTGGCCCTAATATCAGTATCTTCTTTTTTCCCTTTTTAGTGTCTTTCTCAAACCTGGATCAATCCTCAAGTTTTTATCCTTTTAATCTCTCTTTTTCTTCATGGATAGATTCTATTTCTAGTTTAGAACAACTATGCACTCTAAATTACCCTACCTTTTAGCATTTGTGATGCTTACTAGCTTGATTGGTTTCCTTAGTTTTTGAATTTTCCTCCCTCTTTTGGAATCTGTCGTGATCTTCTCATTTATGACGACAAATACACCCCAACTTGAGGTTTTAAATCCTATTTGATCCCACAGACTTGGAGGTAGTGTTAGATTCCTTTGATTCTTTATCAAATATGATAATCATTTTATAGTTTCATCACCACGTTGTTGTTCCACACAAATTTGGGTCAGATAAATCCCCGTGTCCTCTTCCCAAAACGACCATGGGTTGAATTTCTATTTTCTTCATGCAATCAAGGGTACTAACACCTTTCCACCAACTTCACTTCTTTGATCCATGCATGTTTTAACTGATTTTGTTTTTACCTTTCTACCTTTTCACACATCCATTGTTAGTGTATAATGTAGGGGTAGTGGGGTCCTTTTGACTAGTATTCTATTTTTATAAATCAATCAAATGATTATATCTTATAAAATATGTAATTAAATATTCGTACAAATAAAAATAAAGTAAAATGTGCTACGAAATCAAGAAAATATTATCTGCATAACAACAAAAGGTTTGGTAACCTACTTCAAAAATAAGGAAAAAAGGCAGATTTGAGGTTCATTTGATAAATGCTATATTAACCCCAATTACATGTATATGATTAATCCATTGTTTGAAGCTCTAATGATGATCTAAGGTTGACTTTAGGAATATGTGTACTTGATATGAGGTATGTTGCATCCCCTTTTTATCATATTGGGAAATTAATCTAATTTGTATCTCTCTCACTCTTTTGATGTATGTTGCATTATACTATTCCATATGGGGTAATTACCTATGATTTCTCTCATTTGGTCCTTTTGAGACATATTATCATATAAAACTTTTCTTTCTTTTGTGTAGTTTTATTTCATTAAGCACGAGATGTTTACATTCACCCGCTCCTCCTCACCAAGGCAAAATCGATTATAGTAATAACATCACTACTTATAACTTATGGTTTGGATCCCTCCCAAAAACCCGATATCACACCTCATTCATCCCTACCAACAAAAGGAAACTAAGTATCTATCCAAGAAGTAGTAATGTATGGAGTATTTCTTCTATCCAGAACCACCATGCCTCTCGTAGCAAGATCTATTTGGTTAGTACTAACCCAACCCCCCTCCATGTTAGCTCCTTCCAACCCAATAAAGTGTGCCATAGAGTTCACCCTTTTGTGCACACAATTTCCGATAATGGACAACTCCTTAAGGATTTCTTTACATTCCCTAATGTAAGAAAGTAAGAGTCATGGGCATTGACAATCACCCCATAACATCATGTAAACCCAGTCTTCATCAATCTTGATGGTCAAGATAAATAGGTTTCTCACTCTATAATCTTAAGCGCCACAAAAATTCCTTATGCCATCATGTCTACATGATTCCTTGCCATCAACCAGTGTCTAAAAGCAAGTATCAACTGCCCACTCATGTCTCTAATAAGTCTAGCCATCCATCGTCTCCTAACCCTATCAGTATGGCAAGTCCTTCCCACTACAACATTCATCTTCAATTTCTGTAAATCAGGAGGAACCCACCTAACTCAATATATGCTCTACATCTCAATACGTGACTTTAAGATTCCCTGATTAGCAAGCATATTGTAAAAGCTTGGTTCCTTAGTCCTTTGGAATACTTTCCTCTTGATCTTTCCATTAATAATCTGCACAATATATTCCTAAAGACGACTAAGTGGAATTCTCCTATCTTCATACTTGACTCTTAGTCTGTACCTCCAAATTTTCTAATGGATCAAAGAGGGCATACCTGTAATAAGCCAACATCTTATGTTTGTGTTGTTGACTTGTGTGACTAGTTATATTTTGAATTTGATCTTATGATCTTCTTTAACTTTGGATATGCATGTTTGCCTTTATAGTTGTATCTTTTTTTATCATATTTCATGTTGTAACCTTGGTTTGGAACTAGAATAACTCTATTTGAGAAATGAAACCATATATTTCAAGTGACAACCTCTTATGGACTTATGATGTGTCCTAATTGTGGAGATGGTTGAATATATGTTTGTGGGTCCTATGACACCACATGATAACATTTGGATGTTCACATCAACTTGTTGGAGATTTATTGAACTTAAACATGCCTTACCTATTTGTGCATGGCTTAGAATAATTTTATTTTTCATAGCAATACCTAAATACAACCAAATATTGGCATGATTTTTTCATTCAGAGTGTGCTTTTTCACTCAATATATGTATATAGGGTGTGCTTATTTAGCCCAAGGTGTACTTTTCCACTGGCCTTTTGACTAATATCTTATGGTGTCTTAGCACTTACATAAATGAGCTTTGTCTAGTGTTATTCACATATACTACTGATTGATTGTCTTCTTCAAATGAATTGCATGTATGTAATCATTATTCTTTTGATCTTCCACTTGGATGCTTTTACATATCTCCTTTAACCTTGGAAGCCTTGATGATTTTATTGTTGTCTTTTTTACATAATATTGCCCAATTTCTATTTATGCATGCATCAACTTTTATGCTAACAACTTCTTCTTTTCTTCTTATGTGGGGTATGCTTCCAACCCCATAGGTGAATAAGACTTTGTAAAGACGACCATGTGGACCATAACTATCCTGAAAAACACTAGAGGGGGGTGAATAGGGTTTTATGATAATTTCAAAATAATTTAACCAAGCAACCACAAAAATATTGGAGGAGGAAAGGTGTTTAGGGTGGTTCGACCCTTAGAAAATACTAAGGTAGTCACTCCACTACCCGGTTGTTCCTAACCGGGATTTTAAAAGCAATTGTATATAATTACCTTTGAGGATGTTACATATGATACAACTACCTTCACAACCCTTGAGATAGCCTTCACCTAGAAGTAGTCTCAATAACACCTTGAAGAAACCTTCCTCGAAGTAACTCCAAGCTCCCCCTTGAAGTAGCCTTCCTCTTGAAGTTGCTTCACCCTTGAGACATCCTTCTTGAAGTAACCTCAAGTCCACCGAGCTACCTTCACCACCTAAAGAAGCTCCAACAACCTCCTTTCCGTAGCCTCCAACCTAGGAGTAGCAATGGAGAATATAAGGGAATAAGAAAGAAGTAGGAAAATATACTTTGCCACTTTAGCAAAAGGCTAGAATCCTATATCAAGCATTTTGATCTCCTATCCAATGTGTATGAACGTGAAAGTGTAGTGGGTAGGAGATGCTAGCCTACAGGACATGAAATCTCAGCTTATGGAAATGATTTGCAAGTGAGGATTGCTCAATTGCTCACAAGTATTGATTCTCAATTGCAAGTGTGTATACTCAAGTGATTTGAGTGTCCTAAGGCATGTCCTATTTATAGGAATGTCTTACAAGGGTTTAGGGACGTTCTAGACACTTTATAGGATGTTCTTAGTGCTCAACTAGCCGTTATGTGTCCACTAATTTCGTTGCAACAGCTAGTTGTTTAATTCTAAAAAGTACAGTCAGAACCTTTCTCGGTCGAGAAGTTTGTCGACCGAGTGTCTCTCGGTTGAGAACTTAGTCGATTGAGGGAAAGTATGGAGTAAGTGTATTGCAACGTTCAACTCAACTCCCAACCACTTTTTCTTACTAAGTCTAACACCTATAGAACCTGCTCAAAGGATAGACTCAGGTGATTCTCGGTCGAGAAGATGTTTGACCGAGTGAATCTTGGTCGAGAAGTAGTTCAACCGAGGGAGTCCCTATTTTAGTGTATCTAGACAGGTACTAAGTGTATGTATCAAAGTGCCATAGTGATGCTATCATAGGGAAAGACCTATCTAAGTGTTGTGAGTGGATAGGGAAGATCTAAACACTTGATTTACATGATATCTAAGTACTTGTACGTTATATATTTGTACAAGTTTACATTTGATTACAATCATAAAAAATAAGGCAATTTGAGCATATATATCTTCCAAGTTTAGCTATCCACCACTTTGAATTCTTGTTCCTGAAATACTCAAGTAGCACGTTAGATCCACAAGAATGAAATGTTTGACATTTTCAAAACAAAGGGATTTTGATGATGTCCATTTAGCCAACATATCCCAGTGTAGCAATTTTGAGGGAGATATACTTGAAGTAGCTCAGACTACCCTATGCTTAGCAGATAGATTTTTTCCTTCATGTAATCCCCAAGTGGGTGACCTAACATGTTTCTTGTAAATTTGTAAATAATTAATGTAGTTTATTCTTTTGATATAGTTTGTCTTCAAGATATCCATCCATGAAAGATTAAATAATAATTCTTCATCCATTTAAAAAAATTGGTGTGTGTTTATTATATGGATGATGACTATTAATTGATTTAGTAAGGAGTAACTTCTCTTATGGTTCCTACTTCCAAGATGGCATTATATTCAACGCATTCAAAATTCTGGCTATTTCAACTTATCTCCCAAAAGTTCTTTGAGGACACTTACTCTATGTGAAAACTCTAGTAAGATGTTTACCCTTTGGTATACCTATGTTGTTCATGAGATGATGGAAGAAAAAATTAGAATGTTATAAGGCACTCATAAGGATCTTCATGACTAAACACTAATGTGATGGGAGTCATAAGCTCCTACCCTAAAATGTGGGTTAGTTGTGACATATCTCTTTGGATGTTACAAGATTTGACTTTAAGGAAGAATTCGGTAATGAGAATGAGAAAGTATTTGATACAGATATCATAATAATATGTGTAACTTGATTCTTGCAATAGATTTCAGATCCATCTTTTATTTTATGTCAAAGATTTCATTTCTAAAAAAATATTTTTCAGTATACTACTATATGTACAAAGAAAACTTTTTTAATTTTTATTGCCGGTTTCATGAACTAAGTCACAATGAAGAGAGTGTATGAAGTTTGGTAGAGACACTTTAAAATTAATTAGAAAAGAAATATCAAACCCTACATTTGACATAGGAGTGACGACTAAGATTTTGTGGCTTATATGAAGGATTTAGTAGACTTACCCTTTTTTGTTTCCTTTGGGTTGTGGAGAGTTGTACCTAGTTATAACTTCTATAGGCTTATGATAACTCTAGGTTTTTATGTGATTTGATGACTTAGACTTAGTTAGTTGAGACTTTCTGGTGGGATACATGACTTATGTACCGCAAAATCCAACTAAATAATGTACGTAAATAACCCTAGATACATTTGAGTTGTTTAGTTTGACTTATTAGGTTAAACATTTATAAGGGTGAAGAGGAATTGGTTGGTATTGTAATGATGATTATATTTCAAAGACAAAATCCTATTTAAGAGGTATAGTGTTGTAAGCTACTGAAACCTAGCCTCCTATTTCTAAAAACCCTAATCATTAGGATTATATATGTCTTTGGGCTTAGTTCAAGAATAAACCTCCAATGATGGTATAAGTTATAACCTTATACATCTTAATGGGATTTATAAGTAAGTGGCTCGAGGGAAATATGGACAAATGATTAAATTTAGTTGGAAACATGCTTAAAATATATATATAATGAATCATATTATGTGCAAGAAAGGTCCTTTTCACGCTTGACCTTAACTTGAAGGAAATGACCACTAGGTAGTGTTTAATTGGATAACAGTAATGAATAAATGATATTGGACTTTTCTATACTAAATCTTGACTCTTAGATTGATGTAAAGAAATCATACTCTCCAATTGAACGAACAAAGTGTAATTCAGAAATACATGTAATAATACATGGAAAGTTTCATATCATGAATAATGAAAGAATGTAAATATATAATTATGTCCTCATCCCTCAATAAGGTAACTAACTCAAGTATTATTTTTAATAATGATGGAAGTGAGACTGAATATATCCATATAGTAATATGACTAGGAATGCATTAATAATTACAGAAAGGATATCTAGAATAATGGGCAAGTGTTTTTGTATTAGGAAAGATTTGTATTAGGAAAGATAATGTCATTAAAAACCTTTTAGAGAAACTTTAATTATATATTGGATATGGGTGCATGTAAGAGTTATGGAAAGCTAGCCATGTGAAGATAATCCTAAAATGAACCTAATATAAATATATATATACACATATATATGTGTACATAAAATTGTCGAGTATATATAGAAATAGCATCTTTTAGCCTTAATCCTTTAAATAATGTACTTAACAATATCAAAAGTGGAAAGTCAGATGATATTTAGATTCCTCATGTTCAATTGATATTTCGTCCAAGTTTAACATCAGATGAATAGTCTAAGATACCTCAGTTTCACTAGGGAAATAAAATATAAGTTAAACCTTTAAAATATTAGATAATATAATGTACTTTCCTTAAAGTGGAAAGTAATTATAGACTTAGAATTAACATGTCTTAAATAGTCTAGATATGGTTTTTCATAATCTTTTGATATCGTAAACTAACCAAATTTATTATAGAAGGAAATGAATAATATGAATCCTAAAATGCTTTGGAATGAAATTTTTTAATCTATAGTGTGCTTTCCTAAAGTTCGACGATCACATAGTCTTTCTAAATCTGAAACTAATTCATGACCTTCAGATATGGATTGTGCAGCCACAAGCCTTCTTCCTCTAGTTTGTTTTTTGTTTAGCATATTTTGTTCCCTCAATTTTATCTCTCCAATTTCTTCCTCATCCTTCCATGATTTTTCATAATTACTTGAATAGTTTCTACTCATTTTCCCACATCTACAAATCCTAAGTTTTCTATGGTTTGGTGTTTTCTATCACCCTATCGACAAAATTCTCTCTCCTCTCCTATGTTTCCTTCTCCACCCCATATTCTCATCTCCCTTTGCCTCCAGACTCCTATAAAACCCTCTTGATACCTCCTAGACCTCTTAAGCCTTCTTATTAATGCTAGCTTGGCTTCAACTTATCCCAAACCTATCTCTCCAACTCAACTTGTTGTTGTCAGAACTATCCTATTTGATGGTAAGTTACTGACCTTAGAAATCTTTAGAGTTATCCTAGTAGCCTTTGCCAACACTATGTGAATGAGTTACAATTTTAAATTAGCCTTAAGATCAGTATATTCTTTTACCCTTTATACTTGATTTCTTGAACCTAGATCGATCCTTGAGTTTTGATTCTTGTAATCTCACTTTATCTTCATACATAGCTTTAACTACACATTTTGAAAAAGTCTTCACTCCCCATTTCCCTACCTTTTAGTGTTTGTGATGCTTAAACTTAGATCAGCTGGTCTCCTTGGTTTCTAGATTTTCCTTCCCATTTTAGTAATGGCAATGCACTTCTCACTGGTTTCAGGCTACAAAAGCACCCTAACTTGAGGTTGTTGAGTCCAGTCTAAACCTAAGGACTCGATGGTCACAATGTTTTTTTCTTTTTATCCTCTGTCAAAGATGAAGATCATTTTGTGATTTCATTTGGAATTTGTTCCATGTGAACTATGAAAGATAGATCCCCAAGGTGTTTTTTGAAACTTCCTAGGTTTACATTTCTATTTTCTTCACATAAGTAAGTGTACTAGCATCATTGCACAATTTCCCTTAATTGATCCAAATGTGTGCTTTAATAGATTTTGATTTTACATTTTTGCCCTATCACATATCCAAGGTTGGATGTATAATGCAGTTGTAGTCCTTTTGACTACTGTACTATTTTTATTGTTTAGTTAAACGATTTTCTCTTATAAAATTGATAACAAAACATTGGTAAGTCATTAAAGTAAAGGAAAATATGCTAGTGAACCAAGAAAATATTACCTAAAAAAGAGTAAACTTTTGATAACCTAATTTGTTAATAAGGAAAAGATGGTTTTTAATGTCCATGTAATTAATGATATATTAATCATCATTCAATATAGTATTGGATCTAGGGCCCTAGAGGGGGCTAAATACAACTTCAGAATTTGCACAAGAAAAATTAGACCTTCAAATTATATCAATTGAAACCAAATGCTTATGATCAATTTTAAGTCATATCTAAGAAAGCATAGCGAGGATGAGAAAAATTGAAACATGCACTTGGACAAGGTGGTTTAGAGTGGTTCCAATCTCCAAACTAGGAGATAGTCAATCCAATACTTAGAGAGGTAAACCTCTAGGACTTTTCAATTCGTGTGTACTTATATTCCATCATAAGAGATATAGGGAGACCACCATACATCCAAGGACTTACCTACTCAAGACAAGAGTCTTTCACCTACACAAGGACTTACCCACTTGATCAAGATGTCTTCAGCCTTCAACAAGGACTTACCCACACTTGCATCAAGTCTTTGGCCATGAAGGAATTACCCATTCTTCTTGAATCTTGGCCTTGCCCTTCTCCTTCAACCTTGAAGAAGACTAGCAATATCTTCACCTTCAATCGGAGTAGCTTACTTCAACCTTTTCTCTTTGAGAAAGGGGATTGGGAAGATGGAAGGAATGAGAGCTTTACAAGCACATGGAGATAGCTCTATTTCAACATACCTAACTCACTCATAATCATGAAATGCTTTGTAAATGAGAGATAGAAAGGGGCTCAAAGGGTTGCAACACACTCAACTATAGTAAGGACTTAGAATAGCATGAATAAGAAAACTTGGAATGAACTCCAAGGGGCCCTATTATATATGGGGGTGTTCCTTTGAGTGTTGAATCACTTAAGGACGAAAATAGCTATTTTACAACTTACAATTGATCTTTTTTTCTTCACAACAACTCTCTAACAGTTATAATCACTTTTTCTGCATTTTTTGTATAGTACATTTGGTCGAGTTTCAATAAAGATAACTCGACCTATCCACTAAGGACAAAGCCAATTTTCAAACTATCAGTCAAAAGTGTTCTGTGAAACTTGACCAATGAGTCAAAATCAATTTTTCTTAGTTGATCGATCGATCGAGTTATGTGAGTGTGCAACTATACCAATTGGGAATTAAAAAAAAAATCATTAGTGGATCGGTCAAGTTTCCAACTCGACCGATAAACATCATGTGAGAAATTTTCCAATTTGACTTTTGAGTGACCAAACATTGGAATTAAATATCCCTCGTTTTTTTCTCATCTTAGTTACAAATCATATCATCAATACAAGTGATCACAAAATAATCTAAGGTGGTTTAGAGTGATTTTTCAAAAAGCACACTTGCATTGCTTTTGACTTGAACTTGAACAAGCTAGGGCTTGTGTAATTTGATCCATTTCATGTACCTAAAGGCTAAAATCAATCTTGAAAAAACATATTACATACATAGGAATGGAATGGTTGAGTCATTACCAAATTATGTAAAATGTATAACTCTCAAGTCAGCATTCTCCCCCTTTTTGATAATGACAAACCATTCCTCAGTCATATAAAAAAGGATATGTAAAGTTATATCTTAGCCTTGTGAATTGTAAGGGGATTCATGATTTTAACAATGTGAATTGCTCCCCCTCAATCTATTCTTACTCCTATCTGCATTGTTAGTCTTTCTACACAAAGCAATATAACTTTTATACTATATGGTCCTTTAGCAAGTCACATGATAAAGCATAGACAATAAAAGAAATATGGTTGAACTTCAAAGAATTGAACTTCTCTCCCCCTTTTGACATTATCAAAAAGGAATGGGGGTAGAAGAGCAAAAAAATAGGTTTTCTCCAAGAACAACTAAAAACATACATCCACATGACAAAAACATGCAATCTCAAAGCATAAACCAAATAGAGATGAGAGAGAAACAAGCAATCTAAGTCATAATCAAAATATGGGAAACATGGCACCAACTCATGAGATATAGTAAATCAAAGAGTAAGTGCACATATGATTAAGATTCAAACACAGAAAGCATGTCCTCAAAAATAACTACAGACTAAAATGATGAAACCAACATGATCATGAAAATAGTACATCTCAGATATTGTGCCTAGATGTTTTTAGTAAAAAATAATCTATAAAGATATATATGATCAACATATATAGACTAAAAGTTAACATCAAACTATCTAGGGCATTTATGTCATCATCATTAGTATCATCATCATTAGTTGCTTTTGGCTCATAGTCATCATCTCCGTCTGAAGGTGCAGTATAGACAACAACATCACCTTCATCACCAGAGTCACCAAAAAAGCCATCAGGACCATCATCTCCATCATGCTCATATGCCTTCTCATCAGTAGCAACACCTTGCTCATCAACCTAAGCGGGCATCTCCTCATCGATAGAGGAACTGAAACCACAACTGGGCCACCTGGCATTCTTCTCAGCCCAAGACATACCGAGGTCATGTAACTCTTAGGCTTGAGGATAAAAAGGAGCAGAAGTACCAAGTCCTACAAGCAAGGTAGCTATAGCACTAGCAGGGAGAGGTAGCATAGAAAGGGTAGATCCACCAGCAACAGAGGGTGTAGAAGTAGAAGCAGTAGGTGGATGGATAGGGTAAGAGTGATCATATGCAATAGATGCATAATCACCTCCTGGGTAGGGCTGGTAGGAACAGTAAGGATGAGAACATGATAGGTTCATGGTAGACATGATTGCATAGAGATCCTAATGCATGTGCTCTTAAACCTGAAGGTTATACGTCTGCTGATGCATCATGTAACCCATGAGGGTTTCATTTGATACATGGAGAGAGGCACAGGAAGGACGGGATGGCTGAGGTGGTGGAGGGTCATGGGTGGAGGTGGAGCTCTAGTTTGGTAGAGGAATGGGTAGGCACACTCTTATGAAGTGTGGTCTCACTGATGCAAACTCCTTTCCAGGAAGGTTTGTAATGAAGGTCATGGAAAAGAGATTTTCCAATGGCAGTCTGAAAGAGACCACAAATTAGGGTTGGGTAGAGTGGATGCATTCTATGGGTGTTCTTACCAGAGTCACATCAGGTCATGTGGGGGAGAACATATCTAGCCCACTTGACTTCGATGTTATTCATGATACAATACATAATCATCATAGTATTCTCGACAATTCCTATTTGGCTTTTCTTTGGATGAATATTGCAGTTGACTACTAGGGTGAGTATGAAGTTCTTAAGGTCTAAGGATGAGGAGGGAAGGGTACACTTATTCCTACAGGGAAATAGAGGATCCTTCAAGAATTGATGAATGTCAGTAAGAGTGAGATCATATTTCTTGTAGAAGGCCTCAGGGTCAACAAGGTCAAATACTTAGGGTAATCCTTCCTCCAAGTGTCAGTCACCTTATGTACCAGAGAAAATGATATTCAAGGTATCCTCAAATACTTGGAACTTCTTCCCTACTATCATGGATGTAAGGACTACTTGAGCATTAGGCGGTGGTACGAGAGTGTCATAACTCCATTGCAAGTTAGCATAGAATTCATGAGCGACTTTGGTGTTTGTGATGGAATTGTGGTAGAACGCGCGTTCAACACTCAAGGCAGAGAGATGGTGGTCATAAAGCAACTCTTCTACTTGATCAATAACCTTTTGTCGACATGGTCTTGGCTCAAAAAGGGCATGAAAAGGAAAGGGGTTACATGGAAGGAGCTCCTTGTACTTATTTAGAGAATCATTGGAGACAAAGAAGGTATCATCAAAGGGTATAAGATGCGAGTTGGAGGAGGATATTTCTCCAACTGGGGTGGCTCTCTTTCTCCTATTTGAATCCATGGAGGCGAGATAAGAGGATAGATAGATCAAAAATGTTGGAAACACCACCACAAACTGACTAAACACCTAGGGTTGATGAGCAGGAGGTCAAGGAAGGTCGAGATATGTTGAACTAGGGCTAGGTTGAGGATATTTGGGGCTAGGGTTGAGAGCTTGATGGAGTTGGAGAGTGGATTGGTCGATTTTTCACTAGTTGAGAGGAAGAAAAGTCGGCCGAACCATACTTAAGTTATGCTCCAGACTAACAATCGATCGAGTTTTGTGATTGGGAAACTCGACTGAATGGCTCTTTACAAAAGCCCTCAGATCAGTCGAGTTGGGAACTCGACCGATGATCAACCTGAACCAACTTTAGAAATTTTAATTTCTAGGCATTAGAGTACTAATTAAATTTATTTTTCTAGTTCATTCTATATTTTAAACATACTTAGGCACATATCACTCATTGTTGGGTACTATTTTGTGATAAAACAAGTGTTTGCAAAAAATACCCAAAACAAGTGAAAAACAAGGAAAATGAACATGAAAAACTTAGCATTTTATCACTTAGCAAGAAAGGGTGATCAAGATATAAGCAAAGCATATAGGATAGATGACAACTAGATAGAAGGCATATCAGATTCATTCAAAGAAATTGTGAGTAGTTTAGATCTAATAAAATTAAATTACACTCTAGCTAGAGGTTTAGTAAAAATGTCTGTCAACTGATTTTTCATGTCCACATGGGTGATATAGATATCCTTTTTGACAATTTGATCATAAAGAAAATGATGATGAACCTCTATATGCTTGAATCTAATATGAAATATAGGATTCTAAGATAAATTAATTGCACTAGTATTGTCACAATAGATAGGAGAAGCATCAAAATGAATGTTTTAGTCTTGGAGCATTTGCTACATCCATAGGACCTCAGCACAACAACTTATAGCTGCAATGTATTCAGCCTCAGTAGTTGATAATGCCACTGTGCTCTATTTCTTGGAGAACCAAGACACCAAGCATGGTCCTAGGTGAAAGCAAATGCCACTTGTGCACTTTCTATTAATCAAGCATCCTACATAATCTGCATCATTATAAGCCGTAAGAGTAAAATCCCGTGACTTGGGATACCATAGTCCAAATTTTGGAGTTTTGGCTAAGTACCTTAAAATCCTCTTAACAACTATAAGATGTGATTTCTTGGGATTTGATTTAAAGCGAGCACACAAGCCAACACTAAACATTATATCATGTCTAGGGGCAGTTAAAGTAAAGTAAACTTCCAATCATACCTCTATAGAGATTCTCATCTACCTTCTCACCTTCTTCATCTTTATCTATTTTGGTGGTTCTTGACATGGGTGTGTCCATCAGCTTGGTGTTCTCCATCCCAAAGTGATTAAGTAGCTCACTAGTATACTTGCATTGGTTCATGAAGTCCCCATATTTAGTTTGCTTGATTTGAAAGTTGAGGAAGAAAGTAAGCTCACCTATCATGATCACCTCGAACTCACTCTGCATAAGATCACTAAGCTCCTTGCAAATATGAAGATTGGTTCCACCAAAAATGATAATCAACATATATTTTAATGATGAGAAAATTGTTAGAAGTATGTTTGAGAAAAAAGATAGAATCTACTTTGTTCATAACATACCCATGATCTAACAAAAAGTTCTTAATTTCTCATACCAAGATTGGGTTGCTTGTTTGATTCCATAGATAGATTTTTGAAATAAATAAACATGGTTAGGTAAACTATCTTGTACAAGGCCCAGGGGTTGTGCAACATACACTTCCTCCTAATTGTACCATTCAAAAATGCACTTTTAACATCCATTTGATAAAGAAGAAAGTTTTTATAACTAGAAAAAGCAAGAAATATATGAATGGAATCAAGTCTAGCTACAGGTGCATATGTTTCATAAAAATCTATACCTTCCTACTGATTATAGTCTTGAGCCACTAAACTTGCTTTGTTCCTTACCACCTTGCCGCTTTCATCTAGCTTGTTGCGGGGTACCCACTTGGTGCAATGATATTTATATCACTTGGTCTTGGAACTAGGGTCCACACTTTGTTCTTTTCAAATTGCTCCAATTATTCTTGCATGTCTAGGATCCATTCATCATCGCCAAGAGCTTCTTTGACGTTCTTTGGCTCGAGTTATGAGATGAAGGTGTTGTTGGCTTGTTCTTTGTTGAAAGCAGCGCGCGTCTTCACTCATTCAATTGGATCACCTAGGATCAACTCTTTTGGATGATTCTTTGCAAATATGGTGTTGGATCCTTCTTCTCTTCATCTTTCTCTTCTTCTTGAATGACTACCTCTTTTTTCTTTTAGGTGATGTTGAGTTCTTTTAAAATAGGAATCACCTCACCTGCAACATCATCATTTGGAACAATATCTTTGGGAATAGAGGGGTTAGTCTCAATAAACTTAATATTTATAGATTCTTCTACTTTAGTAAGATTGTGGCAACACATCCCCCTATCACACAGACAGTGAGGTGTTACGTGAAAACATGCGGAAATCACCACAACCACAGATTATAAAAAACACGATTTAATTAAAACCGATTGCGGAAAGTTGATAAACTTAGAAACTATTACATTTAAGTCCTCATTCTGCAAGCAAACATGTTATATAAACATATACAAGTCGTGTCCACAGCTTAGAGGATCAGTTGTTCCATCATGAGTTCATCACCTGTTTATATGTACATAAAGGCCCACATTCGGCCAGCAGCAGGATATACAAAACATCCACAGCTATACATCGTGAAACAACGTCAAAATACCTCCAAGGACCTGAGAGTACAGGGATGACTCTAAGACTCTACTACAAGACAACCAAAATAGCAGCATATCCATCTCTTGCCTTCTACTGCTCATCTTGCTGCTCGGCCGCAACTCCGCGACCACCACTACAGCTAGCTCGAACACCTAAAAAGGGTGTAAACCAGCGGGGTGAGACACATAGTCCCAGTGAGAAACATAACTCCCCGCCGAAACTACAAAACCTCGGAAGGATAAAACAACAATAGATAACAACAAAAAAAAGGTATAACAAGAGAAGATGATATAGCAAAGCCATTCATACCATCAGGCTTACCAGATGTACGGAAGGTACATCACCAATTATTTCTTTATGAAACATGATTAACAAGATAAGAATTATAAGGGATTACCACATAACATGAGGAACATATATGTAGCTGCAAGGTATAACAAGATTAATTACACAAACAAGGCCACAACCAATGTTTCGTGTTTTTCCTTAAGCAGTAAATACTATTCAGCTAGATTACATATTCTTATGCCCTGAGGAAGTGAGTCGTACCGCTCAAATCCAACCTTCGGTTGTGAAACCCAAGCCGATGCCATACAAGGTCAATGGAAGAGCCGGACTCCACGACCTCCCACCTCGTGGTCAGTGCACGAGTACAACACAAGCAGGACCGCAGTCTCATGCTTAAGTGGCCTCAGCTACAGGGTCAGGCTACCCTCTGCCTAGCCCGCCTCGGTACATGTATCGACGCTAGTGAAACTGAGCCACGGGCCTGTTCACCGTGCTCTGAGACATGAACACATTCATGCTCCCATATCACATATCCTGAGCCATGGGCCTATTCACCATCCTCTTCACATACTAAGCTACGGGCCTGAATCCACACTCTAGAGTCTACAACTGAAGTTGCACTCTTACCTCGTCACTTTAGGCTAGGAGAAACCTCACATACTCAACAATATGTGCTCCAGATTAACCCGCAGGAAAACCCATTTCACCATCACCAACTCCTAACGATGATGGATCTATGGCCAGGGCAACTACATGATATATTCCACTCTAATTAATTAATATCTTTTATGTGGATTGCAAGATTCAACCAAGTTATATAACATGTAAACTATAACAGAATAGACAGTATGCAACTCAACAGTATGCTTTCATTGTAGTCAACATCATCCTGATCCATCATAAGGATCCCACATTACATGTTATCACTGGGCCTCTTTCCAATCATCCAAATCCATCTCTAGGATCATCACATTGCCATGGGATCTCAATCCCTTATCACATAGTGCCACTGCCTCTAAAGGCTTACATCATCAACATGGGATAGCAACCCCAAGAACTTTAGTTAAATACATCATACATGTTATCTCATTATCAAGAGTAACCATCACAGCAGAGTTACTCAACATATATACCTCATAGCCCTTTACCTGGGTATATATCTGTATGACACATGCATGGTTAGTGTACATAATCAGCATGAATAACTTAGAAGTTCATATTATCAACATAGTGGTGACATTGATGCTTATGTGCTTTATCAATCATGCCTCAACTTGAGATCACAGACATTGATCATATTATTAAGAAAGGCATCTTACATGTTTACCATTTGCCACACATTATTCATAATATCAAAATGATCACATACCTATGTAAAGACATGTAAGTTACATAAATGAGTTCTACCATAACGATTACCATTAAGTATATCAAGGGCCACCAACATGACTAAATGTGATACATATACAAGGTTTAGCATAGATGTGATCTACTATATCGTGCACATCCAGGGTTACTATCAAAACCAAATGTGATGCAAGAACAACATATCGGTTTCTAAAAAGGGTAGGACCCTCACTAACAAAACCTACTACCCTCACCATAGGTAGTATCGGGCAGGGCTCATACTATCGTCCAACCAGATTAGCCTTATAACGGTCAAGCAACTACCAAGGATAACGAGCAACATCTATGGTAAAATGCGCAATGTTGTGCAGCAAGGTCCGTCGTCAAGCTAACACCTGAACTAGGCGTGTCGGGCAGCATATATGACCAGGTGACACCCGACACACACATAGGGGTAACGGCCAACACTCCACGCTTGTAGGTGCAATGAGTACTATAAGCAACGTGCAACTCAGGCTAAGGGGTGTATCGTGCAACTACCTGCTAACGGGCACCCAAGACAGATCGGCCAACCACACATATCAGGCACTAGAGTGTCATGCAATGCCCATTAGGTGTATGGCTGTCGATCGACACACACATAGGACGGGTGTGATGCCCGTCACAGAACTAACTAGAAACGCCTCCACAACGTCAGGGCATAACGATATCAACCTATTACCTAAGTTAAGTGTAACGGGCAGGTTAATCACACACCAAGCAGGGACCAAGGGTGTCGCCCGACACAACCACAAGATGTATCGTCCAAAGCCCAAGGTCAAGAGGTATATCGGGTAGCACCTCCCCCAAGATCATAACGGTCAAGAAGCAACTCCACAAGGTCATCATCAACCTCAAGCACAAGGGCACCAAACCCTAATGGATCAAGAGGATGGCTCACCTCTCAACTTAAATGAGAGATGGGTCTTGCACATCTCTTCCTCAAGCTCCCACGTGGCTTCCTCAACGCCACGATGATGCCAAAGAACCTTCACAAGAACCAGGTCCTTCCTTTTCAGCTTCTTAAACCTTTTGTCAAGGATCGCCACAGGACCTTCCTCCTAGGTCACATCTTCATCAAGCTCAACCTCAACTGGATGTATCACGGTTCCTGAATCTGGATGACTTTTATTCAACATACTGACATGGAACACTGGATGTAACCTGTGAAACTCTGGTGGCAGCTCTAACTTGTAAGCTACCTTGCCCACACGTGCTATGACTGGGTAAGGCCCCATATATCTAGGTGCTAGCTTACCCTTTCGGCCAAACCTTAGCACACCTTTCCATAGCGAGACTTTAAGATACACTTTGTCTCCTACCTAGAACTCCAAAGGTCGTCGAAGATTGTCTGCATAAGACTTCTGCCTATCCTGTGCCGCTTTCAACTGTCACTGTATCACTTTGATCTTTTCTGTTGTCTGCTGTACTAACTCAAGACCCAAAAGCTAATATTCACCAGACTCATACCAATGCAAAGGAGATCTGCACTTCCTACCATACAAGGCCTCATAAGGATCCATGTCTGAGATGCACGCCCCAACTGCCTAGGAACTACAAGACACAAGCCTGAAGGAGATCTTCTAAAGTCTAAATAGTCCTCTCAGACTGTCCATCGGTTTGTGGGTCGAAAGCGGTATTGAACCTCAACTGCGTTCCCAACATTTTGTGCAATTGTTCCCAGAAATGACTCGTGAACTGAGGACCTCTGTCAGAAACTCTCATTACTGGAACACCGTGCAAACGTACTATCTCATCCACATATACTTGAGCGAGCTTCTCAATTGTATATGTTGTCTTTACCGGTAGGAAATGGGCAGACTTCGTCAATCTGTCCACTATTACCCAAATGGAATTATGATTCCTAGTTGTCCTGGGTAGACCAACTACGAAATCCATGGTTATGTGATCCCATTTCCACTACGGTATCGGAAAGGGTTGCAACGTACCTGTCGACTTCTGATGTTCAGCCTTGACTTGCTGACAAACTGCACACCTAGCCACAAACTCAGCTACATCTCTCTTCAAATCGGGCCACCAATACAAGTCCTTCAGACTATGATACATCTTGGTGACACCTAGATGCATAGCATACATCGACGTATGTGCTTCCTCAAGTACTAACTTCCTCAGATCATCAGCATTGGGGACCACCATCCTACCCTGATAGCAAACTAGCCCATCCTCAGACTCATGGAACCCATCACACTTTTCACTTCCGAACTCTGATCTGATCAACTTTACTATGTCATCCGCTTGCTGTGCATCTTTGATCTGCTATCTCAGCATAGGCCTGACTTGCATTTGTGCTAAAAGTCCAGCTAACAAGGAAACTTCCATCTGTACATTCATCTGCCGCAGGGAAACAAACATATCCCATCTATGGCATACCAGGGAACACAACTGTGCCTTCTTTGAAGAAAGAGAAGAAGACTTTCGGCTAAGTGCATTAGCTACCACATTCACCTTACCAGGATGATACTCGATGGTGTAGTCGTAATCATTGATTAACTCCATCCATTGATGTTGTCGCATGTTTAACTCATGCTGCGAAAAGATGTACTTTAGATTCTTATGATCTGTAAAGATCTAACACATTTCCCCATACAGATAGTGTCTCCAAATCTTTACCGCATGAACCACTGCTGCCAACTCCAAATCATGAGTCATATAGTTCTCCTCGTGTTTCTTAAGTTGTCACGAAGCAAAAGAAACCACATGATCTTCCTACATCAGCACACAACCTAAACCTTTCTTGGAAGCATCGCAGAAAACAACATAGCCCTTTCTAGGCTCTGGCAGCACTAGTACTGGCACACTAGTCAACTTCTCCTTCAAACCCTGGAAAGCTTGCTGACAATGATCATCCTAGACAAAATATACATCCTTCCTAGTCAACTTCGTCATCGACAACGCAATCGCACTGAAGTCCTTGATAAACCTTCGGTAGTATCTTGCCAAACCCAGGAAACTACGAACTTCTGTCGGCGTCTTCGGTTGCTCCCAATCCACAATAGACTCCACCTTCTTCGGATCTACTTTGACTCGTTCAGAAGATATCACATGACCCAAGAAAGTCACTTCTTCCAACCAGAATTCACACTTACTGAACTTAGCGTACAACTGATGTTGGCGAAGAAGAGTCAACGCTAGACGAAGATGTCACTCATGCCCTTTCTTGTCCCGGCTATAGATCAAGATGTCATCTATGAAGACTACAAAATATTGATCTAGGAACGGACGGAACACTTTGTTCATCAAATCCATGAAAGCAGTAGGTGCATTAGTTAGCCCGAATGGCATAACCACAAACTCGAAATGACCATACCTCGTCCGAAAAGCTGACTTTGGTATGTCATCCGCCTTAATCCTCAACTGATGATATCTGGATCATAGATCGATCTTTAAAAACACTACAACACCACACAACGGATTGAACAGATCATCTATCCTCGGTAACGGGTACTTGTTCTTGATCGTGACCTTGTTCAACTGTCGATAATCTATACAAAACCGCATTGATCTGTCCTTCTTCTTGACGAACAACACTGGAGCACCCCAAGGCGACATACTCGGTCAGATGAAACCTTTCTCCAACAATTCTTGCAACTACTTTTTAAGCTCTGCCATCTCTACTGGAGCCATCCTATATGGTGTCTGTGCGACTGGCTGCGTTCCTGGTACCAGATTGATCTCGAAATCAATTTCTCGGGGTGGAGGAACACCAGGAAACTCATCCAGAAACACATTGGCAAACTCTCGGACAACCAAAACTTCCTCGAGACTAGGACCCTTCGACTTGGTAGTCACAACAGAATCCACAACGTGAGCTAAGAACGCCTCACATCCTTTTCGTAGCAACTTCTCTGCCACCATAGCTGATACTAAACATGTCAGAAGAATCTTCCTATCTCCTTGGAAGATTCACATCTCTCCATCATCATCAAACACCGCCTACTTGGAACCACAGTCCAAAACAACCTTATACCTCTCTAACGTATCCATCCCAAGGATAACGTGAAAACCATGCATATCAAGTGGTATAAGATCCACTTGTATACTGTGTCCCGAAAAAGACAAGACACATGATGGACACTCTTCTCGAAGCATCGAGGAACCATCAAGAGGGGTTTCTATCAACAAGCTATCCTTCTTACAGCTAATAGGTAAACGATAGTTTTCAAGCATACTATAGGCGATAAAAGAGTGTGTAGCACTCGGGTCAACCAGAACAGATATAAAGCAAGAAGAAGACGTATCGGAATGAGATAACTCCATCTGACCTATCACTACTCACGAGTTGACTATCGCCTCTGACTGACTCATAGCATAGAATCAAGTCGTTGCTTACTGTCCAAATCCTCTTCTTCCTTGCGCAGACGATCCCGCTTGAGACGCTTGACTGCGTCCTCGACCTCTGCTATTACTGGGCTACTGTCTATCTGACCCTTGATGATTCTGCCTCAACTGCTGTGTCACTTCAACATCTCTGTTTGGGAAATTTGATCTCCAATGCACTATCTGACCACATAGATGGCATGACTGGTCTCACTGTTGTGACATAGACGGCCCTATCACTGCCACAAAAGCTTTACTATGTGCCTTTCATGGTGAAGAAACATGACCTCTTCCCTTACTCAGAGACCACTGCAACGGTGCACTGGAACCTCTCATCACAGAAGGTGTTGAAAACCTGGGCTTCTTGAAGCCACCAAATCTCTGTCCCTAGAATTGAGCAGGCCTCTTCTTAGACATATATTCTCTTTTCTCCCTTACCGACCATTCGATCCTTCAGACAGATTCCACAAACATAGCAAACCGGTCACCGGAAAACCTCCCAACCGATCACCTCACCAGGTCGCTTCTCTTCCTCGATGCTCCACTAGTGACCAGCACTACCCTTCAAAAGGTAGACTACGTGCTTTACTTTGTCTGCTTCGGGGATGTCGAGGATTCGGAAAGCCTTCTCAAGACTTGTTAGCCACAGATTTGCATCCGCTGGATCAGCCTTTCCAGCATAATCCGAAGCTCCGACTCGGCGAAGCCGCTCAAAGGTCTTCCCAATACTCGATGTTTCACCATGGGGAGCATGTGCTCTCGGCGAAGGCACTGGCAATCGCTCAACCATGAGATCCATCGTAGCCATCATTTGCCCCATGAGCTGTTGGTAAGCAGGATGTTCAAGAATGGCTGGGTCAGGTTGGGGGACCTCAGGCACCCGATCTTCATGTGCCTTCCCTATAGCTCCATCAACTGATGCAGCATCGCTGTTCTCAGCAGCATGTTCTTCATGGTTCCCAGACATCTTGGCTTTTCTTCCGCTGAGGCAGAAGATGTTTGTAAGAAAATCTGGAAGACTCACAAGAACAGACACAACCTAGTCCTAAATCCCTGGAGACTCAGCGAACCTAGGGCTCTGATACCAAAACTTGTGGCAACACATCCCACTATCACACAGACAACGAGGTGTTATGCGAAAACGTGCGTAAATCACCATAACCACAGATTATAAAAAACACGGGTTAATTAAAACCGATTGCGGAAAGCTGATAAACTGAGAAACTATTACATTTAAGTCCTCATTCTGCAAGCAAACAAGTTATATAAACATAGACAAGTCGTGTCCACAGCTTAGAGGTTCAGTTGTTCCATCATGAGTTCATCACCTGTTTATATGTACATAAAGACCCACATTCGGCCAGCAGCAGGATATACAAAACATCCACAACTATACATCGTGAAACAACATCAAAACACCTCCAAGGACCTGAGATTACATGGATGACTCTAAGACTCTACTACAAGACAACCATAACAACAGCATATCCATCTCTTGCCTTCTACTGCTCCTCTTGCTGCTCAGCCGCAACTCTGCGACCACCACCACGTCTAGCTCGAACACCTAAAAAGGGTGTAAACCAGCAGGATGAGACACACAGTCACAGCGAGAAACATAACTCCCCGCCGAAACTGGAAAACCTAGGAAGGATAAAACAATAGCAGATAACTACAAAAAAAGGTATAACAAGAGCAGATGATATAGAAAAGCCATTCATACCATCAGGCTTACCGGATGTACAAAAGGCACATCACCAATTATTTCTTTATGAAACATGATTAACAAGATAAGAATTATAAGGTCTTACCACATAACATGAGGAACATATACGTAGATGCAAGGTATAACAAAATTAATTACACAAACAAGGCCTCAACCAATGTTCCGTGTTTTGCCTTCAGCAGTAAATACTATTCGGCTAGATTACATACTCTTATGCCCTGAGGAAGTGAGCCGTACCGCTCAAATCCAACCTTCGGTTGTGAAACCCAAGCCGGTGCCATACAAGGTCAATGGAAGAGCCGGACTCCACGACCTCCCACCTCGTGGTCAGTACACGAGTACATATTCTTATGCCATGAACGCATTCATGCTCCCATATCACATATCCTGAGCCATGGGCCTGTTCACCATGCTCTTCACATACTGAGCTACGGGCCTGAATCCACACTCTGGAGTCTACAACCGAAGTTACACTCTTACCTCCTCACTTTAGGCTAGGAGAAACCTCGCATACTCAACAATATGCGCTCCGGATTAACCCGCAGGAGAACCCGTTTCACCATCACCAGCTCCTCACAGTGATGGATCTATGGCCCGGGCAACTACATGATATATTCCACTGTAATTAATTAATATCTTTTATGTGGATTGCAAGATTCAACCAAGTTATATAACATGTAAACTATAACAGAATAGAAAGTATGAAATTCAACAATATGCTTTCATTGTAGTCAACATCATCCTAATCCATCATAAGGATCCCACATTACATGTTATCACTAGGCCTTTTGCCAATCATCCTAATCCATCTCTAGGATCATCACATTGCCATGGGATCTCAATCCCTTATCACATAGTGCCACTGCCTCTCAAGGCTTACATCATCAACATGGGATAGCAATCCCAAGCACTTTAGTTAAATACATCATACAGGTTTTCTCATTATCAAGAGTAACCATCACAATAGAGTTACTCAACATATATACCTCATAGCCCTTTACTTGGGTATGCATCTATATGAGACCTGCATGGTTAGTATACATAATCAACATGAATAACTTAGAAGTTCATATTATCAACATAGTGGTGACATTGATTCTTATGTGCTTTATCAATCATGCCTCAACTTGAGATCACAGACATTGATCATATTATTAAGCAAGTCATATTACATGTTTACCATTTGCCCCGCATTATTCATAATATCAAAATGATCACATACCTATGTAAGGACATGTAAGTTACATAAATGAGTTCTACCATAATGATTACCATTAATTATATCAAGGGCCACCAACATGACTATACGTGATACATACACAAGGTTTATCATAGATGTGGTCTACTATATCGTGCACATCCAGGGTTACTATCAAAACCAAACGTGATGCAAGAACAACATATCGGTTTCTAAAAAGGGTAGGACCCTCACTAACAAAACCTACTACCCTCACCATAGGTAGTATCGGGCAGGGCTCATCCTATCGTCCAACCAAATTAGCCTTATAACGGTCAAGCAACTACCAAGGATAACGGGAAGCATCTATGGTAAAATGTGCAATGCTGTGCAGTAAGGTCCTTCATCAAGCTAACACCTGAACTAGGTATGTCGGGCAGCGTATACGACTAGGTGACACCCGACACACACATAGGGGTAACGGCCAACACTCCACGCTTCTAGGTGCAACGGGCACTATGAGAAACGTGCAGCTCAGGCTAAGGGGTGTATCGTGCAACTACCTGCTAATGGGCACCCAAGACAGATCGGCCAACCACACATATCGGGCACTAGAGTGTCGTGCAACGCCCGTCAGGTGTAGGGCTGTCAGTTGACACACACATAGGACGGGTGTGACGCCCATCACAGAACTAACTAGCAACGCCTCCACAATGTCAGGGCATAATGATATCAACCCATTACCTAAGTTAAGTGTAACAGGCAGGTTACTCACACACCAAGCAGGGACTAAGGGTGTCGCCCGACACAACCACAAGATGTACCGTCCAAAGCCCAAGGTCAAGAGGTATATCGGGCAACACCTCCCCCAAGATCATAATGGTCAAGAAGCAACTCCACAAGGTCGTCATCAACCTCAAGCACAAGGGCACCAAACACTAATGGATCAAGAGGATGGCTCACCTCTCAACTTAAATGAGAGAGGGGTCTTGCACATCTCTTAACACCAATCAGGCAACACAAGGGCAACCCTAGACGAGGTCCACAACTACCACCAAGCTCACCCTTCAAGTCCATAGTGAGAGGAGGGTGTTGCTCAAGCTACTAGAACACAAGATCACCTCTCAACTTAAACGAGAGAGGAGTGTTGCTCATGATACTACAACTCAGGCTCACTCCTCAAGACCTAGGAAAGAAGGGAGTATTGCTCACCAAGAAACCCTAGAACACATGGTTCGACCAACAAGAACAACTTAAGCAAGGAACAAACTAGCAACATATAAGGACATAGAAAGAAGGTAGTGTAGTTAGGGGTTAGGAGTTATGTAACCCGCCTTAAGCAAGCTCCAAGCTCCAAGCACCACCAAGGAAGAAGGAGACTCCAAGGAGGATCGACCACCAAGCTTGCAAGAGAAGAGAGTGTGTCGTGCACCAAGGGAGAGGAAGACTAAGGTACTAAAGGGATCCTTAGCAAGGGAAAGGAAACACATATATAGAAGGGGATGGAGGAGAAACCAAAGAAAAGCAAAGCAAGGTGTCGCCCACCTAGGGACACTTGTCCATGTGCAAAAACCACCACTATAGCATGTCTTAAACACATGTCCAAGGCCATTGCCACATGCAAGCATCAAGCACCAAGTGTCCGCTAGTGGTGACACAAACGATGTCAAAGATGGTCAAAGATCCATGGGTGACACACCTGGATGATACACCACCACCACCACCACCATGGGTGACACAGCCCTGGGTGACATAGCCTGGGCGACACAAGAACCCTCTTGCCCGATACAAGGTTCAACCAAGCAAAGACAAGGAACCACAAGGCCCAACAAGCTCAACTAGGCCCAAAGGAACTCAAGCAACGAGCCCAAACCTTCCTCTCTACTCTAGAGGAAACAAGGAGAGGGAGGAACACCTCACAAGGTGACAAACTTGCCCATAGACCCTAGACTTGGGTTAATTGCAAGTAGCACCTCCAACTCTCAACAAAGCACAACCAAACCATAATCACCACTAAAGGTGATTAGCAAGCAACTAAGCATCAGGGTTAACAAAAGAAAACAGGGTAAACCCTAAACGGAGGTCAGGGTCCTTACAAAGATCAACATTAAACACTCTATAAGACTTGGTAGTAGTTCTATAGCCAAGAAAGAAACCCTTGTAAGATTTTGGATCAAACTTGTTGAGTGAATCTTTCATATTTAAAACAAAATAAGGACATATGAAAACATGGAAATACTTGATAGAAGGCTTCCTACCACATCATAACTCATAGGGGGTTTCTTCAAAGTAGGATGTGTATAAACTAAATTTTGCACAAAAGATGAGGTACTAATGCCTTCGGCCCAAAACTTCTTGGGAGTATCATACTCTAAAAGCATGGTCCTAGCCATCTCCTATAGTGACCTATTCTTCCTCTCTACAACCCCATTTTATTGAGTTGTTCGAGGTGAAGAGAATTTATGTGCATATCCAGATTCTTCACAAAAACATTCAAAAAGATCATTTTCAAATCCCCCCCCCCATGATCACTATGGATGGAAACAATCCAGAAAGAAACTTCATTCTCAACTCATTTGCAAAAACTAGAGAGCACATCAAGCATATCACTTTTGGAAATAAGAAAGAAGGTCCAATTATATCTAGAGAAATCATCGACAATAATAAGACAATACTTGGAACCATGAAGTGATTAAGTTCTCATTGATGCAAATAGATCAATATGAAGAAGTTCAAGAGCTTTCTTGGTACTAAGGACTCCTTTAAATTTGAAGGAGGTCTTGGTTTTCTTTCCTTGTGTACAAGGTTGGCATTCCTCATCCTTTTCAAAATCCAACTTGGGAAGTCCCATTGACTAAGTCCTTTTTGCTCAACTTTTTCAACTGAAGCATATTTACATGACCAAGTTGATGATGCCATAGAGAAATATCATTCAAATTGACTACTAGGCATATACCAACAATAGGCTTAATAGAGTCAAGCACAATTACATAAATATTACCACTTCTAGTTCCCTTGTATATGACTTGATAGGTGAGGGAATCTAGAATGAAGCATTCAAAAGTAGTACATAGCACAAGGTAACCATTATCATATAATTGACTTACACTTATTAAATTGTGATCTAGGCAATCTACAAAGAGAACATTCTTGATACACAAGGATTAACCTACACCACCCTCACCTTTCACCTTACCTTTCTTGTTGCCCCCAAAGGTAATCGAACCTCCTTTCTTCTTAGTGAAGTTGTTGAAATGGCTTATATCACCGGTCATGTGCTTTGTGCAACCACTATCAACAATCCATCATCCTTTTTCCTACAAGAAAGGAGAGTGTCAATTCCCAACTCAAACTTTGGGATTTGGATTTATCTTGGGGACCCATTTCATCTTTAGGTTGATCCCCTTCGGCTTGTAAGGACAATAACTAAATCATAGGGTTCATAGTGCCAGAAGACTCTCCAAAGAAAAATGAGGTTTCCTTACTTTTTTTCTTAAATTTTGCTTTTTTCTTGCCCTTAGGTGCTCCCCCTACAAATCCCAAACCACTAGTACCACTTTGTTGGGTAGAATGGTCAAGAATTTCATTGAGGGAGTTTTTTCCTTTGAGGAATTTTGCAGATAGGCTCTATGTCTATCTTTGTCATCATTAAGAGATATGATAGAAAAAGACAAACTAGCAATATCATCTCTATCAATAACAAGGTCGGCCTCTAAACAAAGGGCTTTAGTTAAATAAATATCATTCTCAAGAGAAATAAAATCAACATCATTACTAGGCAAGATAGGTATAGAAGATAAATCATTAACTTGACTAGGAAACCTAGCATTTTTAGATTTAAGCAATTGAATTTCCTTGAGATAGACATCCCTCTCATCTCTACGAGCATAAAAAATAGGCATGAATTCAATATTTTCAGTTTTAAGAGTTTCAAGCTCATTTAGGCACTTTTGGTTATCTTAAGAGTTTCAATGGTCTTAATGTAAACACCATTCTCTACCTCAACTCCATTGTATTTAAGCTCAAGATCAAGAAATTGGACTTGCAAGTTATTAATGCTCTCAAGATGAGTTTTCTCATTTTGCTCAAGAATCTCAAGTTTAGCATACAAATCATCAATAATTTTTCCTAACCTCTTTCTTTTAGATTTACATTTAACAAAAGAAGAACGGGTAGAAGCAAGCATGTCAATAAGAGTTTCTTTAGATAACTCATGCAAGCTTACCTCACTTACCTCACCAATTTCTTCACTTGTGGAAGCCATGAGTGCAAGGTGGCACTCTCCATCTTCTTTGGAGCTAGAGCCACTTTAGGATGATGCTTCCCAAGTTGCGTGAGCTGCATTCTTGTGTCTTCTCTCCTTCTTTTCCTTCCTCTTGTACATGCTCTCCTTCTTGCACTCTTCCTTCTTGGAGCTGCCCTTGTGGCATGACTTCTTTGATTTAGGACATTCACTCTTGTAGTGTCCCTTTTGGCCACACTTGTATCATATTGGAGTAGAGGAGGAGGATTGCTTTCCCTTGAAGTGCTTGGCCTTGGAGTAGTTGTCTTCATGCTCACTAGGGCAATATCTTAACAAGAGGAGGGAGATATTTGGCAAGCAAGTTGTTGTTGAAGGATGACAACCTCCACTTCAGCTTTGAAGGCACTATCTTTGATCTTTCTTGTTTCCTTCTCTTCTTGCTTGTCAAGCCTTGGCTCATGAGATTGTAGATTGACAATGAGCTCTTCAATTGGGATGTCACCAAGGCTTCTCACTTCTTTAATGGAAGTCACCTTAGAATCTAATATCTTTGGTAGAGTCCTCAAGATCTTGGAGTTATACTCCTCTATTCAAAGTGTTGCCCAAAGCAGATAGGACATTGATGATGATGTTGAGCCTAGAGTACATATCTACAATTCCTTCTTTCTTGTCTATCTTGAAGTTGTCTAAAAGGTTATTCAACATGTAGATCTTGGCCTCCTTAACTTGCTTTGTTCCCTCATAGGTAATGCACAACTTATCCCAAATCTCATAGCATGTATCCCATGAAGAGATGTGTTTGAACTTCATTAGGGTAAGGGTCACATAGAGGATGCTTATGGCTTTGGCATTGAGCTGGGCTTCTTTTGGTGCAACTTAATTCCATGTTGACACAGGTCTGGTTGGCTCCTTGTATGGTGTGACCATCACTTTCCACATATCAAAGTTCATCCCTTGAATGTAGAACTACATTTGCCTCTTCTAATAGAGGAAATTTGTGTCGTCAAAGACCGAAAGACGCATGAAGAAACCTCCCTCTAGGTTGAGTGAACCAAGTAGGTTGTTGCCCATCTTCTCGTCTTGTGGGAGATTGTTGGTAAAGATCCTAGAATCTGATACCACTTATTGGATCTAGGGATCTAGAGGGGGGTGGTGAATAGAGCTTCAAAATTCTCACAAGAAAAGTTAGACCGTCAAATTATACCAATTGAAACCAAATGCTTAATATCAATTTGAGGTCCTATCTAAGCATAGAAAGGATGAGAGAAATTGAAACATGCACTTAGACAAGGTGGTTTAGAGTGGTTCCAATTTCCAAACTAGGATATAGTCAATCCACTACATAGAGAGTTCAACCTCTAGGACTTTGCAATCCATGTATACTTATATTCCATCATAAGAGATACAAGGAGACCACCATACATCCAAGGACTTACCTACTCAAGACAAGAGTCTTTCACCTACACAAGGACTTACCCACTAGATCAAGATGTCTTCAGCCTTCAACAAGGACTTACCCACACCTGCATCAAATCTTTGGCCTTTAAAGAATTACCCACTCTTATTGAATCTTGGCCTTGACCTTCTCCTTCACCTGGAGAAGATCTTCACCTCTTATTCAACCTTGAAGAAGACCATCAACAACTTCACCTTCACTCAGAGTAGCTTGCTTCAACCTTTTCTCTTTGAGAAAGGGGATTGTGAAGATGGAAGGAATGAGATCTTTACAGGAACATAGAGGTATCTCTATTACAACATACCTAACTCACTCATAATCATAAAATTCTTTGTAAAAGAGAGAGAGATAGGGGCTCAAAGGGTTGCAACACATTCAACTATAGCAAGGACTTAAAATAGTAAGAATGCAAAAACTTGGAATGAACTCCAATGGGTCCTATTTATAGTTGGGGGTGTTCCTTTGAGTGTGGGATCACATAAGGATGAAATATAGCCATTTTACAACTTGAAATAGATCTATTTTTGCTCACAACAACTTTGTAACGGCTATAATCACTTTTTCTATGTTTTCCGTACAATGCAATCGGTTGAGTTCCAATAAACATAACTCAACCGATCCACTAATAGATAAAGCTAATTTTCAAACTATCGGTCGAGTTTGTTCTAGGAAACTTGAGTGATGAGTCAAAACTAGTTTTTCTTTGTTGATCCATCGGTTGAGTTATGTGAGGGTGCAACTCATCCGATTGGTCATTTAAAAAAATCCATCATTGGATCGGTCGAGTTTCCCACTCAACCGATAAACAGCCTATGACAAATTTTCCAAATTTGACTTTTGAGTGACCAAACATAGGAATTAAGTGTCCCTAATTATTTTCTCATCTCAGTTACAAGTCATATCATCAATAAAAGTGATCACAAAAATAATATAAGATGGTTTGGAGTGATTTCCCAAAAAGCACACTTGAATTGCTTTTGACTTGAACTTGAACAAGCTAGGGGTTGTGTAATTTGATCCTTTTCATTTTACCTACAGTCTGAAATGAATCTTGAACAAACATATTAGATACATAGGAATGCAATGATTAAGTCGTTATCAAAACATGGACAATGTATAACTCTCAAGTCAACATATACATGTTTAGTAGGTTTTTTGAAGCTCTGTCAGAGATTTAGGATTCTCTTTGGACATATCTAGACTTGATATAGGTATGTTGGATCCCCTTCTTAATTATATTGGGTCTTAAATCTAATATTAAACTATCTTGATGTACATTGCATTCTACTATTCCATATGGGGTGATAACCTATGTTCTCTCTCATGGTCCTTTAGAGACGTATTATCCTATAAGCATCTTCTCTCTTCTATGATGTTTGCTCATGTGACTGGTTATATCCTAAATTTTATCTTCTAATCTTCTTGAACAAGTGGATGCATATTGGACTCCAAAGTTGTATATTATTCACCATATTTCAAGTTGTACCCTTATTAGTAAATTTGGAATTAGATTCACCATAATTTGTAAAATGGAATCCTATTTACCGAGTGATGGCTTCTTATGAACTTATGATGTATCTTAATTTGAAGATGGCTGAATATTTGTTATGGATCATATGACCCCAAGTGATAACATTTGGATGTTTTCATCCCCTTATTTGACATTGATTAAAGTTAAACTTGTCTTTCTTATTTGTGCATGGCTTAGACTAATTATATATTTAATAGAGGTATATGAGTACAACCTTATAAAGGGCACACTTTTTCTGACTAGAGTGCGCCTTACCACTCAACATATATAGAGTGTGCGTATTATGCCCAACTGCTCTTTTCCACCCATTTTTTGGCTAAGATTCTATGGTGTCCAAACCTACTTTAGATAATCTTGGTCTAACTTTGTTTACATTAATTCCCTATATTTTTTATGTTATTGATGAATTTTCATTAAGGAATTAAATCCTTGCATTTTTATCTTCTCATGAATAATTTGTAATCAGTATTCTTTTGATCATCCACTTTGAAGCTTTGATATCTCCATATTTACATGGGAAGCCTTTATGAGTTTATTTTTGTCCTTTTTTCATAACATTGTCCAATTTCTATACATGCATATACCCACTTTTATGCTGACAACTTCCCTTTTTTATTTTATGGGATATACATTGAACCCCTTAAGTGGAGAAGCTTTAGAATGATGACCATGTGGAGCATAACCATCCCAGTGTAGTTATTTTTTTGGGAATATACTTGAAGTAACTCAGACTACCCTATGCTTATTTGATAAAGTTTTTCCTCCATGTAATCCCCATGTGAGTGAACTAGCATGTATCTAGTAAAATTGTGAATAGTCAATGTGTTTTATTTTGCTACCATATTTTGGTCTTTATGATATCCATTTATGAAATATTAAATAATATTCCCTCATACATAGGGAATATGTGGTGTCTGTTTGTTATATGGATGATGACTCCTATTTGGTTTAGTAAGCAGTAGATATCGTCATGGTCCACTCTCCTTACACCAGGTGGATGGAATCAACAGAAGGATCAGTAGTCAACCACATTTTAGCTGAATCATTAACCAAGACGGTTGATGCATCTATGTAAAGATAGATAGATCATATTAAATTATCTACATTCAATGATTGAGATTAAACATAAAAAAATAGGTCACTTAATACCAAGACTCATGGGGAAAACAATCTTTCTCATTATCCACATTTAGAGACAGATGACGAGCAAGGAGGATAGGATAAGAAGTCCATATGACATCCATTGAGCATCTAATGGCATATTAAACCAATAGAAATCATCTATAAGTGCCCATGACATGTCACCTCTTCATTTACACTATTTCACCATAAAATTTGTATTATTTCATATTAATTGCAAGGCGAAATATATTTTCATGAGGAGCTAAATTCTGTTTCTTGAGAACACAGGAGTAACTCGACATGAAACTGGTGTAATAGATTATTATTATTTATATATGGTTATTTTTGATAATTCCATTGACAGAAGGTTTATTGAATTGGATGTGATTAGCTACCTTATTCAACATGATAGGCATGAGTTGTAGTTAGAAGATGTATGTGTTGTTAGATTTCCATCATGAACATACATGCATAATAGTATGGAAGTAGCATTATGTGTGTGAGGCTTTTTTCCTTTGTGGACTGTGATCACATTATATATAGTTGTTTTTGCATAGCAATAAACTAGGACCCATCACTACTTAATATAGTTTTTTTACAATGTAGATGGACTTAAGACTTTTGTTCAAAACCTTTTCATACATAAATAATTGATGTATGATTAATTTAATCTAAATTGTAGTAGTGAATTTTTGTGGTAAAGTTGGTGTTCTAGAGAATCTCTTCCCTTATAATTAAACTACCTTAGCTAATCCCTTGTTAGTTAATTGCTTAGTTAATCAATAACCCAAATTAACCTGCTTTCCCAGATTAGATTATTCATTTTATTTAGTAATAGTTACTTGGGGCACAACTGCTTGAAGATTGACAACTCCTCGCTCATTATTACTTTGTTACTTCATGATTGAACAATTGCATTTACACATCAGGTATTGGCATGTCATGTTCTTAGCATTGTTTCCAGTAAATTGATGAAACATAACCACTGCCATTGTTATGGATAGGATTGGCCACTTTTTTCTTTTGTTATTGGATAAGATAACTAATGTAGTAGTTTTAGTAACTTTTGAAGCTTAAAGTTTCATATTTCTTTTAGGTTCTAGTTCATGGTAAAGACGTGATCAACTCTTGACATTGGATTTACATTATTCATTTCTAACCCAGAGTATATTCATCACTGGTAAAGAATTTCAATTATCCACTACTTATACCTACAATAGACTAACCAAAGAAAGAAGATATAGTCAAGGTGAGTGATGACAAGTGTTACAACAATAAAGAAAACAACAACATTGACAATGGTGGGGTGGAGAAACAAATGATAGTTTGAGATAGGATCAAGGCCTTGTTCGTCATAACACAACAAGGACCTATTCGAAAATAGGAAATAAATGTGAGGATCCATAAAATAGACCCAATCTGGTGGTACTAATGAAATCTCAAGAATTCTATGAGCATCTCCATAAAGACTAAATGCAATATATTAACATTTTTTTGGAGTGTTCTGACTCTGTCAAGATTGATATGGTGTCAACGATGATGATTTATCTGAATATTTAGTAGTTTTGTTACATCCTTGAAATTCTTAGATTTCAAGCCTAAATGAATTAGGAAACATATAATAATGAAGTGTTTTGAGGGATCATGGTTGATGATTCCAAACCCTAGACTTATAATAAATGATCAATTTAAGGGTATAATGTTATTTAGAGCATATGAGATAAATAGAGGTTATTACATAGCTTTTAGGACTCTCATTAGGATATGAGTCCACCTATCATTGGGAAGGAATATAATGCAAGTGTTTGTTTACTTTTCTTGGCAATCACGTATGGAAAGAATTGATTGCTCGAGATGTGAGAAGGGCAGGAAATCTCAGAAAAGGTATGGTATAAGTAGGAGGGGAATACTACCCTCTTGAGAGGGACCAACTCTCTTAGTATATCCATCGCCTTTCTCCCCTATACCCTAGATTTCACACAGACTTTTCATGCATGTTGATTGTGATAGAGAGCGGACCCTCTAGTCCGAGGCTATAGTTGACCCTGGGATGGGGGTCTTATATCAGTGTCGAAGATCGAGGGGATCCTAAACTTGTTCCTATGATATCAGGAGTGGAGTCAGTCGGTGCGGTGACCGAGCATCGTATCCATGAGAGTCATCCTACTAGGATAAGGTTGCTTCTGTCTAGAGTCTTGTGGATGAAAGTGTGGAAGATATACATCTCATGGATACTTAGGGATCCTCAGTCAAACCCATCCCTTCCAACCTGCCATCTTTGTTGGGCTGAGCAGATAAGAACCCAACACCCTGGAGATGGTGACACCACCAATGTGGATGGGCACCCCAGCCACAAACTGGGTTGAGGGTGGTCGAGAAGTGGTTTTACACCCATGGAAGGCAGAACCACCTCTAGCCAAGATAGGTGTATGTGAGTGATGGAGGGCACTTTAGAGGGTGAAGGGGTGGGCATGTCTCTCCAGAGTAGGAGTTGGAGGTGGTGCCCTACTGTGATGGAGTGGACTTTTACAATCCTAAATGTCTAATGACACAAGCGAAGTCATGCATGTTGAGTTGTTTTGAGAATCCAAAATGTTTTAGTAAAGTTGGAGTGTTTATTGAGGTTGTATAATGATTTGGATCCATAAGTTATGCCTTTTGAAGAATCTATTTGATTGGTCATATAATTGTATTTTGGCACCAAAGTTTGGTGGCAGTTGGAGTTTTCTAGATGGTTTTATTTAGGTTTGAATACCATGTAATTGATAATGTGCATTAGATGTGTGAATGACCAAGGATGTAGGTTTTTAGCCTAAGTTTTGGTTAGCATCTGTGTCACGTTGCTCCTTTCCAGTGTATAAGAGTTGGCTTTGGCCCTAGATTGGGATCGGATGGTTGGGAAACATGTTCATCACCCACCCTATGTTCAGCTGGAGATCGTGGGATAGCAACGACCATGAACCCAACTCATCCCACGTTATGGTCATGGTTTGAGGGAGGAAAATGAAGGACAGTTACCCTTGACATGGAAAGAAGAATCACAAACCCTTATACAACGTTTGAGAAAGTTCTGTTATCAATACCTAAACCCCTTCTCCCCCATCATCCACACCATAGCTTGCAAGTGTCGGAGGTGAGGGTGGCGTCTGAAGTAGTTTGTGAGGAGTCGTGTGTTGCTGGTTACTTTCCGGAATAGAGAAGTTTTTGACGACCACCGATCCACCACAGAGATGACCATGGTGCCGGAATCCTGACGGTAGGAAGGAGATCGTTTGCTTGCTTGGAGTTTCACATCATGGCTGCAAATCTAAACATTGGGAAGGTTGCGTGGAAGCATCCATGGCGGCGAGATACCAGCGAAGTTGAGAAACAGAGGAGCAAGTTCTAGTAGCTGATCGCAAGCCGGGGGAAGAGCAACGGCGAGCTCGATGAGTCGGCAGCATTCCAGCCTAGCGACAGTGCCCGCAACGCAGCAGATCCCAGGCGATGGAGATGCACACGGAGGAGACACAGAGAGCTGGAAGCAGGCAGACGCAGATCATGGTGGAGGAGAACCACTGTCCATGAGCCGGAGAAGCTGGGTGCATATCGCAGACGCACGAAGCAGAGAGAGGGGGGGATCGACCAGGGAGGGTCCAGTCCAAGTCAGGAATCAGCTGGAACCGAAGGAGGAATCAAGGTCCATCTGAGGTCGCCGGAGCTTATGGTGTCCTTAGGAGCGGACGCTGAGTGACTTGTCACGGATGATTTGGTCATCATGGCCCAACCTTACAACAGCGGCTGCAAGACGGCTGTGCGTTGGGCGGAGAACGACACCAGTCGAGGCGGCGGCTCCTGCCCAGAAGAATAGATCCTTGAGGAGAACCGTGCGGCGGCACCCAGGTCACACAAACACGTCGGGCGAGATCACAAGAAGAGGAGTTGGGCGGTGGCACCTCGTGAAATAGAACCCCGCAGGCTCTGTGTTTGCATCGGGCGTGAGGAAGACGAGGAAGTGGACCGGGTCCAGGACATGAACCGGCCGACCCAAGTGAGAGCTGCGCCAGCCCTTAGTGCCACGTGTCGATGACTGAGTGGTCCGAAAAGGTAAAATCTTAGTAATTGCTCAGATCTTCTATAAATCGCAATAAATAGCTCGAGTATCAGAAAATTACATATAATATACCAAAACTCTCAGAAAATGCATAGAACAAGATGAAAGCATAATATCCTACTTTTGATGCATTAATAACAGTGATATCATGTAAGATGTGAAATGCTCATATAATGGATAATAAATATCACACGATTCCCTAAAATTATGAGAAAATACTTGTAAATCATAATTCATGTTATAATCCATATGAGGTCAGTTATGGTCGTGATGATGTACGAAATCATGTAATTTGCTTAATATGGCTATCTAGGGCTTGTAGCCCTAATTAAAATGTAATAAATACATACATGCTCAATAAATGATGAGATTCACAGAATACCCTCATATTAGTAATTGGAAGATAATATGTAGATATGAGATCAGTTTCATACACGAATTTCAAGTTATATGAAGATGGCCATTAATACATGTTATGAAACCATAATTAGGTTAATGATGTAACCTAGGGTTAATATGTGCACCAAAGAGGATATGGAACCTAATGTTCAGATGATGAACTTTGATAATGAGATGTAATATGAAAAATGACATCAATATGATAATTCTAAGACAAGAATGTAAATAATGATGCACACATACTAGTGGACTAAGCAAACCCTAATATGAACACGATTAGGGTTAAGATGAGATGTAAGATGATGAGAATCTGATGGTAGTATATGATCTTGTCTTAATTAGGTTTAACAAAGAAATAGATGACATGAGGAACATGTGATTAGAATGATCTATCTCTTTGGAAGGTACGCCATTACCTCTTACTTGGCTTATTATACAATGTGCTTGTGTTATATGTGTAGTAAAATACTTGGCATATGATATTGGATGAAATGATTGTTCTTGCATGATATGTTACTTGATTTTCCATACTAATGATTATGAACACATGAAACATAATATATCTATTCCATTATATGAAAGCACTAATTCTCTTTGGTAGCATAGTGCTGGAAAGTGATCATTCTCTTTGGTAGCAGATCACATTGTACAATGATCTAACTCTTTGGTAGTAGATCATAAGGCCTTACATCTCATTCTCTTTGGTAGCAGAGATGATGCATTATTCCATCAGGTGGAAAATGCATGGATATATAATGGAAAATGTGCTTAAAATATGTGTTCTCTTTTGTTAATGAATATCTTTATGCAAGTATACATTTTTCTTATATTCTTCTATTACTGCCAAGTATTAGTTTTATCTTATTGCCAAGATATGATGAGAGGTATATAAAAGACATGTAGGCGTACTCAGTACAATATTCTTGAATATTGTGCTGACGTGTACCGCATGTAATCTTTTGTTTAGGTTCTGGTTATGCTCTTGAAGATCCAGGATAGTTGAGAGTTGTGTGGCGAGCTGATCCACAGGTGGACCTGTTGCCTTAAGATCCTGTTGTTTAGTGGTAGTACATGTATATGTATATGTATAGTTTGTTGTTCAATATGTAATATCAAATGTTGTAAAAATTCATGTTGTAATTATATGTTGAATGGTGAACATGTGTGTATGGTTTTATTATTGTTCATGTACATGTGCTACTATGTTTCCTTCTGACTCCCTTGATTTTCTCTTTCTTAGCCTAGTATGGGATGTTCAAATTGGAATTCTCACTGAGGTGAGGGTTTCAATTTGGACGTCACACATTAGATTAAGTTTTAGAAAATCCGGGGATGTTACAGGTGGTATCAGAGCATGAACAATAGCAAATCCTGACATTTTCTCATTATGCAACTCAAAACTAAAGAACCTTGAACTTAATAATCTTTTAGGGTTAGATTAGTCATCTTTTAGATACTAGATCTTACCTAGCCCCTAGGTTAGTTCCTAGATGTCCGACAACTAGGTCTAGACTGGTGCTTGTTGAATAGCAAGTCCTTAGATGTCGTCCTTTCCTTGTAGTGCAGTGGTATGGGACATTTCACTATTTGGAAATGACGTGCATCAAGGGAAGAGAAACCCTAGACATATGGAGCTCATTGTCTAGAGTAGCTACACTAGTCTACCCCATGTTCTCACCCTTTTCACTAGTTTTCATGACACTGGACTCTCTACTATGTGTGGGACACTCATTTTTAAGATTTGGTTTTGGATTCCAATCGGATCAAACCTTGATAGTTTTCTCTGATGCTTGTTTTATCGAAAAAAACTATATAATATTTTATTATGTATATGTATTACAAAAATGTGTCCCCACACATGTACGAGTAGGAGGTGGTCATGCAACCTAAGTGAAAGTGAATGACATCAGTCTAGAAGAGAGAGTAGTTCTAGATTAGATGTCTAGATCCTTGTTTGGAATATATGATAGATGGATTAGATGAAATAAGTTTTGATGATATGATGTAGGTCTTACATAGATGACATAAGATGGTTACTATGATCTATGGTTGTCTTCGAGGACTTAAGTTCAATTTTGAGATTTTGAGATAAGTCTTGATGATGCAAGTAACTAAGCTTTTATGAGATAAGATATCTTAAGTTAAGACAAGGATATGAGTCAGCATGAGCCTCAAGCTCTTTTACAAAGGAGGACCTCTAGTGTTAGGACCAGTTTTGGGGTTAGCTCAAGAGAGAGTGAGACCCACAAGGAGAAGGTCAGAGAACCTAAACTCCAAGATATGAGAAATATGTGATATGATATGTCCTAAACTAGACTACTCCTAAGTGATTGAGTTGAGTTGCTTTGTGCATGATTCCTATAATCTTGTTGAACCCTAGGTGTCCTTGGGAGGACCAAACCCTAGAGATAGAGAGAGGCTGGTTACATGTACATACGTGAACATCAATATGATTGCCTTCCATCTGGGTGAGGGAGAGAGCTCAAGACCCCGGAGGAGGTAGCTATGTTAGTTTCTGTGAAGCCTCATGCTCGGGTTGGTGGTTCCCATATAGGAATCTAGTGGTGCATATAAGAGAGTTGTGGATAAGCATGCCTCATGGGTAGAGATGAGAAGAGAATGTCATAGCATGTTTTGGTTTGTGCTTGTGTGGCTAGAGATAGTAAAGCAATCAACTGGTGCCAATGAGGTATACCTAATAAATCTAGATCATAGAGGAAACATAAAGTATATACATATGAGATACTCATAGAGTTGAGTTAGCTCAGAGAGAATGAGCATGACACTACCCTCACAATAAGGGTTGGGAGAACCTCAATTGGGCTAGATAAAGTTTTGATATATGTTTAACAAGCCACTCACATAAGTTTGTTGGCACAACCACGGTATAACAGAGATAAAAATGTAATATGATCTCGAGACATGATATATAGGCATGATATGATGGAAACCTAGAGATGGTTTAATAGATATCATGTATAAATGGTTAACCATATACGTGAATAATGATGATAATGTGAAACTATAGGTTAATCTTATGATGGAAATCACCAATAAAGATTACAGTTTATTATGAGCAATGCAATAAGGTCATATGAATGAAACATATTACATGAGGTGTTAATCTTAGTGCTTAATAAAGATGAAAAAAATGTAGTTTGACAGCTAGCACAACATAATGATTATAACACCTTGATATGATCTAGATGGATAACGCGAGTTAATTATTGTTAACTCCCTCCTAAAAGGCATATGTTAATGTTGAACATGTTCTAACAATTAGCTCAATAATATGTTGATGACACCTTGACGCATGAGTTAATCTTAGTTAACTCATTTAGAACATGGTAATATGATCAGGAATCCTAATGCACAGGTTAAGATAAGGATGCAACACTGATATATGAGATATTTCATGACATAACTTAAGTTTCTAAACCTTGAGTTTAACCTTGAATTGAGTGTTTGTGCACCAAGATGGTTGTAAACCCCCCCCCTAATAGTGCTTTGGATACATGGTTCTAGGTAACCTTTGTAGATATGTTACACATAGAATGGTGCCAACATGTGGATGAGAGAAAGATATGGTAGTTTTCCTTAGAGTACGAGTATGGTTGACTTTCAAGGATGAAAGTTCTTCTAAGATGTATATGATGTGACAAAGTGGTTTCTGGCTTAATTCTGAGGACAAAATTTCTTTTAAGGTGTGTAGGATGTGATGGAGTGGACTTTTAGAATCCTAAATGTCTAATGACACAAGTGAAGTCATGCATGTTGAGTTGTTTTGAGAATCCCAAATGTTTTAGTAAAGTTGGAGTGTTTATTGAGGTTGTATAATGATTTGGATCCATAAGTTATGCCTTTTGAAGAATCTAATTGATTGGTCATATAATTGTAATTTGGCACTAAAGTTTGGTGGCAGTTGGAGTTTTCTAGATGTTTTATTTAGGTTTGGATACCATGTAATTAATAATGTGCATTGGATGTGTGAATGACCAAGGATGTAGGTTTTTAGCCTAAGTTTTGGTTAGCATCTGTGTCACGCTGCTCCTTTCCAGTGTATAAGAGTTGGCTTTGGCCCTAGATTGGGATCGGATGGTTGGGAAACATGTTCATCCCCCACCTTGTGTTCAGCTGAAGATCGTGGGATAGCAACGACCATGAACCCAACTCATCCCATGTTATGGTCATGGTTTGACAGAGGAAACTGAAGGACAGTTACCCTTGACATGGAAAGAAGAATCGCAAACCCTTATACAACTTTTGAGAATGTTCTATTATCAATACCTAAACCCCTTCTCCTCCATCATCCACACCACAACTTGCAAGTGTCAGAGGTGAGGGTGGCGTCTGAAGTAGTCTGTGAGGAGCCGTGTGCTGCTGATTACTTGCCGGAATAGAGAAGTTGTTGACGACCACCAAGCCACCACAGAGATGACCACGGTGCCGAAATCCTGACGGTAGGAAGGAGATAGTTTGCTCGCTTGGAGTTTCTCATCATGGCTGCAAATCTAAACATAGGGAAGGTTGCGTGGAAGCATCCATGGCGGCGAGATACCAGCGAAGCTGAGAAAGAGAGGAGGAAGTTCTAGCAGCCGATCACAAGTCGGGGGAAGAGCAACAACGAGCTCGAGGAGTCGGCGGCATTCCGGCCTAGCGGTAGTGCCCGCAACGTAGCAGATCCCAGGTGATGGAGATGCACACAGAGGAGACGTTGAGAGTTGGAAGCAGGCGGACGCAGATCATGGTGGAGGAGAACCACCGTCCGTGAGCCGGAGAGGATGGGTGCATATCGCAGACGCACGAAGCAGAGAGAGGGGGATCGACCAGGGTGGGTCCAGTCAAAGCCAGGAATCAGTCGGAACCGAAGGAGGAATCAAGGTCCATCTAAGGTCGCTGGAGCCGATGGTGTCCTTAGGAGCGGACGATGAGTGCCTTATCACGGATGATTTGGTCGTCGTGGCCCAACCTTATGGCAGCAGTTGCAAGACGGTCGTGCATTGGGAAAAGAACGACACCAGTCGGGGCGGCGGATCCTGCCCAGAAGAACAGATCCTTGAGGAGAACCTTGCGACGGCACCCAGGTCACGCAAACGTGTCGGGCGAGATCACGAGAAGAGGAGTTGGGCGGCGGTGCCTCGTGAAATAGAACCCCGCGGGCTCTGTGTTTGCGTCGGACATGAGGAAGACGAGGAAGTGGATCGGGTCCAGGACATGAACCGGCCGGCCCAAGTGAGAGATGCGCCAGCCCTTAGTGCCACATGTCGATGACTTAGTGGTCCGAAAAGGTAAAATCTTAGTAATTGCTCAGATCTTCTATAAATCGCAATAAATAGCTCGAGTATCGGAAAATTACATATAATATACCAAAATTCTCAAAAAAATGCATAGAATAAGATGAAAGCATAATATCCTACTTTTGATGCATTAATAATAGTGATATCATGTAAGATGTGAAATGCGCATATAATGGATAATAAATATCAAATGATTCCCTAAAATTATGAGAAAATACTTGTAAATCATATTTCATGTTATAATGCATATGAGGTCAGTTATGGTCGTGATGATGTATGAAATCATGTAATTTGCTTAATATGTCTATCTAGGGCTTGTAACCCTAATTAAAATGTAATAAATACATACATGCTCAATAAATGATGAGATTCACAGAATACCCTCATATCAGTAATTGGAAGATAATATGTAGATCTGAGATCAGTTTCATACACAAATTTCACGTTATATGAAGATGGCCATTAATACATGTTATGAAACCATAATTAGGTTAATGATGTAGCCTACGGTTAATATGTGCACCAAAGAGGATATGGAACCTAATGTTCAGATGATGAACTTTGATAATGAGATGTAATCTAAAAAATGACATCAGTATGATAATTCTAAGACAAGAATGTAAATAATGATGCACACATACTAGTGGACTAAGCAAACCCTAATATGAACACGATTAGGGTTAAGATGAGATGTAAGATGATGAGAATCTGATGGTAGTATATGATCTTGTCTTAATCAGGTTTAACAAAGAAATAGATGACATGAGGAACATTTGATTAGAATGATCTATCTCTTTGGAAGGTACACCATTACCTCTTACTTGTCTTATTATACAATATGCTTGTGTTATATGTGTAGTAAAATACTTGGCATATGATATTGGATGAAATGATTGTTCTTGCATGATATGTTACTTGATTTTCCATACTAATGATTATGAACACATGAAACATAATATATTTGTTCCATTATATGAAAGCACTAATTCTCTTTGGTAACATAGTGCTGGAAAGTGATCATTCTCTTTGGTAGCATATCACATTGTACAATGATCTAACTCTTTAGTAGTAGATCATAAGGCCTTACATCTCATTCTCTTTGATAGCAGAGATGATGCATTATTCCCTCAGGTGGCAAATGCATGGATATATAATGGAAAATGTGCTTAAAATATGTGTTCTCTTTTGTTAATGAATATCTTTATGCAAGTATACACTTTTCTTATATTCTTCTATTACTGCCAAGTATTAGTTTTATCTTATTGCCAAGATATGATGAGAGTTATATAAAAGACACGTAGGCGTACTCAGTACAATATTCTTGAATATTGTGCTGACGTGTACCACATGTAATATTTTGTTTAGGTTGTGGTTATGCTCTTGAAGATCCAGGATAGTTGAGAGTTGTGTGGCAAGTTGATGTACAGGTGGACCTGTTGTCTTAAGATCCTGTTGTTTAGTGGTAGTACATGTATATGTATATGTATAGTTTGTTGTTCAATATGTAATATCAAATGTTGTAACAATTCATGTTGTAATTATATGTTGAATGGTGAACATGTGTGTATGGTTTTATTATTGTTAATGTACATGTGCTACTGTGTTTCCTTCTGACTCCCTTGATTTTCTCTTTCTAAGCCTAGTGTGGGATGTTTAAATTGGGATTCTCACTGAGGTGAGGGTTTCAATTTGGACGTCACACATTAGATTAAGTTTTAGAAAATCTGAGGATGTTACAGGTGGTATCAGAGCATGAACATTAGCAAAGCCTGACATTTGCTCATTATGCAACTCAAAACTAAAGAACCTTGAACTTAATAATCTTTTAGGGTTAGATTAGTCATCTTTTAGAGACTAGATCTGACCTAGACCCTAGGTTAGTACCTATATGTCTGAGAACTAGGTCTAGATTGGTGCTTGTTGAATAGCAAGTCCTTAGATGTTGTCCTTTCCTTGTAGTGCAGCGGTATGGGACGTTGCACTATTTGGAAATGACGTGCATCACGGGAAGAGAAACCCTAGACATATGGCGCTCATTGTCTAGAGTAGCTACACTAGTCTACACCATGTTCTCATCCTTTTCACTAGTTTTCATGACACTGGACTCTCTACTATGTGTGGGACACTCGTTTTTAAGATTTAGTTTTGAATTCCAATCGGATCGAACGTTGATAGTTTTCTCTGACGCTTGTTTTATTGGAGAAAAACTATATAATATTTTATTATGTATATGTATTACAAAAATGTGTCCCCACACATGTACGAGTAGGAGGTGGTCATGCAACCTAAGTGAAAGTGAATGACATCAGTCTAGAATAGAGAGTAGTTCTAGATTACATGTCTAGAGCCTTGTTTGGAATACATGATAGATGGATTAGATGAAATAAGTTTTGATGATATGATGTAGGTCTTACATAGATGACATAAGATGGTTACAATGATCTATGGTTTTCTTTGAGGACTTAAGTTCAATTTTGAGGTTTTGAGATAAGTCTTGATGATGCAAGTAACTAGGCTTTTATGAGATAAGATATCTTAAGTTAAGACAAGGATATGAGTCAGCATGAGCCTCAAGCTCTTTTACAAAGGAGGACCTTTAGTGTTAGGACCAGTTTTGGGGTTAGCTCAAGAGAGAGCGAGACCCACAGGGAGAAGGTCAGAGAACCTAAACTCCAAGATATGAGAAATATGTGATGTGATATGTCCTAAACTAGACTACTCCTAAGTGATTGAGTTGAGTTGCTTTGTGCATGATTCCTATAATCTTGTTGAACCCTAGGTGTCCTTGGGAGGACCAAACCCTAGAGATAGAGAGAGGTTGGTTACATGTATATATGTGAACATCAATATGAGTGCCTTCCATCTGGGTGAGGGAGAGAGCCCAAGACCCCGAAGGAGGTAGCTATGTTAGTTTCTGTGAAGCCTCATGCTCGGGTTGGTGGTTCCCATATAGGAATCTAGTGGTGTATATAAGAGAGTTGTGGATAAGCATGTCTCATGGGTAGAGATGAGAAGAGAATTTCATATCATGTTTTGGTTTGTGCTTGTGTGGATAGAGATAGTAAAGCAATCAACTAGTGCCAATGAGGTATACCTAATAACTCTAGATCAGAGAGGAAACATAAAGTATATGCATATGAGATACTCATAGAGTTGAGTTAGCTTAGAGAGACTGAGCATGACACTACCCTCACAATAAGGGTTGGGAGAACCTCAATGGGGCTAGATAAAGTTTTGATATATGTTTAACAAGCCACTCACATAAGTTTGTTGGCACAAACACGGTATAACAGAGATAAAAATGTAATATGATCTCGAGACATGATATATAGGCATGATATGATGGAAACCTAGAGATGGTTTAATAGATATCATATATAAATGGTTAACCATATACATGAATAATGATGATAATGTGAAACTATAGGTTAATCTTGTGATGGAAATCACCAATAAAGATTACAGTTTATTATGAGAAATGCAATAAGGTCATATGAATGAAACATATTACATGAGGTGTTAATATTAGTCCTTAATAAAGATGAAAAAATGTAGTTTGACAGCTAGCACAACTTAATGATTATAACACCTTGATATGATCTATATGGATAACATGGGTTAATTATTGTTAACTCCCTCCTAAAAGGCATATGTTAATGTTGAACATGTTCTAACAATTAGCTCAATAATATGTTGATGACACCTTGACGCATGAGTTAATCTTAGTTAACTCATTTAGAACATGGTAATATGATCGGGAATCCTAATCCACGGGTTAAGATAAGGATGCAGCATTGATATATGAGATATTTCATGACATAACTTAAGTTTCTAAACCTTGAGTTTAACCTTGAATGGAGTGTTTGTGCACCAAGATGGTTGTAAACCCCCCCTAATAGTGCTTTGGATACATGGTTCCAGGTAACCTTTGCGGATATGTTACACATAGAATGGTGCCTACATGTGGATGAGAGTAATATATGGTAGTTTTCCTTAGAGTATGAGTATGGTTGACTTTCGAGGACGAAAGTTCTTCTAAGATGTATATGATGTGACAAAGTGGTTTCTGGCTTAATTCCGAGGATGGAATTTCTTTCAAGGTGTGTAGGATGTGATGGAGTGGACTTTTAGAATCCTAAATGTCTAATGACACAAGTGAAGTCATGCATGTTGAGTTGTTTTGAGAATCCCAAATGTTTTAGTAAAGTTGGAGTGTTTATTGAGGTTGTATAATGATTTGGATCCATAAGTTATGCCTTTTGAAGAATCTAATTGATTTGTCATATAATTGTATTTTGGCACCAAAGTTTGGTGGCATTTGGAGTTTTCTAGATGGTTTTATTTAGGTTTTAATACCATGTAATTAATAATGTGCATTGGATGTGTGAATGACCAAGGATGTAGGTTTTTAGCCTAAGTTTTGGTTAGCATCTGTGTCACGCTGCTCCTTTCCAGTGTATAAGAGTTGGCTTTGGCCCTAGATTGGGATCAGATGGTTGGGAAACATGTTCATCTCCCACCTTGTGTTCATCTGGAGATCGTGGGATAGCAACGACCATGAACCCAACTCATCCCACGTTATGGTCATGGTTTGACGGAGGAAACTGAAGGATGGTTACCCTTGACATGGAAAGAAGAATTGCAAACCCTTATAAAACGTTTAAGAATGTTCTGTTATCAATGCCTAAACCCCTTCTCCCCCATCATCCACACCACAACTTGCAAGTGTCGGAGGTGAGGGTGGCGTCTGAAGTAGTCTATGAGGAGCCGTGTGCTATTGATTACTTTCCGGAATAGAGAAGTTGTTGACGAACACCGAGCCACCACAAAGATGACCACGGTGCTGACTCCTGACGGTAGGAAGGAGATCGTTTTCTCGCTTGGGGTTTCACATCATGGCGGCAAATATAAACATAGGGAAGGTTGAGTGGAAGCATCCATGGCGGCGAAATACCAACAAAGCTGAGAAACATAGGAGGAAGTTCTAGCAGCCGATCGCAAGCCGAGGGAAGAGCAATGACGAGCTCGAGGAGTCGGTGACATTCCAGCCTAGCGGTAGTGCCCGCAACGCAGCAGATCCCAGGCGATGGAGATGCACACGGAGGAGACGCAGAGAGCTGGAAGCAGGAGGATGCAAATCATGGTGGAGGAGAACCACCGTCTGCGAGCCAGAGAGGCTGGGTGCATATCGTAGACGCACGAAGCAAAGAGAGAGGGGGATCGACCAGGGCAGGTCCAGTCCAAGGTAGGAATCAGATGGAACCAAAGGAGGAATCAAGGTCCATCTGAGGTCGCCGGAGCCAATGATGTCCTTAGGAGCGGACGCTGAGTGCCTTGTCACAGATGATTTGGTTGTCGTGGCCCAACCTTACGGCAGCGACTGCAAGACGACCGTGCGTTGGGCGGAGAACGACACCATTCAGGGCAGCAGCTCCTACCCAGAAGAATAGATCCTTGAGGAGAACCGTGCGGCGGCAACCAGGTCATGCAAACGCGTGGGGCGAGATCACAAGAAGAGGAGTTGGGCGGCGGTGCCTCGTGAAATAGAACCCTGTGGGCTCTGTGTTTGTGTCGGACATGAGGAAGACAAGGAAGTGGACCGGGTCCAAGACATGAACCGGCCGACCCAAGTGAGAGCTGCGCCATCCCTTAGTGCCACGTGTTGATGACTGAGTGGTCCAAAAAGGTAAAATCTTAGTAATTGCTCAGATCTTCTATAAATCGCAATAAATAGCTCAAGTATCAGAAAATTACATATAATATACCAAAATTCTCAGAAAAATGCATTGAACAAGATGAAAGCATAATATCCTACTTTTGATGCATTAATAATAGTGATATCATGTAATATGTGAAATGCTCATATAATGGATAATAAATATCAAACGATTCCCTAAAATTATGAGAAAATACCTGTAAATCATATTTCATGTTATAATGCATATGAGGTCAGTTATGGCCGTGATGATGTATGAAATCATGTAATTTGCTTAATATGTCTATCTAGGGCTTGTAACCCTAATTAAAATGTAATAAATACATACATGCTCAATAAATGATGCGATTCACAGAATACCCTCATATCAGTAACTGGAAGATAATATGTAGATCTGAGATCAATTTCATACATGAATTTCAAGTTATATGAAGATGTCCATTAATACATGTTATGAAACCATAATTAGGTTAATGATGTAACCTAGGGTTAATATGTGCACCAAAGAGGATATGGAACCTAATGTTCAGATGATGAACTTTGATAATGAGATGTAATCTGAAAAATGACATCAGTACGATAATTCTAAGACAAAAATGTAAATAATGATGCACACATACTAGTGGACTAAGCAAACCCTAATATGAACACGATTAGGGTTAAGATGAGATGTAAGATGATGAGAATCTGATGGTAGTATATGATGTTGTCTTAATCAGGTTTAACAAAGAAATAGATGACATGAGGAACATGTGATTAGAATGATCTATCTCTTTGGAAGGTACGTCATTACCTCATACTTGTCTTATTATACAATATGCTTGTGTTATATGTGTAGTAAAATACTTGGCATATGATATTGGATGAAATGATTGTTCTTGCATGATATGTTACTTGATTTTCCATACTAATGATTATGAACACATGAAACATAATATATCTATTCCATTATATGAAAGCACTAATTCTCTTTGGTAGCATAGTGCTGGAAAGTGATCATTCTCTTTCGTAGTAGATCACATTGTACAATGATCTAACTCTTTGGTAGTAGATCATAAGGCCTTACATCTCATTCTCTTTGGTAGCAGAGATGATGCATTATTCCCTCAGGTGGCAAATGCATGGATATATAATGGAAAATGTGCTTAAAATATGTGTTCTCTTTTGTTAATGAATATCTTTGTGCAAGTATACACTTTTCTTATATTCTTCTATTACTGCCAAGTATTAGTTTTATCTTATTGTCAAGATATGATGAGAGGTATATAAAAGACACGTAGGCGTACTCAGTACAATATTCTTGAATATTGTGCTGACGTGTACCGCATTTAATCTTTTGTTTAGGTTGTGGTTATGCTCTTGAAGAACCAGGATAGTTGAGAGTTGTGTGGCGAGCTGATGTACAAGTGGACCTATTGTCTTAAGATCCTGTTGTGGTAGTACATGTATATGTATATGTATAGTTTGTTGTTCAATATGTAATATCAAATGTTGTAACAATTCATGTTGTAATTATATGTTGAATGGTGAACATGTGTGTATGGTTTTATTATTGTTCATGTACATGTGCTACTGTGTTTCCTTCTGACTCCCTTGATTTTCTCTTTCTTAGCCTAGTGTGGGATGTTTAAATTGGGATTCTCGCTGAGTTGAGGGTTTCAATTTGGACGTCATACATTAGATTAAGTTTTAGAAAATCTGGGGACGTTACATGATTATATTATTCATGCATTTACTACCTGAGAGTTGAATGCATTAAGGCCTTTATGATCTACTACCAAAGAGTTAGATCATTGTACAATGTGATCTGCTACCAAAGAAAATGATCACTTTCTAGCACTATGCTACCAAAGAGAATTAGTGCTTTCATATAATGGAACAGATATATTATGTTTCATGTGTTCATAATCATTAGTATGGAAAATCAAGTAACATATCATGCAAGAACAATCATTTCATCCAATATCATATGCCAAGTATTTTACTACACATATAACACAAGCATATTGTATAATAAGCCAAGTAAGAGGTAATGGCGTACCTTCCAAAGAGATAGATCATTCTAATAATATGTTCCTCATGTCATCTATTTCTTTGTTAAACCTGATTAACACAAGATCATATACTACCATCAGATTCTCATCATCTTACATCGCATCTTAACCCTAATCGTGTTCATATTAGGGTTTGCTTAGTCCACTAGTATGTGTTCATCATTATTTACATTCTTGTCTTAGAATTATCGTACTGATGTCATTTTTTAGATTACATCTCATTATCAAAGTTCATCATCTGAACATTAGGTTCCATATCCTCTTTGGTGCACATATTAACCCTAGGTTACATCATTAACCTAATTATGGTTTCATAACATGTATTAATGGCCATCTTCATATAACTTGAAATTCGTGTATGAAACTGATCTCAGATCTACATATAATCTTCCAGTTACTGATATGAGGGTATTCTATGAATCTCATCATTTATTGAGCATGTATGTATTTATTACATTTTAATTAGGGTTACAAGCCCTAGATAGACATATTAAGAAAATTACATGATTTCGTACATCATCATGACCATAACTGACCTCATATGCATTATAACATGAAATATGATTTACAGGTATTTTCTCATAATTTTAGGGAATCGTTTGATATTTATTATCCATTATATGAGCATTTCACATCTTACATGATATCATTGTTATTAATGCATCAAAAGCAGGATATTATGCTTTCATCTTGTTCTATGCATTTTTCTGAGAATTTTGGTATATTATATGTAATTTTCTGATACTCGAGCTATTTATTGCGATTTATAGAAGATCTGAGAAATTACTAAGATTTTACCTTTTCGGACCACTCAGTCATCGATACGTGGCACTAAGGGCTAGCGCAACTCTCACTTGGGCCATCCGGTTCATGTCCTGGACCCAGTCTACTTCCTCGTATTCCTCACATCCGACGCAAACACAGAGCCCGCGGGGTTCTATTTCACGAGGCGGCGCCGCCCAACTCCTCTTCTTGTGATCTCGCCCGACGCGTTTGCGTGACATGGGTGTCGCCGCACGGTTCTCCTCAAGGATCTGTTCTTCTGGGGAAGAGTCGCTGCCCCGACTGATGTCGTTCTCCGCCCAATGCACGGCTGTCTTGTAGCCGCTGCCGTAAGGTTGGGCCACGACAACCAAATCATCCGTGACAAGGCACTCAGCGTCCGCTCCTAAGGACACCATCGACTCTGCGACCTCAGATGGACCTTGATTCCTCCTTCGGTTCCAGCTAATTCCTGGCTTGGACTGGACCCGCCCTGGTCGATCCCCCTCTCTCTGCTTTGTGCGTCTGCGATATGCACCCAGCCTCTCCGGCTCGTGGATGGTGGTTCTCCTCCACCATGATCTGTGTCCGCCTGCTTCCAGCTCTCTTCGTCTCCTCCGTGTGCATCTCCATCGCCTGGGGTCTGCTGCGTTGTGGGCACTACCGCTAGGCTGGAATGCCGCCGACTCCTCGAGCTCGCCGTTGCTCTTCCGCCGACTTGCGATCGGCTACTAGAACTTCCTCCTCTATTTCTCAGCTTCGCTCGTATCTCTCCGCCATGGATTCTTCCACACAACCTTCCCTATGTTTAGACTTGCAGCCATGATGTGAAACTCCAAGCGAGCAAACGATCTCCTTCCTACCGTCAGGATTCCGGTACTGTGGTCATCTCTGTGGTGGCTCGGTGGTCATCAACAACTTCTCTATTCCGGCAAGTAATCAGCAGCACACGGCTCCTCACAGACTACTTCAGACGCCACCCTCACCTCCGACACTTGCAAGTTGTGGTGTGGATGATGGGGGGGAAGGGGTTTAGGTATTGATAACAGGACATTCTCAAATGTTGTATAAGGGTTTGCGATTCTTCTTTCCATGTCAAGGGTAACTGTCCTTCCGTTTCCTCCATCAAACCATGACCATAATGTGGGATGAGTTGGGTTCATGGTCGTTGCTATCCCACGATCTCCAGCTGAACACAAGGTGGGTGATGAACATGTTTCCTAACCATCTGATCCCAATCTAGGGCCAAAGCCAACTCTTATACACTGGAAAGGAGCAGCGTGACACAGGTGCTAACCAAAATTTAGGCTAAAAGCCTACATCCTTGGTCATTCACACATCCAATGCACATTATTAATTACATGGTATTCAAACCTAAATAAAACCATCTAGAAAACTCCAACTGCCACCAAACTTTGGTGCCAAAATACAATTATATGACCAATCAATTAGATTCTTCAAAAGGCATAACTTATGGATCCAAATCATTATACAACCTCAATAAACACTCAAACTTTACTAAAACATTTGGGATTCTCAAAACAACTCAACATGCATGACTTCACTTGTGTCATTAGACATTTAGGATTCTAATAGTCCACTCCATCACATCCTACACACCTTAAAAGAAATTCCGTCCTCGGAATTAAGCCAGAAACCACTTTGTCACACCTACCGTCTGACCCGTCGGCATGCACTCTGCCTCACGACCCTCATGTGCGACATGATGGTGGGAGGACCAGGCGGAGTGTAACCTACCCCTACAGGCTAGGAGGTGTGGCTTCACTGGGCCACTTGTGGGCAAGGAGGACGGGCGTTGTGCGACGACTGTGTGTGTCGCTCACGAAGGCGGCGTTCGGGTTTACATCTGCAGACGTGTGAGGATGGAGGGGAGTAGGCTTGGGGTCAAACCGCCAAATGGTCGACCCAACCATGTATATCAAGTGTTGGGCGGTCTGGAGATGAACCAGAGATGGAACCGTTTTACTAATCCAATGTGGCACTGGCGCTGACCAATAGGAAGGTGCCACGTGGCCCAAATAGGAGGTAAATTTTCATATCTTGATTAATTCGTAGAAATTGCTAGGGATGTCCAAATATAATGAATCTATATATGAAATTGATCAAAACAATCGAGTGGAATCTGAATAAAATACTTTTAGGGTCTAATTATGCTTCCTATCCCAAAAGTATATGCAATACATATGTTAATGTGATTAGTATAAAGGAAAACCTAGAATTTCCTTTAATATGATGCTTAATTAAGTAGATTAGGTTATGTTGAGTTGATACCTAATCTAGACATGTATAAAAAGAAAATCCTTGATAATGATAAATAATTAATGCTCCATATTAATAATCTTATTCATGTTGTTTTTAGGTTTTGAAATCAATGTGGACATCTTGCTATGATCCTAATGTTAGTAATATGATCTAGGTATCACGTATAATGTAATATGCTTAAGATGATGATTAGGGTTTCACCTAGCATGCATAACTAAGGATTGTAATCTTAGAAACCATGATATTATAGAATTAGGGTTTGTGACCCTTATCCCTAGTCCAGTCATGAAATGACCCTAAACCCTAGTTTAGGATCACATCTAGATCTGATTAATGAAATGTGAATACATGGTGACACATATGTAGTGTGTATATTTTAGATTATGTTGGTTTAATTATTTGTTTCTTGGATGTTGGGATACACTCTTAAAGTATATGTGATATATTTTGCATGGTTTATGAAATGGCACAAGGTACGTGGTTACACTTATGAATACATGTATCGAATTCTGAGTTTGTTGAGGTTTCTCGATGAGATTGAAGGATTGATAAATTGCTTTCTTGTTTATTTACTTCTTGCAAATTGTAAAGTTCCTATGAGTATCACATAAAGTAAATAACAGTATTCTAAACCCTGGGTTAGACTTATCTTAAGGGTAATGTACATGAGCCCCAAAGGGATAGTGATTACACCTAAGGTAGTAGACCAGATATGGGTTAGAACATAAAAACAAGTTTATATTCTTACGTGCAATGTTAGTTATATGCTTACTTGTGATTATTGGATGAACCCACGTACCAGTATAGAAATATACTGACTGCATATTTGTTTGTCGGTGTTTTAGGTATCAGGTATACTTGACTCCTAGACATGAGGTTACAAAATAAAGATGTTGAAGAAACTAAAGTGATTCATGAAGGTTTAGATATAATGGTATATCTTCACACATGTATAAGTTAATCATTTCTCAAATTTATGTAACTCCTTAGAGGAGCTTTTTATGCAAACATGTAAGTAATGGTTCATTAATGGAAATTGTTTACTATTCTATATTATTTCTTGAATCTGATCCTAGAATTTATGAGTAATGATTTGTGACTTTAAGATCTTTTGGACACTCAAAAGTACGGGTCATTACATTTGGTATCAGAGCACAGATTCATCAATTAATACTTAATATTTTATAATTTCAAATCATCCTTAGAAACTTAAGAGGAAAAGTATTAAAGCATAATGTATCTTTTTGGTTTCTTTTCTAACATTTCATGTACTTCTGATCTCTTTGCTTGATAGGTCTTGAAAATAAATTGTTAATTAGAGAAGTAAATGTGAAAAGATGTAACCTTTTGTGTAGGTTCCTTTAGAGAGGGTAACCACTAGAAAGATACAAGCTGGAAAGATACAAGTATTGGTAAGCCCTTTCATAGAGGAAGGACTTGGTTTGAGATAGCCCTTTAGGGTATGAAAACTCTAGTGGGTTAAGGGATATGAAAACTCCAAGAGGTAGAGTATAGTCCCTAACCCTAAAACCTTAATCTAAAATAATGAACATGGTGTGGTGGTATGGGACACCACCCATATGAAACTTGAAATCAGGAATAAGAAAGATAAAGGGATGGGTTTAGGTGACCCAGTCTCCCATGCATATGTGCATGAGGGGCAAGACACTTATGCAAGAGTTCTTAAGAAATAAAAGAACCCAATAGTTATATATATGAAAATGAAAGTTTGAATATAACTTTCTCAAACCTCTCATGTTGTCTCTAAAAGTTTGGTGATGGTGGCCAAGCCTCTGGAGGGGAAGGCTGATGTAGCACCAAGCCCTTGGAGGGAAAGGTGGCCCAAGTTCAATGAATGGACACAAGCCATGAGGGGGTACCCCGGAAATTGAGCAAATATGGGTTGAGAAGTATAATGATAAAAAATTTATGCATAATGATGAAAGATATATATGAAACCTTTAGGGTTAGTGTGCCAACCTGGGGTCGGTCAAACCAAGAGTGGGAAGATGACCTATGGGGGAGGAAAAATCTTAGATCTTGGGATCAGGTTGTGGCTAGAGAGCCTAACCCACTCCTATGAGTCAAGAAGGCGCCCTAGGCTAGGACTTTCCCTTAAAATCTAATTAAGTGAATAAACATATTTAAGTATTGAGGTAAACTTAATCCTCACCTAGAGGGGTGAAGAGTTAAAGATATAAAGATGAAATAACTTATATTCTTTGAACCCAAGGATTCCATCTTTGAGTGACACAACTGGTCAAGCCTAGGATTGCGAAGTCTAGTAAGGCACCAAGCCCAGGAGGGAAGGTGGCCTAAGTCCACAATGTAGTTGTTTAGGATCAAGCCCCTAGATAGGAAGATCATAGGAGGTCAAGCCCAGGAGGGAAGACTGACATGGCACCAAGCCATGGAGGGAAGATGGCCCAAGCCCAGTGATGGGACACCACTGCATTATGTGTACTCAAAAGAGAGAGATGAAGGCAAACCGAGTTAAAGAATTAAATAAGAGAATAGCATGCTTAAGAGATGTGACATCTCAAAAGAAACCCTTAGGGAGGGTAGAGTCCTAATGCAATCCTAGGGTCAAGTAGGGTGTATTGGGGGTACATAGGATCAATGGGTTGGGACTTGATATGCCCTAAATGCACATGACCATGTGGTTGGGAGGTAACAACTAGGTTTATCCAAGGTACATGACTCAGGAGATTAGCTACCTCCATGAGGATTATGTAGCCTAATGGGTGAATGTGAAAGGCACTTTCTTGATGCATAAGGATGAGATCACTCTAAAAGTACCTATATTCCTAGAGACCTTAAGGATTTGGCTAAGGCTCATAATGATACACAAGGTGTAAGAGATGTAATGAAGTCATGAAAACTTGAAAGAAGTTGTGCCCTAACTTAAGAGTAAGAAAAGCGACACATGACTCCATGGAATATACGAATACTATGAAATTAGGAACAAGTAAGTTTAGAGTCATATAGAGCATGATTCAACTTAATATGTGAAATTGAAAGGTAATATGTGGATGTACCATCTCTGCTCTTGGAATGGAATGAACTTTGTGTTTAGGCTGCGGTCAAATGCTTATTTCATCTCATTATGAGGGAGGGAGATTGGGTAGACACACGTTATGCTTAAAAATTGAGATAAAGAGGATGAATATTCTCCATTGAATGTGTAATGACATGAACTAGGGTTAGAGGTGTCACCTCACCTTTGTGCAAAAATAATGAATAATAGGTTAGAAACCTAGCTGAAAAGAGAAATCACCAAGTAATAATGAAATCCCCAATGAGAAGGAAATCATCAAGTGGTGATAATATGTGTATACTAGAGATGTGGATACACTTGAATTTCAATTCAAGTGCCAATCTTAGTAATAAAATGAAAATTGATATACTAATGAAAAGTTGTTAAGCCATCTAAGTAGGGTGCTAACCCTAAGTTTTGAAAATAAGATGAGTTATCATTCACCTAGACTTAGTGGGCCTAAATTTTGAGGACAAAATTTAGGCCCACTAAGCCTAGGTGAATTTTGAGGACAAAATTTCTTTTAAGGAGGGGTGAATGTTACATCCTTAAAATTTGTAGATTTTAAGCCTAAATGAATTAGGGAACATATAATAATAAAGTGTTTTGAGGGATTATGGTTGATGATTCCAAACCCTAGACTCATAATAAATGATCAATTTAAGGGTATAATGTGCTTTAGAGCATATGTGTTCATATGAGGTAACATGAGATGTTCGAAAATATTCTAATATATTAGGCGTCTAGGTGATTAAATGAACGATTAATTACTTAGTGCTTGGGAACCAAGATTCTAATAATTCATGGATGAGTTAAGACCTTATCTTCTTCCTAAGGATGTATAATATATATAGTGGTTTATTGTCCTAGAACTTGAGATAAATAGAGTTTATTACATGGCTTTTAGGACTCTCTTTAGGATAGGAGTCCATTTACCTTTGGGAAGGAATATATCGCAAGTGTTTGTTTTCTTTTCTTGGCAATCACGTATGGAAAGAACTGATTGCTAGAGACATGAGAAGGGCAGGAAATATCGGTGAAGGCAGGGTATAAGTAGGGGGGAATACTACCCTTTTGAGAGGGACCAACTCTCTTAGTATATCCATTGCCTTTCTCCCCTATACCCTAGGTTTCTCACAAACTTTTCATGCATGTTGATCATGATAGAGAGTGGATCCTCTTGTCCCCGACTGTAGTTGGCCATGGGATGGCAGTCTATTGTCACTGTCGAAGGTTGAGGAGATCATCAACCTATTCCTCTAGTAGTAGGAGCAGAGTCAGCTGGTGCGGTGACCGGGCATCGTAGCCATGAGCGCTGTCCTGCTAGGATACAGTTGTTACCGTCTAGAGTCTTGTGGGTGAAAGTTTGGAAGATGGACATCTCATGGATACCTGGGGATCCTCAGCCGAACCCACCCACATCGGCCTTCTGTCTTCATTGCCCCGAGCAGATGAGAACCCAGAACCCTAGAGATGGTGGCACCACCAACATGGATGGACACTGTAATTGCAGACTGTGTTGAGGGCGGTCGAGCAGTAGTTTCACACCCGTGGAAGGCGGTGCCACCTCTAGCCAAGATAGGTTATCATGAGTGAAGGAGGGAACTTCATAGGGTGAAGGGGTGGGTCTGCCTTGCCAGGGTAGGAGCTGGAGGTGAGGCCCTACCGTCTGACCCGGCAGCGTGCACTCTGCCTCACGACTCTTGTGTGTGATGCGATGGGGGAGGACCAGGCAGAGTCCAACCTGCCATTGTAGGCTAGGAGGTGCGGCTTCACTGGGCCACTTGTAGGCGAGGAAGACGGGCGTTGTGTAACGACTGTGTGCGCCGCTCACCAAGGCGACATTCGGGTTTATGTTTGTGGACGTGTGAGGATGGAGGGGAGCAGGCTTAGGGTCAAACCGCCATTGACCAGACCAAACATGTATATCAAGTGATGGGTGGTTCGAAGATGAACCAGATACAAAACCAGGTTTCACTTATCCAACATGGTACTGACGCTGACCAATAGGAAGACGTCACGTGGCCCAAATAGGAGGTAAAATTTCATATCTTGATTAATTTGTATAAAATGTTAGGGATGTCCAGATATAATGAACCTATATATGAAATTGATCAAAAAATCGATTGAAATCAAAACAAAATACTTATAGTGTCTAAATATGTTTCATATTCCAAAAGTATATGCAATACATGTGTTAATGTGATTAGTATAAAGCAAAACTTTGAATTTCCTTTAGTCTGATGTGTAATTAAGTAGATTAGGTTATGTTGAGTTGATACCTAATCTAGGAATGTATAATGAGAAAATCCTTGATAATGATAAATAATTAACGTTCTAGATTAATAATCTTATTCATGCAATTTTAGGGTTTTGAAATCAATGTGGACATCTTGTTGTGATCCTAATGTTAGTAATATGATCTAGGTATAACCTAATATGCATAACTAAAGTTTGTAATCTTAGAAACCATGATATGATGGAATTAGGGTTTGTGACCCTTATCCCTATTCCAAACATGAGATGACCCTAAACCCTAGTTTAGGAGCACATGTAGATCTGATTAATGAAATGTGAATACATGGTGACACATATGTAGTGTGTATATTTCAGATTATGTTGATTAAATGCTTTGTTGCTTGGATGTTGGGATACACTTTTAAAGTACATGTAATATATTCTGTATGGTTTCTGCAATGGCATAAGGTACGTGGTTAGTCTTATGAATACATGTATCAAATTTTGAGTTTGCCTGGTTTCTCGATGAGATTGAAGGAATGATAAATTGCTTGCTTGTTTATTTACTTCTTGCAAATTATAAATTTTCTATGAGTATCATGTAAAGTAAATAACAATATTCTAAACCCTAGGTTAGACCGATCTTAAGGGTAATGTACATGAGCCCCAGAGGGACAGTGATTACACCTGAGGTAGTAGACCAGATATGGGTTAGAATATAAAAATAAGTTTATACTCTTATGTTCAAATAACATATGTTAGTTATATTCTTAATTATTATTATTGGATGAAGTCGCGTACCAATATAGAAATATACTAATCGTATATTTTTTGTCAGCATTTTAGGTATCATGTATACTTGACTTGTGGACATGAGGTTACAGAATAAAGATGTTGAAGACACTAAAGTGATTCATGAAGGTTTAGATATAATGGTATATCTTCACACATGTATAAGTTAATCCTTTCTAAAATTTATGTAACTCCTTAGAGGAGCTTTTTATGCAAACATGTAAGTAATTGTTCATTAATGGAAATTATTTACTATTCAGTATTATTTCTTGAATCTTTACCTAGAATTTATGAGTAATGATTCGTGACTTTAAGGTCTTTCGGACACCCAAAAGTGCAGGTCGTTACAAGTTCTCTTTGATGGAAAACTATAATATGTGGTACAATATCGTGGCACAAAACTCCATAGGTGCATGGGACAAGATGATCCATAAAGTTTTTTAGCTCTATTTTATGCCCCAGAAAACTACATATGATGCATGCAAGAAAAAAGTGGGGGAACCATATATTGATTTTTGGGAGCAATATAATGATATGTTGAGGAAGTGTCCTTGTCATATCAACATCTATGACTAGGGGAAGATATTCTACCATAAGCTACATACTTTTGGAAGGCCAATACTCGATGTAGCTGGAGGCGACCTTTTCTTCAAGAACTTTGCAGCCAAGTTGTAATGAGATTTTTAAGACCATGGTCACAAATCAATCATGGGGAGGTGAGCATGAAAATTCAAAAGTAGTGAAAAGTGTCTTGGAAATAAAGGGGATGTCAAAACTAAAATCCTAGCTCTGTGAAAATATTATTGGGAGCCATGTAGTGCTATTTTACACAACCCATAGGCAAAGATACAATGTACATGGGATAGCAATACCAAATGAATAACCTAGGAAGTTTTTAGAGCAAATGTCCCAGTCGGTTAGATAAGTTAGAGGACATGTTAAACAAGTACATGTAGAATAATGAACAATATTTTGATCAATCCCACTAGCTAGAACCGTTGAGCAAAAATCTATAGTCTAAAGTATTTGATTGTGAAGTTGGCGATTGACATTGTATATTTGAAGAAGCCAACAAAGAAGGGCCCATCTAACCATGAAGATTTCATCACAAGTTAGAAGGCATCTACTGAAGCTACACATGTAGATGGGGAGTTGATTTACAATAACCTAACACTTCCAGCCCCAGTTTGTCAATGGATGATATAAGTCATCATGTAGAGGAGTTTGGGATAGTTGTGCCTTCAACAAACTTGGTGAAGAACAATCCCTCCAAGGACACACATGTTCCTTCACCCCCAAACCAAAATTTTTGGAACCACTTTGCTTCCCTGATAGTGTGATAAAGGGAATATCCACAAACATGACCATCCACATCCTCATGGTTATCTAGTTCCTCTTTATTATTTTCATCTTCATCCATGTTATAGTCTATACTATTCTCCTCCTCCCCCCCATGCTCCAGTACCATCATAAAACTATCATTGATCTCTACCAATAAAACAATCATCCACAACTCCCTACTAATACTAATCATGCTCTATCCCACGCGATGGTGCATCAATTAGACAAAACTTCTCAGTTTCTAGATCCAAGCACAATATCACGACAAACTGATCACATGAGTAGATGACGCAGTGGCGGATCCAGAAATCTACCATAGGGCGGCTGAATTACTATGAGTAGTGACGATGAGGAAAATAAAAAGAAAAATACACCTAATAAGTGTCTCATTGTCTCTAACATATAAAATAAGCTATTTGTAAAAAATATAACATAAATGAAATGATAAAATTCACTATTTAAAATAATAAATTTGTTTAAATGTCTAAGGTCATAACTAACACATTATTTGACATGTCTTTCAGATTAAACAACTAGATGATCAACAATATAATCATAATTCATGATCTCTTGATCAGTGTAATGTGCATACAATTGGCAATGCGTAAGAAAAATAATAGTTATATTAAAAATGGGAACAAAATCATCTTTTAAGTGGAGAACAAGCATTAAAATATAATATGACATCATTTAGTGGATGATGTCATACTTGGAAGACCCAAAACATTATAGCAGTCAAATGTTATACTGTAAAGGATATAAGTATAATGTACTTGGTATATTATAAGATCTTGACACAATGATCAGTTGAAGGAAACTTCAGAAAGAAAGAAGAAGGAAAATATTTAATGTGGTTGTATGAACAACATATGATGGAGAAACACATTGGGAAATAAAAAGTGAAGAGAATGAAGAGGAAAGATCCATGCATATTTTTTATTTAAAAGTTGAAGAAGAGAGATATGAAAGAAAAAATTATATATTTTTTTTAACTTCCATTTTACGTCATCCTCATTTTTCTCTCTCCATTTGATTAAAGTTATATTTACTAGATGAATTTTCTCACATTTTCTTCTCCTTCTTACCCCACGATTTATATATTTTTCTCTACTCTTTTTTTAACGTATGCCAATTCAATCTTCTTTTCATTTATAGATAGAAATATTGTCATTATCTTCTCAAGTTCTTGTAAATTTGTAATAATTTGATTTGTATTAAAACTTATAATATCTAAATCTTATGTAACTAAAAAAAGTTTGTGAAATACCATGTAAAAATAAATATGATTTGGATCTATTTCTATATAGTAATATAGATCTTTTCTTAATTTGAGAGTGATTGATTATTAAAAGTTTGAAAGAAAAATATAAAAATAGAAGGTGATAGTTGTGCATGTATGGTTATCATTTTTCTCAATAGTGTATAATTATAATTAAGTGAACTTACTCAATTTATAGATAATAATATTTTTAATTAATAAGTCAACTATATTACATCAAATTTCAGTTAATAGGTCAACATGATGCATGATATATTTTTATAAACTTTATTTTGTATAACTACTTTTATCTTTTAAGGGTACATACCCCCTAGTCTTATAGAGATTCACATTTAAGTAGTGGAGACAATTTGTGTACGTCTTACCATAATTAATATGAAACATTTAAGAAAATTTTAGTAGGATAGAAACCAAATATATGATTTCTTAAACTCATAATTGATGACATACATATTAGGGTGATAAATTTTATAATTTGTGAGTATATAAGACACAATCCAAAAATATATTAAGTTTAACTATTACGTAGTTCATACAAAGAAGTATGATAGGATTGACTAAAATCATAAAATTAAAAGTTGTATTTTGTATGGTGTAATAATTTTTTTTAACAAAATACAAATCTGTACATGGTATCATAGTAATAATAAAAATATTTTTTGAAGGGGGGCTTCAGCCCCGGCAGCGCCCCCTCTGTCTACGCCCCTGAGATGACGACATGACTATCCAAATTATTGTCTCATGTAGCAACACAGGTTGGTCTAATACAACAAGAAAACTATGCTTTTGTTCAAAAAAGAAAGGGATCTCAACTAACCTCCACCGCATCTTTCTTGACCATCCCATTGCTTGCTTGTTTGCTGCTCCTATTTGGTTGTTTTCTAGTCATGTATTGCTTTCTACTTTTCAAAGTACTTGCTCTCAGGACATATCCTTTCCGATTTGCATGCATTTTTTATATTACACAACTCAAACCATCATGTTCCACTACATGATCAGCAGCTGAGTGAGCCGATCATGTTTATATTTCCATGCAATTCTGGATTTGAGTTCATGTATATCAAGCATAAATTTGTTTAGCATGTAAATTTAAAATCATATTGTGATGTATTTAAATAAAATGAAAGAATAAATTACTAGTTGTTTAGCATTCAGCATCTAAAAAACAACCAACTTAAGTTCATAGGTTTTGGAAGTAGCATTGATGACCCACATTCGCAATTCATGCAGTTTCCTATCAATTGGCAACTAATATTCCTATCCATCTCATGTGAGACAAATATTATTTAAACCAAGCATATTTGTGCTTTCCATTATCACCTCATCAAGTAACTATGTATAGACTATCTTTTGTTTGGTGAACTTAGCTTCCTATGTATAGACTATTTAAATATAAGTATCCTATAATTCATTTTCCGTAATTAGTTAGTGCCTTGTGCTATTCAACCATTCAATAAAAATAAGAGGCATTACATTTTGTCGTAACATATAAGATGCCTATAATTTTATTTTGTTGTAATTAAATGGTTCATAGTAAGTCGGTTCCCATGTAATCCCAAGTATATATTTTGGAAAGATGTCTACCTAAACTCTTTTTGGATGATGAACAAAAAGAAGTCCCGACTTTTATGTTTGATAGGCCAGTTGAAATTGTAGTTTAGAATAGGAATTTTGCTTGAAGTACGATTATTTCACCATGATTAGAATACAATTCACCAAAGAGTCTAAAGTCTCCTCACCATTAACTTGCATAATATTGTCTTGCTTCCAGGTGAATTGTCAAAATTCGTCGGTAACTAAATTTGTTTGGCATTATTGTATGATAAAAACAGATAGATTTGTACGCATCCTCATAAAATGTAGCAAAAAACAAAGCATTTACAAATTTTGCTTTCTTTTTCGTATTTAATATCATGTACATAATTTTTGACATGTGTGATAACTTATTATGATAACTCAACTATACTGAATGCTTACAGTCGTTCTACATGGATGTCTTACTCAATAAGCAGCAAGCTAGCCAAGCGAAGTGGCTAAATTTAAACAAACTAAGCTCTCCACATACAGGACAAACTCCAACGGCCTAATGGTCCACGGAATCCAATCGTTCCCATGCCAATGATCTGGACGCCATAGATCTTTGAGTTCACCACTATTACGGCTGTCGTTCAAGCACAGCTTGAATTCATCACCGGGCTTATGAACAGGCTTCGCAGTCGCGGCACCAATGTCGAGCAAATACATGCAGTCCTGGCATGCCACCAAAATCTCCTGATCGTTAACGCTTGTCCCGTATGCGTGCTTGAGGCGTGTAATTGGACGACGATTGCCGTCTTGTGAAACCGTTGATGTTTCGGCTGGACCAAGTTCCTCCGGTTTTGTTATAGTCCTGCAGAATCCACAGGTCTCGCACATCATATTCGTCATCATCATCGTCATTGTCCACGTCGTTGTCGTCATCGTGGTCATCCTCCTCCTCGTCCTCCTCGTCCTCTTCCTCTTCCTCCTCCTCCTCCTCCTCCTGCTCCTCCTCGTCCTCGTCTTCTTCCTCCTCCTCCTCCTCCTCCTCCTCGTGCCTTCATTACCATGTTAATTGATTCTATGATAGGGAAGCATGATTAATATTAACAAGGTTACAATTTAGGATCTTGATCATAAATTAGTTACTAATAATGTAGAAACATACCCGTAGACATTGTCGAATACACAATGTGAGATCCTGTTGAAGCAAACTTCTAGATCTGAAACGCGTCTTCTCTCCGTTCGCCTTTAGCCGCCAGCTGTAAGCCGTAAGCCGTAATTGCAGTTTTCGTAAGATAACCCTAAGATGGATTTTGGATTATATTTATAGGCAGAGAGAGGGATGGATTTCTCTATAAGATTAAATCTCAACCATCCATCAAGGTTGTTAGATAATAGAGAATATCTTCTAAATTAAATTCCAATCCTATTAATTCAGCAACTTCCTGTTTAGACCATGATTGTTATATGGGCCACAAAATAAATACTTTTATTGAATTTTGAAATATCCACAAGTCCATAATAATAAGGACTTGTGGGTCACGAAATTTCCAACAGTCTCCCACTTGGTCCATATTACAATTTTATTATGGTGTTATATAGGAAAAATATAAGGCGCGCATAAATGCTGAAATAATATACATAATGGGTTTACTTTAATTACTTTGGTTAATCTGAATCATTGGTGAGAGTCATAGCGGTTCAATATTAATTAAAGAACATAGTTTCTTCCATGTACCACTGACCAACAATCAAATTAACCAATTCTGTATAGTGAAACAATCATAATTGTCCACTTAATGTCTTAGGAAAGACTATTTCTGTTATCATACATTACAATAATATGTTCATAACAAGTCACGATATGAAATAGAAAAATTCAAAAGTTCCAATACTGAATACTCAAATAATGTCATTACAAAAGTACATATCAATCCACAAAATAAGAAAAGCTACTGGTTACCCTCAAGACTCATTGTTTTTGCATGCTACTTAAATGTCTTGGGTGGCAACCCTTTAGTAAATGGATCTGCTATATTAACACTCGTATTAATGTACTGAATTGACACTCTCTTCTCTCGAATTTCTTCTTTAACTGATAGATATTTCATCTCCATGTGCTTTATGCCCTTAGAATATCTATCATTCATTGAAAAGAATACTGCTGCGGCGTTATCACAATAAATTTTCAGCGGCCCAGCAATAGAATCCATGACTCTAAGCCCTGAAATAAAATTCTGCAACCATAATGCTTGAACTGTAGCCTCAAAGCATGCTACAAATTCAGCTTCCATGGTGGATGATGCAATGATGGTTTGTTTGGCACTCTTCCACGAAATGGCACCTCCAGCTAAAATAAACACATAACCAAAAGTGATTTTCCTAGTATCCACACATCCACCAAAATATGAATTCGTGTAACCAATCATTTCAAGGTGATCGGTATGCCTGAATGTGAGTATATGTTTCTTCGTTCCCTGTAAGTACCTCAATACTTTCTTTGCAGCTTTCCAATGATCAATGCCTGGATTGCTTTGATAATGACCCAACATACTGACTGCAAAACCGATATCTGGTCTAGTACAGACATGTGCATACATCAAACTTCCTACAAGATAAGCATAAGGAATTTCTTTCATTCGATGACGCTCTAATTTGGTTTGAGGACATTGACTTAAGCTGAACTTATCCCCTTTCTGAATTGGAACAACATTAGAATCACAAGATGCCATATTAAATTTTTCCAAAACTTTTTTGATATAAGCATTCTGAGACAATCCTAAAAACCTATGTGACCTATCACAAAATATTTCTATCCCAATCACATAAGAAGCCTCTCCCATATCTTACATTTCAAAAATTTGAGAAAGAAAATCCTTGGTTTCCCGTAATAAACCAAGATCGCTGCTGACAATTAGAATATCATCAACATATAGAACCAAGAATGCAAACTTACTCCCGCTGATCTTCAGGTATATACATTGATCAACAATGTTTTCAGTAAACCCAAAGGCAGTGATGGTATTGTGAAATTTAATATACCATTGTCGTGAAGCTTGCTTTAATCCATATATTGACTTCCTTAACAAACATACCATGTTTTCCTTTCCATCAATAATGAAGCCTTCTGGCTGAGCCATGTAGACTTCTTCTTCTAAACTCCCATTTAGAAAAGCAATTTTCACATCCATATGATGTAACTCTAAGTCAAAATGAGCTACTAAAGCCATAATGATTCGTAAAGAATCCTTTTTAGAAACTGGAGAAAATGTTTCATTATTATCAATGCCCTCTTCTTGATTAAAACCTTTAGCTACAAGTCTGGCTTTATGGCATTTGATTTTACCAAGAGAGTCACGTTTGGTCTTATAGACCCACTTACAACCGACTTTCTTATGTCCTTCTGGTAAATCGGCCAACTCCCAAACTTTGTTTGTAGCCATAGAGTTTATCTCATCACACATGGCATCGATCCATTTCTCAAAATTTTCAAATTTCATGGCTTGTGAATACGTAACTGGATCTTTATCCATCCCTATATTAAATTTGTATTCTTGTAAATACAATAAATAATCATCTGAAATAGTTGATTTCCTGTTTCTTGTAGACCTTCTTAATTCTAGTGCAGGTGTTGCATTTACATTCGGTTCAATGACGACAACATGCTCATTATGGAGTGCATGATCATTGACATTTTGTTCTATATTATTAATTGGATCAACACCTTTAGCTGGAACAATGTCAGTCAGAATTGAGGGCAAGGGAATTGGTATTGGTTCCCTTATTTCTCGAATGATCACTTCTCTAACTTTATCACTCCCACTAATTTTGCCATTCTCAAGGAATTTAGCATTAGCAGTTTCAACAATTCTAGTAGTATGATTAGGACAGTAAAATATGAACCCCTTTGATCTTTCTGGAAACCCAATGAAAAATCCACTAATGGTTTTTGGATCGAGTTTCTTCTCATGTGGATTATAAATGCGTGCCTCCACTGGACATCCCCATACATGTAAATGTCTTAAACTGGGTTTCCACCCCTTCCACAACTCAAAAGATGTTTTAGGAACAACTTTACTGGGAACCCGATTCAAGATATACACAACGGTCATAAGGGCATGCATCCACAATGATATGGGCAGATTAGAATGACACATCATGCTCCTAGACATTTCTAGAAGTGTACGATAACATCTCTCAGCTACACCATTCATCCATGGGGAACCGGGCATTGTGTACTGAGGGACAATCACTAATTTTTCTAAGAGTTTAGCAAAAGGACTAGGACGTTGTCTTGATTCATCATATTTTCCGTAATACTCACCACCTCTATCGAACCTAATGATTTTCACCTTTTTACCTAGTTGCCTCTCAACTTCAGTAATGTAAATTTGAACAACATTCACAGATTGAGATTTATCATGCAAAAGGTAAAGATAACAGTAACGTGAATAATTGTCTATAAAGGTAATGAAATATTTTTCTCCACCAAAAGATGGAACATCGAAAGGTCCGCATATGTCTGTATGTATAATTTTGAGAAGTTCAATACTTCTTGTGGCTCCTTTCTTATTCTTTTTGGTTTGCTTACCCTTAATGCAATCCACACAAATACCAAAATCAGTAAAATCAAGACTCGAAAGAATCTCATCTTTTACTAATCGGTTAACTCTTTCTCTGGATATGTGACCCAGTCTCTTATGCCACAAGAATGCAGAACTTTCACTCATCCTACTTCGTTTTAAACCAACTTTAGGATGTGAGGTAATAAGAAGAGATTCAGAAAATGTATTATCAAGAAAAATTTGATATAAACCATTGATTAAAATTCTTGAACCAAATAAAACAATTTTCCTTAAACAATCTGAATCGTCCACCGCCTATTTCTAATGAAAAGCCATCATTATCAAGTTTAGACATGGAAATTAAATTCCGAGAAATGGAAGGTACATAAAGAGTTTGCTCCAAATCTAAATGAAAAACAGAGTCTAATACTAAACGAAAAGTGCCAATGGCTTCTACTGGAGCTTTCACTCTATTTCTCATATAAAGATAGGCTTCATTTGTACTTGTGTTCTGGGTTGTAAGGAATCCCTACATCGAGTTTGAAACATGAACATTAGATCCAGAATCAATCCACCAAGTATTACAAGGTGCTTCTACAAAGTTTGATTCGAAACATACAAAATCCAAAGGCTTACCTTTCTTTTCGAACCATTCTCTATGCTTCACACAATCTTTCTGAATGTGTCCAGGCTTCTTACAGAAGTGGCAATTATCATTCTTCCTTGCTTTCTTAGGTGCAGATTGGTCTGACTGATTGGATGGACTATTCTTGATGCCCATCCAATTTTTCTTACCGACTTTGTTCTTCCCATTCCCATGCATGTATGAGCAACATGACCATTTTGCTGCTTAAGTTGAGCTTCTTCCTGAACCAGCTTATTGGCCAGTTGATTCACATTCCACGTATCCTTAATCGTATTGTAGTGAATCTGAAAAGGACCATATTGCTGAGGCAACGAATTTTGGATAAATTGGACTAGGAATGAATTCGCTACAGTCATGCCCAATTTATCTAATTTTACAGCCAGATTGGTCATGTCACGTACATGTTTCTGCATGGTCTTGGTACCATCATAACGGGCAGTCGTTAGTTCAGCCATAAGTTTTCCAACAATTTCTTTATCAGCAATCTTAAAGCATTCAATGCCTATTCTTAAATACTCCTTAGTTGTCTGACCCTCACTCTCAGGAATAGATGATTTGTTACAACCCCAATTTTTGGGTTCATTTGGTGAGAAATGTAATTTCTCATAATAAAGCTAAATGAACAAATAATGATGTCTTTTGATTGAATAAATGGATTTCATTTACAATAGCCTTGATGATTGTGTTGTGGGCTTTATTGGCTATTGGGCCCAATAATAAGGAAATTCAATTAGTAAATGAATAATTGAGTTTTTGAGAAAAGAAAGGTGTGGAAACCTCTAGAAGGAAAAAGAACTTAATCCAAAGGTAGATATCATGCCACATGGATTCCTTGGGTCCCAAGGAGTCCAAAGTTGCACAGATAATGCAATAAGAAAAGAAAAGATCAATTAAGTATTTCTTTATTAAGAAAGAAATTGAAAACAATGGTAAAATGTGGAAAATAAGTGGAAAGAGGTATAATTGAGTTAGCCTTAGTGGAATTTCATATCCCATGGATTCCTAACATTAAAAGTAATACTTATGAGGAAAATAAAAGAGAAATGAAGAGAAATCTTCAAAAAGATATATTTTAGTAAGAATAAAATAAGATAATGAAAAATAATGCATTTAGATGCATCTAGAAGGATAATGAGTATCCAATAAAAAAGATTTCGAAATAATAGAGTTTCTTGGGATCTAAGGAGTCCCAATAAATAGGAAAGAAAGAGAAAATACCAAAATTGCAAAATAAGAGGATAATGTGATGCATTATTAATTAATTATATGGTATTGCTAAAAGAAGTATTTTCTATTAAATGAAAATAGAATTTCATGCCATTAGAATAAAGGGCAAGTACTAAGAAGATAAAAGAAGAGATTTTTGAAATTATAATATCCCAAGGATAAAGAATATCAAGGAAATAAATGAGGAGAGAGAAGAATACTTCTCCTTGAAGGAATATGTTTCCTTTAAGAGTGGGTCTCATTTTCTCTTGGACGAATGTTTTTGGGCGTGGATACCCTCCTCTATAAAAGGAGAGAGAGACCTGGGCCGAGTCCAGGAAAGAGATCTCACATATTCCTCTTGCTTCTTCATCGTTTTAGTTCTAAACCCTAGTAGAGGGGAGCCACGTGATCCTAGGGCAGCAGGGAGCCCAGGTAGGGTTGCGAGGGAAGCTGCATGTGCCACGATGACAGAGTGAGGTCAAGAAAGCATAGACGTGCCCTGATGAAGGTGCAACAACGGCTGGTTGGCGGAAGCAAGGGCTGCAAGATGCAGGCATGTTGCTCCTGACCTCACCACGTAGACCACGCATTGGTTGGCACCCCAGGTGCGGATGATGGCAGCAAGGCTAGGGTGAGAGGTGGCAGCAGCTGTCGAGGACCGATGGAGAGAGAAACAACTGCCCAAAGTCAAGCCTAGGGCTGCGCTCGACGGAAGTAGGAGCAGCCAGAGGTTGAAGACAACTTGTTGGCCGATTGGGATATACCCCCGGGGTATGAAGCACTGACCCACTTAAGTGGAGGGCAGAAGTGTCATTCAATTCTAATCTCAAACGGGCCGCGCTGCATGGACAAAGGCTATGGGGCGCCTCCCCATTGGCCAAAGTAAGTGGATTTTGTAAAATTCGTGGTTAATTATTCGTAGCTCGGATTAACACGCATAAAATATGAAAGTTGCTTAGAAAAACGAGGGGAATCCATTAAAAATATAATTACAGCCTGATTCCTCTTGCAATTCGAAAAGTAATGGAAGTTATTAACTTTAATACTTTAAAGATTAAGAAACCCTATTTTGATATGATTAATATATTTAATAGGGTTTAATGGATGATTAAGGTTGATATTAGCCTGTTAATGATGAAAAGGGACATTAGAAACAAAAAGGATGAACTTTGAATGTAATTAGTTTAATTGAGAATTTCATGTGCTTAAATGAGCCTTGAAACCCTAATGTTGGCAAATTCGACTCTTAATGGCTTTAATTATTCAAAAATCACGAATAAAACTAAGATATAATGATATTAAGCTATTTCGAGCATTAAAGTTCCTAATTGTGGTTAAAGATCCTTAATGTGGAAATTAGGGTTTTCTAGTGGATAAAAGGTAGAGTTAATGATAAATAACGTTCATATGAGTATTAGAGCATAATGAACTACGAATTGATGATAAAAGAGCATAATAACTTTGTCATAGATTAAAAAGGATAAAGATGGTAGATTTAATGTAAAGGAGGCTTAATGGACTTAATTGCTAGTTAATTGTGCATTAATCTAGAATTAAGGTTATATGTTGTTAAAGGGTAACCTTAATAACTTTTGTGAAGGATAGATGAGAAAATTAGGGGTTGAGAGAGTAAGATGGAATAAAACCCTAATTGCGAAGTAAACCCAAAAAAGGAATAGAACCATAAGTAGCAAGATGGTTTGGATAGATTTTGATAAAAAGGAAATTGAATGTAATTTCAGGATTCTTGCACTAGCTTGATTGGATGACTTGATTGATTGGATTGAATGGAGTATTCTATCTCAAACCATCCTGATAGGTATGTGGTTAATTATGAATAACCACCTTAGTTTCCCGAGAATTTTCTGGATGGTTAATCACATTGAATGCAAATTATCAGTTTAGATGTTCATACTGCAAATCATAAAGTCACTATGATTATCACATTAATAATAGAAGTATGGATTCTCACACCTACATGCCACCCTGATGGATGATGCCAAAGGTCAGGCCCAGATGGGTAGACCATGGGCACCATGAGTGGTGACCCCAGGCACCAAGCTCGAGAATGAGAAGGTGGCCTATGATATTGCATGACTAGTGGGCACCATGAGTGGTGACCCCCAGGCACCAAGCTCGGGATTGAGAAGGTGGCCTTAAGTCATTGGCAAAAGAAATCCTAAGGTGGGTATGCCAGGGTTAGGGAAAAAGTGGTGGAGAATGTCATACTGAAAAGCATAAATTGACTTGTTAATTAACTTGATTGTGATAATTAGATTGTTATCCATACGTGCAAACTTTTGGTTGTCCCCACATACCAGTATATTTCGATATGCTGACCGACGTTTTGTTTGTCGGCGTTTTAGGTACAAGATTGAAAAAGGACAAACAGTAAAGTGGCATATGTGAAATTAATTAAGAGTTAAAGTACAAAGGAGGATTAGTTAGAGTAGGCTCTTGATGCAGATAGATGTAGATATCCCAGTTTTGGAAAAGGTATGCAAGGTTTTATTTTATACCAATTTTCAATTTAGTTGGTATAATTTGTTAGTTGTTATTGATTATTTGTCGAACCTTTGATCTTGTTAATTGGATAACGACACCGACCTATTGGTCTCCCATAATTGGGGGTTACCGGGAGGCGGGGTCATTACCATTGGTATCAGAGTGAAGGTTCCTCACTTAATCTTTAATAATTATTAAATTTTACAAACTCTGTAGAACCCAAGGGAGTTATTAGAGGATTTTCTGAAAGATTGAGGTGTCTAGAAAAGGATCACGTCTGGGGGCTAGAAATATTTTCCTCCGCACCGCTAGTCAGAATATGAGGACTCCCAGATTGTGTGACTGTCTGGCCAATGTCTTAGGATATGACTCTAAATAAGATACCTTTAGGACTCTCTCATCTTGTTCATCCCTTCTCAACTCAAATTTTGTTAAGGTCCTTAAGGATTAGGGTTTTCTCTCTCCTCCTCACCCTCTTGAGGTATGGGTAAGGTTAATAAGGTCTGAGGAATCCTCCACCAAATTAATGAAAAGCATGTAAATAAGTTGTCATGGACATAAGCTTAATAGAGTAAGCGTAAAAGAATAGATACATGCGTAGGTCGTATGACATAAGTTGTCATTGCCCTCAGGAGAGACCTGAGGCTAGACCTTCTTGTCAGGAGGATGAGTAGAGAAAGTTAGTCTTGGAGGTAGAGATTTCCATTAAAGTAGAGACCTAGCACATCCTCTGAGGATGATGTTAACCCTAACCCTAAGTGGAGGTTAGAGAGAGAGAGATGACATGATGAGTTAGATGTCATGGTTGACAGAGTGTTTGGATGGACATGCCTCAGGATTTCCATACGAGCCATGAAAGGTTGGATGAAATTGCACCTTTGGCAACCCAACCCTGGAAAGGGTCGTGCATGTTAGAGTATAGGATAGCTCCTTCATTGATGAGGTTAGTGAAGAACCTATAGAAACCCTATGGGCTTATGCAAGTAAGGGATAGCATGCACCCAGACTACGTCAGTAGTACAGGAAGTAGGTCAAAACCCTGGCCAAGGGAGCATGTTGGATAGCTGATGAGATAAGCATAAGGAATAATGAATAACCTTGAGTAAACATAAGGTTGAGCATAGGCTTCACCCACGTAGAGGTATGCCTATGAGCTTGATCCTTCATGGAGGGAGGACCTCTAGTAGTAAGGATGGATGTAGAGTTAGCTCTATAGAGAGAAATCAGAACCCCATTAAGGAGGTTGGAAGCATAAAACCCCAAGATATGAGGAATAATGGGGAGTTGAGGATGATGCGACCTAAGTGGATGATAGTGGTTTCCTTATTCTTGACCCTTGGAGGCTGGTGATATCTCGGTTGCCTTTAGAGGAATCCAACCCTAGAGAGATGATGATGCTTCTGGTACCTATGGTATAAGTGATTACTTGCTGAGATGAGACAAAGAGTGCCTTAGACTCTGAGGAGGGTTAAGTAACCAGTTGTGAGGCTTTATACCTAGATGGTTGTCTTTGAGGAGGACTTAACTCTGAGGTGTTGCTTATATAAAAGGATCATGGAAGTACATGACATACCTTGGACATGCTTGATTTGTGGTTAAGAGATTGAGCATGCAATTGGGCACCCAAAGGTGAACCTAGGGTTCCTAGGCCTAAGAGAGGAAGCAGTGTATCCAATGCTCATGATGAGATTTGAGTCTCTATAGTTTTGAGCATGGTACTCATCATGCGTAGAGGTAAAGGAAATCCCTTAAGTTAAGGGTATGTTTGATGAACCCCTCACAACTAAGTTGATCTAATGTTGAGGATGAGAACAAGTGTGACATAGCATGGTTTTGTAGATGGTATTCTTGTGCCTTAGTAGCTTGCTAGGGTTAAGCATACTCATGTGGATGCATACCCTAAACATAAGGACGGTTGTGACCTTGTTGTCAAGAGTTTTAGTTTCCTCCCATCCTGGGAGAGGGACCCTTTTGTAGGGTGGATACCAGTTTTGTTGGCTTTGTGGTAACCTAAAGAGGTTTCATAGGATCTTGAGAAGTTAGTTGAAAAGTACATGGTATGAGAATGAACCTGTAGACCCATAGTTTACCATCTCTAAGTGCAGGTGGATGTGTTACCATGGAGGTAACCGGTATGGGGTCTGACCAAGGTAGGCAGGTTGCCATGACCCCTATGAAGGGATGAAAGTCATTCGTGAATGCACAGAGAGATGATGAAGGCTTGGGTAAGGTTCTAAGCTATACATGTACTATAATGGAATCCTAAGTCTATCCTAGGGTCAGGTAGGGATAAGACCGATGGAAGTAGGAGTTGCCTAATTCCCAAGTTGCACATGACCATAGGGTTGGGAGGTAACAACTATCATTGTCTGAGGGCCATGGGTTAGGAGATTGATCACCTTCATGAACTCATGGGACCCAAAGGGCATATGAGTAGGGCACTCTATGGATGCATAAGGGAAGAGGGATGACCGCAAAAGTGTCGGCACCCTATAGACCTAGAGGAGATGACCAAGGATTGTGTAGTAACCCAAGTAGGTTCGAGACCAGTTTTCCATGGAGGTAATTTTGATATCATGGTTTTTGACATGTGTGGCACATTTCAACTTAGATTTGAAAGTGTACTGGCAAGGTGGGCTACACCATCTCTACTCTTGGAACGGGAAGAACTCTGTATTTGAACTGCAGCCAAATGCTTATTTCCTCTTGTTATGGGAGTGAGAGATACGACAGTATGTATGCCATACACCAAGGATAAAGATGATGTGAGTTGGAACATTGCTACAAAGTATAAGGATAGAGATGATAACATACCTTTGTGGAGTGAATAATACATGGATGGTTTACAAATACTAAGAGTATTAAGGAGATCATCTTGTGAGGATGTTTTATCTTGAACTAGGTGGATTTTTTGCAAGTGTTACAAGGAATCACAAGGTTGAGTTTGATCACCATGAGGATGAGCTCAGAGTTTCTTGATGAAGACAAACTTAGAGTTGAGATGAGATAATAAGTGGAATACATGGAGGTGTAGGTCTTCAACATTACCTAACACCTAAGGAGGTGAAGTGGTAATGAATGCTCTGGTTGAGGTATATGTAAGGACCCTGACCTCCGTTTAGGGTTTACCCTGTTTGCTTTGCTTAAGCTTGATGCTTAGTTGCTTTCTAATCACCTTTAGTGGTGATTAGGGTTTGGTTGTGCTTTGTTGAGAGTTGGAGGTGCTACTTGCAATTAACCCAAGTCTAAGGTTTGTGGGCAAGTTTGTCACCTTGTGAGGTGTTCCTCCCTCTCCTTGTTTCCTCTAGAGTAGAGAGGAAGGTTTGGGCTCGTTTCTTGAATTCCTTTGGGCCTGGTTGAGCTTGTTGGGCCTTGTGATTCCTTGTCTTTGCTTGGTTGAACCTTGTGTCGGGCAAGAGGGTGCTTGTGTCGCCCAGGCTGTTTCGCCCAGGGCTGTGTCGCCCATAGTGGTGGTGGTGGTGGTGGTGGTGTATCGTCCATGTGTGTCGCCCATGGATCTTTGACCATCTTTGACCTCGTTTGTGTCACCACTAGTGGACACTTGGTGCTTGATGCTTGCATGTGGCAATGGCCTTGGACATGTGTTTAAGACATGCTAGAGTGGTGGTTTTTTGCACATGGATAAGTGTCCCTAGGTGGGCGAAACCTTGCTTTGCTTTGCTTTGGTTTCTCCTCCATCCCCTTCTATATATGTGTTTCCTTTCCCTTGCTAAGAATCCCTTTAGTTCCTTAGTCTTCCTCTCCCTTGGTGCCCGACACACTCTCTTCTCTTGCAAGCTTGGTGGTCGATCCTCCTTGGAGTCTCCTTCTTCCTTGGTGGTGCTTGGAGCTTGGAGCTTCCTTAAGGCGGGTTACATAACTCCTAACCCTAACTACACTACCTTCTTTCTATGTCCTTATATGTTGCTAGTTAGTTACTTGCTTAAGTTGTTCTTGCTGGCCGAACCATGTGTTCTAGGGTTTCTTGGTGAGCAATACTCCCTTCTCTCCTAGGTCTTGAGGAGTGAGCTTGAGTTCTAATATCATGAGCAACACTCCTCTCTCGTTTAAGTTGAGAGGTGAGCTTGTGTTCTAGTAGCTTGAGAAACACCCTCCTCTCACCATGGACTTGAAGGGTGAGCTTGGTGGTAGTTGTGGACCTCGTCTAGGGTTGCCCTTGTGTTTCCCGATTGGTGTTAAGAGATGTTCAAGACCCATCTCTCATTTAAGTTGAGAGGTGAGCCATCCTCTTGATCCATTAGGGTTTGGTGCCCTTGTGCTTGAGGTTGATGATGACCTTGTGGAGTTGCTTCTTGACCGTTATGATCTTGGGGGAGGTGCTACCCGATATACCTCTTGACCTTGGGCTTTGGACGATACATCTTGTGGTTGTGTCGGGCGACACCCTTGGTCCCTGCTTGGTGTGTGATTAACCTGCCCGTTACACTTAACTTAGGTAATAGGTTGATATCGTTATGCCCTGACGTTGTGGAGGCGTTTCTAGTTAGTTCTGTGACGGGCGTCACACCCGTCCTATGTGTGTGTCGATCGACAGCCCTACACCTAATGGGCATTGCATGACACTCTAGTGCCTGATATGTGTGGTTGGCCAATCTGTCTTGGGTGCCCGTTAGCAGGTAGTTGCACGATACACCCCTTAGTCTGAGCTGCACGTTGCTTATAGTGCCCATTGCACCTAGAAGCGTGGAGTGTTGGTCGTTTCCCATATGTGTGTGTCGGGCATCACCTGGTCGTATACGCTGCCCGACATGCCTAGTTCAGGTGTTAGCTTGACGACGGACCTTGCAGCACAGCGTTGCACATTTTACCATAGATGATGCCCGTTATCCTTGGTAGTTGCTTGACCGTTATAAGGCTAATGTGGTTGGACGATAGGATGAGCCCTGCCCGATACTACCTATGGTGAGGGTAGTAGGTTTTGTTAGTGAGGGTCCTACCTTTTTAGAAACTGATATGTTGTTCTTGCTTCACGTTTGGTTTTGATAGTAACCCTGGATGTGCACGATATATTAGACCACATCTATGCTAAACCTTGTGTATGTATCACATTTAGTCATGTTGGTGGCCCTTGATATACTTAATGGTAATCGTTATGGTAGAACTCATTTATGTAACTTACATGTCTTTACATAGGTATGTGATCATTTTTATATTATGAATAATGCGGGGCAAATGGTAAACATGTAAGATGCCTTTCTTAATAATATGATCAATGTCTGTGATCTCAAGTTGAGGCATGATTGATAAAGCACATAAGCATCAATGTCACCACTATGTTGATAATATGAACTTCTAAGTTATTCATGTTGATTATGTATACTAACCATACAGGTCTCATACAGATGCATACCCATGTAAAGGGCTATGAGGTATATATGTTGAGTAACTCTGCTGTGATGGTTACTCTTAATAATGAGATAACTTGTATGATGTATTTAACTAAAGTGCTTGGGATTGCTATCCCATGTTGATGATGTAAGCCTTGAGAGGCAGTGCACTATGTGATAAGGGATTGAGATCCCATGGCAATGTGATGATTTTAGAGATGGATTTGGATGATTGGCAAGAGGCCCAGTGATAACATGTAATGTGGAATCCTTATGATGGATCAGGATGATGTTGACTACAATGAAAGCATACTGTTGAGTTTCATACTGTCTATTGTGTTATAGTTTACATGTTATATAACTTGGTTGAATCTTGCAATCCACATAAAAGATATTAATTAATCATAGTGGAATATATCATGTAGTTGCCCTGGCCATAGATCCATCATCGTCAGGAGCTGGTGATGGTGAAACGGGTTCTCCTGCGGGTTAATCCGGAGCGCATATTGTTGAGTATGGGAGGTTTCTCCTAGCCTAAAGTGAGGAGGTAAGAGTGCAACTTTGGTTGTAGACTCCAAAGTGTGGATTCAGGCCCGTAGCTCAGTATGTGAAGAGCATGGTGAACAGGCCCATGGCTCAGGATATGTGATATGGGAGCATGAATGCGTTCATGGCTGAGAGAATGGTGAACTGGCCCGTGGCTCAGTTTCACTAGAGCTGATACCTGTACTGAGGCGGGCTAGGCAGAGGGTAGCCTGACCATGTGGCTGAGGCCACTTAAGCATGAGTCTGTGGTCCTGCTTGTATTGTACTCGTGCACTGACCATGAGGTGGGAAGTCATGGAGTCCGACTCTTCCATTGACCTTGTATGGCACCGGCTTGGGTTTCGCAACCGAAGGTTGGATTTGAGTGGTACAACTCACTTCCTCAGGGCATAAGAATATGTAATCCAGCCGAATAGTATTTACTACTTAAGGCAAAACCCGAAACATTGGTTGATGCCTTGTTTGTGTAATTAATCTTGTTATACCTTGCAACTACGTATATGTTCCTCATGTTATGTGGTAAGCCCTTATAATTCTTATCTTGTTAATCATGTTTCATAAAGAAATAATTGGTGATGTTCCTTCCGTACATCTGGTAAGCCTGATTGTATGAATGGCTTTGCCATATCATCTGCTCTTGTTATACCTTTTTTGTAGTTATCTGTTGTTGTTTTATCCTTCTGATATTTTGTAGTTTCGGAAGGGAGTTATGTTTCTCACTGGGACTGTGTGTCTCACCCCACTGGTTTACACCCTTTTAGGTGTTCGATCTAGACGTGGTGGTGGTCACGGAGTTGCGGCCGAGCAGCAAGACGAGCAGTAGAAGGCAAGAGATGGATATGCTGCTATTTTGGTTGTCTTGTAGTAGAGTCTTAGAGTCATCCCTGTACTCTCAGGTCCTTGGAGGTGTTTTGACGTTGTTTCACAATGTATAGCTATTGATGTTTTGTCTATCTTGTTGTTGGCCGAATGTGGGCCTTTATGTACATATAAACAGGTGATGAACTCATGATGGAACAACTAATCCTCTAAGCTGTGGACACGACTTGTATATGTTTATATAACCTGTTTTCTTGCAGAATGAGGACTTAAATGTAATAGTTTCTCAGTTTATCAGCTTTCCGCAATCGGTTTTAATTAACCCGTGTTTTTGATAATCTGTGGTTATGGTGATTTGCGCATGTTTTCGCGTAACACCTCGTTGTCTGTGTGATAGTGGGATGTGTTGCCATAGTATAGCTGCCTAGTTTAGCTGGAAGCTAGAAGAAGTTGAGGTTGCTTGTACTTAAGTTGAGAAAAGAGATAAGTTTGGCTAACACCTAGATGTATCAATGGTGGTTAATCAAGTAAATGATTGTTGGTTAGCCACCCTAGTCCATGATATCATGAAAGGATGGTTGTAGAACCTCAGATGCACTCCTCTCAAATGGAAGGTAATAAAACCCTGATGAGAGTGGTTTAGGATTTCTGAGGAATCGACCTTAAGGAATCATGACATACAGGAGATCATGGTTTAATATCACCAAACACCGTGATGCTACAAAGGTAGTAAGTGATAGTAGCACTTTGGTTGCTTGATGTGAAGTTGCATGTAGCATGTGGCCATGCAAGCCAAGGGTGAAGGGAAAACACCAGTAACCCAGTGCTTTGACTTAGAGGTTAAAGAATCCCGAGAGGGAATGGGAATTTCTCACTACAGATGTAGTGGTAAGTCTTCCCTAGACCAAAGAAGGTCAAGATGCAATATGGTTATGATAGATCGACTTACCTAGATGACATGAGAAAGAAAGAATGTTGTCAAGGGACAGATTCGGTTGAACTACTTAAGAGAGAAAGACGGTTCAAGCACACCATGATGTGAGTTCAAAAGTTCTAGAGTATTACCTAAGGGTTCACTCCCATGAGGTGGAAGTAGATACCTGAAGAACTAGATGTTAGTACAGTTTAGCACCCCATACTAATGGTTAGTATGATCCAGACTAGAGGGTTTGATGAGAGCATGTGTGATCATTCAGGGTGATACAAAGAGACAGTTCTTAAGATGTGACGTTAATCACCATAGCCTTTATCGGGAGGCAAGAAGTTCTATAGGGAGGTTGTGTCGGTCACCACTTCATTAAGATGATGTTGGTAAAGGAGGCCTCATGAAGGTCACAAAAGAACCACAGTGTGTGCATATGAAGTCACTTTAAACATACAATGGTTGAGAGAGATCCCAGGGGTGACATGAGTCATGAGCTGATGCAAAGCAGACTAACATGCAGTTCATTGTGGTAGAATATATTGTGAAAATCCGACCCCTCTAAGCTATAGCTAAGAAAACTGAGTCCCTGATATATGGGTCCATTTGAGATGGATTGGTGGAGAAGGTTGTGTTTAGCCCTAACCCTTAGGATAACGTAATGTATAATGTGTTACATAAGTCTGATCTAGAGCACTATGTGAGGTACCCAAGCCATGTGCTGAGCCCTGAACCTATTCATCTTTATGAGAGACTGAAATGTCCTGAGTCACCTATGAGGGTACGATATACCAAGGTAAGAAAGAACTCAGATGGAAGAATATGAGAAGATGAAGGTTCTTGGGAAGCACCATGGAAAGGGGGAAGTCACATGGGAGCCCTGATGGTCATAAGAAAGGCTTATCCTGTTTGTTTGCTTGCTTGATGGAATTTTGAGGGACAAATTCTTATAAGAGGGGAAGGATGTTACAACCCCAATTTTTGGGTTCATTTGGTGAGAAATGTAATTTCTCATAATAAAGCTAAATGAACAAATAAGGATGTCTTTTGATTGAATAAATGAATTTCATTTACAATAGCCTTGATGATTGTGTTGTGGGCTTTATTGGCTATTGGGCCGAATAATAAGGAAATTCAATTAGTAAATGAATAATTGAGTTTTTGAGAAAAGAAAGGTGTGGAAACCTCTAGAAGGAAAAAGAACTTAATCCAAAGGTGGATTTCGTCCCACATGGGTTCCTTGGGTCCCAAGGAGTCCAAAGTTGCAAAGATAATGCAATAAGAAAAGAAAAGATCAATTAAGTATTTCTTTATTAAGAAAGAAATTTAAAACAATAGTAAAATGTGGAAAATAAGCGGAAAGAGTTATAATTGAGTTAGCCTTGGTGGAATTTCGTATCCCAAGGATTCCTAACATTAAAAGGAATACTAATTAGGAAAATAAAAGAGAAATGAAGAGAAATCCTCAATATATTTTAATAAGAATAAAATAAAATAATGAAGAATAATGCATTTAGATGCATCTAGAAGGATAATGAGTATCCAATAAAAAGGATTTCGAAATAATAGAGTTTCTTGGGATCTAAGGAGTCCCAATAAAGAGGAAAGAAAGAGAAAATACCAAAATTACAAAATAAGAGGATAATGTGATGCATTATTAATGAATTATGTGGTATTGCTAAAAGGAAGTATTTTCTATTAAATGAAAATAGAATTTCGTGCCATTAGAATAAAGGGCAAGTAATAAGAAGATAAAAGAAGAGATTTTCAAAATTATAATATCCCAAGGATAAAGAATATCAAGGAAATAGATGAGGAGAGAGAAGAATACTTCTCCTTGAAGGAATATATTTCCTTTAAGAGTGGGACTCGTTTTCTCTTAGATGAATATTTTTGGGCGTGGATGCCCTCCTCTATAAAAGGAGAGAGAGACCTGGGCCGAGTCCAGGAAAGAGATCCCATGTATTCCCCTTGCTTCTTCATCGTTTTAGTTCTAAACCCTAGTAGAGGGGAGCCACGTGATCCTGGGGAAGCAAGGAGCCCAGGTAGGGTTGCAAGGGAAGATGCATGTGCCACGATGATGGAGCGAGGTCAAGAAAGCATAGTTGTGCCCTGATGAAGGAGCAACAATGGCTGGTTGGTGGCAGCAAGGGCTGCAAGATGCAGGCCTGTTGCTTCTGACCTCGCCACGTAGACCACGTAATGGGTCGTGCCCCAGGTGCGGATGATGGCGGTGAGGTTAGGCCGAGAGGTGGCGGAAGCTGTCGAGGACTGAGGGAAAGAGAAACATCCGCCCAAAGTCGTGCCTAGGGCTGCGGTCGATGGAAGCAGGAGCAGCCAGAGGTTGAAGACAACCTATTGGCCAATTGGATGGATATAACCCCAGGGTATGAAGCACCGACCCGCTTAAGTGGAGGGCAGAAGCGTCATTCAATTCTAATCTCAAACGGGTCGCGCTGCATGGACAAAGGCTACGTGGCGCCTCCCCATTGGCCAAAGTAAGTGGATTTTGTAAAATTCGTGGTAAATATTTGTCGCTCCGATTAACACGCATAAAATATGAAAGTTTCTCAGAACAACAAGGGGAATTCATTAAAAATATAATTAAAGCCTGATTCCTCTTGTAATTCGAAAAGTAATGGAAGTTATCAACTTTAATACTTTAAAGATTAAGAAACCCTATTTTGAGATGATTAATATATTTAATAGGGTTTAATGAATGATTAAGGTTGATATTAGCATGTTAACGATGAAAAGGGACATTAGAAACAAAAAGGATGAACTTTACATGTAATTAGTTTAATTGAGAATTTCATGTGCTTAAATGGGCCTTGAAACCCGAATGTTGGCAAATTCGACTCTCAATGACTTTAGTTATTCAAAAATCATGAATAAAGCTAAGATATAATGATACTAAGCTATTTTGATCATTAAAGTTCCTAATTGTGGTTAAATACCCTTAATGTGGAAATTCAGGTTTTTTAGTGGATAAAAAGTAGAGTTAATGATAAATAACGTTCATATGAGTATTAGAGCATAATGAACTACGAATTGATGATAAAATAGCATAATAACTTTGTCATAGATTAAAAATAATAAAGATGGTAGATTTAATGTAAAGGGGGCTTAATGGACTTAATTGTTGGTTAGTTGTGCATTAATCTTGAATTAAGGTTATATGTTGTTAAAGGGTAACCTTAATAACTTTTGTGAAGGATAGATGAGAAAATTAGGGTTTAAGAGAGTAAGATGGAATAAAACCCTAATTTCAAAGTAAACCCAAAAAAGGAATAGAACCATAAGTAGCAAGATGATTTGGATAGATTTTGATAAAAAGGAAATTGAATGTAATTTCATGATTCTTGCACTAGCTTGATTGGATGACTTGATTGATTGAATTGAATGGATTATTCTATCTCAAACTAGCCTGACAGGTATGTGGTTAATTATGAATAACCGCCTTAGTTTCCCAAGAATTTTCCAGATGGTTAATCGCCTTGAATGCAAATTATCAGTTTGGATGTTCATACTGCAAATCATAAAGTCACTATGATTATCACATTAATAATAGAAGTATGGATTCTCGCACCTACATGCCACCCTGATGGATGATGCCAAAGGTCAGGCCCAGATGGGTAGACCATGGGCACCATGAGTGGTGACCCCAGGCACCAAGCTCGGGAATGAGAAGGTGTCCTATGATATTGCATGACTAGTGGGCACCATGAGTGGTGACCCCCAGGCACCAAGCTCAAGATTGAGAAGGTGGCCTTAAGTCATTGGCAAAAGAAATCCTAAAATAGGTATGCTAGGGTTAGGGCAAAAGTGGTGGAGAATGTCATACTGAAAAGCATAAATTGACTTGTTAATTAACTTGATTTTGATAATTAGATTATTATCCATACGTGCAAAAGGTTGTCCCCACATACCAGTATATTTTGATATGCTGACCGACATTTTGTTTGTCGGCGTTTTAGGTACAAGATTGAAAAGGACAAACAGTAAAGTGGCATATGTGAAATTAATTAAGAGTTAAAGTACAAAGGAGGATTAGTTAGAGTAGGCTCCTGATGCGGATAGATGTAGATATCCCAGTTTTGAAAAAGGTATGTAAGGTTTTATTTTATACCAGTTTTCAGTTTAGTTGGTAGAATTTGTTAATTGTTATTGATTATCTATCGAACCTTTGAACCTATTAATTGGATAACGGCACCAACCTATTGGTCTCCCTTAATTGGGGGTTACCAGGAGGCGGGGTCGTTACATGATTTGTTGTTGCTAGCAGTGGTTAAACGCATGAATTTCAAGCATAGTTTGTTAGATCTAGTCCATGCGTTAAAGTTTTTGATCTCACTTTCTATGGAGGTAGCAGTAATATCGGCATGCTTGTCTATAGTTAATCCTGAGTCAATCTCAAGCACACCCAAGTAAAACTCAACATGTTCTTTCCACTCGGTATAATTAGTCCCATTTAGTTCAGGTACTGAGTTGACAAAGGAATTAAGTTGGGTAGGTTGATGAACTGCATTATAGAAACATGCTCACTACAATCAATCTTTGAGTTGTAAACACATATAAAAAAATATGACTAAGATTTATACATAAGCGAGTGATTTAAACCAACAATTAAACGAGTATGGTATCTGTGGATTTCTTATACAAGCTTAATCACGTAAATGAATCAACTCCATAATGGTTATTTTACTATTAATGCATAGTCTACCTGTGGGTAATACATGATGCTAGTAAACAACCAACAATGATTTTACTTAGTTTGTCGTTCATTACATTCTTTGAGTCCACTGTGGTGAACTACAACCAATAATATGAATGACATACCAAAAGAAGAGAAACTTTCATGTACTGAGATGAAATCACTGTGGTGATTATCAAAATAATATAATATGAATATTTCTCTTAAAGACATATTTTTCTCATCTGTGATATGCATATATGGTATTTATATGTACTGATAAATATTCTTTTTTTGGTCCTACATAATAGAGTTTTATTCCAGGATCACAGATCAAGGCACGGAAACATCAAACAAAATTTCTATCATCATGTTTACATAACAAATATGCCCAAAAACACTTAAAACGTGATTTTGAGGGTCTAAACGGCCGAAAAAGGCTAACAAATGAAATGTTTATGGCAAAATCATAAATCTTGAAGAAAATGTCATTTTCGTTCAGAAAAGTTTATTTTTGTCAAATTCTGACACTTTTTCGGAAAATGCGGAAACATTGATAAAAACTGATTTTGTCTTGATTTAGAACTAAGAATATGATCATAATGAAGCGACTGATACCACATGTTATTTGATTCTATGATACATAATCATGATTAATATTAGCATGGTTACGATTTAGGATCTTGATCATAAACTAGTTACTAATGATGTAGAAACATTTTTTTGAGTAAATGGCATAGCTTATATTAATTAACACATAGAAGCAAGCAAACACCTGCTTATGTGGGTTCCGTACAAGATGTTAAGATACGTAAACTGAAATAAAAGTTAATGATTGTGTCTAGTTGAGAATAAAGCAAAGTTCAGATGATGTGGGGGAGGCACCCCTTAACAAGCCTCCAGATTAAGTTATAGTGGAAAGTCTCGAATTTTTGCAAAATCATCCATCAGGAAGAGCAATCAAAGTTGTTGCTGGACTATACTGACTCCAGATTCGTCATTGACCATTGCTTTGAGATCGCACAAAAATTTTGCTTCTGATTCTCCTTCATCAGATTCTTCATGTCCTCCTTCAACTTGGTTACCTACATTTTGTTAGAATGTGAAGATCTGCATCTATCTGTGATATAATATTTTGTTTCAATTTTTTGTTGTTGTTGAAGATTCTGTTGTTTCTTTCTTTCTAGAGGTTCCAACTGACAGTGGTGAAAATATCACTACTCTTGAAGTTTTTGAAGTGTCTTTTTGGTGTAATTTGTGATGGAAAAGTAGCTTCCTGGAGGGCAGGAATGTAGTTTCGTGTGTAGTGTGTGAAGATGTTTTGTGAAAAACTACATTTGAAGAAGATGTGATCAATTGAGTCAATGTTTTTTTCACATAGTGAGCATCTGAAGGGGCCAATGAATCCCTTTTTTGCAAGATTTTCACCAGTGAGTAATTTGTTATGTAGTAATAGCCAAAGGAATGTTTTATATTTTTGTGGCCATTTCTGTTTCCAGATTTTTGTGGTGGTTGGAGCATAACCTCTGTAGGAAAGGTAAGTGTAGGCTTTCTTGACCGAGTATGTTTTGCCCCATTTCCATGTTATGATGTTTGAGGTATTATTTTCCAAAGTGAGTTTTAGATTTCTGATTTCGTCTAGACTTAACTGCATGTGTATGCATCTTTTAAGAGAATTTGATCTGCTACTGGTGATAAGGTGGAGGGCTTTGTCAATTTTCATGTTGAGCAGTTTGTTTGGGATAGTCCATGTTGGTCGAAGGTTGATGACAGAGTTGTTTTTGAACCAAGGGTCAAACCAAAAGGAGATATTTAGGTGGGAGTGTGGGGGAATGTTAATGATTTGGGTGATTTTTTGGATGTTTTTGTTGATGAATTTCCAAAGAGGGGAAGCATATTTTTTTGGAATGGGATGTCAGGGAGGGGAGTGTTGGTAGTATTTGTATTTGATGAGTTGTGTCCATATTTTTGGTTTGTTTTGTAGCAGGCTATTAATGATTTTTGTTATAAGATAGAAAGCGTGAGTATCAATGTTTAGGATGCCCCAACCTCCCTGATCTAGAGGAGCAAATAGAATTTTCCAATTAACAAGGTGGTAGTGCTTCCCAGAATTATCTGATTTGTGGAAGTTGTTCCAAAAAAAGTTTCTCCTGATCTTGTCTATAATATTTTTTGTTTTTGAGGGAAGAGGGATGGAGCTCAGGAAGTGTGTAGTAATAGGAGTGATGACACTGTTTAGCAGAGTGAGTCTTCCTGAAAGGTTAAGGAAGTTGTTTGTCCAATTTGTGAGTTTTGCGTTTATTTTTGAAATAATAGGGGTCCAGATAGCATTTGTTATGTTGTATGGTGTAATGGGAAGACCAAGGTACTTGATTTCAAAATCTTCTGTCTTACATCTTAAGAGGTCTCTATGTCGTTCCAGACAAGTTTGATTAATTTGAACCCCAAAAATGGAAGATTTTTGTAGATTTATTTTGAGTCCAGAGATGTATGAAAAAATTCCGAGGATTATGAAAATATTCAGAAGAGATGAGTCATCCGGGGAGGAGAAGATAATAGTATCATCAGAAAATTGAATGATATTTTCCTTGCATTCCTCAAGAGAGCTGATGAGGCCATTTTGTTTTCCCAGTTGAAACATGCGGGAAAGAATTGTTGTGATGATGATGAAAAGATATGGGGAGAGTGGGTCGCCTTGTCTGAGTCCATTTGTGTTGTGGAAATAGCCAAATGGGACACCATTTATGATAGTAGAAAAATGGTTTGTAGATATGCATGCATGAATCCAACTAACCCATTTGTCAGGAAAGCCAAACCCCGACAGAGTTTTAATTAAGCAATTCTAATTGACAAAATCAAAGGCTTTTTCAAAATCTAATTTGATTGCCAGAAGGGGGGATTTGTTTTTGTGGCAAAGATGTATAGTTTCGTTGACCATCAAAAAGGCATCTTGGATACTTCTATTTTTTAGGAAGGCTGATTGGTTAAGAGGAATGATATCATCCAGGTGTGGTTTGATCCTGTTTGCTAGGGTTTTAGCAATGATTTTGTATGAGGTGTTTATGAGGCTGATGGGTCGGAAAAGGGATATGTGATCAGGTTGGCTCGTCTTTTTTATTAGTGTTATAAAAGTTTTATTTATGAATTTGATGATGTTATGAGGGTTTGAACTAGCATGGAAAGATGTCAAGAAGGCTAAGAAGTCTTTTTTGTAATGTTCCCAATTTGCCAGGTAGAATTCAGTGTTTAGTTTGTCTGGTCCAGGAGATTTATTTAAGCCTAGGTCAGAAATGGCAGCATCCAATTCACCAAGGGAAAAGGATTTAATGAGGTCTAGAGGGGTTTTTATGTTATTTTGACAAATAGTGGTCCAAGATAAATCATCTAGGTAGGAGGGTTTGTGGTTATTATTGAAGATGTTTTTGAAGTGGTTTGTTATGTGAGTAGAGATGATAGGTTTGTGTGAGGTGGGTCTTCCGTTAATGGTTAGATGGGTTACGGCATTTTGTCTGAAAATTTGGTTACAAATTTTGTGAAAGGATTTTGTATTTTTGTCACCTTCCTTATCCTAAGAGATTTTGGCCCTTTGTCTCCATTTAGTGTCAATACAATTATTTATGTATTCCAGATCAGCTTTTATGGAAAGTACATGGGCAGGGTCAGCAAAAGGGTCCTTATCCACAAAATGGAACTGTTCTTCAAGATTTTTTTGTGATTCGAATAAACTTTTTGGGTTTTGGAGTTTCCATTTTTTAATATGTATTTTAATGTTTTTGGTATTTTTTAGGATGTGTAAACCTAAGTTTTCTATTTGTGAGTCAGCTAGTATCCATTGTTCTGAACAGGAGCTGGTGAAGTTTTTTATTGAGAGCCAACAATTTTCAAATTTAAAAGGCCTCTGGCCCCAAGAGATAGATTTGGTGTCAAGGATTAGAGGGAAGTGATCAGAGATGGTTCTGTGGGAGATATGAACCGATGAGAGAGGGTGTTTGTCTTCCCAAATGGTTGTGTAAATGATGTGGTCGAGTCTGGCAAAAGTCTGGTTTCTAGACCAGGTGTATGATGCATTTGAAGGTTTGATGTCGATCAAAGAGTAGTTTGTTAGCATCTGACTGCAATTTTTATCAGCTGCAGACATAGAAAGTGGGGAAAGTGTGGAGTTGAGTCTATCTGAGATTTGAGTGATCAAATTTAAATCGCCACCCAAAACCCAGGAGGACAAGTGATGTTTTCTAAAGAGATGATTTAATTTAGCTAAATAGGTGGTTTTATCATGTCCCGGTTCCCCATATACTCCTGAGAAAGACCAGAGATATCCATCTGAAAGATTTTTGAAATCAATGGTTATTGAAAAATCAAGAAGGGAGGTGTTTTGTGAAGCAAGACACTGATTGTTGAATCCTACTAAGAGGCCGCCTTTGAAACCCTCAGGAGGTAGTTGGACCTAGTCGGTGATTCTATTTCCCCCTATAGTTCTGAGGGAAAAAGGTGTCAGACAGGTTTTTGTTTCTTAGATTGTAATTAGGTCAGTTTTATTTTTGTAGATGTGGGCACATATTTTTTTGCGTCTATGGAGGTTTGCAGCTCCACAGACGTTCCAAGCTGAGATAATTATTTTATCGAGAGTCCATACAGAGAGAATGTAAAACTTGGGAGAGAACAAATTATTTATTTAGAAGGTCAATGATATTGTCTCAGATGGAATGACCCTTCTATTTGACCAACCCATAAAGGCTTCTATGTTATCAAGTGTTTTATGAGCTTTTTCATCATCTTCTAATTGGATACCTAATTTTTTTGCAAAAGTAGTAAAGTTGTTTATGTTTGACCAAGAAGCTAGATCTTCAATAGAGTTGAAATCTTTATATTTGTCCTTTGATGGGGGAGTATATGTTAAAGAATGAGAAGATGTAAAGTCACTATGAGAACAGGAAGAATAGTTTGGAGAAATACCTGTCTTGGTCCTGTTGACGATGATATTTTTTGGATCTTTGTGATTTGGCTTCATGATCTTTTGGAGGTAGCTGGAAGTAGACCTTTGTTGAGGGCTCTCCTGTTCCGAACTCTGCAAAGAATTGTAATCCTTATGCTGAGAAGAGTTTTGGTCAATATTTGGTAGATGTTTTTGGTTTTGTGTGGGATAACTCTCCTTTGTCGAGGTAGGGGAAGGGAAGGTGGAGCCTCTAGGAATGTATGTGTTATCCTGCAAAGATGGTTCAGATGATTTGGTTCTTTTATTGTTTGGATGGAGATATGGGTTGTCAGAAGGGGTGGAGTTTTTTCGGATCCAAATATGGTTTCGATCGCTTGTAGTCCTGGAATGTGCAAAAGACATTTTGTCTTTATTTGGGCTGAGCCATGAGCGATATTGTAGATGGATTCGCCAATTTTGATGTTGATGGTAGGAGGTAATGAGATAGCAGCTTTTACGAAAAAGAGACAAAATGCTTTGATATTTACGCGTTTCAGATCTAGAAGTTTGCTTCAACATGATCTGACATTGTGTATTCAACAATGTCTACGGGGGCTCTATCAAGTATAGCTGCTCTGATATTTTTCTGTGATTAGCAAGAACATTATATCGTGCCTAATCCGGATGGATTACCACTGTAGGTTTCCCATGTCTTCATTCGCTGGAGTTGGCGCGTTCAAGATGAAGATCGCAAAGTGGTCGCTGGCGATGAGTGTGTGCCAAGTTTTGCATACCGACTTCCACCTAAGGATGTCCCTCGGCGAAGTAAGATATAGCAATATTTCTGTCACAATGTCCGAACACGCCGCCACAAGCGTGCCGCTGCTTGTGAAACTACCGTTGCTTCTGGCCATGCTTGCCTGATATCACGGCAAGGAAACAATTGGGATTTGTCAGTGCTATGTATGTTTGCGGCCGTCCAGTACTCGTATCCGACTTGGAAAGGATGCATAACCCTAAAAGAGTGGTTTCAGATTCCAGTTGCAAATTAAAATCGGTGCCATCTTATTTTCCATAATAGCCCACTTTCTCGTGAAAGCGTCAAGAAATTGGCATTTTTTGGTTCTCGGGACTAAAGGCGTCATTTGGACAGAAAACGCCCAAAACTAGACGTTTTCAGGCAAAAATGTTTTTACATAAAAGCGCCAGAAAATTGACATTTTAACTGAAAGCGCCTGAAAGTTGCAAAGTTGGCCTTTTCATTTAGTTTCCGCCACGGTAGTCATCTACAGATACACACAGACCAGCTAGCTAGCATGCATCTCCAGCTTTAGATTAAAAGCTTAACATTAATATGTTCTTATTGCAATGTTGCCGGCTAGTTTAGTCCTGGAGGGACATCAAAGACATCCACCCACCTATCGTCGCCTTGCTGCATCTGCTGCTGCTGGATGCATTGGGTGTCACATTGCCACTCCTGACCGGGGCTCTCGCTTTTGCTCTCACATATCTGCATGCATTTCTCCCGCTGAAGTTGCTGCTACTTTTGGAAAGGGTCGGCAAAGCTGCTGCCACTTCCGTCACGGCTTTTTGAAGATCTGTCGGAGTACTCAGAGGTACATCCACGCTCACACTCAGAGATGCTTATGATGGTAGATCCGCCGGAGTACTCATAGGTACATCCACGCTCATACTCGGAGATGCTTCTGATGGTGGCAGGTTCTGCATGGCACTCCATCATGCACTGTGGCAACTTTTGAGGGTCGCCCAAACCAACGCGGGCAAGGGCACAAGAGGAGCACAGAAAAATCAGCAGAATCAGTAGTGCCAAGAAGAGAATGACGCCATCATGACTGCTCCAGGGGAAGATGAGGTTTATGCAGCCTTGATGGACTTGCATCCAAAAAGCGCACCGGGACCAGATGGCTTCACCGGCAGTTTCTACCGTGCTGTGTGGGAGGTGGTGAAACTGGATATTATTGCCTTGGTGAGACACTTTTTTGAGGGAGGGAAATCCATAGAAGTCTTAAATGTGTGAAGCTTGCTCTTATTCCTAAGATGGAAAAACCTGAGAGGTTGGGGGACTATCACCCAATCAACTTTGGAAACTTTGTTATGAGATTGTTTTCCAAAGTTTTGGCCAGAAGGATCACCCCTCTTCTACCCAGTCTGATCGCTAAAGAGCAGAATGCCTTCATCAATGGGAGAGATATAGGGCACAACATCAGACTAGTGCAAGAGTTTTGTTACGACTTGGAACAGGGGAGAGGGGACGAGAACATCATATATAAGGCAGACATGTCCAAAGCTTTCGACCGCGCGGAATGGGGCTTCATTTGCAACGTGTTGAGGAGGTTCGGGTTTGACTCGAGAGTAGTCGATCTGGTTCAGAGGATCTTGGGCGATGCTTGGTTCACAGTGCATATCAATGGCCAACGAGGAGGCTTCTTTACGTCGACGAGGGGCTTACGTCAAGGAGACCCCCTGTCCCCGTCCCTCTTCATCATCATGGAGGAGGCACTCAGTAGATACATCAGTCATCTGGGCTCTACTGGGGCAATACAACACTTCAATACTAGAGGGTCCGGGTGCGCCCCAACACATTTCTTCTTCACTGATGACCTCATGTTTTTTCTTAACTCCATAGGAGAGTCGATTCCCAATCTCATGAACGGTATAAATACCTACGCTTGTTCTTCTGGCCAGAGGGTGAATTTCGCCAAGTCTACTTTTAAGATGGGAGGTTCCTCCCCCACTAAAGCAAGGGAGGTCGGTAGTCTACTGGGTTGTACCGCCAGCAGTGAGAAACTCCTTTATCTTGGCCTTCCTCTTATCAAAGGCAGGTTGAGGATCAGTCACTATGATTTCTTGATCAACAAGGTGAGTCGTAGAATTGGAGCATGGAGTGGAAGGCTTCTCAATTTCGCGGGGAGGATTTCCCTTCTTAAGGCGGTCTTGAACTCCATTCGCTTATACTCTCTAATTTCTAGTAGGGTGCCTATCACGGTGATCAACAGACTTGAGAGGATCATGAGAACCTTCCTTTGGGAGTCCAGGGATTCTACGAAGCGCAAGGAATGGGTTAACTGGAGAACCTTATGCACACCCATCGAGAAGGGGGGCATAGGGATCTAGTCCCTTAAATTCACCCAGAAGGCTTGTGTCTTGAAAGCGGCATGGGAGGCGTTAACTGGTGACTCCATTTGGGCCACTTTTTGCATGCAAAAATATTCCAGGTCAATCTGGATGGCTGACACACATCATCCATGCTTCCTTAAGCTGAGCTCGTATGCTTCGACCTTTTGGAAGCATGTCTGGAAGGCCTTTCCACATATCATGCCATGACTCTTTTGGGATGTCGGAAGAGGTGATATCTCATTCTGGTTCTCTAATTGGCATGGATGGTCAGCTCCTCTTCTCACCCTCACCCGAGCAGATGTTGCTGTCCAACCAAACACTCGGCTTTGTGAGGTCTTCTTGGGTGACACTCTTTGGGACGTCGACTTCCTCCACCATCATTGTTACCCTGAAGGGGTCCAACTCATTCAATCTTGGCCCATCTCGCTTACACCATCTCAAAAGGACAAGGTGATTTGGATACCCTTGGAGTCCGGAACTTTCTCCCTCGCTTCTGCAAAAGACTCCCTCCAAGCAACCTCCCTGCCGCCTCTCGTAGGGCACAAATGGATCTAGTATTCTCACCTCCCATTCAAAGTAGCAGTCCATACTTTGAAGTTATACCACAAGGCTCTGGCGGTTGACGATAGAGTCATAGCCTGTATGATTTCGTTAACCTCGAGATGTGAATGTTGTGAGGAAGGGGGCTATGAGGACATCGAACACCTCTACCTTCACAGCGATGCGGTGCGCCTCCTATGGACCTGGCTTGAAGACGTTTTGGATCTCCCTCTTCTCCAAAACAGCCTATCAATGATGGGCGCCTTGCGAAGATGCTGGGGGAAAGCGGTGCACTACTCCTTTCTTGGGTTTTTAAGAGGTCACCTTCCATAGTTGGTCTTATGGATGCTCTGGAAGGTGAGATGCGCCCGTAGATTTGTGGGCAGGAGTCTTTCACCCGCTGTTATCTGGAGGCAAGCCATTAGACTCCTGAACTTCATGTCCCAACACCTGGTTCCTGATGAGCTGGGCAGATCTCAGGTGACGCAGGAAGAGTGGCAAAAATAGGGGATCAAAGTTCCCAACACCAACACTTGGATTTACTCCCTTGTGCGTTGGGAACGACCGACGCAGGGGTTCACTAAGATCAATGTAGCAGCTAAACGTTGGAAAGCAAGCAGGGTAAACCAGGTTGGCCGGATATCGGTCGGAGGGATAGCAAGGAACTCTGAAGGGGACCTACTATGGGGCTTCTCTTTGGTAGGGCTGGCCTCTAGCAAGGTGGAAGGGTACCTGGAAGCGTTGTTCTATGCCATTAATTTGGGGATTTCTACTGGGCTTTCAAATGTCGTTCTTGAGTTGGATCTGCAGCAAGTGGTCAATTTTTTTGTAGGAGGCAACGACTGCATGTGGAGACTCAAGAAGTTAGTGGATAGCATTAGTAAGGCTCTAGCATCTATCAACGGAACGATCCATTTGGTGGAGAAGATGAGTAAATGTGTGGCGAAGCAACTAGCAATCTATGGGGACCAAAGCACATATTGCTTTCTCTTCACTTCCTTGGGCCTTATGCCTCCACCGTGTAGGGCTCTCTTTTTTTATGACAAGATGGGTAAGACACATACGATACACAAAAGACATAGATAGATGTTTTTAGCTGCTTTCGGGAACAGTGGAGTTAGGGGCTACTTGTAAAGGGACACACTCTTTGTTTTTTACCTGGTGAGGAACCGGGGTGAATAATACCTTCCTCATTTAATTAAAAAAAAACTTGTTTGCCATGGGAAAAGCAGAAGTAAGGATGCGCGGCACTCAAAATTAGCTAGCAGCCAGGTTTATTTGTAGTCTCTAGGCACCAGGGCTACATGCAATATGAAAAAACAACATGTCTTGTCCACATCAAGCACGTGGCTAGAAGGCAACAGATGTCGGTGGCACTTTCAGTACTCTCATCATGTTTGACTCCATCTATTGGCCTCTAGCAGGCTGCCACTGCCATGGCGGAGACTTGAATTAAAACGTCAACTTTCTAGAGCTTTCACGCTTTCAGTTAAAACGTCAATTTTCTGGCACTTTCATGTAAAAATGTCAAATCAGTTGGCACTTTTGGCTGACAATGTTAAGATCATAGCTTTTTATCTGAAAACGTCTAATTTTAGCCGCTTTCAACTGAAAACACTAAGACCAAATGGTGCCTTCAGTCCTGGGAACAAAAAAAGCCAATTTCTTGGCGCTTTTATGATAAAGTGGGCTGTGATGCAATTTCAATTCTTATTTTTATTAAAATGTGCTATTTTGGTTTTTTATCTAAATCGACTACGATGGTAGGATTGTATTCCTAAACACACCTTATAAAATCCCTCTATTGGTCCCACCAGATGCGGAGTTTCCTATGCGGGCGGAACATCATATTTGTACCCAAAAAACATGAAATCGTGAATGTTATACATGAGTGTACAAAAAATACACAAACTATGCAAAAAAGTGTGCATGATTGTACAAAAAAGTCCCAACAACATAAAAGAATTTCACGGGAAGAGATGACTGTGTTGATATTTTAATGACCATTAGTGAGGCTTGTTTCCAGATCTAGAGCAAAACGAACACACCTGACTTGAAATGTATTCTAAAACATTGTTGGTTTGGAGGATCTTAGTGGATTTATTAGATTGTGTTGAGGTCGTATTATGAAAACTCATAAAATTACCAATCATCTCATTATAGGATTTCAACAAGAATAACCAAGTCATGTTAGAGAAATCATAAACAAAGGTAACAAAATAATAAAATCCATTAAAATTAGTGGATCAAAAAGGATCTCAAATGTCACTACGAATAACATCAAAAATAACTTTAGAGCACATATCATTTTTCCTAGGAAAAGAATCATGTGATGCTTTTCAAAATCATACGAGTCACAAAGAAGGGTTTTTAAACTAGATAAAGAAGGTTCTAGGTACTTCAATCTTGTTGAGAGAGGGATGAACACAGTGTTGTTGAATATGAAGATGTGTTCACAAGAAAGGTAGAAGAAGGAACACCATCGCCAAAATAGTATTGGTCAAATTTTTTAGAACTTGAACCAATAACCTTGAGAGTCTCAAAATCCTACATCACGAAACCATGGCTACTAAAGGTGACGTTGCACCCAAAGGCATCAACTAAATTAGAAACATATATTAAAGTAAAGGAAAAATGAGAAATATAGTGAACAGACCACTTTGTTTAATAGTTTTATGGACCTACTTTCTAGAGTGAAAAATGAGGTAGATATATGAGGTTCAGGGGAGGAGAGGAGGTGTCTCATACCATTCATATGTTGGGTGGTCCTAGATTGACAATCCAAGAAGATCTGGATGCAAGTCTTAAGGCCTCACCATTACTTTAGTTGGAGCCCAGATGCACCAAAGATGTCGTAGTGGATTGTATAGTCCCAAAATATCCAACCGTGTGGATTGTTAAGGAGCCTTTTAATAGGCCTACAGAAGTTGTTCATACCCAACTGAAGAGATGGTGACATATATATTGTCTGATCCTTGGGGAACATAGGTAGTACCACAACTACGATTTAGGGATGACCATGCTTCTAGTATCACTTCTCCTCCAAATGTCCAAAACATATTTTCGTTCACTAAAGTTGGTGCATTCAAGATGAAATCGGAAAAGTGGTCGTTGCTATTGGGTGTGTGCCAATTTTTGCATACCAAATTGCACCTAATGATGTTGTTAGGAGAAGTAAGATATAGCAATATTTCTGCCACAATGTCCGAACACACCGTCACAAGTGTGTTTTTGAACTTCTATTGCCTCTGGTTATGCTTGCCTGAGATCACGTTTGAGGAAACAACTGAGATGTGTCAGTGCTATGTAGGTTTGCGGCCTTCCAGTACTCGTATCTAATTTGGAAGGATGCATTAACCTAAGTGGATTTAGATTCCAGTAAACAATTAAGTAGATTTAGATTTGGTGGGATTTTTAATCCTAAACACACCTTTTAAAGGGTCCAAATATTTTGTCCCCATCTCTTTGTCACCAGTGTGTCCCATTAATATTTGCCGTATAAGCACCCATTTAATTGTTTTTAGGACCACATCGGGTGGCGCTTTTAACTTGACAAACATTTGCATCAAAATGAAAATGCCACCTTTAGTCGTGAAAAAAATATTTTAAAATAAACACGCCAATACTTATGGTGTTTTTCAGTCTTGGATACAAAAAGCACCAAACAAAGTAGCATTTTTAGGCCAAATTATGCTATTTTGAAAAATATTTTGCAAAGTGTGCTAAAGTGGGTTTTTCCTTATTTTTAAGGGTTGGCTTTTGGCTGTATTAATGGTTGGCATTAATAGTGACAGTCAGGAAGACAGAGAAGGGGTACAGAAGATGTGATGCACCTTTTAAAAGCCCTCTATAGGGGCCACGGGTGCAGGAGTCTTTAATACCTAACTTTTGTCTCCATCTTTGTGCCCAGCAGATCTTAACTTTTCAATAATGGGGCTCTGTAACATAGTAGATCTCAAACCCTACCCTAGAATTTGATCTTTTTGGACTTAGCCAAGCCAGATTATGGATAGATGTAGGTGAGGTTTAGTATAACCTTAATGAGTTAATGCATGTATAAATCACCCTAATGTAACCTAATGTTATCACATTAATCTTAGGCCAATAATAGACATTTAAAATATGTCACATAAGAAAATAATGAATTATATTAAATTTATGCAAATAATCATAGATAATTCTTTTGGAGATCATGTTAACATAATTGGATGAGAAATAATAATAGAGAAATAATATGATAACCTAAATAATAATGTGGTATAAATGGCCAAAAATAATAATTATGACATAACTCATTAAAAGGAATCCCAAAAGTGGAATCTAAGTTAAGAATCGTGTTCCTTGGGTCCCAATTGTCTTGAGAGTCAAGTTTCACATTATTCACATAATAATAATTAATTTAATTCAATTTGGAAAGAGAAGATCTATGTTTTCCCCAAAATATCAAATGAAATAATAAATGACCCCAAAAGAGGAAAATAATCTTTGATTCATAATCTACATAATAAATATAGCCTTTGGGTGAATTTTCATCCAATTTGGGAGATGTTTGATTAAAAGATGAAATCAGGAGAGAGAAAGTGTGTAGGACCTTCAAAATATTAAATAAATGAACAAATAACTCCAATATGTAAAATTGATGGAAAATTCTTATCCAAGGCACTTAATGTGACTTGTGGGTGAACTTTCATCAAATTTGGAGAATCGTGTAACTATTAGTAAAGGAGGAAAGAGAAAATAAGTTTTGATTTATTTAACACATTAAAAATTCTCAAAAAGCAAATCTAATTATATAATTGGAATCTACATGCCTTAATAACATTTTGTGAAAAATTTCATTTAATTTAGATTATGTTTGAACCCTTAAATAAAGAAAGAGAAAAAGGAAATTAAATACAATGTCACTATAATAAATTATTTGATTTTTTCACGCACATTGGTTTCTTAATATGATTATACGGGTGATCTGGGCTGTCAATTTTTTGATCTAATGGACATGGCGCTCCTACCTCAAGTAGGAGAGTGACCTTCCATGTAGAGTAACAGTATGATTCCTTTTTCTTCTGGCATCGTGGTTTCTCATCTGTTTCTCGTGATTTTTCCTCCATCATTTTCCTTTTTTGATTCTGCACTCTACGAGCCCTCACACAAACCCTAACTCCCTATATATAGGAAACCCCTAAATCCACTTTATCAATTCTTTTTTTTACAAAAATCCTTCCATCGTGACCCATCTTCCCGCATGTGCCTTGTGATCACCCTTAGTGTCCTAGCAATTTACCACTACCCCCAATTTGATCGTTGCTTTCCCTAGAACCCTAGACCTAGTCACTTTCTTCTCCGATGACATTCATTTCGTTCTGGCCTTCTCGTCACCCCAACCTTCAATCAGAGCTACGGTAAGCTTCCTTGAACCTTCGTTGTTGATCCCCTCCACTCGTTACGCCTCGGGTAGCCCTTGATCTTCGCATACTGTAACTTCACTTAAAGCTCCATTATTGCAAGCTTCATTTTGGCAATCCAGTAGCCCTCGAACCTCAGGACCTTGCACCTATCTTCGCATTGCTTTGATGAACATCTATGCGGTCTTCATTTGTTGGGAATTTGAGGTTTTGAGCTATATATGATAGTCTTTGTTCCAGGCATGGTGGAGGACTACTTTGGTACATTGGTAAGGTAAGTTGCTTGTTCTTGGGCTTGCTGACTTCATTGTGCTTTGGCGAAGACAATGGGGTCATTTCATGGTCAATTTGTGGGCTTGAGCTCTAGTGCTCCCTCGCCTGTTGCTACTCCATATACATGGAGCGAGAGAAGATTCACCTTTGTGTTTTGTCTGTCATACCCTCCTACTTTTCTCTTATTTTTCTTTTTTCACAAAGGGGTATTTTGGTACTTTCACAATAGCTTTTTCTTTGCCTTTGCACATGATATTCACTAATGTGCCTAAGTGGCTAGCTGAGTTGGCTAGCCTTGATTGGGCCAACTTGGACCGCACGTCCCACTCCCTCTCTCTTTGCCTCTTTCTCAAGTTTTATTCCACATGGAATTTTCAGATTTATTGTATTTTATAAAATTCATAAAAAATTATCTACTAATCTAAAAAATACGAATAAATAGTTAATAAATTTAGAAAAATGTAAGATTTCCAATGTTGTTGGTTTTGTCACATGAATCTAATATTTAATAATAAGTAATTTTAATGTATTAATCTAAATAAGTAATAACTTGCAAAATTCACAACTAAATATCTAAATGTCAGAAAATACAATAAAATATATTTTGAACTCAGAAAAATATCATATAAAACATGATATGATTTTGATAACCTACTTCACTAATATTAAAAAGGCAATTTTTAGGATTTTGAATAATTATTAAAATCCTAACCCTAATTCAACATATATGTATCATAGGTGCATTTGCGACCTAGGCTTGGATCTAGGACTGACTTTGAACTGTTTATTTTCTTGAGTAAGATATGTTTGAATCCCTTATTATTATTATTGAGAAATTATCCTACCTTCTTCTTTCTCTTTTTCCTATGGACATTAGCCTACACATTATCTTGTCTTTTGGAAAATATGCTTCATGTGAACTGTGAAGTATCTTATTTGTTACTGACCTTATGATCATGATTTGATATTCTTTTGGTGTCTTACTTATGCTTAGTTCATGTTGGAACTCTATATGATGACATGTGATGTCTTTTGCCAACTTGTGAGGTGGATGTTTATATTATCCATTACTATGATGACAACTTTTTTTCAATCTAACTATACATTTTGACTTGCCTCTCTATTAAACATGCTATGTGATTCAATAAAACTAGAGTAGTGTAATTGTATTGGTTTTGGGTAGTATGCCCCATTATTATTAGGATGGAGGTGGTGGTACCCCATACCCGGGTTTCAAGTTTGTGAGTCGTGGCCCGATTATATATATATATATATATATATATATATATATATATATAGGGAGTTTGGCAGTACATCATTTTCTATTGGATTTCAAGTTTGTGAGGCTTGAACCAACTTATAAATATTGGGAGTTTGGCAGTACATCATTCTCTATCAGGTTTCAAGTTTGTAAGGCTTGGCCATCTTTGTATTTATATTGTTCTAGGGATATGTTTATCTCACATGCATGCAGGTTAATGATTGTGGGGTGTGTGCCATACTTTATTTACATGTACTAGTATGGCACAACTTTATTGTTTTACTTATGGCAAGTATCTCTTTTATCATGTGATGGTGATTCTTTTCCTTCTATGGCCTTTTGGATTGTCCTTGTCTTTTCTATGGGAAACCTTTTATATTTGTTGTCCTTTATTCTGTATATTGTTCAATTTTCCTATTCAATATGCACATACATCGAATAAAATGATGGGGAAACCTAGGGGTCGGAGGGGGACTGGTGATGACGGCGGCGGAGTGCGAACGATGGCTTCCGAGGTGGATCGAGGAGGATCGGAACCAGAAAAACAAGGGGCAGAAGATCAGAAAAGCCAGGAGGACGGCATGGAAAAACATACCAATCGGCGGACGCTACAAAATGATGGGGAATCACGATCCAGGAGATTAGATTGCACCTCAATTACGCAGGCATGAAGGGAAGACAAGGTGATGATGAGGGAAACGCAACACACGTAAATCCGGACTGTACACAGTCGAACTGGATAGAGCCTCTGGATGGGGGGAAATATAACCAGGAGACAGAGATTGTAGCGACGCCAACAGACCCTAACAAGGAGACAGACCAACGGCGGAGCATAGTTGCGACCATACTGCCGCTTAACTATAGCGGATCCATCTCGGGCGTCCAGAGCACGATGAGAAATGACACTTTCATTGACAGGCTTTTTGTCGGGGAGCTATCTGTCCGAGATGTCACGTTAGGAGAAGATGAAGGGAAGCCAGCCATATCCATAATTCCGGCAGCTGAAGACAGATTAACACAACCTTGGAGATACGTTGTGGTTGTCAGGCTTATGGGATCCGAGATCGGATACATGACATTAAGAGATCGTGTGAAGCTCATGTGGAAAATAACACGACGTTTCAACATGTACGAGATGGAGATGGGGCACTTCGTCATCCAATTATCTTGTAAAAGGGACTTCGAGGAAGCCCTAACAGGAGGGCCATGGAAGATATTCGGGTTGAACCTGCTGGTGTGGGAGTGGTACCCAACGTTCAAACCAAGGGCAGAGTACCCAGAACTGTTCGTAGCATGGGTAAGGATTGTTAATCTTCCTCTACACCTGTATGTGGCGACTATGTATGAATTCATAGGGCTAGCATTAGGAAGGTTAATAAAAGTGGATGATAATACTGCTAGCTAGACAAGAAGCCGTTTCGCCAGACTAGCAATCGAGCTAGATACAACAAGGGACTTGGCAGAGCACATACTAATTAACGGGGAGGAGTATGAAGTTATATACGAAGGGCTCCCAGGGGTGTGTGCCCTCTGCGGAGAGGAGGGTCATACATCCAAGAACTGCACCGCCATACAAGAAGTGAATGGAACAGAGACACCCCCAAACAGCAAGGGAAGCGGAATTATGACAGCCGAGTCCCAGAGAGCCGATGAACAATGGTAGATACAGAGAGGAAGGAAGGGGAGAAGAAGAGGCCCACTGCACGATGAGAAACAGACCTCACCACAGACTGCTAATCCATTTGAACACCTTGCAGAAGAAGATGGAAATGAGGAACCCCAAAGTCAGGAGATGCCCCAGAACACGAATCCAGAAACGCATGTGCAAACTAAGAAGACGGAGAAAGTGTGGAGGAGGAAGAAGACAACTAAGCTGATGTCCGATGAGGGAGGGGAAAACAACCCACTGCAAGACATTACCAATATAGTGTCTCAAATGGCCAAAGAGCAGAAACAGCAAAGCAATAAACATAAGGTCGTCAGTCTTGCTGTTGATGAGGTAATAGAGGTTAATGAGGAAGAAACAAAGATGATCGAGGGAGAATCAATGGTTGTTGAAGTGAACACCACCACAGAAACACAAAAAGAGAATGTCTCGCCGGTAGAGCTGCAACATATAAATGATGTACTAGTGTCCACAGCAATGGTAGCATCAAGGAGAAAACACAAGGGTAGCGGGCCAAAATGAAAAGAAAAGGAAAGCAGGGAATTGTCACCATATCTGAACCACGATGGAGGAATCAAAGGAGGCTGAATCAGGACACCCCGGACAAGAGATATGCGGAACCGCAGGAGCAACATACAAATGTTGTTGTAGGGGAGGATATCACTAAAAATCCGGGCAAGGAGAGTGAAAGAGATGCGGCAGCTGACAGTGACCATGTAAGCACTGCCCAAGAAGGAATTGCAACTGAAGGAAAGATTACCCAAATCACTGAACCAGTTACCCAATGCTAGACATCATGTATTGGAATATTTGAGGGATAGGAAAGAAGGAGACCAGACTCAATCTCAAAGAATTAATATCCTATTACAAACCGAAGATAGTAGCTATTGTTGAGCCATGGCAGAGTGGGATTAAAGCTACACAAACGATTTCTAAAATGGGGTTCAAGAACTCATTCCGAGTTGAAGCGCAAGGTTTTTCAGGGGGAGTTTGGGTCTGCTGGAATGAAGAGGAAAGCACTATCAAGATCATCAACTACCACCGGCAGTTCATTACATGCTGTATCAATAACACTACGCTGATCACCTTCGTTTATGCAAATCCACATATTGCTATTCGCAGACTGCTATGGAAGCATCTGGTAAACATGGGGAACAAATTCACAAAACCATGGATCGTGTTAAGCAATTTTAATACAACCTGCAATCCGGAGGAACAGATCGGAAGCGTGCACTACAACTTTTCTAAGGCTCGCATTTTTCGGGAAACCCTCCTGGAGGTAGGGCTTTCTGACATGGGTTTTTTGGGGCCCAAGTTTACCTTCAGGAATGGGAGGCTACAAGAAAGGCTAGACCAGGTGGTAGCCAACGATGTGTTCATACAAACACACCAAGACTATTTGGTCACTCATTTACCCCGGCTACAATCGGATCACAATCCTCTTTTGGTCAAGCAGGTCAGAAGAAAACCCATGAGCTACAGATTCAGTGCCCACGCTGCTTGGGAACGTGACAAGGCCTTTTCGGATTTGATCACAGATCAATGGGAGCGGCAGCAGAGCTTCAACGAAGCCCTTAACAATGTTAAAGGCACTGTTATGAAGTGGGACAACAACAGGAGGCAAGAGGTTGGTCGGCGCAAACAAATACTTCTCTGAAACATTAGCAACCTAGAAAAGGAACTAGCCAGCAACTACAACCAGATAACGGACGGGATTTATAATGATATGAAGGCAAGACTGGAAACTATTCTTATAGAAGAAGAGGAATGGAAGATGTGAAGTCACATAAATTGGATGAAGAACGGTGATAGAAACACTAAATTCTATAATGCTTATGTGAAACAAAGGAGAAGACACAATACCATTCTGCAACTCAAGGACGCGGAGGGAAGGTGGGTGATAGAAGCTGAACCTTTGAAGGAAATGGTGTGAAACCATTTTCATACCATCCTCACCGAACCACTAACTAGCCACCTAAACAGTGCCGAGTCTATTCCAGGGGAATTCCACAAGCTCAAGCAGGGGGAGAGGATAAAGTTAGCTGCTGAACCGAAAGAAGAAGAGTGTCTGCAAATAATTAAAAGGCTGAACCCATACAAGGCGGCAGGCCCTGATGGTATAAATGGACTTTTCATCAAAAGCCAATGGGAAACTGTAAAGAGCTCGATTATAATGACTATTAAGAAAGCTATTAGTGGAGAGAAGCTATTGGAGGAACTCTGTGAATCAACCATTGTCCTAATCCCTAAAATAAACAAGCCCACGTCTTGCGACCAGTTACGTCCCATATCGCTCAATAATTTCTGCCTGAAGCTGTCTTTGAAGGTTGTAGTAGAAAGAATTAAGAAACACCTTCCAGATTGGGTTTCTGAAGTACAGAGTGCATTCGTACCAGGAAGACGAATCACAGACAATATATCTCTGACACAGGAGGTCATCCACATGATGAAGAAGAAGCAGGGACCTGCGAACATGGCAATAAAAGTAGATTTATCTAAAGCATATGACAAAATGTCCTAGGAATTTATTCGCAACACTTTGCAGAAGATTGAGTTGCCTAGTAATATAGCAAACTATATCATGAACTCAATCACTACTGGCGAATGCTCAGTGTTGTGGAATGGAACTAAAACTAAATCCTTTAAACCAAGTAGAGGGCTACGATAAGGAGATCTACTCTCCCCATATATTTTCGTGTTATGCATCGAGAGACTAAGTCAGATGATACATGATCTGGTCCAAAGAGGGGAATGGAAAACCATAAAAATGGGAAGGAGTGGGATTGAGCTATCTCATCTATGTTTTGCAGATGACTTAATTCTTTTTGGAGAGGCATCAAGCAAACAAATATGTATGATTAAACAATGCTTCAAATAGTTTGAGCATGCTTCAGGGCAGGCTATCTCCATAGCCAAAACACAAAATTTCTTCTCTGCCAGTGTAGACCGCACCAATAGAAGCCGCATCAAATGTATTTGCAGATTTCAAGAAATGGAGGACTTGGGGCGCTACCTAGGAGTGCCGGTCATACACTCTCGGGTGAACAAGAAGACTTATGCAGGAATCCTAGACAAGATCGAGGCCAAGACTAATGGGTGGGCCGCCAGAACCTTGTCCCTTGTAGGAAGATATTGTCTAGCAAAATCAACAATGGAGGCCATACCTATGTACATCATGTAGACGGTTGCCTTGCCGCTGAGACTATGCGATCGGATAGATGGATGTATGCACAAGTTCATTTGGGGTGGTTTCCATAAGGCACATCCGATGGCCCTTGTCGTGTGGAACAAAGTCACTTGCAACAAAGCAAATGGAGGGCTCGGGCTCAAAACCATGCAGGAATGGAACATTGCCCTCCTCGCAAAGAACGCATGGGAAATTGCCTAATAGATCATCCATTTGGAATAGATATATGAAGAAAAGGTTCAATAGCTATGTCAAAGGAAGAGGAACCAATGCGTCGAGACTTGCTAGATCAACTCTACAATGCAAAAAGTTCATTATGGACAATTCTATTTTAATACCTCGCAATGGCCAGCAAATTAACTTCTGGAGGGACTGCTGGGTCGGACCAGGCATCAGATTGGGCAAGCATGTGCTAAAGGAAGTGCTAATTGATCTTACTGATCTTATGGTAGCAAGCCTTGTTCAAGAAAATGGGCAGTGGGATGTAGATTTTCTCAAACATTGGCTCCCGAGGGAAATGACTGAAAGAATCTTAAAGTTGGAGCCTCCAATGGGATCTGATGCGGTGGACGTCAGATCCTGGGCTGTGACAGAGACGGGTGTATATACCACAAAGTCAGCATATGAAATTCTGAGAAAGGGGAAGGATATAACCGTCGAAGGCGAATGGGACAAGATTTGGCAAACCAGAGTGTCGGCTATGGTACGTATGTTCGGGTGGCTAGTCATGCACGATGCTATATTGACGAATGTCAGAAGGTTGCAACGCCAGCTCGCAGCCTCTTCAACCTACGAGAGATGTAGGGTAACTTGTGAAACAACCACACATGCTTTGCTAGACTGCCCACTGTCAGCGGAGGTGTGGAAAGCAGTGTTGAATACCGACCAAATAAATGAATTCTTTCAGGTGGAGAAAGCTGGTTGGTTTCGAAACCAAGTTAAGAAAGGTGGAAAAGAGGTTCAACATTTTCTGATAACTTGCTATAACCTGTGGAAGGCAAGAAATAGGGTGTTGTTTGAGGGTACAATGGTCCCCGCTAATGTAATGATTCAGTGGATCAAAAGTGACATTGCCTTGAATGGAAAAGCGTGGGAAGGTGACCAACATTTGACTAACTCCATTGCAAGAACTCCCCATATGTGGACACGCCCACCGGAAGGATACATTAAGTTGAATACAGACGCTTCCTGGACTAAGAAAAAGGCCAAAATTGCAGTAATTATCCGGAACCATGATGGAAAATGGGTTAGGGGATATGCAAGAGAAGTGTTTGCGGAGTCTGCAACACAGGCTGAGGCAATTGCTTTTGACATGGCTTTAGAAGCTGTAGAAAGGAACAAATACTCTAGAATAGTGGTTGAAACAGACTGCAAGGCATTGGTGAACATGTTGCATAGCATCTCAGAAAACAACCCCAGGTATGCGAGGATTATTAACCGAATACAAAAGTGCATGCTGGAACATCCAGGATGGGAGCTGAACTTTGAACCCAGAGAATGTAACAAGGTGGCTGACGCTCTAGCAAAGCTGCACCAGAGAAATAATTTAGGTCATGTGGAGTATGGAAGACCCCTAGAAGGTATTAGCTCAGAATTAGCTAGAGATAACTATAATGGTAGTAGTACTACCAAATTTATTTTTCAGCAGAATCTAGTTTCTTGTAATAGCTTTCCGTATTGGCTTGCAAGAGGAGGGCAAGATGAATAAAATAGCCTCCTGGCTTCTCCAAAAAAAAAATGCACATACTTTTGTTGATGCTTTCTTTTCTTCTCCTTTTTGTGGGGTATGCTTCCATCCCCAGGTTTAGATCAAGGAGAGGATAAGCAAGGTGGACTTGGACAAGAACCTTTGTAACTGAGATTTGGGGAGTCTTAATATAAGGCCCTTGAACTTTCTTAATGATTTGAATGAGCTATAATTGAATGATTAGAAACCGAATCTAACCTTTTGATATGTTTTGAAATCATAAGACAAGCTTAAGTTTCAAATTTGGTCCAATTTGGACACTGTTTGAGACAGTTATGCAATTTTCTGTACACTTTGGACAATTCTACAATATACCCAATTGATGGGTTTTCTTTGCAATTTGTCACATACATTATGTTCCTTATATGTTATATTATTATTCTTGAGATTTTGAGCCATGGGGCTCCTAGTTGAGCCATGGTTTGAAGGTGTTTTCATCAAGGTTATTTTAGGGTTTTCTCCTTCATGGATGAGCTACCTTTAGTAGCTATCAACTAAGGAATTATGTGATTGGCTGGGAATTTTGACAAAGGAAAGCTAAGAAGGACTATAGGGACGGTGGGACAGTTGCTTGTGTATGTTCTTATGTATTATTAATAATTTAAAGCCATGTACACTTGGATATATACTAGAATTTCAACTTTTTCTTTTCCTTTATATTAAAGTGTCACATACTTATCCCCAAGCACCAAAACGAGCCACTTTCTCTCCACCACCACTCTCCTTCTCCCATATTTGTTCTCTCTCTATTCATCTGCGAACTTTTCTGCCCAAGGAAGAAGAAAGTGGGGATCTTCTTGGACAAAAATTCTAGGGTTGCAATTGATTCCCTTTTTGGGTCTATAAAGCTTCTTCCTAGTGATATTGACCTAAAAGTGTAAGTTTTTCTTATTTCCTCCATTTAATTCTTTTCTCTTATTCCTCATAGCTTTCTCCAGGTCAGAACCTTATTGTTCCATGGTATAAATTGCTCTAAATCCCTAAAACCCTACCTTTCTTACTCCTTATGCTTAGGGTTTGCTCATTTGATGAAGAGTGGTGCTAGATGGACAAATTTATAGCTTATTCTTGGATTTTCTACCCTACCTTCTCAATATTTCATCTGTGTGTGGTTCCATATTCTCATTAGAGGCCAATTTTATACCTTTGTCCACGTTTATTGCTTACCATAAGCTTTCTAGATCACGTTCTTGCTTGAAAATGATGATTCATGCACTAAAAGGCTATGCTTGACTTGGATTTCGATTTTTATAATGTTCCCTGTTCTGATTTGAGTTCTAGATGAACCTGTGATCATTTTTACATTATTACTAATGTATTATATGACTTGGATCAGGTTGTTTTGACAACCTATGGTGCTAAGTACCTATCAAACAATGGTCAATTTTAGGGTTTAAAGCTGATTTCTTCTATAAATCCATGATCCGATGATGGTACCATTGCAACAACCCTATTATGTTGTCTTCATGACAACTAATGGTCGAGATCAAAGATTTAAGATTATGTTGGCAACCTATGGTCACCCTTTATGTCAGGTTTTGGATCAATTAGAATTATAATGATCAACCATTAAGCACCTTATTTATGCTATCAATCAATGTTGACATTAGCTTAATATTTGATGTTGATTAATGAATATAGTGTTGATATAACAACCTATAGTGATTTCATGATCACTAATGATGGTGGATAAGGTCTCTACAATCTATTTGGAGTTAATAATTGTAGTTGTATCATCAATTAAGCCTTATACCAATGGTTTCTTGGGTCATTTGATGCAATGGTCGAACCTATACTGTAATTGATGGTTTTAACAAATGAACTTGATCCAATGGTCAAGATCTAATGTTTATTCCTCCAACCAAGTGGAATGATATCTAATGTAATATGTTGGTCCTAATAATGTGATTTAGATGGTTTCCTTTATATGATCAATTAAGGAGCTTAATTGTTGACAAAGGATGGCTTGTTTTAAATAAATAGTCGATTGTGGGTTTTACCTTACTCTCAATGGAACTTTTTGTGTTGTTAATCAAGGAATGCCTAGGGTTATATGGTGACTCTTTATAAAGAACAAATCAAGGACTTCATAGGTGGTTTATCCAAGTTGTTTACTTATGTAAACAACCAATAGTCTTACCATTTAAACATCTAATGGTTCTGGGTGACATTGTGGTATGGTGATACGGGTTGAATGATGATGAAACAAATGGAGGGTTACCCTTAATAAGGTAGTCTTACCTATTCACTCATATGTATATAAGGGATGACAACCATATTGTGTTGATATGTAACCCTAATGAGGTATATCTTGTTATACCTAGCTTTCATATAACTAAATGATGCTAATTGGGTATGAATAATCCTTAAATGACTAATACAATCATGGAGTATTCTATTATTGTTGAAACCCTAGTTTGCTATAACATGATCGTTACACCTTGATTTATGTGTGGGCTCATACTTGAGAATAGTATGGAATGTGATGGTGATACTTCACCTTATGCATCCATGATCCAATGGGGGTGCTGTGAGTTAGGGTTTGGGTATGAGTGTTGATTAGTAACATTGATATAATTAATCATGTTGAACCTAACTCTAATGCAATTAGATAAAGATGAGTATTCATGTTTAACATTCTTATATGATGGAATGATGGTAGAATAACCTCCTTACTATGATCATAACCATGATATGTTAATTGGTGGTCATTATAGCCACATGGTTGATACTTTCTTATGCTAAACATGTGCATACTGAATATGATGAGAGTTAATCATATCTAGTTTCCTTGCATTTTTATGTAATAAAGGAATGTTCTTAATGTTAATATAACCCTGCTATGATTGTTTATGAATGTCTCTTAGCTCATTAATGCAATATTGTGTTGATCTGGTGTATTATATGTAAGTAATGTTGTTGAGCCTTGTTATAAGGCATGCAAAGATAATGATGATCTTGTAGGGAATAATAATAAAATGGTCTTAATGACCTTTGGGTATGGTTGAGCCCTGAATGAGGTGTATTCCTCTTATGTTGATAAGGGTTAATACCCTGTGATATTGTGAAAAAAGATTATTATCTTATGATAGCATGATGAGTGGTGTAGTCTCATGAATGGCAAGTGAATATTAACATGTGATGATGAGATGAGAAATTATGTTTCATACATTTTATATCTTTTCAAGTTTTGATGTTTATATGCTTGTTAGAAGTGAATTAGGGTTTGTATGTCCACTTGTTTGATGCATCCTTAATTCACCCAATTGGTATAACTAATCAAGTGAAACTCTAATCATGTAGTGCCATGTGTCGTAGAGCCATCTTCAATGTTAGAACTTGCTCGATGGTGAAATGAGTATTCCTAAGGGAAACTAGGAGCGCATACTATTGAGTATGTGGGGGTGACAGGTTGAGGATATATCCTTGTCATCCACAATGCAGATTGTGGAGGTTGGCTATGGTCATGCCTCATACATCTGATGTGATTGAGAACGGATGTGGTCGTGTCTCGGTGATTATAAAATGATGTGATTAGAGGACAATTGTAGTTGTACCTCAATGATTGGGTTTGAATACCCTAGTTTCTAGTGTCGCGACCTATACCAAGGTCAGACTAGTGGTTTTCATATTGACTATATGTCGTTGTGGTGGTGGATTTGACTGATATATCACTACCTTTATACTCCTACTGACCGAGGGGAAGAGATCTTAGGATACTGACACTCCTAGATCTTGTACGGAACTGAATAGCCCTTTGCAGGGGTCGGTTGGACTTTGAATGGTACGATTCAAATTCCCCATGGCATAATAAAAGTTGTAATACATCTGTGTAGCATATTTCTTTAGGGTTATACAAGATGTTTCACATTGGATGATAACCCTTGTTTGTTATCTTTACATAAGGATGATGCTTAGTGCAATTAAGAGATAGTAGATATACCTAGGTTGTGGATATGCTTAAGATTGTAGATGTCTACGTACAGTAGCTATGGTTTTGTTGATAACTATACTGCTATGGCTGATTATAATCATGATGCTAGATATCTCATGTTGTTAGTTATGTTTAGCATGCTAGTCATGCCTTTGTAATTAGAGATGCATATAGTGCTAATCATGCTTATCCAGGTAGTTGTGTTTATGTTGTTAGATCTTCTTATAATGTTGATATGTTCAACGAATTAGACATGCTCATGTTGTTAGCTATTCTATGGTACTAGACTTGCTCATGATGCTAGAACTGCATATGCTACTGAATTGCTTATATTGTCAACAAGATAAAGGATGATAGTTTGGCTAATGATGATAGTTATTATCTACTCCTTTATGCATTTTGTTAATCATCAATATTGTTGATCTTATTTGTTATAACATTTTAAACTACTTAACTATATAATTACTTTAAAATGTTGTAATTAATAAACGTTGTTGGAGGTTATATCTCTTGCTGGGACATGGGTCTTACCATTGTGGTTCGCCACATTTTTTTAGGTAATCGAAAGTGACAAAAACAAACATGTGGAAGAAAAGTGGAACTATAGTAATGAATATTTGATAAAGTTGATTAGATGTCTAGCTTTTTCTAGAGTCGTCCCTGTACTCTCAGGTCCAGGTAGGAAAAGTTATATACGGTGTTTCAAACGTATCAAACTTTTGTTAGCATATTAATGCTTGTTTGTGTGGCATATACAAATATTATTCTCATGTGTATATATGTTGTGTCTAAGGTAATAGAACAATTTGTATCAAATTCTTAGCATAGTATGGATATAAGAGATGTTGGTCTCTCATGCAAATATTTTTGAGTGAGTATTGACGTTGAAATCAGTTTTAATTTACCAATATTTTTGAGTATGTGATTAATTAGTGATTGATTGTGTTTTATGTTTTGAGTAATATCATTTAGCATAACGGGTCATGACACTTAAAAGAGGTGGTTAGATGATCCTTATCTAGATCCTTGTTTGTTAAGACAGTTTTCCTTTAATTCTCCCATGTGTGGCGTAGTGATGTATCAAGATATCAAGCTTTGTAATAGTTAGATGTATTTCTCTTTTGCTGCTACATTTTGTGTTATGACACATACATGTTGAATGAATTGGTTATCATCCCTTTGGTGAAATATTTTATGTGGTGTTTGGTTCATGGGATGTAGAAATTTTATTTCAAGTAGGGAGTAGTTTCCCTCTGGGACCTGACTCCTTACAACATGGTATCAGAGCCACTAGCAGTCAGTTATCTAATTATTTCAATCTTGTCTCCCTAAGGATGTTTACCTTTATCATAGGTTGCTTATACTAGTACCCTTGCCTTATGCAGGTAAAACCTCATGGCGGGAGATAACTCAACTGTTGATAACATGTCTGGCTATGAGACACCTCAGAACCCTAGGTTTGGGATGCCAAGGATGGATCCACCCTTTACAACTCTAGTCACTCAAGGAACTCCTACAACCGGAAGTGGACCACCAGTAGGACAAGAAATCCCAGCCTCTACTACTCCTAATATGAGAATAATCATCTCTCCAAAACAACAGTTGACCATGCTGAGGCAGCTTCTCTCCTCAGCCAGGGCAGGGAAGCTAAACAACCTTCCTATGACTAAAAAACCCAAGGAGTTCTCAATCATGGAGTTCATGAAAATGAAACCACCCTCCTTCAAGGGTGAAGGTGAGATAGATATGGTCGATAAATTTGATGATTGGGTACTAGCCTTAGAGAGGACTTTTGATGGTATGACATGTCCTCTGCACCAGAAGGTTAGGTTTGCTTCAAATGTTTTGGATGGACCTACTCGAGATTGGTGGAATGGGATAACAAGGACCCATGATATCTTTATCATGACCTGGGAGAAATTTTTGGTGCTTTTCCGTGGGAAGTATATCTGCACTACTGCCTTGAAGAAAAAGGAAGATCAGTGCTATAATCTGAAGTAAGGATCAATGACTGTTTCTTCTTATGTGTAAAAATTCTTATTGCTTGAGAGATATGCTTCTGGGATTAGTGAAGAACATAGAGCTGACCTATATCTGCAAGGACTCAACTACAATGTGGGTCATGCTCTTATCCCATAACTGCATTTGGTCTTTCAATAGATGGTTGATAAAGCTTTGGCTGTGGAGTCTTACACATGGTTTTAATCTAGGGAGTTTGACAAGAAGAGGAAGCCCTCTGGAGATGAATAGAAAAGAGATAAGTGTGCTAAGTGCATTGGTTACCATCCTCTAGGTAAGTGTTCTCAAGATAGACCTCAGCATGAAACTCTGATGATATTCCATTACTGCATGAACCTGGACACATTCGACCTAAGTGACCCAAGCTTCATAATGGGCCGACACCAGAACAACAACAACAACAAGTGCCTCCTCAGTTTAATGGTAACAATAATAGAGAAAGACTTGTGGAGAGGTGAGCTCGAAGAGTTTTTTCTTTGAATGGAGAAGAAGTTTAGGAGGATGAACAAGATCAAGGTAATCCATATTTCTATAGTTAGCTTTATAAGATATGTTTCCTTTTTGCATGATGCTTTTATGTATGGTTGTAAGGAAGTGTAGTGGAACCCTTTGTACTAAAAGAATAGTTTTGACTTAATAAGATCAATCCTTTAAGGGGTGCTGAATAAGTTGTTTTCTTATATGTGGATGTTTTGATTTCGATGAGGAAATCCCTTTAAGGGGCGGTGTGTTGTAACATACTAGATCTCAAACCCTACCCTAGAAGTTTGATATTTTTGGACTTAGCCAAACAAGGTTGAGGATAGATCTAGGTGTGGTTTAGTATAACCTTAATGAGTTAATGCATGTATAAATCACCCTAATGTAACCTAATGTTCTCACATTAGTCTTGTGCCAATAATAGACATATAAAATGTGTCACATAAGATGATAATGAATTATTTAAAATTTTAAGCAAATTATCATACATAATTCTTTTGGAGATAATGTTAACATAATTGGATCGTAATAGTGAAATAATATGATAACCAAAGTAATAATGTGACATAAATGGTCACAAATATTAATTATGACATAAATCATTAAAAGGAAACCCAAAACTGAAATCTAAGTTAAGAATCATGTTCCTTGGGTCCCAATTGTCTTAGGTGTCAAGTTTCACATTATTCACATAATAATAATTAATTTAATTCAATTTGGAAAGAGAAGATCTAAGTTTTCCCCAAAATATAAAATAAAATAATAAATGACTCCAAAATAGGAAAATAATATTGTATTCATAATCTACATAATAAATATAGCCTTTGGGTGAATTTTCATCCAATTTGGGAGATGTTTTATTAAAAGATAAAATCAGGAGGGATAAAGTGTGTAGAACCTTCAAAATATTAAATAAACAAACAAATAACTCCCATTCTTGAGTGAGCTGGAGTGCAGTCATCTTATCCACTTTTTGAAACTGAATCTGGGTCAAAGCACTAAAAGAAAAGGATTGAAAAATGTGGCGGCATAGGAATATGTAAAATTGATGGCAAATTTGTATCCAAAGCACTTAATCTGACTTGTGGGTGAAGTTTCATCAAATTTGGATAATATAGTAACTATTAGTGTAGGAGGAAAGAGAAAATAAGTTTGATTTATTTAACACACTAAAAGTTCTTAAAAGGAAAATCTAAGTGCATAATTAGAATCTACATGTCTTAATTAGCCTCTGTGCAAAATTTCACTTAATTGGATAATGTTTGAACCTTTAAATGAAGAAAGAGAAAAAGGAAATTAAATGCAATGTCACTTTCATAAATTATTTGATTTTTTCACACGTCATGATTTCTTAATATAATTATACGGGTGATCTAAGCCGTCAATTTTTTGATCTAACAGTTGTGGTGTCATCTCCTACCTCGAGTAGGAGAGTGACCTGCCATGTACAGTGATAGTAGGTTTCTTTTTTCTTATAGAATCCTCGTTTCTCATCCATTCTCATGATTTTTCCTCCATCAGTTTCCTTTTTCAATTCCACACTCTACGAGCCCTCACATGAACCCTAATTCCTGATATATAGGTAACCCCCAAATCTGCTTTCTCCATCCCTTTTTTGCCGAACACCTTCTATCGTGTCCCGTCTTCCCACATGTGCCTTGTAATCACCCTTAGTCTCCTTGCAATTCACCTCTGCTCCCAATTAGATCATTGCTTTCCCTAGAACCCTAGACCTAGTCTCTTTCTTCTCCGACGACCATGGTTTCATTCTAGACTTCTCCATTGCCCCAGCCTTCAATCAGAGCCACAGTAAGCTTCCCTCAACCTTCGTTGTTGATTCCCTCCACTCATTACGCCTCGGGTTGCCCTTGATCGTTACACCATGTAACTTCGCTTATAGGTCCATTATTGCAAGCTTCGTTTTGGCAATCCAATATCCCTCAAACATGAGGACCTTGTGCATATCTTCACATTGCTTTGATGAATGTCTTTGCGGTCTTTGTTTGCTGGGAATTCAAGGTTTCAAGCTATTCATAATAGTCTCTGTTCCAGGCACGGAGGAGGACTGCTTTGGTACGCTAGTAGGGTGAGTTTCCTGTTCTTGGGCTCATTGACTTCGTGGTGCTTTGGCGAAGACAATGGGGACATTTCCTGGTCAATTTGTCGGCTTGAGTTCCAATGCTTCCTCACCTATCACTGCTCCATATCCATGGCACGAGAGTATATTTGCCTCTATGTTTTGTCCATCATACCCTCCTGCTTTCTCTTGTTTTGGTACTTTCACAACAACATTTTCTTTACCTTTACACCTGATATTTGCTAACGTGTTTGAGTGGTTGGCTGAGTTGGCCAGCCCTAATTGGTCCAACTCAGACTGTGCGGTCCACTCCCTCTATCTTTGCCTCTTTCTCAAGTTTTATGCCACATGGAATTTTCTGATTTGCTAGATTTTATAAAATCCATAATAAATTATCTGCTGATCTGCAAATACAAATAAATAATAAATTTAGAAAATGTAAGCTTTCTAATGGTGTTGGTTTTTTCACCTAAATCCAATGTTTAATAAGAAGCAACTTTAATGGATTAATCTAAATAAGTAATAACTTGAAAAATTCATAACTAAATATCTAAAAGTTAGAAAAATATAATAAAATATGTTTTGAACTCAAAAAAAGATCATATAAAACATGGTGTGGTTATGATAACCTAATTAACTAATATCAAAAAGGCAATTTTTAGGGTTTTGAATAAGTAAATAAAACCCTAACCCTAATTCTACATATATGTATCATAGGTGCATTGGAGACCTAGGCTTGGATCTAGAACTAAATTTTGACTGTTTAGTTTCTTGAGTAAGGTATGTTTGCATATCCTATTAATCTTATTGAGAAATTATCCTACCTTCTTCTTTCTCTAGGTCCTATGGACATTAGCCTACACATTATCTTGTCTTTTGGAAAATATGCTTCATGTGAAGTATCTTATTTGTTACTGATCTTATGATCATGATTTGATATTCTTTTGGTCTCTTACTTATGCTTAGTTCATGTTGGAACTCTATATAATGACATGTGATGCCTTTTCCCACTTGTGAGGTGGATGTTTATGTTGTCCATTAGTATGATGTCAACTTTTGTTCAATCTGACTATACATTTTTACCTGCCTCTCTATTAAACATGCTATGTGATTCAATAGTAGTAGAGTAGTGCAATTGCATTGGTTTTGGGAAGTATGCCCCATTATTAATGGGATGGAGGTGGTGGTGTCCCATACCCAGGTTTCAAGTTTTTGAGGCTTGGCCCAACTTATATATATATATATATATATATATATATATATATATATTGGGAGTTTAGCAATATGTCATTATATATATATATATATATATATATATATTGGGAGTTTAGAAATATGTCATTCTCTATCAGGTTTCAAGTTTGTGAGGCTTGTCCCAACTTATAAATATTGGGAATTTGGTAGTACCTCATTCTCTATCAGGTTTCAAGTTTGTGAGGCTTGTCCATCTTTGTATTTATATTATTCTAGGGCTATGTTTACCTCACATGCATGTAGGTTAATGATTGTGGGGTGTGTTCCCTACTTTCTTTACATGTCCTAGTATGACACAACTTTATTGTTTTATTTATGGAAAGTATCTTTTTTATCATGTGATGGTGATTCTTTTTCTTTTATGATTTTTTGGGTAGTCCTTGTCTTTTCTATGGGAAGCCTTTTATATTTGTTGTCCTTTATTCTGTATATTGCTCAATTTTCCTATTCAGTATGCACATACCAGCTTTTGTTGATGTTTCCTTTTCTTCTCCTTTTTTTGGGGTATGCTTGCATCCCCAAGTTTGATCACAAAGAGGATAAGCACGGTGGACTTGAACAACAACCTTTATAGTTGAGCTTTTGGGAGTCTTGAAAGAGGTGGTTAGATGATCCTCACCTAGATCCTTCTTTGTTAAGATAGTTTTCATTTGACTCACCCATGTGTGTTGTAGTGATATATCAAGATATCGAGCTCTATAATAGTTAGATGTATTTCTCTTCCATTACAAATTTTTGTGTTATATACATATATGTTTAATGAATTGGTTATCATCCCTTTGGTGACAAATTTTATGTGATGTTTGATTCACAGGATGTAGCCTTTTTATTTCAAGTAGGGAGTGGTTCCCCTCTGGGATCCCACTCCTTATAGGCTCACAAAAACATATACGCCCAAGGTTTTAACTTTTGAGGGGATTTCGTACTGGGCACATAGGATTTTCTCCCCATGGGTGCAAAGGTGCCTATGAGGAAACTAAATCCTCTATCCCAGAATTGATCTCTATTCATGTCCCAATTCATCCCTATCGTCCACTCTGCTAATAGCTATGAATTCATTGTGCAGTCTTGTATGAGTACACAATAGTGATGCAATGGGACATGGGTTATGATAGACAACAATGACAGAAGATGTTGTTGGGGGGGACTCAAATCTATTATGACAGGTCGATAATCTAGATGCTATTTCAAACTATCCTAACCATACATCTATAACAAACTTAAAAAAAAAGAATTAATAGAATGTTTTCATGATAGATATTAAATGTAAAACGTCTGGAACAACAACTCACAATAGCAAATGTAGACCCAAATTCAGGAATAACATCAATATTTATACCAAAAACATGAATCTTAAACATGATTGTACAAAAAGTACACAAAATATGCAAAAAGTATATATTATTGTGCAATAAAGTTGCAAGAATATAAAAGAAATTACACTGAAAGACATGACCTTGGTGACATCTTTTGACTGTTAGTGAGGTTCATTTCATGTGTGGAGGTGCGTATGTGGGTAGAACATCGTATTTGTATGAGGTTCATTTGTTGTGGATCCTTACTTAATTTTGAAGAAATGAATACAATGATATGTACAAACCAAATTAAGTATTTGATAAAAAGTTAACTATTAGTAAAGTTTGGAGCTAACTTATTTTTATCATCATCATAATTTATTTCTATTATTATTATTATTATTATTATTACTACTACTACTATTATTATTAGTATTATCATTATTATATTAGAAAACATAATGAGATTGAAATAGTAGATCTTAATCAGTCAAACATAAAGCCCAAGTTAGTCCAAGCAGCCTTAGTCCCGCAAGAGGATGGTGTCAAGGTAGTAATTTATGGTCGAACCCACATAGAGAAAGGTAGTGTTAGTCATGTTTTATTGGACTAACAAGGCATTTGAAATATTTGATTGTTGGTTTCGAAAGATAGTAAAAAAGAACACAACTAAGATAGAATAATTAGTAATTTAGACTCAATCAATATAGGAGAAAATTAGGTTATGGGTTTTTACTATTAAAACATGCAATATGATCCTATTAGCCCTCATGAAAAGAACATTATTTGTTTTTTCTTCTACCATTATAAGTAGTAATAAGTAATTTTCAATTGGTGAAAGAAAAGAGAAGAGAACATGTGAAAATAGTTTGGTTACCAAGTCTTTCTTTGAAAGAATAGTCATCTTAACCCTTTTCTAATCAAGAAGGGAGAAATTATCATTCTAATAAATAGTTTTACAATAAGAGAAAGAACACATACAATAGAATAATAATAAAATTTAAAGCCTAATGACTAATCTTGAAGTGAGGTATGTGAATAGGAACAAATTGGAATCTATAGGATATATTCAGACAAGTTTTCAAGAAATAATATTCTTGTGAATATTATTATCAATATAAAATGTTTGACAAATGAAATATAACCTTGGAGGCTTTATTTTTTAATAACCTCGTAGAAGATCATAGAGTTGTTATAAAGGGATATATATAAGAAAGTATACCTTGAATGTTATATTCAAGAGGTGATATGAGATTTATAAGGTTGTATGTGATGATATCTTCTTGTTCTATCTTCGTAAAGGAGAGGAGACTATAATAAGTATCCCTTGATTAGCCAAGTTAGTGTTGTTTACCAAAAGCATATTTCTTTTGCATATTTAACTATTAATTTATTATTTAAATAATCATATCTTATTTATATTATTAATTGCATGAATAATGTTCCTAGTTAGAGTTTTGGTATAAACAACCTCAATCGTCATTGTAAATGTAATTTTTGGGATAATTTGGTGCTTATATATTTTTTATTTTGTATCATAACATGTTATATAGCTGTCCAAATCTGATAGTTAAAGCAAAGCCTTAAAGAGAATTAGATGAATAATTTTGGTATATATTTAGTTCAAGGGTGTTTATTGGTTGATTTTCTTCTAGTTAGGAACAAAATTTGGCTAACTTGTCCCATCAGTCAATTGAGTTATTATTCACTATCAGCCTAGGTTTCGATTAATGTCAATTTGACTTGTTCAATATTTTCTTAACAAGGGGTTCAAGAAGTGTACTAACCTCTAAAGTTCAACCAACGTCTTGGTCATCTTCAACCTATACAAGATGATTGATGGTCTCATCTACTTTTGGAAAGTCCAATAACTTGTGCAACAAGTCAAGTGTCCTTTCAATAAGGCTTCCTACTTGTGAGTAAAATGATATAAAACATGGGTTAAGATGTAATTATCCCAAGCACCTTGTATTAATCGTGTAAACTTAATTCATTATTAGGACCCAATAGATTTAGTGAAACCTAGAAGAGATGGTTTTTATCTAGACAAGAAAAAATAGGATTTTGAGTGCATTTTGGTTAAGGGAGCTTGAATGGGAACCTATTGATAGGTTTGGATACATTTCATTGTAACATTCAATATGAATCATAAATTTTTTGTGGTTCCTATCATATGACCATCATAAGGTTGATAATCCCTAGAATTATACCTTTTGGTCCCAGTTTTTCCCTTTCAATTACTTGTGCTTTTCATGAATTTGGTTAATTTTGTCCTAAAAAGATGTCAGAGTGGAGAAAGTTGAATTTCTTGGAGTTTGTGTAAAATTTTGTAGTAAAATACAAATTGATATTTAGATATAAATGTTATTTATTTATTCAATTCTAGAGATTTAAACATGTCTAAAACTATCCATCTTAGAATTGGGAACCATACACCCTAAATGAATAAATGTTAGGGTCTTGGACAAAACACCTATGATCCGCTACGAGCTTGGCATTTATTATATAGGGACCATGTCATAATTATTTGTTTTGCTTGTATTGGAGTTTCATAATATATAATATACTTACTGGCATGTGATGAATTATATAAGTAAAATTGTGTTGTTGCTACCCTAGTTTCCCTTTACTAGATAGCTTGGGGTTTTAGATGATAATATTATATAGGCATTTAAATTTTGTATTTTCCTTTTCCTTTGAACTGATTGAAAGGAAACAAAATGAAATTATGGGAAGTAACCTAATTTTTCAATTCTTGATTATTATAGGGTTGTCACTGAATAGCAACTTCAAGAAACTTACACATAATTTTTATTTATATGAGACCTTCTAGAATTGGAGTAAATACTTGTAAGGTAAGTGAATGAGAAGATAGAATAGATTTAGAAAGTGTGAAATATGATAAAATCAACTAAGAAAATTATGTATATGACATTGAGTTAACCTTGATTGAAACCAACTGATTTAACCTACTATGAGGGCTCTATAATTGACCAAGATGTTTGAGGTTAAGTAAATGTATCGTGACATGCTTTCTCAAAAGAATGATGGATAATTTATCTTCAATATAACTAGAGTCAAGAATGTTAATATTTTAAAAGGGGTAATAAAACTAGAAAAGAATAAAGAATGATAAACATAACTCTTTTATTTTTATACACTTACCTAAACTATAATATGTGTGATCTTGTATTAATAGTGTATTAGTGTTCTTCTATAAATCAAATAACATGAGTCATTGTGTATACATAAAACACTAGATGTTATTTGACTAAAGAAAAGTAATTTGAATATCAAGAGTGTAACACCCCTCCAAGCACATATATATGTCAGCGGAAGCAAATCCTATGTTGTCCATAACATGGGTCACTTGGCTTGGAGAAACATTACAAACATGATATACATTACAAAAATATAAATGAAACACCTTGCATTAAAATTTAATTTGATTCAGACATGGTTTACAATTGAGTTCTTGAATTGAAACTAACTACCAAACATGATTAAACATTATTTATACATGAAGTCATCTATAAACATTAGGATCTTTTATTGTAGATGCCACCCCACCGTATATGTCTTTTGAAAACCTTGACCTATTCCTTAGCTGACCTTCATACGGCTCTTTCCCAAAGTTTCTTTGTACCTATGGGCATTGCACCCCCATCCATGCATGCAATAACAACCACATTAGAGTAAGTGACATTGAGTATTATTATGACAACATGATAACTTGGCAATAAGGAAAAACATGAAAATAATTGAACAGTAGATTTGGATTCACATAAATTAATCTTGATGGTTTATTAAAGTATCTGCAATACTTATGCACCAATGTTGCTCATAAGGCCTATAGGCTCAACATTAACATGATGAGGATAAAATAATACAACACATTACATGATTTATCATTATCTTGAAATAATTACTCAAACTGATTCTACATGGACATGACATGAATTATTTTAAAAGTAATGCAACATAATATTAAACTAATAACTTTACGGGATCTTTCATGTAGTTAATATTTAAATTTAAAACACATAACTATGCATATAACTCATCTTGATCATCATAATAATAGTAAGGCGATTAAAACCAATGCTAAATACGCAAAGTGCACGAACCCACTTAACTCTCTCATAGAGAACATCTTAGTTGTTTCCTTTGGGTTTATGAAACCCTAATCACTTCCTTGGGTCGGTTGTACCCTAATTACCTTGTTCATTCAATAATAATTCATAAATAATTGATCCTTAACTTGATTTCTAGGGTTTTATATCTCTTTAGTGAATCGGGAGAAAATAGAGTCAAATCAGGTTCTGAATCCTAGTCCATCATCTAGATCTCAAAAAACTGAACAAAATTCATAATGGATCGTCCTCATCTGATCTCTACATTATTTTTTATGATTTATTGAAAGTTGACCAGTCAGAATCTGAGAAAAATCCACGTAGGCAGCTATACAAAATGGGTGGTGGGCCTTGCTCTGACATGGCCCAATTATCATCTCCCATGTGGCCGGGGACCCTTCCAACCAAAAAACATGAAAAAAAATTATAGGGTCGACTAAATTATCGATATGCCCATGAGGGCGCGTGACAACTGAATACCAAAGTGGGGCAAAAACATGATTGCATATCCTAGCTTCTTTGAGCCTTGGTCATTGAATGACCAGGATCCTTAGAGCACGAAGCTCCAAACCAAAACATGAAAAGACTGATAACTAGGGAATACCATGGTGATGTGCACCTTCCACATTACTGATCGGACCTGGCAAACCCAAGTGTGGGCTGAGGTAGGGTCGGATGTGATGGATTTCTAAGAAAAGCTTAGAACATCACTAATGGCGGAGAAAGGGGGAAAGATAAATACCTTCTCTCAAGATCAAATTAAAGGATGGGGGAGATTCTTAAGGGTCCAGGCTATCTCTTAGTGGTCTTATATTGAATCTCGGTGGACGAGGTCGCCACCTCGACCAACCCGCTCTAGCAGTAGGATCGGCTTTTGTGGGTAGGAAGAGAGAGGGTCTCAGAGGGCGAAGGGGTACTAGGGTTTGGTTCCCTGATTTCTGAGGAAGGTTTTGAGGATGCCCTTATATATACCAATGTCTGACGGCCTAACATCATCACTTCGTTTGGAAATAGGGGATGAAGGGGAGAGTTCTAGTTGATCTAGGATTCTAGGGCATGAAACTATAACAAATCTGGTGTAGAATTTATCAGGATGATGTGAGCATTGTGGAGGGGGGGAAATGTGACCAGAGGGACTCTATAGGGGAAGCATTTGGAGAAGGAAGGGGGTCAGAGTCCCGTCAAGGAGGAACTCGGGTAAGGGGGTAATTCCCTCACTGCTTTCACTGGATTTCGGAGTCAAACCTGGAGTGGTCTAAGGAGTCGTGACATCAAAAAAATAAAAAGGGACCCTAGGTTAGATGAATAAATCAATGATATTTGATTGAATACTATATGAAACATGTCCTAATTAATTTATATGGTCAAACCAAGTTGAAATGACCTCAAATTTGAACCAAAAGCTAATTAGGGATTCTAGAATCTATTATGTAATTAGATTTAGGGTTTGAACAACTGTTGTCTATTATTTACTTATGTCATTATCTTAAGTAATGGAAATAAAATGAATTATCCTTTATCTATATTGAATCCTTTTAAACATAAACCAAAAAGGAAAGTGGGAATATACTTCATTCTCTCTCTCTTTATCTCATATCTCAAATAATGTACTCCATTATTTGGTGACTTGCATTAATGATTAGGATTTTGAAAAGAAAAGTTGAAAATTTGCACTAAAGACCTTGAACTTTTTTTATTTACAAACTTTGGGATGTTACAATTCGACCCGACTTAGAAAAATTCCGTCCTTAAAATTTTCAAGTACTACCCACCTTAGGGTTTCACTTAGTATGTGCATGTTAATTCTCTAATATCATCATACAATCTCATTAGCATACTTAAGACATGACTTACTCATAGTTAACATAATTTCATGAGAACTTTATTAACTTGACATAATTTCATAATAAGAAGGATTTTTTACTTGATTTGATATAGTCACTCTCATCATTGCACGCACAGTGCTCATAAGGCCTGTTAAGGCTCACATAAAACTCCCACATAGCTCTTAAGGCCAGTTAAGGCTCACATAAGTCCAGTTAAGGTTCACATAATGCTCCCACAGAGCTCATAAGGCCAATTAAGTCTCACATAAGGCCAGTTAAGGCTCACATAATGCTCCCACAAACCTCATAAGGCCAATTAAGGCTCACATAACATGACAGAGAGGACAAATATCAACATAACATGATTTATTATACTTAGATATGATTTTCATAATTTCATAATTCATAAGCATGGAAGTAATACATGATGTTCAATTTGAGCACATAATCATAAAATAGTAGAGAACATTATTTAGTAGCATGTGTGTTACGACCCCACCTTCCGGTAACCCCCAATTAAGGGAGACCGAGAGGTCAAAGCCGCACACATAATTTCCAAATCAAAGGTTCGGTAATTAACCAAGAATAATTATTAAATTTTAACAGACTAAACTGGAAAGCTATAAGAAAATAAACTTTTGCATACCTTTTTGAAAACTTGGATCTCTAAATTTCTAATCACATATAAATTCCACTCTAACTAATCCTCCTTGTGTTTTAATTCATGTATTTTACAATATGATGATTTACTATTTGTCCTTTTGGCTTTCTATCAAAAACGCCGACAAACAAAACGTCGGTCAGCATAAAGCTGGTATGTGGGGGAAAACAATAATCGTGCAACTATTCATAACAATGTATTGCAGCCAATTACCGATTAACAAACAATTTTACAGTTTAAATATAATTGTGTGATCCATGCATTCCCTATCCTCTGTGTTGTCCCTGCAGTGGACCTGGATGCTACTTTCCATATAGTAGAACCCCATTAAATCCCTCATGGTCCCACCTATAGGTGAACTAGTTTCTAGGGTTGAGTCACATGACACTACCCGTAAGTAGCCCACTCCTTAACTCATGGCATGTTAAAGGGTCTCATGGCACTACACTTGGTAGCCCAATTTCTAACCCACGATAACCTAGACCTTACTCTAGGTTACCCATTTTTAGCCTTTACAAGCCACAAAGGTGGATTCGAATCTAAGACAGTTATATATATATATATATATATATATATATATATATATATATATATATATATATTCATGGTGATAATCATAGTCACTTTATAGTTGCATGAAATAAAAGGCATTCAATAGTTATTTTCAAGCAACCGATAAACACGTTCATATATCGTCGTGAAACTAAAGTGATTATTCATAAGCATAACCACATACCTATTCAGTAGATTTCTCAAGCTAATATCAATTCCAACCATGAAAGCAATCCAAGCAAGTAATTCAACCACATAATCCAGAATCTTGAAAAACATATGTACTCTATTTACTACACACTTTATCAAGATTCTTTCTATTCAACTTGAAATCGCTTCCTAAGGTTTCCGTATCCATTTTAGGGTTTCATTTTGCATTTAGGGTTTCACTTCATTTATTATTTTAAACCCTATTTCTATTCAATTACTTACAAATCCTAATTTCAGATTAAAGGCATACTTAAACATTAATTAAGCCCATTATGCCTCTTTTATGTTAAAACTACCATTTTTATCCTTTTAATCCATGGCAAGATCATTATACCTATTTATTATCAATTCATAGTTCATTATGGCCTAATTCACAAATGAACTCTATATATTATTAAATCCACCTTTTATTCATTAGAAAACCCTAATTACTATATTAAGGGTATTTACCCATAATTAGGAATCTTTATACTCGAAATAGATTAGAACCATCATATCTCAGCTTTGTACATGAATTTGACCAATGAAAATCATTAAGGATCATAATTACCACAAATAGGGTTCAAGGTTCATTAAATCATATGTAACCCTAAATTAATCAAATTATGCATGAAGATCATCCTTTTAGATCTAATATGCCCTTTTTATTAACAATAGGTTAATATCTAATTTAAACACTCACATAACCCTTTTCTAATTCATTAATCATCAAAGGTTAGGGTTTTTCATTGATTAAACTATTAAAGATACCATCTTGGTATATTTATTGAATGAATAGTGGAATTAGGCTTCAACAATAATTTCTTTGTGTTCCTCTCGTTCTGAGGATCAATTTTCATATATTATTTGTCCTAATTGGAGTTACCAATATTTAATTATGAATTTAGTAAGATTTCACTTACTTGGGCTAATAGGGAGGCACCACGTAGCTCCTTGCATGCAACGTTGCCCATCATTTTGCAAAACATGATGAAATGTCTGTTCTGCCCTTCCTTAAGTCGATCAACATTGTAGCCCGTGGAGGGCAGTTTCGTCCAAGGCCACCCGGCCTTCTTCAACCTCGTGGCTCCTGGTTCCTGCCTCCCTAGCCGTGGTTGGGGTGGCTTATCCTTCCTTCTCTGACCCCTGACGACCCCTAGTGAGGGTGTCTTTGCCTCCGCCGCTCCCTGTCGAGTCTGGAGAAGACTCAAGGTGGGGACAAGATGGCCGGGATGGGTTGCGCGGACCCACACTTGCATCCTCCAAATGCAGCCATGTGGCTGCTACAGAGCGACGTTTGGGGCACGACAACGCTGGCTAGGTCATGCTCTATCATCAGCGCATATCCAGTTTCCAACGCAATCGCTCCTGGGCTCCTCTCTGCGCCAGGGTCACATTGCTTCCCGCTGCTAGGGTTTGTTGATGGAAACGATGAAGAAGGTGAAGAAGAGAGAAAGATATATGTGTGGGATCTCTCTAGTCTTCGTCAATGGGATTTACCCTTTATATAGGGAGGACATCCATGCCCTAACGTACTTGCCCATGAGAAAAGCAAGGTTTCTCCTCATTAGGAAACCATCTTTCCATAATTGAGAATAAATTCTCTCTCTTTATATTAATTCTTTATTTCCCCTTGATCCTTAGTCATTAAGAATTCGAAATTCTTTTCTCTTATTCCCTTTATGTTTTCTTTTTAATCCATAAGCATGAATTTCTATTTTCTTTTAGTAGAAACTATTTTCCTTTTTAACAATATCACAAAATTCATTAATAATGTTTCACATTATCCTTTTATTTTGCAATTTTGGTATTTTCTCTATCTTTCTTCTTTATTGGGACTCCTTGGATCCCAAGACACTCTATTATTTCGAAATTCCTTTTCAAGGATACTTATTATCCTTCTAGATGCATCTATATGCATTATTTCACATTATCTCGTTTATTTCTCATTAAAATATCTCTTTTTGAGGATTTCTCTTTATTTCTCTTTTATTTTCCTCATTGGTATTTCTTTTAATATTAGGAATCCTTGGGATATGAAATTCCACCAAGAATAACTCAATCATACCTCTTTTCACTTGTTTTCCACATTTTACCATTGTTTTCAATTTCTTTCTTAATAAAGAAATACTTAATTAATATTTTCTTTTCTTATTGCCTTTTATTTGCAACTTTGGACTCCTTGGAACCCAAGGAACCCAAGTGGCACGAAATCCCTCTTTGGATTTACCTTCTAGAGGTTTCCATCTCATTCTTTTCTCAGAAACTCAATTATTCATTTACTAATTGAATTTTCTTGTTATTTGGGCCCAATAGCCAATAAAGCCCACAACACAATCATCAAGGCTATTGTAAAAAAAATCCATTTATTCAAAACAAATCATATCTTTATTTGTTCAAAAATCGTTAATATGAGAAATTACATTTCTCGGCAAATGAACCCAAAAATTGGGGTTGTAACATCCTTCCCCTCTTATAGGAATTTTGTCCTCAAAATTCTATCAAGCAAATAAACAATTCAGGATAAGACTTTTCCATGTCCATCATTGGCCCTTATATGGCTTCACCTTACTCATAGCACTTCCAAAGAACCTTTATCATCACATATTCTTTTCTCTAAGTTCTTTCATCCTAGCGTCTAAAAACTGCACAGGTGACTCAAGTCATTTCAGCCTCCCTTGGGGCTCACTAGGTTCATTACTCAGCACATGGTCGAGGTACCTCACATAGTGCTCTAAATTGGACACCTGGAACTCATCACACATTTCTTTATCCTGAGGGGTAAGATCAAACTTAACCTTCTCCACCAAACCATGACAAAAGAACCCATGCATCAGGGACTCATCTCTATTAGCTATAACTTAGAGGGGTCGAATTTTCATATCACATATTCTCCCACAGTGAACTGCATGTCAGTCTACTTTGCATCCGCTCACGACTCCCGTCATCTCTAGGCTCCTTTCATCCATTGCATGATCAAAGTGACTTCATCTACACGCATTGTGGTCCTTTCACCAACATCACCTTACTGAAGTGGTGACCGATACAACCTCCCTTACAGAGCTTCCTTAAAACCCGATACTGGATAGGGTGGTTATCATCACATCTTATAAAGGACAAGAATTGTCTCTATGTTTCACCCTGAACGAGCACACATGCTCTCATCAGACCCTCTAGTCTGGATCATACTAACCATTAGTTAAGGGTGATAAACTGTACTTGTAAGGACCCTGACCTGTGTTTAGGGTTTACCCTATTTGTTTTGCTTAATCTTGATGCTTTTGTGCTTGCTAAACATCTTTAATGGTGATTAGGTTTATGTTGTGCTTTGTTGAGAGTTTGAGGGGAAACTTGCAAATAACCCAAGTTTAGGGTTTTGTGTGCAAGTTTGCCATCTTGTGAGATGTTTCCCTCTCTTTGCTTCCTCTAGGGTTGAGAGGAAGGCTTGGGCTTGTTGTTTGAGTTCTCTGGGCCTGAGTTTAGCTTGTTTGGGCCTTGAGGTGCCTTGTTTGGGCTTGCTTGAGCCTTGTGTCGGCCAAGACTTGTTTGTGTCGTCCAAGGTGAAGTTTGTGTCGACCTAGAGTAGCTTGTGTCGCCCAACATGGTGGTGTGTCGCCCATGAGCCTTGGTGTGTCGCCCAGCAGAGCTGATGCATGTGTCGCCCATGTTGCTTGGTCTTGGTTGGTGGACACTTGGTGCACATATTTGAAAAGTGTCTCATGGTTTGCTAGAGTGTTGGCTTGAACCCTAGGACAAGTATCCCTTGGGTGGATGACACTTAGCATGGATCTACCTTGGTTTCTCCTCCCCTTCTTTCTATATATGTGGTTCTTTCCCTTGCCTTAGCTTCCTTTGCTCTTTTGGTCTCTCCTCCACCCTGAGTGCACGACACTCCTCTCTTTCTTACTTGTGGTGGCCGATACACCCTCTTGGAGAAGCTTGGTGGATGATAACCCTTGGACCTTGGAGTACTTCTTCTTCCTTGGAGCTTGGAGCTTAAGGCAGGTTGCATAACTTCTAACCCTAACTCCTTTACCTCTCTAGCTATGATCTTGTTGCTTGTTAGTATCTTAGCTTAATTCCTTGCTTTTGTACCTTTTCTTATGTACCTTTGGTGGCTGATCCTCCTTAGGGTTTAGGGTTTCCTTATGACCTAGTATACCTTGTGATCTAGGGTTTGTGCTCCCTTGAGTTGGAGGTTGAAGATGACTTAGGTTGAGTGATACCCCTTCCTTGTTTGGTGTGTGGGATGATACCCACCTTTATCTTTGTGATGGACGACATGGTACCCTTATGATGGACGACATGGTGAGGTGTCCTTGAGTTGGACGATGCCCCTACACTTGTGATGGGCGATAGGGTGAGCTAGTATGAGTGCTGGCCAATATGGCTATGTTGGACGATATGGACTCTCTTGTGTTGGACGGCATGATGACTTTCTTGTGTTAAACAATACTCTATGTTCTTGTGATGGACGATAGGATCATGTATGGCCAGCTGGTTTGGGTTGAACAATAGGCTAGTGTGAGTGTCGGCCGACATGGTGACCATGTTGGGTGACATGGTCATTGTGTTGAGCAACACCTTTGTTCTTGTGGTGGACGATAGGCTAAGCATGGCATTAGGGTTGCTGGTGTCGGACGATAGGGCCATGTGTGGCTTGTTCCTTGTGTTGAACGATAGGCCATGCATAGTGTGGTGGCCGATAGCCATGGTGGCAGATAGCCATGGTGGGCGACAGCCCTGAGTTGTGACGGCCGATAGGGTTGATTTGTGTCGGACATCGTGCCCTTGGATTGGTATGTGTCGGCCGATAGGCCTTGATAGGTTTTAGGTGAGGGTTGTGAGGAGTTATAGTGAGGGATAGGTGATCCCATAGTGACGGTCTCGTGTGTTATGGGAGTGAATGCTTATGCTCAAACGATAATGATGCCTTGCAAACAATAACAATGCTAATGATAGTATTGAGGATGCTAATGGTAATAGTATATGATGATGATGAGGAAGGTAGTGGTAATGACATGCATATAGTAATCCTTATGCTTAATTATTAATAATAATGAGAATGGCGGTAGTTACACTAGTAGTTTGCAAAATGATAATAATGATGATAGTGGATGGTGACAGTAATGATAAGTAGTAATAATAGTGTTTGCTCTGTACACTCAACATGATTCCTATATAAAGTAAACACCTTGATTATTTGTATAACCTTGAGATAAGAGTAAGCATGGATATAGTTTGTTAATGATGTGCTTAATACACTTGATCTCCAATTAGTGTAAATGACAAGTACGGTATCTTGAATATCATCTTGTGATGGTAAATATAGTCTTTATGTTGAAAGTATGACTATTGTGTACCCTAACCATGCAGGTGATGATTAGCCATGAAAAGGCTATGAGATATATGTGATGAGTAACATCACTTTGATAATTATTCTATGAGGTGGTATGTATGATGTGTTGGTCCCATGATGTTGATGTGAGCCTTGAAGAGGCAGTGACAGTACATGATGAGGGATTGAGATCCCATGGTATGTGATGATCCTTGAGATGGATCTGGATGATTGGCAAGAGGCCAAGTGGTAACATGTGATGTTGGGTCCTTGAGATGGATCAGGTTGATGTGATTTCAATAATAATAATATAATGATATTTACTTTCTGTTATATCTTGCATGTTATACAACTTGGTTGAATCTTGTAGTCCATCTAAAATATACTAATTAATTACAGTGGAATCATATCATGTAGTTTGCCCTAGCCATAGATCTATCATCGTCAAGACTTGGTGATGGTGAAACGGGTTCTCCTACGGGTTAACCTGGAAGCACATATTGTTGAATATGTGTAGGTTGCTCCTAGCTTGAAAATGAGGAGGTAAGAGTGTAACTTTGGTTGCAGACTCAGATATGTATATAGAGCAAGGTGAATAGGCCCATGGCTCAGGATATGTGATGTGAGGAGCATGAATGCGTTCATGGCTCAGAGCATGGTGAACAGGCCCGTGGCTCAGTTTTACTAGCGCCGAGACATGTACCTGGGCGGGCTAGAGTGAGGGTAGCCTATGGAGATGACCATGTGGCTTAGACCACTTCAGCATGTGACTACGGTCCTACTTGTGTTGTACTCGTGTACTGACCATGAGGTGGGAGGTCATGGAGTCTGGCTCTTCCATTGACCTTGTATGGCACCGGCTTGGGTTTCATAACCGAAGGTTGGATTTGAATGGTACGATTCAAATCCTCGGGGCATAATAATACATAATACAGCCGTTTAGTATTTGCTGCTTAAGATAAACACGAAACATTGATTGAGGCCTTGTTTGTGTAATATCTCTGTTATATCTGCAGCTACTTCTATATTCAACAGGTATGTGACAATATGTCTAATCTTGATAATCAGGTTATGTGGCATTATATCTTGTTCTGATAATCATGTTATATAGTGATATATCTTATCTTTTCAATCATATTCCATTGAAAGATATCTGGTTATATGCTTTTGTACAGCCGGTAAGCTTGTTAGTAAGAATAGTTTTGCCTTATATAAGACTACTCTTGCTATACCTGTTATTAGTTATCTGCTGTTATAGTTTATCTTGATGAGGTTCTGTAGTTGCGGTGGGGAGTTATGTTTCCCGTTGGGACAATTGTTCAATTGTCTCACCCCGCTGGTTTACACCCTTTTTAGGTGGTCGAGGTAGACATGGTCTTGGTCGTGGTCGTGGTGTTGCGGACGAACAGCTTGAGGAGCAGTAGAAGGAAAGCGATGGATATGCTGCTGTTTTGGATGTTTTGTAGTAGAGTCTAGAGTCATCCCTGTACTCTTAGGTCCTTGGCAGTGTTTTGACATTGTTTCACGATGAACGATCGATGATGTTTTGTTTATCCTGTTGTTGGCCAGATGTGGGCCTTTCTGTATATGAACAGGTGGTGAACTCATGTGATGAATGAACAACCGTTTCTGTAAGATGTAGTCACGTATCAGATCTCGTGTATGTATATATATGACACATTTCTCTACAGGATGAGGACTGGAAAGTAATAGTTTCACAGTTTATCAGTTTTCCGCAATCGGTTTTAATTAACCCGTATTTTCATAATCTGTGGTTATGGTGATTTCCGCACGTTTTCGCGTAACACCTCGTTATCTGTGTTATAATGGGATGTGTTGCCACAAGTTTTTGGTATCAGAGCTATAGGTTCGCTGAGTCTACAGGGATTTAGGACTAGGTTGAGCCTGTTCTTATGAGTTTTCCAGATTTTCTTACAATATCTTCTGCCCTCAGCAGAAGAAAAGACAAGATGTGTAGAAACCATGAAGAACATGCTCCTAAGCATAGTGATGCTGCATCGGTTGATGGGGCAGATGGGCAGGCACATGAAGATCGGGTGCCTGAGGTTCCCCAATTTAACCCAGCCATACTGGAACATCCTGCTTACCAACAGCTTATGGGGCAGTTAATGGCTACAATGAATCTCATGGTTGAGGGATTACCAGTGCCTCCTCCGTGAGCATAGGTTCCCCAGGGAGAAGCATCGGGTATTGGGAAGACCTTCGAGCAGCTTCGCCGAGTCAGAGCTTCAGATTATGCTGGAACGGCTGATCCAGTGGATGCAGATCTGTGGCTGACAAGTCTCGAGAAGGCTTTCCAGATCCTTGACATTCCCGAAGCAGACAAGGTAAAGCATGTTGTCTACCTTCTGAAAGGTAGTGCTGGTCACTGGTGGACCATCGAAGAAGAGAAGCGGCCTGGTGAGGTGATCTATTGGGAAGTGTTCCGACGCGAGTTCATCACTAGATATTTCCCAAAGACGTACCTGGATGAGAATGTTAGTCAGTTCGAGAACCTAAGACAAGGAACGACAAACATCACTGAGTATGAAGCCAAGTTTATGGATCTGTTGAGGTTTTGTCCTCACATGGAGACAACAGATGAGGAACGGATCAGACATTTCGAGAAGGGTTTGAGTGCTGAGTTGAAAACCCTGGTATCTGCGTTGGAGAACTGAGAGCGGTTTTCTACGCTCGTGGAATCAGTTTGATGTATCAAGAGGACAGTACGGGAGAAAAGAGAGTCTATGTCTCTTAAAAGACCTGCTCAGTTTCAGGGACGAAGGTTTGGTGGCTTTAAGAAGCCTAGGTTTTCAGCACCGTCAGCGATGAGAAGTTCCGGTGTACCCTCTCAGTGGTCTCCGAGTAAGGGGAGAGGTTATGTTTCTTCACCGTCTAAGGCACACAGTTCAGCTTCAGTGGCAGTGTCAGGGCCAGCTAGGCCACGGTTTGAGGACCAGTCATGTGATCTTTGTGGACAGGTCGGGCATTTCAGGCTTAATTGCCCGAATAGAGATGTTGAAGTAACGCAGCAGCCAAGGCAGAGTTTTCAAAGGTCAGAGAGGCCACAACCCAGTGGTAGAAGAGGCAAGGACGCGGTCAAGTGTCTCAAGCTGGATCGTCTGCTCAAGGAAGCAGAGGTCGTGGACAGCAAGCAACGGCTCGATTCTATGCCATGAATCAGCCGGAGGCGATAGTCAACCCGCGAGTGGTGACAGGTCAGATGGAGTTATTTCATTCTGATATGTCTTCTTCTTGCTTTATATCTGTTCTGGTGCTACACACTCTTTTATCGCCTATAATATGCTTGAAAATTGTTGTTTACCTGTTAGCTGTAAGAAGGATAGCTTGTTGTTAGAAACCCCTCTTGATGGTTCCTCTTTGCTTCGAGAAGAGTGTCCATCTTGTGTCTTGTCTTTCTTGGGACATCGTATTCAAGTGGATCTTATACCACTTGATATGCATGGTTTCGATGTTATCCTAGGGATGGATACCTTGGAGAGATATAAGGTTGTCTTGGACTATGGTTCCAAGCAGGCAGTGTTTGATGTTGCTGGAGAGAAGTGGATCTTCCAGGGAGACAGGAAGATTCTTCCGACATGTCTAGTATCAGCTTTGGTGGCGCATAAGTGGTTACGACAAGGATGTGAGGCGTTCCTAGCTCACGTGGTGGATACTGTTGTGGTTACCAAGGCAAAAGGTCCTATTCTCGAGGAGGTGTCCGTGGTTCGAGAGTTTGCAGACGTGTTCCCTGAGGAGTTTCCTGGTGTTCCTCCACCCTGAGAGATTGATTTCGAGATAAATCTGGTTCCTGGAACACGTCCAGTTGCATAGTCACCGTATAGGATGGCTCCAGCAGAGATGGCAGTGTTGAAGAAGCAGTTGCAAGAATTGTTGGAGAAAGGTTTTATCTGACTGAGTACGTCGCCGTGGGGTGCTCCCGTGTTGTTCGTTAAGAAGAAGGATGGTTCGATGTGGTTGTGTATAGATTACCAGCAGTTGAACAAGGTCACGATAAAGAATAAGTACCCGTTGCCGAGGATAGATGATCTGTTTGATCAGTTGTGTTGTGCTACAGTGTTCTCGAAGATCGATCTACGGTCTGGATATCATCAGTTGAGGATAAAGGCGGATGACATACCAAAGTCAGCTTTCAGGATGAGGTATGTTCATTTCGAGTTTGTGGTTATGTCGTTTGGGTTAACCAATGCACCTGCAACTTTTATGGATCTGATGAACAGAGTGTTCCGTCCGTTCTTAGATCAGTTTGTTGTAGTCTTTATAGATGACATCTTGATCTATAGTCAGGACAGGCTAGCGCATGAGCAACATCTTCGTCAAGCGTTGACTCTTCTTCGTCAACATTAGTTGTATGCCAAGTTCAGTAAGTGTGAGTTCTGGTTGGAGAAAGTGACTTTCTTGGGTCATGTGATATCCGCTGAAGGAGTCAAAGTAGATCCGAAGAAGGTGGAATCCATTGCAGATTGGGAACAACCGAAGACGCCGACGGAAGTTCGTAGTTTCCTAGGTTTGGCAGGATACTACCGGAGGTTTAGCAAGGACTTCAGTGTGATCGCGTTGCTGATGATGAAGTTGACCAGGAAGGATGTACCTTTTGTTTGGGATGATCGATGTCAGCAAGCTTTCCAGAGTTTGAAGGAGAAGTTGACCAGTGCTCCAGTGTTGATCTTGCCAGAGACTGGGAAAGGCTATGTTGTTTTCTGTGATGCTTCCAAGACAGGTTTAGGTTGCGTGTTGATGCAGGAAGATCATGTGGTTTCTTTTGCCTCGCGACAGCTCAAGAAACATGAGGAGAACTATCTGACTCATGACTTGGAGTTAGCAGCAGTGGTTCATGCGTTAAAGATTTGGAGACACTATCTGTATGGGGAAGTATGTCAGATCTTTACGGATCATAAGAATCTGAAGTACATCTTTACGTAGCAAGAGCTGAACATGCGACAGCGTCGATGGATGGAGTTGATCAATGATTACGATTTCACTATCGAGTATCATCCTGGTAAGGCGAATGTGGTAGCTGATGCGCTTAGCAGAAAGTCTTCTTCTCTTTCTTCTAAGAAGGCATAGTTAAGTTCTCTGGTATGCCATAGGTGAGATATGTTTGTTTCTCTGCGACAGATGAATGTGCAAATGGAAGTTTCTTTGTTGTCTGGTCTTTTTGCACAGATGCAAGTTAAGCCTACGTTGAGACAGCAGATCAAGGATGCACAGCAGACAGATGATGCGGTACAGTTGATCAGATCAGAGTACGGTAGTGACAAGCGTGATGGGTTTCATGAGTCCGAGGATGGACTAGTTTGCTATCGTGATAGGATGGTGGTTCCAGATGATGATAATCTGAGGAAGTTAGTGCTTGAGGAAGGACATACGTCGATGTATGCTATGCATCCAGGTGCCACCAAGATGTACCATAGTCTAAAGGACTTGTATTGGTGGCCCGGTTTGAAGAGAGATGTAGCCGAGTTTGTGGCGAGATGTGCGGTGTGTCAGCAAGTGAAGGTTGAACATCAGAAGCCGGCAGGTATGTTGCAACCTTTGCCGATACCGCAGTGGAAATGGGATCATATAACCATGGATTTCATAGTTGGTCTACCCCGGACAACTAGGAATCATGATTCCATTTGGGTAATAGTGGACAGATTGACTAAGTCTGCTCATTTTCTACCAGTGAAGACGATGTATACAGCTGAGAAACTAGCTCGAGTAAATGTGGATGAGATAGTACATTTGCATGGAGTGCCAGCAATGATAGTTTCTGACAGAGGTCCTCAGTTTACGAGTCGTTTTTGGGAACAGTTGCACAGAGCGTTGGGAACGCAGTTAAGGTTCAGTACAACTTTTCACCCACAGACAGATGGATAGTCTGAGAGGACTATTCATATTTTGGAAGATCTTCTTCGACCTTGTGTTTTGAAATTTCTAGGCAACTGGGATGTACATCTGAGTTTGATAGAGTTTACCTACAACAACAATTATTAGCAGAGCATTGACATGGCTCCTTATGAGGCTTTGTATGGAAAGAAGTGTAGATCTCCTTTGAGTTGGTATGAGTTTGGTGAGTATCAGCTTTTGGGTCCTGAGTTAGTATAGCAGACGACAGAAAAGATCAAAGTGATACATCAATAGTTGAAAGTGGCACAGGACAGGCAGAAGTCTTATGTAGACAATCGCCGACGACCTTTGGAATTCCAGGTAGGAGACATAGTGTATCTCAAAGTCTCGCCAAGGAAAGGTGTGCTAAGGTTTGGACGGAAGGGTAAGTTAGCTCCCAGGTATATGGGGCCCTACTCAGTTGTAGCACATGTTGGCAAAGTAGCATACGAGTTGGAGTTGCCTCCAGAGTTGCACAGGTTGCACCCAGTGTTTCATATTAGTATGCTGAAGAAAAGTCATCCGGATTCAGGTACAGTGATACAGCCAGTTGAGGTTGAGCTTGATGCAGATGTGACTTACGAGGAGGGTCCTGTGGCGATCCTTGACAGAAGAGTCAAGAAGCTAAAGAGGAAGGACCTGGCTCTTGTGAAGGTTCTTTGGCAGCGTCGTGGCATTGAGGAAGCCACGTGGGAGCCTGAGGAAGAGATGAGGAGGAAGTATCCCTCGCTTTTCTCTTCGGATTTCGGGGACGAAATCCCTTAAAGGTGGTTAGCTTGTTAGGACCCTGACCTACGTTTAGGGTTTACCCTGTTTGTTTTTCTTAATCTTGATGTTTTTGTTCTTGCTAATCACCTTTAATGGTGATTAGGGTTATGTTGTGCTTTGTTGAGATTTTGAGGGGCAACTTGCAAATAACCCAAGCTTAGGGTTTTGTGTGCAAGTTTGCCATCTTGTGAGATGTTTCCCTCTCTTTGCTTCCTCTAGGGTTGAGAGGAAGGCTTGGGCTTGTTATTTGAGTTCTCTGGGCCTGAGTTGAGCTTGTTTAGGCCTTGAGGTGCCTTGTTTGGGCTTGCTTGAGCCTTGTGTCGGCCAAGACTTGTTTGTGTCGTCCAAGGTGAAGTTTGTGTTGACCTAGAGTAGCTTGTGTCGCCCAACATGGTGGTGTGTCGCCCATGAGCCTTGGTGTGTCGCCCAACAGAGCTGATGCATGTGTCGCCCATGTTGCTTGGTCTTGGTTGGTGGACACTTGGTGCACATCTTTGACAAGTGTCTCATGGTTTTCTAGAGTGTTGGCTTGAACCCTAGGACAAGTGTCCCTTGGGTGGACGACACTTAGCATGGATCTACCTTGGTTTCTCCTCCCCTTCTTTCTATATATGTGGTTCTTTCCCTTGCCTTAGCTTCCTTTGCTCTTTTGGTCTCTCCTCCACCCTGAGTGCACGACACTCCTCTCTTTCTTGCTTGTAGTGGCCGATACACCCTCTTGGAGAAGCTTGGTGGACGATAACCCTTGGACCTTGGAGTGCTTCTTCTTCCTTGGAGCTTGGAGCTTAAGGTGGGTTACATAACTTTTAACCCTAACTCCTTTACCTCTCTAGCTAAGATCTTGTTGCTTGTTAGTAGCTTAGCTTAGTTCCTTGCTTTTGTACCTTTTCTTATGTACCTTTGGTGGCCGATCCTCCTTAGGGTTTAGGGTTTCCTTGTGACCTACTATACCTTGTGATCTAGGGTTTGTGCTCCCTTGAGTTGGAGGTTGAAGATGCCTTAGGTTGAGCGATACCCCTTCCTTGTTTGGTGTGTGGGATGATACCCACCTTTGTCTTTGTGATGGACGACATGGTACCCTTATGATGGACGACATGGTGAGGTTCCCTTGAGTTGGACGATACCCCTGCCCTTGTGATGGGCGATAGGGTGAGCTAGTATGAGTGCTGGCAGATATGGCTATGTTGGACGATATGGACTCTCTTGTGTTGGACGACATGATGACTTTCTTGTGTTAAATGATACTCTATGTTCTTGTGATGTATGGCCAGCTGGTTTGGGTTGAACGATAGGCTAGTGTGAGTGTGGGCCGACATGGTGACCATGTTGGGCGACATGGTCCTTGTGTTGAGCAACACCTTTGTTCTTGTGGTGGACGATAGGCTAAGCATGTCATTAGGGTTGCTGGTGTCGGACGATAGGGCCATGTGTGGCTTGTTCCTTGTGTTGAACGATAGGCCATGCATAGTGTGGTGGCTGATAGCCATGGTGGGCGACAACCCTGAGTTGTGACGGCCGATAGGGTTGAGTTGTGTCGGGCATCGTGCCCTTGGCTTGGTATGTGTCGTCCGATAGGCCTTGATAGGTTTTAGGTGAGGGTTGTGAGGAGTTATAGTGAGGGATAGGTGATCCCATAGTGACGGTCTCGTGTGTTATGGGAGTGAATGCTTATGCTCAAACGATAATGATGCCTTGCAAACAATAACAATGCTAATGATAGTATCGAGGATGCTAATGGTAATAGTATATGATGATGATGAGGAAGGTAGTGGTAATGACATGCATATAGTAATCCTTATGCTTAATTGTTAATAATAATGAGAATGGCGGTATTTACACTAGTAGTTTGCAAAATGATAATAATGATGATAGTGGATGGTGACAGTAATGATAAGTAGTAATAAATGTATTTGCTCTGCACAATCAACATGATTCCTATATAAAGTAAACACCTTGATTATTTGTATAACCTTGAGATAAGAGTAAGCATGGATATAGTTTGTTAATGATGTGCTGAATACACTTGATCACCAATTAGTGTAAATGACAAGTACGATATCTTGAATATCATCTTGTGATGGTAAATATAGTCTTTATGTTGAAAGTATGACTATTGTGTACCCTAACCATGCAGGTGATGATTATCCATGAAAAGGCTATGAGATATATGTGATGACTAACATCACTTTGATAATTATTCTATGAGGTGGTATGTATGATGTGTTGGTCCCATGATGTTGATGTGAGCCTTGAAGAGGCAGTGGCAGTACATGATGAGGGATTGAGATCCCATGGTATGTGATGATCCTTGAGATGGATCTGGATGATTGGTAAGAGGCCAAGAGGTAACATGTGATGTTGGGTCCTTGAGATGGATCAGGTTGATGTGATTTCAATAATAATAATATAATGATATTTACTTTCTGTTATATCTTGCATGTTATACAACTTGGTTGAATCTTGCAATCCATCTAAAATATACTAATTAATTATAGTGGAATCATATCAAGTAGTTTTCCCTGGCCATAGATCCATCATCGTCAGGACTTGGTGATGGTGAAACGGGTTAACCTGGAAGCGCATATTGTTGAATATGTGTAGGTTGCTCCTAGCCTGAAAATGAGGATGTAAGAGTGTAACTTCGGTTGCAGATTCAGATACGTATATAGAGCATGGTGAACAGGCCCATGGCTCAGGATATGTGATGTGAGGAGCATGAATGTGTTCATGGCTCAGAGCACAGTGAACAGGCCCGTGCCTCAGTTTTACTAGCGCCGAGACCTGTACCAAGGCGGGCTAGAGTGAGGGTAGCCTATGGAGCTGACCCTGTGGCTTAGACCACTTCAGCATGTGACTACGGTCCTGCTTGTGTTGTACTCGTGTACTGACCATGAGGTGGGAGGTCGTGGAGTCCGACTCTTCCATTGACCTTGTATGGCACCGGCTTGGGTTTCGTAACCAAAGGTTGGATTTGAATGGTACGATTCAAATCCTTGGGGCATAATAATACATAATACAGCCGTTTAGTATTTGTTTCTTAAGATAAACACGAAACATTGATTGAGGCCTTGTTTGTGTAATATCTCTGTTATATCTGCAACTACTTCTATATTCAACAGGTATGTGACAATATGTCTAATCTTGATAATCAGGTTATGTGGCATTATATCTTGTTCTGATAATCATGTTATATAGTGATATATCTTATCTTGTTATTCATATTCCATTGAAAGATATCTGGTTATATGCTTTTGTATAGCCGGTAAGCTTGTCAGTAAGAATAGATTTGCCTTATATAAGACTACTCTTGCTATACCTGTTATTAGTTATCTGTTGTTATAGTTTATCTTGATGAGGTTCTGTAGTTGCGGTGGGGAGTTATTTTTCCTAATGGGACAATTGTTCAATTGTCTCACCCCGTTGGTTTACACCCTTTTTAGGTGGTCGAGGTAGACGTGGTCATGGTCGTGGTGTTGCGGACGAACAGCTTGAGGTGCAGTAGAAGGCAAGCGATGGATATGCTACTGTTTTGGATGTTTTGTAGTAGAGTCTAGAGTCATCCCTATACTCTCAGGTCCTTGGCAATGTTTTGACATTGTTTCACGTGAACGATTGATGATGTTTTGTTTATCCTGCTGTTGGCCGGATGTGGGCCTTTCTGTATATGAACAGGTGGTGAACTCATGTGATGAATGAACAACTGTTTCTGTAAGCTGTAGACACGTATCAGATCTCGTGTATGTATATATATGACATGTTTCTCTGCAGGATGAGGACTGGAAAGTAATAGTTTCACAGTTTATCAGTTTTCCGCAATCGGTTTTAATTAACCCGTATTTTCATAATATGTGGTTATGGTGATTTCCACACGTTTTCGCGTAACACCTCATTATCTGTGTGATAATGGGATGTGTTGCCATAGTACTAACATCGAGTTCTTCATGCACCTACTCCCACCTTTTGGAAGGGAAACTTTAAGTCAAACTCAAGAACCTTTGAACTTGCATCATGGTGTAGTTGAACCATCTCTCTCATGGGTAGTTCAACCAGATCTGTCCCTTGACATAACTCTTTCTTTCTCATGTCATCTGGGTAAGATGATCTACCATACCCCATATTGCATCTCGACCTCCCTTAGTTCATGGGAGACTTACAACATCCATAGTGATGAACTCCCTTTCTCTTTTGGAGACTCTTTATCCTTTATATCAATACACTGGGTTAATGGTGTTCGTCCTTCACCTCCTCTCATGCATGGCAACATACCACATGCAACTTCATCTTAGGCATCCAAAATACTATTGTTACTTATTATCTTGGCGGTACGGTGTATGGTGATCTTAAAATCATGATCTCCTATATGTCATGATTCCTCAAGATTGATTCCTCATAAACCCTAAACCATTCTAATAAGGGTTTCATCACCTTCCTTTTCAGAGAAGTGCATCTGAGGTTCTACCACCATCCTTTCATCGCATCAAGGCCTAGGCTGGCTAACCAAACAACCATTAACTTGTTCTACAGATCTCATTACATCTGAGTATTAGCCAAACATATCTCCTTTCCAAACTTAGGGTTATCCTAACAACCTCTTCTAGCTTCTAGCCAAACTAGTCAGATACATCTCAACTAGAGCATCCATTACCACTTCACATCCCTAGGTATTAGGTAACATTGAAGACATACACTTCCATGTAAGTCACTTATCCTCTCAAACTCAAACTCTAAGTACATATTCATCAAGAAAACTCTGAGCTCATTCCTTTTGTTTTCGAACTCAACCTTGTAAGACTCATAGCTCATGCTAAAAACATCCTTATAAGGTGACTACATCATTCCTCTTAGTGTTTGAAAACCATCCATGTATCATTCACTTTACCAGGGTATGTTATCTTCTCTGTCCCCATATCTCGTGGCAACATTCCAACCCACATCATCTTTATCCTTGGTGTATGGCATGCGTATTGTCCAATCTCTCACTCCCATAACAAGAGGAAATAAGCATTTGGCAGCAGTCCAAATACAGAGTTCTTCTTGTTCCAAGAGTAGAGATGGTACATCCCACCTTACCGGTACACCTTTAAATCCAAGTTGAAACGTGCCACATATGTCTCTACATCACAATCATCTCGATATCAAGGTTATTTCCATGGAAAACTAGTTTCGAACCTACTTGGGTCACCACACAATCCTTGGTCATCTCCTCTGGTCTATAGGGTGTCGGCATTTTTGGGGTCATCCCTCTTCCCTTATGCATCCAGAGAGTGTCCTACTCATCTGCCCTTTGGGTCCCATGAGTTCATGAAGGTGATCAATCTCCTAACCCATGGCCCTCAGACAATGATAGTTGTTACCTTCCGACCCTATGGTCATGTGCAACTACGGAATTAGGCAACTCCTACTTCCATCAGTCTTATCCCTACTTGACCCTAGGATAGACTTAGGATTCTCTTATAGTACATGTTTAACTTAGAACCTTACCCAAGCCTTCATCACCTCTCTCTCTGCATTCATGGGCTGACTTTTATCCTTTCATAGGGGTCATGGTGACCTGCCTACCTTGGTCAGGCCCCATACCGGTTACCTCCATGGTAACACATCCACATGCACTTAGAGATGGATATATATGGGTCTACAGGTTCATTTTTATACCATGTACTTTTCACTTAGCTTATGAAGATCCTATGAGACCTCTTTAGGTTACCTTAAACCAACAAGACTGGTATACACCCTACAAAAGGGTCCCTCTCCCAGGATTGGAGGAAACTACACCTTGATAACCAAGGTCACAAACATCCTTAGGTCTAGCAGCTTAACCCTAGCAAGCCACTAAGGAACAAGAATACCACCTACTCAACCATGCTAGGTTATACTTGTTCTCATCCTCCATCATTGGATCAAGATCATACCTTCCCATGTCATCAACTTAGTTGTGAGGGGTTCATCATACATACCTTAAACTTAAGGGGTTTCCTTTTCCTCTATATGAAGAGTACCATGCTCGAACTATAGAAACTCAAAACTCATAATGAGCATCGGGTACAACACTTCCCGTCTTAGGCCTAAGAACCCTAGGTTTTCTTTTCTGATGTCCACCTACCTACTCAACTTTTTAACCATGAGCCAAGCATGTATAGGGTATGACATGCACTTCCATAACCCTTTTACCTCGGGGTTGAGTCCTCCTCACAGTCATCCAACAAGGTTCAAGGCCTCACAACCTACTTACTAAACCTCTCCAGGTCTACGGAACTCTTCTCCCTATCTCAGGAGGTAAACACTGATACCCTAAGCACAAAGGTACCAGCGGACTCATCCTCTCTCTAAAGTTTGGTTCCTCTCGTAGCAACCAAGATATCCTCAGCCTTCAGGGATCAAGCATGAGGCAACCATTATCGTCCACTTAGGTCGCATCCTCCTCAACTCCCCACTATTCCTCATATCTCAAAGTCTAGGCTTCCAACCTTCTTGCATGGGTCCTGCTCTCTCTCTAGAGCTAACCCTACAAAACTACCTTACTACCCAAGGTTCACTCTCCAAGGAGGATCAAGCTCACAAGCATACATCCCCGTGGGTGAAGTCTATTATGTTTGCTTAAGGTTATCCATAGCTCTTTATGCTTATCTCATAAGCTAACCATCATACACTCATAGCCAGGGTTTTAGCGTACTGTCGGCACCACTGACGTACTATGGGTGCCAACTATGCCATGCTACTATAAGCTCATAGGGTTTCCATGGGTTCTTCTTTATCCTCATCAAGGAAGGAGCTATCCTTTGCTCTAGTCTACACGACCCTTCCCAGGGTTGGGTTGTCGAAGGTACTCGGTCATCCAACCTCTCGTGGCTCATATGGCATCCAAGGCATGCCCACACACCTGGTCCATCAAGACATCTAACTCTTTGTGTCAACTCTCTCTCTCTAACCTTCACTTAGATTTAGTTGTTAACATCATCCTTAGAGGATGTGCCATGTCTCTACTTATAATGGAGGCTTCTACCTCCAAGACTAACTCTCTTTACTTATCCTCCTGATAAGAAGGTCTAGCCTCAGGTCTCTACTGAGGGCAAAGACAACTCATGTCTTACGACCTAAGCATGTATCTATTCTTTAGTTTACGCTTACTCTATTAATCTTAAGTCCATGACATATTATTTACAAGCTTTTCATTAATTTAGTGGAGGGATTCCTTAGACCCTATCAACCTTACCCGTACCTCAAGAGGGTGAGGAAAATAGAGAAAACCCTAATCCTTAAGGTCCTTAACAGAATTTGTGATGAGAAAGGATGAATAAGATGAGAAAGTCCTAAAGGTATCTTATTTCGATTCATACCCTAAGACTTTGGCCAGGCAGTCACACATATTCGGGAGTCCTTGTATTCTGACTAGTGGTGCGGAGGAAAATATTGCCAGCCCCCGGTCGTGATCCTTTTCTAGACACCTCCATCTTTCAGATAATCCTCTAATAACTCCCTTGGGTGCTATGGATTTTGAAATATTTAATAATTATTAATGGTTAAGTGAGGAACCTACGCTCTGATACTAAATGTTACGACCCCACCTTCTGGTAACCCCCATTTAAGGGAGACCGAGAGGTCGAAGCCGCACACATAATTTCCGAATCAAAAGTTCGACAATTAACCAAGAACAATTATTAAATTTTAACAGACTAAACTGGAAATATGTAAGAAAATAAAAAATTTCATACCTTTTTGAAAACTTGGATCTCTAAACTTCTATCCACATATGAATTCTACTCTAACTAGTCCTCCTTGTATTTTAATTCATGTATTTCACAATATCATGATTTACTGTTTGTCCTTTTGGCTTTGTACCTAAAACACCGACAAATAAAACGTCGGTCAGCATAAAGCTGGTATGTGGGGGAAAACAATAATTGTGCAACTATTCATAACAATGTATTGCAACCAATTACCATTTAACAAACAATTTTACGGTTTAAATATAACTGTGCGATCCATGCATTCCCTATCCTATATGATGTCCCTACAGTGGACTTGGATGCTACTTTCCTTATAGAAGATCCCCATTAAACCCCTCATGGTCCCACCTATAGGTGAACCAGTTTCTACGGTTGAGCCACATGGCACTACCCGTAAGTAGCCCACTCCTTACCTCATGGCATGCTAAAGGGTCTCATGGCACTACACTTGGTATACCAATTTCTAACCCACAATAACCTAGACCTTACTCTAGGTTACCCCTTTGTAGCCTTTACAAGCCACAGAGGTGGATTCAGATCTAATCCAGTTATATATATATTCATGGTGATAATCGTAGTCAATTTATAGTTGCATGAAATAAAAGGCATCCAACAATTATTTTCAAGCAACCGATAAACACATTCGGAAATCACCGTGAAACTGAAGCGATTATTCATAAGTGTAACCACATAGCTGTTTAGTAGATTTCTCAAGCTAATATCAATTCCAACTAAGAAAGCAATCCAAGCAAGTAATTCAACCACATAATCAAGAATCCTAAAAAACACATGTACTCTATTTACTACACACTTTATCAAGATTCTTTCTATTCAACTTGAAATCGCTTCCTAAGGTTTCCGTATCCATTTTAGGGTTTCATTTTGCATTTAGGGTTTCACTTCATTTACTATTTTAAACCCTATTTCTATTCAATTACTTACAAACACTAATTTCAAATTAAAGGCACACTTAAACATTAATTAAGCCCATTATGCCTCTTTTATGTTAAAACTACCATTTTTATCCTTTTAATCCATGGCAAGATCATTATACTCATTTAATATAAATTCATAGTTCATTATGGCCTAATTCACAAATGAACTCTATATATTATTATATCCACCTTTTATTCATTAGAAAACCCTAATTACTATATTAAGGGTATTTACCCATAATTAGGAATCTTTGTACTCGAAATAGATTAGAACCATCATATCTCAGCTTTGTACATGAATTTGACCAATTAAAATCATTAAGGATCATAATTACCACAGTTAGGGTTCAAGGTTCATTAAATCATATGGAACCCAAAATTAATCAAATTATGCATGAAGATCATCCTTTTAGATCTAATATGCCCTTTTTATTAACAACAGGTTAATATATAATTTAAACACTCACATAACCCCTTTCTAATTCATTAATCATCAAAGGTTAGGGTTTTTCATTGATTAAACTATTAAAGATAGCATCTTGATATATTTCTTGAATCAATAGTGGAATTAGGCTTCAACAATAATTTATTTGTGTTCCTCTCATTCTGATGATCAATTTTCATATATTACTTGTCCTAATCGGAGTTACCAATATTTAATTAAGAATTTAGCAAGATTTCACTTACTTGGGCCAATAGGGAGGTGCCACATAGCTCCTTGCATGCAACGTTGCCCATCGTTTTAGAAAACATGACGAAATGTATGTTCTGCCCTTCCTTAAGTCAATCAACGTTGTAGCCCATGGAGGGCAGTTTCGTCCAAGGCCACCCGACCTTCTTCAACCTCGCGGCTCCTAGTTCCTTCCACCCTAGCCACGGTTGGGGTGGCTTCTCCTTCCTTCCCAGACCCTCGATGATCCCTAGGGAGGGTTTCTTTGCCTCCGCTGCTCCCTTCCGAGTCTGGAGAAGACTCAAGGTGGGGAAAAGGTGGCCGGGATGGGTTGCATGGATCCGCACTTGCATCCGCCAAGTGCAGCCATGTGGATGCTACGGAGCTCCATTTGGGGCACGACAATGTTGTATAGGTCATGCTCTATCATCGACGCATATCCACTTTCCAACGCAACCCCTCCTGGGCTCCTCTCTTTGCCAGGGTCACATTGCTTCCCGCTGCTAGGGTTTGTGGTTGGAAACGATGAAGAAGGTGAAGAAGAGAGAAAGATATTTGTGTGGGATCTCTCTGGTCTTCGTCAATGGGTTCGACCCTTTATACAGGGAGGACATCCATGCCCTAACGTACTTGCCCATGAGAAAAGCAAGGCTTCTCCTCATTAGGAAACCATCTTTCCATAATTGAGAATAAATTCTCTCTCTTTATATTAATTCTTTGTTTCCCCTTGATCCTTAGTCATTAAGAATTCGAAATTCTTTTCTCTTATTCCCTTTATGTTTGCTTTTTAATCCATAAGCATGAATTTCTATTTTCTTTTAGTAGAAACTATTTTCCTTTTTAACAATATCACAAAATTCATTAATAATGTTTCACATTATCCTTTTATTTTGCAATTTTGGTATTTTCTCTATCTTTCTTCTTTATTGGGACTCCTTTGGATCTCAAGACACTCTATTATTTCTAAATTCCTTTTCAAGGATACTTATTATCCTTCTAGATGCATCTATATGTATTATTTCACATTATCTCGTTTATTTCTCATTAAAATATCTCTTTTTGAGGATTTCTCTGTATCTCTCTTTTATTTTCCTCATTGGTATTCCTTTTAATATTAGGAATCCTTGGGATACGAAATTCCACCAAGAATAACTCAATCATACCTCTTTTCACTTGTTTTCCACATTTTACCATTGCTTTCAATTTTTTTCTTAATAAAGAAATACTTAATTAATCTTTTCTTTTCTTATTGCCTTTTATTTGCAACTTTGGACTCCTTCGAACCCAAGGAACCCAAGAGGCACGAAATCCCTCTTTGTATTTTCCTTCTAGAGGTTTCTATCTCATTCTTTTCTCAAAAACTCAATTGTTCATTTACTAATTGAATTTTCTTGTTATTTGGGCCCAATAGCCAATAAAGCCCACAACACAATCATCAATGCTATTGTAAACAAAATTCATTTATTAAAAAAATCATATCTTTATTTGTTCAAAAATCATTAATATGAGAAATTACATTTCTCGGCAAATGAACCCAAAAATTGGGGTTGTAACAATGTGCATGATTGTTTTTCATATCCATGTCAAATTATCTACCCTTTTGTATGCATGCTTGGTCTTATTATGTAACTAATTAGGTTTAGGTGACTATATGTCTCAAACTTTAATCCCAACTCTTGTTTTTTTATGCTTATCTTGGCACCTCCTTCATGCACATGTCCCATACCACATGCACTTGAAAGGGCTAGACAAGTATGATTATGTACATAACATTCTCTCTACGAAATCCATGAGCCCACGCCCCATACCACAAACATGTGGGAAGAAGAGAGAGCATTCTATGTACAATTCTAGAGTTAACAAAAAAATCTAAGACATCTAGGCACATAGCCCTAACCCTTATCTAACTTATGTTTTCTGACTAGACCCTACTTTGGTTTCTCATATATTGAACTTAATCTTCTATACCTAGGCCTTAGAACATGTGAATATGGCGTTTTCCTTGTGGCCATCTACTCATTACTTTGATACCATATTGTAATGCCCCTCCAAGCACATATATATGTCAGCGGAAGAAAACCCTATGTTGTCCATAACATGGGTCACTTGACTTGGAGGAACATTACAAAACATGATATACATTGCAAAAAGATAAATGAAACACCTTGTAATAAAAATTAACTTGATTCATACATAGTTTACAGTTGAGTTCTTGAATTGAAACTAACTACCAAACATGATTAAACATTATTTATACATGAAGTCGTCTATAAACATTAGGATCTTTTATTGTAGATGCCACCCCACCATATATGTCTTTTGAAAACCTTGACCTATTCCTTAGCTGACCTTCACATGGCTCTTTCCCAAAAGTTTCTTTGTACCTGCGGGCATCGTGCCCCTAGCCATGCATGCAATAAAAACCATGTTAGAGTAAGCAAGATTGAGTATTATTATAACAACATGATAACTTGGCAATAAGGAAAAACATGAAAATAATTGAACAATAGATTTAGATTCACATAACTTAATCTTGGTGGTTTATTAAAGTATCCTCGATACTCATGTACCAGTGGTGCTCATAAGGCTCGTAGTCTCAACATTAACATGATGAGGATAAAATAATACAACCCATTACAAGATTCATCATTATCTTGAAATAATTACTTGAACTAATTCTACAATGACATGATATGAATTATTCAAAAAGTAATGCAACATAATATTAAACTAATAACTTTAGGGGATCTTTCATGCAGTTAAGATTTAATTTGAAACACATAACTATGCATATAACTCATCTTGATCATCATAATAATATTATGGAGATTAAAACCAATACTAAATACGTAAAGTGCTTGAACCCACATACCTCTCTCATAGAGAACATCTTAGTTGTTTCCTTTGGGTTGATGAAACCCTAATCACTTCCTTGGGTTGGATGTACCCCAATTACCCTGTTCATTCAATAGTAATTCATTAAAATTTCTTTCTAGGGTTTCATAGATCTTTAGTGAATCAAGGAAAAACATAGTCAAAATAGGTTTTGAATCCTAATCCATCATATAGATCTCAAAAAATTGAACAAAATTCATATATGGATCGTCCTCATTTGATCTCTAGATTATTTTCTATGATTTATTTAAAGTTGACCAATCAGTATCTGAGAAAAATTCACATAGGCAGCTATACAAAATGCGCAGTGGGCCTTGCTCTGACATGGCCCAATTATCTTCTCCCAAGTGGTCGGGGACCCTTCCAACCAAAACATACAAAAAAAAATATAGGGGCGACTAAATTACCAATATGCCCATGAGGGCACGTGACAATTGAATACCAAAGTGGGGCAAAAGCATGATTGCATATCCTGACTTCTTCGAGCCTTGGTCATGGCGTGACCATGCTCTATGGAGCACAAAGCTCCAAACCAAAACAAAAAAAGGTTGATAACTAGGGAAGAACAAGGTGTTGTGCACCTTTCACATCTTTGATCGGGCCAGGCAAACCCAAGAACGAGATGAGGTAGGGTCGAATGTGGTGGATTGCTAAGAAAAGCTCAAAATAGCAGTAATGGCAGAGAAAGGGGGAAAGATAAATACATGTGTTTGAGATCAAATTAAAGGCTTGGGGAGCTTCTTCCAGGCTATCTCTCGGTGGTCTAGTATGGAATGTCAGTGGACTAGGTCACCGCCTCGACAAACCCGCTCTAGCAGTAGGAGTGACTTTTGTTGGAAGGGAGTGAGGGGGTCTTAGAGGGCGAATGGGTACTGAGGTTTGGTTCCTTGATATTTGGGGAAGGTTTCGAGGATTCCCTTTATATATACCAGTTTCTGATAGCCTAGCATCATCACCGGGTTTGGAAATAGGGGATGAAAGGGAGAATTCTAGTCGATCTATGATTCTAGGTAATGAAATCGTAGCAAATATAGTATAGAATTTATCGGGCTGATGTGAGGATTGTGGAGGCAAAGAAAACACAACCAGATGGACTCTATAGGGGAAGCATTCCGAGAAGGAAAGGGGTCAGAGTCCCATCGAGGAGGAACTCGGGTAAGGAGATGATTCCCTTGCTACTTTCACTAGATCTGAGTGTCTGACTTGGAGTGGTCTAAGGAGCAGTGACATCCAAAAATAAATAAAAAGGGACCTTAGATTAGATGAATAAATCAGTGGTATTTGATTGAATACTATCTGAAACATGTCCTAATTAATTTAGATGGTCAAACTAAGTCAAAATGACCTCAAATTTGAACCAAAAGCTAATTAGGGATTCGAGAACCTACTTATGTATTTATATTTAGATTTTGAATAACTATTGTATATAATTTACTTGTGTCATTATCTTAATGTAATAGAAATAATATGAATTATCCTTTATTTATATTGAATCCATTTAAACATAAACCAAAAAGGCAAGTGGGAACATACTTCATTTTCTCTCTCTTTATTTCATATCTCAAATAATGTACTCCATTATTTGGTAACTTGCATCAATGATTAAGATTTTGAAAAGGGAAGTTGAACATTTGCACTAAAGACCCTAAATTTGTTTTATTTACAAAATTTGGGATGTTACAAAGAGAGTGACTGAACACTATTTTAGAAAGTTTGATTGTAACATGCATGATCTATGTCAGTTATAGGTCTACCCTACTAATATAAAGAAACTTAGATTTGTGTAGTTTCATGATATGAATGAATCACTAATGACTATAACCTTTTTGTTAATAACATCCATCATTGTACCAGACACATGATTTTTTAATCAACAAGAAACCTTGCAATGGATGTGATTGAATTAAGAAACCCATAAAAGAAGCTTGTTTAGATATCATAATATCTAAATATAATTAAATTAAATGATAGTAAATACAAATCATATTACTCTTATGTAATTATGACAAGGTGGATACTTTGGATGGGGAATAAGTGCTTTGAAATAGTCATACATGCAAGAAATTTTAGGGTAGACTCTTGAAAATGGCACCATGTTGAGGGTATATAAACTGATGATGATAATTTATATTAAAATAAAATGAGTGAGTTTTCTTAAAATCAAGATTTTCTATATTCATCAATAATGTTAAGTAAATGAATATCATGATTTTGATGTTATTGTAACTCCAATTTATGTATTATTGTTAAATACCAATTGAGAAAAGTTTTAACTTGATGTAATTATATGACTTTTGCTGTCATAAGATATGTAGAAATGTGAGTATGGAAAAGTGTATTAATCATGATAGAATGCATATCTTTGAATAGCATATATATTCCCTAGTAGGTTTTCTTTAGGAAAGTGGATTGATGTTTCCCTATACCAACCCAAATGCCATGAGAAGGAACTTGGAGCAGTATATCTTCATAGATTTAATTTGTAGGATGTGTAGACAATTAATGGAGCACTTAGAAGAGTGGGATAAACATGTGGATTCACTTACATCACCATGTGAGTGTGGTACATCATACGAGTGTGGGAGCTCACCTAGTGAGTGGTGTCCTTCTTGACATTTTCAGCTTTCCAATTGTGCTACATGTTGTAATGATTTGGGCTTGATGGTTAGTATCATTCCATGGTGCCTTACTAAGTTTTTCTTTCATCCTTCCGAGTAACTTGGAAAAGGTGTTAGGATTTGTAGTTTGTAAACCATTGTTCCCCAACATACTAGGCATTGAAACCTCATATAGATTGAGGTTATACCTTAGAGGTATCAATAACCCTAAGACATACAGTGGTCTACTTGGACTCCTCAAAGCAATTTTGGTTTGATGAGGAAAAGGGAAAGTGAAAACATGTAATTAAATAAAATATATTTAATAGTGTTGGTTGAAATGATTAACTGATTGGTATACATGTCTAATATATTGTTTTACCTGCCATTCACTTACATGTTAATATGAATGATGACTTATGAAAAGTGATTAATAGTTTATAAAGTGCCATATTGTAAGTATATATCGGAGATCGGTAGTGGCAATGGTAACTTAAATAGTTTATATCAACTTGATTTATATCCTTAAATATTTTAGTTTGTTCATAAATTATTAATCAACTTAGTAGATTTGTCCAAAGTGTTTCTTGATATATTTTCCTACTAGTATGATGATTGGTGAGTCTAATATGATATTTAAACAAATTATACTTTCACGAACCTTAAATAATGTAAAACAATTATTTTATGTTGGTGAATTATACCAAGTAGAAAAATATGAGAATACAAGCATGTAACTTATAATCAATGTAGAGTTTGTATGATGATAATATGCATGGTGGATTTTCTTTAGATGTTCAACTTACATGAAAGTTTAAGATGCCTAATATATTACATGTAAGTCATGTTTTTTTTTACTATGATCATTGTAGTTTAATAATAAAAATTTAATATCACTAATTTGATGATTAAATCTTATTATATGTAAATAGTACAATTTCATATATTAGGGATTTGCATCTTGTATGGGTTTTATAACATTTTAGGGTTGAATCTAAACAATATAGATAATAAGAATCTGAGGTACATAATATGTTAATCCATCAGTGAAAAATCTCATAAACTATTGTCTTAGGATGTTTTACTCCTTCTATACTTAAGTTAATCAATGAACAATGGTATATGTTATTATAGTTTTATTTATGTGTTAATACATACTATGTTCCTTTATAAACAAAAAGTATTATCCAATAAGTTGTATAGGCCTATTTGTCTTTATATTTGAGGAAGGTAAAAAAATCATAGTTTTAGCTATCATTTATAATCTAGTTAAATAATCGTGTTTGCTTTTTTTAATGTAGTGTTTTTCTTTAAGGAGTATCTAGCGGGTTACTTTTTGTTTGACCTAGAAGGTGGATCCTTATAGCTAGCCTATTTATATATATTGTCTACTTTCAAACTATGTATAAAAGCTAAGAGTACCATGCTAAGATTTCTTATTTTAGACCTACACCATATTCCATCACAAATGCGGCTTAGGAGGAGACTCATCGGGTGGCTATGCAAAAACAACCATGATAGCATGTTACCATGATATCTCCATTATATTCCATGACACAATGATGTTTACAGGGTATTGCACAGAAAAACACTACAACCATCCCATAAACATCGCTAGAATATGCAAAATAAACACAACATATGTCTGATTACAATAGTAGATTATATCTTTGAGTAAAATTTCCAATAATACATGTACACGACTTGATCTACAATGGGGACATCTCTAAATTTTTCTCACTTCACGCACATGTCCATTCTTGCATCCCATTCTATCTTTAAAAACCTAAAAACATAAGGTTAATTTCAAAAAAATACATAATGGTTGCACTTCATTACAAATCTATCACAACGTTATAAAAATTACATACATATCATCAGTTACCTTTATATTTATCAAAGTGTAATTGTGTTACCCCAAACTGTAAAGTCATTTTCAGTCACATGATTCACATATGTGCACTGCATTCTTTCAAGATTTATGAACTGCTATAATAAGCATTGACTCACAATCTACCAACTAAATAGTGTCTCATTTCGGCAAGCATCAGAACCCTTCGACACACTCGACGCTTTCATTATGTTGTTTCATACCAAACACACATATAATTTAATCTTGTTGGTTAAGTTGTTGATGAAGGCATTTGCAACATACACAACTATTTGTTTGTAGTTATGTTGTTTATAAAGTCAAATTTTATTTTTCTTTATGCCTTGGAAGCTAAAATTCAAAGTCATAGTCGTTCCCAAATTAACAGATGGCCAGCTGCCGCTAAACCTCAGAATGAATATATACTGAACTGGTGAGAGTTACATTATTCAAAAAATGGCACACATGAACTGATGGGAAGTAAGAATTGTACACTTTGAGAATAGATTAATGTTACAAATGGTTGTCTTGCTACTAGCTAACTATTACAACACTTGTTCTAACTGATAAGCTATATATTCCTAGTGTTATCTAGGCCTGGACCAAGATGCTTCCACCTAGTTATAACTATCATTACCTTGTTAACATCTCTAGGCCAGGACAGAGATGGGGCTGCCTCTACCATGTCCATACATACATCATGCCAGGAGGGCAATAGAGAAATGCCAATGGGAAATAAAAATTTGAGTGACCTTCTTCACACTGGTGGTATACAAGGGAAGAGACATGATTGAGAAGTAGTGAGGCTTTCTTGAATATTGTTAGCGGCATGATCGTCTTCCTTGCTATAGCTGCACCATGGCATCAGTGATCAAGACGAGGTGGGGATTCTGAAGAGAAGCGGAACAAAGGACTAATTTGGGATTTAAATAAGTGGGATATTTTGTTGGAAATAAAGGGAGAAAGTGGTTTCAAATTTAGAGAGTTGTGGTTCGCTACTAGAGAGTTGACAGACTCATACATGGTGTATTAATGAAGTTTCGATTATGATAGAAATGAAAAGGTTGATATTTACTTATGACAAGAATGTAATTTTTACAACATTGAGATATATTTGTTAAATTGAGAAAATGTTATGTATTTCTAGGAACCAAAACATAAATATGAAATGGGATTAGCAGAAGTGTGTTGAGTATATGGTGCTCGTAAAGGATATCTACAAAAATATGGAACTATATTTGTGCACTGTAAAAATGGGTTGATAGTAAATTTTAAAAAAAAATCATATATATAAAGTTTCTCTAATAAATTAAACCATCTATTTCATTCACATTCCATTATAACATCCATGGAGGTTCAACACTAGGACTCCCAAGAAATCTATGCTTGAGGGAGGACCTAATATTACAGTATCAAAATAGGACATAGACTCTAAGAGTTAGGAACCCCCATTTCCCATCTTAGGATGCATCACTCTGCATCAGTGGGTGCATTAAAGCTAATATATTGGTGGCCACATACATTGTTAAGGTTTGAAAAATGTAAATATACAAAACTAGATTTAATCATACGAAATTTTAGCTAAAACAATATATTATTACAACCACAAAACAATCACTTATCAAAAAATTTGCATGTTAGGCTTCTAAACATAGTGGACTATTCTATAATTAAAGAGGACTAGTCCTGCAGATAGGATTTAAATTCCTAATAATCTTGAAATCACAATATTCATTCAAACATAGTCAAAGGTGTAAATCCACAAGATATATCATATTCATATATATATATATATATATATATATATATATATATATATCTGTGTGTGTGTGTGTATGTAACTATGTGTTTGTTTTTTATTATAACTAAATTAGGATTTGTTTCCATTTAGGGTAATCCTAACCAACCCTCGACTAAAGGTTAATATTAATGAGTATTCCTACTTGGGTCCAAAGGGAACTCATTTCATCTTATGATGTTCTAAATTTGTTCTTTCATCATAGCAAGAACTTCTTAAATACTTTGTGAAATATTCTAAAGAATATCATGATTAGAAGTAACATATTTAAAATATTCAATATCAAGTCATATTATGGTTTTTAATCTCCAAAATATGTAACCAATATCATTGCCCAACATAAAACAACATGTCTATATTTATTTATAAACATTATTAGATTTCATGTCTTTAACTCCTCACACGGTTGTATAGACTATTTTATTTATTAAAGTTATTTATTACATGCTATATGTGGATAACCCTTCAAGTTATAGTGATGTTAACAAGTTTTACCTTAAATAAGGCCCCCATTTTGCTAGTTGGTATGAGGGTTGTGGAAGCCCATGAGACTCATAGGAGGAGCTATCATCAATTATGGGCCTAAATGCATATGTCTAGGCTAACTTGGGTTGGGTCCTTCATGTTTAAGAAGGCCAACTTCATCATCTATGCTAAACTCGGGCCCACCTTCTATGGTTAGGGTGAACCCCACCTCACTCACCCTATTTTCACAATTGACATGGTGCATGTGCGTGCATGCTCTAGGGTAGCGTTTCTCCCACCTTCATGAACAACATTAGGTCCATCATATCTCCTACTTGTCCAGACAAGATGTTAAAGTCTTACAATCCATCATCATTACCTTGTTGGTGCAGTGGATATCTCCAAAAGGTCTAGAATTCCCAGTTCACTCTAATGGTATCTCCTCCCTATTGTCATAGGTGATGAAGATGAGGAATATATTGTTTTCTTTTCTTGACCATGCCAACAATAGTTTACAATTTTGGGTACCTAAATGACTTCAAACAGTCTAGAATCACTGATCACGAGGCTCTAAACACTGTAACTACATAGTCTAGTATTTAATAATGGAGACCATCAATAAGAGAGGGGGTATATGTTTGTATAAATAGCTTCATTCCTCATGATTTTGGAGTCAAAATATATATGTGACGATTACAAATTTATCACCCTGACTTCTGTGTGGTTTTGTTTGCAAATGAACGGTGAATGAGAAGGAATATAATGATCACCTTCCCCTTTATTCCTATGATTTTCAAGATTTAGGTAGAAGGATCATTACTAAATGACATGTCTAGAGCCTGACTTTAGCAGGGTGATCATGATGTGGATACTCCTCAAACTCATTAGGGACATAAAATTCCTAGAGTTAACCTCAAACAATAGATATTACCATCCCACCTGCAAGTGGATGGATATTATCATATTATAATTTAGGATCTAACCCAAAGAACAACATATTTGAGAATTAATATGATCAAATAACCACACAAGAACTACCACTTAACATAAATATTTGATTTGGGTTAAATTAATCTAAGATTTCAATAAAAAAAAGTGTTGGATTAAGATGTATATCACAAATGGATGGGAACACCAGGGTGGACAAGTGAACACCACTGCTACCTAAAATTCACTCTTTCACTTTATCATAATAACCATTAACTAACATATGTTGAGACATGTTAAATCTCTTTTTTTCATTAGGATTACAATTTGACAAATCTTACTCCAAGATCATTGTCACATTATCTAGATATCATTTACCTATCACTTCATGAAACACCTATATGAATTTTTCATCAAGCGTTCACATGAATCAAAAGATCTCCTTGATCTTATGTTTGAAGTTTTCTACAACTAAGATATCATAAACATGCAAAATAGTTGGCTAAACAAGAATTGCAAGCAACATAATAGTGTGGCTACTCCCCACACCCGAGAAAGAGGAGTACTTTCCAAGGAGGCAATAGCAAGTACAATAGGGAAAAAGAGAAATAAATCTATTATCATAGTAGACAATGGAGTTGCAACTTTGGAGATGAAGGCATCAATCATGTAGCAGAGCAACCCCATGACGTTTGTTGAAGAGGAATTAGAATTCATTGGTCTACCTTTCTTATGGACCGAATTTGCTACTATGGAGGTGAATTAGGTTGAGAATGATGGTGGATTGATGGTGAAAGACTTCTTAGACCTACCTTCTTTCAAAGTTAGGACCTTGAAGTCTTGGTGGAGGCTATGGTCTCATCCATTGGACAAAAGATGGAAATTGAAGATGTATGTTGAAGATTGATTTTGGTAGCCTAGTGGAGTCATAGACGGTGTCCTATTTATGGTAGGAGTGGCCTTGTATTTATAGGTGGAGGTTAGGGTTTGGAAAATACCCAGACATCTTTCTAGTTAAGTGCCAAATTCCATGGATGTGAAATGACATCGATGAAGGGAAGACGATAACTATTGTGATTCCCAAGATTCCCATTGCTATGTGGACTTCATTGATAGAACTGTACAAACTTTTTGTCAATGGAGGAGTTCAAGATGACCATCAGTTGGCACACGTGGTTTTCATCAATGTTTAGTTTATAGTGCTTGCTGATTGGAACCTTCATTGATGTTGAACTCTTGTTGGTAGGCACGACACTAGTTCTTCATCAAAGGTCGATGTCTAGACGATCATCACTAGGTTGAGTCTGGGCAGCAATCGGTGGATGGGGTCTGCCAAGCCATTAAGGGATGGGATCCATTAGTTGTCCACATAAGGTGACCATTGGTGGACATGTGGCATAATAATTGGTGCATGATGTATGACCGGTCATGTGTTCATGATACCCAGTCAATCATCAGTCTATAGATGGACTTTCATTGGGGTGGTTGATCGATGGAAAAGTAGAAGGGTATTCAGTCACCATGTAGGACTTTCTAGCTATCCTAAATGGGCATTTATTCCATGGGTTGACTACTGATGGAGTTTCTAAGTGATAGAAATTGATGATACTTTAATTTATAAACAAATTACCTTGGGGTGCTATTTTCATGTGGGAAAGAGTGTGCATTGATGAAGCTTCTAACCAATGAAAGCATCAACCAATGAAGGGAATGTTCAATAAAATTTTGGTCCATTTATCAAAGATTTCTTGTGCCTACTGGTTAGTTAAAGGGACCACTATATACTATGATGGTACATATAGAATTAAGCTCAAACCTACCATGGAAACCAACGAATTGGACCAATACCTTATGAATTAACATGACATTAGATAAACATAAAAGAAAGCTAATTTCTAAGTAAAATGAAGCATCTAAATGCAAAAATAAGGTAAAATGCAACTAAAATTGGGATGAATATGCATTTATTATATCACCGTACATGTCCCATTGATTGATAAACCAATCAACCAAGTCCTAGACAACTAATCCATCATCATTCCATTAAAAAATGCTCTTCTTTTTAAAATTCTAGAACTCACAAACAATGATTCTAAATGAAATGAAAGTTTGACTAGTGTTTCCTTCTATATGATAACCCTCTTGACAAAAAAGGATCCAACTTTATATCATGCAATTAGACTTTTTCCAAACTCATATATAAGTATCACATCTCATATGAAAGATATCAAATAATCACATTATTATAATAGTTATCGAACACACATCAATTTATCTTATTATACAATAAAAAATTATTTCATGCATGACCAAAAGAACAAAATATTACTTAACATTAAGTACATTATAATAATCCACATAATGCATCCCAATAACTTTTCTTGAACACATCTTTAATAAATATCTTGAAGTACCATTATTGATCATTATTTGAAGAGTGATACACTCAAAAGGGTTTCAAACACTATATGGTAATTTATTTTCATAATTCACCATTTACTCATTCATGACTCTTTTAGTTCAAAACACCTAAGGTCAATATATTGCATTCACCCACCTTAAAAGAAAGTTTAACTTTAAAGTTTTGTTCATCCTAAACTCAACATGATTTTATTGGCATCACTTCCACTTTAATAGGCCAAGTTTTCACATGTGATGAATAAGATCAAGCTTCATCACGATTTTAAACCATACTTGGGTCTAAAAATCATGTAAGATAATACACCACACTTTAGAGGGTTATTATCACTTATTCTTACATCATTTATTCTTTAATCACTTAAGAGCATATCATTAAACATCATAAATGTGAGTCATTACTGACAACATACTAATTTATTCATCATCTGCGGTGATTACTTTTCATGTTTGCATATTTTAGGTTTCACCCAATAATTATGTGAGTTGTCACCAAACTATTATCAGGTACTCACTATCTTTCATTAGAACTCAAGCTAAACAATTATACACTATGACTATGTAATTTATGTGTGAAATAGAAATTATTATTATGAGATAATCATGATTATAGAGAGTTAATACAACCTTATTTCAAGATATGATCTACCGAAGGCACAACATAATGTAAAGTAAACCAATGTTTGATGGGTTTAAGTAGAGGAAAACCAATTAGATAATACATAGATAATAGATAATATAAAATACCACCAACACTCTCCCTCAATTAGGAGGGTATACGTCATGCATTCCTAGCTTGCCACACATATAGGAGATGGATGAAGGTCGAATATGCTTGGTGAAGATATCAATAGTCTATTCTCTAGTCTTTGCATATGGTGTAACGATCTTGTTGTCATGAATTAGCTCTTTGACAAAGTGGAAGTCATCCTCAATGTGCTTGGTACGTTCCTAAAAATGGTATTATTAGCTATATGAATATATGTCTGATTGAAACATTTGAGAGTTGATGGAGATGAAATAGGGAAACCTAATTCTTGAAGAATAGAAGTCACTCATTGAATTTCACAGCAAGCATGTTCCATGTCACAATATTCTTCCTCATAGATTGAATGAGCCCCAATATACTGCTTCTTACTCCGACAACTGATGGGATGACTTATGTGAGTGGTTTCCATACAAAAAATTTACTAGGAAGAAATTCCTAGAGTTTAACCTTAATGGTGGCAATAAACTTTCTACAAGTGAACAAGTTAATTGTAGTATAGAAAAGGGTCAAAACCATGAGATAACATGATTAAGAATTGTTTTAAAACTTATTACTAAGAAGAATATTTAAATCTGGTTGATTGAGAATGATTATAGCTAAAAATTAGAAATAAATACTGTAGAAGCAAAAACTAATTTAACTGAAGATTGAATTCAATTAACAAAATATATTGGATGTCTGAGGTTTTCCACCATAAACCACATATTTGGTTTAGTCAATTCTACTCCTTAATCTAATTAGTTAGATTAGGACCAAGTGAATTTGTGTCCTTGTGGAACACAAATCTCATGACATGTCCCTAACAAATTTAGCATGACATTCCATAGGTCTGCATGGGATCACATCAAGAATGACTTCCATAACCTTCTTTGTGCCATACACAAAGAGAACCACATAGCTTGGTACATCAAAATACTCAACCAAACTTATATATCATTGATTGGAAAAGAATATCCTACACCTATTTGAGAATCACAACCTATTAGCTTGATCAATGCTTCATACAAGATCATTTCTAAGTTTCTTAGCTTGAGGATGAAAGACATACTTGGAACAGATCATCCACAACTCACAATGTGCTTCCTCCCAAAAAGATGCATTTAGAATGCATACATCACTTCTCAAGAGACCACCCACATATGCCAGACCCATATAACACCTCTTCTCACTCTTAAAATTGATTTTGATAAAGCTTTTGACAATGTTAACTAGTCATTCCTTCTTTTGTGACTCAAAGGATATGGATTCCCTAAAAAATGGAACACATGGATCCACTAATGAATTAGTACAAGCACCTTCTATATTATCATCAACGATTTAAATTTTTGATACTTCAAAATCTCTTATTGTCTTCCTCAAGGTGATCTATTATCACCGTATATCTTCATCATGGTCACATCCATTCTTTACCATTTCATTCAACTAGAAATCATCAATGGACTTATAGATAGAGATAAGGGATTCCATAACAACATTGTCCAATATGCAGATCACACTATCATTTTTATTAAACCTGACGACCATCAGGTTATTAATACTATCCCTATCCTTGGCATCTTTTTATATCTCTCTGGGCTTAAGATCAACTTTCACAAATCCACCATCAATGACAGTCGCATTGAATCCTCTAATATGAATCTATTTCAATCTCTTTTGGGATGCATTTCTAATTCCATTCCTATTTGATATATGGGTCTACCTTAATCTCCCTAGAGAATTTAGGCTACTGCATGGAATCATGTTATAGAGGCATATCATAAATGACTATTCACATGGAAGAATCAATTTTTCACATTGGCAGGTAGAGCTACTCTCTGAAACTCTTCTATTATGTCTCTCATCACTTACCATCTTGGATGTATCTCGGCCCCCAAGACAGTCATCAAATGCATTGACAGAATTTGTAGAGCCTTCCTTTAAGATCATAAGAAATGGAGTGTGGATCTAACAAATTGGGACATGATTATTTTCCCCAAACATCTGGGGGTTGGGTATCATTAACCTCAACATTCATGCCCTATGCCTCATACACAAAGTCATATCCTCTTTATGCCAAAAGGAACAAAAACTATGGTCTAACATCATCATTGACAAATAATACAATAGTCATAAACCATGGTGCAACATCTCACATAGAGACCTTTCACCATTATGGATATACATTATTAAATCCATTTACATTATCTAGAATATCATTCACACATCTCCACACCACAGATTGAGGATCAATTTTTTTCTAAACCCGTGGTGGCATTGTTTGGCACCCATTAATCATTTTACCAACCTAGATATGATTTCATATAACTTGAAGCATATCACCACTCAGAAAGCATTATCCCTCCTAGGATCAAACAAACAAAACAACTTCAAAATATTTGTCACAACTCAATTTTCCACACTTGACATGGAGGACGTTATAATACAGACGTGAAGCATTTTAAGATCAAACTATGAATTCCTACGATAGTTGTATTTCAAAATTCAAGTCAACAGAATACATAATGCATATAATAGTCTTTTTTTAAAACTGAGTTTTTTCTAAATATTCTATCTATATATTCAATTTTGATTTTAACTAACACTAATACCTCAATAATCTAAAAATGGGGGTCTAAATATCTTGTCAAAGCAGCATATCAACACTACATCTTCAGAGGACACATATTTCCACACAGACATGCGGAAAGTATGTTGCCCACCCGAAGTGCATATCATTTATGGCTCTTATGGCATGATAAGAACCCTACCAATGCACAAATTAGGAAGATTTGATTTCATGGACCATTGATATGCCTTATGTGTTGTTCATATGAAGAGACTAATCAGCATTTGTTATTTGCGTGTCATTTGGCAAGATCCTTATAGATACACTACACTACAACCACCACAATTAGAGATACCACTAAACTGAACATGAAATACATGTTCATGAATAATATTAGTTATTTGAGTCACACCAACAATCTCAAAACTATCATTGTTGCAATCATATGGGCTATATGGACTAAGAGAAACAAACAAATATATTAGAATACTTACATGTCTATTAAACAACTCGTAACACATGTACTTAAATTATACAATGAATTTCTATTATGCAAATGAAGCAGGTATAGGACACATATTGTCCACCAGAACCACCCCAATCAATGAATATATCAGAGATACACAACAAATTATCACTATGAAGCATATCCTAGGGGATACAGATGAAAACTAGGAGTTTTTTTTCATATTATTAACATTTCGTTGGGGCTTGTATAAGGGGTAACCCAAGTTTGACTTCTGAACTCAATTAAATTTTCTCATGGATATGTTGGTAGGAACCTGTGATAACTTACTACCAACATATGATTACATGTGTGTGTTACTACAACCTCTATGCGGTTGCACAAAGGGTATCTAATTTATCTTGAATGATTATTAAAAAAGCGTGGAGGGAAACAACCTAATCAAAATGCTTTTAGTTAAGCTATAAATAGAAAGAGAATGCAACATATGAAAATACACAAGACATGGCATTCCCTATGAAAGAAAAAAAAATGTATATACCCATTCTAAATAATTTTTCATCGATTTCCTCCCTTTTCATTACTTTTTATGTACGAGATGGCACGTTGATGCCATAATACATAAACCGTGGGATTATAACTCAAAGCAAATCAGAAAATGATTTTGAAAGCCATTGTCATTATTTTTTTCTGGGACGAGGATAGGAGATAACTAGAGACGAACATTGGACCAGGTCGTACAAATGTTTTCTAAGTATGTGCCTAAACTCATGTTAGGTGAATTATGGGTCGAATTTAGACTTGGGCAATGGTTGAAAATCTCATTCTATAGTTGATGTGTGTAATAATAAAGATTTTGGGTCGATTTTCAACCAACCATAATAACATTTAAAAAAAATATTATTTTCTTAAATATATATGTAGGTATATATATATATATATTACTAGAGTTTGAAGAGTGTGTATGGACAGTTATTTGCAATGGATATACCTCTTCATATAAGTATAACACTCATAACCTGACAACGTATGGCTTAAAAGGATATTTTATATATTAGACGTGTTAAAAAAATGTAGACGTCACGTGTAATATCATGAGAAATAACTAAAAACCATCCAACAAGTTGTCTAATTCTTCCAAGTTACCACCGATTAAAAGAGACAATTTCTTTCAATGATTGGCCCGTTAATGTCCAATTAAGATTTCTTTCACCGTCACCCAAGTTGGGCACACATAAAATCTGAGTCAAAGTTTTCAGTCCGGCAACTAATGTAAGCACATAAACCAAGTTCGAGTCTCTGTCAAAACACAAGTCAGATCAGGCTGGCCAATATGAATCACAAAACATACAGTGGAGGTAAATCAGTGATAATAAGGGGCCGTTTGGCCCCCGCATTTCAGAATTCTGGTACTCTACATATAAGCTAATTTTTATAAGAGTATTGTTGTGCGTTGATGAACCTTTTTTAAACATACATAGCAGAAAGTGAGCAGCAGGTGAGCGTGCCGGCCAGACTCGTTGCGGCATTCTCTAGTACGGCCGCACACGGCAGGATTTCAAATCACGCAAAATTTCTAACAGAACTACCTGATCAAATGCGGCGTGCGTGCAGTTTTTGCTAGTAATCTGCTCGGTCATTTACACATAAATACAGGATTCACAATGAAGGGGGCCGAACGGCCCCTAAGAGTTTGAATCCAGGTCACTTTAGTTGGTAGCTCTGTAATTGAATCAACAAAACATCCATCAAAAGGCTGCCCTTTCCGTCATTTTGTTTATGAAGACAAAGTGGCCTATTTCCCTTAATTTGTCCCTCCTCTCTTTTACCTTTTCGCCTCACAAACAAATCTCTACTCCAATCAATTGATCAAATTCGTGAATCGTTAATACACTTTTCAATGTTTTGTTTCAAAATTGATACTTACTAAACTACTTGCACCAAACCGAAGTCATTTTTGTGCTGATAGGTGCAATTCAAGCCTTTGATCGTTCGAAAACATACTAGCACATAAATGGACTTGATAGGATGGGCCAATCGCAACCATAGATTCACCACAACTAAAGATATCGTCCACCATTAGGCTTGCACACCCAAACGGGTAGCTATCACGATGACGGAGGAAATACTTCTTGGCGGCTTGGTCGATGGATTGGATAAGGGATTGACAAGCATCTCAATTTCTTGCAGACTACATGCAACAGTATCAAAGTCTGAGCACATCAGGCGTGAGGCTATTTTTATTAATTTCACTAACAAATAAATGAATTGAATCATTTATGTGATCGACAACTTCTGTACATCCTTTATAATAAATATTGTATACAAAGAGCCTAACTGCTTCAAAAACTCCTGCACTAACACCAGGAAATGAAGCAAGAGCTCAACCAATGGAATCAAACAACTATTACATGGCCCGCTCCGTTTGACATCACCAGTCCAGCGTAATATTCCTGGAGGTGTAAAGCTCGTCAATGTATTGTATAATGGGGGTTGAGGCACTTATGTATCTCCTCATCTCCTTCTGCACTGAATCATCTGAAAGAAAATTCATAAGTGATCAGATCAAATAGCAAACGAGACTGTCCTAGGAAACGAGACTGTCATCTATACTTATACACTTTACATAATCCCATTGTAAACACAAACAAGTCAATCAACAAGCATAATTTCGAGCTAAATGGGGTTCTGCATTTAGGAGTGATATTGTTAATTAGCAGTAGTTTCTGGTCTAAAGGGCAGATTATCACATAACAACACCCCCCCCCCCCACCTCCCTCCTCTGGATAGAATCAAGATGACGGGCATCATATATAAGAACTTGGTTTCGCATTATGGTAAGTTTTATATAGAGGGTGTTTCAAAGAACTAGACTCCACTTTTAAAAATTCGTTACACTGCGCTTCTTTACTGACAGGCTTCCCCCAGAGATATAACCTAGAAGAAGCTTTGCATATATATAAATCTGTGGACGATATGGACAAAAAAAGAGTGACCTGGATTTCCAGTGCATAAAGAATATGAAGCATGGATACTCCAAAATAGATGTTGTACCCGTATCCGATACATATGTGATACCAATACTCCGTGGATACTCCTGGATACGTATTGGATACTCTTAAGCCGTATCCATGCCGAATCCAGGCTGTATCCAACTGGTAAAAACTAGAAGAAAAAAATATGGGTATGGCATGTCTTAATTAGCACCTGATATTAGTTCATGTCTCAATCCTCTCTGATAAGTAGCAACTAGAAGCATAGTTGTCACAATTGTTTCCTAGATGTCAGTTCTTTAACATGAAATTTCATGTCTAATCATGGATTTTTACTTGTTCTTTATTTCATACCAGTTCACTCACCTTTACATGTTACTTCTGGATGCTTTCCCTAGCTGAGGTGTAAGTTTTATGCGCGTTGATGTCCACTACATTCTCTAAAAAGCTTTAGTTTAATATTGTTGGTTAACATGCCTCTTGTTTTGGTGACTAAATCCAATGTTATTTATTCTATATTTCTATCTAGACAATATATATTTTATCTCCTTTATAAATAAACATTGCATCCCCATTCTTATGTGCCCCACTATGAAGCACTCATACTCCAAAATAAGTGTCCTATCAGTATTGAATACATATCTAATACCAATGCTCCCTAGATATTCTAATATGTACCAGATACTTCTTAATCTGTATCCCATTTTTTATTAACAAGATACAACCTCAATACATATCTAATACCACTAGCCCATTTAGCAGTCAAGGGAGAAGCACCCCACTCACATGATCCCTCAAAATTAAAAAATCATGTCACTCCCAAACTCTAGACTCTCCTTAATATATTCTCATTTGAGAATGATATGAGATTTATCTTATTCTATTTTTTAAAGATAAATTGGTGCTTTTTGTTGAACATTTTAAATGAATATTAAAAAAATTGACGATCTGCGTCGTCCCATATCCTATATTTTCAAAATATTATCATATTCTCGTACCCATACCCGTATCCATATGTGTATTTGTATCCGTGCTTCATAGCATAAAGAATATTAGTATTGGTCGACTTATGTCGTCCAATCTTAAACATGCAAAATATATAAAACTATACAGGAATTTGGTAAGGTTCGATTCTGTTTACACTTTCAAGGTGGAAAGTTGACCAAAGGATAAGAAAAATTAGAAAAAACACAATCTCCAACTGGTTTGTGTGTCTGTGTGTGTGTGCGTGTGTGTGTATATATATATATATATATATATATATATATATATATATATATATATATATATATATATACATGTCTCTGGAAATAGGGAATAATACTCCATCCAAAGCTTTGGTTGTCCAAAGGGGAAATTGGAAAGGTCCAAATAGTTGACATAGATTGTTTATTCAGTTCTGGTGACATTTTACGAGGCATGATACCTAGTAATGGGTGTACATGTAGCAGAGAAGAGGGGTGTGGGAAGGAAACTTAAGCAATTGTATCAGCAACACAACCAGAGGGTTTGACTGGTTTTTCCTTAGGCGAACGTTTTACAAAGCATGCTAATGACAATTGCGCAGAGACCCACATGGAAAGCGCATCCTGGGTATGGACTGTTGACGTTTGTGTGTGGTCAAATTGTACCACATACATGAGAGATTTTCTAATCATTGGCTATAAAACAAGGTGCCACAGAAGTAAAATATCTAAGAGTTAAAACCCTAAATCTGGCTAGAGTGAAGCAAAATAGTGTCTAAGGCTATTCTTTTATTATGCATCATTGTCTACTTCTTTTCTGTCAAAAGTCTTACATTATGTTTCTCTACACATGTTATATAGGGCGAAACTGTTTAAATCACAAATTCAAAATTCAAATACAATAAGTTGTGTTTTTCAGTAAGCATATGTATAGACATGAGGTTTACAAAGTGCCAATCAGTAATTTGGGACAATAAAAACAAAAATACATATAAAAAAGTTGCTTGAATAGAAAAATATAAAATGCTAATGCAAACAAGACTTTTGAATATTTCGATTAATGCCCGCCAGAAGTAGCATACTCACCAGTTTCATTTAGCCTTAGTATTAGTTGATCCCGTGTGGGAAGAGTGTACATTCCTGCACCCACTGCTTTCCTAATAGTCCATGAATGAAATGGCGCACATACTTCAGTGTACGCAGTTGATGCTGCTTCTCTCAAGGAGGCATCGCTGAAGAACATATCAGATCAATGTGTGAGAAATTCCACTGACCATATGAAGATTAGCTAAGCCATCAAAAAATTTAGCTATTATGAAAACCTCAGTTTTAAAAGAACAAAGAGAAGGACAAACAAGGGCAAAGTGATCAAAGAATAAACATACTTTGATGAGAGGAACTGTTCAAAAAGAACTTTGATTAGATCAAGGCCCAACCTAACTCTGCGCAAATTGCGGGAAAGGCTACCTTGCTTCTTAACTGTATCATTCTTAACGTCTAGCTCCAGTACACTATTTAGTGATTCAATTGTCTTTGATGATTCTAGTAGGTATTGTACCTGCAGATATTTGATTTTGAAAGTCAGAAAAGCATATGTAGGCTTCTAGCAAGCTCAAGAGATAAAAATAACTAAACAAATTCAACTTCTACTGGGGAAAAACCTAAGTATGTCCTTGGTCATACTCTAGAGCCTTCAACAAAAGTTTGTATTTAAAATGAAACATTCTCTTCAAGAAAACATATCTAGAATAAGCACCAACTATTAGACAAATATGTTTCAGGAAGGTTCTGTGTACCCTTTTCTTTGTAAATAAACTCACAACCTGTTTAATTCCTGAAATGAAATACAACACCCGAGAATGACAAACGAAGGTTGAAAACCCATAATATGAAGCAAGGTTTTACAAAACATTTTTGTCCTTATCAATTGTAGTTTTCTACATAGAAACACTAGCACTTACCTTAGAAACTAATATAAAAATTTCCCTATTTTGGTGACGGGACAACTGATCTATTACAAGGTTTGTTTCTGAATATCGAGAATATTGATATAACTACTTACAAGTAACAAATGGAGATTGATATCCTCCAATACGTCATTCTATTTACCAGGTGAATTAATATACATAATTGATGAAGTATATAGATTATAAAATTGAAATAATTATAGTATCAACCATAAATCTATTTGTATAAAGTTATTCAGCACAAAATGCATGGCCAATTAGTTTTGGAGACTCAACTAAGGACTAAGAAAAAACAAATATATGACAAATTGTGGAAAGCATATGGACAAACATTTCTAATATAGATCCGAAAATATAGTGGACGTCAAACCAGCATTTGTTACCTAGATTGATGCCTTTAAAATTGATATGGACCTACTATTATGCAAATAGTAATTTTAAGGAATATAGAATTATATAACATATAAATATCTCATGGGTGACAATTGGAATCCAATTCACAAGACGGTCTATAGTGATACTGTTCAGGCCATGCACCCGTTATGATGCCACATGGTCTCCCATTTGAAGGTAAGTCTACCGTTGTTGTCATGGTGTCCTAGCACCCTGTGGTCCTTGCTAGGTGTCTAGGCGCCTAGCCAGTTTAAGAAAATGAACTAGTTTAGAAGGGGGTGACCTCCCTACCTCCCAATTCAACCACTCAACCCCAGGGATGAGTGGTGGGAGACAAATCATCGTTGGTTCCAGGGATCAAACTTGGGTCGCTTCATTGACTGTCTATTAGTTGATCCACTGGGCCAACTCCGCCTGGTTTCCTAGCCAATTTTTTTAATACTTTTCACCTGTACTTATATTTATATATTTCATCTGCAATGCATTTTAGTGCACTTATTTAATGTGATGCAACCAAATTCATCATGTAAGAGTCAAGTAAAAGATTAAATATGGATCAAAAGCATTGGCATGATCTAAAATGGCATAAGAGTGAAGTAAAAGATTAAATATGGATCAAAAGCATTGGCATGATCTAAATTGACATAAACTTCCTGATTCAAAGTATTGAGACATAGTAGGTGGTCCTAGGTGCCTAATTATGCATCCAAATACATTTAAACTTATATTTTCCCTATGTCATTGCATAACCCTCCTTCAACACTGACACCTGACTAGGCCTTTAAATAGTTTACCTGCATTTCTTTGGGTGGAGGCATAACACATACCATGTACACCTAAACTCCCAACTATAAGGTGTCCGACATGTTTTACCAGTATATGTCTACGTGGAGCAAGCACTAAGCACCCCCTGCACCAGGGATGGTCACCTTAACCATGGTATATGATAAACCACTAAAGGCATGGTGTCCTTCAGGTATATCACCACAAAATGCCTATCAAGTTAGGGGGAAAAGTTGAGTGATCTCTCTAACACGTGCCACCAAGTAAGTAAGGGCAAGGAAGGGAGCCATCCAAAGAAACTCCGAGAGTGCCTTCGGAGGAACTAGCCAGTTGAGCAGGTTGGTTACAAGGCATACTTTTTACTTTTGAAGTTAGTTCATAGCATGGAACAAAATTTTGATCAAAATTGTGAAATTTCACTTGTAATGTTGTTTTTTTTTTTGCAATCAGACATTGAAACCTACGATCGGACATGCAAAACAAAAAAATCATGGAATGGGACGTAATTTTGCAAAACATTTGACCCTAGGTGGGAAATTTTGACAAAATGATGAAATTTCGCAGCAAAAATCCCAATTTGGGCCGTAATTTCGCAAAATGGCACAAAAACACAAATTCAATTTTGAGAAATTTGTTCCTAAGGTTGATGATAAATGATACTACATCTTGGGTATTTTGACAAATTTTTTTTAATATCTTGCTTCTAAAGGCTATCTTACTTAATTCTAAGGTATGTTTCCCCTATCCCTAGACCGTTTATGCATTACCTTCATCAATTTCTACATTCTCTATAGTGATATGGAGAAATACTCTAAAAACAACAAAGTTTTTTTCTTGAACATAGGTGTAAATGTCTCATGTAACCTAGTTAAATGTTAACACTAGACTTATACAAGTTGTAGTTAGTAAGTTTGGAACTTGTATCTGTAAGTTCTAAATTCTAAGGTGTAATTTGAAGCTTTTCACGGTCTAACTGTCTAGCAGACTTGACATTTCTATTCATTTGTGCACTCACTCATCAAGACATGTACCCCACCTTGACCTCTAAACATATAAATGTATTATATAGTCTACTGTGTTTATGTCTAAACATTGGGTTTGCAAAATTTTATAAGTTGATTCCTTCATTTTGCCATCGAAATTCTATCAAAATTGTCCAACTTCCTTCACTTACAAATGTAGGAACCCCCCCACATATCCAATATGAAATATTATTGCATATTTGAGTAGATCTTGGCGTTTCAAATGTCTTGGTAAATTTTCATAATTTAATTTACTTATTTTGTTGTCGAAAGCGTTAGGGTCATATTTTGGCTGAAATTTCAAAAAATCTCTATTTCTAGGCCATCAAACACGACATCGAAATCAGACATTTAATTATGTGGTTCATAGGTGATATAAATGTTTAGGTTTCTACTTACTCATCTCACACAGAGGATATTATTTAATAATATGTGCAACTTTCCTACATCTAACATCATTCAAGATGGTTGTAAAAGGGTCATTTGACTGTTAAAAATAAAGATGATTATAGATGATTACTCTTTTAATTCCTTTAATGTGTTTAGCTGCAGTCATCAAAAAGTTTGTCAAACACTAGTCAATCTAAGGCATTGCACATTGTTAAAAAGTCTTTCTCAAAAAGAAAAATAGATTCATTGGTGCTCAATTATTTGTCAATCGAACTGTATGATAATGAACAACTTTGTTCCCTATCACAAAAAGGCACCTTACAATGGATCAAATGATAATTATAATCTTATATAGTTGATCTATCATTTGGATTCACTTTAATAATATAGACAGCTGAGAGAGGTGTGGATATTGACATGCCAGGGTATCAACTTAACAGATGATGTCCACAATGCTAAAAAAATCCTTAGTTTTAAGTTTAAGTCTTATTTATATAGAAATATGGAAAGCAGTTGCATTTATATATCATGTGTGCATATTGACATAAGTAGGTATTTTAAACATAATAACAGATTTGAAATATTTGTTTTCATATTTTATTTAAAATAAGAAAATTTTGGATATATTTGTATCAAAGCTTACTATATAAAGGACTACATCAACAGCCAAAGATGCATGACAAATTACTAATGACCAGTGGCAGAGCCAACCCCATCATGAAGAGGGGGGCATATGAAATACCATCAAAAATTCATATTAAATTTACATTTCTTTATTTACATCATAAGTAAATTGGTTTTCAATTATTTTCATGATACATAGAGAGCATCTACTTATCTTAAAGACTTATTATTACTCATTTATCTTGATTTGGATAGAAACATTGATGGATCTTACATCGATAAAAAAAACTGAGGATATAGCTCCCTACTTTTTGGACTACCTAATTTTCATGTACGGTTAGAATAATCATATATCTATATATATATTATTAACAAAGATTATATATCCTATAATATTTTATACACATTTAAATACAATCTAAATCACAACCACTAATATAGAAAATATATAACTATTCGTGTATGAGACCGCCACTTTTTTAAATTAGTTCTTCATAAATGCAGGTCATCTTAACAAATCCATGTGTATTTTATGTTCAACATTATTTGTAGAATATTATTTATTTTCTAAGATCGTGTAAACAATTTCATATTTGATGATTTTGATAAGTCTAATAATTCAAAATTAACATTAACATAGAATTAAAAAAATGAATTGTAAAATTTATACCATGTAATAATTATATTACATAAGTTGAGAGATAAACAATATAATAAGTTTAATCTAAACAATTTACATTAACTTATTCATTGTTTATACCGAAAAATTGAATACATGTTATGAAAATTTTATTAATTATTGAATTATAAATTTATCTAATGTTGAAAATAAATAAAACACCAAATACATTATTTTACATTATAATAAAAATAATATGTGTAATTTAGAGAAATAACATTTGCATAAAATTGCATATAGAAGTATGACTGGATAGCCAATAATTAAAAAAGATAAAATATTTGACTGAGTGAGACATTAATGTTTAAGACGTGTAGTAGATTCTAGGTTATCTTATACAATAAAAAAATAACATTTCATTAATAGTCATGTCATAAAGAATAAATAATATGCAATCATTTATCACCATTTTTGTATTATTTTATATTATATTATTTTATGAATTTATCATATAACAATATATGATGTATCATTATTTTACCAAATATATTTGATGTTTTAAAAATATAAAAAACACGTGTTTTAAAAACATTATTAACAATATATTATAAAACCATAAACTTAAATAAATTATAAATATTGAGTAATTTTGTCTATTTTAGCATTTATGATACCCAAACTAGAGAAAAATCGTCCTACATCATCAATACAAGAAAACTATGCACAAATATAACTAAGTACTAACTCTACTTGTTACATATTTAATTATTTATACATGATATAAGAATTATGACAATCTAATAAAGTATACCATTTACTATCCATGTTAGGTTGTTTATTTAGTCAATACATATGGTTATATTTATACATAGTTAATTGACATAAATGTATGTATTCTTTATATATTGTCAACATATTTATCAGAATTAATATTAGTTCATAAATATCAAAATTTACTTACAAAAGTAAGAAAACATCATTATTTATATGAAACTTGTCATATATTCATCTTTTTTTGTGTTTTGTTACTTATATCACATTTGTAATGACATTTTTTTTGTTAAAATTCTATAAATTATTACAGCATATATATAAATGTGTATTATAGATAACACCTTAAAATAAATATTAATTATAATACCATATAAAATATATATCATATATATTTTTTTAAAGCTAAAAATTGAGGGGGGCACATGCCCTCACTTGACCCCCCTCCCCGAATCGGCCACTGCTAACAAAATCCCCTAAATCGAGATTTACTATAATAGTATCTGCTTGGGAATTAGTAGGTTCTAAATTATCAAGGTGACCCAAATCAACAACTCCTCAAGCAGACACACTAAGAATAGAGGAATATTATTTTTGCCTTTTTCTGAGAAAATTTGGTTCCTCTATATCTATCTATAGAGTAGAAAGATATTCAGTATCCATAATTTCTTCTATGGAATATGTTACAACTATCATATGAACCATAGATTGTCAAACTGTGTATGGCCAAATAGAATAGCTATAGCACTCCATTTTTGTGGGTGTCAAAGAAAATTCATATGGAAAATAGATTTGGTCGATGCCTTTGAACTGGTGACCTGAAGATATTCTTAGATAAAACTAGATGTCCAATTGGTCATCACCCTTTAACAATAAACGTCGTTGCTTGCATGATAGGGGTATATGCTCATTGCTTGTCTCTCTGGTCATCCATGTTTCCATCCCTGAGATGAATGTGCATGTTCATATACATGATGGTCAGTTTGAAAATAATTTCCTAACAACAACATCTTAAGCTCATACGTAAGTAACTCTAGTCATTTCAATCCTAGTTAAAATAACAAATAAATTCCAACTTTATCATCGTGGTGAGAGCTGACACTGACCTTGGTGACGTATTCCATCTCGGCAAACTTGAAGGCAAGCCCAAGGCACCCGAAGAGTGGGGACACAAGCGTACATGCCTGGCAGAAGGTCTCCAGCCGGAGGTCCAAGCGGGTGCCAGCGCTAGCGTCTATGGCGAGCGAGCAGGATAGGGCTTCAAATGCCTCAGCGATGGTGCAGAGGGCGGTCTGGGGCTGCGGCTGCTGCGACTCAACGCTCTCGCTGAGCGTTTGGGATGCCACAGGGCACTGCACCGCCACAAGCTGCTCGCCGGCCATGGGACGCGTGGAGAGGGCACGGCGAAGATATGACGGGAGATGGCGTGTCTTTGGGAAAGGTTGGATTTCGATTAGTTTTGTATTGTTGTCTGGGTCCTTCACTCGTTATGAGAGAAAGAACCCATCGATGACAGGAGGGGGTGGGGGGAGGAAATAGATGGGAAGGGTCATCCGAGGATTGCGAGGAATAGGGGTTTCTTTTCCCTCACAGGGAAGCCGCAGGGGTCGGTGGAGCGGGAGATGCGGATTTGGAAGCCTCGAAGGCAGTGGCGGATTCAGGGGGTCAAGTAAAGGCACGTGCCCCCTCAATTTATGGATTTTTTTTAAATATATATTTTATATGGCATCATAATTAATATTTATTTTTAGGTGTTATCTATAATACATGTTTATATATATATTGTCATAATTTATAGACTTTTAACAACAAATAATGTCATTACAAATGTGATATAAGTAACAAAACACACAAAACAAACATGAATATAAGACATGTTTCATATAACAATGATGTTTTCTTACTTTATAAATAAATTTTGATATTTATGAAATTATATTAATTCTAATAAATATATTGACAATATATAACGAATGCATACATTTATGTCAATCAACTAGATATAAATATAACCTTATATATTGAATAAATAAACAAACCAACATGGATAGTTAGTGGTATACTTTATTAGAATGCCAAAATTCTTATATTATGTATAAATAATTAAATATATAACAAGTTTAGTTAGTACTTAGTTATATTTGTGTATAGTTTACTTGTGCTTATGATATAGGACGATTTTTCTCTAGTTCAGGTATAATAGATGCTAAAATAGACAAACAATTACTCAATATTTATAATGTATTCTAGTTTATGGTTTACAATATATTGTTAATAATTGTTTAAAACACATGTTTTTTTTTAAATCTAATGTATTTGGTAAAATAATGGCACATCATATATTATTATATGATAAAAAAATAATATAATATAAAATAATACAAAAATGGTGATAAATTATTGCATACTATTTATTCATTATGATATGACTATTAATGAAATGTTATTTTTTATTGTATTAGATAACCTAGAATATACAACATGTCTTAAACATTAATGTCTCACTTAGTCAAATATTTTGTCTTTTTTAATAATTGTCTATCCAGTCATGCTTCTATATGTAATTTTATTCAAATGTTGTTTCTCTAAATTACACATATTATTTTATTATAATGTAAAATAATGTATTTGGTGTTTTATTTATTTTCAACATTAGATATATTTATAATTCAATAACTAATTAATTTTTCATAACATGTATTCAATTTTTAGGTAAAAACAATGAATAAATTAATGTCATGATATCTAAATTGTTTAGATTAAACTTATGATATTGTTTATCTCTCAACTTATATAATATTATTATTACATGCTAACAATTTGACAATTCATTTTTTTTAATTATGTGTTAATATTATTTTTGAATTATTATACTTGTCAAAATCATCACATACGAAATTGTTTACATGATCTTAGAAAATGAATAATATTCTACAAATAATGTTGAACATAAAATACATACAATTTTGTTTAGATGACCTACATTCATGAAGAACTAATTTGAAAAAATGGTGGTCTTGTACAATAATAGTTATATATTTTCTATATTAGTGGTTGTGATTTAGATTGTACTTTAAATGTGTATAAAATATTATAAGATAAATAATTTGTTAATAACATATATAGATATATGATTATACTAACCGTGCATGACAATCAGGTAGTCCACAAAGTAGGGACCTATATCCTCAGTTTTCTTTGTCGATGTAAGATCCATCAATTTTTTTATTCAAATCAAGAATAATGAGTAATAATAAGTCTTTGTGATAAGTCAATGCTCTCTTTGTATCATGGAAATAATTGAAAACCTATTTACTTATGATGTAAATAAAGAAATATAAATTTAATATGAATTTTTTATGCTACTTCATATATGCCCCCCTTCATAATGGGGTTGGCTCCGCCACTACCGGAAAGGGATGTTGCCTTTGTTGACTTGCAGTAGCTTTCGATCGCAGATTTTCTGCCCAGAGATTGGGAGGATAAAAAAAGGTAGGATTTGGGCGAGTGGTTGCCTGGGCCTGACTCTTTGAACGGACCTTATTGCTGATGTCGAGTAGAGCTGACATGCATAGGGGACGTTTTGTTTAGGAAAACATTCACAATTTCACACTACCCAATTTTAACTCAATCTTAGGAAAAAATGACATAATAATTAGAACTTTAATTTTTAGCATGTGTTTTCTATATATATAATACTACAAAAGAGGGAGTTCTTTTTAACTAATTACGAACGCATGTCATTTTACCCCCTCAGCAAATTAGAACACAGTGTTTTGAATTACTGTGTTCTCCTTGATTCTCTCTTCTCACAAATTCTCTCATCTTTTTTTAAATTTTTATTGTGCTTTTTCTCTCACATATTAGTTGCATGTTTTCATAACCATTATCATTTTCTTCCTCTTAAACCACGGACGCTTCCACCCCACTCGCTATCCATAACTCCTACGTTTCATTCCACCTCTCCCCAGTCAATAAATACTTTACCTCTCTCCATAACTGCAGGTTCACCCACTCATAATCCCTTTGGTCTTGCAAAACCATCTTCTTATCCCACCATATTCGTCCAATGCGTTGCCTTCCCTTCGAGGATTATGTCTCTCTGTGATGGGCATTGATGACATGTAGCCTTAACTCCTGAATGACCATGTTGTTCAATGACATCTACACCTGAGTATTCGGAAGAGGCAACTTGGCTATGGTGACGACGAGATGGAACGGGCAATGGTGAGGGACGAGATGGATGATGATATTGATTTCCGCATTGCATGAGTTATACATCCATGGCTTTCACTTTATCAGCGTCTCTATCAAGCTCCAGCCACACAACATTGTGACTGGTACAACATTGATCACACACGTTGATAGAGATGAAGAGAGGTAGGGTCATTCTCACGGAGAAGTTCCATCTGTACAACATCCTTTTGATCCAGCATTGTCATCTTGTACATTCATACTATCCTCATTAACGAGATCCTTCATAGCCACCCTTGCGGGAACAACCTCCGGTGGACGGTACAAGATCGAATACAAATATGCACCTTACATCACAAGAGGACTCCATCATCAACGGGTGTGCCATGGATGGTGTCGACCAGCTTCAGACTGACCAAGATGATGGCGGATCTATGATGTCATTAGAGCATAGGATCAGAATGGTGGAGTATAAAACCTAATCCTATTGTGGTTCCATGGAGAGGTACAACCAACCACGTCTTAGATCTTGCTCTAAATTACTTGTTTTTGACATTAACCAAGGATGAGTGTGTCGCCTTTAGTCCATTAGTGTTGTCAGGTTCGAGCACCTTCATCAAGAAGCAGCACTGCGTGATGAGTGTAGCCACCACAAGGTTAGAGGTCGACTGATGAGTCACAACATTTTTGTTTTCTTCTCATCGATAGTCTTTTCATTACAAACCATTTTTATGTTTAAAACAAAATAAGTGGGTGCAAAAATTTGTCTTTTCTCCTTCCTATTATCCCTACTTCCGCATCTTCCCATTAGTGATAGGTCATGAGGCAGACATGCCACACTGAAGGTCGATGCCCTCCTTCATTGCATCATCTGTTTTTTTTCACCAATAAGATGATAGACAATCTGATAAGGCACAATGCTAGAGACCATCTTGAGAAGGTTGGTGCTCAGAATCCGCAAACACAAGCAGACTAACGAAAATAACCGGACCCCTCTCCTTTGTTTTTGCGTCCATGACACTTCTCATTCTCCCACTCAACCTCCTACAACTCACAACGAGTCCACATCAACTTCGGATACCCATTAAAGTTTTATGATTAACCAATTAAACAGATTCTCCACAAGATTTATCATAACAATAAAGGGAAACCACTAACAATGGAGGCGTGGTTCTTCTTGCATCTATTTCAGTATTATTACTCTACTAAACACCAACACTCGTTTCCGTCCTAAACCTATTCCTTCCGATGTTGGACTCTTGGCTCTTGCACCTAGCAACCAGTTCCATGAGATAATACTCAACTTCATCCTATCAATTTCATGCAACAGTAGGGCTCTTACTCCATCGACGTTTCCAATTCCGTGAGATACGTGGTGCTTGTTGATTTCCAATTTCTTGCCGGTCCTGTAAAAGATGGGCGTATGTTTCCTTTTCGTGAGACTCTGGGGGCACAAACATGATTCCTCCTGGCACAAAGGCTATGAGAACCGAAGCAAGGTCACTATGCTAAAATCTGCTCCAGTTACGCATGTATGCGGTGAGCATGGACACTGCCATCGGGAATTGCAATTCTGCTGCATGTCGATGCACATGGAGGAACACCATAATATTGTATTTTCCGATTTATGGTGCTACTAGACTTATAAGCATGATTGACGAAGAAGTTCAATCCACGATACCTACGAGTGCCAATATTGGTGATAGTATCTATTCACTTATGCCACATGAGGCAATACTAGAGGCAGTCAAGAACTACGGGAGTTTCTTCATGGGGAGAGAAAAGCTATCGACATCTCTTAGGTCGTACAAGTGCGACGACGGCTTGTCGACGTTGAGATGCATACGACCCGCACGTATACAAGGTCATTCTGGTTAGATAGTTGCTACCTAGGTCACATCACATGAACCTTCTCTGGCATCTGCTTCTAAAGGGCCGGGGAGTACGTGTGCGAACAAGGAAACAATTGCTAGGTTTTACAGGGATGCTCTCTTCTTATTAACCATGACTGCTAAGCTGATCTGCATGACCTTCGACATCACCGATGCTAAAGAATTGCAAGCATGATGTGAGGATTGCAACCAGGAAAAGAGTATCATTGCTACTAGGCCGATGGCAGTCGCCAGGAAATGCTTGTTCAAACTGGAAAAAGACATTCAGAGAGGAATCAGCGAGAATCAATGTAGTTCGTTGGTCCTCAGGGGAAAAAGATAGAGAGTGTGTCATTGTTAGGCTCTATAAGGTTGCTCTGTAATTATTAACCATGTAGTTGGTCGAATTGCTGGAGTATTGTCACTACTAAAAAATTGTACATAACAATGGCCTATCTAATGACGGTCATCTTTTAAGTGTAATCTATACACTATGTAGGCTTAAGTGATGTACGTCACCTATTCTTGATTTCTAGCTGTCAAGAAGTCACAATAGGTGACATCATAGAATGTCATTTCAACTAAGAGATTACATGTATGACAGTCACCTTTCTATAAAAAAATAACAACTAGTGATGTCACCTAATGTGTACGTATATAGTTATATTACAACATCAACCACCACTCAACAAGATGGAATAATGCACATCACAATCACTTTTTTCTCAATAAACAAAATCATGTGAATCAAGTTAAATCACCATATGAACATGTACGTAAAATTTAAAATAACTTTGAAATTAAAAATTGATATTTGCATTGAAACAACTTGAATTACATGGGGAGGACATTTCAACCTTGCCCCTTTCAAAAATATACAAACATCACAAAGTGACTTTCTAAGTGCATCATACTTTAGCCATGTAGTTATTCTACTTGCTATAATTTTCCAACACACATCGGCCTAAATCACTTAGCAAGTTGACCCACTTATTTACTGAACCCTCCCCCCCTCCATATACAATAAATATCCATTTTCTGGCCAAATGATCTTTCCATTCAAAACATCACTAATAGGTACTTGCATTTTTGAAGAAAATCAGGCATTGCTTACGCAAAAGAGATATCCATGCAATATTCTGACAACAGAAAACATTCAATCTTAATTGGTGTGGAACATTTTTCCTTCTGGTCAGAAATGTGTGAAACTCTACAGAACACAAATAGACAATTTTCACAGTAAAACATTATTGGAATGCAAAGATGATCAAGGTAGACTTCAGAACCCACTAAAATAACTATTGTTGGCAATACAAACTCTTTGGTCGATTTCAGTACTTTGTCGTTGTAAAAAAATTTCTAGTTAGTCAGCGATATCAAAAAGCATCACCTATATGAGTTTTCTTTCTAGTGTTCTAGGTTTGTTTGAATTGTTGCACCAGTTAAGCATTAGAAAATGATAGTCTATAAAGTTCGATTCGATAATTCCTATTAAATGCACCTTGTATCTATCTAGCATTCGTACAGTAGTAAAAAAACATGGGTGCATGAAATGTCTTTACCAATATGAATGAACTCAAACCGCATTTCATCCATGTTGCTGCAACATATTGAACTACAAATATGTTTGAAACAAAAGATTAGGCAACAGTTGATCACATAATTATATATCAAAAGGAAACTTGTAGGAAGCTTGACAATATCTTGGAGTTAGGCTTACATTTACATATAAGTGTCAGCCGTTAGGCCTCCCCTCAAAACAAAATGTCAATAGCGCCTGAGTCCTTTGATAGAAAGATAGCATGTCTTAGTTGCAATTGAGAATTTGTTCAAGCAGAAATTTTGTCACTGCGGTTGGACTCATACCTTTTTGGGATCATTCTTGACGATAATGATGACATGGACTGGACAAAAGCAACTTCAAACTTTGCTTCTAAAGGAGATGACAAATCAACTAGCTACACTATCTCCCTACATATAGAAAACAACCAGAGCCAGATATATAGTAAGGGACTTCTGGTTAATAGAAAGCAATTTTGCTCAAAAGCTAGAAAATGTGATATGTCAGAGCTAGTTTCAGCAACACGGCCTAAAATATGATACATAGCAAGGGACTTGTGGTTATGGAAAGAAAATTTGCTCAAGAGCTAGAAAATGTGATATGTCAAAGCTAGTTTTAATAACACTGAGTTGGCGGCCTGGGCATCCCATCTGAGGGTTAAATGGGCATGGGCTTAAGTCTAAAAAAAACTAGGGCAACTCACTCAGTCTCACCCTTTTCTAATTCCCCTCCCTAATGATGCCATGTTACAACACAACCCCGCCTCCTCTTCCTCTTCATCTTCCTCTTCCTCCTCCTCTTCCCCTCCTCTTCTTCCCTACACTTTCATATTTTTCTTCTTCCATAACCGCATAGTAGCAACCTTGCATGGAGCAAGGGGCAACATTAACAACATTGTGTGGAGCAAGCAACAACAGCGACCTGGGCACCTTCAGTTTTGTCTATTTTTACTGCTATCCCCTCCTCTTCCTTCTCCCCCTTTTCTTCCTCCTTCCATGCTTCTTCTTCATGCTCCTCTCCTTCCTCTCTTTTATTTTCTTATTTTATCATTGTTGTTGTAGACCTCCCTTCTTTTTCCTTTTTCATAACTACTTTTGCAACTACTTTTGACCTCCTAATACCCCCTCCTACACTTCCTCCTCCACCTCCTCTTCCCCCACCTTCTCCCCTTGTCTTCTTCTTCTTTGCTTCCATCTTCCCCTTCCTTCTCTTCCCCTATATTCTCTTCCCCTACCTTCTCTTATACTTCCCCTTCCCCTGCCTTCTTCTTATTGTTCTTTGATGTTTTCCTCCCATGCATCCATGTCCTAGTCAGGGGCAAATGCCTAGGCATGTAATGATAACATGTATATGATTATATATAAAGATACAAAATTATAAATGGAAATTAATTTTAAAATGTCTTGGAATGCCTAGGCGGAGTCCATGGAAATGCCCTACGTGGATGCCTAGACAACTATAAGTACATCAAGATTCTTCTTATTCCTAGGATGTTGTGGCTTCCCTAGAGTACCAATACCTCTTCACATGAAGTATATACTAGTACTAGGGTGGTAATGGTTTGTTAGCTTGCTGCCCTAGTTGCATCAATTTATGTATGTAGCGAATAGAATACATATGTAAACAAGTGCAAGAAAAACTCTCTATAGACCATGACCAAAAAAGCCTCCTTCTTGGTTTATTGACAACCCAACTTATATTGTTACTTGTTAGCTAGTCTTTCACTCTATTGAATAGTGTTCTATAGCATCACAGCACTACTACATGGCATTGCAAGATAAGTAGCTTAGGAACATATTTTGACAGGAACATATTTCGATAGTAGCTTTGAAACACATTGAAAAATCTAGATTTCTTGGGTGAAGGATACACATTCAGACAGGTCAAAAGAATATGATGGAGCTCAGAGGAGAAAATCATAAATGGAAAGAAGAATCTTATCTTATGTTATTCCTTCAAATTAATATCTACACAACTATCAAGTAGTCATATAGAAGTCCAGATGTTCATTCTTAGTTCAGGAAATGCACAATGGGAAAAAAACTCCTCTAGCTCTGAATTGAGTAGTCATATACAAGTTCATATACAACGACGAATCTTAGTCAACCCCGTGGATTTTATTTTCCAGCTCGGCCCTCAGCAGCAACTAGCAAAACCTTAAAACATCCAAGCCCTCATCTTGTTCCAATGCGTTACATGCAGCTAGATTAATAACAATCTCTTGGACAAAGGGTCCATATTATCTTCACTGCTGAGAAGCCCATCTCCAAGTTGTTGTCCTTCTATGATGAGTTGCAGGCCATCTGTTACCAAATAGCACAACCATCACTTGGATATAGCATGATCTCACAATCACCTCATTATGGAGGACTGGTGGCTAGGTACAATGTTTGTTATTGGTTCAAGGGAAAACTGCTTTACTTTGGCCATTAAAGATGCTAGGACCAAGATAGTTTATTATATACCAAAATCAGCTATGTAGTTGATCGGATGCAACAATGATATATGGTTACTATTATGCATATCAACATGCTTCTAAAGTTTCATGGCTCCAAGATTTGATATCAGGCTCCAAACTCTGTTGGCATTGTGATCCCTAACCATCAACCCCATATGCATCATGCAATAAATGAGTCAACTAAAAGCTTCACCATGGTTTATTCAAGTAAGATATTGCACATTACAAACTTTGTATTTAAGCATGTAACTTGAATTTTGTTCTGATTATATATTTTTGTTAGACTAGCTGCTTCCATTGGTTTTATCAATTGTATTGCAAATGTTAAGGCTCAGGTATCTCAATTGTCAAGTGTCCTCAGGATGTGTTGTTTCTCCTTCATAGGTTTCATTGACCAACTTGGTTCTTCAAAGTAGCACAATAATATGAAACAACAAACTCATTGTGGTGTGTCATGAGGGATCATTATTGTGGATATCCACCACTTATTCTAAAAACAACACCATCAATTATAAGAAAAAAATTTAATTACCAATAGATGATACCAATAGAATACTACATAACTAATTTCAGATATCTTACATAAATAAAAATCAATACTTGATCATATGTCATATTTTATCCTGAGTAATTATCTTACTATTATAGTATTATGAGTATGACCACTTATTTCCATGTACACAATTTCATGTAAAGATCAACACATATTCCTTGTTGTGCAAGTATAATTGTCTTGTTCATAAGTTTAATTTAATGAAAGAGAAATCATGCCAGCCTCTTTATTATGACATGAATAACTTCTAATAATAACCAAAATTATTGCATTTTCTACATAGTGATACTAAGAATTGGACATAGATCTCAGTAGGCAATGTCTTATGAGCTCACAAGAAAATCAATTGTCTCATTCTACAAAAATAAAAAAGTTAATAAGTAATAATTTACATAACTCAATATCAAAATTGGGTTAACGATATAATATTGAAAGTTTATGGTAAAGAAAATGGGATAACTATATAATATTGAACATTTTTGGTTAATTGTATCTCAACTTTAAATGTTATCTAAATAAGTTGAACAGTACGTCTCTCATTGTTTACTCTTTCTGAGCTAAAAAATAATTTCAGGCATATCTTGCAATTATAACAAATCACATAGCTATGAGTTATAATTCACTAACAAAATACAAATTTCATCATAATAATTGTCATTAAATTTTAAGTCAGTTCATTTATTCTATTAGTTAAAATATAATCTTTATTCACTAATTGTTTTATATGTTTCATCGAGTCACTAAAATTTAAGGAACATCGGCTTATAATTCAAGGTAAAACAGATATATGACTGCAAGCAAATTGTGCATATTTTTTACTGTCATACAAGGTTATTTCAAAACATTTTAGTGAACTCTATTAATTCTTGTATGAAATTTATGTTTACATCATACAAATGGTCAAATTATAAATTCAACTATTAGTTGAAACTGAGAGTTATTTAATTTGTGATATGTTTCAAACAAATATTTCATGCATCTGATTTTTTCTACTTTATAATATTTAATGTACAAAATTGTTTAATATGCACGATAAATAGAGACAAAGTGTTTACTCTTTCCAAAATACCATATATGAACCAACCAATAGACTTAACTATTTACTACATGAGAAGCACATCGTAAATAATATGAGCTTTTGTTCCCTCCAAAAGATACTCAACGATTTGAAAATTACTATGTTAATTTTTTCTATGAAGTTTGAACAAAGATAAAGATTTCACTATTCTATAATGTTCATGTCAAAACCAAAGGTTGTAAACTGAAAACTATTACTTATATAACCAAACATGCATTCAGATTTACATGAAAGATGCACTCCTAAATCATCAATAAATTTGAATGGTCACTGATTTTTATCATTATGAATACATATCATGTTTTCATATTAGAGGGCCTAGGCATTCATTTAACAAATGTGTTTGACGATATTCAGAACAAAGTCATGAATTGACTTTTATATTTGCTAAAACTATTTTATGAATAACACAATACATTATAAGTCTTTTGTATGTTCTAATATATAATCAGAAAGATCCCTTATTATGTAGATTCCTCACATGTGAATAATCTTTATATACATATGCAATGGTTTTTTGAATGAAGAACACTTTTCTTACTTGGTGAAATATAAGGTAATCAGTTTATTTGAAATATCTTCATAAGAATCATACCTAACAATTTTTAGTTGAATTTACTAGGCATTTCCTTTTTTTATAAAGTGTTTGCAACATTTAAAGGGACAACTTATTGAAATCTATTTTGTTGAAGTTTTAAAAATCTTAACAATGTTGTTACCAGTGTTGATACGCCTATATAGTGAATATTGACTATTTAAAGAGAAATGTGTTTAAAAAGATTATGAAATTAATATAAATGTCAACACTCATTGATATGTGGTCACTCAAAGTGACTCTTCAACATTCAATAATTAGTTATTAGATTTTCAAAATACTATATTTCTAAGCTTTCTATCAGGCTAATTTGGTAAGCACAAGAAAGTATATATTGACAATCAACATCTTTTCATACCTTCTGGCTTCAATAATTTTGGGTTCTTAGCACCACAGGTTGTGGGGCATCTCAAAAGGGTGTAAAACATTATGTACACCAATGTCATGACTCCCAAGTCTATGAATGCAACATTCTAAAGGATAGGATGTCATCCAAAAGGGATTGACGGTTCAAATTGTTGCCCTCCTAC